>OY540801.1:15344447-16620697 GCA_961205885.1 Ptychoptera albimana | reverse complement strand
ATAAAAAAAAGCACAAAAAATTCCTTTACACAGAAAAGCATAAACACGAAACTTTCTAATAATAAATAACAAAAAAAAAAATAAATTCTATTCAAATGGTAGTTAATGAGTATGAACTGTAAATTTTATTACATAAAAAAAAAAAAAAAAATTATGAAAAAATATTGATTAATAATTTTTATTGCATTAAAAAAAAAATATATATTTATGATTTATTATAATTAGCATAGAAATAGTCCCTATTTAACTGTTTTTTATTATTTTTATTATTATTAATAATCTTTTTCTTTTTCTTTTAAATATAAAAGCTTATCGCAGACAGAAATCATTTGATTACACAAAAAACAAAAAAAAAAAAAAAAACTTTTATTCGTTTTTGAATACTTTTCTTCTCATAAAAATCTTTAGCGATTAAAACCGAATTTAATAAATTAATTTTTTTTTTTTCGTTTCTTCTTCTTCTCTCATTTCTTTTTCAGTTTTCTTTTTCTTTTTCATTGACCAAAAAGCAATGTGGAAGAATTAACAAAATAATAATAATAATAATAAAAAAGCTCACAACAAATACATGTCATGAAAGTTCACTGACATAGACACATCGCAACGTAAAACAACACACATCGACACATGTTATGCTGTTGTGTTGTTTCTTTGGTTTTTCTTTTCTTTTCTTTTCTTTTTTTATTGTCCAATTTATCTTGTGTTTTTTTTTCTTTTTATTTTACCTTTATATACCTTACAATTTTCTTTATTATTATTATTATTATTTTTTTTTTTGTATATTTACATAGCATTCATGTTTAATTGGAAACGCCTAACTAATAATTCAAACCCTGTTTTACCAATATTCAAGTTTTTTTTTTTTTTTGTTATTTGTATTAAATTTTAGAATTAATTCTGTCCTGTACCAGCAAGAAAAGCACAAATAAAAAGCTTCTTTTTTTATTATTATTATTATTATTATTATAGTAAAAGAAAAACGAAAATAAGAAACAAAGTAAAAACCAAACAGACTTAACACATTCCTGCTATAATTTTTTTTCTAACTTATAAAACTGCGATAAAAAAAAAAAGAAAAAATACAAAAACGTTATTTCGAAAACAAAACAAAAAAAGAAAAATTATATAGATCGAAATTTAAAAAAAAAATTTTTTTTTTAATAACGATAAATTTTTATTGATTTTTCTTCTCTCCTAACTGAGTTAAAACAGAAAAGAAACGAAAAAAAAAAAAACAAAAAAAAAAACAATAACAAAGATCATGCGAAGCAACAAGAATCAGAAGAAACAGCAAACGAACGAAAACAAAAAAAAAAAAAAAAGAATGAAGAAAAATTTGTGTAAAGCAAACTTAAGTTAAGTTAACGCATAAAACTGGTTTTATCATTTAATATGTTCAAAATAATAATAATAATAATAAAAGCACTAAACATTAAGCCTTTTATTTTCTCCAGAATATATATGTGTATAAAAATAAAACAAGAACATCAAACCTCACAAATATTTTTAAGCCAAAAAACACAAAAAACACAAAAAACAAAAAAAAAAAACCAAACAAGAAAAGAACGCCCGCCATTATAGCGAAAGAAGCACGTACTTAGCACGAACAGACCAGTTTGTACTATATTAACAAACAGAAGGAACAAAAACAATACAAAACTTTTACCATAATATATGTATAAAAAAAAACAACAAAAAAAAGCTTCGGTGTTTTATTTTATTTATTTTGTTTGTTCAACAAGAAATTGGTGAATTATGGCTTTTATCTAAAAATTATTCGGTTTTTTTTCTTTCTCGTTTCTTTTATTTAATGATAATAAAAAAAAAAAAATTAAAAAAAATTTATAATAACCATAAACAGTGGACTGAACTTAATTATGGAAACGACAAAAAATTTCTGTAAAAAGCTGTAGATAAATTAATCAACACATAATTGTGACGTTAAAGAAATAATCATAATTTCTGATTAAGAAAAACCAGAAAAATGTTTTAAAATAAAGAAAGCTCAACGGAGAATTATTTTAATACAGATTTATTCACTCCTGAAACTTATTTAACATTTATGTTATTTGATATTTAATCGTTTTTAACTGTGGATTTGAAGAAAAAAAAAAACTTGTGGTAGGGTTTTGGTAATTTATTCACTAATTGAGTTGTTGTTGGTGAGTTTTTTTTCTTTCCATTTAATCTAATATAGAAGATGATAATGAAGAGAAATAGAGAAAACAAACATAAACACGCTTTAGTTGACATATCTATAGGTATTTATATGAATTTAATTTAATTTATTGTTATTATTATTAGTTACATGGTGATACGATGAAGACACCAACAAGAAACCAACAAACGAATTAAAATTACAATAATCACCGATGAAAATATATTATATATTGAAAAAAAAAAAAAAACTAAAACATGTTAATCGATTTTTATTTGGAAATAGAAGAAAACGATTAATCCAAAGACGGGGAAAAGATTTCGAATTGTGCGTGGCACAGTTTTTTTTTTTTTTCGTTTTGAAAAGAAAAAAAGTTCATAGCAGATGAATTGTGTTTGTTTGATGACCAAAAAAAAAAAATTATCTTTAGATAGGAATAAAAAAAAAACAAAAAAAAAAAAAAAAACATTTAAATAAACTTTTTAACCACTTATATATTAATATTTCTTTTTTATTTATATTTATACGCGCCACATAAACAACACAAATGAAGACACAAATAACAAAATAAATGGCCACAATGACGGTACACAACACGTCGCCAGAACGTGTAAGGTGCGGTTTAAGAAATATTATATATCTATGAAAGAAGAAAAAGAAGATGATGGGTAAAAAAGTAGACAGAAAACGGTTTTTCTAATCCATTTACCCGTATAAATAAAAAAAAATAAAAAAAAACTGAAATGAAAACATTAAGATGTACAGAAATTATCAGCAGCAGCAGCTACTTGAAAATATTTTCAGTAATTTAACGCTTTTGGTAAGTTCAAAAGGTTGGATACTATTTAAATTTATTTAAACTTATTATCATATATAACTTAATTTGTCATGTAGTGTGGGATTTATTTAAATTTATTTATTAAACTAATTTCTGCTTCTAGTATTTACACTAGGTGCGGTAAATTAAAAATTTTATTTTTATTCACTATCTCGCGATATAAAATGTTTATCACATAATAAGACATTTTGTTGTTTTATAACCAGTAGCCAATAATAAATAATTTATTTTAACTTAACTTTCACATAAACATGATAATGGTTAAGTATTTATATATTTAATTATAGAATCATGACATTTTTAATGCACATTTGTTTAGTGTATGAACGTATTAATTAATTAACAAACAATTTCTACTAAGTAGTTTTTTTTTTTTTCTTTTTTATTTAATTAACAATTTTAATGGTGGCACAATGATTGTTTCCTTTGATTTTGCGGCGTTACGGGTGAACGGGTGTGAGTGATTTTTTAATTAAAACCGCCAATTGATGTGTGTTGATCGCCAATAGTGAAATAAAAAAAATTCTTTATGCTTTTAATTTAATTAAATTAAATATTTGTTTTTTAACGTTTAGTTTAGTTTCCAGAGTGACAATACTTTGTATTTATTCTTCTAAGAACCACCTGGAATCTTTTTAACGCAAATGGAATTTTATTTAAATCGGGTGATTTCAATGATATTTTAGATTGTTTAAAAACTTTTAGCTAGAAGAGCTTCGTAAAGCTTTGTAAATTATGAAATTTTCTATAAATACCACAAGACATCAACAAATCACTTGATTTATAACCAAAATTATCAAAAGAATAATTAATGACAAAAACTCTAGATTACATCTCTAATAAAATTAAGAGACATTTTTTAAGAGACATTCTTATCCCCATCATGATTTTTTATAAAATCAAACTTCATGTCACATCAAAAACCACTAAGAAAGAATTCTTAATGGAACTTCCAGTTAGATTTTGATGGAAATTAATTGTTTTATTTTAGAAATGATACTAAATCGTGTTGCTAAAGAAATTGTATGTTGACTTAAAATAATATTTATTTTTTTTTAACTGAATCTACAAAACATTACTGTAGCAACAGTAATAAGAAATCACGTAAGAGCTTTTCGCTATTTATTTATTTATTTCGTTTTATAACCAACTGAGTACCGAATACAGCATTACAAATGATTCATAACATTTGACTGGCTGTGAACAATTATAGTACAAGCTTCTCATTTCTTGCATAAACCATATATTAATAATTCTATTTCATAATGGCATTTGTGGGTACGTTGAAAGTACATAAGTAAAATTAAAATTAAAATCGTGACATGATTTGTGACTCTCTGTTTTTGCGTTCTCTTTTCGCTTTGACTATTTTTCTTATATTTTTATTTTTTCGTTTATTCAGTTTCCTTTTGCTGTTTAATTAAAAACAATTTGATTAAACCTTTGTTAATACAGTAACGATATAACAATATAAAGATAGTCATGTATGCAACATTAAGAAACGACAAACCTGAATAGAATATACAAACAAAATAAAAAAATAATTTATTCATGCATACTGCACTGTTTAGTTTTTAATGAACAAAACTAAAACCAAAACCAAAACCAAAAAAAAAAAAAAAGAAGGAATTTGTTTAACGATTCTACGATAATAATTGTATTTCTATGTTAGCAAGGAAGCATATAAATTAAGCTTGTTATTTATTAAATACGTTTGTACGGTTCCCTTTCGGATTAAAAAGCTTTTACACTCAGTTTTTTTTTTCATTCTTTCTTCAGAGAAACATTTCAATGTAATATGAGTAAAATACACAATTAAAAAACTAAACAATTAATTACTGTCATAATATATAATTTACATAATCAATGAATTTCTGTATAAATTTTATTTATTTTTTGCACATTGTTGGTACAGTAAAAACCGAATAATAGAATATCCAAAGCACAAAGAGTAATAATTTTTAGATACAAAAAAAAAAAAAATAAATAATAATAATAATAAAAAAATAAAACCAGCATTAAAATCAAACAAACAAACATTAAAAATATATTTATTATTATTATGTATTATGAAATCAAAAGAAAAATAATAACAACTCGTTACTTTTTTTTTTCTTTTTTTTTTTTGCAATAACAAACAATATTTTAATTAAAATAAAATTATTTTCGCATTCAGTTAAATTTTTGTAAGCAGTTATAAACCACCAACCACCACCAACATCGACGGTTTATTAATTAATTTTTTTTTTTTTGGGATGTTAATGGACCGCCTTTATAATAAAATATAAAAAAAAAACTCATTACAAACTGTTTTCGTTATAAAAAAACAAAAATGTTTGGGGAAAATTACAAAGCTCACAAGGTGATATTTAAAAAGAAATTTTTTTCTCGGGTTTTTTTGTTTGTTTGAAACATAAACGCAACAGCAGTTTGTGCTGCTTTAATATAGCAGAACATCTAATAGCTGCACAGTAATAACAGAGATTGTAATCGTTTCTTATATATATATATATATATTTTTATTATTTTTTTAAGTTCATTATAGTGTTAGTTTAACCATTTTCTTCTGCATCGTCTTATTATTTCAATATTCTAAATTAAATATTGTTTGGTTCATAAGAAATTTAATAAGCCTGTCGGCTATACTGTAGCTTTTTTCTAGCTTTATTTCGTAACATTATTTCTGTTTGTAATTTTTCTTTTTCTTTTTCTTTATTTATAATTGTATTTTGATTGAAAAATTGACATTTTTCTATTATTTATTTCACATAGTATTATTGTTTAGTAATAGAAAAATCAATATTAGAAAGTGCATATTGTTTAAATAATTCAATGTAATAATAATAAAGTTTATAATAAGCCAACTGTATATTACATAAGAAATAATAATAATAATATTTTATTAAATAAAATTAATAGGATATAAAGCATAAGGTAATACATATCAACATAATAATTTCCTGTACCATGGTAAAGCTACACACATAACATAAATAAATAAAAAAAAAAAAAAAAACATTTAAACAATAATGACTTAATTATGATAATTATTATCAATAGTTTACATGACCTCAAATGACTTTTTTCTATTAACTAAAAAAACAAAAAAAAAAAAAATGTTTAAATCCTATTAATTTTCTATATCAATAATTAATAACGATCAATTTAAATTATACGAATATATATTTAAAAAAAGAGCTAAAACTGTGTTTTTTTTTTTCTTTTCTTTTCTTTTCTTTTTTTAATCAAGCAAACAAGCAAATAAACTCGCGGCAAAATTCTTTTTAATCTTTATTAGTGATTCTGTGTTGTGTTTTTAATTCGTTACTCGTTAGCTTTCTGTTGTTTTCTAATCATTTTTTTTTTTGTATAAAACTAATCATAATCAAATCCGATTGTAAATTAAAAAAATCAAAAAAAAAATGTTTTTTAATCAACATAGTTTCGTGGTAAATAATTTCTTCTTGATTGATCATAATTTTTCGGTGTAAGAAAAACGTATAAAATGTATAAAACTCTGTGAACATAAAACTCCCCATCAATATTTCGTTTAATTTCACTTTTTTTTCTTTCTTTTTTTTTTTTTTTGTTTTCTTCGTTTAATACAAACCGAACAGATAAAGAAATAAAAAATAATAAAAGCAAAAAGATATTAAAAAATAAAGGAAACAAGAGACATGAGAGACATATAAGAGTAAAACAGAACAATTATTATTCCAGACACACAACAATGGATATAACCTGAACGACAGCCAACAACAAAATAAGTTAAAAGAATAAAAATCAAAAAAAAAAAAAAAATTAAATAACAAACAAGGCCGCCGTCGTTGTCGTTTTTTTTTTTTTCTTTTTTCTTTTTATTTTGGTTTATAACTAAAAATAAAAATAAAAATTGTCCAAATTGTTTTTGGAAAACTAAAAAAAAAGCGATATTATGTGAGTGAGAAATGCTGTTCATCCAGTGTGATGGTGGTGATGGTGGTGTTGGTGGTGGTGGTGGTGGTGTTAGTTTTATAAAGAATAAATAATAAAATTAAAAAAAAAAAAATCAATCAAAGTCAAAGAAAACAAAATAAAATAAAGAAAGAAAATCGAAAACCTTAGTCGTTGGTTTAATTTTCGGTACCATAATTTGGTGCTTTTTTCTTTTCATTTTTATCTTTATTAATTCTGGTTTATTCTCGTTTAAAACAAAATCACAAAATCACAAAAAGAAAGAAATGTAATGAAAAGAAACACGAAGGAATAACATTTTATATATGATGAAGAGGCATGAAAAATAAAAACATACTCAACTCAACTCACCCTGTAGCTTTTTTTCGGTTTCCCAAAATTTTTGCAGCTCGGTAAAATATTTGTCCAATATAAAAACTTTTGATAAGCCAAGTGTTGCCATATTCAAATCAATTAATATTTATTTTTTTTTTTTATTTTTGTTTTTTGTTTTGTTATTTTTTTATGTTTAATTATTAATTAAGTTTTTTTTTTTCGTGTATTTATGTTTACGTTTATTAAATTATTAATCATAAGAAACCATAATAAAAAATAATAATAATAATGCTGCTGCTGTTGTTGTTGTTGTTGTTGTTGTTGTTTTCATTAAATCCAAAAAATTATATTAAAATTCTCCGTAATTCTGCATAACATCACAACAGAAGCACAATTTAATTTTATTTTTATAAACATCACTGTTATTAAAGATAAAATTAATTAAAAGAAAAAAAAAAAATTCGCACAGACACACCGACACAGAACTATTGTTACCACACGTAACAATTAATTAATTAATTAATTTTTTTTTTTATCATTAATTACTTATTGAACCAAATAATAAACAAACCAAACTTTTATTAACAAAAAAAAAAAATAAAATAAAATAAAAACCCAACCGACAGAAATTATCTATTCCAGAACATAACCGAAATTAACAAAACAACAAACAAACAACAAAAAAAAAAAAATGTGCCATTTGCAAAAAAAACAAAAAAAGAAATTTATTTAAAAATAATCTCATCCACTTCTATGGTACTGCGATAGTGTTTTTTATCATAAATTAAACAAAATATAATTTTAAACATAATTAAAAATGGGTTTTTGTTTTTTTTTTTTTTTTTTTGTCTTCTTTTCTATTCGTTTTTGTTTTTGTTATTCACAAAAAAAAAAGCAGTTTAATTAATTAATTAATTGAATTAATTAATTCACAAAACAATCAGCATAGAAAAATTCCTTTTATCAAAAAAAAAAAAAACTGTTTTTAATTAAATCACACACAAAAACAAAAAAAAAAAAATAAAATAAAATAAACGAACGAACAAATCTCTCCTTCTTTATTAAACAAAATTCTTCTCAAGACTAATATTACCGTCTTGTGTTTGTATAGTTTTACCTTTGAAAATGATTCTTGTTTTTTTTTTTTTTTTTTTTTCTTTAATTCAGTTTATAAAAGAAACATTTTTTTTTTTTTTTTTTTTTTTTTTTTATTAATAATAATAATAATGCGCAACAGATATATGATGTTTATATAAGTAAGCCGAGTATGCGCATTGTGATAAAAGAAGATAGAATTATTACTTAGCTTTTCATTTAGAAAAGTTTTGGTTTCTTTTTTTTTTGTTTTTTTTCTCTGTAACTTTAAGTTATGCAAAATGCTGAAGGAAAAAAATTTAAAATGAAAGAATGAGAAAAACAGTTTTTAGTTTTTTATTCACTTTTTCAAAAAATAAGTCAGGTTCGTTTCTTTTATGTGTGTAGACAAAAGACTTGATAAAGGTGAATAAAACGAATCGCAGGTATAAGAAAATAAATTATACAGGTAAAAAAAAAAGAAAATAAGACAGAGAACGCGCATTGTATAAGTAAATATTTATCTCTTTATTACTCGCATTAAACCGAAAAAAAAAACAAAAAAAAAAAAAAAACACTCACAGGGAAAAAATTTATAGCGCTTAAACCTTTTAACCTACGTTCAAATTTATTAATTTTTTTGTTTTTTTTTTTTTTTTTTGTGGTTCCTTTTTTTTTTCTTTTTTTTTTTATTACAATAATTTTTCAATATGTAAAATGTTGGTTTTTTGTTAATGTACCGCCACTGTATTTGATTAAGATAAGTCGCACAATAATTCTTCTACAGAATAATACTTGTGTTACTTAGATATTGAAAACTCTTACAGTGAATTGAATTGAATTTTTTTTTTCTGTATATACTGAGGATAATTAGAAATAATTCTATTGCTCTTCAACTGTACCAGCTATAGCATTATGACTGCAATTATATTGTCTCTACTTCAATTCTTTAAACAAAAACAAAAATGTAAAATGTTTTCTTTAAGTCATTTCTACTTGTTAATTAAAGAACGAAATTATTATTTTTGTTTTCTTTTATTTTCAGAACAAATAAACATAAAATTATGATTACCTTGAACTCAAAGTAATAACAAAAAAAAAATAATAATAATAATAATATTCATCAGCAGAGGAAAAACACAACCAAGAGACCAGTTCAACAATCCAAACAATAGATTTTTCGGTAGAAAAAAAAAAAAAGGCAACAATCACAGTAAAATGCCTAATGTACGTACGTGTGTAAAAGAAAAGGTAAAAGAATTTTGATTAATATTAAAAACATATTTATGCTGAGTAATAATAATTCTCCAACAAAATAAAAAGAAAAACAATTCTTCTTAAGTCGGATTCAATAAGTAAAATAAAAATTACTTTTAAACACAAAAAAAAGAAAAAGAAAAAGAAAACATTAAATTAAAATTAAAATTAAAATTCAACAAGTTGATTAATAAAGAAAAAAAAAACCAAACTGCCTAAATAACCAGGTCAAAATCATAATTAATCAATAATATAATATTTTTAAATCATGAAAATTATTCATAGGATTAAATCGGTCACGTGCAAAAGGTGTCATTCACCATAAATATGTACATAAATTTCCACTAAATCTCTACAGCACAGTTAATAAGTAAAAATTAAAAATTAAAAAAATTAAAAAAAAAAACGTTTTAATTATTTATCGGATATCCTATAATGGTAATTTATCAGAAACAAATAAATTAATTAATTTTTATTTAAAATAAAGAATTATTTTTCTTCTCCTTCTTCTTCTTCCTCACAGTTTATTTTAATGAAATGTACAGGCGCAGAATAACTGATAAAATTAAAAATAAGAAGAAAGCAAATTGTAACGTACGACCTGCGCGAAACGCTTAACATTTCACAACAACTTGTGCTACGCCTGAACACAGCATGTTATATTTTCAAAGATTTTTTTTTTTTTTTTTTTTTGTTTATTTTCTTATAATTTTAATTTCTTCTTTGCATGATTCTGTTCGTTTTACTTTTTTTTTTGTTTCGTTTCTTTTCTACAACATTTTCCTTTGCCCATCTTAATGTTTTTTTTTTTTTTTCATATTTCTTTTCTGAATTCGAACGAGTAAACAACAAAATAAAATAAAATATATAATATAAAAAAAAAAAAAAAAGTTAATAATAAAACGCTCAGAAAGGTATCGCCATTAAAGAAATACACGTTAAGACTTAAAAAAAAAAAAAATAAATAAATAAACAAAAAAGTTTTACATTACAAAAATTGAAAACAAAAGAAAACATAAATAAAAATAAAAACCTGTTTGAAGCTTTTAAGTTTTATTCTGTATTTTGTTGTTGTTGTTTTTTTTCTCTTCTTTGGTTTTTTTATTTTTTTTTTTTTTATTTACCTCTGTTCAAATTCAGTACTATTTTGGTGCTGAATGTTTTGTTTTTGGTTATAAACTATGCGCACACAACCCATGAATAAATTTAATTGCGGTCTGCGTAGTTTTCGATAGACATTTAAAAAACTAAAAAACAAAAAAAAAAAAATAAATAAATTCTCTCTGTGTTAATCACAAAACAATCCTATGCAAAGTTGTATCACCATCGTCAGCTTAGGATACAAAGAAAAAATGACATTTGAAAGGTTTAACTGACCGTGACTAAAGTGGCCAAGATCAGCTACTCAAACTTACACATTTCAAATGTTTAGCTACTCAAATAGCTACTCAAACATTTTCATTATCCGTTTTCCTTACTATTTGTTCTTTTTTTTTTTTTTTTTTTTTATTAAAGCTGGTGTTGATTAATACAAAATAAAGAAAACTTATTTATGCTAAATAAAAAAGCATAAATAATGTAAAAAAAAAAAATTTGTTTATTTATTCTATACAAACAAAATAAACTTTGGTCAATGACCTAATATTTACGTTATACAAGTATGACATCTATCGTTTATCGACGTTAGTTTTTTTTTGTTTTTTTATAACTTTTTATTTATTTTCATTTCAGTTAATAACCAAACCATTGCTGTAATATTTGTAGCATAGATACAATCCGATTTTTTGTGTGTTTTGTCTTACAATCGGTAAGTCATTATCGATTATAAAACTTAATTGATGAGGAGTTTTTAATACTTTGTTTTATATTTATTGATTAAGTTAGAAAAAATAAAAATAATTCATTCAGCGTCTATAATTATATAATTATGTAATAATTTAAAATAGAAAAAACATAATTTAAATGTAAAAGAAGTTAACGAGATCGATGTTAATGTTAATGTTAATGTTGATGTTAATGTTGCTGGTAACAAAGCATAGTTTTGTTAAATTTTTTAACAAAACAACTCTCCGCATTTTATGTACATAAATAAATACATTTTATTGCAAAACATGAATTTGTTGTTCATTAGCTTAAAGTTAGAATATCAATTACAAAATGAAATATATCTTTGTAATTTATGTAAACTAAGAGTTATGTATTTGAAAGCATTGTGTATACTGTTCAAAAGCGAAAAAAAAACAATAAAAACAATAAAAAACACAAAAATATGTTAAAAAATTAAAGTTTGTGTTACCTGTTGAAGAGCGGGCACAACGTCGTCTCCTTTTTCCCCGGGTCGGCAACGTGTATATTGCTGATGACTTTTGAAATCGATGTATCGATCGTGTAGAAGATCGTTGATTATTTGCAGAGAATGTAACACTGTGTGCCTTTGATTTCACCATTGATTCGGTTTTATCTTGTGAAACAGGCGACAATGGCATTGATGATGGTGCTGATTGAGAAATGCTACAACATTTATATTAGTGGAAAATTAGTGAATTTATGTTACGACAATAAATACTCACTTCATAGCACGACGATATTTACAAAAAAAATCAGATCGTATACGATGCTTCCAGAGGAACAGCTCACATTCACGTAAAATGTCCGGACTAGTTGGGAATACATCGTTACATTTATTAATTTTATCAGTTTCTAAGAATGGACGTAATGTTTCACCAGGGCAATCAGGAATATTATTAAAAAAATTTGATGTTCTATGAAACTCTGTCGTTTCATCAATAGCCATTTCAATTTTATTACTCTCAACTGATTCTGTATTAATACGTTCCACATTCTTACATTTATTAAATATTTTCGTTTCACACAAATCCTCACTGTTCTTAGATGATTTTTTGTTGTCACCACGCAACGTTTTATTCTCCAAAAGCCGCCGTATTGAATCAAAAGAGGCCAAAAAATTCGCATGACGTATTGCCTGCTCATATGTTTGATCTGGCAGCAACATATTGTCACCGTCATTGCATAAACACAATTAAATTAACACCGTGATCAGTCAAAATAAAAACAATTTCTTCTTTTTTTTTGTATTCCTTTTTTTTTTTCTTTGGTTATTTCTCTGATACAGATATGCACAGGAAAAATAAATTTAAAAACATTTTTATTACTTACTCATTGTGGATAGTTTGTTTTTTTTTTTTATTATTATTATTTTTTTTGCGAATCAACACAGTATAGCAATTTAACGAGGAAATATTCACTTTGTTTTACTTTGCTTTACGTAACTTTGAATCCACTTAATACATTGAAAGCTCTTTCTTTCTTTTTGTTTTTTTTATAATTCATGCACTTTGCTTTATCAACATTAATTAATCACGAAATGAATGTTCAAATAAAACTTCTTTTTCGTCCCTTTATTTTAATTTATTGAAATAAAAACGATTTCATTGCGCACAGGTAAAAGCACAAACAAAAACGGTGGTTTCAACAGTTAAAATGTTTCTTCATGATTTGCTGAAAGTAAATAATAATTTTTTTTTTTTTTTTTTATTCTCTTAACATAAAATAATTTAAATTTAATCATTTAATGCCTATATTGGTGTTTATTCTTTATATTATTTGGTGTATTTCGGTGTTTTCTTTTTTTTTTTTTTTTTAGCTGTAGCTTTAGCTTTAGACTTTTTATTTTTTTTATTTTTGTTCAAATGGATTATACACGGCATTACTAATGAATTTAAAAATAAATTGTTTTCTGATTAGTGTTAATTTCTAAGTGATTGCCGCCAATCAATAATAACAATAATATTGTTCTATCGATTTAATTTATTTTCGGTTTTATTATTATTTTCTATCTAAATGACAAAAGAAATAATAATTAATTAAACAAGGAAATACACTAGAAATCCTAAATTTACTGGTCACGCTTATTTGTCGTTTGATGAAAAAATAAAAAACAAACATGAAAAAAAAAAAAAATAATATTTTTTATGCCTGACTAGAGATTCTTTTTAATTTTTTTGTTAATAAAAAAAGACCGCGAGGCTTATAAAAAAAATAAAGGAAGAAGAAGACAAAACAACAAAATTAAACTTAATAATAATTATAATAAAAAAAAAAAGAAGCAGAAGACGTAGAAAAATCTTCTAAAACGTGGTAAAAATTAAATATTTATTTATGTACCAAAAAAAAAAAAAAACAAAAAAAACGTTTTTTATTCATTTAAACTAAAATGACCTTTGCCCGTTGTGTTTAAATGAATGAAGGAGAGTTTTTTGTTGTTTTGCAGTATGGAATAATTCCTTTCAAAAAAAAAAAGATTCTTATCAAACGTAATCTAATCTAGTAACCAACCTTGCGCCATTTCATATAAACAAAAAAAAAAATTTATTGTAGCCAGAAGACAAAATATTTATTTATTTTTTTTTTTTTTTGAACATTATTTTATCTTTATTAAGATATTATACAATTCTATGAATTAAATTTCTTTTATTCCCTCATTTTTTATTGTTACATCTAACTAACTGTCTTAACTATTAAATGTAGTTGAGTTACCTTGTCAGTGCTACCTTTGTCTATTAATATAAATGAAAGAAAGGAATGAGAAATTAACATATTTTGGTATAAGTAGCTACATACATGTATGTAAGTAAAAAAAAAAAAAAAAAAAAAAAAAAAACTATTAAATTTACTTTTAAAAAAAGGTGAAGAAACATGTACAAGTTCCAAGATGCCATCAGTAAACATAAATAGTTAAGACCATAACATGTCTTTTACAGCAAAAAAAAAAAACAATAAATCAATTAGATAATTTCTATTTTTAATAACAATAATAATAATAAAAAAAAAATACATTTTATGGTGATACTGATGGCCTTAACAAATACCATTCAGTTAAACCAATTCAGTATCAATAAATGTTAATTATTAACAATAAAACAAAGAAAAACAACAAACAAACAAATTATTAATTAAATTAATTAAAAAGAAAATTGTTGATAAAAATAAAACAATGTAAGGAATCAATAAAAAAACTAGTTAATCTGGCAGCAGACACAAATTTTTTACAAAGATTCTTTTTCTTTTTCTTTTTTTTTTTGTAAACAACTTTTCCTTTTTTCAACATATTTTCACCATAAAATATAAAAATAAAAAAATATATAATTAATTATAATTCTTGTCAGAATGTTACAATAAAAAAAAAAAAAAATTAATTTGTATCGCATTATTTATTTATTTATTTATAATTTGTCATGTAAATCGAATCAAAATATATTAGTATAGTTTCTTATTAAATCATTTTTGTGTTTTATATACAGCGATGTAGAACTGTTTGTATGCGGATTGATTAAAATGGTTAACAAAAAAAAAAATAAATATATATATCACGATAATTATTAATCGATCATTGTGTTTGTTGATCATCACTGGACTTATTCACACAGTTGTTTTTTTTTTTTTTCTCTCTCAAATAACGAAGAATCAAGAACACATTTGTTTTATATAAATTTTTATTTATTTTATTTTATTTTTTTTTTAATAATAATAATAAAAATCTACGGAATTCGATATAACAGATTGGAAGATTAGTTTTATATTTAATACCTTGATCTTAAAAAAAAAAAAAATAATAATAATAATGTATATATAGGGAAAATAACATTAGCACGACTTTACAACGGTGTACATTATTCAAAGTATCTTCATAGCGATACAACAATTGAATCAAGTCAAATGGAAATATATATATATATATATATAATAAAGTTTACATAAGAAATTAATAATATGTACAGTATGGATTTCTTGTATACTTTAATAAATAACTAAAGAGAATCCAACTGACATTGATTATAAGAAGGGAAAGAAAAAAAAAATCCGGCAACATCCTTGTCACGCCGTATATTATTATTACTTCTAAATTGGATAACCATAAAGAATTTACAAAAGTCAATAAAGTTTTGTATCTTAGATTCTTGACCATTGCGTGGGGGGATTTATTTTCTTTTTTTTATACTATAATCATCATCATCGTCATTATTGCAGCTATTATGTATTATTATTATTGTTTTTGTAGTAACACACAATTCTGTTGAATAAACGCTTAAAGCTTATTACAAGTTTGCAGTTTGATGATACCAATTATGGATAATTTAATATAAAAGCGTAAATTATGTGAATATTTAATTTTTTTTTGGACAACATTTAAAGAATATAAATTCTAGGACAATACGTTGTTGTAAAAACTCCTTTAAACAAAAAAAAAAAAAAAAAAAAACCAACATGAGGGTGGTGATGGTCATGTAATTCTTTTATACAAAAAAAAAACACACAGAGTATTAAAGATCAACGTCTACAGGCGTTTTTCTTATATATTTTCTTAAATTATCCTATGTCTTGTAATATAATATGAAAAAAAAAAATAAAATAAAAATATTATTTTCAATCGGTATCCACCCCTTTTTTTTTATTTTAGATGCGTTTACAGAAAATAATAATTTAATATGCTGCATACAAAAAACATTATGGATTTTTTTTTTTTTTTTGTTAAAAACAAAAACGTTTATTAACTTATTTTCGATAATTTTTGTATAAATTCAATCCAGTCTTTTGTAATCACCTTAAAGCAATATTCACGAACGACAGACTAGTCGCGTCCATTATTTTTACACAAATGTTAAAAATGTGTCGTGTGACTTAACGCAACGAATGATTTAATTGATTATTTGTCTAATTCTATCGACTTTTTACATTTTTTATTCACATTTTGTTGCTTTTTTTTAATAAAGCTGTGCAGTCCACTTTTTATTTCTTATTTTAAATTTTAATTCAAATAAAAATAAAATAAAAATTTTGTTTTTATTTTTCGCTATAATTTTTTTAAACCAAAACTTGTTCAACACACACGATTTCGTGATTCAGACGATTGTGGATAAAACATGATGTAGAAAAATAAACGAAACACCTTAACCACGGTTTTATAATAAATGTAGAGAAATGTTTAATAAAAATATAAGGAAAATTGTGTGTTTTTTTTTTTTTATATTTTCTTATATATAAATGTTGCGCTTCTTTTTTAAGAAGACGTGTCCAGCAGACAGTTGATAACATTTTTTGTTCTTATTCTGCTTCTACTTCTACTTCTTCATCTAAATAATAAAAAAAAAGCAAAAAATTGAATTAAACTCATCTCAGGATTATAAGAATTAAATTATTATTGTTTAAAAACTTGGATTTATGGTTAGGATTGTAAAGGAAATAAAAATAAAACGAGCAGATGACACGATGACGACAACAAGAAATATATAAGAAGACCAAAAGCTTTTTTAACAAGACGTACGTGACAATATGCAATAATGATATTCTATGTATTACACACGCATACACGTGAAAAATGTATTTAATTTAATTTTTTTGTTTTATTTATTATTAATATAATAAAATGTAAAAACTAAATTAAAATTATATAAATATTATTGGTGAATAGTATATAGTGTATATGCACGCATTCAATTGATAAATGATTAGTTAAACGCAAAATAAAAACCACAATATGAACAACATAAAAAATACATAAATTCTTTTTGCTGTTGTTGCTTTTTTTTTAAATTTTTTTAAATAATAAAACAACATTTATAACATATAATTACTTTAATATAGATCGCAGAATATTTAAAGAGAAACGTCCGGTTTAAAAAATAAATTTTCATTACTAGCTAGTAGTGTAACTTGGCTAAAACTTGTGCGGTTATAAAACCAAACAATTCGAAATCTTTCGTAGCTATGAATCCCTATTTTCCTATTTATTAAGTCTTGATTCAATTCATTATTTCGGTGGATTTAGAAAATAATTCTTTCCGTGTACCGACTTAGACGCTCAAGACGATCTAGAAGTAGTAGAGGGTGGAATTTGGTATCAATTAAAAGATATTAAAAAAAAATTGTTATGAAAATCCCTTACTTTTACGGCAACTGGAAAAACCATTTTTTTTTTTTGTAAGCCTTTAGGAAAATCCATATTAAAATAAATAATTAAGTTAAAATTTGCAAAAAAAAAAAAATTAATTAGATACACGATAATCTAATTAATAAATTGAGTGATTAAAATTTTTCCGATTTCTTTTATATTTTCATCAGAATAAATTTTTTTTAAAATAAAGCTAATAAATTATCCCTAAATTACATGTGAACAGAAATTATTTATTTTCTTAATGAAAAGCCGACATTGCACAGGATAACAATTCATTTCGATTTACAATCTTATACGTAGCACATGAATATTCGTATAAAACTTTAAGCATCTATATGACCTTGCCGGTTATGCGTTCAATTTTCACTACTCATCACAAATCTAACTCTAATTACCATTTCATCTATACAATCATTCGTTTATTTTGTTAATTTAAGCAGATAAAAGAAACAAAATGATTCATGTTTACAGTTCAGTCTTGACTGAAAATTACCTGATATTAATTAATATTTATTATTTACATACAAAAAAAGAAAAAAAATGAAAATGAAAAGAAAAAGAAAAAGAAAGAATGAATTACAACCAAAGACAAGATAAGCTTTCGATTATGTTTTAAAACAAAAACACAACAAACATGTTGGTTTGTCAAAATATTAAAAAAAAAAAAAAAGTAACTTCTTTGACAAAAGCTCGTTAATCAAACTCGTAAATAGAGGTAATTTGTTAATTTATATTAAAATAAAAAAAAAAAATATATACATATATGAATCCATCAATCATAAATACATTTATCATAATTTTATGCTTTTTCTTACCATCACACAACATATTACCTTTTTCTCATTTTATTTAAAAAAAAAAAAAAAAAACTAAATAAATAATTTATATTAATTTGATGAATAAAACTAAAACATATTCAAATGAAAGCATACAACAGGTAAGCACAGGTAAATATTTATATAATCATAAATCACAAATAATATTTTATTTACAAAAAAAACATATGTAAATCCGTGTATTATATAAATTTTACTTAGTAAAAAAAAAAATTTAAATAAATTAATTAATAAACGGTTTATAAATAAGAAAAAAGAAAAAAAAAAAAAAACTTTATTTTATTTATTTATTATTGGTTATTAGCTGCTTGGTTTTTTTGAAACTTACAGGTAGGAGAATAGGTAGGAAAATATAATCAATTCAAAAAGATATTTCTTTTTAGCTTTTAAATAATTCTAATAATAATAATAAATTGTATTTGACCACCCAAAATCATGTTAATCAGATAATTATAGTGTTGTCTTAATATGTATAAACAAAAAAATATAAAACACCTACCGTGTTAAGGCTATCAATTAATGTTTACTTTTTTTTTTATTATTATTATTATTATTATTATTATTATTATTATTATTATTATTATTATTATTATTATTATTATTATTATTATTATTATTATTATTATTATTATTATTTCTCATAACACACAATATGATGTCACATTTGTAGAATTAAAAAAAAAAACTATTATTATTTAGCAATAACTATGTGAAAAATTCAATTAAATATCAATTATTTTTATTGAATAAAATGCTTTTTAAATATATATATAAATAATATAATATAAATATAATTATATTATTTTGAGCCTACATTCTTTACAAATGTAATTTTTTTTTTTTTTTCTTCGTCAGTTTTCTTAAAAAAATAAATAAATTTATTATTGACTAGCAGGAATAATAAAAATAACTATTAAACGACTTTGTATAAGCAAAAAATAAGTTTTTTTTTTATAAATTTTGATAGCACAAAGTGAAAATATTAAAAAAAAAAAAAAAAAAAAATATTATAATCAGAGATAATAAACCTGTTGCTGTTGTTCTGTATGTAAAATTTGTTTTACCTACTTAAGACTTGAAGCAAGAGAGGAAATTGACGATTTAAAATATTTTGCAAAAGTATTATGGCACGAGATGTAATCGAAAGTTATTTCTTTGTAGACGTCATCAAATAAACAACATGTAAGTTTTTAAAGTAGTTCATTCTGCAGTAGTAAATAGCGAAAAAGGACGTTATCTTCGACAGCTTTTTTTAACCCTAAATTGTTTTCAATCATCATCGACATATTTGTTAAAACAAATCTCTTAATTACGCTATTTTCAGGTAGATCCCTCACTAAACATGAAAATTCCAGCATAAAAGAATAAAAAAGCTCCTTAATTTGAACGAATTTTTGCATCAATTACACCCATTTTCTGGAAAAGAAACTTCTGTAAAAATTTTTTTTTCCTGCCAAAGACTAACTAAAGGCGGATATACGTGTAGTATTTAAAAAAAAACAATTTCAAAAAATAAAAGGCTTCCCACCACTGCAATAAAATATAAATAATTCTCTACATCAAAGAAAGTTACTTGAGCATCCGCAAATAAAAATTCTAAAGACAAAGGAAACAATCAACAAACCATTAAAAAAAAAAAAAAGGCAAAAACAAATAGTAAAGTTTAATTCTATAATTAATTAAAAATAAAACAACAAAATAATAATAATCGTTGGTGTGGTTTTATTGTATTATAATCTTTGTCACATCAAATGCAAACAACAACACACGGTATTATTAAATAAATTTATGTTAATTTGTATTCCTATGACACTAATTTTGATTGTGCAGAAGATTTTTTTTGATTCTTCTTCTTTATTAATTTAACATTGCTAAAGTGTAAATAAAACTAAATAAAAAATACACACCGTCAAAAAGACGACCACACACATATTATTACCAGTAAGTTACCCACTTAGCTATAATCTATCGATCTATATTTATCTGTCTGTTTTAGCTTAATTAAATAAAAATTAATTAATACTGATAACAACAACTGTCAATACGGCGTAGCTTAATAAATAAATTCTTTCATTTTAGTTAATAAAATTATGAATAATTTTAATTTTTATGGTTTTTTTTTTTTAATTAATTTTCTTGCAAAAGCAAAGAATTTTTTAATTAATATTTTATTTAAATTAATTTTTTTTGTTTCTTAAAAAAATAATCGGACAAAAAATTCACAAACACACAACTAGAATTTAATTAATTTTTTATTAATTTTTAACGCTGGTTAATTAACACGGGACCAAATAAAAACCCCGGATAAATATTATAAAAACAATAAATAATAAATTCACATCAATCGTCTATCAAATAACATAAAGTTCAACCTTTTAAGTTATTAAATAAATTTTATTTTATTTATTTATAATTTTATTTTTTTGTTACTTAAAGGAAATCATAATTAATTTAACGATTTTAAATAAGTTTTAATCGTTTTATGATCGACGAAACGTATAAAACGTAAGTTAAGAAGTTGAAAATTAAATGAGAAGAAAAAAATGGTGAAACGATGGAAAATCAAACAAAAATCCGCACGCGCGTATTTCTCACGCAAAAACATAATTAAAAAAAACAAATTTTTGATGTAAAATTTCTTAAGATTATTCTAATTTTTTTTTTATTAAGCAGTTGTAAAAATAATTTACAACAAAAAAAAAAGCTCATGATAAGATAGCTTTTCTATTAAGTTTCTTTAAATAACTATTGGGATTCCGTATATACAAGCATGTTGCTGCTGTTGATGTTTTTATGTCACAACAGACAACAGCATTTTCACTTAGTTATCGGTTCTGTTGTTAAGTGGAACATTTGTCAGAGGCAATTAATTGATTTTAAATCAAAAATTCCAAAAAAAAAAAATCTCTACATAATATTAAAATTAAAATTACAATAATTTATTCAGATTATGTGACACAATTCAATCAAAAACCATTTTTTCGTTTCATTTCTTATTCTAGATTTCTAAGAAAAACGAAAATCCAAAAAAAAAAAAAAAAAAAAAAACCACTTTGACAGATCTATGTTAGAAGATTTAACATAGTTTAAATTATGATATGATTAAGATAAGTAGCAAAAAAAAAAAAAATTGATATTTATAACAAAACTTGACAAGACTTGCATTGTTGAGAAATATAAATAACAAGAGATTAAGAATTAAATCAGCCCACACGAGCTAAGATATAGTTTCATGAACCAGATCGCCAACTATAATACCAAAAAAAAAAAAAAAAAAAAAAAAAAAAATCAAGAAGTTAAATAAATAAAATTTAAATAAACAAGATTTCCTTGTGATATCAAATAAATTGTATTAATTATATAAATAAACAATGTTGTTTGGTGTACATTTAAATTTTTAATTAAAATAAAAGTGTTTCTTCGTTTATTAAAGAACTCCTAACCCTCTTAAACACTTTTATAACGTTCACTTTATATAAATAAAGCTGTTTTGTACGCACATGTGCAAAAGAAACGACAAACAAAACAAAAGCATTTCAGTAGCGCTGAATATATAATTTTTTTTTTTTATTGCCATATGAGTTGTTTTTTTTTTTTTTTTTTTGTTCTTTTTTATACTGAAAGTAATTAAATTACTTTGCACTGAATTACTTAATTAAAAAAAAAATAAATATAATAATAAACACAATAATTACTGTAATTTAATTGATAGCGTGATTACAACCATTTAACACAGATTAACTTAATTATAATAAAGATAAAGAGAGAGAAAAAAAAAAAAAACCATTTCTATTCATAAATTTATAATGCAATAAATAAATTAACAAAGTTAATTGGTTTTGCTGATTTTTAATTAATAAAAAAATAATAATAATAAAACTTTGTATGTTTAGTAATAACTAAAACAGCTTAATAAAAAGTGTTTTTTTTTTTTTTTTTGTTTATAAATCAAAAAGAAAAAAAGGTTTTGTGCTATTTTGAATGCATTTATAATAAAAAAAAAAAGTAGAACAATATCACCTGTATGTCATCTGTGTGATGTATTAACTTGAATTTTACCTTTAAGTCTATATTCATAATCAGAATGATGACAATAAAACAGTTGAATGTGGAATAAACAGTAAATTTATTTATTTATTTTTATTTTTTTTTTCTCCTTATCTTTCTGCTTCCACCATTTTATATAATAAGAAAAGAAAAACCAAACAAAATCATTAGTTACGATGATTTTTGTGCAAACATTTTTGACAAAAAAAAAAAAAACAACATTTTGGTGAATTGGATTTTTTTTTTTTTTTTTTTTATTAAATGCAATGAAATGAAATAAAGAAAAAGAAAATTTTAACTGACATTTCTTGAATAACTAAAGCTTCTCTACCTTTGTTAAAAAAAAAAATTAACAAAATCGCAAAATGTATAAAACTGAAACAAGTTGATTTGTTGATTGACGGTCAGTGACAACGGTACACATGCTGTTTGTAAACATTTTTGTAAAATAAAAAAAAAAAAACAAAAAAAAACAAAAATTGAATGCGCGCTTTTTATTTTTTCCCGAATTTCTTTAATTTTTTTTTTTTTTTTATTCCTGTTTTATACAATACAAATGCACATAATCAAGATTCAATATAATAAGGATAAAAGCTTTTTTGTTGTTGTTGTTATTATTATTATTTTTTTTTTTTTTTAATGTATTTTCAGTGACAGAATACTGGGATAAGTAATGAGATGCTATGAAAACAGTAAATTATAAGAAGAAATAAAAAAAAAAAATTCATTTCGATATATCGATTACAATAAAATAGAATAGAAAAAAAAAAGAAACTAATAACATAAAAAGCAGAAAAACTATTAAAAATGGTAAATAAAATTTAATTATTAATAATTCAATAAACTAAATAAATAAATAATATTTAATTAATTAAAAAAAAAACGTTTAACACATTAAACATAATAATATTTCTGTTATAATTTTTATATTTATTAAATAAATTTTTATTTAATTATAGTTATTTAGTGTGTTTATTATATATAATTATTATCATTAAATTGTTTTAATAAAACTAGTTACATAAATAATTAAATAATATTGGTTTGGGTATGTAGATAAATGTGACGTTAAATAATGTTGTTACGACAATAACATAATATTTATGGTGACCATTTTTAGTGTCATTTTGTTTTGGAAAAGTGTAGAGTTTAATTATTGCAAACTTTAAAGCAATTAAAAATTATTTAATTAATATTATACCATGTTGCTTTTTCTCCATTTTTTTTTGACAATTATTAATTACTAATTAATAGAAGTAAAAAATAAAAAAAAAAACTAAATTATTAACTGTACACCTGTATATAAAATTATTGATAAGTAATCGATAACTAATTATTCACCACAAATTACTTGAATAAATTTCTAATTATCTATCTATTTAATATTAATTATATGAATATAACAGTAATGTTAATGAAATAATAAAAAAAAATTTATTACTTAACATGTAGCAATATTAATAATACCTGCAAACCGAAAAACATCTAGCCGCAAGGTGAAAACATTACTAAAAACACATTTTTACACACCGAAATGATAATGGAAATAAATGAAAAACATTTTTTTCAACGTTTTTTGCACTATGTTGGAAAAAAAAAATTGACCTTATGTTGTAGACGAACAGAAATGTGATAAAAATAAGTGATTAAAATATCGAATATTATTAATTATTATTTTTTAATAAAGTATTTAATCCTTATTTATTAGACAAAGGATAACAGAATAATTCTAATAATCGATTAACCGGTGTAAGTTATGATCTTACTATATAATTACTTAAATGATAATTTGCAAAAAAAAAAAATTAAATTAAATTACAAACCATAATTGGTTATAACAAAAGTTTTTTTATTTAAATTATATAACTAAATATATTTATCTTCCCCTTTTCTTTATAGAAATTTTTTTTCTATCATTTATTATTTATTAATAATATTATTATTTTAACTTATCATCGATCTAAATTGGCCAATTCATCTAATTATTTTCTCTGTGTGTTTTTTAATTTTAATTTTTTTTTTGTTATTTGTAGTTTTTATTAAAATAAGAATCTATTTAGTTACTTATACAACTATTAATTATATTTATTTTTTTTGTACAATCGGCATTTAGAAATGTTAACAATAACAACAAATAAGAATAATAATAAAAAAAAAAAAAAAGAACGAAGAAGATGATGATAAAAAATAAAATTCGATTCAATTACGATAAGTCATTATACGTTAATACGGTTTAACAAAGGGTTGTCTCTTTAGGCACACGCCCAATATGGATTAAATGTAGAATAATAACAACAACAACAAAAAAAAAAAAAGGTTTATCTTATTAACTCTAGTTAATCCGTTTATTTTTTAATTTAAATTTTTTAAGAAGAAAACACAGAAGAAGAATATTTTACAAGAAACAAAAAAAAATATAAAACCGAATTTTTCTTTCTTTATTTTTAATTTCACTTTTAATTCTTTTAATTTAAATGAAAATATTTTATATATAAATTATTAATTCTCCCTTTTTAAAAACTAAAAATAAAACTGATGCTGTGCATCATCAGGTATGTCATGTTATTTAATTTATTAAACATATTAAATTCTGTTTATAAAAATTTAACGTAAAAAACTGGATTTTAATATATAAAATGATTAAATAAAATAAAAAAATTAAAATTGTTTTAAAAATGTACAAATTCTTATACGATAAGAAATTAAAAACGAATTATTATTATAATTTTTTTGTCTAGATTAATTAAAAATGTTTAATATACCGCATCACTTGTCTAATCATTAAATGATTTCTGTTAAACTAAATTATTTACCACACACACACACACACACACACAAACACACAAAGAATTTATTAAATTAAATTAATTAACATAATTCTTATTAATTAATAATTTATATAAAAATAGATAAAACAGGTAAATGCCATACCATAAACCTTCTAAACACATATGATGAAATTTATTTTTAGATATTCCAACTGCATTGCTTCAATTATAATTTATTTATTTCTTTTCAGCCTTTATTCTGTTTTGACTTTAGATATACAAAAACAAAGAAATATGTATCAATCGATACAATAAAAAGGTAATAATAATTGATAAATTAATAAACCTGATTAAACAAACAAAAATAAATAATAATTAAAAAACAACCAACATGTTTATGTCACTTAAAACTTCACTTGTGCACACAGAAAAGCACACATTTTATTTAATTATATTATTATTAATTAAATAATTTTAATTTCACAACAATAATAATAATTCCGTAATTATAAAAGCGTTAATAATTAACAGATGAAAATTAAAATAAGTGAAAAAAAAAAAAAAAAAAAACGTAAAAAACACTTTGCACGGTCTACACAAACCAAAGTCTGATAACTGTCTGATGGCATGAATTTTATTTTGTTTTACTCACTTTAAGAAGAAAAATAATAAAAAAAAGAAAAAAAAAACACAGAAATAAATAAATAAACAACAACAGATATTTATGTTGTATATATATATTTATATAAACATATAGTCTTCACCGTTTATAAGTCACTAAAAAAAATAACTCTTTTTTTTTTTTATGATATATTTTTACTTTTCTTTTGAATACATCTTGTTAATGTTGCTTCTGTTGTAGTTTATTTATTTTATTTTTTTTTTTTATGTTGTTAATATACCTTTTGTTGTTTTTGGTTAATGTTAATGCACCTGAATTATCTGGATTATCAACGACCAACAAAAAAGAAAAAATGCATAAAATAGGTATTAAAATTAACTAAATCATTTTTTTTTTTTTTTTTTATGGAAATTTAATGACTTGTTAATAAAAAAAAAAAAAACATTACATAAAACATTACATTATTGTTTCAATTAATTTTATTTATTTATTATGCAAATAAATTTAGGTCACACTAATATTATTATTTATTTAAATTGATTGAAACTAGTTAACAGCATCTTTTTTTTTTTTTTTTTTTTAGAGAAATACTTTCTTTCTTTATTATAATAATAATTTAGGTTTTTCTCTATATCATAATAAATAGAAAAAATTAATTAATTATTTATGTAGAATGTCACAATTAATGTTTCATCAAATATATTAAACACCTGGGGCATATTATCATTGATTTTAGGTTTTACATACCTGTTATACAAAGCATTTTTCATTTCTTTTCTTTTCTTTTCTTTTTTTATATATTTTTTTTGGTGTCAAATTATAAAATAAATTAATCATAGAAAAAGTAAACGTAATAAATTATTTAAGGACTTTAAGGAGTGTTTGTATAATTTTCTGCTTGTTTTAAATCGCGTGCGGTATTTACGGTAGCAGCACCAATTTCATAACAAGACAGTAAAAGCAAAAAAAAAAAAAGATAAAGATAAAGAAATTGCTGACAAAACAATAACATAAGATTATTATTAAAAGGGCGGATGAATCTTTGATTATTCTTAACATAAATTGTACACTTTCTATTGCCGCAAGTCCTCTACCACACATTATTGCTTTATTTATTTTATTTATTTTTTTTCTTCTCTTCATTTCTGTTATCTTTATCATTCGCTGTCATTTACGTTATGTCTTCAGTTTCGCACATACATATCAATAATTGCATTTATGAAAGATTACTGTAATTATATGTTTTCTTTTATGTAAACAATTTAAAAGAAAAAAAATTAAATTAAATTAATTTTCTGAACACTTTAAAAGAGAATTAAATTTTATTTCTGTATTTGTATTAAGGGGAGAATTTAATCAAAAATTAAATAAATAAAAAATAAGCATATTTCTATTTATATTCTCTATTTTAATTTTATTAATACATTTTATTAAATACAGAAAAATCTAAATTATAAAATCGTATATTTGTCATATTTTTATCATGGTAAAATGAGAAAAAGTCTTCAAAAAAAAAAAAAAAATTACTATTCGCTTGAACCTTTTATTAAATTTTTTTTTATTCTTTATTCTAAAAATTCCACTAATATTCGATACTGGATAATTTTTATTAAACAATTTATTTATTTATTTATTATAAAGAAAATAAAAAAAAAAAAAAAAACAATCAGTGGTTGGGTTAGCGAGATTATTCTGTAAAATAACATTGAAAAAAAAAATACAAAAATTTCTGATTGAAGTTTTTTTTTTATTTTCATTTCGGAAAGTTATTTAAAATTTGTTTAGTGTTATTAAATATAAGAAAAGTTTGTGCTTTTTTATATATTTTTATATATATATATATATATATATTTATATAGATAGATAGATAAATAAATATCCAACAATATAGTGTAACTAATCGTTGATGATGGTTTAATTCAATTTCAATCAAGACTTTTAATACATTGTTTAACAAACAACACAACACAAAATAAACGCGTTTTTTTTTCTTTTTTTTTTTTTATAAAGTCATCATTTTCAATTGAATATAGAATTTTTTTTTATTTATTTATTTACTTATATAATAATGTAACAAAACTAATCATTATATATATAAAGGAATTTATTTTACATAGTGAAAAATTTAAAGTAAATAAACAAAAAAAAAAAATGTCAAATATCTTTGCATGCTTTTTTGTGTTCGCGTAATAAAAAACAAAAACGAATGTTAACAAACTTTTGTTAATTAATTATTTTAATTAAACGTGAGTATAGAGTTTTTGCTATTAAAAAAAAATATATATATAAATATATAATACAAATAATTTTTTTTAATCCATCTAGGGTGGTCGTAGAACGTTTTGTCTGAATTTCATGTAAAACAAACAAACAAACAAAATAATAATGACAAAACGGAAATGCAAATTTGCATAAAACAGAAATACAGAAAATCTTTATATTTAAATGATAAAACAATAAAACTAGAGAATGATTAATTATTATAAATATTTTAAATAATAAAATCTAATGGAAATTGTTGTTTATTTATTTATTTATTTCACACACTTATTCAACATGATGAAATGTGTTTTTTTTTTCTTTTCTTTTCTTTTTTCGTGTGTAGATATATAACAAGAACATTGCATGCCTTTACACAATTCTTTGTAAAACATTTTTTTTTCCTTATTTTGCATATTTCCATTACTCTAACCACTTAATATAAATGAATGAACGAAAAAAAAATTTATTATTATTATTAAATAATAATTATTTATTTCATATTTATAACAATGAAACGATAAACGTTTTATCTTTTATTTACCTTTTGTAAATCTATCTCAAACATTTTTAATTTTAATTTTAATTTTAATTTTAATTAGAAAAAAAAAAAAATAAATAAAAATATTATTTAGACTAATAAGTAGTAATTCGTGATTAAATTAAATAAATAATAACAATAAATGAATATTTTCATAATGGAAATGTAAATGAAAAATATAAAAAAAAAAAAAAAAAAAAAATTATTTTTAGTGAAATTTTTCTCAAATGTAAATTCCCCACTTTTTGGCTTATTAAAAAATTTAATGTAAAACAAATTATAATGCTGTTAGCAACATATAAGTAATTATCTTAATTCTTGACATGTGTGTTCACTTGTTGTTTATTAATATTTCTTTTTATTTATTATATTTATTTATTTATTTATTAATACACATGTGTGTTGATTTTGATTTGAAAATATATAGGAAAATGTTGAAATTGATTAATTTAATTATAACCAACTGTCATGACCTGGCGCAGAGTCTGTTAATAAAAATAAAAAAAAATTATTATTATTATTATTGTTATTTCTTTTATAAACCAGAAAACATCTATCAAATTAATAATAAATAATAAAAAAAGGCAAGCACACCAACCAACTATACAATAAAAAGTATAAATAAAAATTTTCTTTATTACTAGTGGTAATATTTTGTTAAATCATTTACCCTTTCATTACTTCATTATTATTATTATCATTAACATATTTCAAATTCAGGTGTCAATAGAAATTTTAAAGAAAATTTATGCTGACATCATCATGTAATCAAAGAGTTTTTATAATAAATAAATAAACAAGAAGGAATTTCTTTCTTTCTTCTTTTTTTTTTTTCCAGGCATAAAGTAACCTTTAGATGATTTACTTAATCATTTATGACCTATGTTTACTGGTTTTTGTTTTGTTTTTTATTATGATTTATTAATTGAAAAAAAAAAAAAACTTTACTGAAGAAATTTTATAGACATTTAATTCGTATAAAAATTCTATCAAAGCTTCTAATGAAACTTTAATAATAATAAAGCAAGACTTTTTTTTTTTCGTATAGATGGCTGTTGTATAGTTTTTTCTTTTAATCGGTTTGAATCCAAACTAATAAATTTTCTATTAAAAAAAATTTTTTTTTTTTATAAAATAATTAAAAAAAAAAGGTTCAGCGAACCTTAATCGAAATATTTTTAATTACATTTACTAGATGATTCACTTACTTATTTTAACCCTGTTTAATCTAAACATTAATCGAAAAATATTAATAAAACAATGAAAAGAAAAATAATAAAAAAAAAACTGTTGATTGTTATAATTAATTAAATTCCTTATTACCCCAGTCTGCTATGTTTTTTTTTTTTTTTTTTTTTGTATGTACTACCGGTAAACTTTCAACTTTTTGTATAATATTCAATGAAAAACGTCATCACAACAGTCAAAAAAAAAAAAAAAAATACACGCAGCTACGGTATTATTTTCTCTGCTTTTTGGCATTTATTTTTTATAAAATATTTAATTCGTCAGTATAGTTTGTAGTGTTAGTCAAATAAGAAGCAAAAAAAAAAAAAGAATTTTTATTTCTTTTATTGTTATCAGCAAATCATATAATAGACCAAATATATATACGGATATGTTTACATAATAATTACTAAATACGTGTTTAAAAAAAAAAAAAAAAACTAATTAATAATAATAATAATATTAGTGTGATTAATAATTAATAATGTTTTAAATACAACTTAGTGTTTAATGTTAAAGTTAATTAATTAAAATCTAATCTAAAAGTGATGCCAAATTAAATGTGTTTTAATAAAAGAAAAAAAGAAATTTATTTTTTTTTTTTTTTTTATTATTATTATTCTTCGTGAATTTATTTTTTTTATTTTTATATGTTAATAAATGTTGCACACAAATCAATTAGCAAATAATGTAAGTAGAATTTAAAGCAAAAATATTTAAATTAAATAAAAATTATTTCCCAAAAACTAAGTAGTAACAACAACAACAAGAAACAACAAGAAACAACAAAAGCACAAAAAGTTATAATAGTAAAGCAGCGCCTATATGTTAATACCGCGCCTTGGTTGTCACTTTAATTTCCTCAAGTTGTTATAATCTAAAAGTAAAACCATTTATTATTTATTTATTTATTTATATATATTTTTATTTCTACCTTAATTTTTGAATTAGAATACCTTCTTTTTTTTTTTTTTTTTTTTTTATTAACACACAAAAACCATACCCATCTGTAGAAAAATAAAGGAGAAACAACCAGAAAATCTAATAATTAATTTTCTGCTTGGCGCATATGTCAAAGTCATCACGCTATATTTTTTGCGTTTTTGTTTTTTTTTTTTTTTTTTTTTTTTTTTTGGTGAAAATGTGATTATTTTTCAACATAATAACGAACTAAAAGAAAAGGAAAAAAAATAAGAAGAGAAATTTAAATAGTTTCCTGATTAAGTAAATGCCGATTACACCATTATTCCTGTAAATCAGGTATATTAAAAAAAAGATTTATAAGCATATAAAGTTTTTTTTGGAGAATTCTCTAACGACATACACATATATTGGTTACACGGTTAACATAATTTTGATGTCCTTGAGCATTACATTACATTACGCCCGATCAAGCAAAAAAAAAAATAATAATAATAATAAATACCAAAGCATATGTTATTCTTTTGAAAGAATCCATCTGACATACATAAACGAATGACTCATTTATCACAATAAAAAAAGAAAAAGAAATGAAGACGCAAAATTAGAACAATGCTCGATATAAGCACGCGCAGATAACACTTTCCATTTATTACCTAAAATAATAATCTGATGTACATAGAAAAGCATAAAAGTTACAATGTTGTCATAGCATTTAATAATAAATTTTATTTTATTTTCTCCTTCTTCTTCTTCGTCTGCTTTTTACTCCAATTATTACAGTTTTATTAATATTAAAAAAAAAAAAAAAATAAATTTGAATCTAATTAAAATAATTAAATATTATAACTTGTTGTAATAAATAAAATAATTTTCACATTATTTTAATAACAATGATAATGGCTTTTTGTATTATTATTATTATTATTATTATTATTATTGTTAAAAATAAAAATTAATAATTTATTATTATTGTTGAATGAATATTTAAATAATTTGACATATTACATATCAGGCCACGTGGATTAAAAAAAAAGGAATGAATAAATTTATGTTTTCGCTAGTGACATTCAGAGGTCTAATATTATTATCACCTGTTATTTAAATCTACATAAACGATATAATCGTTCTTTTCTGTATTCTATTATTTTATTATTTTATTACCGAATATAATTAAATTATTGATTTTTATTATCAAATTATGTCATTAAATTAGAAAATTAATTTAGTTATTATTATTTTTTTTTTTTTCTTTCTTTCTTTATTTTTTTAATAGCTAATCAATTGTGATTATAAATAATAATAATTTAATTTAATTTTAAATTTAGTTTAATTACAAATAAAAATTTTTCTATTTTATCAATATTTATTTTGTTTACGATTATTTGTTTATTTATTTATTTTTTTTATTTTCTATTTTTATCTGTAACGCATTGATATATTTCTCTATTTATATTATTATTATTATAATAATGACACAGTAAAATGTTATTTGATATGTTAAATACATTAATTATATTAAAAAAAAAAGGAAAAAGAAAGTAAAACATATGTTATAATTAAATGATTTATTTATTTTAAATTATCGGTGTTATTTTGGTTGTATTCAATAACAAGAATTTTATTATTGTTATTATTATTATTGATAGAAAAACGACTTTTAATTAGAGAAAAAGTGACATTTTTCTATTTTTAATCTAAAAACCAAAATTAAATAGAAATAATATTAATTAAGAATTAATTATTAATGATTATTAAATAAAAATAACCAAGCCAACCATTTTTTATTCAAATAACAAAATAACTGACGAGTGACACAATAACATAACAAAAAATTACTCAAGTGTAGAAATATTAAAAAAATTATTTAATGTGTACTATATTTCGACAAAATTTATTATTATTATTTTTATTTATTTATAAGATAAACACACTGTTAATGACTTAAAACTAAAGTAAGTAACCCAAAATCTTTATTTTTATTAGATATTTCAATACCGAAAAGTAAACGTTAAAAAATATTTAAATAAATTTAATTTAATTTATAATTATAATAATGAAATATGATTTGCAAAATTAATTTTTTTTTGCAATAGAAAACATTAAAAATTAAAAACACACAACCACCACCCACGTAACTAAGCAAAAAAAAAAAAAAAATAAATCCAAACAAAAGCAATGAATGTAAATGAGGGAAAATAAAAAAGCAACAGCTGATTTATGATTATTTAATAAGGAAAAGTGAATTTATAATAATAAAACCTTAACCTAAACCTTTAAATACCTTTTGATTTTTATTCTGTTGCATAACTAACCTAATCTTCATCTTTTTTTTTTTTTTTAGTGAAATTCGTCATTTAAATTCTTATAAATTTCAGCCTTAACTGGAGTAATTCTTCAGTGAGAAATAGCATAAATTTCAGCTTTAATTTTGGTTTAGTTTAAAAATTTTTACGACATTAATGTATAATTCTAGGGAATTCTAGTTTAGGAATTTTTTAGGATTATTTCTTGTTGAAAAAGTCGTTTGTTTTATGCATTTTTTAAATATATATCAATACTGAGTTAGAAATATTTAGATTTTCTTCTTTATTTATTAAATTCTATAACGAATTATTTAGTTTAATAACACCTTGGTATAATTTAATTTGATTACTATCGTTATTTGTTTTGTATCATAATGCCAAATATTCCGTCAGTGGAACAACAGGTAACTCGTTAATTATCGTGCATGAACCTAATTTATACAAACAAAAAAAAAAAAAAACAGAATAAAAGTTTTTCACCATGTAAAAAACTATTTTTGAATGCATATTTCATGGGTAAAGCTTAGGTTTACGGATTAATTTTATATTTAAGTAAAGTGACTTACTACTAGGTGTAAAACAGGATAGAATTGAATTCATATTTCACTAATTAACATATTATTAATTATTGATTATACTTGTCTTACTTTTTACTTAAATTAGTTTTGCTTATTAATCAAAATTGCTCATCTATACAATTGTGGGTGGCCACAGTTTTCTTGGTTTATTTATTTAATATTTTTTGTGTTACTTTGTAGGATTATTATTTATTTCTAACAAAATTTAAAATTTTTGTTACATTGTATTCTTATTTAATATTTATGAATAAGAATAAAATGTTGCGATATCAAGATTATTATTATTATTATTGACTTTAAAAATCCAACAGATAAAAAAAGAATTGAATGTCTTGTTAGTGGGATTCTAATAATTTAATAATCGAATAATCAACGGGTACAACGAGAAAAAATACAAGAATATAAAGAAAAGGATTTTGATTAGTTTTCCATAACAATTTAAAATTTTAAATAAAGAGCCTACACAGTCTTATCAGCATATTTACTTACATAAGTTACTCCGTTTAACAATTTAAAAAAAAAAAAAAAAAGCGTTTTTAATAGGCGCGAGCTGGCCGATTCCATCACCTGTCTAGCAAACTGAACTGAAATAATTCAAACCAAAAACTATCAACAAAAAAAAAATGTGAATTTATCATTTTTATTTATAAATTAAATTGAATTAATTAACAGAAAGCAATTTATTGATAAGCATATTTGCATATTTACATTTTATTTAATAATTTTATTTTTTTATTTTTCGTTATTTACATTGTATTTCGGTTTTTCTTATAATAGGTCATACCTTTATCAACATTATTAAAGCATAAATTATAACATTTTGCTGTTGCTTCTTTTACATTTTAATTATATAAATTAAATTATTATTATTATTACTTGTTGTTGTTGTTGTTGTTTTCGTTGTTGTGTCTCCATTTTTTTTTTATTTAGTATTTAGCATGACTCAAAAACAGCCATTTTAAAATTTTGTGTTTTTTTTTTTTTTCTTCTTTTATTAAATAAATCCTCAAAAAGTATTTATTTGACATATTAAAAGTAAATAAATAATAATAATAATAATAATATTTTATTAATAAACAACAATAAAAAAAAATAAATTTAAAGTACAGAATGTATCACAAAAGAAAATAAAAATGTTTTCTTCTGTAAAATTACTAACAAAAAAAAAACGCATTAATAACGGTAGACGGTTAACTAACTATAGTATAAATGCAGGCGAATTATTATTATTATTATTTTATTTTATTTTGTAGAATAAAAAGTTTAATTTAATTTAAGTACATAAATTACTTAAAAAAAAATAAATAAATAATAATAATAATAATCGTGATTAACTAAAGTACAGTAATAAATAAAATATTTTTTTTTTCTTAATTTACTTTTAATGTGATTTGATTATTTATTTTATATAAAAAGAAGTTAATTAAATTAGATCTCCTTTTGATTGTTTGATTGTGTTTGTGTTTCGAATTTTTTTTAGTTAATTTAAATTTTTTTTTTATAGTTTGTTTTTGCGGTTTATTTATTTTTTATTATTTTTTTTTTTTTAATGCACTTGTGCTACCCAGTTCTGTTAATAGAATTAATTTACAGAAGAAAAGAAAAAAAAAAAATTAAATGTATGCACATCGGAGTAAATAATATGTGAGTGACCTCTGACGGTTGTATGTTTCGTTGTATGGTTTTTTTTTCTTTTTTAAGTTTTTTTTCTTTTTTAATTTTATTAACCGATTTTTAACTGTATTTGTATGCTTTTCTACGGTTTTATTTTCTACTCAGATTCAGTATCAATCAGTTAAATATTGTATTCAGTCGTGTTTATATAGTTGCGGAGAACTTAAAAATAAAAATTTTCTTGTCTTTTTTTTTTTTTTGTCGTTTTGTGTATCAGTTGTGTTGAATTAACGAAGAATACAAAACTTGTTTATTTAGTTTTTCATTTATAAACAAAAATTAAAAAAAAAACAACATTTTTGTTTAACGCACACACACATATACAAGCATAAATGTGTTTTTTTTTTTTTTTTTTTTTTAATTTTGTTATTGTTTGGCTTTAATGGAAATGTAGCGAAAATTTAATTTTGTTTTTGCACAAACAGTTTTATAATGTTGCTGCTACTGCTGCTGTTGCCTTGATTTTTAACATTTTTATTGTCGAATAGATTTGTGCAAAATAAAAAAAATAAAAAAAAAAAATTGTATCATCGGTGTTGTGTGTTTAAAGTGCAAATCGTAGAAAACACATTTGCGGTGTTTAACAGCAGTGCTATTTAAGTGATTTTTCCAAATGATGATTAATAATGACGTTTGTTATTTTTAATACAAAAATGTTTATTTTATTTATTTTTTTTATTGTTTATTATATTTCGTCTTTAATTAATTAATTAATTAATTTTATTTTTAATTAAAAAAGAAAAAAAGAAAGAAAAAAAAAACGTTTTATTATTATAAATATAAATAAATACAATGGGTTTGAATATATTGAATAAAGTTCGTTGTTCATTATTAGAAACATTTAATGGTGAGAAACCATGTGTTAATTGTTCTACAATACGACGTCGGACACAATACGAAGTATGATTTTTAATTTTTTTTTTTTTTTTTTTTTACTTTATTTTAATTAATTATTTTTTACTTTAATTTAAATTTGTTTTTTTTTTTTTTGTTTAATTTAATTAAATTTTATAATTAGTGCGTTTTTTATTATTATAAAAATATATAAAGAAAAAACTAAAACAGGAATTTAAAAAAAAAACCATATAAATGCCCTTATAGCTGTTTGCTTCTGTTATAAAAAAATGAAATGTCATTAACTACTGATTTCATTTGTTTAACTAATTAATTTATTTTAATTTGAATTTCTTTGCATTATGATAACTTCTATTACCAATAATAATTAATTAAAACGAATCTATTATTTATAAAATAATAATAATAATAATAATAAAAAAAAAAAAAGTGAAAATTTATGATAAAAGAATAATAAAAAAAATTATTATTATTTTTTAATTATTAGTGCGCAAAACAAAGTGTTACTCTGTGTATTTGTGTAAAAATTATTAAAATTTTTTTTTAAAAAAAGCGCACAAACAATCAAATCACAAGGACATTAAAATTTATTAAGAAATCATTTTTTTTTTTTTTTTATTATTAATTTTTATTTAATTTAAATTAATTTTTGTTTTTGTTTCTGTTTTTTTTTTTTTTTTTTTTTTTTTTTTAATTTAATTTAAAGCACAAAAAAATATATTTGTAATCAATTTATTTTTATTAATGTTATAAGATTTTGTAAGCAAAGACAAAATTAGTCATTAATTGACGAAGACAATTCATTTTATTTTGGTTTCGTAGAAAACAGCAGATATTTTTTTTTTTTTTTTTGTAAATGATTCATAAACAAATAGAAAAATCATAGATCAAGGAATTTTGGTTAATTTAACTAAAATTTAAATATTTCTGGACAAAAACAAATCACGTACAAAAGTCCTTGATTGATGAAACAAAACAGAAAAAAAAAAAAAACAATAAATATATTTCAATAGTCAATCAAATGATAGATAATAGTTTTTTTTTTTTTTTTTTTTTTTTTTTTAAATAAATTATCATAATTATAATCAAATTAACAAGTAAAGAAAATTTTTTTATTAATTTTTTTTTTATTTTATGAAACACCTTGTTAATGTGAATTCTTGTATTTCAGTACACTTGTACTCAGCTAACAAATTTGGTTTAACTTGTTGTTCTTGATGGTGTGTACTTGATACTGTTGCTGTATTCATGGTGGTTTTTTGTTATGTAGTTGTGTATGAATGTTTATGACTCTGTGTGTGATGTTTTGTTGTCGTTTTGTTTTTGTTTTTTTTTTTTTTTTTTTTTATTCCATTTTGTTACAAGAAATAATAATTTTCTTGTAAAAAAAAAAAAAACAAAAAAATCTCCTTCAAAATGTAAATATTGTCATAAAATTAGCAAATAAAATGAAAAAATTGCAAAACTTATGATTTATATTATTATACTACAGGCAAAAACATATTGTTACTGGTGTGGTGTGCTGTTGCTGCTGCTGCTGCTGGTGTATGTGTTTCTAGTCTTATATCAACACTCATGTGATCGTTTTATGGGATCTTAAATTAAAAAATGTTTCTTTTTTTTTTCTTAATTATTTAAATAAGAAATATATATATTTTTATTTTATTTATTTATTTATTTATGGCTTTGCTTGTTTGTATTTTAGTTTGGTTACACATTTTATATATGCAGCTTAGTTAATAAAAAAAAATAAAAAATGTTTTTAAACAAATATTAAAGTTTTCCGATCGAATTAAACGAGATCGTACTTCGTATTAAACGTTTTTTTTTTCTTCTATTTTTTAATATTTTATTTACACTGCATTGTGTTAGATCAGTGTTTTTTTTTTTCTTTTTTTTTTTCCTACTTCTTCTTCTTCTTGGCATTTTTGCTTCATATTTATTCTATATAAATGAAAAATATTTGCTTTTTATTATTATTTTTATTATTATTATTATTATTATTCATCCAATTAGTTTAAATAATATTTTTTAACTAATTATCGTTGAAGAAAAAAAAAAAAAAAAATTAAAATGATGATGAAAAAGATGGAGAAGAAGGAGAAGACAAAAAAAAAAAAAACGATTATTATCAATAAATAAATAAATTTGTTTACTGATTTTTTCTGATTGCTACATTATTATTGTTAATAGATAGATAGATAGATAGATAACATTATAATTGGAGAGAATTATTTCGTTTTTTGTTTCTGCTTAATTATATAAAATTTGTTATCACTAGATGTTTCATCGATGTAGTTCTTGTTTATTATTATCAGATCATGTTAAAAGAAAAGATTGATGTTATGTGACATTTTGTAGGTTCAGGGATCTTGGGAAGATCATTCATATTTTGTGGAATCTTTGATTAAACTGTTATGTTGTGGCTTTAAACATAATTTAAGTGAGGAAATTTCAATTAATAAATACATGCAAAATACCTTTAATTTTAATTAATTTACAATAAAATTAAAATATATAAAAAGGGATATTTGTTGGTAAATTAATTTAATAAACTTTTAAATGACGTTTCTTACACCATCTTTACGTCTATTATGCCTTGGCCTTGAATATCATTGTTTAAGTATAATTTACGTAAGGATAACGTAAGAAATGTCAGTTGGAAGTCGAGAGATTTTCTTTGTTATATTTATTACGATCGCTTCAGTGACATTTCTTTATTTATTCTTACGGAAACTGTACAATAATAAAACTCAGAAGATTAAACGATGATCAGGCATTTTTTACATCTTTAAATCCGTATGATACGTTTTCCCAAAATTCAATTACATAAAATATCTACGCCCATATACACAAAAAAAAAAAAAGGAAACACACACAGATGTTTTTTTTTTTTTTGAATCAGTAAAATCATCGGATCATAGCGATTAAAAAAAAAATTAAAACCGTGATGGATTTCAGCAAATATTCTAATCAAAACGATCACATAAATAATCTCGAATAAATAGAGAAAAAAAAAAAAAACAGGTGGCCATAAATATTTAATAAAGGATTTCAAAAACTAATTTTATAGCGTGGAAACATCTCGATAAAATAATTTCTAACCGGCGCATAATACTTTAATTAATAATTATAAAAAAAAAAAAAAAAAATATTTTCTTTATTATTTTTTTTTTATAAACATTTGTTTAGAAATTGTTTTGTTAAAAAAAAAAAAATGAACAAGAAGAAGAAGAAAAAACACATTTTTTTTTTTTTTAAACAGCGTTAATTACTTAACAAATACTTGCGGCTTGTACAGTAAAACCTCGATTAAATGGATACAAACATTTTTTTTTATTGCTTATCAGTGAATTTTTTTTTTTTTTTTTTTTTATGTTGTTTGTGCCTTTCTTGGAATTTTCAGGGTGAAAATATTAACAAAGAAACGATTTTTAGGTATTCGATGTTCGGTACGATTAGTTAAAATTAAAGTCTTTTTGGTTTATTTGGATGAATGAATGGATAATAATAATAAATAAAATTACAACACACCAAGTTATGTCTTGATTTAAGATAAGATTTTGCAAGACACACCCCATCAATGTTCCAACTACTACATACATTTAACAGTTATTTACATTTTGTTTCTAAATAAATTATTTCTTTATTCACAAAAAAAAAAAACTTTTTTATATTTATATAATAATTATTATTCTATAATATTCTATGCGCCATTATTACACAAAATATTTACATTATTATTATTATTATTGTATATCTTAATTATTTATTTATTTATATAATAATAATAATTTTTATTAGGGTCAAAAATAAATAATTTGCATATTTATAATGTGTGACAGAAAATACGTTTTTTATTTTTGTTAATAAATAAATAAATAAAAAAAAAAAAAATTATATTAAATGTTTAATACTACACACACCGGTTGTTGTGTACAAAGAAAAAGTTGAAATAATTAAATTTAATTAAAAAAAAAAAAAAATAAATAAAAATAATGCAAAATCAATTATAAAAAAAAAAAATAATAAAATTAAAACATTTATTATTAACAAAACCAAAAATAAAATACTTTTATTATTATTATTATTAATTAATTAATTTATTTATTTTTTTATTACAAATGATTAAACAGCGCAAAAAATTATTATTTAAAAAAAAAAAAAAACAGTGAAACCTCGTTATTTTTTTTATTTTATTTGGAGGTCTCGTATGTTTGGTGACGATTTTTTATGAATACTAGATGTGAATTCTAAATCTATGTGACACATAAATGTTTGTCGTGGACTCAAATATGACTCAGTAATGATTTTGTGCTTTGTAATCTATAAACATCAATCACATTTAGTAATAAAAGATTAAAAGGATTTTTCGTTGTTCAATATAAGAAATACCTGGCTTATTGGCTAGACAAACCTTTTTTTTTTTTTTTAAACAAAGGGCTGAAACGTATTTTTTCCATGTCCTGAATGTTTTCGTTCAAATATTTGTGTTTGCTTTTGTGGATTGTAGAAATTTAGACGCAAGATTTGATAAAGGAATTTTTTTTTTTTTACGAATCTTTTACAGAATTTGCATTCAAAAAAAAACTTAAGGAATTTTCAGGATTCAATTAGGTTAATTGAACGAGTATTGTCTGTATGATTTGTTAAAAATCAACGAAATAACGGATGCGGTTTTAAATTCAGAATTGCATAACCGTTTCATAGCGTAACCACACGAATTTATATTCAACCTGAATTCAATAACAAATCGTCGTCACACTGTTGTTGTTAGTTTTCCGTTAAGAACGTGTGTGTGTGTGTGTGTGTGTGTGTGTGTGTGTGTATGTGTGTGTCCCCCGCAGCTCTTGTGCATTAAACAAAAAAAAAACTTTTAGAAATTCTCCAAAAAATATTAATCAATTCAACACATTTCCTGATAACAACGTAATTACTCACAAGAACTAATTCATTTAATCAGTAATGACGATTTCTTTTATCGATTATCATTTAAGATAAAAAATTTAAAATTAAAAATTAAAATTGTTTTCCTTTTGTAATCGTTTTTTATTAATAAATAAAATTACGTAATTAAAAAATTACATTTATTTCGAATATAATCGAATCAATTCAATAACAAAATAATAATTATTTTAATTAATTTCGCTATTTATAGTGGTGTTGTGTTGTTACCAGTTTTTGTGATGCCTACACTTTTACTGTTTTGTTTTTATTAATTACCGAAAATCAAATAATTATTTAATTTTGTGTGCAATGTCTCCAATGTCACTATAATTATTTTGATTTTGATGGAATATTTATTGTTTTGTTATGCAATTAGTTAATAATTTTAATTGTTTTTAATTTAATTGAGAATTTTTGCGCTGTTTTGTTGTAATCTGGTTGTTCTTATTATTATTATTATTTTTTTTTTTTTTTTGTAGGAAGTACCTGACAATTATGAGTTGCCTTATAATCATACGCACAACCATCAACAACAAAATCAACAGCAGCAGCCAAGTGATGAGAATTCAAATGAAACAGTTATGATAAAAATTGACGTGCCGTTACCATTACGCGAGGAGCCACGTTTTCCAAAGGAAAAATGGAAAACATTTATTTGTAAAAATTGTTTTTTGACAAAAATTTAATTATTTCGTTGTAATGAATTTTCTGTTTGTTTTATTTTGTTGTAGCATTTATAATATTATCGATCAATTTTATGTTTGCAACATTATCATTATCTTTAGTACATGATAGACTTCCAAATAGAGATATTTATAGTCCATTACCTGATATTGTATTGGATAATACACAATCATATGACTGGGCATTAGATGTAAGTGAGGTACTTATTGTGATTATGGTTAATTCATGTGTTATCTTAATAACATTTCATAAGCACAGGTAAGAAATATATATATTTTTATACATAATTTCCCATGTGTTTTGTATTTTTTATGTAAAATATTAATCTATCTATCTATAATTTACAGATTTATTGTAATGCGAAGAATTTTCTTAATAATGTCACTATTATATTTAATGCGTTCAATAACAATGTTTGTCACAGTATTACCTGTATCGAGTACAACATATTATTGTAGTCCAAAATCAAATCATACAACAACAATAATGATTATAAAACGTGCATTCTATTTATTATCAGGTTTTGGTTTATCAATAAATGGTAAACATACATATTGTGGTGATTATATATATAGTGGGCATACAGTTATGCTTGTTTTAGGTTCATTAATTATATCAGAATGTAAGTATTTATATTATAAACTGAATTATTTCCATTTTAATTAAATAAAAATCAAAAATTTTTACAGACTCACCACGACGTTTTTGGTTATTACATTTCTTATCATATTTAATTGCATTAGTTGGTGTTGCAATGGTATTAATGGCACACGGACATTACACAATTGATGTTATTATTGCATATTATATTACAACTAGATTATTTTGGACGTATCATACACTAGCTAATAATAATTATTTACTTAAGGTGAGAGACACATTTACATGAGGTTTATCTGTAATTAATTAATTAATTTATTTATTTATTATTTTTTCCTGTAAAACAGCAATCAGGATCAAATAATTTTTTAGGTCGTGAATGGTGGTATCCATTTTTTAAATATTTTGAACGTAATATACGTACACCGATACCGCGACAATATGAATGGCCATTGCCATGGCCAAGACGTTTTCATTCAAAGTTGCCTTGCCGTGAAAGCTAACGATCAACATTATCAATTGTGAAGCTTTAGCCTTTTGTTTTGTTTTTTTTTTTTAATTTAATTTAAAAAGAAGAAATAATATAATATTCAAACACTGTCGCGCGCTTTAATAATAATAAATCATTCGCCTTGTTATTAAATTAATAAACAATTTGTGTGGGGTGGTATTTTTAGTTGGTTTATTGAATAAATTGTTTTAGTTTGAACGGAATAAAAAAAAAGAAAAGAAAAGAAAAGGAAATTGAGTAGTAAAAGAAAAAGGAGAAAAAGAAATGAATTGAAAATATATATATATATAAATATGCTCAAAAATAACATCATAACAGAAAAAGAAAAAACGCAGCATAAATTTTGTATTTATAGATGAAATTTAGTTTTATTTAATTATTATTATTATTATTATTATTTTTGTTTTTACCATGAAAGTATATTATTTTAATTGAAAATTCTTTATTATTTATTGTTTTTTTTTTTTTTTAATTATTAATAAAATAAACAAAGATATAAATAATATTAATAATAATAATAATAATTAAGGATATCAAAGATAGTTTTTTTTTTTTTGTTTTTGTTGTTTTTTACACCAATTTAATCAATTATTATTAATTGTTTTTAAAGACATTAAAGACACGTTATACAATAAATAAAGAAATAATTAATTAGAGAAACAACAAAAAACCACAAATAAAAATAATATTCTATGCTGCCTTATTTTAGAAGAAGAAAATTTTATTAGAAATTATATTTATTTAATTAATGTGTGTAAAAATAAAAGAAAAAGAACAAAAAAAAAATAAAATGAATTCATTAAATAATTAATTAATTAATGTAATTAGGTATGAATACAAAAAAAAAAAAAAAAAAAACGTTAAAAAGACAGACCCCTATGTGTGTGCTGCTATACATAATATATGTTATATAATTAAGTTATTTTAAGATTAATTTTGTAATTAATTATTTTAATCTCAATCTGAATGTTTTTATTGTTTTAAGTTTTTATATATGGATATGGCTTAGAACGGCATCTGACTAAATGTTGAATATTATTCTGTAGTTATTGATTAGTTATTATATGATTTGTTTAAGATAGTAAAAGATATATATATATTTATATTTATATAAATGAAATTTATTATAGGCAGCAAGCAGCAGCAGCAGCAGCTTTAGTTTGTTTATTTAATCAATTTCTTAATTATTTAATTAATTTATTTAATAATTAAATTTTTTTTTTTTTTTTCTTTTTTGTATACTGGTAATAGCAAGACATTAATCATTATTCATAAATCAATAAATAGTTCTGCATAAACAACACAATTGATTTTTAAAGTAAAATAACTTGTATGCTGGTTTTTATCCTAATTTCACTAATCACTGATCAAAATCACAATCACACAATTTTTATCGTATTTTATTTTTACATGTTTATTTTTTATTAATACATTTTTTTTTTTTTAATTATTGAACCTCTCTCAGCACAATTTTATTAACTAAACAATTAAAAAAAATAATAATAATAAAAAAAAACAGTTAATAAAAACTAGATAAAGGGGACCCGGGGTGTTTAATTTCTTTAATAGAATTAATAGGATAAAAAAAAATAGCGAAAATAATTACTCTAATAACAAAGAGAGTTTCAATCAAAAACGAATTTTTTTTTTTTTTTTTTTATTAAAAACCTTTACAACCCGCACACTAACGGATATATATTAACTTTTATAAATATTTTATTAATAAATAACAACAACAAACATAAAAATCTCTTTAATTATTATTTATATAATTAATTAATTATTTAATCAATGTATTAGTAGTAAAAATAAATAAATAAAACAGCAGCAAAAAATGTTAATTAAATTTTAAGTAAAACGTTTTATATATATATATATATATAAAAGGATATTTATATGGTTTATTAATTAATAAATAATATATAGAAAATAAATATAAAAGCATAGAAGAAATTAATGTAAATATTTTGTTAACTATATTTAAGGAAATTATAACTAAACAATATAATTAAAAAAAAAAAAAAAAAATTCTTTTATTTCATCCATTTTTCTTTTCAAATGTCAAAGCAGTACGAATAGCATTTAAAGGGTTTTTTATTTTACACAACAACAATAAAAAAACCCTTCAATTGTATTATAAACAAAAAAAAAATCCAAACCAACCTAAATAAGTCCAGGAATCTCATCATTTAACACATTCTCAACATCTATCTTCGTTAGACCGACAATATTTTTATAATCTACGTTATTTCTAGAATTAGAAAAAAAAGTATTTGTTTTTTCTTTAAAAACTTATTTTTTTTTCTTTAATAAATTAATTGAAATACTTAATGATGCCCGTAGAATTTTTTTTATTTCCCCTTTGTTTATTACGGTCGTCACCATTTTTGGGTAATAAAATTTTTTTATAATTTAATTTTGGCATTTTTATTAATAAATAACCAGTGATTTGTGAACGTTTTGTTGTTGATTCACTAATATTTATTTCATCTTTAAATGTCATCTGAAAGAATTTCTTTTTTATTGTTATACGAATGTAATTTGGTTGGGCATCCACATCAATTAATGATGTATCTAAATATCTGAGAATAATGATTGATTGGTTAATTTTATTTTTTTAATTAATTAGTTAATTAATTACTTGTAGACCTGAAGTTCTAAACTATACGAATCCTCATCATCAATAAATGAAAATTCGAGTTTTAATTCATTAACATTGTACGGACGACCACAGTCGGCAAATAATTTTCTTGTTTTAATTGGTTTCTTTTCGATAACATCTAATTTCTTTGATTTTCTATGCTGGTTCGCGATCTGGATACGTGTTTCCGGACAATGTTCACTCTTTTGATTCCAGAATATTTTCGATTGTTCATCCTCATCTAAATGCCCATATTCATCTTGTTGTCGTTCAAGCTCTTCTTGTACTCGAATCTTTTGCTGATCCCTAGTAATGCTGTACTCCTTCTAAACATTCCGGACAATCAATAACAATTATCTTTTATTATCTACATGAAATATTTACTTCTTTCTGGACAATTATCTTTCGAATATTTTTATAATTTTGCTTCGCTTTAATACGGTCAGTTCTTGTGATATCAACGGAATCAAGAGTCTGTAATTGTGGCAACGTTGCAATAACATAATTCCGATAATCTGGATAATCTGTACACGGGTTACCAGTTAATGTTAAATGTTCAAGATTATAAATTTCACATAAATTTTCAATGCTGGTCAATTCACCAATGAAATTTAATGTCAAATCGAGTTTATTAAGTGACTCAAGTTGTTCTAAATTTTCTATTTTTTCCACATTATTTAACGCCAAATTTAAATACTCAAGTTTCTTCAGTTTGAATAAATTCTCTATAAAACAAAAACACATGATGATCAAGCGGATTCTTAAAATACAGTAAAAATATTTACCAATTCTCGGTATCAGATTATTCTGTAATAATAAAATTTTTAAATCACGACACCAATCATGAATTTTTTCAATACGTTCAATATCTTCCTGATGTAAAGCAATTTCTTCAAGTGTCCCAATTATTAACTCATTGTGTTCTGACTTTTTTCTAATCAATGCCTCAGTAACTTAAAATAATAAGAAAATTAATTAATAAAGTTTTGCAAGACAAAAAAGTAACACGAAATACTTACTTCGCACCATTTTTACCAACAAATATTAAAACACATCAAAAACGTGGAACAAAGAAAACAAAAAACTTTTTCTAGTTGTCAGGACAACAAATTGAATTTATTTATAAAAAAAAAGTAGGCAAATAAACAAATATTTAAATTAAAAAGAAAAATACAACAATTATCACATTTGGGTTTATTGAATTAAGAATTAATTTAAAAATTAATTTAATTTATATAAAACTCCTTATCGAAATTAGTAAAATCTTCTTCCGTAAACATAGAGCCAACATCTTTAGATTCAACTTTATCAGAAATAACATATTTACCGGTTTGTGCACGTTTTATAAGCTGAAAGAAAAGAAAAAAAAAAAAAACGAAAATTTTAACAGGACAAACATAAACTGAATAAATTTTACTAACCAAATTCGTCGTTTCCTTATTCAAGCTAACAGAACTCATCATTAATATTTTCTTTAAATTCTCCTCTGATTTATTATTAGCGGATTTTAATTTTTCCTGTGCCTCAGATAATGTAAGTTTACTGGCTGTTTTTAGAACATTGTGTTTGACTAGGAAAAAAATTTATTTTATTTTACAAAAACTTTCATTACAAAAAAAAAAAAAAAGAAAATGTATTTAATTACTTTTTTCACCCTTTCTCCCTGTTGTCTTTGTTATTCTTTGACTTTCCGGTATTAAATCAACAATATTATGGTTTTTCTTCTTCTTTTTAGCTACTGTTAATTAATTAAGACAAAAACAAAAAAAAAAAAGTTAATTTTAAAAAACCTATTGCACGTGTATGATAAATACAAACATTCTTTTGCTTCAAAATCCTGATCAACAATTTCTAAACTCTTTTTAAATAATGCAGCAGACATTTTATTTTTAATTAAAAAAAAGACACAATTTATTTTTATTAATTAATTAGTAATAATTTATTAAGTTTTGCGCAAACGAAATGTCAAATTAATTTAAAAAATTTAATTATGATGTGCGGATTATAACCTAAGTTTTTAAATAAATATTTAACAGCGCTCCATACATATTTTTATGGTACTATAGTTGATACAACTTCATTTGGGTTTGTAACATGATTTTATAAAACAGTCGTCACAAAGACACAAACCTTCAAAATCTCCATTGAATTTAAAAAGAAAAGGATTTTTTTTTTTTTTTTAAATAATTTTATAACTTCTTTTGTTTTTATTTATTTACATTAGATATTTTAATTAATTAATTAATTAAATAAATATATATATATTCTATTTAATTATGTATATTCATAATTTATTAATTTTTGCATCCTTTCGCCAAATAACGAATTTTTTTAAATAAAATTTATTAACAATTAATTAATTAATTAAAAACATAACGAAAAGAATGAAAAAATTTTTTTTTTGTTTAAAAATTATTTTATTTACAAAATAAAAAGAGAAAAAATAAAATAAAATTTATTATTAGCAGAAAAGAGAAAATTCGTTATTCTTCGCATCTTCATTATCATCAATTCAACAAACAATTAACAAACACATTTTCCAACAATAAATTTCACAACAAACAAATCTTTTCTTCTCTTTTAATTTTTGTTTATTTTAAAAAGGCCTAGAGTTTAAGTAAGGGTTTTTTTTTTCTTCATTTTAAATCATAATCATAATCATAATAATAATAATAATAATTTCTAATTAATTCATTCTTCATTAAAAATGGGTTCATCGGTCCCTTTTGTAAAATCATGTTCAAGAGTCTTCATAATAAAACAAAAAGACTCGAAAACAGATTCATCCTTTTTTCTTTACTTAATACGATTTTATTAATTAATAACACTTTATTCCCTTTTTTTTTTTGGCGGTTTTACATAGTTTTTTTCATTTCTTATTAAAAAAATAATTTTAATTAAGCGCGACTAGAAGAAAATATAAATAAAAAAAAAAAACAATTAAAAAATTAAGAAAATAATAATATCAGCTGCACTGTTAAGTGAGCTTAAGTAATTAAAAACAATAATAAAACTAATACAAATAAATTATTATCTAATTAAAAGTAAAAAGAAGACAATAAAGCACTTAATTAACTTTTTTTTTTTTTAATTTAATTTCTTTTCTACACAACCCTCTTTTAATTCATTTTTAATAATTAATAATAATCGCGTATAGGAAATTATTATTATCCTGCTTCTAAAAATAATAATTAATAATAATAATTAATAAAGAAAATACTATTTTTGTTTGAAATAAAAATTATTTTGTGCTAGAGATGGGGAGTTTTTAATTGATTATTATAATTATAAAGTAATTTATTAAATTTTTTTTCTTTTTTCTTCTTTATTATAATCTGTTCTAAAAGCAGTTACTGTAGGTAAATAATTATCATCTTATATTTTTTTTTTTTGTTTTTGTTTATCATTTTTTAATTTAATTCTTCTCCTTGAATCCTCCTTATTATTTTGTTTTTAAATATGGCGACGGCGGCAGCACAATCAAATGATAATTAATTAATTAATTGTAACAAAACACGATATAATATATACTATGTAGAAATTGTGACATATTCTCTGATAAAATTGACAAAATAAAAATGTGTTCAATGGAAAAATTCGCCATTTTTCACGCTTTACATAAACAAAATATGAAATGAAATGAATGAATGAATGAAATGAAATTACATAAATCCGCCTTTTCTACCAAAAAGCAGAGAGCTTATTGTTCCAACAAAGCCCATTGATTGTGAACTCTGTTGTTGTTGTTTCTCATTTTGTAATTTAACTGGTGATATTTTTGGTGTTGATGAACCTCCGACTGTTCCTAAATCACGACGAATAGTTGCTGTTTTAACATTACCCTTAGCATTTCCATTACCAACTGTACCTAGATCAGGACGTTGGCCACCGCCACCATTTAGAAGATTTCGCCTAGATTTTTGGCGTTGCATTTGTTTTAATCTAGCGTCTATAGCTCCTGAAGCAGGTTGACTTGGAACTCCCATTGGTGCTACAGGTCTTGAAGAATTGTCATCGTTATTCTTTCGTATACTATCAATTTTCTTGCCGTCACTTTCGTTGGAGCTCGAGGAAATGTCACTGCTACAAGAACTTTCTGCTAACGATTTAATACTCTCGTTGGAAAATCCCTTGCTCAAGACAAATTTCATTGTTTCTCTATCAATATATTTGCTGCTACCATCTGTATTGCCAAATTTCTTTAAACTAGTTAATTGTGCCATGGGGCTGTTTGAGCGTCCCATAGATGTGTACATCATGCCTGTACCGGAAGATGTGCTATGTAAAGCAAGTGGACTTATGCTTGATGTTGCACCAGACGAAGAAATAATATTGTCAATGCCAATACTCTCTACCTTTTCCAGTAAATTAATTGACCTCAAGGCACGCTTTTCTAATCTTGACAAGGTTATTTTATTTCGCACAGATGTACGAGAAGCCCTTTCTCCAGATGAAAGTGTTGACAATGAATCAGTGCCTACAAACTTTCTACGCATCAAATCTGCACCAGATGAAAACAGTCCACCAAGGAAAGGCTCTGGAGATTGTCTTCCTGGTGGCGAACCTTCAGGACTGTTACAAGGCGTTACTGTAGGTGTGTAGTTAGGTCCAGAAGGTGTATTTAGTGCACTCGGAGTAACAGCTTTAATACCACGCTCGTTTAACATTGAAGCCAAACCCATATTCACAGAGAAGGTTGAACAGGAATTTCTTCGTGAAAGTCCCGCTCTTGGAGTAGGAGGTGCTCTATAAATAAAAATAATTAGATTCTTGTATTTATTTTTCAATTTTATTTAAATAAACTCACGTCGTGTGTCGGGAACTACAAACTGATCCCACATGAGACGACATCTGTGACGGTGGCATACTTGATGTGACTGATGTTCCATCATCGGGATGCATGACAGTACTATTTGTAAAAGTATAAATGCAACCTGAAGGTTGGAATCTTTTGCCTGGATAATCTTCTGCATCCTCTTCAACGTCAGATAAGGAATACAACTGTAATTGTAAATTATTAGAATTTCTTTTCGATAAACAATGAAAAATATTATTTTGAAAACACATACATGAAGCCCTAATTCATCTAAGCCTCTTCCTCCACGAATAGTTACACCAGGTCTTTCATCCAACAATCCACTAAGAGTGGGTGTGGCAAGGCGTGACCAGTGATGTAAAGTTTGTGATCCCTCCATAGGCTTAACTATTTGTAATTTTTCCGGTAATCTCCATTGATTACTGCTTGACAATCCAGATAGACCAGAAGAGCCAGTAGACATAATACTGTCTGGTGTTCGGCAACCAAGTGGAATACCAGATGGGCCTTCATCATAATTATAAGTTCCCGCAGGTGCATGTTGAAGCATTGCACGTCGTGCTAATACTTCAGCTGGAGTTAAACGTTTAAGTGCAGCTTCCAAATCTTTAGCACCTGGTGCCCCAGGAACACCAATTGGCGCTTGACTGGGATAACTATCTTCAGCGTCTGAATTTAGGCTTTCTGTTGAATAGGTTTTGGCGCCCATCGAACTATCATAACTAGGAAACATAGAACTAGAATATACGGATGAAGGACCTTGATAAAGTTGTGCACTTGAATTAGAAGTTCCTGTTGCAAAGGATGACATTCTAGGTTGTGAAGAGGAACTCATTGACATTGCGCCAAGCTGTGTAGTGCTATCTGCAAAAGTATTTGTTTTTGCTACACATCGTACTGTTTCAAAAACTTTTTTGTATCCCGGCATGTTGCTCATTCCCATACCCATCATACCACCTCTATCTGAAGCAATACCCGAGTCTAAACTATTATCAGAATACAGTGAAGTTTCCATTAATTCAGATTGCAAAGAATCTACTAATGGTACAACACCCAATGCAGGAATTAGAGAACTACGCACAGTCGGTTGAGCTCTCTTACGTTGACGACGAAGCTGTTCTTGAGTCTCTTGCAACAATGCTAATACTTCTTGGTAGCGTAACTTGAATTCCGATAATTCACCAGCTAACAAATCTTGATTTTCCTTAGTAATACTTAGAACAGATGTTTGTTCCTCATTCTCTGCAGTTATCTGATGTAAACGAATTTCAGCTTCAGCGAGACGTGTCGTTAAATTAACAATTTGCTCATGTAAATAACGATTTTCTTCTTTTTGTCGTTCCAACTCTAAACTAGTTCCATCATATTGTGTATTTGCACTTTGTAATTGATGCATTATATCTGCCATTAGTTTTCTCTCCTGCTCCTCAACTTCATCCGTTTGGGATGATAATTGAAATGCTTCCGTACGCAATGAACGATTCTCATTTTCTAATGACTTTATACGTGTTTGCATTAAATCTAAATTTATTGATTTAGATGCTGTCGGTGTATTACTTTCGCTGTTACTATCATCACAGTCATTTGTTAAAATACATATTAAGTCACTTTTCTGATGCAGTTCATGTTGTATTTGTGATAAATTTTCATTTGTCAATTTTAATTCATTCTCTAAATCATGAACTTTTACTTCTAAACGATTATTTTGTTGTAATAATTCTTTACCAATTTGCACCGTTAATTCCAAGTCTTTTTCTTTTTCCTCTAATAAACGTGTTACAGCATCTATGTCATCGTATGTACGTGTCATTTGGCTAACACGATTTCCACATAAAACTATAATAAAAAGAAAGAAAGAAAGAAGAAAAAAAAACATTTATTAATTAGAATATTCTATTCTTTCATATTGTTATTTATTTATTAATTAATTAAAATTTTCTCCAGCTTGATTAAAAAGTGTAAAAAAGTTTTATCGCTTTTTCTATGTCAAGCTAAAAAAAAAAAATCTTCTCGGTAAAAGAATAAAAACAACAAAACTCGGGGAGGTCCAAAAATTAATAAATAAACAAACAAACCGCATATTTATTGACGCCTCTAATAAACACAAAAAAAAAAATAATAAAAAAAAAAAATTAAAATAAACGAACACCTAAATGTATACTACACATTTGGGTTATGTCAGGTTAATCAATTTTTAACAGAAAAGAAAGAATAGAAAAAAGTTTTTTTTTTTTTTTATATTTATATAGGAAAATGCAATTAACTACACTTAAGTTAGTTATAAATACCAACATTTTACATAATAAACTTGTAATTGGATTAAACTATATAAAAAAAGAGTAGAATAATTAAATTAAATAATAATAACAAGTAGTGGCGACAGAAGAAGTAGAAAACGAAGCACATTAACTACATTAGAACAATAATAATCTAATCTACTACCTAAACTAATATTATCAACAATATTATCCGATGTATTATCACAATAATTCTCTGGTAAATTATAATCAATTTGATTTTCACATAATTCATTATCTGTTGTTATTGTCGTCGTAGATGTAGCTAAATTATCTTGATTTTCAATAATTATTTCATCACAATCTATAAGAACATCATCAGACACAACAACAACATCAACATTATTTTCCACAATTTTTCCTTCTGCATCATCATCTGTTACTAAATTATTCATAGATTGAACTTTTTCAACACAATTATTATCGAAATAATAATCACAATTATTTGTTGATGGTAATGACATTGATAAGTTTATTCCTTTTTTTGATGATTTTTTATTATTATTACGATGTTTACGAAATATATTTACAGCACGATTAAACATTATATATTTTAAGCAAAATTTTTTTTTTATTATTTATAGAATTATTGCATCAACATCTTTTAAACAACACAACAAACAACACTGTATAGAGAAAAGTTTTTTTTTTTTTTTTTATTAAATTTTCTTTTCTTAATTATTTATCCAATAAAATGGATGCAGCACACATAAAATAATTTTTTTTTTTTTGTTATCACACACTAAAAAAATGCAATGCAATCCAAAGAAACCGTCCATCTATATGTGTGATATAATAATGCGCACACTCGTTTAATTTGAGGGTAAAACAAAAACTAAAATCATCCTACCCGAATCCATTTATTTTCCATTGCACAGAAAAAAAAAAACGTCTGCGCTCCCTTTTTTAAACATCGTGGAAAAATAAAATCGAGTGAAAAAGGGGAATTTCTATCATATATTTATCTAGCAAAAAAATCTTTTTATTTAGCAAATTTAGTAATTGAGAGAATTGAGAATACAAAATAGAGAAGATGATAATCGCGTTGTGTTGTTCTTCTTCTTCTACTTTTACAACACCTCCGAATAAAAAAAAAAAAAACCCAACACCGCAACAAATTTCCAATTCTTAAAACATAGTAAATATAAAAGTAATTAATTACTTTGCCACTTAAACAAATAAAAACATAAATTTCTCACATATTTTAACAAAAAAAAAAAATAAATAAATAATTAAATAATTTTCAAAGTTAATGTTAATTATTATTTACAGAAAAAAAAAAAAAAAAAAAAAAACAACAACATAGAAATTTTTTTCTTTTCATTTTATTCTTCTTCAGCTTCACAGTTTCTTTCTGTTGCAGAGTTTTGTTTTTATTTCTCATCGTATGTAGTAAAACCAACAACACAAACAAAAACAAACAGCAGCATCAAAAACAGTAAAAGGTAAAATATACAAAAAAAAAAAAAAAAAATTAATAAGTAATAATGAGGGAAAAAAAAATTACAATCAAAGTAGAATAAATAGAAAATCAGCATTATCATGGTGAAAAAAAAAAAAAAAAAAGCCAAAACATAAACAAAAATAAAAAAACGCTAAACCTGTATCAAGAAAAAAAAAATAAATAAAATTCACGTGATAATTGCTTAATGAAAACAAGTTTTACCTTTCTACAAAAAAAAAAAAAATCTGATTATTTATCATTAGCGCATAACCATAATAAATAAATAAACAAAAAAAATCCCAAATATCGACTGTTCAAAAGTCACGTATGCACTTCATACAATGATTAGACACAGATTAAAACCCGCAAATAATCCAACAAAATATTCATTTCAATACCTTCGAATAAAACATGTTCATTATCAAATCCATGAATAGCTGAATGAAAAGACGTATTCGGTTCAATAAAATCCATTGATAACGATAAATTAACTTTATTTTGTGTATCCTCATTAACACTTTCATAACATTTTTCAACAAAACGATTGTTGTTACTATTACAATTATGCTCCCTTAAATTCTCTTCATTTAACGATGAATGACAATACGATAGACACTCCTGATCATCATCATAATCATCTGGATTTGTACGTAAAAATAACTCAGAACTTTTAACAAAATTATTCATTGTTTCCGATACGTCTAGAGATTCTGTCGTTCTCGATTGTCGACGATACCTTTTCGGTGTTGATTGTGCACTTTTTTGTAATGTTTCAATATTTTTCGATATACCAAAACTTGGTAAGTTTTCATCATCGAGATTATTACATAAATTACTACTACCGCTTGCAATCATCAATTGTTGTGCCAATTCTATATTTAATGGGGTACCCATTTCAAACATATCTTGTTGATTACAACACGATAAAACATCATTAGGCTCGTAAATGTTTATTGGTGATCCTTCATCGTCATCATTTTCATTTATTTTCCTGTCATGTAAACCATCTTTATTATTATAATTTATAACCGAATTAATAATCTTTGAATTATCCTCATTATCATCACCATCACCACCACCACCATTTACAGACATTTTTATTACTTTTTGAAATCACAAAATGTTTTTCCTTTTTTACTTTTTAAATCAATTTCTTAAAATCATCTTAACATTTTATTAATTTGTTCCTTCAACTTTAATTACTTAATTAATTAATAAAAAAAAGAAAGAAAGAATTGCGTGCCAAAAAAAAAAAAAAAAAAGCGAAAAATAAAAACCAAAACAAAAATTATTAAACAAAACAAAACAAAACAAATAAAATTTAAAACCAAGAGATACAGTAAAAACTTGTATAGCATGGTGGGTAATATAAATAGCTTCGTTGTTGTTGCACACGGATTATTTTATTTACAGATATTCCCCTCAATTACAGAGGTTAATAATACTGGCCAGGAAAAAAAGCAAAACAAAATGAAACAGCAATGACCGGTGTGTAACAGTACAGTAATTTTGGATTCAGTACCTCCGAAAATCAGGAGCCGTTAATCAATCGATAAACAAAACTGAATAAATTTCCAAATACAAAAAAAAAATTAATAAAAACTACCTGCTTAGATAATTTGTGTAATAATAAAACATAAAAAACTACTAAAAAAAAATGTGAAAGCCTCTCTCAGTTAATTTTACTAGTCGTGATCGTATGTCTTATCTAACCTACTTTAATAAATCACGACTTAAATTTGACCTTATCACACCTAAATTGAATTCTATTCTTAATTGCATATTTTCTTCTATTTCGCAGTGTTTAAAAGCGCAATATTAAACCTGCTTAAAACAACGTAGTGCTCTGTCTTGTTAAATATAATTAAACGTCACCAATTAATCATTCTATTCAAAGGTATTATTAACCATGAAAAATAATACTTAGATAACGATAATAATAATAATAATAATCGTTGTGTGTGTGTACACATTGTGTGTTAAATAAAAATAAAAACTTAATCTTAACCATTTAATTTATTAAAACAATGAAAACTTTTTTTTAGTTCCAAACAAATTACTTTCGACAATAATTTGGGGAACGAACACATTACAATCAAGTGAATTCTCACACGGTTATTATATTATTAAATTACCATTATAATCCTAATTATAATACGCATCGTATTACTAAATAATATTGTTTTACATCAAACAGTACAACCGACTAAAATTCTGTTATCGCGATAACAACACACAATGTTATTGTTTTTTTCTTTTTTATAATTTTTCATTGCATTTTTCATATTTCTCATAATAATAATAAAAAAAAAAAAAAACAAACAAATGTTTATTTATATGTTTCAATTATAATTAAAAAATTTAAATTAGTTAATTAACTAAATTTGCAAAAAAAAAAAAAAAAAAATAGAAATTAAACTACAGAAACATATTTATGACGAAATAGTGAAATGTTCGCTAAAAATATAAAAAAAATAAAATCAATAAATTATATTACGTTGTGTGCGCTGCTGCTGCTTTATTTCCTATTTTTATTTGTTTCTTTCAAATATAGAAATTGATTTTATTATTTTTTTTTTTTTCAAATTAAATATTTAAATATTAATATCCAGAGTCGCGTAATACGGTATTAAATAATCCACTTAATTTCTCCAGATATTTTAATAACTCGTTTCAGGGCAAACCATAAACAAATAATTAAATACCAGCCCTGTAGTTTTTAGTAAATGAATCATTTTTATTTTTTTTTCTACGTAATTAGATTAAGTACTTAACTAACTACAAAGAAAAATTGCAACACAATTAAAAAATCAGTTAAACAATAGAAAAAAAAAAGCGTTAAAGGATCACCCCCATTGTTTAATCTAATCTAATCCAAAAGAAGCGCAAATATTTCAAGGAAGTAATAAAGGAAAGTGATGAGTAACAAACGAAACAACAATAATTACATGGAAATAATACTAAACCAACAAAGTACTATTATTTATAATTTTTTTTATTAATCGCATGAATTATTTTACACATTTAATTAATCGTTTATAAATTTTAACAATAAAATATTAAAGATATGCTCTACATAAACTATTTTAAAAAATATTTTCATTTATTTTATGTATTTTAATTACAATCATTTTCTTTAGCTTCACATATTTATACAAATGATTAAATATCAAAAAGTAATTTAATATTCATATTATTACATAATAAAAGTGTTTTTTTTTTTTTTCGAAGTAAATAATAATAATAATTCAACTATAAATAATAATTTGGGAAGAAAAAAGAGAAAATGAGAATGTTTTGACATTTGGAATTTGACAGCAAAAAAATAAATTGTGCAAAGAGAAAAGGACTAGAGGTTTGTACAAAAAAACAAAAAAAAAAAACCATGCGTCAAAAATAAAAGAATAAAAAAAATTCTTCATTCAATTCCGTTAAATTAAAACATAGAAAAATACCACTTTAAAAGGTGTTAAAAATATAAGAAAAAAAAACACCTCGTGATATTAATAAAACTTAATTCATTGAATAATTGTGTATATTGCAAAAAAGAAAAACTTTATTATATAAGAACGTAATACACCGAAAAAAAAAACTAATAAAAATGTATTCTTTATTTTTATTTTACAATAAAAAATAAATCCATTAAATGCAAATAAAACAAATTAATAAATCAACAAAACAACAAACCTTTACAAATATATATATATAATAAATAAATCTTATAATTAAAGCATATAAGCAGCAGAACTAATATTAAAGAATGCAAAACGAAATAAAAAAAAAAAAAAAAAAACTATACTGGGTGCAAATTTTTTTTCTTTGTAAAAACACAAAAAAAACTAATTATAGTCGTCACTTTTATAATTATACTTTTATTTTATTTTTTTTCTGTAATTTAATACGACACTTAATCACAATTTATAATTTTTTTAAGAAACATTTTATTCATTTAAAAAAAAATCACATTGAAAAAATAAATTAATTTTTTTCCATCAGTACAATAACATTATAAATGACAAATTATTTCAATAAAAAAAAAATTAACATAAAACACTGTGAAAATCAAGAAAAATGAGTGTTATTTTTTTATAGCAAAATTACTATAAAAACCGCCATTTTTAAAAAGTAAAACTACATTAGTATTGCCATCTGAATGTGAATAGACAATAACAGTTTTTAAATAAAATTCAGTTACATAAAACGAGTAAATCAATTAAATAATTAATTAAATGTATGCTAAAATAAAAATAAAAAACAAACAAACCAATTAATTTATTAAAATAACGAACAAAAAAAAAAAAAAAAAAATTAAAACTTCACCAAAATTATGGCAATGCTACGATAATAACGTAAAGGAAGTTAAAACTAACTTTAGCAAAAATATTATTTATAATAATCAATCAAAAACGTTTTAACATAAATAGATGTTATAAAAAATATATAAAAAATTACGTAACACAAAATTATATCGGATAATTCAATTCACACATATATAACCAGCAATCGTTTAGTAGAAAAATAAATCACTGACAGTAGAGGAGGAGAATCATTTTACAAATGTTTTATCAGTAAACCAACATTAAAAAAAAAAAATCATAAATCTTCATTATTTAAATTTTTATATATTAATTATAATTATAATTATAATAATAATAAAACTATTATCGATCATATACAACATATAAATAAATAACAACGACAGAAACAGCAATGACCTAAAATTATATTTTTTCGCTCATCACATAATCCATTTTCCACCTAAAAACTATTGATTCGCCAATGTAAAAAGTGAAGAAAAATAATAACAAAAAAAAAAAAAAAAAAAAAAAACTACGCAAACCAACAAATTCACAAGTTAATTAAAACGTAATCAAATAATTAATAAAAATAATTAGAAATTATGGTAATTAATCTAAAACCCAATAATCTTAGCAAAGAGAAACAATTCGAGGTCCATACGGGAAGAGATAAGGCGCAGTAACTTAACTTTAATTAAGGTGTGCTAAGTGAATTAAAAAAAAAAAGTTATCACCTCAAAAAAAAAAAAAAAAAAAAAACCAAACCAAACAAAATAAATAGAAAAAAAAACCTCATGATAATTTAATTTACAATTTAAATAATAAACTAAGGTAATTTATTATTATTATTATAAATAAAAAATTATTTATAGCATTGAGCGAACAAATGTCACAAAAAAACTAGTGCATTCAGTGCCGCTACAATTCAGGTGTTGGTAAATATAATTTTCTCGTTAATAAAAACGTGAAAAATAATCATCATAAATTATACTTTTACATAAAAAAAAAAAAAACAAAAAATAAATCAAAGTGAAAGGATTTCTTTTCACCTCTTCAATTAAACTCTCAATATTGATATCAACATTTCACTTTACCAGAAAAATAAAACATAATTTATGCACGTCCAACACCACTGATGAAAATAATTTTAATCCATTTTTTTTTTTTATCCAAAGCTAAACTCATAAATAAACTTTCAAGAACATTTTTACTATGATAGCTTTTACGATAAATTAATTAATTAAACAAAAAAAAAAATTTTTTTTTACCTTTATCAACAAGTAAACTTCTGACAACACGTAAGTAAAGTCGTCCATTTTTACAGCGTGCAATGTGATACAAATATTCTGGATATTCACCATTTTCACCGATATCAAATGACTCAGTATCATTAGAAAATTGTGTCTTGTTATCAACAAGTTCTTTACCCGCTAATTTCGATGTATAACTATTTAAAAGATCATATAAGGAATTTGTTTCGTTACTTCCTTCCTGGTTATCTTTTCTATTTTTATTCGATAACAATTCCTGCATACGTCTTCTCGCCTCTAATTCTAATTCTAAATTAATTGTTTCCTTATCACCACTTTGTAAACGATCAGTTGAATCGGTATGATCAGTTAAGGGAAATGGTTCAATTTCATCATCAACTTCTAGTATCTCCTCCAGCTGGCTATTATTTATTGGAATATCAGCAAATATAGGATTGGACGCAATTTCATTACAGCGTAAAAAAAAATTCATTTGTCGCGTGGTCAGCCGTGGTTTCTCATTTATTTGCTTTTCCAGAATATCAAATGTATTTTTAAAACTTCCACTAGTGTTCGTTAGATCATTTTCATCCGCTATTTCATTTGCGTTGTCACTATTATCGCTATGTCGCATTGAAGATTTTTTCTTTTTTTCCGGACTATACACAAATTCTAATGATATTGGCTGTTGAATTGTTTCATTTAAATTACAATTATCTATCATAGAACTATTACGACAATCATCTTCTAACAACTCTGACGTAAATCCTGTATCATATTCAATATTTTTATCAAAATTTATTTTTCTACGTTTTGATGATAAATCATCATCACCGTATTTTATGGAATCACTTGGATGCAACATTTGTGTACAAACTGTTATTGGTGAATTTTTATTATCCGTTAAACTAGTTGATGCAACTGTATTTGTCATTGTTTCATTTATACACAAATTAACATTTGTTATTGCAGCACCAATATTAAATAAATTATTTGTCGTGGACATTTTTTTTAATTAATTTATTTTTTATTTTTTTTTAATAAATAAAAACACTTATAGAAAATATTCTTTCTAGGAAATTAAAAAAAAAAAAAAAAAAAAAAAAAATCAATAATAAAATGTAAATAAATTGTTCAGGGTACAACAACAACACCACCACATAATTACGATTTTTAATTATCACTAATTTATTTATTATATTTACTTTAGATTAGCCTAATCTAATAAATTAAAACAAAACAAACATTTATATTATTTATTATGTTTTAATCATGATTATATAAAAAAAAAAAAAAAAAAATAATAAAAATATTTATCAACACCCAAAACCCTTTTTCACAAGTGTTTCTCAGCGTGCACCACATTTACAACTAAAACCACCAACATTGTGTAGCTTGTGTGATGCCTGACAACGTTTTCAACGTTAGAATCTTATCTAATTGCATACACGTTGAAAAACACTCCTAAAAACCAAAGCATAACTCATAGCAATGCAATAATATTAAACGATGACAAGTAAAACAATTACTTTCCAATAAAAAAAAAAAATAAATAATTTTTTTTTTTAAATTCCTACAAAAAAAAAAAAAAAAAATATTAGAAAACATAAGAATCGCAACTTGTCGCGGCCGCGGTAATTTCATTTATTTTTTTCTGCTTTTTTATAGAGTTAAAAAAAAAATGAAGTAAAATTATGGCATTTTTATTAATTATTTTTTATTTAAATGAAATACTTGTTGTTCATGTGAACTTTCACAAAATTATTTAACAAATCGAATGTAACCAGGGTGTCGAACCGTGAAATGTAATATTTTACGTACAAAATTCTAAACATAATAAAGACTGACTTTCCGAACTTTCTTCTGTGAAGAATTTAAAGAATTCTACACCGTTTAAATCACGTATTTATCGTGACAAACCAAAATGACAGTTTGAGAAAAAAAAAAACATTTCCGCAATGCGACACACAAAAGACAAAAACTGCAAAAAATAAATCAGTTTTCACGATTTATTTACAACATTCAGGCTCTCAACACTTACAGCAAAAAAAAAAAAAAAAACAAAAAAAGCAACAAATTTTCGAAAGGTGAATAATAATAATAATTTTGCTATTTTTTCTTGTTATTATTACTGCTGTGTTTGATGAGTTTAAAATCATTAAATAATTTTTATTTTTTGCCAATTAAAGCAAACAATATTTATTTGTTATTAAATTTTTAATAGGAAAACAAAAAAAATTAAAAATTTAATTTACTTTATGTAAAAGAAAGAGAATTTTTTTCAATAGCAATGTGTAAAATAATTTTTAAATAGAACAAAAAAAAAAAAAAAAAACTTATTTGATACAGAAAAATCAATAAAAAAAAAAATTTTTTTTTCTTTCTACATTTAATGTTAGAGTTAGAATGATGTCATAAAAATACAAAAAAAAAAAAAAAAAACAACAGTTAAAGCAACAATTATTCTATTACAAGAAATATGAAAGAAAGAAGAAAAAAAAAATAATAAAATTAAAATTAAAATTTCTACAATTAAAATACAAAACACATTTTAATAATAAATTAATATTATTTTCAGTGTTTCGAACCGAATTAACCTAAATTAATAAATACTCTATTTATGCAATTCACACCGATTTACACCAATAACCGTTGTAACCTTGCATCTTACACAACATCAAAAAATCAATAAAAGGTTAAAAAAATTTCAATCAATCGTAGAAAACCGAAAAAAAAAAAAAAAAATAGCAAAAGAAACGTAAAAAAAAAAAAAAAAAAAAAAATTACACGGTTCGTCACCCTGATATTAAACTTTTCAGACAAATATTTTTAAATGATTGATTACGTAATTACTAAGTAAGATAAGTTAAAAAAAATAAATTTAACTTTAAAGAAATTAATTTTAGAACATTTTTAAAAAATAAACCGGCGCAATTAATTAACATAAATTTTTTTAAAGTTATTTTAAACAAAAGACTTATAAAGACTAATAATTATTATAAATCATAAATACTTTAAAAAAAAAAATAATAAAAATAATTATGTATGTTGCTGCTGCTTCGCTTTTATGAATGATTTAATTAATTAAAAAAGAAAAGAAAAGACAAGTGTATCGTACTCAATACTATTCCAAAATTAAAATATTAATATTTTTCTATGATTACAAACTAATACACTTAAAATACACAAAAAAGGAACAAACACATCAATAAAATTAAAAAAAAAATTTATTAATAAACAAATGAAATATGATTTCCCTATCGTCTGTAATCTTAATTAATGATTACATATGCTAAGCACATGAAAATAATATTTTTTTTTTTTTTTAATAAATATTTTCGGAATGAAACAACAAAATACATTTTGTTTTTCTTTTGGATTAATTAAACAATTTATTAATTAATAAAAACGAAAACTATCACTTTTATTAGCATTTAACACACAATCTTAATCGCACATTTTCAACGAAATTAAACTGGCATACAACTACCAAGCAGCATTAAGTATACAAAAAATAATAAAAAAAAAAAAAAAATTATTGACGTTGAACTTTTTAGGTCTAAAAATAAATCACGTGAAAAAGAAAAATTTTGTATATAAAGGATTACTTTACAAATACTTTTACGAAACTAAAAATTTAAACAAAACAAAAACATCTTCTCTGTATGACATTTTAGCCAACACTAGAGTAAAATTTATATTATTATTATTTTTTTTTTTTCACTTTTATATAATTAAAACATTTCTTTTAATTTAACACCACAATAATAATTCTAAATATTATTTAAAATTAAATTAAAAACAATTAAAAAACAACAAAAAATAATAAAAAAAAATTAAAATCAAATAAAAATTAAACAGTAAACGGTATGTGATTGTCGTGACACACAACGGCGAACATTGAATTAAAGAATGAAATACAAATAAAATTAACAAACAAAAAAAAAAAATTATTTTTAGAGAGACATGCGTCTGCGCTTGCTATCGGTAAATTACTTCATGTATTTAATTTTTTTTTTTCATTCTTCTTGTTCATTTTCATATTCAAATTCAAATACACAAACAGTTTTTTTCTTCCTATTTTGTTATCTACTAATACTCATTTATATTGTATAGAAATTTTGTAAATAAAAATCAAAGAAAAGTTTTTTTCTTTTTTTTTTTTTTTTTTACATAATAATCAAACACATTGGTCAAGTCGTGTATGAAGTATGTATTGTACACACTACGCAAGTAATATTATTCATCTAATTCTAACCCAACTACTGTGTTCAATGTACTTCAGGCTCCTAAAGTACGTACAAAAAGAAAAGAAAAGAAGCAAAAAAAAAATCATTCAACGGTGATTATTCATCCATAACCAAAAAAAAAAAACGCAAAATAAATATTTTCTCAACAATTTTTTCTTCTTCTTCTTATTTATTTAATTCAAAAAAATTAAATCAACAAATTCTCAATTTCTTAAACCGAAACGTCATTCAATCCTCTTCTTCTCTTTAATTTTTTTTTTTTTATTTCTTTATTCACACAACACATGCGGCGGCGACGGCACACACAATTTTAAAACCGAACTTAACCAACAAAATATTTATAGCGAAAATATATTTATTTACTACGAAATTCTCATTTAATAAGAATAATACCACAACGGATATCAATAACTTGATCAATTATTATGTGAATTATAATAAATAAATGAATTAAATGTACTATTTATAAGGAAAAACAATGTTTATACCTGAGAGTCAATTAAAACGCTAATCAGTAAACAACACTGCATTTGTTTTATTTCAATTTCTTAATCAAGATTATTATTATTTTTTTCCATTCTATACAATGAATAATAATAATTATTAATATTTTTTTATATTGAATGCATTTAATTAATTAATAACAAAAAATTATCAGAAAGCAACGTAATTTTAAAAGTGTCACAATTATTATTTCGTTAACTTTTAAACGATTATCTTTCATTAAAATAATAATTAATAATCATTTCTCCGTATATTATGTATGGTAACTATCTAAATCCTATAAACTGAGCTTTCTTTGATTTTCTTGATTATCTAGCTGACAGATAAAATAAAGGATTTAGTGTCTCATTCTTTAACTATGATGAAATAAATTTACCCGTTTTTTCTTCTTCTGAAATACAGAAATCTAATGGATTACTTGAGTTCCGGTCATATTTTTAGAATTTCTGTATGAATACCGAAGAAAATTTCAAAGTTTTTTCAAATAAGAATATATGTGTGTGGCTTGTGACTAAATTTTTAAAGAAAAAATTAAATCAAGCAGGGATTTTAAATGAATAATTAACCATCAACCTGTTGACACATAAAAAGTAAATTTAGGTGCCGCAAATAATGTGGTTCTTGAGCCACAGATTAGATCAGAACTAAAAAATTATTTTCATCGACTTGGTTTAAGAATTAGTTTAACGAAAATGTAAAAATTGCAATTGCTCGACTATCAAAGGTATTTTCTAAAATCACGTAAGTCATAGCAATCAATAAAATCTCAATTGGATTTTATTTTCAGGTGTTTAGCGAATATTTATGAAAATTAACAACTGTGTGTCACATTCCGTTTCTATTACAACGAATCAAACTGACTGCAGCAGCTGAATTTTCTTTATACCAAAAAAAAAAAAACTTGAAAATTCACATTTTTATTTTGTTGTAAGTCTCATATCCAAAATTTTTTTTTTTTTTTTAATCATAATAATAATAAAAAATTGATAACTAATTGATAAGTTATCAGAAGTATAAAATAGCAACAAACATTTTATTGGTTTTTATCGCAAAAATAACTAAACAAAACAAAAAAAGAAATATTTATTTACTTAACTAAGTCGCATGCATAGTAATTTAATATTATCAAAAAAAAAAAAAAAAAACAATTTTTTTCCATTATAATAAATAAAAAAAAAAAAAAAAAGAAAAATTAATCACTCTCTACTTAGATAAATGTAATTAATATTTGGTGAAAGGAATAAAGAAAAAAAAAATGTATTTTTGTCAAGTAAAAATACCGAGATAAGCTTGCAAAAATAATTATTTATTTTTATTGATAAATTAATAAATAGAAATCAGGTAAAATTTTGATAAGAAGATTTTTTTTTTTTTTTTGGTATTTAAAATGTAACGAAAAATACTTTGCAATACAATAATAAAATTGCACACGAAAACTCAGTACACTTCTCCCGAAAATAAATTAAAGAAAGGAGAAAAAAAAAAAAAAAAAAACACACAAACGAAACATACATTTGTTATGCAATTTTATAAAAATAAAAATAAAAATTACATAAAATTTGTAACAATAGATCTATTAATTTTCTGTATTTTCTCGTTATTATTCGTTATTGTGTTTATTTTTTTTATTTAAATTTTTATTTAAACAAACAAAAACGAATAGTTGCCAAAAGAAAAAAAAATTACAAAATGGAGAAACGATTACTGGCGATCAAATGTTTTACAAATTCTACGCAACAATAAATAACTAGGAGAATATTGTCAAATTGTTAAATAAATTACGAATCAAGAGTATTTATAGGATCATGATAAATGCATGTTATGATAATAAATTTTCGTTGAGAAAATCACAGCTTTAGATGTTGACGATATAAAACGCGAAAAATGCTTGTCACTGTAATGTGTTACATTTACGTAAGGATAACATAAGAAATGTCATTTAAAAGATTTTAAAAGGAATCTACTAACAAATATACGCAAAGTTCTCTTAAAAATTTCAGTATATTCAAATAAACAACAAAATGTACAGCATTATTCTATTTATTTGTTAATAATTCCATTTTAAAATCTTTAAAATGACATTTCTTACGTTATCCTTACGTAAATGATGTTTTAACAATTAGACATCAGTTAGCCACAGCTCATCAAAGCAAAAAAAAGCGTAACAAAAATAAAAACTTTGTTCTTCGCTTTGACAAATTATCTAAAACTCACAAAATAAAGCCAAAAACTCCTTTCAAACCTCTCAAAACCCCAAAAGTGTCTATTTTTCTATTATTCAAATCGAAAACTAATCACCAAATACTACGCAATATAAAATTACAACTTTCAATACAGAAAAAAAGACTTTTTTTTTTTTTTTAAACTATTTCACATTACTATTTGCAAGCTACACTATTGCGAAAAAAAAAAAGAAGTGTTTTAAAATCATAATGACTCAGCAGAAAAAAAAAAGCTTCGTTAATTTGTTTTCTACTCAATTTATTTTTTTTTTTTATTTATTATTTCTGCTTATTAGGTGTATAAATAATAATTTTATCTAATTTATTTCTTGAATATAAATTGAAAAGAACAAACCAAATAAACATTTTAAAAAACGAAACGAAATAAAAAAGCATTTTGTTGAAGATTTAACCTCTGAATAAATAATATCATTTCTTGAATCTTGAATGATTTTTATTTATTTATTCTTGTTAATAATTTTTAAATAATTTTTATTTTTCGGTTTTTTGCTGTATTCCTCTTGTAACAAGGTTAACATAAAGACGAATATGATATTATGATTTATTAATTTTGTTTAAAAAAAAAAAAATAAGAAACAAAAAATAAAAAACTTCAAACTTAATTACCAGAAAAATAAATAATTCATTAAGATATAACGCAAATTTCCTTTAGTTTATTAAAAATCATTTTAGTAATTAAAACAAACAAAATGTGTCTTGTAAAAATTATCTTTATAATTTTAATTAATTAATTAAAAATATATTAAATAGTTAAAAATGGTTTTATTTATAATAAATAATTAAAAGCAGCAAAAAAAAACATCTAGAATTCAGGATGGATACTGTGTTTCAGGTAATTTATTTTATTACTGTTAAAAAAAAAAAGAAAGGATTATCTCCAACATGCCCGTCCAATAAAATAATTCTTAAGAATAACAAGAAAATTTAAAAATTACAAAACCCAATACCCTTGCTCCCAATTAAAAAAATCCCATAAATCCCGAACCCAACCAAAAATAAATACTTTGAAGCCAAAAAAATCTTACAAAACAAAACAAATTTTAATAAAACGAAGAAAAGAAATTTTATTTGGCTCAACTTAAATTAATAAAAAAAAAATTGTTAATTAAATTTTTTTTATCAAAAAATAAATTAGGTAAAACAGAATTTTGAACAAATTTTAAGCACGCAGAAATTTTTATTTTTTTTGTTTAAGATTAAAACTTTTTTCAAGTTGTTTTTCCATATCAAAATTGATTTATATTTACTTTTTTTCTTTTTTTTTTGTATTTATTATTAATTTATATTTTGTTGTTGATATTTTTTATTATAAATAAACGTGATAAATGTATGACAAATTTTATTTATTCATTTGATAATATAATTTGAAGAAAAAAATAATAAAATAAAGTATAAAATTTTTCTTGTGACTTTCTGCCATTTTGTCATTTCATTTTTCTGCCATTAAATTATTTGTTCTCAATTTTTTTGTTTTATATAATAATAATAATAGTAAATTAAAATAAAGTTTATAAATAAATATTGTTTATATGAAATAATTGTTAAACAAATTAGTAAAAAAAAAAAAAAAAGGAAAGAAAAGAAATTACGTTTTTCGCACCTTTAATTAATAAAAAATAAAAAACCACAACAATAAATAAAAAAAAAAAAAAAACAGAGAAATAAATCACGCCATCTATTTAACAATAGATATTTAATTATTTCATATATGGTAACTTGAGCAAATGAGGAAAACACAAATAAACAATCAGGTTGGTCACTTAGCTAATAATTATTTTTATTTCATTTTATCGAAAATTAATTTTATCTAATTTGAATATAATAAACCAAACGTAAATATTTACAAATTTGTATTAAATAAGAAAAAGCAACGAGGAGTAAAACGTAAGATATTAAATAAGAACAAAATGTAATTAAAAGAAAGAATAATGATGCCAAAAAATAAAAAAAATAAAAACTTACGAAAATAATTCAGTGTCTCTCTTATTTGATCTTTGGTTAATCCTAGTCCATCGGTTGGTATCGCAAGTGCTGGGCACGGTATAACCCAATCCTTTAATTAAAAAAAAAATATTTATTTTATTACCACAATTCTGTGCTTATTAAATCATCAAAATTACCTGATTCTCATATCCAGCAAATTGTGTCATTGAATCAGCACGAATTTTATATTTCGGTATTTGTTCCTCAAGCAATGAAAATATTTCCACTTCTGGAAGATATTCTGAGCTGCACATATCTAAAAATAAGAAAACATTTGGTAAAAACAAAAAATTTGTCTACATTAATCTTGAAAATTTTTTATTTCATAAAAAAAAGCAAAACAAAGCATAGCAAAAACCCAAAAAAAATCTTAGATGATTTATCTTAAAACATTTTCTGTTTGCTTATGTAAATGGATTTTTATGTCATTTATTAAAATAGATTATTAAACAGAGCAAAAAAAAACACAAACATTTAAAAAAATAGAAATATGAAGTGTGAAACAGAATTCTGTTAAAGAAAAATTATTTTGACCAAGAAAACATCATTTAAAGCGAATTTATGTAATAAAAAAAAAAACATTTTCGTTGTGATAAAAATAAACAAAATTCTGATAGAATAAACTTGAAAAACTCTAATTTTCCCATTTGGTTTATTTTTGGAATTATATTTTCTTTTTTTTTTTTATTATTATTTCTATAAAGATTTCACTACAATTTTATTTAAATTACCGCATTTAATGAATGAAATATTAATTAAAATTTACTTCTTTTTTTTTGTTTTGTATAAATTATTTATATAAATTACTATAAAAACGAATATAGAAAAAGTTTAATGTCTGTCGCCGTTTAATTGTTGAAAAAATCGTAATTAAATTTACTAAGTTCAAAGATTTTTAAGTGTGTCTTCTAGTTCTTTTTCTTTTTCCTTTAAACATCTTATCTTTGTGTCTTTGCAAAGAGAGAAAAATTTATCTTTTTGGCGCTATGCCAAAGTAAAATTAGTATTTAAAAAAAAAAAAACAGAAAAGAAAAGACAGACACAAGTATATAAAGGCAAACGCAGTGTCACTAATTATAAATGTTTTTATTATTTTATTTTTTTTTTTCATTTTTAGACTTTGATATTTGTTTTCTTTTTCCCTTTTATTCATTTTTTTTTTTTATTTTAATTAAATTCTCTAATCAATCAAATGAATCAACAACACAACGACTACCTTAACTAATGACAATGTATTGGGGGGGTTTTAATTTATATTCAACATAATAATAATTTATTTTATTTTAATAATTACCTGTGCTACAGCCAACATCACGTTTTTGTGCTTTATTTTGTTGCAAAAAGAGTTTTGTTGGTAAACCAGGTAAATGTTTTTCAAGTGTTGCTTGTGCTAAAGGGCTGAGACAAGCACGATTGCTTACCCCACAATTAGACGCAGTCAACATCGGCTCGTTATGTATCTGTAAAAAAAAAAAAAAAAAAATTCAAACAAAATTATTATAAACTAATTATCTAATTAAAATCACAATAATGTAATCAATCATATTTATATAACAAAAGAAATAAAAAATTGATAATAGAAATACAAAAAAGAAAAAAAATTAATTTTTTTTTTTTGCCAATTTAACTTAAATTTTGCGCATTTTAACAGGATTTTCACTATAAAGAAAATCAAATTTACCACTATGATTCATTTTGATTTAAAAAAAAAAAAAACTAAAATTCACTGCTGCATAAAGTTATTTAGGGACATTCAGTTTCTCATTTAACTCATTTACCACAAATAGCAACAAATACACAAATCATCAATAAATTACTTCAACAACAAAACAAAAAAACCCTCATAAAGGAAAACAAAAACCAAAAATAAAAAACGAAAAAGAATTTATAAATAAAGCAACAAAAAAAAAAAAAAAAAACTTACATTAGTTCGTAAATAAATTAAATGTTTATCGCCAAGACACATAATTAGTTCTTTTTTAATTTAATTAATTATTAAAAAAAAAAAAAACAAACAAATTAAATTAAATTAAATTAAAAGAAAAACAATTAATTAACAGCTTTTTTGCACAATTAAAATAAGTTTATTTTGTCTGCAACAAACAAATGTTATAGAGAAAACTGCATGGACAACTTTTATTTCTGTTTTTTTTTTCCTTTAGCGAACAATATTTCTTCAACACCACTAATATTAATTTAAATATTTAATATATTTTTATCAAATATATTTATATATATATATTTTATTATTGTAATTGAATACGATTTTGCTACTGGAACAATAATAATAATAATAATAATTTTTTTTATATTTTTATTCACTCTTTTCATATATTCACCACCTAACAACTTTAACAAATTATTCCATCAATGTATTTTCAATACATAATTTTTTTTTTATATATATATATATATATATATTTTCGCGATAATTAACAGAACAATAATAAAATAAAATAAAATCATGTGGCAGTTTATTATATATTTTTTATCTAATAATGAAAAAAATAATAAAATAGCAAAAAAAAAAAAATTATAATAAAATCATCAGTAATTTGGACAAAAAAAAAAATTTTTTTTGATCACGAGACTCTGATTTTCGTTGCAGATAATTTTTCTATATCTTCCCAACACACAATATTATTAAATTAATTTAATATTTCATATTTTCGGTTATTTTCTGTTTCTTTATTGGAAAATTAATGACGAAATTCATATTTAAACTGTGCAAAACGTCACGTACACACAAATATTTAGAAAAACACAAAAGAATCAACAAATTTAAAAGTTTCTTTTTTCTTTTTTAATTAATTATGTATCAACATTTAAAACCAGCATTAAGATAAATTACTTTAATGAAATGATTCTACATTAATTTATTATCCACTACCATACATTTGTAATTGATTTGTTCTGATTTTTTTTCAATTTTTTTTTTTTTTTGTTCGCACCTACAATTATTGCAAAATAATTTTTATTTTTTTCTTCTATATGTACGTAAATGCGCTGCTTTTAAGCTTTACTTGGTTGCCTTTTTGTTATCAAAATAATATTAATACCTTCAACAAAAAAAAAAAAAAAAAAAAGAAAAAAAGGTAAAAAACATTGATAAGCAAAAGCAAATTAAAGAAACATTTTAAGATTTGTTTCCTTTAGTTCAAAAGTCTCGGCCACTTCATTGACGTAACAATTTATAGTAATTTAATCAACAAAATAAAATAAAAGAAAAAAAAAAAAAATAAATAAAACCTTAACACAACGATACATATACATTAAACATTAATTAATGATTATTACAAATTTGGCAAAATTTCAATAATTGGATACAAAAAATAATTCTTCATTACGTCATGCATCTTTCTTATTTATTTCGTTCACACAATTCTATTTCATTTAATTTTATTTTAAAGTTAAATACATATACATAACTAAAGATAAGATAATTATTGATTGAAATTTCCTTTATCATATATATAATATATAAGAAACTTAACAAAAAAAATTAAAAAAAGAGGCAAATTCAATTTTATTGCAAACATTTTGTTTTTTTTTTTTTTTTTTTTAATTAATCCAAAATTTTGTTCATATTTTGTGTTAGACGAACCGAAAAGTATTATTATTATTATTATTATTTCCAACATTATTATACTCTAATTACATTTTTATTTATGTAAAAAAAAAAGATGCCTACGTAATATAATACGTGCTAATATTTTATCTATGTGTCTATAGCAGCATTTGTTAATTATTGCTAATTATTTTACAAATTAATAATAGAAAATCAAATAATCTATTTTCATAGGAAAAAATAAAAAAAAAAATTAATAATTGTTGTCATGTTGCGAAGATGTGTGACATAAATCAATTAAAACATTTTATGCGTTTCCTTACGACACAATCTTATAAATCTTATGGATTCTTAAGAATCAAATTTGATTCATCCGGTTTCTTAATAATAAACCAACAATAAAATCCAAGAAAATCTTTATTCCATAAATAGGGATTAACCAGGCATTTGTGAATATAAGAAATAAATTTAAAACAACATAGCAATGGACTTAAAGCACTGAAATTCACTTTTACTAACTAAATTCAATTCAAACATTTATACATAGAATTGACGTAGAAGGTCACAATACAAACGTAAAAATAGGATTAGCGAATATTATCGAAAAATGATTATAAACAAAAGATGTACGCAAAACATATAATTTTTTTAATAAAAATTTCTAAAAACAAAAAGCCCCCATGAAAAGTCAGTCACATGAGAAGTATTTATATAAAAAAAAAAAAAATGTTTTTATTTTTTCCCATTAAAATGTTCCACACTCGTAATAGCTCAGTTATGAATGAAGTTTTATTTATGATTATTTACTTAATGCAATATGTTCTTAATTGCTTATCATAATTATGTTTTATTTTCTTTTTTTTTTATTATTATTATTATTTTGGTAATTTATCTTAATTTGTTAAGGTCGTTTTCTTATCTATTCACTTTTTATTTCACATTTCCTAACCTCTCTTTTTTTTCCTCACTCATAAAAATAAAAATAAAAAATAAATTAAAAACAAATAATAATTAAATTAAAATCCATATACACACATAAATAAAAAGAACAAGAACAAAAATAAAATTAATTAATTAAATTAAACACACAAAAACTCACCTTATAATTTGTTTATAAGAATTTTTAATTTTAATTGATTATTATATTTTGTACAGTAATATTCAAGCAAACATTTTTTAAGCATTTTTATAACTGAAATAAAACAAAAAAAAAAATAAACAACAAATTATTAAACAGTTAATAATTAAAAAAAAAAAAAGAGAGAAAAAAATTTCAATTAAAATGTTATATAAATACCGACACAGCCAGATTAAGTGTAAAAGAATTATTTAATATAGGGCAGGGATGTCTATGCAGTTGAATACAATTTTTTTTTTTTTTTTTACTATAATCAAAGGTTTGTTTGTTTGTTTTTTTTTTTATATTAAACAATTTATTTCTTTATCAGTAATGATAATAATTAATCATAATTTTCATTTTTTTTTTTTGTCCTTTTAGTTAAAATTGTAATGAAAACTTGTAGCATTATTAAAAATGTGGGCAGCCCTGATTTAGAGCATTTGTAAAGTCACCAAACGTAAATAACGTAATTAGTCACTTAATTTTTTTTCTTTAATAGAATTTAATCCATTGTATTATTTATTATACTAGTAATTAATGTTGATAAAAAATAAATATTAAATTACAAGGAAGTATTATTCTTTATTATAATGATTAAATTTTTATGATTTGATAATAATGCTTTCACTCTTTTATCAATGATTCATGGTTACATTGAAGATGATTTTTAATGCATTAAAAAAAACTAATTTATTTTGGCAAGAATATAACAATAAAATAATATTTGAAAAGAGGTCAAATATAATGCATAAATAAGAGGTTGTCGACCGATTTTTGAAATGTCTTAAATTCAACCAATAAGTTATCCACAAATCAATAAAACACAAGAATTTTTTTTAACTAATCACAGATGATATTTTCCATTTTTTTTTTTTACTTTATATAATCCAATTTACCTTTATTAATAGTTATTATGACATTTCACTTAATTTATAACATCAGTAATTATTTATTATTTAGCTTCTTTTTTTTTTTCAATATCCAACACTATAAACATAGAAATAAAAGAAAAAAAAAAAAAAAAAAAGTAAAAAATAATTTACTGGATGTGATCCTCTGTTTAGATTTTGCTAAATGTAGAATAGGAAAACAACTGTCAAATTAAAAACGTTTCTTTATTTATTTTATTTTTCTTTTATTAATTAAAATGATATTGAAAAATCACAAATCTATTTTAAATATTATATAATAATATTATTTAAGTTAAAATATATATTTTTATTAATAGATATTATGTGTTTATACTATATACATTTATGTAGTATATATAGTATTATTATTGTAATTTTTTTTTTTTTTTGTAACAAACTTTTTTTTTTTTTTTTAGCACCAAACGTTTTTCACTAAACTCTTCTCTCAACAAATAATTAACAATGAAGTTACAAACAGAGCATTTATGACAGCAGCTGAAACTATATTTATTCCCAACATAAGAAAAAAAAAAAGAAAAACAAAGAAATATACAGTTAGAATAGTATTACCCAATGGAATAAAAATAAAAATTAAAATTAAGAAAAAACCACAATTTTATAGTAAAGAGAAAAGAAATAACCGGTTACAGATTTATTAATTAAAATTTTAATTATTCAAAAATTTGTTTTTTTAATTATATTTTAATATATAATTTATTTTTATTTTACACATGAAAATTTATTTAATTAAATGAAAATAATAATAAAAAAAAAAAAAAAAGAAAAGAAAATTCATAAAAATATATTCAACAAGTTTTTTTTTTTTTTTTTTTTCATTTTTCCTTTTTTAATAACAAAAAAATATTAACAAAAACAATGAGAATAAGAAACAACAAAAAGAAAAATTAATTAAACAATAATTATCATTCATAAATACATTTTAATTACTTAAAATAATAAACAAAAAAAAAAAAAAAAAAATCAATTAATTGGACGTTAATTAATATATTATTCATGTTTTTTTTTTTTTTAATACATTTCTTTTCTTTTATTTCTTTTTTTCTCCATAATATATATAAATACTGTTATTGAGTTTTAAATGTGTTTAATTAATTATTATTTTGGTTGATAGCTTTGTGTTCAGCCTCAAACATATTTGTTACTAATTAAATTATATTCCTTTGTTACATAATTTATTAATATATTATTTATTATAAAAGAGATTCGTTTATAAATCATTTAAAATTAAAAGAAACCAAAAAATTAATTAATTAGCAAATAAAAATAATAATTATCGAAAATGATAACGATCACAATGAATTAAATTATTAACAAAAAAAAAAAAAAAAAAAAAACTTTATTTTGACAATTCGTTAAACAAAAAAAAAATAAACTAATAATTTGTGATTTAATCAATAAATTTCCTAATAAAATAATAATCAAACATTTTTTTTTTTTTAAATAAGTCTCAAGTGGACGACATACAATGATTTTTTTTCTTTAATAAATATATAAATAAATAAAATGTTTATTCGTATCTCCAGTATAAATTTTATTTATTCATTAATTAATTGATTAATTAAAACCAAATTTCTTTTTTGTTATCAAATAAATAATATAATTTATAGAAAATAATAATAATAATCTATAGCATCATATAACTAATGCCTTGTCATTTTTTTAGTTTTTAATTTTATTATTTATTTACACAAATATTCATTTCTATATTCATCATTTATATAAATAATAATAATAATAATAATAATAATATTATTTTATTTTATTTTTTTATAAATATATAAAAATATCAAAAAAGTTTTATTAAGATTTATATGTAAAAAAAAAAAAAAAATATATTTCTATATATTATTTAATTAATTAATTAATTCTATGAAATTTCTTCTCTTTTCATAATAATGGATATTTTATATCACAACGAATTTTTCTTTTATTTTTCATTTATTCTTGTTTTATTTTATCATCAAATAGAAAAATTAGACTAACTTTAAAACATTTAATTTAATTTTTGTTTGTTTTGGAATTATTATTATTATTATTATTAAATATAATTAATAACAAGTAGCACTCAAAATTATTTAGATTTTTTTTTTTTTTAATTAATTAATTAAAGGCACTTGTTGTTCATCGTTTATTTGAGTTTTATCAGTTTCATATTTTTAATAAAACCAAAATACAAAAAAAAAAAAAAAACATTTTTATTAATAATATAAAATTAAATTTTATTCGCTTATTATTCTCCTTCTTCTTTTTCATCTTCTTCATTAAACTTATTTACTTAATTCTCTTTAAATATTACTTTTAATTATTAAATTAAATAGACAAAGTATAATATATATATATTTATAAAAAAAATAATAATAAACAACAACAATTAAAGATTCTCTTAATAATATGTACAAAAAAAAAAAATAATAATAATAATATAATAATAATTAAAGAAAATTAACTCTCATTGCAACATTAATGCAGATAAATTTCTTTGTAAAATTGTGTCTTTAACTGAACTAAAAACCACTTGAATATTTTGTGTATCGACAGCATTTGTAAAATGATGATAAATGGCAGTACGGGTATTTTTTCTAACACTCATAAACATTTGTAATATAAAATTTTGTACATCTAATATTGAATGAGGATTACCAGTAAATTGTGGATAATACCAACGTATATCAGTCTCTGGATTTTTTACTTTATGAGCTAATAAATCGGTTTTATTTAAAAATAATATTATTGAGATACCTTGAAATGTTGTATTATTCGCAATTGTATCAAATATATTTTTTGATTCTTCAAGACGATTCGTTTTACTAAAATGACCAAAAAAAAAAAAATAATAATAATAATAAATATACAGAAAAAACAAAAATTAATAATTAATAAATAAATATACCGATCTTCCGCCAATACTTGATCAAATTCAGATGTAGATACTAAAAAAAGAATAGACGTGACAGAACAATCAAAACATTTTGTCCATTTTTGACGTTGTGTTCGTTGCCCACCTACATCTACAAATACAAATGGAATGTTCTAAACAAAAAAGAAATTTTATTAATAATAATTAAAGAAAAGACAAAAAAAAAAAATTAATAATCATTTAATTATACCTGTATTCGAATTGTAAATTCGAAAACCCCTTTTGTAGCTTTCCGGCAATGTAAAATATCTTTATGTGACGGTGTATAGTCTAACCTTGATATTCGATCTAATTCTTCAAAAAAATAACTAACAGAATCGCTCTAGAAAGAAAAAAAAAAATTAATTATAAATAAATAAACAAACAAATAAAATGTAGGCATAATTAATTGTAATTAATGACTAATATAATATTCATTGAAATATGCATAAACTAATTATTTTAGAGAAGAAAAATAAATAAAAAACAATATTTATCACATACAAGTTGAAATTCTCTTCTTCGGTCATACGCTTTCCGAATTGCTCTGTCTTGCCATAAGGTGTGTAATAGTGGTGCATATTGATAAAATTGATCCGCATTTAATCCACTACCACTTTGAAAATAAATAGCCTGTGTTGCTGCCATTTCAGTTTTTGGATTTTCCCAAGGAATGTCTAATTTTTCACGTGCATCAATCAACACTTGCATTCCTAAAAGCAAAATAAAATAAAATCAAACAAAATTAATTAATTACTTAATTAGAAACAAAGAAAATTTTAATCAACCTTTTATTATATTTTGATAGATAACATGCTGATATTCTCTTAATAGGTCTGATTCAAATTTAATTCCGTGAATAATTCGCATTTGTTTAAGAAATGTTGATTTTCCGGATTCTCCAGCACCAAGAAGTAGTAATTTAACCTTAAATTTTAATTTTTTTTTTTTTTTTGTTTTGTTTTATTTTTTATTTAAAGCGTTAATTAGTTTTTATTAATTATAATAAATTATTTAATCTTAAATTTTTATTTTTTTTTTCATATTATTAAAGCTATAAATGTGTTTTTTTTTCCTTCTTCTTCTTCTTATTTTTAAATTAGAATGCTACAAAGCGAATCAACAACCAGTGACAATACATATTTATATATATAAAAAATAGAAAAAATAATACAAAAATAACGAGAATAAATTTATTTTTTTTTTATTAGAAATAACAATATTAATAATTATTTAATATGATAAAGCGGACTGACTAATTATTATAATTATATTAATGATATAAATATATATATATATATATATCTTGTGGAATGTTTTTTTATGTCATTCATGTTTTCTGTCAATTGACATTTTTTCGTTTTCTTTTTTTTTTTTTTTAATATTGCACTACAAAAGAATTATTTAATTAAATAAGCGGACATTTTTTTTAAAAGTTTTTGATACATTTCTACTATTTTTATTTAGTTGTTGCTGCTGCCGATTATCAATAAGAAAAAAAAAAAAATACACCAAAAACATAAATAAAGAAGAAAAAATAAAAACAACAAATTCAAAGCATTTCTGTTAATCTATAATTATCTTGATTAAAACATAAACAACTACCTGTCTTCGAAATGCCTGTTTATCCTTTTCCAAAAATTTATCGATTTCTCTTGATTTGTAACGTTGTTCTAATTCCTCGGGGCTAACCCGCAGTCTTAATATGTATGTAAAAAAATCACTACAGCATCTGGCACATGAAAATCGTGAAAATCTTCCTCCACTGATACCGTATCCACTACTATCCGCCATGTTTTTTTTTTTTTTATTATTATTTTTTAAATTATTTTTATATATTTGACGGATGATTGACCAGAAAAACTTAAAGAAACGTCACTTTTACAACACAACAAAAAACAACTAAATTTCTTAAATTTATTATAATTTTGTTGCTTTTTTTTATACCATGTATAAACACTGTACATATCAATAATATATTATAAAATTAAATACTTGTGTAGATTGTATTCACAAACATTATTATTTGATAAAACACGAGAAATATTTATGTTTAAAAAAAAAATAAAAAAAAAAAAACACACATTACGCACAATGCAATTCACAAAAATAACAAGAGCAAAAATTTTTTATTATTAATTTTTATTTTTTTTTTTTGTTTAATATTAATTCAAACCTATACGTCCTACATGCGCATTAGCTTTTCTGTATAACTTTAGCTTATAACAGTTAACACACTGAAAAAAAACCAAAATCAAATCATTTACCACAATAAAAAAAATATATCGTCTTTGCGCTCTTATAAATTCTCTCATTTAAACAAATTCTCTCTTTTCTCTAATGCCCGCGATTTATTTGCGTATTTATACCCCTCCATATATGTATAAATTAATGACGTCACAGATATAAATTCTCCAATTTTAATTTATTTTTTTTCTGCTTAAAGTCAAAAATAATCTTGTGATTGCATGACTTTAATCAGAAAAATGACTGAGTTTTATCAATTTAAACTTTAATTAAGAAAAAAAAAAAGAAATAACAGAAAATATATTGTATTTCAATTAATTTTCGGAATAAAACAGAAATAATAATAAAGAATAAATACATTTTTATTAAAACATTTTTATTTAGTTTTTTTTTTTTTTTACATACATTTTACACATTTTTTTTTTTTTTTTTACTACTTTTAATTAATTTATTAATTAGCATTTTTTTTTTTTTTGTTTTTCCTTTTCATATGTATATATATAGATTTGTGTTTTAATTAATTTTTAACATTTATTTTAATGTAATTTCAATTAAAACACATAAATTTCGTTGTATTTTGTTAGGGCGAGACTAGGGAAGTGAATATTAATTAAAAGAAAAAAAATTATTGTAACGAAGTTTATAAAAAAATTAAAAATTGTTTTGTTATAAACATTGTTAATTAATAAATAATAAATATTTATCCCGAAAAAAAAATAAAAATTATATATATAATTAAATAATAAATTGTATTTTAATGAATTGAAAACGATTTCTTTGATGAAAAACATTATTTATTTATTTATTTATTTCAGTCTTTCTGTATTCTGACATTTTGGATTGCCTTCTTTTATACATATTTTTTATTTCTTGTAATTAAAATTAATAATAAAAAAAAAATGAAAAAAAAAAAAAATAGAAAAATTAATCTTTTATGTTTTGTTTTAATTAACATTATTTGTGCTCAATATATAAATAATTACATTAGAATTTAAGAGCTAATACACATTAGGCAAAAAAAAAAAATAATAATAATAATTAATTAAAATTAAAAAAAGGAGGAAAATTATAAGTAATTAATTTGGCAAAATTTGTTTTTCTTCTTTTTCTTTTTTTTTTATGTATTTCAACTAAACATACACATTATATAAATTGGCAGTACTTAAAACTATCTTAATTCATTTGATACAATACATATAAAACGTAATTAGTAATTAAATGTTTAAGTTTTCTTATTATTTTTTTTTAATTTAATTATATTACTAACATTTCTAAACACATGTATAATAAGCGAATGTAAATCAAGTAAAATATAAAATAAACATTTTTCTAATCACAATGGATAGTCACACAAAATACATTAAATTTCTTTTTTTTTTTTTTAATAAAACAATAAGGAACAAATTCATTTATTGTAATTACAACATAATTATTGATAATTCATGCTTTATGGATAGAAAATTATTAAATAATTAAATGAAATTCTGATAATAAAAAAAAAAAACTAAACTAAACTAAATTAAACTAAACAAAAGTTCGACGAATTATTATTAAATTTTTTTTTTTTTCTCTATTCAAAAACATAAATATTCTACATTTAAATGACTAAACAACGAATTTTTTCTTTTTCTTTAATTTACATACATATTGTGAATACATAAAAAAAAAAAAAAAAAAAAAGATTTAATTGATTAAAAACTACAAATAAATTAAACAAGCATTTAAAATAGAAAGAAAAATAATAATAATAATAATAATAATAATTATATTTATGTAGAAAATTTATTAATTAATTAATTAATTTCGATCGTATTGTAATTTAGCAGACAGTCTCCATTGGTGTTTTATTACTGGTGAAAGTATTATTTGTGACAGACTCTCCCATTGATGGTAGACCATGCGATGAACTAGAATGTTGTGGTCCATGCGTTGTATTTGTTACATTACGTCCAGTTTTTGAATTCCACATACGTTTCATAGCTGACCAAACCTGTTAACATTATAATGTTAAACGGAAAATAATGATTAAAAAGAAATTTTAAAGATTTTGTTGTTTAAAGAAAAAAATTTTTTACCTGAGGCTGACATCCGACAACAATAAATATTAATACGCCTTGTAGAGCATTTATTAAGTCTGTCACATACCATATAGACTTTGGACCACCAATTGCCCATGAAATAATATCAGCTCCCCATGTTACACCCATCACAACTACTAACTTAAGACAAACACGTCCAAGAGCAGCACTAAAATAAATAAAACAGAAATAAATCCACGAATATTAAAATATTAAAAGAAAAGAAAAGAAAGAAAAAAATAATCATTAATAAGATTCTTTGTGTATTTTCTCACATAACCATTGAATCAAATTGTTTATTCTATTTTGAAATAATAAAATTTATTATATTTACATTTGAATAATAATAAAATAAATAATAAAGATTAAAATTAATATATATATATATTTATCTTACCGTTCAGTAGTTGATTTAACATCATCCCTTTTCCATAAGCCACACGTTAACTGTCTGGCAGTCGATGCAAATAATATTAAATTAACACATAGTAAAAAACCAATCGGTCCTAAGAAATATATAAAGATTTCTGTGTCACCTAGAATATAATAAATAAATAAATAAAGAACAGAAAATATATTAATCAGTGAATTGTGAATTATTTTCTTGTTTTATTAAATAAGAAGTAGGAAAAAACTTTCTTAAAGTATTAAGAAATAAATCTTATTTTACACAATAATATAATAATAATAAAAAAAAAGATTATAAATAGAAAATTAATACATAATATTTTTTATGACAAAATACAAAGTATAAAATTAGCACAAATAAAAATATTTTTATTTAATTTTTATATACATACTACATTCATACATACATACATATATATAATAAATAAATAATTTTATGCTTTGTTTGCATAAAAAAAAAAAAACGGTAACATAATTCATAAAACGCAAAAAAAACAAAAAAACAAATAAATAAAATAAAATTATTTATTTATTTATTAATTAATTAATTAATAATATATACATATTTGGAGTCAAGTCATTCATTAAAAAAATTTCGTTTAATTTCTGTCGTTTTTTTCTTTTTCTCTTTTAAATTTAATTTAATTACTAGATGAATAAAATAAAATTAAAAATTAAAAAAAAAAACATATTTCTTTGATTTAAAAAAAGAAAACAAAAAAAAAAAAAAACATAAATAATAAAATATTATATATATTATTTTTACGACTTTTAATTATTAATTAAAAGCAGAGAAATGTTTTTATTATTTGTTTGATTAAAAGAACCAACGAACGAACGTATAAGCATATCCAACAATAACAACAACTAGAGTTTCCTTTTCATTAATTCCACAACAAATGTTTATGCTTTAACGACAGAATTTCTTATTTTTGTTCGTCTTATTTTCGAAACACAGTAAAATCTCGATTTACCAAACGACAAAACCTATTCTTAAAGAAACAAACAAAAAATAAAAATCTCATTGTCATGATAATAATAATCCTATAAAACCTGCTAAACATGCAAAGTATCCTGTTTTTAAGATTAAATGAAAATGATTAAAGAAAAAAAAAAAAAATTTGTTATTCTTTATTTATTCTGGAAAGTTACGAAAGAATTTTTTTTTTTTTTATATCGAAAAATCAGGTAAAAACTTTAAAATTTCATGAATAATAATAAAGAAATTTCCGTGAAGAAGAAGAAGAAGAATTTCGCAATTTTTTTTCGCATCATGACATTTTATTCCCATAATCCAGACAATAAAATTACTGAGTTTTTACAAACAAAAACATTTCATGTAGTAATCATGTAGAAAACATAAAAAATTTATTTATTATTTAAAATAAATAATAATAAATAAAAAAAATAAATTCCAATACTATAATATGGTTTATGGTGTAAAACAAGACAGAAATAATAAGAAAATATAAATTACACACCTAAATCAACTGATGAACGATTTTCTTTTTTCTTTTAATTTTGATTTTTGACAAATAGATTTTCTACTTAAAAACGTTATGCGAATAGCAACGCTTTACTGTACCGTATGATTTTTATTAAAAATAAATAAGAAAAACACGAAGAAATAAATAAGAATAAAAATAAAAAAATGTTTTAAGAAGGTCATTTAATAATAATAATAATAATAATAATAATAATAATTTTTATTTTTTTTAATAACTCACATTTTTGTTGATTAATATTTATTTTTTTTCATATAACATAAAAGCAAAATGAAAATTATTATTTTTTTTTTCTTGTTCTTCTTCTTTTATATTATGTTTTATTTATATATACATACATATATATATATATATATATTGCTATTTCACATGAAAAATAATAATAACTATGTCAAACTACAACATTCCATTAATAAAAATTAAAAACACACAATAAATGCTAAATAGATGAAAATAGAGAGAAAAAAAAAGAAGAGATTTTTTTTTTTTTTTTTTTTTTTTGAATAGAAAAGAAATAATTCAATTAAAGTAAAATAATAATTAAAAATAATGCAAAAAAAAAAACATTAATTTTAATTAAAACAGTTAGCAATATCTAATAAACATAATTATTTTATGAAGCAGCAACAACAGCAACTTAGTAGTAAGCAGCGTAACAGCACTAGACTTATTAACAATCGTTAAACAAACAATAAAAACCTTTATTAACACGGTTAATTAGTGACGGAAAATAACTATGATCTAATTCTTATTCTAACATATAAATTTAAATTAAAATTAAAAATCCCTAGTTATAGCAGCGAAACATAAACTATTCATGTAACCACTCACTGTACAGTGTGTGCATGTCTAAATTTTATAAATAAAAATAAACAAAAAAATACATTCAGCTGCTTCTTATAAAAATGAATCAAATAAATTTTCGATTTTACTTTCTATTAGCATAATTAATTAAGAAATAAATTTCATAAAAGAAATGAAAAAAAAAAACGCCAAAAAATTATATGACTCATGACCGGTCGACACCTCCACCTACGACGTTATTTCGCTACAACGAAAAAAAAAAGAAAAAGCTAACAACACGCGCTTACTTAATCACACAAACTATATAATTTGGTTAAATTTTAATTGCATGGCAAAAAACTTGTTTTTTTTTTTTTTTTATCATTTACACAAATTTTCCATTAATTATTAATTTATTTTTTTTTTGTTTTTTTTTTAATGTTTTTCCTCTATTTTAATTTTCCAAGAAAAAATTAAAACTAAAAAAAAAAGAAGAAAGAAAAATAAAATAAAATAAAAAATTTTCAGCCTTTATAAACAAAATTCTTAAATAGATGAAAAATTATTACTTAAAAGAAATAATTAAAAAAAAAAAAATAAATAAATTAAATAAATAAACAAACAAACAAACATACCAAAACCGCATATGTTTTATTCATTGAAAAATATATGAAAATATAAAATTATTATTATAATTATTATAATTATTATTTCACATTATATTAAATAAATAAAATAAAAATAAAAAATTTCAATTAATTAAATTAAATTGAATAAATAAAACAAAGAAAAGAATTCAGTATCAAGTCTGTTTAAAATAATATTTAGCAGTCGTATTATTAATTGGAGAATTTTTTTTTTTTTTTACAGAATTATTAGCGGAAAAACATCCTACGCCAAAAATTAAATAAAATACAAAAAAAATAATAATAATATTAATTTGCCATTAGCTAGTTAACTTAAACCACATTATTACACATGTTCTCTCTAAGTATCTACCGACATATACTTAAAATAATTAAAAAAAAATTTTCTTTTTAATGAAATAATCGCTATTAGTTTCTTCTCCGCCATAATAATTAATTAATTTATTTTATATTTTATCTACATTAAAAACGTACGTTTTATGAATAACAAGTATGAATAATTAATTTATTAATAATTTTCATTAACCAAATCAATTGTGTGGTTTTATAAAAATTAAAAACAATATTTTTTTTATTTTTGTTATCTAATTAAAATAATAAATAATTAATTAATTAATTAATTAATTAATTTACATACCAAAGAACCAGCAAGTCTTTTCACCAAATCTTGGACGTAAAAATGTATCACCAGGACTTTTTGGTAAATTATCTAAAATTGCAGCTAAACCAGATATTAATAATGGTAAACCCCATGCGTACACTTGATAGATCCGTAAACGGCAAATTTCCTGTCCCTTTTCCATTGATGTTGGACGAAAATCACTGAAATAAATTCATTTTAATTAATTAATAATTAAAATAAGAAAGAATTTTATTTATTCTTTTTTTTTTTATTAAAACAAAACAAAAATTATTTAATTAACCGGTAATTATATTATTATTATTATTTTTAAATGTTATCGGAAATTGTTAGCGACATTTAAGATTTCATGATTTCTGTTAAAAATATTTTTGCAAAAAAAAAAAACAGAAGAAAAACACCTTGAAACTCGCAAAAAATAATTATTTTTTTCTTATTATTTCTCAAACAATAAGCAAGACTAACAATTCAGGCTTTTATGTTTTGCTGTATAAATCCTTTATTTATTTTAAGTTGTTATGTTTACTGTTGAACGACGAGATACCGAAAACCTTTTTGCTTTAACATAGGCATGCCTAACACCAGCAAAATTGTGTAAAATTGTGCAAAACGAATTTTAATTAAACATGATGATCGTTAATTGATTATTTAAAATAATTAAATAATATTGTCGGGTGAATGTGGATTTCTGTCTTTTTTCTGTCATTAATTTTTTCCTATTTGCGGGTTCAGGGACTTTTCAATTTAGGTGTTTTGTACAGTTTGGACAAAAATGTGTCATCATTTTTCGACGGAATTTCACCAGTGTGAACACGAACGTATTAATTTAATATCGATTAGACATGTCTGCTTTAATCGATTTAATTATGCGTGTCTAAAACAGAAACTAGATAATAACACGTTACAAAACGTTACTTGAAAGTTTTCAAATTAATCTCATACAATAATCAAGGGCGTTGATAGATATTTCTTAACTTTCTTAGAAGCAAAAAAAAAAATCTTTTTAAACTTTTCAACAATTTAAATCCGTCTTATTAAATAAACAATTTATAATAATTAATAATTAATAATTAATTACAAAATATGAAAACATACATTTAATATTTACAAACAATAATAATAATAATAATAATAATAATAATAATAATAATAATAATAATAATAATAAATAAATTATTTAACACATTCTTTAATTGTATAAATTAAATTTACATTAAGTATGTAAAAATAAAATGAAAAATGAAAGTGAAATTCTCATTCCTTTGTGTCATGTTTTATTTCATCATGTTTTTCTTTTTTTCCCAACATTTAATTTACAAATTTGCAAATCATTTTTTAAACACAAAATTTTTTCTTTTCTTTTCTTTTTTGAATTAGTATTTTTATTTTTATTATTATTATTTTTTTTTTTTTTTGCAACAATCAAGTAAATGTACATCCGGCTTAAACATGAAAATTTCTTTTTATTAATTAAATAGAAAAAGTGCTTTTCGATGAAGACAATAAAGAAAAAAAGAAAGGAAGGAAAAACAACAGCAGCAGAATAAATATTTACATTTAATTAATTAAAAATCTTAATTTTTTACTGTCTTCTGAAATATCTACTGAAATTTCTTCTCTACTTGAAATAAGTCACCAAAAAAAAAAAAATTTGCTTTGTCATATCTATTTAAATTAAACTGGTAAAGCAGACAATAAATTTAAATAATTTACCAAAAAAAAAAAAATTCATAAAAGGTGTTGCGAGAATACTTCCATTAAGACAAACATTTTATAAATTACAAAAGAAAAGAAATGAAATGAAATGAAAAAAAAAAAACGCAATTTTGATAGCTCTAATAATTTCTGCATATGTGTGTATTGTGTGTTCTGTATAAAACCAAACACCGAATAAAGAATTAATAAAAGAAAAAGAAATAAAAATATAACATGTATGGGATCTGGTACGCGTGTACGTGTACGTGTAAATGTTTGTTAATATTTTCATTTGGCGTTTTATAAAAATCGTAGTTGAGATCGGGATCAAAGTGTTGTTGAACGACCTTGGTACGTTAAGTTAAGAAAAAAAAAAAAAAACAATTTTTGCTTTTTATTTCTACTTTGTGCACAAAATAAAGAAACCAAATTACTTGTTACTATATGTTTGCCTTAAAATAAACAAAAAATAAATAAAATTAAATAAAAAAAACACACACACAACTTAAGAGACAGAGAGAGAGAGAGAGAGCTACTAATGAAGAATTATTTATTTATTAAAATTTTTATTTTAAATTCATTACAGAAGCTAGAAAAAAAAAAAAAAAAACCAAAGAAAGAAAATCAAATTAATTTTTATTATTTCAACTGTTTTTCACATTATTTAATATTTTTTATGTCGTAAATTTTAAGGCATGTGTGTGGATTTATTTATTTATTTCATAATTATAATTAATAATGTTTTTTTTTTAAGTCATAATTGCTTTTAATTATTCCGGTATAATAAAAGGTTCAATACAAATGTTTGATTTTTTATTTATGTAATTTTTTTTCTTTTTGAGGTCAGCTTTTAAGGAATATTATTATTCGTTTTGTCCTATTTACTTCTTATTATTATTTTTCTTTTTCTTTTCATTTTTTTTTTTGTAAAGTAAATTATATGTTAAAGAAATTGATGGCGATACAGTCGAGTAAATTTAGCACGTATATTCACTGTTACTAATCGTATTACGGCTGTCATTCTATGTGAACTTTAACAGTTTTATGTCTTTTAATTTAAACTGTAATAAGTTTTTCATCAAGAATTTTTGTTGTTTCAGGTACATCCCACTAGCCTCAATTAATGCTTAATTGTTCTAGCCACAAGTTTTTTTTTTTTTTTTTTTATTTCATATTAAAATAATAATAATTAAAAATCAAATGAATGACTAACTGATGAATAATATTTTTTTTTTTTTTTATTAAAGTAAAATACCACTTAAATAGCAAATAACTTAGCACCAAAATCAATTACTTAAAAGATTTTTCATTATTTTATGCTTTGTTAAAATAATGATGGAAATAATGAAAAATTAATAAATTATTATATAAAGTTATAAAATGAAAATACATCATAAATATAGTCAAGAGTGGGAATGGAAAATAGGAATTTTTTTTTATTTCACATAAATAATAAATTATTTAATATTTAATATTTAATTGTAGAAACAAGAAAGAAAGATAAAAAAAAAAAAAGAAAAAGCAAAAGCGAAAAAATTATGTATGTTTGATGTAAGAAACACACAAATTATTTTTATAAAAAAAAAAATAAATGTTTTTTCTTTTCTTGAAATCTAGCCAAACTGATTCTTTTTTTTTTTGATTTTTCCTTCGCTTTTTAATAAAGTTTAATTATTAATTTTTTTTTTTATTATTATTATTCATAATAATATTATATATTTAGAACAAATGTATATATTTCTACATTACATTTCATTTTTATCCAATTTTATTTTCTGCTTTGATTGATTGTTACTGAAGCCTTTAAAAATAATTTTCTTTTTTTTGTTCTTACTTAGCTAACGTGGTGTGTTCAATGTTTCTTAATTAATTTTTAAATAATAATTAAATAATTATTTAATAAATAAATAAATAAATAAAAATAAATATATATTCTTACCGAAATGTCCACCATATATTAAAGCACATTGTGTTAAGCCAAAAAAATGCGGCCAAAAAGAAGAAATGCATCATTATAGCTATTAAAATAATAATAAAAAATAAGAAATAAGAAATAAATAAATCATTTAATTAATACATAATAAAAATTCAATAATTAAGTAACAAAAATATAAAATAAGAAAACATTTAATTTCAACTAATTTATAATGATTTACAAGTGAAATTAATTTATTTTAATGATGTTTATTTCATTTATAATGATTAAGACATATTTATGCCGTTATAATATTAAAATAAAAATTAAAAAATAAATAATAAGTCATGGGGTTATCATTTATTAAAACATAATAATAATAATAATAATAATAACTTTTAATTCATAGAAATAATGATTTTACTTAGCGAAATCACGTACATTAACGGACCACCATGTTTCATGCTTTTTATTATTTACTTTACGCCATTTTATATAATTTTCTTCTTTTTTTTTTTTTATTTTCTAATTCTTAAATAAAATACAAAAATATCCAATATAATCAATTTTATTATATTATCACTATTTTCGTTATCATTATAACCTAAACAAATAAAAATAAATAAAAAAAAAATCCTTTCAATATAAATATAACCACCAGCCACCACTATCTTGCTTTACCTTTAAGAATTATTTTTATTTACTTTTCATAATAATAAAAATATTTTATCTTAATGTATTTTCACTCGTACATTAATTTTAGCCTTAAATTTTTGTGTTTCTATTTTTGGTTAATAATTAATTTAATTGGTTTATCAAGATTTGTTTTTTATTTTTTTATTTATTTCTGGCAACTTCTATATTAATTTAATTTAATTTTTCAATGTAAGTAGCCGATAAAACTTTTCTAGATAATAATGTAAACACACCTCGTACATTTAAGATAAAATAATATGCGAAAGAAATAATAATTATGATCAACGATAATAACTTTGCATAGTATTGCTGGTTAGCCAGACAGGCATGTAGCATTGAGCCAAAAAAGAAATTTTTTATTTGTAACAATTATGTACCCGTGCATAAACAAGGTTAATGTATTAAATACCGATTTAATCAGTTTATTGTATATATCTATAAATAAATTCTTGATAAGAATTATAATAAATTGATTTAGTTTCTTACTTATTTAATGAAATTAACTGAAAAAAAGAAAAAAGTTATCTTATATCAATAATAAAAACTTAAAATAAACAAAAAAAAAAAACTGAATCGAAAATTATATAAATAAATTGTGACATGTCAGAGTCAGATTAATAACTACAGAAAAATAAAAAAAAAAATTAAATAAATAAATAGAGAGAAAAATTTTCTATTTTCCAAGACAAATGTCTCAATCAGTCAAAAAAGAAATAAAAAAAAAAAAAAAAACCAAAAAAAAATAAAAAAAAATACAAATTCCGTTCACTTACCAATTGCAATGCATGTTGGTCCAACAATTGATGATCCACCAATTTGTGTGATTGCTAGTAACAAGTCACCAACTAATAAACAGGCGACATAATACGTTTGACATCTCCAATGCAGCACATGATGATTTGATGGAACTAAAAATCCGGTCGCTAATGTTGCTAATAAAAATATCACCGATATTAATAGTCCAACCGAGTACAGAGCAAATCGTATATCCTAGAAAAAAAAAAAATGGTTCCAAACGTAAATAAATTTATCGAATAATTATTTCTCATTGTAAAAATTCCTACATGTTCTTCGACTAGACTTGATTGTGGTTCATCAAAATGCTCTGAACATGCTAGAATACTAATAACAGTTTGATCACCAGTCACTGTATGCTCCAAACAATATTCATTCCATGAAAATAATTTTTCAGATTCTAATACTATTGATCCGTTTTGTTCTTGTATGCTTCCTTCAACATATTTGCCGGCTAATGCAAATGAATTTATTTTGCACACCGGTAGTCCGTATGTTATCTCAACATTTGGCAAATCGATAATGTTCTGATCAAACAGATCATGATCTCTCTCCAGAAACATACATGTTTTATTTTCCTGATTATAGACAGCATTTTGTCCACAACATTTCTTTATTTTGCTTAATTTCTTTGGTGCTGTTAAACTTCCGATATCATTATTCGCCTTTAAACAAGCTAATGCTGAATCCTTATCCACACAATAATCTTCTGATAAAACATTTATAGACTTTTCAACCAGATACAATGTTCCATTTGATAAAATTATTATATTATTATCACCGGTAAAATATTCCAATTTATCACACGTTTGTGGTAATGTTTTCTCATTTATTTGAAAATGTCGTGGTTTATCACCGATTGGTGAAAATTTTTCTTTACGCGCCAATAAATATACTTGTGGAAACCATCGATCTGTAGAACCAGCAACACATTGTTCAGTTTTATCTAAATGTTCACCATTCTGACAACATTTATTTATCATAACAGGTGGATGGGCACGGGCACTATATGTTTCACCAACAAGAAATAAACATAATATTAAACCAATTAAACAAATCCGATCATTATTTATTAGTTTATTTATTATTTTTAAATTTAAATTCATTTTTAATGATTTTGCCTCTTTTCTGCGTTGGATAAATTCTATTCGTGCACAAGATTAATATTATTTTTAATTGGAATACACAAAACTGTTTATTTCATAATAATAGTTAAAAATAATTATTTATTATGATGATGATGAGGTGTTTTTTTTTTTTTTGATTATTTTCGTAGAATAACATAAAGTAACACCACGTTAAACACAAAAAAAAAAGTACAGAAAAGAAATGAAATAAACAAGACGACTCAGTATGTACTCATAAACAAAATAACCAGAATAATATACCGTTAATATGATATTTTAAAGAAAAATTTCTTTTTTTTTTTCTTTTCTTTTCTTTTCTTCTCTCTTGTATATATATATATAATTCACTTAACCAAAAATAATAATAATAATAATAATAATTTTCAATACAACTTTAAATTATAATTTCTATGTTTGACACCATTTTATTTACACATTTAATCATATACAAACTTTTGTCTTATTCAGTATACAAAAAAGATATAGAAAATTAATTGAAAATATAAAATTATTATTATTAAATAATAATAAAAACACAGCACAATCTCTCACTTATATTTTATAAATTGAAGTCACTTATTATTTTACTTATAATTGCTTAAGCAAAATTTTTTTTTTTTTATTTTTTATATATAATTTTAATAAAACAAATCATTTTATTTATAAAGAATTAAATTAAAACAATTTTTTTTTTTTTTTTAAACATTTAAGTAGATTCTTTTCTTTTTATATAGAAGAATACTTCCGCATTAAATTCACTACGCGTCGTCATTCATAGTCAATTACTATTTACTAACTGAACGTATTATATATATATATATATATATACAACAAAATTAAAATAAAAGAAAACTATTCAACAAAAATAAAATAAAACTGCTTTACTGGCGAGAATTAAATGTTATACCATGTTAAAAAAAAGCATGTTGTAAAGCGATCGCTATAAGAAAACGATATATACGAAGTACTCGCTCCTCTTTAAAAAAAAAAAAAAATTTTTTTTTTTTTTTGTTTATAACAGTGACGTTGTGTTTACTTTTTTTTTTCTTTCGTGTTTTCGTAAACATAACAAAAAAAAAAAAAAATTACTTCATAAAAAAAGAAAAAGAAAACATTTCTTGTTCCATCAATCGCTGTTTATAACACGTTTATTAACAGAAAAATAATAACAAATATGATGGTTTTTTTTGTTAAACAAGATGACGACGCCACTGTTTATACAAATATATTATTCTGGTGTAACTTATTTGCTTTCCCATTCTATAAAATCGAATAAACAATAATAAATACACAAAAAAAAAAAATAAAAAAACGTTATTTTAAATTTCAAAGCACATACAAATCTATGTATGTATATATAAAATATTTTTAATAATAGTTGTCATGTTTAATGTTAACCAGACCGATCTCACATATAGTTGAAAAGGGGGAATTATTGCATTTTCTATATGCATGCATACAATCTCAGCGTTAGTAATTAAATTAAAGGTAAGGGCTAAGTAACGTAACCTATACAACATAGAAATGTCTGTTCAACAGTAATATACATTTAAACATATGTTTATAAACATTAAAAATAATAAGCTGGCGTTAACTATTCATATGCATGCGCAAAAAAGTACATAACACTAACTGAACATTGGTATTAAATAGTGTAAAGTAGCTAGAAGAGAGTTATGTTGTAAAGAGAGCATTGCGCATGTATATTGTATTTAACATACATGCAGACTATGCTGCTTGGTTTGTTAGTTTGTTTGCTTATTGCACAAGACACTTCAAATTCATATAAGAAAAAAAAAAAAAAAAAAAAAAAACCACTACATAATTTCGAAAAAGTTGTCTATAGAGTTTTCGAAAATATACAACTAGATTCTGTATTTTGTTTCGTAAAGCTTTTTTTTTTCTTTCTCATCATTTCTTCTCTTTTATTATGAATGAGATGGACTACGATGTTACGTAGAAATATAATATTCTTAAAAATGAAAAAAGAAGAAAAATATGTAAGAATTTCTCACCTGTCTTTTCCTGTAATTAATTAAGGATAATTATTATTGTGTTCAACATTCATCTTATCTCTTTATTACCTCTTATATTTTCTTTATTTCGTTAAGCTTTTTTTTATGTTAAAGATAATTACATAGCAAGAAAAAAAAAATTATTTTTCTTTGCTGAAACGAAACAATTAATTTTCATGATTAGGAAGTTATTACGCAGATTTTATTGTTTATTTTTTTCTTATTTATTTGAATACCTGTTCTTTAGTGTTGCGATTGTATCAAGAACTTTATCACTTTTAGTTGGAGTATATTATTGATTTAAAGGCTTTCAGAGGTATTTATATATCGTGAGATATCAAACTACTCAGTTTTTTTTTTTGTTTTTTTTTTACTTTTTACAAATCATCCCAAAAGATGGCAGTCTGCGTATAAACTTCATTCTTAAAGTTCGTCGTTAAAGTTCACAGATAGAAAAATTAATCTTTTCTTGTTTCCACAAACATTTTAATTAATTTTATTCAAAAAAGCCAATAAAAATAAATTTATTAAAGACAAAAGGTAAAAAACAAAAAAAAAAAAAAAAATTAAAAATAAGGTTAAGAACCACAGATTTAAATAAATAAATAAATAACAAAAAAAAAAAAAAGAAAAAGAAATAAAAAAATAAAATCTTAATAAGCAAAAATTTGCATAATTTAATATTTTCTCCACATTTTTTTTTGTTTTTTTTTTTCTACATAAAAAAATGTTTTAATTTTATTTCACAAAAAACATGATAAAAAATTTATCTAAAAACGTTATAACGGTAATATAATTTTTTTTTTTTTTTTTTTTAAATATATTCGCAAGAAATATGGAAAAATATTATAAACACTTAAATTATGAATTAAGTGGAAATTTTATACGTAAAAATCATTTATTGAAATTATTATTATTATTATTATCATTTTCTTTTTCGTGCAATTATTACATTAATTATAAATAAATCAAATAAAATAAAATAATTTAACTTTTTTTTGTTTTTTTGTTAACTGTTACTGTTTAAAGAGTTTAATCATTTATATGATTAAAAATTGTTTGTTCTGCTGTTATAATAAAGAGAAGACAAAAAAAAAAAAAAATAAAAACGCGATGTAATTTATACCTATCAAGAATCACCAAATAAAATAAAATAAAAAGAGTTACAAGAAAAAAATAAAAAAAAAAAAAATAAAATGTTGATAAGTTCTGTTATATTATTTATTTTTCATTTATTATATAATACGAAAATGAAAGAATAAGAAGAAGCAGAAGAAAAAAAAAATCAACAAACTCTTCTTTAAAAACGAAAAAAAAAACGAAAAAAAAAAAAACTCGTATTTTAAACTTTGAAGTCAAAGAACTCTTTCTTTTCTTTAAAACCATTACCACTTTTTTTGTTATTTTTCGTATATTAATTTTTTAGTCTTCTTTAAATGGTTTCTCGGTTTGGTTGATTCTAACAAAAGTTCTTACGAAAGTTCTTACAAAAGTTCTTACAAATGTTCTTAGGAAAGTTCTAAGCGAAAACCGTTTTCCTTTTTAATTATTTAAATATTGTACCATTATCACTAATGCAGTTTTCATTTATGTGATAATTAAGAATTAAGTTAAATTACATGACGATAAAGTGTTTGGGATAAAAACAAAAAAAAAAAAAAAAAAAAAAAAAAAAAAACAAATCATAATTTTATTTGATTTAATAACTTTTCAAATTTTGTGGATTTTATTTTAATTAAAAATACAGAAAAACAAAAAAATTATTTATTTTTAAATATTTTTGCTCATCAACAGTACGTTGAACTAAGATATATATAATGGCTATGTTTTATATTTGGCTTAAAATATTAAATAAATAAATAAATAAATAAATATTCTTTTGTGCTTTTATTTGTGTGTAAATTAAAAAACAACAAAACTACAAAAAGAAAAAATTATCCTTAATTAAGCTGATGATGATGAAAAACATAAAAATATTCAATAATTTTATGCTTATTTTATGATAATACAAAAAAGTTAAATAAACCGTTTGTTGTTTGTAGCGAACTTTATCAAAGTTCATTAAAAAAAAAAACAAACGAAACTAACTAAGAAAAATTAATTAAAAAATGTGATTAACTGTTTAATGAAATTAAATTAAAGTTTTTATAAAAAAAAAAAATTAAAAAAAAAAAAAAAAACATTATTAGATTGTCCAGATAGATCTTGCATATTAATTTATGTGATAAATAAAAAAAAAAAAAAAACATTTTTTATTTGTTTCGCTAAAATGTGTTTTAATTAAAAATAAAACATAAAAACATAAAAAAATAAAATTAACAAAAAATTTATGCTAAAATCAAAATGTTTTTATTACGACGGCAAATAATTTTAATGTACATAACGATTGTTATAATAACAATAAAAGGTGCACAAGGATTTACTGTTTTAAACAAACAACTAATTAATCCTAATACCAGTAAGTTTTCCAGTGAGAAAGAAAAGTATAAAAATAAATAATAATAATAATAATAATAAATTCTAATAACACAACAACAGGTATATATTTATACATAGATAATACATATAACGGTTGTTTTAATTAATTCATTAAACATAAAACGAGAAACATAAAAAATTGCAGTAAACATCTACGAAAAAGAAAAAAAAATTCTTTTCTTTCATTGTTTAATTACATAAATATATTTTTCTTCTTCTTCTTTTTTTTTAAATAATACTTATTAGCCGTTAAGCAAAAAAAAAAAAAATCTTTTTATTACAAAGATAGAATTATTTTTACCTGTGTATTTTTTTATATAAGAATAAATAAAAGTGAAATAATAATGATAATTTGTTATTGTAATTTACAGTGTCAATGTGTCTTCATAACGGAACACGATTTGGTGAAGGTTCATTTGTACCAACTGTTGAACCATGTTTAAATTGCAAATGTACAAATAAAACACTTATATGTGCTTTACGCGTGTGTCCAGGTAATAAAACATGATTAAATACAAAACAGTAATGAAATTATATATATATATATATTTATTTTATTAGAACAACCGATACCACCGCCTCGAGGTTGTATTTTAATACAACGTTCAAATTCATGTTGTGCATACCTGTCTTGTTCAAAGTATAATTTAGCAACAAATAATAATGATCATAAACGTATTGTTATTAAATTTTTAGATGATATGCAAAATACAAGAAATCATTATAAAACTGATGTTGAACAGGTAAATGGTAATAATTTACTTTTTCGAAGATCAAACGATGCTGATGTGAATAGCAAAGGTGAACAAAATAAAAATTATAATCGTATTCTAACGGTAGATAATTTAATATTAAAATTAAACAATTTTTTATTATTACTTTTTATAGTATGTATAGAAAATGGGACAATTTACAAATCAGGATCAGCAATGTCAACATCATCGGTGTGTATTTATTGTTACTGTATTGACGGACGACAAAAGTGTGTAAAGCCAAAATGTATTCTACCGTCACCAAGGTGTAAACCAATTTTTATCGATTCATCGTGTTGCCCTATACGATACGACTGCACTGGAAAAGTCTCATCATTTTCCTCATTTAAATCAAGTGCAACGAATTCACTAAATAATCTAGGCAATATTGAGAACAAACATTACTTACGAAACACAACACGAATTCGACGAAGTCGGGGTAAATTAAATAAAAACATAAACAAAAAAAAAAAATTAAATAAATAAATAAAATTCCTTAAATACAAATACAATTAATTATCTTTTAGGGTGCTATATTGACACACAATTTTACTCGGAGGGACAAAAAATGCCACCGAAAAACAATGAAACGTGTAATGTGTGCTTTTGTATAAGGGGCGTTCAAAAATGTACACATAAAGTATGTACACCAACAATACGTAATTGTGTGCCGATTATACCCGCAGGACAATGTTGTCCCTCCAGCTATGATTGCAGTAAGATTTCATATTTATTTACGATTTCAAAGATTTTTTTTTTTTTAATTTCATTTTGATTGATTTATGTATTTGTTATTTTAGGTACATCTAGCGAAAGAAGCATTAATGTTGAATCACCTAGACAATTCGATTTGTTATCAATTTTATTTGGTTTTGATGATGAATCAATTAATTTAAATGACACGAGTGAGTCCTTCACTGAATATCCAACAATTTCTCCTGATATGATGAATACGGCATTGGTGAATGATGATAATTTTGTTACCGACATTAAGCCAACACAAAAGAGTCTCTTCGAAGTAATACGTGAGGGATTGGATTTAATAAATGATAGTGACGATGCTGAGAATTTAGATAGTCAAATAAATTCATCAAAACCCAATGAACCAATACCATCGTTCATACCAATTACAAGTGGATTATCTAATACAACAGATGATATAAAAAAAATTGCCGAAATTGATTATGATTTTCCAAGAGATCGTGATATTATCGATATTTTATTATCAAATTCATCCTCAATCGAGGATTCAGAAGAAATTTTTGACTTCACAACAAAAAACACTTTAGCTGTTAAAACACTTATTGAAAAGTCATCGGAAGATGTTGAAGTTTTAGAGAAACTGAACAGGGAACCTGTCAAAATTGTGTTAGAACCGAAATTAACGTTAAATGAGACAAACATTTATTTAAAAAATAATACTTTAATAGAAGATAAAATTGAATTAGCTACAGCCACTAATAACCAGACAACACTTACATCCACTTCAACTACAAAAATAATATCCAGAACAACAACAACTACACCAACTGTAACAACATCAAAACCATCAACAACATTCAAACCATCAACAACAACAACAATAAAACCATCAACCACAACCACATCAAAACCATCAACAACCACCAAACGAATTAATATTACATCAATTACAACGTCGAAAATGCCAAACACAACACAGTATGCGGTCACTAAGGTTTTTATAGAACCACCAAATGTGAATAAAACGAATAAAGATAAAAAGGAAGCGACTACTACCGAATCCAATGTAAAACCTTCAACAATTCAATTAACTACAGAAACCAAAAAAATAATAAAAGAAACAGAAAAAATACCGCTTGCGGTAAACGAAGAAAATGTTAAAATAAAAAATCAGGAAACATTATTAAATGCTGAGAAGCCTACTGGTAATAATTATAGTAATACGAATACAGAAATAAGTAGTGATGAGGATTTGAATATGTATTTAAAAGAATATACAGAAAGAAATGCAACAACCGAGACCAGCTTTTTGTCAGCATTTTTTAGCGGATTCGCCAGTATTTTCGATGAAGATAATAATAATACAATGTCCGAACAAATGCCAGTTAATATAAGTACTGTGAGGGTAGAAAATGTGACAGAGAAAGTGAAATTAATAACATCGACATTAGCTCCAATAAAGAAAATTAATAATTCCACAACAATAAAAGTAACGAATACAACAAAACCCGTAATAGCAAACAAAAGACCTGTTGCACTGGAAACAACAACAATTGTTCCAAGGAAAAATGTAACGAAACCAACATTCACAAAACAAATAGTAACAACAACAGTAGCAACCACCAGTTCTACCAGTTTACCACAAAGTACTACAACTAAAAAACTTACAACAACGAAACCTACAATAAAAACTACAACCGAAACAACCACAACTTTAATAACCACAGAAAATTATCCTACAGCTCCTAACATAACACAATCACCAGTATATACACCAAAATTGGAAATAAAAACCACGACACCACACTTATCAGATGTTAATCAAGTGAAAATGCAAGCATCAACAAATCCAGTGATAATCAAAACAAATCCAACAATTTTCGAACAGGATTATCATTATAATGATTATAATGATCCAACCCTTCCACCAAGTTTACCCAATCTTAAGATAATACCATTTTTACCGACTGATGCTCTGAAAAATGATCGTCCTAAAATTAATTATTACAGTTCATTTCCCTCAACGGAAAAACATAAAATTTACAATGGAATTGGTAAAATAAATGATTTGCAAAAGGAATCAACGTCAACATTCTCGGCCACGGACAAGTACGATACTTTTACAAATTTAAAAAAGAATAATTATAATCATTACAATATAAATCCTACGTCTTATCCAAATGAAAAATTTTATGGTGTAAATGCTGAGCCAATTAGTGATTTAAGTGATTTAAAAACAAAAACCAATAATCGTCCCAATTATGATATTTTTGATGATTCATTATCTTACATAACTGGCGGTTATGAAACTGAAATAAATCCAACGGTTTATCCTGATATAACGAACCATTATGCAGGGATAGATGAATCAAAAATAATTAAAGATAAATTAGGTATCGATTATGATTATAGTTTAAACTATGATGTCAAGTATGATCAGAATTATCACAATAGTAATTATGGAACAATTAAGTATAACACAGATTTTCCAACGTTAAATTATGATACGTTAAGCCGGTTCTCACCACCTACCAAAACAGAAGGTAAGACAATAACATTAAATTTTATTTTTATCATCTAATTGAGTGATACCGTTTTTAGGAGGATTTTTACCAAGGAAACCAGCAAGTGATAATCATTTCTATTATGATTCTTATCATACAACATTCTTTAATTTTGATTTGACTACGGAAAGTAATTCGAGAGGCAATTTTTCATCAGGTATGAATCAAAATTTTCAAAATAATTTCTTTTTTTTTTTTTTAATAATTCCATAAATTTTTACAGATGAATCAATGGATTCATTTAAAGACGTTATACAAACGGAACAGGCACCCGACTTTAATTCCTTGATCGAGGATAAGGAGAAATATTTATTTAATATATTCTCAAATAATTCTGAATCAATTAGTGATGTGATATCAATAACTACAGATTCCAGTTATACACAAACATCTGAATACATTAAATTCACTGACGAGAATCTAGAGAAAAATAATCAATCTTCCTTAACAGTAAATAATCCAAAACCAGTGATGATGCAGTCTCATAATGATTCTAAAGTAAATTTAACAAAAACGGAAAGTAAAACAACTCCACAGAAGACTAGTACTAAAGTGCATGACATTTTGAATGAAAAACCAAACAAGAATACTAATGCTCCGAGTTCAGGTGTTGAGATAAAAAACTCTACAATGCTGAATACAAAAAATCAAACGAAATTGAATGAAACAAAAATAGTTTCGGTGAAAAAAAATAATACATCGCAATTAGATAATTCACAGAAGATTAACCAATCAATTCTGCTTGATAACAAAACAACAGGAAAAAATCTTTCGTCCTCATCAGATTCGTCAAAAAATTTAAATCCGATTTTTATTTCGCAAAAGAATCCCAGTAGTAATAATACAGACGTAAATAATACAAATACTTTAAGTTCGGGAATTCATTTGAATCCCCACGACATTATCTCAGAAGTAAATGATTCCCAGAATTACAATCCAATTCGATCTGATTTAGATTTTGTAATACCAGAGTTTAATCATGAAACATATTTATCACAAATTGGAATTGATTCAAGAAATCGTCATCAAAATGTACCGGCTGAAGATGATACAGATATAACAAATACAGAATCATATGTTGTTAATCCGGTTGATGTAGATTCATTGAAAAAACTACAAAAAACAAATGAATCGGAAACAAAGAAAAAACCTTGGAATAATTTAAATAATCCAATTGGTAGCATATTAAAATTAGCTGGTTGTAACATATACGGTAGAATGTATAGAGTTGGTAGAATTATTTCTGAATTATCTGGTCCATGCATAGAATGTAAATGTACTGAAGTCGGTGTCAATTGTACACCGCTTAATTGTTAATTTTTATTGAATTTTTTTTTTTTTTTACTTTCTGTTTCTTTAAATTTAAGTATAAATAATTATGTGGCCCAGTTTAAAAGCACTTTTAAGATTAAAAAATAAATAATTATTTGCCATAAAAATAAAGTATTTTTCAAAAATGTAATTAAATGGTTTTTATTTTAATTTTTTTATTTTTTTTTTGCTATCGTTTTCAATTGATTAAAATGTTTATCGGTTTAAAAACAAAAATTTATTGTAATAAACAAATTAACCATAGTAAATATGTTGTTTAACATTAAAATTTTCTAGATTTTTATAAAATATTATTATTATTATTATTCAATAAATTAATTAATATTTATTTTAAAACAAATAATAATAATTAAAAAAAAACTAAATTAATTAATTAATTAGCATCGAATACACAATCGAATTATAATATTAACAATATAGAGAGGATATACATAGTTATTTTGCATCAAAAGAAACTATTTATTTTATTGTGTTCGTAGGCCAAAATAATAATAATAATAATTTATAAACAAATAGTAATAATTAATTAATTTTGTGACATTTTTTTTTTTTTTTGTTTTTTTAAATAAATAAAATATGAAATCATTAAATTTTTTTTTATTATTATTATTTAATAATCCTATAATTGTATAAAGATAAGCCATGAAAATGTTATAAAAATAAATAAATATTTAGTTAATTTTGTTGTTTTGGTATATGTGGAGAAACCGATAAATATACCTGTTGTTGCACCGTAACAATGTACAACAATAGAGATTATTGAATCTGGTTTTGTTTTGAGTATATATGCTGAATACATAACGTCACTTAAGCATAAAACAACGATACAATATATACGAAAATATTTATATGAGAGAGACCCAAAATTCTGAATATAATTTATTTTTTATAAAATTAAAATTAATTAAATAAAATAATGAATTAAATAATTACCAGAATAAGGTTTGGTATATGACTTCCAAATAAACTATAAACACCAGCTGAGGCACCGATTAATTGTACGTTTTTATGAAAATGAGATGTTCCCAATGCACCAGTTATTATTCCACATACATACACAAGTAATACGGGAATAAAATTTTGTTCCATCTCTAAAGGGATTGCGAATAAAATCTTAAAGAAAAACAACCATCACTTTGGTTTATGTTAAATTACATTTTTTTAAATTACCTGATAAATCATATTAAGCCAAAGGTGTAAATGGTCTTCATGGACGAATCCATACGTCAATAATCGCCAAAGTTCTTTTTGCCTTTTTTCTGGCACATAAATCAGATTTTCATAAAGGTTCTCATTTAACGAGTAAAACAGCACAATCTGTAATTTTTAACAATTACCGAATTTAGTAATAATTAACAAATAATTTTACAGTAAATACCTGCAGAATGCTTATGGTAACTATAGTACCTAAAAACTTATTTTTTTTATTTTTTATTTGAACTGATAAATCCTGTTGAATGCCCTCATTACTATTGATCACAGGTAATACATTTAAATTATCATTTAAAACTACACTAACGGACTGTAATTCAATTAGTTCACTTGAAGTTTTATTATTATTACAAAGCAAAATTTCTGTTTCATTTAGTAATTGTGAATTAATAAATATTTCTTTGTCTAGTTTATTCATTATTAAAATAGACCTGTTGACACCCGTTTTTTTATTTTGAATATGATTTGTTATTGAAACAATTGAACAATTATAGTAATAATAATGCATTGCTGATAATTTTATCAATAAGCTTAGAGATAAGATAACACTAATTTTAAAATAAATAAAGTTAATTTGTTACATTGTTTGTCTGTAATTTATTTTGAAAAAATAAATTTAATATCAATAACAATAGTTTTTGAATTATTTTACAAAAAAATTACATTTTAACAGTTAAAAATGCATGATCAGTTTCTCTGAAACGCTACCTTACTGCAAAAATATTAAGCATGATATTTTTTCTCATATGGCAGCACCAGATACTAAACTTGTTGACTAATACATGAATAGCGCATTAGAATCTTCTTCTATTTGGAATTTTCAGTATAAAAAACGAAATTGAATAAAGACATTTTGTAGCGGCTTCTATATTTTGTGAAATATAAACAACAATTCAAAGTTGATTATAATTAATTTTCGTTAATATTAATAATTAATTAAAAAAAAAAAAGTTTTTAATTTGTTTTTGTTTGTTGTAATATATTTTAAAAGAATTATAAAATGTCTAGTACATCACAAAAGCATCGTAATTTTGTTGCGGAGCCAATGGGTGAGAAGCCTGTCACCGATTTAGCGGGAGTCGGTGATGTTCTTGGTAAACGATTAGAATCTGCCGGTTTTGATAAGGTAAATATTTATATATAGCTAATATTTAAATTTTAAGGTTATACAATTCTTCCGGTATGACTAAATCTGTCAAGGTTACCAATAATAATAAGAAAAAAAAATCTATTTTCTCATAGGCATATACCGTATTAGGACAATATTTAATTTTAAAGAAAGACGCCGAATTATTTAAAGAATGGATGAAAGATACATGTAATGCTAATTCTAAACAGGCAGCCGATTGCTATCAATGTTTAAATGATTGGTGCGAAGAGTTTTTGTAAACAAAATAATTGTTGGAATAATACGTTTTAATTTTAATTTAATTTTTGTTGTTTAACAGAAAAAATGTATATGAATATATAGATTTTTATTTTAATATTTGTGTATAATTAAATATATTTTTTAATAAAATGATCAATAACTAAGAAATTTGTTAATTTATTTATATTATCTATCCTTATAAAAAATTTCATACAATAATTTGTTTATATAGTGAAATTATAAGCAAATAATAATTTGTAGAGTTTCGAAAGAGTTTTGTACAATTTCATATTCGATTAAAATTACCTACTTTGTTAAAAAAAAAACATCTGGCACTACGAAACCTTTGTAAAAAGTGCGTTCTTTTTCTTCCTATATACGCGATTGTCGAGTCGGCCGTCATCGTGATCCAATCGTCTTGAATGAAAATCTTTGGCCCTAAATAATTAAGATTTTTATCTAATTAATTGTTGCAAAAATAAAGTAAAAACAGTGAAACATTAATTATAAATATAAATAAAAGAGTGTTATATAATTATAATAACATTTTAAGCAATACAATAAAAATATTAAGTGTTAAGAAGAAAAAAATATTTTTTTTTTGTGCAAGTTTTGCTTGTGTGAGTTATTATAGTAGAGTGTGTTTTTTTTCTCTGTTCCCTTTCTTGTAGTTTAATAAAAGTTTTTACAGTAATGGTGGACATGTCATGAGAATTAAAACAGAAGACAGAATGGATGACAATTCTTCACTGTCCCATCAAAACGGTGGCAATGGTGGCGGTGTTGGTGGACAATTAGGTGGTGTCTCATCAGGACAACTTAATCAAAATAATTCAACTGCCATTAATAATAAGGGAAATGACGATAGAAATAATCCACCAAATACACAACAATATTCGATCCCCGCCATATTGCACTTTATTCAACATGAATGGGCCCGTTTTGAACTTGAACGCTCCCAATGGGATGTTGATAGAGCCGAATTACAGGTACGGAAATTAATCAATGAAATAAAAAAAATAAATTTTTTATTTTTGTAATAATTTTTTTTTTCATTCATATAAATTACGTATAATGTTGATAAAGCAAAAAAAATTTTACGTTTTGAAAACGCCTAAAAATATTACGACAAAGAATTGTAAAATATTTGTTTAATTATAGATTATTGGTAGTAATAAACTTTCAATAAATTTCTAGAGAGACAAAAAAAAAACTATTTCTCATAAAATGTCAAAAATTCGATAAAAAAAAAATTATTGATTGTAAAAATCTTTCTTTTTTTTTTTTTTTAGTGTTTTCAATAAATTGATTTAATTAGTGAAATTCTATACAAAATCAGAGTAAGTGCATTGTAATTGTGCAAAAAAAAAAATCTCTTGGCTCTTTTATGTTAAATAAAAGAAAGAAAAAAAAATCAACAAAGAAACGCCGCCACCACTGTAGTTAATTAATAATAGTAAAAATAAAAATAAATAATGTGAATCTGACTTATCACGTCATCTCATATCTTTAAATATTGGGAGATCTTTTACAGCCATCAACTGCCCACAGAAAATATTTTGTTTATTAGATACACAAAATATTAATCAGTACCATGAATACGTTTATGTTTTGATATAGAAAATACGACAAACATTTTCATTATAATGAATAATAATAATAATCGAAGTTCAATAAATAAATAAATCTTCTTCTTTATTAATTAAACAATCAATCAGCACTTTTATTAAAAACAAAACACATGTTTCTTTATCAATAAATCGTGTTTAAATGCTCTAATATTTTCTTGTTTACTACTACAACGACTATGGCTACTAACTACCACTTGTGTTACTTTACAACAACTTTCTCTAATCAATTTGTTTTATTTTTTTATTTACTTTAATTTATTTTGCCAATGAAAATAATTTGTTTTTTTTTTTTTTTTTTACCTTAAATAAAAAAAAAAAAAAATTATATTAATTTAAATTGGGCAATGACCTTTGTTTCGTGTTTTTATTTAATTTTCTTTTAATATATGTTTTCCGTACTCTAGCTGCTTGCTTAATTGATTTAATAAACTTGTTTGACACAAACAACATAAATACAAATTTTACAGTTTAATTAAATTATAATAATTCACTAATCATAACCTGATGATGATGATGATGATTCATTGGTTTTTGTAATTTTTAAAATATCGTTTCATATCAAATATTTGCTAATAAATCGCTGTGTTTGTGTTAATTAACCAAATAACGAACGAACCACCACCCATCGATTATTATTATTACTTTTGTTTAAAGATTTTTTTAGTAAATCTCTTCTGTTTGTTTTATAATTAATAATAATAAAAAAATAATTAAAATACAACCATAGATAGATTTTTTGTTAAAAGATAATTTTCATTTTCATTATGTAATTTTATTTTATGTCTTTAGCATAAATTTATCAATCAGTAGTCAATCAATAATAATAATTAAAAAAAAATGATTAAATGGATTTTTCTGTTTATTTATTTATATATTTTTATTATTTTTTTTTTAACCCCACAATATATTAATTATTAATACAAAATAATCATAATAATAATAATAAAAAAATATAATTATTCTGTTCACTGATTTTTTGTTTAATTAAAGAAAAAAAAAAATTAAAAATAAATAATAATAATAATAACTATATATGATATATAAATATAATATAAATAATACATAAAGACATAAATAAAAAATAGAAATTAATAATAAATTTATTTATTAACACTTTATTAACTAAAAAGAAAAAAAAAACTTTCACTTAAGAATAGACCGCGACCAGTAACAAAAAAATATTTATTTAATTTTTTTTTTCTTAATTTTTCTATAATAACACACATAGTCGGATTTTATTAATTGGCAGAATAACACACATAAAATATATATATAAGAAAATTTATCAATTTTTTGTTGACTTTAATAGTTTATTTGTAGTTTTATTTATTTAAAATAATTGTTTTAATAATTTTTATTAATTTTTGTTTATTTGTTTTGTTTGTTTTATTTGTTTGCCCCTATAATGAAATTTAGGCAAGAATTGCTGTATTATTGGGTGAACGTAAGGGACAAGAGTCATTAAAGTCTGATTTGATTCGTCGTATAAAAATGCTTGAATATGCATTAAAACAAGAAAGAGCGAAATTTTATCGTTTAAAATATGGATGTGATCCGCCAACAATGAATGATATAAAACCACCATCTGATGAACCAGGTATCGGGAATGAAGTAGCACCAGGTAATTATTTATTTTAATAAAATGTTCTATATATTTGTGGTAAATTAATTAATTGAAAATTATTATCAATAGATCCAGAGGTACCATTTAGTTCTGTATCAAATATAACTTGGCGTCAGGGTCGTCAACTATTACGTCAATATTTACAAGAAATTGGTTACACTGATACAATAATTGATGTACGTTCAAATCGTGTACGTTCATTACTTGGATTAAGTAATAATTCAGAGCAAGAAGAAAATGTTAATCCAAATATAAATGGTAATGAAAATAATAAACGACCAAGTGAAAGTCAAGGTAATAAATGATTAAGTTTTTACTTTTTTTTTTGTTTTAATTATATATTTTTGTATAATAATTTGTACTTAAATTATAGGACGTCAAACTCCAGCTAAAAAAACGCAACCAGCATCAATGGCTGAAGCGATGATATTAGCATCTGAAGCAGCTGTAATGGCCAATTTTGAATTTTTAGCACACACAGATGTGGAAATATCTGATGATGATGAAATTTCTGATGAATTGGATTTAGTTGTTGAAGTCAGCGACATTGATGTTAAATCAAGGAAACGAAAAACAAAACGAATTATGATTAATGAAGGTAAATTAATTATTAATTAATTATGAATAAAATCACATAATATTAAAAAAAATTCTTTTAAAGCTGACGATGTTGATGCTGAAGCAGAAGAAGTTTTAAATGAATTAAATTCATTATCAGCTGGTGAAGATAATAGTGGATCTACAGGAATACGTAGTCAAATTGAGAATGCTGATTGGAGTCAAACAATTGGTCTGTATAGTTAGCCAAATAGCTGTGATATATTTTTATATTATGTTTGATCGTTGTTAATATGTATTTAGGCTTTACAAATGCAGATGGTTCACGTCGACAAATTATACCAGGTGAAGAAGATGTTGACGCATGCCTTGGCGAATTAGCACAGCTTACAGTTAATAATGAAGCTGAATCAACTTATGATGTTGCTAATGCTAAGGAATCATACAGAAAAACATGGAATGCAAAATATACACTAAGATCCCATTTTGATGGTGTACGTGCACTTGCTTTCCACCCACAAGAACCGGTACTAATAACGGCATCAGAAGATCATACTCTAAAATTATGGAATCTTCAGAAAACTGTGCCAGCGAAGAAATCAACAAGTCTTGATGTCGAACCACTATATACTTTTCGATCGCATAACGGACCCGTTCTTTGCCTGGCAATGTCTGCTTCAGGCGAACAGTGTTTTTCTGGCGGTTTAGATGGTCTGATTAATTGCTGGAATTTACCAAATGCTAATATTGATCCATATGATACTTATGATCCGGCTGTAGTTGGAACAGCATTAGAAGGACATACCGATGCTGTTTGGGGCTTGTCCGTAAATCATACAAAAGGTCATTTGGTATCATCATCAGCTGATGGTACAGTCAAACTATGGTCTCCGCAAATGAAATCACCACTATTAAATACTTTTGCATCTGAAGCAGAGGGAATACCAAGCTCTGTTGATTTTGTTAAAGATGAACTGGATAGAATAGTTGTTGCATATAACAGTGCCCATTGTATTATTTATGATACAGAGACTGGTAAACAAATAATAAAATTAGAAGCAGCCCAAGAAATGAGCGGTAATATTGGTAAATTTATAAACAAAGTTGTAAGTCATCCAACATTGCCAATAACAATAACTGCTCATGAGGATCGGCATATACGATTTTGGGATAATACAACCGGTACATTAGTACATTCTATGGTGGCACATTTGGATGCTGTAACTAGTCTTGCTATTGATTCACATGGTTTATATTTATTATCCGGTTCGCATGACTGTTCAATACGTCTATGGAATTTAGATAATAAAACATGTGTTCAAGAGATAACTGCACATCGTAAAAAATTCGATGAAAGTATTTTAGATGTTGCTTTTCATCCATCCAGACCATATATAGCTAGTGCTGGTGCTGATGGTCTAGCTAAAGTGTTTGTTTAAATATATTGTCTATATAATGAAAACAACAACCAATAACAATTATTAATAACATACAATAACAATTTAGTTTTTAATTAAGAAAAATCATAAAACAAATCTAATAACAACAATTATTATATAATAAATAACTACATAAACATACATAAATTAATAATAATAAATATAATATTATACATAAAAGAAAATGTTAGAACGAAATATATAAGTAAAGTGTATAGGTAGATGTGTATATGTTACTACTCTACTCTTTGTATTACTAAAAATAAAGAAAAGAAAAGAAATGAAAAAAAAAAAAAAAACATTTTAGTAATTGATTTTGCACTACTTGTAAAAGTTCGTTTAATTAAAAATGAATTAAATAAATTATTATTATTATTGATAATACGTCTGGTAATTGTTAAATGAAGAAAAAAAATATATATAAATATATATTAATTAATTAAAAAGCATCATTTCAAAAAAAAAATTGTTAAAAATAAATTTATTAAAAGAAAACATAATTAGCTTCGGTGCTCTATTGCTCTCGTATATATCCATCAATATTTATATGTATTTATAATTAAAAGGAAGATGAATAATAAGCAAAAACCATTTATTTATAATATTTAATTAAGAGATGAAGTAGAAGGAAAATTTGTTTTTTCCCCCTTCTTTTATTATTATTAATTAATTAAAATTAATAAGATTATTTTTTGAGTATGTTTAATTATAATTATAATTTTTTTTTTTTGTTTCCCTTGTTTTTTTTTTTTTTTTTTGTATTATCGTTTATTATTTTCTTTCTTTTTTTTTTCCTGTTTATATTTTTATTTAATATAATTATATATATATATTTTTTTTTAATCATTAATTAATTAATAACTATGTAAAACAATAAAAATTACAAAAAAAAAAAAAAAATTAATAAAATATTTTAGTCATTAAAAAAGAAACAAAAATTATTTTTATAAATTTTTGCAAAAGAGAAATTAATTAATTTTTGTTAATTAATTAACAAATTTTAATTTAACAATTTAATTTTTTTTCTTTCTTTTATTGCAAAAAATAAAAGTTATTTATTGTTATGATTATATTTCTTGAGATTATTGAAGATGATGATGATGAAGAAGCAATTAATAGGAAAAGTAATTTTGCTTTACGTTTTTTATTATTATTATTTTTTTTTTCTTTAATATTTGTTTTTATTTTATTTTAATTTTTTGCAATAATTTTTTATACTTAATTTTGACCACGAATTGTGTATTAATTTATTAATTAGATTTTTTTTTTTTTTTTTTAATCTAGTATTGTGGTAAAATTATAAATAGAAATAAAATAAATTTACTTGATTTGATTTACATATTATAACACCACCACCACCACATCGCGTTTATTTATTATGAGTATCAGGTTTTCTTGAACATGAACCATTAAAGTAATTAATGCTAAAAAAGGGCGTAAAAATTTTGGGTTTTGACAGTTTTTTTTTTTTTTTTATTTATTTATTATTATTATTATTAATAATTAATTAATTAAGAAAATAATCAATCATATTATTATTATTATATTAATTAGATATAAACATTATATATATTTAAAGAAAGAATTAAAAAATAAAAAAATTGCATAACACGTTAGAAAAATAATAATTATTAATAATTCATGTTAATATTTAAGATTAAATAAATAAATAAAAATTAAAATAAAAAAAAAAAAAATCATTTTCATATTCATTAGTTTAAATAAAAAACAAAAAAAAAAAAAAAAATTAATTTATTTAAGTAGAGAAAAAGAATTAATAATTAAAGAAAGAAAAACTCAGTATAATGAAAATAAAGAAATTAAATTTAATTAAATAAATAAATAAAATCCATATAAAAAAACAACACAGTTTTATCATTTTTTTTATTAATTAATTAATTAATTAAAAGAACGTTTTTTTATGTCCTTAATTAAATTAAATACTTATTACTACTTGTGTTGTTTTTTTTTTTTTTTTTACTATTTTCTTTTTCTATTGCGACCCGAAAACATAAAATAATTTAATTCTTTGTTAATTTGTGTTATGTTTTTGGAAGCTTGAAGAAAATAATAAAAAATTGTTTCTTTTTTTTTTTTTTTTTGTTGAATAATTTGTGTGGATTAAACACGTTGAACAAAAAATTTTTGACTTTTATTTGCTATGATTGGATAAGGAAATTATTATTATTCTTATTATATTGTCCAATCATTTTAATTACAATAAATAGCGCTACGCTATGATTGGAATACGATTAGAGTCCGTTGTCTTTATTAATTTTTATAAAGCTATCCTCATGAACCTTTTCAATAAAGTTCAACAAAACACCTCCTACACGAACGATGGACATATTTTTATTTATTAATTTTTTCTTTTTTAACTTTACATTTTTGCTATTAATTAATTATGAATAAAGGACTTAAAAGAAAAAAATATTAATCTAATCTAATTTTAAATTAAAAAAATAAAATGATTTTTAATTAATTTTTTTTTTTTTATTATAAATAAATATTAAAAGGCAATGCTTATATACTTTAAATTAATTTATTATTAATTAATTTAATTGAATTTAAACAACAAAATAATAATTAAATGAAAAGTGTATAAAAGTAAAAATAAATGATGAAAAGAAGAAAAAAAAAAAAACTTATAAACGTGCACTCGACAAATATTAGAACCACTTATTTATAAATAAAAAAAGAAATGATGAATAAAAATGATTAAATAAAATTATTTAGTTTTTAGTAATTAATAAATAATTATTCTATTAAGTAATTAAAGCAGAAGAAGAAACAGAAAATAAATAAATAATTTTTTTTTTTATTATTTAATCAAAATAAAAATGTTTAAACCCAGGGATGTTTTTATTCTTTTTTTTTTTCTGTATTCATTCATTCATTTAGTTTAATAACAATAATTTGTATAGAGTAATTTACTGATATCATTATGAAATTTTCTTTTTAGTTTTCTCTATTTAATTATAACAATGCTGGTACGCTGGCACCGTTGGTTCATTAATTTTTTGTAATAAGAATGATACCGCGTATTAGTACTACTCCAATAAATACATCCATGGTTTAAATAAAATAAAATAATTAGTTCGCCTAATACATATATATACTATATATATATACTATATATGTATCCATATATATATATACATAATAGAATATTTATTATATAAATAAATAAATAAAGTAATAATAACATTAAGATTATCTCTTAAATAAATAATTATAAATATTTAAATATAATAAATAAAAAAAAAATATTTAAAGAACTAATAAAAAAAAATTAAAAAATGAGTCAATCAAACCTTAAAAGTGTGTAAAAAAAAACTAATTTACTCTTATCGATGATTAATTATAAATAAATTTTATTCTCTTTTAATTAAACCCTTATTTTATATGTCGTTTTTAATTAAATGTGATCAGGACATGTATTTGTTGTTTATTTCTTAATAAAATTAAAAAAAAAAAAATCATTTACTCCTCCGTCACCACCCATCAATAAGAGAGGAGAAAGCTAAATTCTTTTTTGTAGTTTTTTTTTTTTTTTTTAAATAATACAAAATGGAGAAGTAAAAAACCTTTTTTTTTTTTCTTTTAATTTTTAATTAAATTTTTATTAAAAAAAAAAAAAAAAAAATTAAAAGCAATTGTACAATAAATAATTAATTAATTAATTAAAAAAAAAAAAACTATTTAATAAATGTGCTCGATTATTAATTAAATAATAAAAAAAAAAAATTTATATATTGCTAACAGAAGAAAACTAATTGATTACAAGCGACATGAATAATTATTATTGATGTTTCGTATAAAGAATATAAACCTTCTCTAAAAGATTGACAAAAACATATTTCCAGAAAATTGAGAAATAAATGTGTGTGTGTATGAAGAATAAACAAATATATAATAATGATGAAGAAGAAATTTAACCTTTTATTTATCTTTCTTTTAATTATTTTTTCTTTTTTTCGCGATAGTAGATAAATAAAATTAAAATAAACATTTCAGCGTATTGACACAAATTTTTTTTTTTTTTTTTAATTTATCTGGCTTAGAATGTTTATTACGAAATATAATTCACTGTGTACTAGTGAAAAATATATATGTAATAAAATAATCATTAATAAATTAATATAAGTTCTCGAATAACATTTAAAATAGAACAGATTATGCACATACTTAGAGTGCTGATTAATTAAAATTATAAATCAAAAAAGAAAATTAATTAATTAATTATTTCAAAATGTATTAATAAATAAATAAATAAAACAAAAAAAAAAAAAAATAAATGGATAATAAAAATTAAAATTAAAACTTTTTATTTTATCAATTAATTAATTAAAACAGGGATGTCATTAAGGTTTTTCTATTTTTTTTTTTTTTTGTTTTTTATTATTTAAAAATGCTGTTATTTAATTTAATTTAATTAAAAAATCAAGAATTATAGTAAACTCGTTAATTATTCTTCATTTAACCAATCCCATTATTACTTTTATATTAAGATATTATTCGCCTTTAACATCCCTGAATTAACTAAACTAAATAAAAATTAAGCTTTTGAAATAAAATATTATTTTGAGTAATTAAAAACAAAAAAGAAAGAAAAGCTTTTCACAAGCAATACAAAAAAAAAAAAAATTAAATTAATAAAATAAATTTAAACAAACAAAACATGAATAAAAATAAATAAATAAAATTTAGTTATAAAATTATATTTATAAATAAATAATAACAAACAAACTTAAATGTAAAATAAGAATTAATACAAAATTTATATAGAAATTAAACTTTAATTAAATAAACAAAACAAAACAAAATGGACGAGCAAGAAAATCTCAATAAACTTGTTAAAAAAAAATTAAAAAAAAAAACTTTTTTTTTTTCTTTTTAAATATGTAAATTTAAATTAAATAAAAAGTATAAATAATTATTTAACAAAAAAAAAACAAGCTTGCTAAAAATAATGGAAATAATAAATAAATAAATAAATAATTAATAATAAATAAAATAAAAACATAAAAAAATAAGGGAAGAAAAACAAAACAAACCTTTATTCACTTATTTAAATGTTTTATTTTCCTTTAATATAAATTTGTGTAATGCAAGTAAACACTCCGCTAAACGCAGTGCTTTGGTCATCAAAGAAAATCTGATTGAGGCTAACACCAAACAAATATTCACATTTTAATTTCTGGAAATCAAAAACTTAAACAGAATACGAATAAACGAATGTATAAGCCTAAAAGTCTACTTGAGTTGTTTTAAGAAAGATAATTATGTATTGTTGATATTTAGCAAATATTGAAATCTATAGAGCAGAATTACATGAAAAATTAATTTCTACGATGACACAAATAACTGAACCGGTTGAAACCGGCTAAATTCCTTATAATATCACAATACTGATTCTGTTTGAAATTATTATAACTGAATCAATTTTTTTTTTTTGTAATTTAAAATAATCCGGTTATGATTAAAAGGAACAACTTTTCGTGAAGTTCTGATATTGATTAATTATATTTTTTAATCAAGAATATTACACTAGAACGTGTATTTTTAGTTCTGTAAAGTTTGACTTCTTAGTGAGTGCCGGCATATTTTTTTTTACATTCCACTTAATTCATCAATTGATGTTTGTATTTAAATAATTAATTAATTAATTAATTATTTTCCTTTAGATTTTAAATCAATAAATGTTTAATGAAAAATAAAAATACAATAAATTTTATCAAATCTTTCGATATATCTCAATTTTTATTCATTTTTAAAAGATTTCCGAAAAATGTGTTCTAATTTTTGAATAAGATTTTTTTTTTATTTAAATCTCTGATTGGCTTAAATATTTTATTGCAAAAACAAAAGAAAATCTTTTATTTCTTTATTGGATTTTTTATTATCGATGGAATCAGTTATCAAACTAATTGTTTAATTTAATTTTCATTTAATTTCCGTTTTAAATCATTTTAAACGATGTATTATGAACAATTATTATTAAAGGAGAATCATCGTTTCTCAATTGTACGATTAGCAGCTGCATACCCAAAAGCGTTTAAAAGTAAAATTGATGCCAGAGAATTGGATGCAATTAATGTGCCAGATCTTTGGTAAGGGAAATAACAATTTTTAATCAAACTATTTAAAGAAAAAAAAAGTTTATAAATATTTTAATTCATCTTTAGTAAAGAAATATTAGAAAGTTTTAACGATGATAACTGGATAATGAGATATTCATTTACAAAATTATCGGAATTATTTTATGGCACTTTGTGTATACATCGGCATAAGGTTAGTGGATTATACTGGGATGTTAAAGGTTTGTAACACAGCTACTTAAACATTTAAAACACAAACAATTATTTAAAATAAAAATTCATTTTTTTTTTAAAGATCATAAAGATTTCTTTCAAAATATAAAAAATAAAATTTTTGTACAAGTACATGAAGATATATTTAAGAAAATTGATAAAGTTTTCGATGACAATGATATCTGGGTATAATTCTATTAAAGTATTTGAAACAAATCTCCTCTTTTTTATTTATGAATAAACTATTTTAGTTTACAAATACATTTGAGGAAGTTATGGAACAGCGAGTATTGGCTAAATGTAATGATGCGATCTCAATACGTGAATTTAATTTAAGAGACACCAAATATTTTGTAAATAAAACTGAAAACATGCTTCTGTGTTTACATTAATTCTATCTATAACAAAACATAATAATCTATTCCGTAATAGAAAGAAACAATAATTAGTGATGATTTTGAAGAAATGTCGTATACAGAAAGAAATGATTTTTTCGATTTGATTGAAGGACGAACTGATTTAAGCGGCTTATTAAATAAATATACGTTTGCTGAAGAAAGTCAACATATATATAGCGGAAATAGATCCTTTATTTCTTGTATTTTGTTATTTAATTATTTTTTTTTTTTTTGTAATAAATTTTCTGTACAATTTTCTCCTCCATTTTAGCTGACGATGTTGAAACGGTTATTTCACATAAAAGTATAAAAACGTTGATAAGTAATCAGTGAGTCTTTCATGATTTGTTTCATTCTTATTCGAATCTATGAAAAATAATTTTCTTTTAAAGATGTACCCAAAAAGAGTGCGCTGAGATATTGACACAGCTAAGTATTCTCTCAACAGAATTTGTAACACAAGACACAGAGCGCCTTCAGTTAATAACTCTAGATGTAAATTTATTTTTCAAGTAAATTTTCACTGATAATAGCGATTTTTTTTTATAACTTTCTTTTAGGATATCATCAATGATATAAGTGATGAAGTTATCATAGAAAAACCGTGTCAAAATAAAATATTTAGAAATAAGAATGGAAAATTTATGAATAAATTCATTGAAATTAATAATACAAAATTTTGTTATCAAATGTTGGATTTCTCCGATACGATGCGTTGTACAGTTAGTAAATTTTCATTTAATTCTTATTTATTTATTACATAATCCTTATATAATTTCCTATATTTTACAGACTGCTTTCACTGATTTTAGAATAGAACAACATCGCTTAAAGATGGGAGTGTTTCCATTTACAGAACCATGCCATTATCAAAGAGCAAAAGCAGTATCAAATGTATTAAAGAAATTTTTTCATAAAAAATTTTCGAACACAAAGAAATCTTTAAATCTTAAGAAACGCACCGCAACAAAGCATAAATTAAATATTATTGAAAATAAATGCCATAAAGAGATAAGTCGAAATTGTAGGAAGAGATTAAAACAATCTGATGATTTTAATGATGATCAGAATATTAACAATGAGAATATTATCCAGTTTAATATATCTTTTAAATCAAATATCTTAAATGGCTCGTATAAAGAGTTATGTAATCCGGAAAATGTATTAACAAATATGAAGCATTGGTGGAAGAAAAATGTCTCACCAATCACTATATCAACATTAACATCGGTTATTAAACATCGAACAGCTGCTGCAGTCATTTTTCAGTCGCTTTTAGGTAAATTAATGTGTATTTAAGCGTTGTATTCAGTGTATTTAAATGAAAATTATTTTTCTAGTATTAAAGAAGAGCGAAATAATTGTATTAGTTAAAGAAGAGAATTCGTTGAATATAAAATATATAATTAAGGGGAAAGAATTTAAATAAAAGACACGAAAAATATTTCCCTTTTAATTAAATAAATGTAAATTTTTATACTTTATTAAAAATCAATGAAATAAATATGAAAAATAAATTAAATTCCAATTGTTTGGGCTAATCCGGTGTACATATGTAGTGTTAAAACACCGATAGAGGATGTAAGTAAAGCTCTTAAAGCAATTGATAACCACGGTCCGGTTGATAAAATTCGGAATATTCCATCCATCCATAAGCCACGGTATGCTGTTGCTCCTAATAAAATTGTTACCACAGGTACAAATTTTTTACTTAAATCATGACGTGAGAAAAGCCACAAAAGTGTTGATGTGGTTAAATGTTGAATCTGAGAATGGGAGTAAAATCAATAAAATTATTATACTGCCTTTTCTATGTTTTTATAATTTGTGTGCTTACCAAAAGTATATTTGATTCTAAACATTTTTGGATGTAGGTCCAATGGAATTCAGCACCTCTAGCACCAATCCATAACATTAAGCCTCTAGATAAAATTACTTCAGCAGCTGCCCAACCTAATCCAGCGGTTATTAATTTACTATGACCTTTACCAGGTATTCTTGATAAGACAAATGCTAATCCTAGTAAATCGGCTAGATCAACACTACACCTTAAAAATTCTCCAATTACGTTAAAGCCTTCCCCTGTTGACAAGGTGTCTGTGTCCGGGAAAAATGTTGCCAACACCAACATCTTACATAATTGTGTAAAAATATATATTCCACCAGCTTGAATACATTTCCAGAAAGCACCATACTCTGATCTAATTAATTAATTTAAAAAAAAAATAAAAATTATAACCCTAAAATTTAATTGAAACATTTTCATGGTTATTCAATGAAACTTACAATCCAGAGTACTTATATGTTAAATAATATGGCACATAAACTAGTGCTACACAATTACCAAAGTGATACAGTGTCATATTTATTTATAATTTCAATTTAATTTAATTAATTAATGAAAACACTTATTTTAATCACTATAAAAGTCTCAACTTTAATATAAAGTTACTTCATAGCAATTTTATTTACATATCATCAAATGATCAAGGGAATTAAAGTTTAATTTTTTTTATTGAGCTAAAATTAATTGGTCAAACTGACACTTGTGAGCTGCAATATCGACTTTAGACGATTCAAATAATTTTGTTGTAACAATTCAAACGTATGTGGAGTGTTTAGTGTTATTCCATCTATTTGTCACACGTCATTTATAGAAAATATAAAAGTTTTCCTTGTTTCAAAAAATATAAAAAAAAGAAAAAAATATTTTATTTAAATTATTTTAATTAGATTATTGCATTTTATTATCTAAATTAAACATTAGAAAATTTTAAAATATTAATAATCTTTAGTTACTGTACTGTAATTTGTTAAGAACAAAAAAAGAAAAGTAAAAGCTAAAAGTTAAAATTAATCTAATTCCGAGGTCGAATTATTTATTGTTTGCAAGAAATAATAAAACATAAATTTAGATTATTTTTCATTAAATTTAATTTGAAAATAAAGATATTTTAAATGGGGCTATGCAATGTCAGCTAGACGTCGTATCACCGGCTCAGAGGCAGACAATGATAATATTTCAATTGTGACAATACCAGATGATAGTGATAATAAAAAATATAAAAAAAATTGGAATTATCCAAAGGGAAATACAGAACAATTACCAGAAATAAATAATCAACAGGATACAACATCATTACGTGATTTATTATTATTTGATCAGGAAAGTAAAGAAGAATTAATTGTAATGACGTCTCGCGATCGTACATTTGAGTTTTCAAATGCAATACGTTCACTACAAGGACGTAACATCACCAGGGCAGTGAACATTAAAGATCCCAGAAAAGTAAAGCAATTACAAAGTTATTCTGAATTTATGCTAATTGCTAAAAATATTGGTAAAAATATCGCCAGTACATACACGAAATTAGAAAAATTAACATTGTGTAAGTAGAAAATGAAGAAGAAATTATAAAAAACAAACTTTCTCTAAAAAAACAATTATATTTTGTAGTGGCCAAGCGTAAATCATTATTCGATGATAGACCAATTGAGATACAGGAATTAACATATATAATTAAAGGTGATTTAAATTCATTAAATCAACAAATCGGACGTTTACAAGAAGTTTCAAAGTCACAACGAAAGATAACAAATGGAAAGCATTTACTATCACATTCCTCAAATATGGTTCTTGCATTACAATCAAAATTGGCAAATATGAGTACCGATTTTAAGCAAATTCTGGAAGTGCGTACAGAAAATTTAAAACAACAAAAAACTAGACGGGATCAAGTAATTGATTTTAATTAAAATAAAAAAAAAAAACTCAAATTTTAATTTCTTTTTGTTATTTTAGTTCAGTCAAGGTCCAATAGCAATGAATCCTCCACCATCAACAACGCGAGGACCGCATAATCGTAGTTTACTATTAAGTAGTGAACAGGATGATCAAGTGAGTATCGATATAAATGCGTCAGAACCATTATTACCGTACAATCAGCAACATCAACAACAGCAAATGGTTATGTATAATGAAACTGATAATTATGTACAGCAACGTGCTGAAACAATGCAAAATATTGAAAGTACAATAATTGAGTTAGGTGGGATCTTTCAACAATTAGCACATATGGTTAAAGAACAAGAGGAAATGGTCGAACGTATTGATACAAATGTTCAGGATACAGAATTAAATATTGAATCGGCACACAGTGAAATATTAAAATATTTTCAAAGTGTTACTAAGAATCGTTGGCTCATGATTAAAATATTTGGTGTATTAATATTCTTTTTTATATTTTTTGTTATATTTGTGGCATGATTATAATTATAATAATCTGTTACTATTTCTAATTCTATATTATGATATTTATTTTAACACAAATTGGAAGAAGTATAATAATAATAATCATCATAATCAATCAAACCAATTTATGTAAATAATATTTACTTTTTTTATTTATATTTTATTTTTTTTTTTTATAATAATTAAAAGAAATATTTATAATTAAATGTGTATATAAAAATAATAATCTCTCAAAACATTATTAATTAATAAAAAAAAAAAAAAACAATTATTCAAATCGATAAAAGAAATTTAATTTAATTATTAATACTAAAAACCAAAAGTAAGTATTCTCCACAAGTAGACAAGAAATGACACAACAGGGTGAGATTGGAGAATTAAATAAAAAGAGAAAACATTTTTTGTTTGCATCTTAAACATAAATATATATTATTTTAAAACAAATAAGTAAATAAATTCTAGACTAGTGCGCTTAAGTTAAATTAACAAAATGCAAAAAAAAAAAAAATTATTTCTTCTCAGTTAATGGCTCATCGTCGCTACTACTACTACTGCTGCTACTATTTGCATTATTTTTATTAATTTTATCAGGAATTTTATATGGGAATGTCTTTCCCATCTTCTCTAAACCATTTTTAATACGTAACAGTGCTGTACGATTTATTTGCTCCAAACTAACATCTTTAATTGCATTATTTAACGCTAATAAACCACCATCGTAATTTTCTTTTGCCGAATATATATCTAATAGGCAACTGTATGCATTACCAATTGCACCCTCGCTTACATTTGTTGTCTTTATAACATCAATTAATTTATGTATTAAATGCTCATCTTGTTTGTCACGTGCCAAATGTACAATCCGTTGGAACATTAATCGGGGTGCTGTCGATAAATATTTATCCCATATACGTTTAGTGCCCTCTGTGTTATCATTTACAAAGTAATGCATCCATAAAACATTCATTGGGGAAATTATACCGCGTTTAGCATATTTCTCTGCAATTTCCTCAACTAAAAAGGAGAACAAAGGATTAAAAATAAAATTGAAAACAATTCATCTATATAACTACTATCTACATACATTTTTGGCTCATCTCTGGATGTACTTCCAAAATACCAACAGCACCGCCCCGTGGGAACTTTTCTGCAATAACAGAGACATCAACATCCTTATCCAGTGAATCAATGTCATTCTCTAATTTCTTTAAATAATCCTCGACTTTTCCAGCGACAATATTTGCATGACAATAACGATTGTCAAAGGAGATTATTTTCTTAATGTCCGGTTTGATTAATTTGTCAATTTGTTCCAATGTGTCAACGTCACCGACCAATGCAACTTTGTTTAAATAATATCGAAATATTCTTGGCACTGGATGCGAATTTGTTTCCAATAAATTCAAAACTGATTTGGTTGCTTCATTCAGACGATCATTTTTCACCAACAATTCAATCAACAGCGATTGATCCGTTAATGTAAGTTTCTCTTTGGTGTCAACCAATTTCTGTTTCATTGTCATGGCACTATCAACATCACCGACACGTATGGCTTGTTTTAAATTTTGTAATCCTTCCGACATTTGTGGTGCAGCAGCTACCTTTTTAACATCTGGGCTAATTTTTTTAGCTTCCTTGTTGCTGTCACTGGTTTTCTTTGAAGCATTGTCTTTTTTCACTTCATGTTTATCTACCTTAGTAGAATTTACTTGTTTCATAGATCTTTGCGTTGGTTCTGCAACAGACTTGGTTGGAACAACAAATGGAATTTGATAATCCTTTGATTTTAAATATTCAGCTAGTTTTATTAAAAACTCATCACTTGGTGCAATGCTCTCCTCTTGCATTTTTGTCCACAAGTTCAATGATTTGTCTGGTTGATCCGCTTTAATGTAGCTCAATAACAAGTTATAATAAATATCTGCACGATCGATGTGATTTAAATCTTTGGTCGCTTCCATTAGGTCTTCCAATGGTTTTGTCATGCCTTCGTGACGATAACGTTCACATGCAATATTGATTCTCTGTGGACGATTCTTTAAGCCAGGTGTCTCTAATATTTTTCGTGCTTGTCTTATGCGTCCACATTCTACAAATGAAAAGACCAAATCATATAAACTGTTCACTTCACCATGAATATTTGTGCTTAAATCCGTTAAACGTTGTAAGTTAGTGGCGTCTTCATTTTGAATCAAACGACAGGCCAACTCATTCTTCCATGGTGTAGTTTTATATTTATTACAGATTCCCTCAAATGTATCAACGGCTTTCGTTAAATCATTATTTATTAAATGAACTTTGACTAACGGTCCCAAAAGAACATTGTTTGGAACAATATAATTATTGGTGCACATAGAATCGAAAAGTTTATTCAAATCTTCGGTTTTTCCAATTTCAGCTAAGGAGTTCAGTAAACGCCAACAAGTTGTCGTGTAATTAAATGAATTTTTTTCCGGTTTATTCTCATCGCTTTTATTTTTCACCAAAAATTCAATAGCCGCATCCACTTTACCTGCATTCACCAAAAGATTCGCCATTTTAATTGATTTCATTTCATCCAATTTAAAGTCTGGCTCTTTGGCAATAATTTTATCATAATATTCGGTTGCTTTATCAATGTTATTATTTTGACAATACAAATCAATCAATTGGGCGTAGACACCAGATGACAACACATAACCACTGTTCTCTAATTTACTAACAACTTCTTCAGATTTTGGTAAATCTTTAGTCTTGAAACATGCAGCCAATAAGTATCGTTTCAATGATTTTGTATTTTCACCCTTTGCATCCAAAGATTTAATTAATTTTTCAATTTGTTCTGGCGACATTTGTCCAGCGTTAGCATTCATTGATCTAGTTGTTCTTTCAATTGGAATTGGTTCCAAGTCTCCAGTTACTAATTTACCCAATAATGTTGATATTTCTGGCGTTAATTCTGCGCCTAATCTATCCTGGATTTTCTCTGCTTGTTTATTACTTATTGACAATCCCTGTTCAACGAGTCCATTTAATATTTTATTCATTGCTTCCACACGATTGGTACGGAACTGTACTAAAACATCATAAATCATTTGTCCAAGAATTTCTGCTTGATTAGCAGCGTTTGGATTTGATTTATCTAATACTGCACCATCATCTACAATATCCTCCTGATCCTGATTGAATTTTTCTACTCGAGTTAAATTATCATGAATTTGTCTTACTAACTTTATATACGAATCATAATCATTTGATTTCAATAATGCCTGAACTAATGGCTTCCTGAATAATCCAGGAGAATAATAAGCTGCATAATTATTTGCAATATCCGATGCTTCCTTAATATTGAATTTATCATTCAAGAAATAAAATGCCGTAGATGCACTAGCGGTTGACATTGAAACTCCAACAGTACGCAATAAATTTATAATTTTATGGGAATCTTTTTCATTAAGATTTGGAATTACGTATTCACGGATTGTTTCACCTGTCAATGATATATCAAATTCATTTTGAATGCTTCTTAACACATCTAAAACAGCTTCTGATCCCTTTTTCGACTCAGTGCAAATTAGTGGCCAGAAATAATGTTGACGAATTAACAGATTTTTTCTTTTTGCTTCGACTAATAAAGGCAAAGCTATATTAGTTGCTCCTTGGATTAGAGTAGCTTCAATCGCTGTTAATATTGCCCGACTGTTTAAATTAAAATCTTCCAATTCTTTACAAATACTTAAAATTTTATCTGGAGATCGGTTTGCTTTTACTAATTGTTTAATAAAGAAATGTCCCGTATCGTTTAACTCCCCATGTGGTTTACTGTTCCTTGGCATTACTTTTAAAATTTTAAATGCAACATCTTCATATCCTTTATTTGTTAAACGCAAAATAATATTTACTGCGTCCTGATTAAAACCAGCTGATTTTCTTAAATGTGGAAGGATATCATCCACTAAGATCGCATGGCCATTACTTGCTAAAGCATATATAACATCTAGTAAGTCTTTGTCCAATAAATAAATATCCTTCTTGTCACAGATATCTAAAGTTTTCTGAATTGATGTTATGTCTCCGGTTTTTGCATAACCGCATAATAATATTGTGTATGTATCGGCACTAGGTTCAAGACCGGCTTGTTGCATAACAGACAAAATTCCAGAAGCTGATTCCATGTCATCTGCCTGTGAGTGACCCATAATGAGTGCATTAAATACATTTTCATTAACTGGAAGTTGTTTTTCTCTCATAAATTCGAGAATTCTCGTTGCACCTTCAATATCACCTTGTTGGCAATATCGGGATATTAATCGTTGATAAGTTACGCTAATATAAACAAAATAAACAGTATATTATGAAAAACTATCTAGTCATGCTAAAAAGAAAAGTTTATTTACCGATTCGGTTCGATGCCTTTAACTTCAAGATCTGCTAAAAATTCCGTAGGAGAAAACTGGTGTTCATTTTCTAAATAAACACGAAGTAATGCATTGTAATGTGATATATCCATTGGTACATTTAAATTATTTAAAGTTTTCCATATTTCCTGTACTAGTGTTGTGCGTACTTCTGGTAATTCTTCAGGAACCAAGTTACCACAGCAACGAATAACTAATAACGATTGTGAACTGGTTGCAGATCTGTGTTGTCGGATTTCATCTAATACTTCTTCAATATCGCGACGTGATATTCGACCAGAACGTCTAACATCTTGGTCAAGTTTTTTCAGTGAGCGTTCCAAGGATTGATCATTTTTTGGAATAGCTGTGGCAAATCCTCTGTAATGAAAAAAAAAGTTCAATTTTTTTTATTGGTAAAGTAAAACTATTGCGTAAGATTTATCCGGTTTGTATCATCATTCTAACCAAATTGTTTCACACAATATCGAAGATTTCAAATAAACTCACTGTGATAACCCATTGCAAAAACATTGGGACTGTTGGACAAAGTTTCCTTCAGTTTCTTTTGTGGTATTAAAAATAATATTACGTGCTAAACCAGCGAAATAACGCACAAATTTACTTGACCGAAGTATAGAAGCCATGTTTTAGTTTATTACGGCAAATTATATTCTCGATTAATGAAGAGCAATGTTAAATAATCATGTGCTTTGAAATATTCTCTCTTCTGTCACTGAGCACGTTTTTGATAAATTAAAAGCACTGCTGCCACCTATTGTTTGGTCGCGGTATTTATAAAGCTGTCAATATTAATTTTTATCAGAAATATAATTAATAAGGTTATGTTAATAAATTATTAACTTCCACTGAAGGCACGTGAAATCTTTAAAAGTCGTTTAAAATTGTTATTATATATACGGGAATATATTTATAAAGTGTCTTATTATTTCTATATTATTACCTAAAATGACTGAGAAAAAGCCAAGAGTTTATCTTGAAGAATATACAGTAAAACAAGATCCAAATGACTATGGAATGGCTGATACGTATTGGGATCTTCAGGCTTTCAAAAAAAGTTTAAAAATTGTTATTGTGAGGTTGGTTAATATACTTTTCACCAATGTAAATTTAATTATAATATGGCATATATTTTAGATATGAAGACATGGAATTAGAGTTCGATATGATAGGTGTACAACCGGCATTTGCTAATGCATTTAGAAGATTAATGTTAAGTGAAGTGCCGAGTATGGCAATTGAAAAGGTTTATATTTATAATAACACATCGATAATACAAGATGAAGTATTGGCTCACCGGATTGGATTAATACCAATAAATGCTGATCCTAAATTTTTTGAATATAAAGTTGAAGACACAGACGAGGGTACGGAACATGATACATTAGAATATGAATTAAAAGTAAAATGTACTCGAAAAAATAAGGATAAAGATTCGTCATCTATATCCTATAATAATGCAAACATTTATTCAGGACAAATAAAATGGATACCGAAAGGAAAACAAGCTACAATCTTTAAAGATACTGATGTCAATCCAATACATAATGATATTTTAATAAGTAAAATGCGACCAGGACATGAATTAGATCTTAAATTAGTTGCAGTTAAAGGTATTGGTAAAGATCATGCAAAATTTTCACCAGTTGCAACAGCTTTTTATCGATTGTTACCAGAAATAAAAATTAATAGAACTATTGCTGGTGATGATGCAAAATTATTGCAAAAATGTTTTTCGCCTGGTGTAATTGAAATTGATAAAAAAGGGAAAGCGTTTGTTAAGAATGCCAGATATGATAGTTGCAGCAGAAATATTTATAGATATCCTGAAATATGTAATGATGTCACAATGTCACGTGTACGTGATCATTTTATATTTTCAATTGAATCCGTCGGTGCAATTAAGCCGCATGATATCTTTATTGAAGCTGTAAAATCGTTAAAGAAAAAATGTAGAATGTTTTTGGATGAAATACAAAATTAAATCATAAAGTAATATTAATTATATTTTATTTTCTTTGCACAATATACGTGAATTATTTATATTATATTAAATGTTAATATAAATTTTTACGATGGATTTAGTATTGTTAATTGGTTATGTGTTCGCATGTGCACTTTTAAAGTGCTTTTCTGACGAAATGGTCTTTGGCAGATATTGCAAATGTGTGGACGTTCACCTGTATGAGTTAGTCTGTGCTGTTTTAATACCTAAAATGACAAAATTTAATATTACAGAATAATTCCAAAATTATTTTTAAATTTACTTTGTTGTGAGCAAATTTATGTGGACATAAATCACAAGCATACGGTCTTGCGCCTGTGTGGGTTCGCATATGTACTGCTAAGTGGCTTTTTGTTTTATAAGATTTCTCACACGTTAAACAATTAAAAGGTTTAATTCCCGTGTGTGTTCGATTGTGTGTTTTTAATTCTGCAGATGTCGTAAATGTTTTTCCACAATCAGAACAAATAAATTTTTTTATTCCATTATGACGCATCTGATGATTTTTTAACATCACTTGATTCTTAAAACGTTTATTACAAACATCGCATGGATATGGCGTTTCTGTTGAGTGTGATAATAAATGGCTTTGTAATCCGTGGGCACGAACAAATGATTTACCGCACAAATCACATACGTAACGTCTAATATTTTGATGAACTTTCTTATGCAGTGTTAGAGATGTTGCATATTTATATGTTCTACCACACTCCTTACACTCGTACTGCTTTAAATCATTATGCTTTAATCTATGACGTCGTAATGCACGTACATTATTAAAACCTTTATTACATATTTTACATAATTCCGGCTGCTCACCTAAATGCTGCCTTATATGCGCGTCTAAACGCTCGTTATTTCGAAATGTTTGATCACATTTTGTGCATGGAAAACGTACAATCTTCTTTAACTCGGTATTATCATTTTTTAATTTATGCTTCTTATATGTTTTATCTGTTTTACGTAGCTTATATAAACATTCTTTATCACTTTCATTTTCATTACTATCTAAATCCTCTTCCAATTCATTTTGCACATCCTTTTTATTAATAACTACGGTATAATATTCTTCCTCTTGCTCTACTAACTCTTTATTTGATTTACTATTTATAATCAAATCTTTGGATTCTTGTAAAATTGAATTTATATCTGAATTACTTTTTTCTAAAAACTTTTTAAGAACAGACTCTGACTTTTCACATTGTTGCTTAAACTCAAACCATAAGGAGCATTTCTCTATGCACACACAGCATATATTTTTCGGCATTTGATCATCATCTAAAATCTTTAATAACATTTATTTGTTAACAATTTTCTAAAACTACTTTGGCAAAATATTTACCTCTAAATTTGTACACAATTGAAATATTTCATATGTATTATACTCAAATATTGATTGAAATTTCTCAATATCTTCAGATAAACATCCACGACATATTTTATTGATGTCAGTTATCACAATATCATTCATTTTTATTGTTTTATCTTTTAATCTATATATTTAATAATAAACAAATATCTGCTTTGTTTATATCGAAAACATAACTTAACCTCACACAAACAATAGCAGAGTTTTACTTAAAAAAAATTATTTTATAAAAATATCGTAAACAAATAAATAAATAATTTGATGATAATAAATTTTTTATAGATAGGGTCCGGTTATTAATTTTTTTTTTTTAAATCAAAACAATTATTATTTTAACAACTGTCACTTATGCTAATTTCTATTCTATCAAAAAATTTGAGTAGAAATGTTACCATATACCAGATTTTTTTAATTATCAACAGTTTGAGGTTTTTTTTATTGTGAAGAAATTTTTTATTTATAAAAATCATCTTTAATTAATATTTTTCATATGAATTTAAGATTACCGATTTTTTAACCAAATGTTGCATTATATAATTAGTTTAGCATATTTGATGCACAAATGTAAACAGTCTGTTCATTGCAGATATATAAATGCTACACTGGCTGTATACCACTTTATTGCTTACACCTAGTATAATGTGTCTCTGCTAAGTCAAGGTTTTTTTTTCTTCTAATGTAGACTAACTACAAGGAGTCATCTTGTTATGTTAAATCCTGAAAATAAAGTCACAGAACAAATTTTTGATAATACAAATAAATGAGAATTAAAAGATTATTTATTTATTTTTTTAATTAATTAATTTATTTATTTATTTTGATTACATATTTTATAACAATAATAATAATAATTCATTTTTTTTTTTAATTTATTTTTAATGCATTTGATATGTATCACAGCATTTTATTTTGGTATTTTAATTCTTTTTTTAATTTTTATTTAAATTTTAATTTAATTAAGGCGCTGATGATGATTTTTTTTTTTTTTTATTTCTTTAATTTTTAATTCTATTTTTGTCGATTTATAATTTAATTTTTAAATAAAAGCGATGGAAAAAAAGTTAAATTTTTTAATTAGTTATAGAAAAAGAAAAAAATTATTGGCCTTGGGAATTGTTTATTGGATTTTTTTTGTTATTTTTCTGCACTCATTGAATTATTAAACTAGACTAACTGAGTGCAAAAGCAATTTTTATTAAGGTAAAAAAAAAACCCAAAAACGGTTTTTTTTTTTAAATCTATTTAATTTTTAATTTTTCACTAAATCTATTAATTAGATTAATAACAATTTATTCGTTTTTTCTTCTACTTTTTTCTCTACTTAGTGTTAAATGAATTTTTTTTGTTTTCAACTTTTTAAAACTAAATTAATAATAAAAAAGAATTTAAGGATTTTTTTTTTTTTATATATATTAAGAATAATTAAATTTGTTAACTTATTTTTTGTGAAAACATTTGTGTTAATTAATTAATTAAAAAAAAATCTTTTTTTTTTTTGAGAAAACTTTATTTTCGCGTGTGTTTTGTGGCGTTGTGGTTACTTAAGTGTGTAAGTGCTTTCGTTATTTATTTTTTTTTTTTTTTCCTTTTTTTCTAATGTATATAAACAAACAAATAAATGATTAAAAACATTTTCTATATTAAACACTCAACTTAACAACATAAAATCAACAGTTTATTACTTAAAACAAAATCCATTTTTTATTATTAATAATTAAATTGTTAATCTTTTGAACGGCATAATTAATTAATATTTTGAATTAAAAATGTGTATAGTTCCAGTAGAGCATATATAATTATATTAAAATTTTATTTAAACTATTGTAAACGGAATGTGAAATTGAAAGAAAGAATGAAAAGATAAGAAAAAAAAAAGAAGAAAACTGACAAAATACTGAGAGACCTCACTGTAATTACATTATTACTTGTTAATTATAAACTTTTTTTTTAATTTTTTTTTTGTTATTATTACCATCATAAATATGTGTTAATTTATTTAATTAGTTTTTTTTATATATATTTTTAAACGTCATAATTAATTATTTAAATTAAAAAAAAAAAGATTTCAACAATTATTAAGAAATTTTCTTTTCTTTTTTTTTTTTTTTTTTTAACATTAAAGCGATTTTTATTTTTTATTATTATTATTATTATTAATCTAGAAACATAATTCATAGAATTATTATTAATTTTTCTTTTTTTTAAGCATTTTTATTTTATCTAATTTTTTTTTTTTTTTAAACAAATTTAATCAATAAACAAAGAAAAAAGTTTTTTTTTTTATTAATCATAACCAATAATTATATTTCTATTTTGGCTTAGTGGCATTAAACACTTCTTTTTATTTTATTTTTTGTATAGACCTCACCGTTTTCACAGTGCTTTAAAGACCGTACACATTATAATATTAAAGTCTAACGCACTTTTTTTTAACAATAAACAAACAATAATCAATCAATTAATTAAAAATGAAAGAAAGCAAAATATAAACATAAATACATTTTATTTTATATATTTACAGTAATACTATTAAAATTAAAACAAAAATTAAAAAAAAAAATTAAACTTTTGCCACTGAATAAAAAAAAAAAAAAAAAAATCAAAAATGAAATAAAAAAATCTCTGAGAACTTTTATTTAATTTTTTTCTAGCTTAATTTAAAAATAAAGGCACCCACTCATCCCGCGTAATATATAAATATATATTGTTTGTTTTATTTTGTTTTAATTTAACTTTAAATATTTATTTATTTTCTTTTATCTTAATTAATTAATTAATATTCAATTTTATTTAATTCTCGCGGTTTACGTGAATATTTAATACCTAATGTGTCACTTATTTCATCAATAACATCTAATGCATAGTCAAGTTGTTCTTTTGTATGGGCAGCTGATAAACAAAAACGTATTCTGCCTTCCATAATTGGTGTTGCTGGAAAACCAACACCAACAACAGCAATTTTTCTTGCGATTAATGTACGAACCACAGCACTAATAGAAAGAAAAGAAAAAAGAAATTATTAATTCAAAATCAATAAATAAATAAAACAAAAAATACTAACCCAATTTTTGAAAATAAATAAACTAATAATGGTACAACTGGAGAATCCTCATGTCCATATGTAATTAAACCAATTTGAGCTAATCTTCTTCGGAAATATGTTGTATTACGAGCTAATTGATCAATACGTTTTTTGCCTTCATCTGTACCATCCAAACCCATTATTATTTTCATTGAAGTTATTATTTGTTGTGTTACTGGTGGTGACATACTACTTGCATAGCAATGGGCATGGCTATTGGCGCGCAAATAATCAATTAATTTCTAAAACGGAAAATAAAAATAGGTCAACCACACAAACATTAACAAATATTTAAATATCAAATTACCTTTGATCCAGCTATATAGCCACCAGCTGAACCAAAACTTTTTGTAAATGTTCCCATTAATATATCAATATCTTTTGGATTAAGACCGTAATAATCAACAACTCCACGTCCGTTTGGGCCTAGTGCCCCAATACTGTGCGCCTCATCTAAATATATGTACGCTTTATATTTTTTCTTTAAAGCTACTATTTCAGGTAATTTTACAATGGATCCCTCCATACTGAATACACCTTCAACAATAATCATTATTTTTTTCCAAGGTTTGCCTGTTTTTGGTTGACCGTAACGAACAGCTGATTTTAAAACCTCTTCCAAATCTTTAATATTGTTGTGTTTAAATACTTTTACTGCAGCACCTGATAAACGAAGACCTAATATAATGGATGCATGGTTTTTTTCATCGCTCACGCATAGACAACCCGGAGTAAGTAATGATGGTAAATTAAGTGCATTTGTTGCGAAACCCATGCCAAACACAATAGCTTCTTCGGCTCCTACAAAATCAGCTGTTAGTTTCTCTAACTGAACATGTAAGTCATTTGTTCCTAATTCACAGCGAGGACTACAAGACGCTAAACCATATTCCCTAATTGATTGTGCTGATTCATCAGCACATGAACCAGATGACTCGGCAAAGCCTAAATAATTGTATGATCCTAAATTAAGACATTTTGTTTCGGTTCCTGTGAATCTAAAATAATAAATTATGAATTTCAGGTTCTCAAATTATTAACGCAATAATAACTCACTCAAAAGACCATCCATAATCTTTTGTTATTCTTTCTTTAATAACTACTTCAGCGCCAGGAACACTGCAAATTGGACGATTCCAGCAATCACGAATTCTTCGATAAACATATCTGAGGTAAAATCTTTCAAAGTTATCATAGAGTGGCACATATCCCTAAAAGTTTTTTTCTTTCTATTAGATTCGTATTCATTACCCACATTTCTCGTTTTCAATAGAAACTTATTTATTTTAATAATCAATTAATAAAAACCATCACCTACTTCTCTATTTTTTTCTGTAGCAACTTTTGGTGTAAAGAAAAACTGGTTGAAGTAGCCAATAATCATCAGCAAATAAAATCCTAAATATGTCAAACATGCTATAACCATTGGAACTTCTTCAAATGATTCCTTTGATCTTTCTTTTTCATGTTTTATACCATGTGCCTCGCCGTTTAATAAATTGCCCTACAAATGATATATGATATTATTGCAGATAAAATATATGTCACATGTAACTTATTTTACAACTTTAATATCAAATTTCGCATTTAAAAAAAGGTGTGACCGAAACCGAACCTCCAATGCTAAATACATTGGTAGAGGTCCGCTACACAAGCTCACTTGAATAAATCTATTTAAATTACCTTTAAGTAACCATTTGCTTCACTTTTAATAATTCCATTCGAGTACTTTTTATTTCCCAGCATAGAACTTTGCGAAATATTATTATATCCATTTTCCAATATATTTTTATTTGTAAAATTATCACCGGTCTCTGTTGTACCAATCTTTCTCCGGGTCGCCATTTTTTTCGACTAAATGTCAACTAGCCAACTGCAAAAGATAAAGTCCCGTATTTAATTATTATTTCAATACATTTAATTAAACTACATTCTTTTATACAATTTTGATAAATTGTATTTATAAATAAATTAAAAATAATTTAATGTCATTTTCTATCAATCATATTTAAATGTTTTTGTATTTATTTTTTTTACAGAACATTTTATATTGAAATGTTGGTATTAAACATTAAACATATTGAAAATATTGCGCAAAATAAAATTCAAATTTGAATTGAATATTGTTAATGAAAACTATAAATTTAGTCATGCTAAATAAATAAATAAAATGTAAATAATGTTTATTTGTAATTAGAAATAAATAAACTTTGATCGATTAAATAAAAATTGTAAATTAATGCGAAACGATAAAGTGACGTCATTTTCAAGTATTAGGCATTTTTATTTTGTGCTTTCTGATTCGACTGACTGCACATTCGTATAAAAAAAGCATTACTAATAGCAAAATAAAATCCATATAGAAAAAAAAAAAAAAATTATGAGTCATACACTGAAATCTGGAAACCAGTCGAAGTAAAAGAGACATAAGTTGTTCTTATAAAAAAAAAAGAAAAAACAAAAAACAACTGGCACTGGCTGGCTTCAGTGTTGCGCAGGTCTTCCAGATATGTCTGGCTACAAAATGTTTTCGCAGGAAAAAAAATGGATATTATATTAACTCTGTCTAGCAACCGGTAAAAACTATGTAATGTACGCAAAAACATTGACATACACGTAATGTTGAAATAAAAAAATAATCTAAAACTCCTCGTCTCAAAGTTTCTCCCCTAACAGATGTAGCAACAGCAACAACGTATAACCGAATCAAGTGTATTTTACATTTATATCATTGAAAGGAGGACATACTGTAGAGAAAGAACAGTACACAATATAATTGTTGGTGCAGAAACTGCGACTGTGTACCGTACATTATTGTTTTCACATACAAAACGTTATAATAAGAACAAGAAACATTTTTATACTGGTGTAAAAGAATAATTTTTCTTTTCATTTTATTTTTTTGTATTTTATTAGAAGAAAAAAAAATTTTTTTTTTTTTTTTCATAAAGTATAATCAGCAGCCAGCGAGTTAACATTAAAAAAAAAAAAAATATTTGTTTTGTGTGTTTTTTTCTGTGGTAATATCATTGTGTTAAACTGTTTTACTGTAGAACTTTTTCATAACACACTACCATAAAAGTGTATTGACGTTTTCCGGCTGCAGTATAATTTTTTTTTTGACGTATCTCCAGTTTTCATTTTGAAACAGAGAAGAAAACAGTTTTTTGTTTATATATATATATAAAAAAAAAAAAATTAGTAAAATTTGAAAAGAATTATATATTTTTTTGTTCCATTGCAATAAAATAGAAATATTAATTAATATGGATAAAGATAGTGGAAAATTAAGTCAGACAAGTGATTTATTAGATATGGAAAATGATTATCGGAAATCTGATATATTTGGCCACTCCCAAACGGGTGATCAATTATCAAATTTAACTGATAATGATAATGGTGGTGGCGGTGGCGGTAGTAATATTATGGGTAAAATGCAACAAACAAGTTCTACAGATGATTTTGAGCATGTTGAACATGAACTGTCATCGTCATCACCAGATGAGAAACTATTTGATGATTTTAACAGTGATAATAAAATATTAAATGAATTTTTAAATCCCAAAAGTGGATTTGAAGTTAAGAAACCAATTACCACTGAATCATTTATTCAAAAATTCGACGATGAAGAAGATGATATATTGATTGAAAATGATCACAAGGATAAAACCTCAATGCTTGATGATTTAATGTCGAATTTTGATGACGTTAAGAAAACGGCAAACAATGAATTTACGCAATTTGCATCAACATTAAAAGAAATCCCATCTAAGTTTGATAATTTTGGTAATGTTGGTGTACCGGAGGTGATTTCTGTAAAAAAAGAAGCAATGGTTGATAATGCAGAATCATTAAGAAATTTCATGGATGCCGAAAGAAATAGTGCTAAGACATCACCGGAACGTATATTAAAAAAAGCACCAGCTGTCCCTGTTGTTCCGGTTGCCCCATCATTATTAGATGAAATTGAAGATGATTATTTAAATCCATATTCAAATGCAAAGCATTTAAGTGAATCAAGTGAAAAATTTATTTCATCAGAAGATTTAATTGCACCATTTAATGATCCAATACCGACAACAACAAAAATTACACCATCAGCACCATCAGCTGATCTTTATGAAATAAATAAAGCACCCATTGACTCATATGTTGAGAAAACAAAACCAGCACCAGAACCGATAATACCAATTGTTACACCTGAATTACCTAAAGTAGAGAAAGTACCAGAACCAATTAAAAAAATTGAACCAGAACCAAAGCCATTTATTATGCCAGAGGTTAAACATTCTGAATTATTAAAACAATTAGATGAGACCAATATTAAAGAAAATAGTCCACCAGCTGTAAAGCCAGTGACAAAAATTTATGATGATTTTGATATAAAAAAAGAGATAAAACATGTACAGGATGACCACTCCAAGGTAGAGGAGGTCATTACTAGTACTAAAAAACCGATAACACCGTCATCATCGAAGAAAACTCAAGAGATGATCTCAGCAGAAGAAATGTTCTGCAGAATAGGCTTGGGTAAGTTTCTTATTTATTATTCCTTAATTTCAGTTTTATGGTTTAATTTTTTTTTTTATTTCACAATATTATTAATTATGTTATTATTATAATTATAATTTTCGCTTGTAAATGGTATGAGGGCGAAAGAGAGAGAGATTTTTATTAGCGAAAAAGGAGTGTCGACATGATATATATTTTTATTTTCTTTTTGTTACTTGATCAATACACGCTAATTTGCTAATCACACTCTATTTATAAAAATAAACTCGACTTATATTATTATAATGCATTTTATTTTAGTTTATTCATAATTTTTGCTTAATTTTATTTATTTATTTTTTTTTTTTTTTAATATATATTAACGTAATTTACACTAATTTTCTCAAGTGAATATTGTTGTTTTTTTTTTTCTTTTCTTGTACACAGTGAATAATTTATAAACAAAATGAGTCAAAAATTGTTTATAAAAATAATCAAAAAAAAAAAAAGCACCACGTAGTTACGTTAAATAATAAAAACTTAAATCATCATTAAAAATATTTTCTTATTAATAATAATAAAAAATATTTGTGTTCATGGTTTTTAACTTTTTATTATTTATTTTTATTTTATTTTTTTTTTTTGTGTTTTTTTTTTATTTTTTTTTTCAATTTTGCAGCAGTTTATTTGGTTGACACCGTTGTACAGTAGATTCTCAAATAAAAATGTTTACAAATTTGTTTGTTTACAAATTTGAAATTTAACAATTGAAATAATACTTTTTATTTAGTTTTAAATAAAAATAATTAAGAGAAACTTTTCTCACAACTTTTTTTCGCTTTATCCTGAATAATAGAATACAGAGTTCAGGTTCAGTTGACTTTATAAAAATTAATTCAAATAACATGAGAAACATGATGATGGTTATTTGAGCTATAATTGTGTTTATTGAAATGTAATTAAATTTTTTATTATAAAAAATGTCGCACATACACACCGGATATACAAGCAAAAAAAAAAAAAAATTTTTTTTTTTAGTTTTTGATTCATAAAAAAAAAATTTATAATTAGAATTATAATTGCGTCATATTAGGAGAAATATTAAAAAAGAAAAAAGAAAAGAAAAAAAATATTTTCTTTATTTTTTTTCTTGCTTAACGACGAGATTTGATTATTATTGAATGAAATGAATTAATGAAAAACGAAATAAAAAATTCTTTTTTAATTAAATTACTAATTTTATGGTAGTTAGGGAGAATTTTTTATTTATTTTTTTTTTTGTCGATTTTTAATCAATTAATTTGGAATTAAATGAGCTAAAAGATTGTTTAATATAAATAATCGAAGAAAAAAAAAAGTAAAAAGAAAATGTGTTACCATGCGATAATAATTAATTTTCTTCACATATAAATATTATTATTTTATTTTTTATTTATTTAAAATTTTAAAGGTTTTTTTTTTTTCGCTATTATAAGGTTTGGTTCTAATTGGCATAATTACTTTTTATTAGAAGCACAAAATATGCAGAGTTTTTCTGCGTCTTTTTTTTTTTTTTTTTTTTTTTTTTTAATGAAATTAAACTTTCTTTATCCCCGTCGTCTTTTTTTATGAATAAAATTTTATTTTATTTTATTAATGGATTTATTCATATGGGATGTGCTTGAGAAAATTATTTATTTATTTATTTATTTTATTCTTGATTAAAAATTAAAATCGTAGATGAGAAAAACATGAATAATATTAAAAATGTTTAAAGAAAAAAAAAAAAACGTTTTTCCTGTTCTATAAATTTTTTATAAAAATTAGTTTAAAATAAAACAAAATAAATTAAATCAGTGAGAAAGAAAGAAAAATAATTAAAAAAAAAAAAAAGGCCAACAAACATGAAAATGTTTATGAAAATAAATATATCAAAAAAAAAAAAAATAAATAAAAAATTTCGCGTACTAAATTATTCAAGGCTACTTAAGCAAAAAGAAAAAAAAAAAATTTATTTTTAAGCTATTAAAAAAAAAAATTTAATTAAATAAAGAAGAAAAAAAAAATCGTTTAATTTATTTTTTTATTTTTTTTTACATAGAGAATGTAATCTTTGTTTTATTTTGGTGCTCTCGTTGTTCTGATATCTGTATTTGTTAATTTTACTTTCACTTTTTTTACAATAGTTTGTTATAATTAGTGGAGTATTCCGCTTTGGATTGTGGCAAACACAATAATACTCTATAGAAAATTCTTGAAATAATAAAATATTTCAGTGCATATGTTCTCTTGTTGCTACTCTAGATCGACTAGATAAATCAAAATTTAAAATAATTTAGCAAACAACGAGCACACCGCACCGTAAAAAATACACATTTGAATCAAGGACATGATGTGTTAAAAAAAATTTTTTATATCTGTCACAGAACCAAAATTTCAGAAGAATTACAATTTTTTTTTGGTCTATTTAAGTTGAAATTAAAAAAAAAAAAATGTTTTATGTGACTGAAATTTTCTAGAATAATTCTAGAAGTGCTGAATTGATTCAATTTAATTCTACGAGTTTGTTAATTAAAAAAATAAATAAATTTCCATGTTATGAGTTCTGAAACAATGAGAAATCATCAGAAAATTTTTTTTTTTTAACTTTCTTCTAAACCGATGACTATTCTAGAAAAAAAAATGAATTAATTTTTGAGCCCAGAAATTTATAAATATATACTCGATGTTTCAATGCATTGGTATTGCGGCAAATATCAAGGGCGCTGCCATGTAAAGATTTTTTTTTTTTTTTTTACATCTTATTTGCCACAAGCAACGATACTCAAAATTCGATAAGTGGCAGTTTTTTTGTGTATTTCTTTTTCTTTTACTTGGAAATGTCTTGGAATTTTTCAAAATAATCTTACGTAAAAAAAACAGAATTTTGTTTTTTTTTTTTTTTTAGAGAAAATATTTATGATTAATTTTCTCGATAAATTTTATCAATTAGAAGAAATAATAATAAATTAAACGATGGTGGTGTGTTGTAACTGTTTTTTCTTTTATTTTTCTTTAATTAATTTAATTAATTTCGTTGTTTTTTTTTTCTGTTAATATTTAAACCAATTATTCTTCCATTCTTTACCCAGTCATTCTTTTTTGGTAATTTCTTTGCGTTGAGTTTTTATTTTATTTATTATTTTTGAATTAATAATTTATATTTCTTGTTGCGCTGCTGCTTATTTCTTATAATAAATAATCGAAAATATACTGTTTTGTTTTTTTTTTTTTGTTATTAAATTTACATCAAATATTTATGATGGTACATATGAGTAAGTTCTGGAGCAGCTACAACAGCACACAACGTAATAAATAAGAAAGAAAAAAAAAAAATAAAATAATGAAATTGCTTTAGACGAAGAAAATGGTTAAAAGCCAGAGAAGGCATGAATAATCTTTATCGAATATTATTTTTATTAACTATTTTCTATGTACTGTTTTTACCTTTATTATTATTATTATATTTATTCGTTGTTACTACAAATTATGTTTATATCATCGATGAAAGTTTTTTTTTTTTTTTTTTTTTTTTTAATAAAAGAATTATTGCAATAATTTTGGGTGTAATTTTGTGTTATTTTATCTTGATTAAATATTTCAATAAATATTTTATATTGTTACTATTATCAATTGAATTGAAGGTTTTTTTTTTTTTATTTTTTTGCTGTTTTAAATTTTATTTATCGTAATGTTTGTATTTTTATTATTAGTTTTTATTGAAATTTAAGTTTATTGTTGTACAGTGGAGGTTTAAAGTCATACATAGCTGATGATCTAGCAAATATATAAAGAAGTTTTAATTTGTAGCCTAAAGATACGAGTAAATAGATGCTTCTCTCTACTGTTCAATCACAATAAACGTAAGGATAACGTATGAAATGTCAAAAAAAAAAAAACACACTATCAGCACGAAGTTTACAAACAGTAAATTAAATTTTAACAACAATAAAATATCTCACTCAATTTTGAGTATTTTTATTATTTGATTTTTGTACATCACTCGTACGATTGATAATAAAACAGAAGAAGAAAAAAAATGTTATCGCGCGCGTGTGTAACGTCATAGTAAAATAAGGAACAAAAAAAAAAAAAAAAAAAAAAAATTTATGTCTAAAAAATTAATGATAACAAAAAAAATGTTTTTTTTTTTTTTTTTTTTGTTTTATTAATAATTAGTCATAGTTAATAATTTATATTAATAATAATATGAATTATTACTAATATAAAATATTTACCTATATTTTGTAATCATTAAACATTTTTTTATTTTTTTTTTTTATAATTTTCTTATCACATTTATGCAGCGATATAACTTTGTAAAAAAAAAATATTTGTTTGAAATAATTGTTTTATAAGGCTTGTCAATATTATTAATTATTTGTTATGACAGACAAATATGTAGTAGAAAGTGATCTATTGCATAGTAATGATGATGATAGGTAAAAAAAAAAAATCACGTTTAATCATGATAAAGGAACAAGACTCTACCACACAACGCTGTGTCTCTATATATAGAAATAAAATAAACAAATTATGTGTGGTTAGAAGAAGAAAAAAAAAAAACGGATAGAAATTTTATTATTTTTGTTACAACGTTGAAAATCACCAGAAAGTGATTTAACTAATTTTTAGGTTCATTAACTTTGAGAAACTTTTTTCATTTTTTTTTTTTTTCCGTAATTATCTGTATCCATTGTTTTACCATAATTGCTGTACTTGTACAGTTTTGATTGCATTACAAATATTTATTGTAATCTAAAAAAATTGAAATTAAAATAATAAATATTGAAGCTGCTTGGGCGCTTGCTGTATGATGTGCTCGTATTTAAAAAAATAAAATTAATTACGCAATAATGTTATGAAAGTTTTTATTGAAAGAAAAAACAAAAAAAAAAAAAAAACCTAAAACTTTATTTTACATAGAAATAAAACTATTTAGACATTGAAGGGGTTATTTATAAATGTTTGATTTACGAGGGTCATGGTCATGATTAAATTAAAAAAAAAAAAAAAATTTATTATTTTTAATCAGTTTTTTTTTTTCAAACATTTTTTCGGTATTAAATGAAAATTATTTGACACTATGATTGTAATTAATTTTATTTTTATTTAAAAATGTAAATTTATTTTAAAATTGTTTTTGTTATTTTATTTCGCAATTTTACACCAGGTATCTTTTATTATTGGTATCGTACAATTATTGGTTAATTGTTCATTTAAAAATTAATCAAACATGGATGTTGAATGGTTTTGTTTGTTATTTTTTTATGTTAATTTTGATTAGAAATGTCTGCTGCCTTTTTTTTTTACACCATTAAACAATAATCAAAGATGAAATTATTATTATTATTATTATTTTTTTTTTTTTAAATAATTTATTTATTATATTTTCATTATGTAAAACGTATATTTATTGGTCCAATTATTTTAAAAAGTAATTTACACACTCAATAATTAATTAATACGAACATAATTGTTTTTTTTTTTTTTTTTTTTTTTCACGATCATTTTCACGTTTGACTGCATTTAATGCGGGAAAACAATTATAATTTCCTAGTAACATATCATTATTATTATTAAATCTCGATATAATCTTTTATATTTAATTATTCATTTTTAATAAAAAATGGTTAATTAAGGCAAAATAATAATAATAATTTTTAATTAAAATTAAATTTATTCTAAAATATATAGAATATTTTTTTTAAAAGTTTTTTGATTGTTGCTTTATTATTTTGATTATTATTGCTTTATAATAAATTAAATATTGTATGGAATTTTAACTATTTTATATATATATAAAATTTCTATAATTGTGTATCTTTATTTTTTTTTTTCCATCCATATGTTTTTAAATTAAATTAAATAACAGAAATCACTAACCACCAACAGTTAATATAAATCACTGATGTGTGCGTTATTTCTTGGTATATTCATAGATGAATAAATGTTAACTTGGAATTATAATTATTTTATGTATAAATCACACAAAATAAAGTTCTAATAATCAAAAATGAAAATAATTTAAATTTCTTCATCACGATAATGACATGCATTAATAATATCTATGCTTATTAATTTCTTTTTTTTTTTTTACTTTTCTATTTTATTATTAATTTCGATGGACTAATTAATAATTAATTATTTTTATTACCTTTTAACACTAACCGATTAATTGTAATTTCGTGATTTATGTAAAAAAAAAATTTGTATTTTTGTATTTTTTAATTAAAAATAACAAATGTGCTTTTGTTAAAAAAAAAAAAAAAAAAAAAAGCTACATTTTAACAAAAATGTTTTAATTGGTTATTTTATTGTTTTTTTTTTTATATATATATATATTTGATTATTAATTCGTTTTTTAATTAAAGGCTCGTGTCTTTTAAATTTTGTGGTTTAAAAACAAAAAAAAAAAAATAATTCACGAATTTCGCTGAAAAAAACGCTGAAAATGAAATAATAATTTTTTGATACAAGAGAAAACTAAGTTAAGAACCACTGGATCTAGAGTTTTTTTTTTTTTCGTATTATGTTCTCTAGTCTAGTTATTTGTTTTAATTAATTAAATGATTTTTTTTTTAGTTTAAAATCTGCTGAGCTTTTTATTTGATTATTAAATTTTCTTGAACTTTATGTAGTTATTTGATTGTGGAGACTTTTACCTGTTTTAAAATCCTTTGAAAATGTTACACAAAAATCACTTCACTATATTGCTGTTAGGAGGAAGATGAATTAAAAAACAAACAAAAAAAAACAATACACAGGCACTGATTCCTTTAAAAAAATTAATTAAATAAATAAAAAAAATTTATTTGATTAACCAAAGACGACCACGTTTTTATTTCAATTAATTTCTTTGCCACTTTTTTTTCGTTATTCTGTTCTTAATATAACACCACCGCGTGTTTAATATTAAACAACTAAATGTCACTTAAGAAAGAGATTTTTTTTTTTTTTTTTTTGTTATTTTGTTTAATTTCGTTATGCTACGCTTATGTTTGACAACATAATAATAAATAAAAAAACAAAATTTATATATAATAATAATAAAAATCACTCGAGAAATGTCATTATATAAAATTACATACATATGTGTGTATAATGCTGATAAAATAATAATAATTATTTTTAATTTGTGCCAACACTAGCACGGGTTTTTTTTTTTATATATATAAAAAAAAAAAATAAATTTATTACAAATTGGTGTTGTGTTGAGGTTTTGAAGGAATAAAAAAAAAAGAATAAATTTAAAGCAGCGCACAACTACTGCTACAGTAATTACAATCACTACTTAAAACATATGGAATTTTTTGATCACCTACACACATTTATAATAATGGTGGAAAATCGCATAGGTTTTTTGTTTTTTGCGGTTTGATTATTACTTTTTTTTTTAATTAATTAAGAAAAATTATTGTGGAGATTTTTTTTTGTTTTTTTCAGTTTTTTCCTTGTAGTGTGTAGGTTTTTCTTTTATTTAATAAATTTATATTGTTCTAGTTAATTTTGTGTATTGTGTGGTTTTTAATGATTACGCACATTTATGTACTTGCTATGAATTAAAAATTAAAAAGAGAATGTAGCTGTGGTCTATGCGAATATAATTTAAAGACAACTGGGTAATAATAGAAGAAATAACAATTAAAAATGTGTGAAGTTTTGAAACCTTTGAAGTTTTCTATAAAATCAAATTGATATTGATATTGATATGTTTAAGAATGTAGCAACTTTCATATCAATTAAAAAATTTTTATTAACCTTTACTTGTTGTAAATCATTATTAATTTTATTAATTAAATAAATATATTTAATTACAATGAAGCAAAATTTGAATTTATCATCAAAAATGATAAGATAAAAATTACCGCATGTAACTGGTGTATTGTGACACCGATATTTTTATTTAAATAATTTCCTTAATTATAATCGATTTTTATTTTTAATTTTGAATTTTGTGTTTAAATAAATCTTTTTTGGATGATATTTAAACCACACGATAATAGTGTTACAAAAACTTTATTTAACTGGAATATATTCGTTTCATAACCTTTGATTAATAATCTTTAAAACATTATTAAAATAATTATTAATTATATCACTGTGATTTGAATCAAATAATTGTCATGTTTTGATTTTTATAACAAAAAAAATATTTTTTTTTGTGCATTTTATTGCACAATCATCGTTGATTTTTCATGATTAAATGCTTATTAAAAGCAAAATATAATGATTATTATATTAATACTAGAAAATTGATTTTTATTAACTGATAAATAACATTTTTTTTATTATTATTATTTATTATTAGAACGTTAAAATATCACCTGTTAATGGTGTTTATTTATTTATTAATTTTTTTTTTTTTTGTTAATAATTATTACATAAATAATATTGTTTACATAATATTTTTTTTGTATATGTAATTGGTGTTGCTATTTATTGATAAGATTAACAAATATAAAAAATAGTTAATTTTTTAAAAGTCATTTTAATAATAAAAAAAAATATATATATGTTTAAGGCACAGTAGAGTGTCATATAAATGCTGTTTTTTTCTTTTTTTTTTTTTTTTATCAAGGTATTGTGCAGTTAAAGATTTGCACTTTCTACGATAATTTTTCGAACAAAATTTCCAATAAATATAACGAAAAATTCTTAGTAAAATGGATTTTCCTGTACCAAATGCCACAAACATTGTTTTTACGTTTTAATTATTTTCTAATCTGAATAAATTATTTATAATTCTCTAATAGCAAACAGTTTGGTTTTTTTATTATTGAAATTTTTATTTTTTGCAATATTGGTTATTTCCAATTTAATTTTTTTTTAATTAAATTTTTTCTTCTTTGTATTAATTAATTTTTAATTACAGCTGAAAACTATGTTTTAATAATCGTACCAATTAGTGATTTGTTTTTTTTTTTTTTTTTTCTTTTATAACAAATGGTTTTTCTTTTTTTAATTTACAGATTAATTATTTAATTAATTATTTATTTTAATATTATTATAACGAAAAGTGTGATACGAAATAAAAAGATTTTATATGAAAATTTAAATCGAATTAAACTGTCAAATGAAAATTAAAAATTATGATGTTTGTATTACATGTAAACAACATTTAGGCGTATTTTAAATTAATTTTTACTTTAGAAAAAGTAACAATAACTAGTCGAGATTCGTATATTGTAATAATACTGGATTAATATTGAATAAAATTTATTATAAGCAACGTAAATCTTTTTTATTCACGTATATTTATAACTAACCTTTAATTATGACTCGGATTACAATTTTTGCATAAATAGAATATATATTTTTTATGGTTTTAACTGTTCAATTGGATTAGTTTTATAAATAAAAATATATTTGTTTATACAACTGGAAAAAAACTGTTAAAAAAAAATTGTTACAAGAGGGGTATCACAAATGGGGTTAGATATTGCAATAATTATATTTCTCTGTGTTTTTTTTTTTTAATGATTATAATGATTCATTGCGGTTATTTTTTATTTTATTAATAAACTAGAGTAAATTGGAAAAGTTTTTAGACTAGGAATAGTGTTAAAACGAATATCAGTGGTGTCTAATCTTTTTTTTTTTTTTCGTCTTGGTTACAGAATATTGCATACGTGGCAAAAAAACATAAAATAGCCAAGTCTCTGAAGTAAATTAATTTTTCATATGTTTTAGGCTTTTTATTTTGCACAATAAACGTTGACACGATTTTAATGAATAATTTTATTTGCTTAAATGAAAAGAATATTCTGGTTATTGAATTAATTTTTATTTTAATTAAAATGTCATAATATGTCTAATAATTCAATCAGACAAATGCAATTTTGTAATAAAAAAGAATAAGGAGAAATGAACCTTAAATGGGAAACAAAGGTTAAAAGTGTATTGAAAAGACATAGGGGAGGAAAAAGTCACTAGTAAATTATTACCGATTATTGCACAAGAGAATTTTCCTGAAATATATTTTCTATAATACGTAGTTTGTTGTTTCTATGCCCCATAACTATGACTAATATTTTTGCAATAACTGGGTTAAAGATTTTCCCCTATTCTTTGCTTCTTTTTTTGGTTTGTCAGATGAAAATTCTATTACGCACAAAATAATTTTTGTAATATTACTGCGCAAGAGAAAAATTGATGAAAAATGTGTCATCAAAACTGGAATAATCGAGAACTGGACTGTACTGGAATAATGTCTTTTTTTTTTGTTTTTGTTTTTGTATTACACCAGTGCTGCATATATTACGTCGTAGAAAATGGTTTTGCGAATGATTTTTCAAAGGCGCATGCGGCTTCATTTTATTACTTTATCTAATGAAATAAGAAAAAACAAAAAAAAAAAAAAATGGAAGAAGAAAAAAAAAATCGATACAAAAGTTGGGTAAATGGTGTAATCATAAAAGACATTACTTTGTTGTTATCTCTTTTCCTTTTCTAAAAATTATTATTTATAGAGAGAATACTTTTTGCTTGTGCTTTCATAAGAAGAGTTCTTTATTTTTGGGTGCTTTTATATTACAGTAGATAGTCGTTTCACTGTAACAGCAATTTTCAATTCTCCAAATAATAACAACAGTAAAACAGAGAGACTCCATTCTACAAGAATAAATAAAAAATCAAATAAGCTTCACGAACGTACTAAACAGGGCGAGAGAAAATTTTGTAAAAAAAAAAATTTTTTTTTCTTTTTTATTTTTCCGATCTAAATTTGAATAAAGAAAATTAAATTTTAATTCATTAAGTGATTAAGTTTGATTTGTTGATAAAATTGTGTCTTTTTTTTTTTTGTTGTTTGCTAATTATTTTAATAAAACCTAATTATAAAAGGTGTTTTTCAACACTTCAATTGTGGTGAAAATTGAAATTGTTTCTTCGTGTGTTTTTGTTGTAAATACTACAAAATTTACTTCCTAATAAAAAAAAAGTTGTCGCTCCTTTCATAAAAATTTATTTGAAAAGGAAGCAGGAAGTGTGTTATACGATTTGTTAATTAATTTATTTATTTTGAAGGAAGTTTATTGATTTGTTGAATTTTAATTATTAAAATTTTATTAACCCTTGTGGTTTACGTTTTGTGACATTTAGTCACCGTCAAGTGAAGTAACATATTTGTGGTTGATATTTGTGTCTGATACCCTGCTTGTCTTTAATTTGTTTTCGGGAAGTGTGACGCAAAAAAGAAATAAATTTGAATAAAGAAAAATGGATACCGAAATTCATACATCAGATAAAAATGTTTTATTAGACGATGGTGGTGATATAACTACCACAGCACCAAAAACAACAAATGGTTTATGCAAAACTAGACCACTGATTTGTTGTTTAATTGATCCATGTAGGTTTTGTTTTTTTTAAATGTTTGCTATTTGTCGCTTTATTTTTTTATTAAATAAATTTATTAACAAAACAAGTGCATTTTGTTTGTTTGCTTTTATTTTTCTTATAAAATTAAATTAAATAAATGAGAAAAGTCATTATCAAGGTTATTTTGTTATATAAATAATTTTATATTTTTTTGCTCAAGTATTCGGATATTTTTTTTTTTTTTATTGTTTCATTTTTTGTTTGCAAAATAATTTTTATAATAATTGATTGCATCACCTATACACTAGTAACACAAAATATTGACAATTCACAAATACTTTTTTTTTTTGTTTTTTCGTTAATGATTTTTGTTTGTTTCTTTAATTAAATAATTAATTAAATTCTTTTCTTTTTTGATTTAACTAATAAACTAATTCTTCCCTTTTTTTTCTCTACTTTGTATTTAATAATCTTGCCTAATCCTTTGTGTGTGTATTACATCATTAATACGATTGCAGATGCTTGGTTCAAGCCTGATCGATTACATCCAAAGGGTAAGTTGTTTTTTAGAAAAAAAAATTAAAATTATTAGTTCAAAAATTTAGTTTTTTTGTTTGATGTAACCCGAATTTTATAATTTGTATGTAATAATTAATTAAGGCACTCTACTGTCTAATTGAAATTGAATTGAATAATTAAGTAAGTACAGGGAAACTAGAAAAAAGAAATAAAATCAATAATACTGCCATCTAGTTGTGAATAGTTGATTTTTTTTTTTTTTTTACTGCTGGTCATCGTAGACTTTTAATGGGAATTATTGATAACATGGCGTTAATAACTAATTAAAATAATTAACTAATTAATCTAAAATAATTAAATATTTAATTAAAATAATATTTAAATTGATTTTTTGCTTAATATATATAATTATTTCTAAACCGAAATACATAGTAAATGAAATTATAATTTTTTTTTTTTTACATTTTAGTATGAAATAGGTCAGTAAAATAAGAGTTAAATTAATTACAGTAGAGTCTCAAAGTTTTTGAAATAAATAATTCAATAAGGAGTGGTCATTATGTTATTGAATAGTTTTATAAATTTTCAATGTAATGTACCTTGTATAGTACGATGTGTTATATGGTGAATTTTTTATTATTATTATTATTATTCTTTTTTAATAATAAAATTGTAAAAAAAAAAAAAGAAAATAATCAATTGCGATTGGATAATAACTTGGCACCACTGTTTTTTTTTTCTTTACCTTTTGCCTCGTTATGCACCTGTTTTATTATTTTTGTGTTTTTATTACAACTTCTGTTTGTATTTCCTTTTCTTTTTTATTTATTTATTTGTACAAATTGATTGTGTGAGTACAGTTACCTGTATTAGGAGGGTTCACTCGATTCATACATGCACAGTTTTATCTACAATTAATTTCTTTTTATTCGTTATAATTTTTTTTTAATTTATCTAGTTATTTGCTTTGAGTTTAGTAATTTTGTTGTAGTTTGTGTTATCCCTTTTACAATTAAAAAAAAAAAAAGAATTAAAAATTAAATTCTATTAATAAAAGTCAAATGAAAAATGTAAAAAATAGAAAAATCAATAAGGGTGTCGCCCAGAAGTTGTCTTTTTTTGTGTATGCTATTTTGTTGCATTTTTTTTGTTGTTGCTGTTTAATAATTTATTAATTATTTTGTGTGAGCTATTTAAATGGGAAATTAACATGCAATTTTGATTGGTGTTGGTGCTGATGGTGGTGGTGGTGGTTTTATTTATTATTATTTTGTTTTTTTTTTTTTGTTTTAGTATTTATAATTTTAATTCATTAGAAATGTAATTAAAATATAAATATTTGGCTTAATGACAAATTTTTCAATTAATAACTGACAGTAGGAAAAACAATAAAAAAAAAATAAAAAAAAAAAAAAATTTGTATATAGTTGAGCAAGACTGATGAAAGAAAAAAGCAAAATTTGAGTAATTTTTATTTACTAATTATAGACTTAATTAGGATCCTGGCTAGTTTTAATTTATTTTTTAACATAACCTCGTCCTTATTTATGACTTTTTTTCGTTTTTTTTTTTCGTTTTATTTGTTTTATTTGCTTTGCTGTAATTATTTTTAATTAATTATTGTGGTCAGATTGGGTCAATTAATTTTTCTTTTTTTTTTTGGTTGGTTGGTTGGTTGTTTTTTTTTTTTTTATTTGATTCATTTGATTGTTTATTGATTTATTACTGATGTGTTGCTTCTCTGAACTCTTGAGAATTTGATAATTTTTGTTAAATAAAAAAGAAAAAAAGTTTCACAAGGGACATCTCTAACCTAATTTCAATACAACTGATATGACTAAGTATCTGATTTAATGATTTAAATAAATTTGTATGTAGATTTTTTTTTTTAATTTATTATTTGATCTATTTTATTGCCTGTGTCTGTAAATAAATTTAATTAAAAGTAAAATATTTATTTAAAAAAATCATTTTATGCATTTTGCGTTTATCATTTTCATTAGTAAAAATTTCTTTACTTTTTGATTGATTTATCAACCTAATGACACAGAAATAATAAAAGCAAAAAATTGATTAGATAAAGCATAGAAAGTTAAAATAAATGTTTATTTTATTATGGTGGATAAATATGAGTTTTATTATTATTATTATTATTATTATTATTAATATAAATATCGATTAAAATTTTCTATCTATCTATTTGTTGTGACTAATTTTTTTTTTATTATCATTTCTGTAAAATTAATTTTTATTTTTTTAATTAGTAAAAAAAAAAAAAAAAAAACAGTGACGGTTGCGATTGCATTATGTAATTTTTGATTTAAAAAATAATGAAAAATGACTAAGCATTGATTTTTCTTTGGTGGTGTTATTGTTGCTGTTGTTGTGACTGTTGCTAGCTATGAATCATATTTATGCTTTTTTATCCTTTGGTAAATTTTAAACAAAAATTATAAATTTGAGACACCCTTGTGTTGGGTTGCTAGGGTTTTTTTTTTACTATTTAAATTTATAGTGAATGCATTTTTTTTTTTTTTAAATTCTTTTTGTGTTTTATGAATTGAAACCTTTTAAGTGTTTTTCTCTGGTTCTGATATCGTTGTTTGTAGGGAAAAGATAAACCCTTTTGTGTCTCCTTTTACAATTTGCTTGTACAGTTTTATTATTACTGAATAAGATTTAAAAAAAAGACAGCATAAGCCCCCAGTATAACGATCAAATGGTAAACAGACTGAAACATACGACTTAATTATTATTATTCTTTTTCCCGGAAATATTTGTGGTGGTGGTGGTTGGTGGTGGTGGTCGTAGTTTAACACATTTATTATTAAGAAATTTTATTTTATTTATTTATTTTTTTTTGTTAGAAGGGCACGAATAATTTAATGGTAAAATAAAATGAAGAAGAATTTTTTATAATATCGACCCCTACCTATTATTGTGGGTTTTGTAATCGGTGTCGTCGTCGCGTCATTACAAAACCAACATTAGTCACGTTTGAGGAGTTAGTTAGTTGTTCGGTTTTAGAGAAATAAAAATTCAGTGTACTCTGAACCTTAAGTAATTTAATAAAAAAAAAAAAAAAAAAAACGAAAACGAACAAGAAGAAAAATTCTTAACCAAAAAAGAAAAAAATTAATTTAATTAAAAAAAAAAAAAAAAATTTTTTTAAATTACTGTCGGCGACCGTCGATATCTTTTGTAACGATCAACCGCGACAACAAGCGACTATTGTATTTTATTTTTTTTTTTTTTTTGATGTTTATGTAAAACAAAATTATATTTCTATTAATAAATGTAATTAGAAATAATTATTAGTGTTTTTTGTTGTCCCCTTTAGAAGTGGTAGTGAGTGTACTTGTTGTTGCTGTTTTTTTTTTTTGTTTGTCTCTTGTTTGGTTGTTGGCTAGTTTTCCGAATGTGATTTGCTATTTTATTGTTGCTGTTGTGAAGTGCTCAGTGCTGCTGGTTTATTATTATATTTGGTGAATTTTATCTCTATCCTCCTAACCCAAGTTAAAAATTTCTTTTTTTTTTTTTTCTTTTTGGTCACCCCCAGTTTGGTTAAAGAAATTGTTTATCGTTGTTGAGAGATGATTTTTGGTTGTTAATAAATTTCCGTTAGTTACTTTGAACGAATATTTTGTTTTAATTGATTTTATTTTTTTATTTTAATTTTTTCTTGTTTCTTATGTGTGTGTGTAATAGTTTTAATATTTAATTATTTTTTTTATATTTTAGTTTTTATTAAGAAAGTTTATTAAAATCGATGCGCTTAAGGTGTGATTTATTATTTTGTTGAAATTATTGTGAACTTTGAAGGTGAATCTTGAATTTTTGTTTTGTTTTGTTTTTTTTTTTTTTTTTACTAGTTTTAAAAAGAAAAAAAAGTTTTTTAATATAATTTATTAAATTAAAAATTAAAAAAAGAAAAGAAAAAAAAAGTGATTTTAAAAAAATGGTTTCGTTAGCGGATTTAAATCTTGATATAAAATTCACTCGTGACGAGAGTAAGTTGATTTTATAATTTTTTAATAAATTAATTAATTTTTTATTTTTATTATTATATGAGCTGAGAAGAGTTTTAAAAAGTAAAAGAAAAAATAAATTTTTTCTTTTTTTGACTGACTTGACTGACTGACACAAGAAAAAAAAAAAAAATAATAAGAAAAATCTCTGAAGGATGGTAAATTATTAGTTAAAAATTAAAAAATAAAAAGAAACTTCACTTCACATATCTACATCACTCAGCGGCTGTTGTTTTACTTTTATTTTTAAAATAAAAATGAAAAAGAAAAAAGTTTAAATTATGTAGAGACGAAAAATACCTACCTAGGCAAGAAACAGTAAATAGCAGAGCACAAGCGCAACTTGCTATCCAAAAATAAAAACGCGTCCCCGTCTTCGTTGTTGTTTTTTATTCTAAATCTAAATGTCATGTTATAAATGTGGTTGCTAAGTTGCTTTAAAAATTTGTTTTCGTTTCTTTTCTTTTATTTTTTTTTTAAAGTTTATTCTAGTGAAAATTAAAGCCACGTTCATACATTATGACATTTAAGTTTCTTTTTTTTTAACTCGTGGATTTTGTTGAAAAAAGTCTTTTTCTAACTCAGCTACTATATTTTATTTTACTAGAAAAAGAACAAATGTTTGTTATCTAATCGCATTGAATTTTATTATTTTTTTTTTATTATTATTATTTTTGCCAAAATATTATGAAAATTGTTTTTCTTTTAATTAAAAATAAAAAAAAAAAAATTGAAAGAATAAATATATTTAATTAATTTAATTTTAACGTTTATTTTCTCTGTCATTACCTATCGTGTAGTTTTTTTTTTGTTTATATTTTATTTAATTACAAAAACCATAGACAAGCGAATATTTTGTAATAAAAAAAAAAAAAAAAAATCAGTTGCTGCCAATAGAATTTTTTATTTCTTAATAAATTTTTTTTTTAAAAAAAAGTTTTCTTATAAAATGCAATGACACTTGCCGTCTGTTTTATTCAGTTCTGTTCTTTTGACATTGCTAAAATAATTTTTGCTAATGCTAATTTCTTTTCTTTTTTTGCGTTTCGTTGCAAAAATTTATTGATCTTATCAATAAATATTTTTGTTACGTAATATTTTGTTGGATAGTTAATTTATAATGTGGTTTAGTAAATAAAATATGATTAATTATGAATATAGCTGCTAATTTATTGATTTTCTGAATTTTCAAAGATAATTTTTCGTTTTTCTATATTTTCTTTCCGTCGCTAAATGGTGGGTACATATGGTATTGTGTCGGTGGGAGGCAAAAGATTATTATTTTTATTAATAATAATTTTATACAACAAATATGACTTGAATATTAAATTAAATTTAAACTATTAAAGGAATGTGATTTATGATACGTAGAATATTATTTTTTATTCCTTATTTAATTATTTTTGCTGTATTAATGTATTGATTTTTCTTTATTACATTTATTATTTTTATTATTAATTAATGATTTGCATTTTAATATATATTTATAGCGTAGTTTTTATGGAGACTTTATATGATATTGTTTGGTTTACTCTTTTCCAAATCTTATTTACTTGTTTTATTCATTTATTTTTAGAAATATGTTTTTATTATTTTTCTTTTTGCTATGAAAAGTGAAAATTTTCTTTTTAAGGTTTCAAAGAAAGGAAATGAAATGTTAGTTACCTTCGATTGTAATTTTATTATATAATATCGACTATTGTTTTTTGAACTATTACGAGAAAATTGCTTATTCTACTAGAAATATGAGATATAAAAATAATTTTGTTGAATTTCTTTATTTAATTGCTCTATAATGCATCCATGTCACATCTCTAGTATTGATTGTAATCTGACACAATTATAACAAGTGATTAGAAAAATATTATTATTAAAAATTTTGTTTAGTCGACATTTTAATAAAAAAAATGTCAAGAGTCACTTAAAAACGTGTATTACATATAGCCAGCTGTGTGAATATCACTTTACAATTACAATTATTGAAATATGGCAACTAAGCATATTTTTTTTTTTAATTCTCTCGTCTTTTAAATTTATTCTTAATAACTGAATGTTAATATCCTAGGCATCTTATTTCTTATGAAATAAAAAATTTTCTATAAAACATAAACGAGCACAACAACGACTTGTAACATAAGAATTATGAAGTAATGTTGAAAATATGCATCCTCGGCGGGGCAACACAACGTATTTTAAGTATTAATAAAAATTAAAAAAATATATATATATATAATACACACACACACACACGGTTTCCAGACGTATAAAATAATCTCACATCTTTATTCCTTTTTTTTTTTTTATATAATAATAATAAAGCACACATGTACGGCTTAACTGAGCTAAGCTAAACTAAACGGTCCCGTATGTAGTTTAATTTTCTTTTTCTGTTTAAAGTGCTCCGTGTTGCTTAAACATACAACGTTTTGTTTGTTTATTTGTTATATTTTGATTCATTAATTAATTAATAAATTAATTAGTTTTTTTTTTCTTAATTATTACATTAGCACACGTGTTTTTTTTTTTTTTATTCTGTTTACAGAGCGAAAAATCCGTTTTAAGTAATTATATTCTGGTATTATTGCTTTGTTATTAGTGCGCCTGATAATGGTTAAACCAACACACTTGTTAAAATCTTATCAACTTTGCCTTAATTTTTATATAAAAAAAAAAATTCTGTGTATTCTGTATGCTTTTTTACTTAGCTTAACTTAAATAAAACAAAACAAAAAAAAAAATTCGTTTTATGGCAAAATAAAAATAAATATCATTGTGTGGTGATATTTGAAATTTTATTTTTCTTGTTGCGTGGTGGTGATGTGGAGTTCTCTTGTCATTTATTAATTAATTAATTAATTATTATTTTTTTTTTTTATGTTGTTGTTTTTGCGTTATAATAAATCTTGATATATTTTTGTATATAATTTTATGTTTAATAATACAAATAGAATAGATAAAGTCACCTTGTGGTCATTTTATATTTTGATTTTATTTTGCGTTTAGATGACGTAAACAATTTTGTAACTTTGTAACGTTGTCGTTGTTGTTATCGTTGTCTACGTTTCTACTGTTGCATAGTAACGCTAAGTAATTGTTATCTCTTTAATATATGCTGATAAGGTTTTTTTTTTTTTTTTTTAATTAATTAATTATTTATTCATCTTTATTATCATTTATTTATTTATTTATTTATTTTTTTTCTAGTAATTTAACAAGAAGAAAAAAAAAATTTCATTGTTTTTTTGTTTTATTGCTTTATTTTACCTTTACCGTTGAAATAAAAATTGTCATCAATAAAACAATAAATTAATTAATAAAATAACGTTACTATTTCCTTTACTATAAAAAACATTTAAAAACACTATTTCCGTTTAATTTTGCATTTTGTGTCTCTATTAAAAAAAATAATTATTATTATTTTCACCAGTAAGAAAATTTATTTTATTTTTAATTACTTTTTTTATTATTATTATTATTATTATTTAACCGGCGTCTAGCGGGGAGCTACATTATTTTATTAATAAAATTATTTATTATTTTTTTATGCAATAAATGAGTAAAATAAATAATTTCACCAGTGTGGAAAAAAAATTTTCGTTGTTCTTTTTCACTTTTATATGGATTTTTGTTGTCTTTGATTATTTTTATTGGAAACTGGTACATGTTTATAATGTAGTTCGTATATTATCAGGACTTTTAATACATGAAACACAACAACACAGTGAAATAATTTTTAAAAAATTTGCCACGACGTAAACAAGAAATTGTGTTGTTTGCTCTCATTCGTCTCAAGTCTTTTGTGTAAAAGTGAATGCTGCTGCAGCAGCTACTACAACCAACAACCATGAATTATCTTTATTTGCGCTACAAGTATTCCTATCAAAATTACTCTATTATCTAGCCCAGACTTTTAATGCACTTTTAAGAAGAATATAAAAGAAAAAAAAATGTTTTTAAGAGCTTTTTTTATGCTTTTTCTTTCTAATGTAACAATTATCCATCTCTTTGTTTTCTTTTTTGTTTGTTTCCCTTACTGTTTTCTGTGTAAAAGAAATTTGTTTTCTTTTTTTACCTTCACTGTTGTTGAGTCGTATTGATGAGATACCGTACAAAAGCGTTTTTAATTATTTTTTTTTTATCATATTTGTTACATAAAATGAAATAAAAAGGCAAATTCAGGTGATTTTTTTTTGCTTGCTTCGTTGGTTTTTTTTTTTCTTCTTCTTTTTTTGTCTGTTTTGTTGTTGGTGGTTAAGCTGCTGTTGTTTGCTTTCTTGCTTTTAGTTTAGTAAACTTTACACAACATCAAATAAAAAAAAAAATAAATAATAAATAAATAAAAGCTGCTGACTGTGGAAAGAGAGAATTCATTTAAAATACAGAAAATAAAGAAAAGAAAAATACTAAAGACTTAAGACTTAAGACAGTTATAAAAGACAAGAAAACGTATTTGGACGTGTTTTTTTGGGGTTTTTTTTTTTTATATAAAATAATTTTTTTTTTATTTTAATTTGTTAATTTGTTTATCGAAGTTTAGTTTTTTTTTTTTTTTTTTTTTTTTGAATAAACAAATTATTAGTTAACTTTGTTGTGTGACGACTTGATTAAAACTGTAACGTGGTTGATAAATTCTTTGTGTCTCTTTAGCTTGAATAATTTTTGTTGTTTGCTTAATTAAAATTTAACGTAATTTAAAGTAATTAACGAATAAAAATGGGTAAAAAACCAAATGTACGTTATACAAATGGCAATAGTTATGCTGGCACACAATTACCTGAACGTGGACCAGGTAATTTACGTTTTTTTTTTTTATATAAAATTAATTTGGTGTAATGAGGAGAAACAAAAAAAATTTGGTTGTAATTATTCTATTAAACTCGCGCATAACAAGTGTTTTTTTTTTTTTTTTTTGGTGATTGAGTGTTTTACTGTACACGTGTCAGTGAAGTTTTTTTTTTACTGTAAAAGCTCTTTGATTTTGTTAATTTTATATTGGATTAATTTTACCAAATTAAAACGACAAAACGACCTGTGCTGCAATTAGCCACATATACATATAGAAGATTTATTAATGAGTGAGACACTGATTACATGTAGTGTGGCTAAAGCCAGCCAACGCATCAACGAATAAACTTTTTTTCTTTCTTCTTTCTTTTTTTAAATTTATGATTGCGGCTGACTTTTTATTTTTATCTATTTTTTTTTTAATTATTAATTTTAAATTATTAGTTTATTTCTTATTATGATATTATTGATAGTGGTGGGGGTGGAGAAGTGTTTATTATACATTAGTACGTTATATTAGCTGACGGATAAAAAATGTGTTTAGAAAGGCGTAAAATTAGGGAGGGTTTCTATCATTGTATTTCTATAAACAATATTATAGAAAATCAACCTTTAATTGATTTAATTAATTTTATTATTCGTTTCAATTAATTATTAGATAAAAATAAAAAATTGGTTTGGTTTTATTGAAATTTTGTTGATTTGTGTGTGGCTGTCGATTTGAGTTAATTTTTGCTTGTTAACTTTGTGTTGTTTGGTCTCTCTTTCTCTGCGGTTGTTGTTGGCCAAACTTTTTGTTTTTTTTTAAACTTAAGCCAACACGGCAAAATAATAAAAAGAAAAAAAAAATTTTTTTTTTAAGCATTTTTATAAGAGAGAGAATAAAATTCAACAGTGAAATTGTTGCAGGACAACAATCGAATCTGAAAACAACGTAAACGTTGTCACATTATACGTATGCTGGTTGATGGCTGGAGTTTTTTTTACATTTCAAGTTTATTTATGCAATATGTGGTTTTGGAATTGATGAAAATTAATAATTTTAGTAGAGTAAAGTGGTGTTGCTTTAGGAAGTTGATTTAGTTAAGTAAGTTAGTTTTGCTCTCGAATTTTTCTTTTACTTTGCGTGGTGTAGTGATGTCTCTACATAAAAATTTAATGAAATGGATGAAAATTTATATTTAAATTCAGAAAGCATGAAAATTAATTTGTCATGCAGATTAAGCTTTCTTTGCTTTGTTTTAACTTTTTTTTTTTTTAAGTGGATTATCTTTCTTGATGCATTCTCTATAATATTTAAGATTAATTAAGAAAAGTTTTATATTTATTTTCATTATTAAAGTTTTTTAATACGATGCTGGAAAATGTTTTATTTTTTTATAAAACTTTTGGTCAGTCAGAGTATCATCAGCTGTTTTATTTTTATATTAATAGCAGCTCTTTACTCACATCTCTCCACCTCAACACGTAACAAAATTAATTTTAATACAAAAATAATATAATAACGCGAAATTTATTTTACTTTTTTCTTTTTTTTTTTTCTTAATAAATTAGCCAGAAGTTTTTTGTGAATATTCACGTTTTAAACAGATGATTTTTCGGTTTTGCAATTTAATTTCGTTAATTAAATTTACATATGGTGTGCGTTTCTTTTTTTTTTTTGATTATTTTTTATTAATTTTTGTAGGTTATGATTTAGTTCTTGAGTGGTTAGAATTTTTGATTATTAATTTATTGAGCAAAGTTAGGTTAGAAAAGGTGCAAAATTCTATTGAAAATTCTTTCTAATTCTTTTACAGTGGTTGTGTTTTGTGTACCTTTTTGAACAACGTAGTCTGACGATTATTACTATACTCGATGCTACTGATTTGAAATTTTAAACAAAAAGTATTTAAGCAAACAATTTTTTTTGGTTGTTGTTTAAAATAAAAAATGTACTTTGTGTCGTTGAAATTAATTTTAGAATTTTCTTTATTTCTTTTTTTTTTTTTTTGTGCATTTAATTTTCGTTTGGATATTGGTGTTGGTTGTATGATGATGCCTAGCCAATAATAATAATAATAATAATCGCAAAGAAAAAAGCAGCTTCATGTGTTTTTCTTTCTTTTTTTTTTTTTTTTGTAGATGAAATTTATTTTTACTTGTGGAATATTCTTTGCTGGTTTTTCTCTTTGTGTCACAATTGTGGAAATTTGTTCACAGTACATTCGGAGGGTTTATGTTTTTCAGTTTTCAAGATTAGAAAATGATAATTTTGTTGGTTATTAATCCAGCTTGTGTGAAATCAGGTTAAAACTACATTATTGTAGGCGTTATTCAAAGATGTTTATACCAGTTTCCCTAGTTAATTTAAAAATGATTTTATTATCAGTATGAATCATTCAATGAAGTCGTGTCTACAATGTGGTGTAGCTTGAAAATAAAAATAAATAATAACCGTTGAATAATCATCCAAGGTTGCCTCTACTGTATTTTCTTTTTCTTCATTTTCTATAATTAAATTTTTCATTATTTCTTGTTTTATTTAAAAGCCAAAAACACATTTGCTAAATTTATTTTCGATATATGGATGACGTTCGTGTTCTTCGTCTTTAAAAAACCAAAAATTGTTTTTCTTTCTGATTTTGTTCTTTTCGCGTTTGTGTGCTCTGTTCTGTTCTGTTCCGTTCCTAAAGTAATTTTATTCTTGTAAGACAAATTTTTTTTTTTTTAAGATTTTCCAATAGATTTATTTTTAATAAATAAATTTTCATTTTACTTTCGTCTCTATCTATTTTCGTAGTTTTTCTTTGCCTTTTGTTCAATTTTTGTTTTTTGTTTTTTTTTTTTGTTGAAGGCAAAAGTTATTTCTTTTTAAGTGTTTCGCCTGTTTTTCTTTTCTTTTTTTAATTTTATTTTTATTAGTTTTGTGTAATTAAAATCTGATTAATATACGTTACTTGCTGGCTAGTTAATAGTTTTTAATTAAAACGTACTGAGTGGAGGAGAGAGAGAGTAGAGAGAGAGTACTTTGTTGTTTAATTCATTTTTTTTATTTATTTTCTTTTTTATATAAAAAAAAGTGAGTTTTGGGGGGTTGATTTTAATTTAAATCAATTTAATTGGTGTTTTTTTCTATTGATTAATTTTTTTTTTTTTTTTTTTAAATTGTTTTAATTAAAAAGCGAAGTTAACATTTAATTTAATTAAAGTTAATTAATTTAAAAAGTAAATTCTGGAAGGAATTTATGTTTAAAAATATTTTTTTTTATTTTTTTTTTTTTTGTGTGGTTATGACATTTTTTCATTTTTTTTTTTTTTATTTTTAACTAAAATTTTCTTTATTATATAATTTTGTGTTAATTAATTTTTCCTTTTTTTTTTTTTTTTCTTTTCTTTTCTTTTTATAGTGGAATCATTAATTTATTGGCGTGATACAAAAAAATCTGGAATTGTATTTGGCATCGGTTTGGCTATATTATTAGCGATATCATGTTTTTCGGTGATTAGTGTATTCGCTTATGTTTCATTGTTGGCATTAGTTGGAACAATATCATTTAGAATTTATAAAAATGTATTACAAGCTGTACAAAAAACATCCGAAGGTCATCCATTCAAGTGAGTTCCTTAGAATAATTTATATTTTTTTTTTAATTAATTTTTATGTGTTTGTTTTTTAAAGGGAATATTTGGAATTTGACTTAACATTGTCACAGGATAAAGTACAGCAAGTAATCAGTGTTGCTGTTGCCCATTTTAATGCAACAATGGGAGAATTACGTCGCTTGTTCTTAGTCGAGGATTTAATTGATTCAATTAAATTTGGTTTATTATTGTGGTGTTTAACATACTTGGGATCATGGTTTAATGGCATGACTTTGGTTATTATTGGTAATTATTCTGAAAATTTCTTTTTTTGTTTTAATAATAATTGATTAATTAATTTTCGCATTTTTATTTTAGCTTTTGTCGCATTATTCACATTGCCAAAAGTTTACGAAAATAATAAACAATCAATCGATACATATTTGGATCTAGTCAGAAGCAAGATTATTGAAGTAACTGATAAGTAAGTGATTTGAAATTTTGAATTAAATAAAAATTATTATTTCTTTAATTAATTAATTAATTAATTTTTTTTTTTGTTTATTTAAAATCAGGGTGAAGACTGCTGTCCCAATTGGCAAAAAACAAGAAAGTGAAAAAGATAAATAAATGAATAAAAGAAAAAAAAATTAATTTTTATCTTTATAAATTTACCTTTCATTATTTATTTTTTGTTTTATTTTAATTATTTTTTTCATTTATTTTATTAAATTAAATTTTTATTTCTCTTTCTTTTCTTATCAAAAATGATATAAATAATAATAATAATAATAATAATAATAATAATAAATAAAAACTCCTCTATTCATCTGTTATTTTATTTTTCGTTTTTCTTTTCTTTTATTGTATTATTTATTTTTTTTTTTAATTAATTAATTAAATATTCGTATCATTGTTGTTTTTTTTTTTTTTTTTTAACTCTTTGTTTAATTTAATTCTGTGTAAAAGATATAAAAACGATTCTTTTGTATTAGGAATTTTAATTTAATAAATCCAGATACATTTGAATACGTTTTGCACACGGTGTGTGGTATGTACATGCACTTGTATTATGATATACCTACCAAACGATTCGTTAGAATGATTTTTGTCATCCAACAATTATTATTCATGATGATTCTTAATTAATACAAGTACGCACCGATAAATTTATTGAAAAAAAAAACCTTTTAAAGGTAGGCAAAGTCACACACACACAGTATGGATTTAATTTAAATATCAATCTAAAATCTGATTGAATATTTGTATGTACCAGAAATGTTAATTCAAACGATCGAATTCAAATTCGTATTCAAATTAAAAGGTTACAAAAGAAAAATGCAAGAAAGAAAAAAATTGATAAGAAAAGAAATTAAAATTTTAATTTTAAAATAAAGAAACAAGAAATTAAAATTTCTTTTAAAAACTAAAAAATATTTAATAAATAATTAAATTAGTATATAAGAGAAGCGAGAGAGTGAGATAACGAGCGAGAAAGTGTTATTAAATAGGGATTCATAAAAAAAAAAAATTAATTAAACCCACACCACCACCTACATACACAAAATAAAAAAAAAATCAAAAACTAAATATGAAAAGTAAAATTATTATTATTATTATTCACAAAATAAACAAAACATAAATAATTAATTAATTAATTAATAATAAATTTTAATTAAAAAAAAACAATTCACATCCAAAAACAAATCTAATTCAATTTTCGTTTCAGTAAATACGATTTCAAATAATTATTGTGTAAAAAACAATAAATAAATAAATTTGATGTAATTAATTTAATTAACATAATTAATTAATTAATAAAAGTTTTTTTTTTTATTTTTTCTTTGTTGTTTTTGATATTATTAAATATTTGTTATATTTTGCTGTCTGTGCGCTTTTAATTATTATAAATATATAAATTAATTAATTAATTAATTAATTATCGTTATAAAAATATTGAAAAAAAAAAAGAAGAAAAATAAATAAAAAATATTATATATTTATTCTATATTTAATCCTGAATAATAGAAAATAATGCAAAATTAATTAAAATAAATAAATTTATTAATATTATATAATTGTGTATTGCCTTTTTAATTAAAATTTAATTAATAATAATTTAAAGAAAAATATAAAAAAAAAGAAATTTTAATTCATTAATTAATTAATTAATTAATAAAAAAAAAGAAATTTATTTAAAAGAGAAGACACACACCCTTTGTCTGTATATCGGCAATTATTCGATTTTTTTTTTGTTTCATTTGCATTAACAACGCAGGTAGTTGTGAGAAGCAAAAAAAAAATACTTTGTTTATGACTTAAGTAATTAATCAATTAATTAATTAAAGAAAGAAAAGAGAGAGAGAGAGAGAAAAATAAAACTAACACCCAGCCATTGTCAACATTATGTTTTATGTGCAAAGTATGTAAAAAAAAAATTGAATAAAACAGAAAATTTTTATAACTAATAAAAATATTTAAAAGGCCAATCAATCAATGATTTAGTGCATTGTTTTAGTGTTTTTTTTTTTATGTATGTGTGTAATCATGCTTTAACAACAGAATGTAGCAGTCAAAGGGTTTATAATAATTATTTCATTACATTAATTAATTAATTTTCCTTTTATTTATTTTTAATTTATTATTAAAAAGAAAACAAAGAAAATCTATTTTATGCTCGAAAATTATTAAACAAAATAATTTTTAAAAAATTCTTTAATAAATAATTATGAAAATGAATTAAATTAAATTAAAATAAAAGATTATTTTGTTAAAATTATTCATTTTTAATTAAATGCTTAGAAAGAGAGAGAGAGAGAAAAAATGCGAAAAAAAAAAAATAAAAAAATAAAATCCTATGTCATGTGTTTGTGTCCCTGGCTTTTTTTTTATTATTATTATTATTATTATAAATAAAGAATTCATAAATTAATAATAATTAATAAAGTAAAAAACAAAAAATATATTTATATAAAGCATTTCAGCAGCAACATAATTAATTTTTTTTTTTTTTTTAATTATTTATTCGTTTTGTTTCAACATTAAATATTGGCTGACATTTTAAGCAGCAACAGCTACAGTGGCTTAATCACAGCTATTTGCTTTTGTTATTTTATTTGTTGATAGTTTAATTACAATGTTTTTTTTTTTTTTTAATTATTATTATTTAACTTAGTTTATAACAAAGCTTTGTTTTTATTAACTAATTAATTGATTTTAAATTATAAAAGTTTTTATCAAAGACTCATTCATTTTGTATTAGTATCGGTATAATATAAACAAGTCAAGTGACAAACCATGTATGCTTTTTTCTTTTCCCTGTATTTTTTTTTCTTTTCTTTTAAAGTACAGTCAACAACCAAATGATATTTCTTTTTTCTTTTCTAAATAAGAAAAAATAAATAAATAAAATTCTTCTCTTCTTTTACTTAATTAATTAATTAATAAAAATTTAATTGTAATTAAAATATATATTTATAAAAAAAAAAAGAAGAAAAACAAAAACTTATTTATAAATATTAAATTTGTGAGTAATTCGTTGTTAGATTTAAAAAAAAAAAAAATTAAAAAATAAAACATTTTTTATACTTTATGTTGCTAAAAAAAAATTTTTTATTTTTTGTTGCATCAAAAGAAAATCAAATATTATAATAATAATTATTAGTTGTTAAATATTTTATATTTTAATTAATAATAAAGAAAAAATAAAAAAATTATAAAAAGGCCCGAGTCTGTCCGTACTAAACGATAAATAATTAAATAAATGAAGAAAATTAATAAGAGAATAAAAGGTGGAAGAAGATTTATATAAAAAAAAAATATTTTTATTTTAATTTTTTCTTTTTTTTTTTTTATTGATTTTGCTTTTTTCTCTTCTTCTTACTTTAATTAATTAATCACCTAGAATTAAACAAATAAAAATTTAAATAGATATATTAAAAAAAATAAATAAAATAAATAACTTTACAATGTAATAACTGTTCGAGACATAAAAAAAAAATTATTGAAGAAAATTTTAATTAAGATGAAAAAACAATTTAATCATGCTAAATGTATTTTAAGAAAGTTTGAAATTTCATATATAAAAGAAAAAAAAAAACCACTTGATATCAATAAAAAAAAATAAAAACAATAAAATGGATTTATTTTATTCAGTGCAAACAAAAATAATTAACTAAAATCAGTGTTTTTAATTAATAAACTGATGAAATGTGTGAAAGGTAGAAATGAAAAAATAAAATTCGCCTAATATTAGATAACTTTGTGTACATGTTTTTGTGATTTTGCTTTATTCGTAAATTCGCATTTTTTTTAATACAAAAAATTGTTACCGAAAGGCGCTGGTTGGTATTGTATTTCATCACATGATTTGTTAATGACGTTGTTATTACTGTTTTCTTGTATTTCTTATAAAAACGTCATTTATAACGTTTTTTTTTTTTATTTAATTAATTAATTATTTAACATTACAATAATAATAATAATAAATAACAACCATTTTAGTTGTGTTATTTAATTCCAACAGTATAAGCGCCAGCGCCAACTTGTGTTACAGATTTTATTTTTCTTTTTTCGCTTGCAAAAATAAACTACATGAATCGGTGTAACAAACCATTAGAGCTTTTTTAACTAAACCATAGAGGACATTTATTTGAATATATCAAAAAATATTTATTAATAATAAATAATACGTATCAGCTGCGCATGCCTGACCTTCTGACAAGGTGACCGATATTAGAAGAAGAGACAGAAAAATATATTTACTCGCGGTCTGGATTTTGTGGTGATCGCATCATAAAAAAAATATTTTCTTTCTTAAAGAATAGAAAAAAAAAAATTAAATTAACTTAAAAAAAAGTGTTAAACGAATAAAAAAAAAAGAAAGGAAAAGAATTTTTTTCTTTTAATTAAAGCAAAAGGTTTCAAGAAAAAGGCATTCATCATGACCACACCGCAGTCTGATATTGAGAAAAGGAAACAAATTAGTGTTCGTGGTATTGCACAGGTGGAAAGTGTTAGTGAAGTGAAAAAACAATTTAACCGTCATCTTCATTATACATTGGTTAAAGATCGTAATGTATCGACACCCCGTGATTATTATTTCGCCTTGGCACACTGTGTCAAAGATAATCTTGTATCCCGTTGGATAAGGACACAACAACATTACTATGAAAAGGACCCAAAGGTTTGTTCCGCTAATTTAATTCCAATCTCACGAAAAACTCAGTATTTTGACATTTAATAAAAAAAAAAAAAAAACGTGCATTGGTGTGTGTTTGTGTGTTCTAAAATTAAAAGCAAAAAAATTTGATCGAAAAAAATAAGATTTTCCATACCAATACATTGGAAAACTTTAAAATTGACTGAATTTTTTTTCTGTTCATTATACCTTTCTACTACTATTGCACCAACTCCCACTTGCACACGCACACCACTTCATCATTTTTCTATTTTTCTACTTTTTTATGAGTTTTGTCACTTTGCAAGTCGCTAAAAACAGTACGACGCCGTCACGGGAACCCAAAATATAAATTTTTTTACAAAACAAATGCTCGATACACTGTTAAACCAAATTTTTGTCGTTTTTGTATTTCATAATCAATTTTCTCAACAAAAAAAGAAAAGAAAAAAAATTTTTTTTTCAATAACTTTCTTTTTCATTAAACATAAATAATAAATAAATTAATTAATAAATAAAACAATTGACAATAAATTAATTCAAAAATAAAAACTTGAAATCTTTTTTTTTTGGCAATTGTTAAATTTATGTCAATGCTGCAAAAGTGTGTTTGCATAAAATAATTAAAACAATAACAATTTAATGGGACATGCTATTACCAGACTCGTTATATTAATTTTTGAATGCAAAAATTGTGCGATGTTTAAAATGATATGAATTGAAAAAATTTGAAACATTTTGGCTACCATTGTTCAAGGTCACTAAAGGTTAATGCTTTTTTTTTTTTGCTTCTTCTGTTTTGCTTTTTTAAATATATTTTGAGAATCCGCCGTCACTAGAATTGTTAGCGTTGTATGTTGCGTAGAATTTTTTTTATCTTAATTTCGCCGGATTTTATACACTTATATACCCTAATCTGTCCTTTCTATTATTAGAAAATAAATAAAAAAAAGTTTTAAGGATTGGTTTTAATTAAAAAGAAAAAAAACAATTTTTTTAATTATTTACGTCAAAAGGTGTTGCATTTGATAAGCTATGAATTAATTTTTTGTATTAACGCAACGTTATCTTGACGCAAATGACTCATGTTTAAGCTATTTCGCTACTTTCTTCTAAGTACATGCTATTGCTGGTCTTATGTTATTGACGTGCTACGTACTAATAACTGGTCGCTACTTAATCCTACGTTATAAAATAAATTTCTTGCTAATTGTGCAAAAAAAAAAAAAATAAAATTTTTTTCTTAAAACAAAAGAATAAAATCGAATTTTTTTTTTTTTTGTTTCATGCTGATAACTTGACCTTCTTTTAACTTTGAAATAAAGTTTTTTCATTTTCATTTTAATTTTTTTCACATTGAAAAAATTTGTTTTATTTTTTTATTATTTCTTATTAATTTAACTAAATGGATAAAATAAAAAAACTTGATTTTGTTTCAATTAAATTTAATTGTAATTAAAAACGTGAAACGATGATGATTGATAGCAAATCGATATTCGGTTAACACATGTTTTTTTTTTTTTTTTTTTTTGGATAGGACAAGAAAAATCCTTTTTCGGTTTGTGTTTTAGCTAAGTATGGGGAATTTTATTTTTGGAGAGTACACGATTACTTGATCGATTCTATGGGAAAGAATAAAACTGCAAAAAGATTGCTCTTTCTCTAGAAAGGGTTAATTGAAAAAAAAAAAACTTTTTTATTAATTGATTTTTATGTTTTAATTAATTGTTTGTTTATTAGCAGTAATAACTTGTTTATTCCAACGAATATAACGACTATTTGTTTGTTATTTTTGTTGTCCTTAGTAACATTTTGAACGAATGAACAAATTTTTTTCTTTTTAAATTGAACAAAAATGGCTACCAACGAATTATTTGTTATGTCTAAGATATGTTTATTGATTTTATTTCTATTCAAATTATAAATATTGCGTACATTATTATTCTAATTATAATATTTTTATTATTATTATTTGTTTATTTTTGATTTAATTTTTATAATTAGTTTGTTTTTTAATTATAATTTTTTTTTTAAATATGTCGTGCTAATGTAACAGCTAAACAAAAATAGAGCAATGAATAAAAACGTTACAACGACAACGATAGAAATAAATTTTATTTGTGTAATTAATTAAATAATTAATAATAATTTCCTTAATATGATAACGATGCAATTATGTTTTTTTTCTTTCTACTCTTTTCTTGTTTTTTAACTTTTAATTTATATTATTTTGTTGTTACAAGTGAATGATAATAGAATTTTTTTATTTTTTGATTTATCATTTTAATTTTAATATGATTTCAATGATTTTTAATTTATTAATTTATAAATATTTAATATTTATTTATTTATTAAATTAAATAATTAAGGTTGAGGCTTTTTGTTTTGTCTCTGTTATTTTTTTTTTCTTTTTTTAAATTACATTTGCAATGTCAAAATAATTGTTTTTTCATTTTTTGTTTTAGAAGGTTTCGTTTATGTCTCAACGTTTTTTTTTTTTATGTAATTTGCTTATATTTTAGCACGTATAGATGGAAGTAGTTGATGTTATAGAGAAAAATCTAAATCCTTTCACTAACGTTACACTGAGCATGTGATTGGTTTTTATTCTATTTGTTATTCGAAAACCTTGCTTTCAGTTATACGAAAAAAATTTTTTAATTAGAACAAAGATAGAAATCAAGAGTAACAAGATTTTACTTTCGTATAAGAAAATTTATAAATCACGCCGTTGTCGAGCCGTTACATAATTTCTCGTTTGTTTAATTGAAAGAAAAGAAAAAAAAAACACGAGAAAAATGAAAATGTCGCCAAAGAAATTTGTCCTTAAATGACTTTGACTGCAGAAAATATGATTAGAAAACAGAAAATTTTTATGATAACTATGTACGTTGTATAAACATGCGGTAAAACATAATACTTTTACTTAGTAATTGATTTAAAAGAAAAAATAAAAAAATATTATCGATACGTGAAATGACATTTTTATGACCTTTGAAGTTTTTTTTTTTTCGTTATTTTTGTTTTGAAGTTTTCCCAATAAATTCACAACATAAATTAAATATCATTCGAGCGGTAAAAGAAGCGAAGCATTCATTGATGGCAATTTAATATCTTTATCTCGTTATTTTTATTTATATATATTTTTTGCAATGCGTTTAATTAAAAAAAAAATGTGTTATCAATTTAAAGTAAAAATGTAATTAAATAATAAACGAATCACGTTTTAATTATTTCTATAAATCGTGATTAAATAATTAAATTTTATGTTTTTTTTTTTCTTCTTCTTTTCTAGCGTGTTTATTATCTGTCACTCGAGTACTACATGGGAAGATCACTACAAAACACCATGATCAATTTAGGTATTCAGGGGGCATGTGATGAGGCGATGTATCAACTTGGTTTGGATATTGAGGAATTGGAAGAATTAGAAGAAGATGCCGGTTTAGGAAATGGTGGCTTAGGACGTTTAGCCGCTTGTTTCTTGGATTCAATGGCAACATTGGGTTTGGCTGCCTATGGTTACGGTATCCGTTATGAGTACGGTATTTTTGCCCAAAAAATTCGTAATGGTGAACAGGTTGAAGAGCCCGACGATTGGTTACGTTATGGTAATCCATGGGAAAAGGCACGTCCTGAATTTATGTTGCCCGTTAGTTTCTATGGTCGTGTTATTGATACACCTGAAGGCAAGAAATGGGTTGACACCCAAACTGTTTTCGCTATGCCATACGATAACCCAATTCCCGGTTACAATAACAATATCGTAAATACTTTACGTTTATGGTCCGCCAAGTCACCAGTTGACTTTAATCTTAAATTCTGTAAGTATTCCTTGAAGATTGGGTGAAGAATAAAATAATAATTTCGCCCTTTTTTTCTGATAAACTTTAGTCAATGACGGTGACTACATTCAAGCCGTGTTGGATCGTAATTTGGCTGAAAATATTTCTCGTGTTCTTTATCCAAATGACAACTTCTTTGAAGGTAAAGAGTTGCGTTTGAAACAAGAATACTTTATGTGCGCTGCCACATTACAGGATATTATCCGTCGTTTTAAGGCATCCAAGTTCGGTGAACGTAAAGCTGTACGTACATCATTTGAAACCTTCCCCGATAAGGTTGCTATCCAATTGAACGATACCCATCCATCTTTGGCTATTCCAGAGTTGATGCGTGTTTTGGTTGATATTGAGAAATTGAGCTGGGAAGACGCTTGGGATATTACAGTACGTACATGCGCCTATACTAACCATACTGTCTTGCCAGAAGCATTGGAACGCTGGCCCGTATCAATGCTTGAGTCCATTCTCCCACGTCATCTCCAAATCATCTACCAGATTAATTTCTTGTTCATGCAAGAAGTCCAAAAGAAATTTGGTGGTGATATGGATCGTATGCGTCGTATGTCACTCATTGAAGAGGAAGGTGAGAAACGTGTCAACATGGCTCATTTGTCAATTGTTGGTTCTCACGCTGTAAACGGTGTTGCTCGCATCCATTCAGAGATTATTAAGGATGATATCTTCAAGGACTTTTTCGAAATGACTCCAGATAAATTCCAGAACAAGACAAACGGAATCACCCCACGTCGTTGGTTGTTACTTTGTAATGCTGGACTTTCAGATTTAATCTGTGAGAAGATTGGTGATGAATGGCCAGTCCATCTAGATCAGTTGGTTACATTAAAGAAGTGGGCATTGGACCCAGTCTTCCAACGTGGCGTTGCCAAGGTTAAGCAAGAAAACAAATTGCGTTTGGCCACATTGTTGGAGAAAGATTACGGCATCAAGGTAAACCCTGCTTCAATGTTTGACATCCAAGTCAAGCGTATCCATGAATACAAACGTCAATTGTTGAATTGTCTCCACATTATCACATTATACAATCGCATCAAACGTGACCCCACAGCAAATTTCACACCACGTACAATCATGATTGGTGGCAAAGCAGCTCCAGGCTACTACACCGCCAAGAAAATCATCCAATTGATTTGCCACGTCGGTAACGTTATTAACAACGATCCAATCGTTGGTGACAAATTGAAGATCATCTTCTTGGAGAATTACCGTGTAACATTAGCTGAACAAATTATGCCAGCCGCTGATTTATCCGAACAAATCTCGACAGCTGGTACAGAAGCCTCTGGCACCGGTAACATGAAATTCATGTTGAACGGCGCTCTTACCATTGGTACATTAGACGGTGCCAACGTAGAAATGGCCGAGGAAATGGGTAACGAGAACATCTTTATCTTCGGTATGACCGTTGAAGAAGTTGAGGACTTGAAACGTCGTGGCTACAACGCCTACGATTATTACAATAGTAATCCCGATATCAAACAGTGTATCGATCAAATCTCTGGTGGATTCTTCAGTCCCGGCAATCCAAATGAATTCAAAGACATTGCTGATATTTTATTGAAATACGATAGATACTACTTATTGGCCGATTATGAGTCTTACATTAAGACACAAGATAGAGTTTCTGCTACTTATCAGGTAAATTTCCGCTGTCATAGCATTCTCTTGGTTTTTAGTTAACGCATTTTTTTTTTGTAGAATCAATCAAAATGGTTGGAAATGGCTATTCATAATATTGCATCCAGTGGTAAATTCTCAAGTGATCGTACAATTTGTGAATATGCCCGTGAAATCTGGGGTGTAGAACCATCATGGGAGAAATTACCACCACCATGCGAACCACGCGAATAAATCAAATCACCCGTTCAACAATTTTATTTTATTATTTTTTATTATTTTTTACAACCAAAAAAAGTAATGAATTAATTAATTAATATAAATAAAACACTCAGTGTCCCATGTCCACCCACCACCTTGTCGTCAAACGTCATTTAGTTTATTCTCAATTTCTATATTTTTTATATGAATATGTAAAAGAAGAAGAAACTGCTGCCATTACTTGAGTGTTTTATTTAATTATTTATTTATTTTCTTATTTATTATTTATTATTTAATTAACAAAACAAGAACAAAAGTAAAAAAAAAAAAAAGTTTTGATCACGATCTATAAATGTACATGTCGACGTTTATCATTAATTCTCTCTGATTTAAAATTGAAAAAAAGAAAAAAAAAATGATTTAATTAATTAATTAACACAAAAATGTACAAATTTACAAAAGAAAGAAAAATAAAAACTATTTTTATGTCGCCAAAATTAATTAATTAATTATTAAAAAAAATTATTACCACAAAATGGCAACCGTAAGTTTAGTTAAGAAAAAAAATTTTATTGCAAATAAGTCAAAAATGGCGTAGTGTGTTAACCATCGTATCCCCGTGTAAACATGTTGTTTGGCGTGCGTGAGAGAAAAAGAGAGCAAAAATATTTATTTATTATAAATAAAAGGAAAAAGGGTTAAGAGAAATGATTAAACACAGAAATGTTTAATTAATTATATTAAAAATAAATAATGTAAAAAAAATTATTCTTATATTAGAAAATCTACAAAAAAAAAAAAAATGTTTTTCTTGTTTATTCATTTTCACGTTTTGAATTGTTGTGCGCTGTTGTTGCATGTTGTTGTGTCTTTGACTTTCTCGAAACGCAATATAAAAAAAATTATTTAAATTCATCGCATTTTCTATCTCCTTTATCACCCTCTAACCCCCTTTTTAATTAATGTTTAAATGTATTTTTTCAACCGTTAATTATAATTAATACAAAAGAAAGCAATTTTATGAAATAAATTTTATTTAAATAAAGAAAACAAAAAAAAAATTTTTTTTTTTAGTTTTATGTGATGAGCAATAAGCAATAAAGAAAAAAAATCCTTTATCGGGTTTGTGTTTTTGTTTAAATCGGTTTAAGTCTTTAATATTAATCTTCTTTTTCTTTTTTGTTTATTTAAGCATTTTGGTAACGTGGTTAATTTTATTAATTAAATTAAAAAACAACGAAAGTCTAACGCCATTTTGAAAATGGAGATCAATTTCCTTAACCAGACAACATGGTAGATAAAATTAAAAAAAAAATTTAATTTGAATAAAGAATTTAACATAAATTACGCTTTTTATAATGTAATTAAAATAAAAAAAAGAAATTTATTATTATTTATAATTTAAAATGCAGTCGCAAAGAAAGTAATTAAATAATTGTTAATAAAAAAAATAAAAAAAACAAAAAAATTCTATAAAATACTCGTTAAAAATTAAATTATTAAAAAAATTAAAAAATTCTCTGTGTTTTCCTTTAATTTAATTATAGAAAAAATTAACAAACAACACCAATTGGTGTCGATGAACTTTTAGATTAAATTGCGCTTGAATGTTTACTAACCTTTTAACACATTTCTGTTGTCCTACATACAAATTTCTTCGTTTTTCCTTTTTTTTTTTTTGTGTTTTGTATTTTGGTTACGATAAGCCGAAATTATTATATCAATTTTCATAGTAATAAAAAATTATTATTTTTGTTTATTTATAACTCTGTATAACATAAAAAAAAATGTGTTTAAATGAATAATCCAGCAAATGATTAAGTGGAATTTTTCTTATCAAACATTTCATAGCAATTAGTAATGTTATCATAATTTATGGAACACTGATTGTATTTACTTAGGCGAAAATATTTGTTGACATTGTGTCACTTCAATAATAATAGTATAATATCAATAGATGGCACAGTTAACAGTAAGTAATGTAATTTATTATTAAATTTTTATATTTTCTTTCAATCCGTATTGAATATGTTTTTGATTTTTTTTTATATGCTTTTTGAAGAAACATTTTTTTATGTTTTTAAAAATTAATTCAGTACGATCAAATCTGTTCATGTGAATAGTAATGTAATTAGAAGTGTTTTTTCAATATTATAAACGAGAAAATTTTATTAATTAATTTTTTTATTTGAAAAAAGCCTGTTGATTAATTTTTTTTTTTTTTGTGTTAAAACATAATTTAAAAGAAAGTATTTATTTAAAATAATAATAATAAAACAATTATGTTTAATTAGTTTTTGTGTTATCCCTGTGTTATGCAGTGTATTCAATAATTTTTGTTTTTTTTTTTTTTATTGTGTTGTCAGACTTAATTTTTGTTGTAAATGTGTTAGTTAATAATTTGTTTTGTTTTTTTTTTATTTATTTATTTATTTTATCCCCTTATTTACATGACTCGATGTTTAAATTGACTTTTTATGCTCAAAATTAGTTTTTTTTTTATTTTATTAATAACAATAATCATAAAACAAATAACCTTTATAAATAATAAAACATAAATAAGAACAGAAGAGAAGAAAATTAAAAAAAAAAACACATGACTAATCAAAATCAATTTATTTAACATTAATTAAGTTGATTTTTACGTTTGAAAATCGAAAAAAAAAATGTTTAAAAAGCATTTTAAGTGCAATAAGTGATTTATTTATTTTTGTTTTTCTTTTATTTTAATTATTTAAAATAATTAATAATTCGTTTTACTAAAAAGGTAAATTTTTGTTTATTCCTTATTTGTAGAGTTTATGCTTAACACACTAACATCACTGTAGAGAAATAAATTATTCACATTTTACAGGGACAATAAAAAAATATACATATAGATATAAAAAAAAATGCAACTAGCAACACGTAGTTGTGTTGTTAGTTTAGTTAAACATTTTCACAAACACTAATAAAATTATTTAATGGAGAAAATGAAAAAATTATTTTATTTTCAATGTGTTAAAAAGAGAGAAAAGTAGTGGAGAGAAGAAAACACGAATGAAAAAAAAAAGTAAACATACGAAAAAGACAATCATTGCCGTTGTTATGGCCAGTCCATGGATTTATAATAAAAATGATGATGACGGTGATGATGATGACATGCGACTTAAATGAAATTAAATAAAATTAAAAAAAAAAAAAAACTTGAAATCTGTTTTGTTGCTCTGATTTTTATCCATTTTTATTATTTCTTTGTAATCTTGTCTTGTTCCCCCATTAGTTTTTTTTCTTAATTTTTTTTGCTTGAATTTAACTAGAAAAATGGATACAAAAATTGGTTTTTGTTTAGGAACCTTGGCGCCGATTTTTTTTCCGTATGTTTTGGAACTTTTTTTTTATGTAAAATTCATAGTTTTTTTCGATTGCTTTGTTAAGCTTTGTTAATTAGACTCAAAATTGATCTTGCACTCGGTTACTATCAGCTACTTTTAATTTAATTTAATTTTTCAAATCAATTTTTACTTTGTGTAGCAGTCGATGTTGCTAAAGTTAAAGGTTGTGACATTTATAACGAAAAAATGATCAAAACGTTAGCTACCAAAGATAAAAATGGTGAATTAAAAGTTAATAAATTAATTAACCTATTTTGTTTGCTGTTTAATTTTAATTAAAGATAAAGAAAACATTTTCGTCCCACTCTATTCTATAATTGATGCGGTTATTTAATTTTATTTTTAGTAAGCCGCCATTTTTCTTTATTTGAAAATTGTGTGTCGTAAAACGCAGTAAAAAAAAAAAATATTCATTTTGATGTAGGGAAAATGTCACTTGTTGATGTCAGTTAGATGAGAAAAAAAAATACTACAGAAGCCACTTGTTGCCTAAAAATAGAAAAACAAATAATAATACGCCTTGTGTCATTCAATTTTAAAATAAAAAAAAAAATATTTTCCGGGAGTTTTCCGTTGTTTTTAATTGACATTTTTATGTTTAAAAACATTTAAAAACAGAAAAAAAAAAGGTTCCAGCTAACATGTGGTTTGATTTAAGAGAAAGAAAATTGTGTAATTACGTTATAAGCAGTTGCATCTTAATTATTTTAATTGTAGGAGGCGTGGAACCATCGAAGTTATAAAAATGAAAACGAAAATAATAATAGGGTACTTGGGTTCAATAATTTCAAAAGTGAAAATAATAAAATCAGTAGCAAGTTCCCTACACAATAATAAGAATTAGAACAGTTTTACTCTAGGTAATTTACCTGATTGTGTATTGTCCTGTTTTATGCCTGTTCACTTGTTTGACTTTCTTTTATAAATCTAAATTCAATGAAAACAGGATTGAAATTAATGTAATCAATGGTATTTTGACCTGGAATCTGTTTTTTTTTTTTTTTTTGAGGTATTGAAATTAAGTGAAACTTGTTGCGAAATAACAATTTTAAAATAAAAAATTGTTTTGTTATTTAGGCACCTGTGTCACAATTTGTAGATTAAAGGATTTTGTTTCCTGTTTACTTTCTCAGACCTTCACTAGAGACTGTAAAATCATTAATAATCAAAATTAAGCCCTCATATAGAAAGGTGACTCCAAACATAGCGATCCCCACTCAAGTAAAACCGGCACACACTTGTTTATTTAATAATTAAAAATTTATTTATTTTTTTTTTTCGTACTTATCTTAATTAATCTCAATGGAGTATTTTATTAATTTTTCTTTTTTATGCTTTTTGTTTTAAACCTGTTGCCAGTTTATCGCGATTCTTAATAACAACGACGACGACGATGATGATGACGATAACACTTGATTTGGTCTTTTCTTTTTTTTTTTATAAATATATATTTTGCCCTAATTTAATTATTTATTTTTTTTATCTAAGTGCAATAATCGGTTGATTTAATTCCTCACCATATTTAAGTGTAAAATTGAATTTTTTTCTTCTTTTATTATTATTATTATTATTATTATTATTGCAATTTTAAAACCATTTATAGTTGGTTTTTTTTCTTGTTTTATTGATTTTTTGCTGTTGCTTTTATGTGTCGTTGTTACTGTCGACACTGCGTTAAATGCACTTGTTGCTGACTTTTTCTTTGTCTCTTTTTTAATACTTTTATTTGATTATTTATTGATAAATTTAATTTTTTATTTTTTGTAATTAAATTTAATGAAAATTTATAAAATTGTATTTACGTGATCCTTTTATTAATTATTTATTTTATTGTGTTTGGGATAGAGTAGAAATATGTTTATTGTACAGGAAACCTTTGCTTAACGGACTGTCGCCCTAATAAATTTATAGAAAACAATTAAAAAATTTATAGAAAACTTTAAAATCGGTGATGAAATAAAGTCGGAGATGCTAGCGTTTTTTAGTGCTAGTTTTCTATCAGCTATTTATTTTGTTTCGGAAAGTAGCAAATGTTGCTTTATTATGATTGTGCTCACCAAAAGCATTAATTTTAGTGTAATTATGAGAGAACAAGTAATCAGTCATTACATACAGTATATTCCAAGGTACATTAACACTTGCTTGGTAAAATAATAAATTATTTAATGCATCACAAATCATTAAAGATAAATAATTAATGGGTGGTCGATTAGTTTATTGATTAACAAACCACAATTTTCTGCTTTTCAAATATTTCACAAATTTTACAAAATATGAAATGTTCTCACTCACCCATTCCCCATTTATATATGATATAAATAATATTTATAGATGAACATATTATTCGTGTTATGTTTTCGCGTTAATACATTCCAAAAAAAAAAATTTTTTTTTTGAATAAAATTTATTTAAATAAATTCCAATCAGGGATTTTGATAGAAAAAAAATAAAAATATAAAAATCACATTAACACGAGCTATAAATTTATTATTTATTGTTTTTTTAATTTATATTTTTGCATAATTTACAGATTTATACAAACATGATGGTTTTGGTTAAAAAAGCAGCAAAACTCTAGTGAAATAACAAAAAAAAAAATGGCATAAAAAGGCTTAAAAGAAGTAATCAATAAGCAGAAAACGAAGACACCTAGCAGAAATTGTACTAATAATAATAATAATAATAAAATAAACAAAATGATAAAAATAATTAGTAATCAGTGTTAATTAATTAAGAAAAATTAATTAAAAATTAAGAAAAAACAATTTTTTTTTTTACATAGAAAAATAATAGCGAAGAAAAAGAAAATGATTAATATTAAGCAATATTGTGATAAAACAATTAATTTTAATTTAAAATTATTAAATATAACAAATTTTGTACAAAATTTCAATATAATGAATAGAAAAGAGAATTATTTTGTTATATTATTATTATTATTATTATCAATAATATTCGCATTAATACCATATACACATGGAGTACGTACAATTGGCAATGAATGTGATTGGACGGGAAGGTAAGAATAAATATTTTTATTTAATAAATATAATGTAAATGTACTTGAATAACACCGGTTATAATAATATTTCTCTATTTTTAGTATAGACAAATAAATGTTTTACTTTGATGTGAAATTATGTTTTTATGAGAAAATTTTTATAGTTATAAAGGAAATCTGAGGTTTTAATTGAATGAATTCTTGCGTTCCCAGGATATAATTTATTTTATTTTATTTATTTATTTATTTATTTAACCGTTGAATATGCGAGAGAAAACTAATTTATTTTTGTATTTTTTTTTTTTTTTTTTCTAATCATCAAATTGGTTAAAATGTTATGAATTTCTGTTGTTGTGTGAATGTGAATAAGGGAAGGCAGAAAAATCTTAAAATAATAATTTTTTTTTTTATTATTATTTTGGTTACAAAATGAGCAAACCACACACCAAAGTCTATAAATTTTTTTTTTCTTTAAGTAAATAAATATTTAGAAAAAGATTACATGTGTGTTGTGTTTCCCTTTAAACCATTTTTTTGTTGTTATGTTTGTTTGTTGACTTAACATAAACTTTACTTAGCTTAACTTGTTCCTTTTTTTTTATCGGTTTATTAGTTTGTTTTTTTTTTTAGCTGCTTATCGGTTAAAATCGTTGAAAAATTCACAGGAAAATTAATTTCAAGAATTTATCAAATAAGTAGAAAAAAAAAACCTTATATTGAAATATTTGAGTAAATAAACAGAAAAAAAAAATTATTTATTAGGAAATAAGTGCAAATAGTGTAGCCTAGTGTACACAGTGTAGGCTCTCATTTAAATACCGCGGTGTTTATATGCCATTGGCTTTCGTTTCTAAGTAACAAGCAAACCAAAATACCGCAATTATGCGAATTACAATAGTTCGAAAAAAAAAATAAAATTAAAAATTTTATCATGAGAATTTATTTAATTGATAAGCTGCTAACCAAATAACCGCAATATTTGCGAATTTTAAGTCAAGTTATAAATATTACGGACTCACGGTTATTTATGCTCACGCCCAACCTACACACAAAATTAATTAAATAAATAAAAAAAAAACCATAGGATCGGATATAAATATTGGTTAATAATTTTTTACGTTATTTCAAGATTATTATTTTTTTTTTTAAAGTCAACATCACGTCATTATCATAAGTGGAGGTGGTGGTTCTTGTGTGTGGTTTAAAGCTTTGTTTATTTACAAAAATAAATAAATAAATTGTTTAATAAAAACCACTTAATATGCATTTAAAAACATGAAGAAACATAACGCAACGTAATGTCATATCATACAGGTTTTTTTTTTATACTGAGCGATATTACTTTGAATGTAATTAAGCCAGTTAAGTTGCCTCTTATAAACGTATTATTATAGGTATATGTTAATTGCTTTCATGCTATTACAAAGCTGAAATATTTTATTAATTTATAATGAAGAAAAAAAGCAGAAAAATACCACCGTGATAGGGTTAAGTAAGGGCTTTTCTGTGTTAAACATATTTGTGTTGTTTTGGCTTTATCTCGTCTGACATCGACGCGGAATAATTAACATTCTTGAGATTTTTTTGTTAAAATAATAATAATAATAATTAAAAATAAAAAAAAAAACCTTTCTTAATCCTCCCTTAGGCAAGTATTTTGCCTACTTTCAAAGGTAACAAAAAGGATAAGTAGATAAGACGACAATAACGCTTTGTTGAAGAAATTATTACCTTGTCTTATATTTGATGTTATTTTGGCTAAAATTATTTAAAAATAAAATAAAATAAAAATACTAATCGGCTTAAAGTTTATTTAATCTTTCAAGAATAAAAGGATAAGGAATAACAAAAAAAAAAAAAAAATTATTTACATTTTCTAAGCAATAAAAATCGCACGTAACTTGTATTGCTTTTTAGTTTTATTTATTGAGTACGGTATTGTGTAGACCAAAGTCGTCGTCGTCGTCTCCACTGTTAACATACAGATAATGACTTAAAAAAAAAAGTAATAATTTTGTTTTATTTATTTTTCTTTTAAAAAACTTTTAACCATCGACTTTAATATTGACTTATGAAAATAAAAGATGAAAAACAAAAAAACAATATTTTTTCTTTTTGTTTATTTTGTTTAGAAAAATATAAAAATATATTTTTTTAAAGGTTTGCGCATACTTGAGCGCATAGTTAAGTGAATTTTATTTTTTTTTTCTATTTTCTCTATTTTTGAAAATGATATTTAATTATTTATTTTTTACTGTGCTTCTAGCTTAAAGTTTTTTTTTATTTTTAACGATTTTTAGCAAAATTATTATTCTAAGCATGCATGCGCAAATGATTTAAATAATTTTGTCATGGTTTTTTTTTCCGCTTTTGCTAATATTTAGTGAAAGCTTTTTTAATTTTTGTTTAAATATATTATTCCTTTACTATTCACGATGACAAATGATTAAAAACTTTTTAAATGTTTTAAATTTTAATGTAAATAAGTAATATGCGCATGCGATTTAAATTTATTATTAATTTTTATTCTTTATTGTTTTATTTGCCGCTTTTGTTTGTTATTCTTTTAAATTTTTGTTTTAATATTTTTACCATTGTTAACCAGCTTTTTTCTTCTTTATTATTTTTTTTTTTCTTTAATTTTTTTTCTCTGTTGAAAATCGTATAAAGTGATTTTGTCACGCGCGTCGCGTGTGGATAAATAAAAATTATTAAAATTTATTTTTATTTATTTATTTATAAAAATGTTTAGGTGTGTTTTTAATAGCTAGCTATACAGGCATACAGATAAGCATACACAAACACAATCATTGGTTCATTTTTGTTCCGTTTTTCCATTGTGCTTAAGGCTTTTTAGTTCAGATAAGTTCAATTCAGGTTTTTTTTTATTATTATTCTTGAAAAAGCTAGAAAAATCAAAGTTTGTTGTATTTATTAGTAATAATAAATAGAAATACAACCGCCCAGCCCATGTCGAGAGTAATAAATATACAAAAAAGAAAAAGAAAAAAAAAAATTTACATTGTGTCTCGTCGCTTAGTAAAATTGAATTCGAATCCAATCAAATCGTTTCAGGTCCAGTCAAGATAAGTCAATACATGTTTTAGTTAAACATTAAGTTAACTTGACTTAAGTTAAGTCAAGTCAAGTCCATTATTATTATTTTTATTTTACTTCTTTTTCGCTATTAATCCACCTCCACACATTTTATATTTATCATTAAAAGAACAAAAAAAAAAAAATAAATAAAATAAAACGAACAAAATATAAACCAAGAGCTCTTGTGTAAAAGTGTGGTAAACCTGTGGCGCATGCACAGTATGTTAACAGCCTATATATTAGTTAGCAGTGGAAAGCTGCTTTTGGGTGTTAGATTATACGTTTTAATCACTTGTTGCACGTTTAGGATGGTGAATTTCTACAAAGCTGAAGCTTAATTAAAATAAATCTCGATGCCAGCCCGTTTCAGTATGGGTTCGTCTACCCAGTTTATGTTTATGCTAGCTAATCTTTTGTATGAATTAAAAAAAAAATGTAAAAGAAAGAAAAAAATTTAAATAAATTATTTAAATCATTTGGCGACTTAAGTTGGCGTCATCGTCGTCATTTTTAATTTACTAAGAATTTAATTTAAATTTATTTTTTGTCTTTTTTTTTACTTTATTTTTAGCTCAACTTTTGTGCTTTTTTCTGCAACAATTTAAGTCAATTTTTTTTTTGTTTTGTTTTTTAATTCCGAAATTAGCTGATTTCTTTTTTTTTTTTGCTTTTAATTTGTTCGTTAAACTAAACTTGTTTGGTTCTGATTTTTCGCTTTTTTTTTTTTTTTTTTTTTTTGATTTAATGAACGATGGATAAGAAAAAATTTAATAAGCAAAAACTAGTCGAGTTTTATAACTGCCGCCACACGCCAAATGGTTTTTTTGTTGTCTTCTTTTGTTGCCTGTTTAGTTTTGTTTTTGTGCTTTTGAAATATGTTTTGTCTTGTCTTGTCTTTAGGCAGAAGCTTTTTTGTTTTATCTAACCGTGTCTTTTAGCTGATTATATTTTACTTAAATTAGGTCTATTTTGCGAATTTGTGTTGGTTGCCATTTTTCTAATTTAAATTATTGTCTTGTAGCTAAATTCATGTTACTATTTTTAAAAACTGATTTATCTATAATTTTATCGTAACATTACCAATTAATCGTAAAATTTTATTAATGTTGTTGGTTAGTCACTGCTTTAATACCGCATTCATCGCACGAGCCAAACTCATTTCAATCTTCATAATAATAATAATAATAATACAACGGAAACGAATATATTGTATCGCCGCTACTGTCTTAACTTATTTATTTCAATTTTCATCTACTTAAGCTGAGTAATGTCTTCTAAGGTTACTTGAAGTAGATGAAAGCTGGTAATAAAGCAACAGCTAAAAGAGTATAACGAAAAAAAAAAAACTAATAAACTAAGCCCAACGTTGATTTCATAATTATTCAACACGGCACCACAACGAAAAATCGTTTTTTTTTTCCGGTAGAATTTTTGTTTTTTTTTTACACTTTGCGGTTTTTCTTCTTTTACAAAATCATTGCAAAGATTTTTTTTTGTTTTCTTTATTTTTTATTTTTTATTTTTATTTTCTTTTAGTCATTATCATTCATTTTGCTTGATGTTTGCTTTTAGATCGAATTTGATTGCGAATTTTTTTATTTATTATTATTGTTTCTTCGAGCATAATAATAACACGCAATGATGGAAGAATTTTTTTCTTCTTTGTTATGGTTGTTCTTGTTGCTAATTTTGAGCCCGTGCCAACTTCAAGATCGTATGAAATTTATTGATTTTTTTTTTATATGTTGATTTAAATTCCTGTTTCCTATCCTGTTGCGCTTTTTTGTTTATGTTTTCTTCTCTATGCTGTGTTGAAATTTTATTATGGAATAATTATTATTTTGGAATTTTTTTTTTTTTTGACTTTGTGGTTGGTTGGTTGGTTTAGTTTCCCTCAGGGATTTTGAACAGTTTTTTGTTGTGCTTTTGGGTTATAAATTGACTAAAAGGCAACAAAAGTGTTTTTGAAATGAAGTTAGTGATGGTTGTTGCCTTGCGGTAACAATTTTGTGTCTGTCTGGTTTTAAAAACTTATCCTGGTAATCCTTATCTAACGTATTAGGATTATTTTAATTTTGTTAAACTATTCTTACAGGACTGAGATTAATGGCGTTCTGGTTATGTGTATTTAACAGTGTTAAGGTTCTACTATAATTAAAATCAAGCAATTTTGCAGCTTAAATGAATGGAATTTTGTATTTTTTTTCACCATTAAATTGTTTTGTTATGAATGTTTGTTATTTTATTATTCTGATTGTTTTCAATTTAAATATTTAGTCATATTAGCTGTTGTTGCTTTCTTTAATTATACGTCATACATTGCTATTGGCTTTATTTCTATCAATTAAATTAATTAAAGTTTTTCTGATGTTATTTGTAGGCTGCTGTTGTGCGGTTGTTTATATTTTATTCATTAATTAATTATTTTTATAAAGTTTGTTTTCGGTTTAATTTTCAAAAAAAAAAAAAAAAGCGTTGGTTGGTTGCTTGATTTGTGGCTTTTTTCATTTAATTAATTAATTTAGCTTTTGAATAAAACCTTTTTTGTTGTTGTTGTTGGTGGGTTGTTTGTTGATGGTACTTTGATGTTGATAGCGTTTGTAATGCTGATGCTGTTGTTTCTGACTGTTTTTTTACGGTTATAAAGGGTCTAGAATGTTTTACATTTTTTCGATGTTTTTCTTACCAAAAAAAAAATAAAAAAAAAATGTTCCAATTAGCGGTTTGATTTGTTTGATTATTATGAGGTGTTTGGTGGTATAATTTGTTAATTTAATTAGAATTTTAAAGGTTTTTACGGTTTGTTTTATTTTATTTCTTTTTCTTTACGCTTTTTAATAATCTATTATTTGTGTATTTCCAGAAAAACACGGTTATTACCTGTGTTATTATTATTTTATTTTGTCTTGTTGTTTATTAATAATAATAATAATAATAATAATAATAATAATAAAAAAAAGAGTTTTATTTTCTTGCTTAGCTCTTGTGCTCAAAAGGTAATTTAATTTAATTTAATTAAATTTAATAATAATAAAAGAAAAACGCATAACGTTTTAACCTTCGGTAACGCTGCCGTTTCACAAAAATGTGTCTAAGTGTGCATTACAAGCGTAGATAAAAATATATGTATATAAAAAAAAACGCGTAACCAAAAACAACATTACTTATATGGTTTGTAATGGGTTTTTTTTTATTTTTTTTTTTATTTAATGTTTCTGTCTTATTGTCTTATTTATTTAACTTTTTTTTTTATTTATTTATTTATTATTTGTATCATTATTTTACCTTTGGCTCTGTATACAACAAAAACATATAAAGAATGAAAAATCTCTTCTACTTTGTATTTATTTAATTTTAATTTTGATTTTAATTTTTTTTTTTTGTTGTAAACTTATTTTGTAATAAGTGAATACAGTGCTAATGTTAGTTGTTGAGTCATTTTGTGTTTTTTCGATGAAAATTTGAGATAATAATTTTTTTTGTTTACGTGCGTATATCGTACATCAACGGTTTTAAGAATAATCGTGGTGCTAATATGAGCTGATTACATAAATCATGATTGATTGGATTACTGTGTAAAATCTTACTGAACCAATCAGGATTTGTAGTGTCCATTTTAAGTAACGCTGCCATTTTGATAAAAAAAAAAAAACAGTTATTTTTTGTGAATCAAACAAAGTCCCATTTTTCCTAATTGGATTAAAATTAGCCATGATGGAGCACATGTATGCTTCAAGTAGTCATGTTCAATCATTCATAACATGAGATTAAATTTCGTTATCATAAATAAAATGTCACAAAAATTCCTTTAAACACTGTTAAACTTGCGTCTCTAATTTTATATTTTTGTTTTTTTATGATTTTTATTCTCTTTACCAAGAATAAAAATTAAAAAAAAAAGTAAAGGAAAAACTGAACAATGGACAAGAGGAACAAAACAAAGTAATAAAAAAAAAAAAAAGGCAGCGAAACGCAATCTTTGATATTTTTATTTATTTTTCTGAAATATCTAACGCGATTTAAGTAGGCGAAAAAGAGCTTTTTTTTAATGTTTTTTTTTTGTTTTTTTTTTTTTTTTGGGTTTGGCTAACACAGTGATATCAGACAGTTGTGCTTTGCTGTGCTGTTTGTTTAATTTTTTTTCTCTTCTCTTTTTAGTTTTTCTTGCTTAACCCTGTCTCTATACGGTTGAAGACGAATAACAAGATAAATAATAATGAAAAAAAAAAAGCTTCATTTGTACATTGAATAAGCTAAATATTAACTATGGTTGACTTTTGTACAGCGCATAACAACATAACAGCATAAACATAACACAACATACTCTATTGTTCCTCTACTTTATTTATTTTTTATGATTATTCTGATTCAGATTCTGGTTTTCTTGTTTCATTTTTCTTTCGTTTTTTTTTTTATTATTATTTAATAAATTTATCGTAATATTCATGTATGCTGTTGTTGCTGGTAACGACTTTGGTAACATTGTTCATTGTTGTTGTTCGTTATTATTATTATTATTATTATTATTATTATTATGTGTGGCACAAGCCAAAAAGTAAATTTATTTTCTTATTATTCAATAATTTTTTTTTTCCTTCACTTTACTTCACTTCACTTTACTTTACTTTGCTTTACTCTTGATTTCCTTCTTCGTTTGCCTTTAACGTTTGCTTTTTTTTATCTTATTTCCTTTGGTTACGTTTAAACCAAAAAAAAAAATATGATTCTGTTGTTTTGTTTTGCTTCCATTTTGTCTTATTTGAATTTTTTTTTATTTTTTTCTGTTATTATTAACGTCACTTGTTTTTAATTAATTTTGATTGTTTTACTCTCTCTTTCTGAAGTAATTCTTTTGTTTGTTTTCTTTGGTATTTATTTTATTGTAATTACAGTATTTGTTGATTTAATTTAGTGAATTATTGCGTAAATACTTTGGATTGAGGTATCCGGAAATATTTGTTGATTTTATAAAAAATAAAACTTGTTAATCCTTCCAAGAAATTTGTTTTGAATTATAAAGGAGATAAGAAATAATAAGGAATTGAATCTAGTAGATGAATAACGTTCAAACCACTTTTCAATGGAATAATTCCTAGAAATCAAACCAGGATTTAAATAGCTGTTGCTGTTTTAACGTTCAAATAATTCTTGTTGTTTTTTTCTCACCTTCCTGATTACCTTGATTGATTTAAATTTATATATTTCGAATGTTGTTTGCTTTTTTTATTTTTGTTTTATTAGTTAATTAATTTTGCTTTGTTTTAATATTGACTAAGTCACTTAAAAGTTCAAAATAATCTATATGTACACGATTACTACATCATGTTGCTGCACTATAATAAAAAACTAAAAAAAAAACTTTTAAACTAGGTCTCGTGTTATTGTCTTTATTTATATTTGTGTAAAATGTGGCGTAATGTTAACTTAAGTTAAACTTAAAGCTCAACATGACTTAAATTAATTCTGTATAACTATTTTTATTATTGTTATTTCTATTTCGCTGTTTTGTGCTGTTTGCACAATAATAAATTGATGTTAAAGAATAAAAAGCATGAAAAAAAAAATAAAAAAAAAAACTCATAAAATTTCAACATAAATGCACAATGAACACTCAGTTATACGGGTTGTGTTCTGCTATTAAAACATTAAACGTTAACCTGTGATTTATGAATTTAATTATTTCAGTAGTAGGTACAGTAGATTCTTGATCAGATTATTTATAAAGAGTTTTAAGGATTATTTCAAAATTCCTTCACAAAATTGTGTTTTAAGGTGGTGGAAAGTTAAAAAAAAAAATATTTTCTTAAGACATCATTAAACTTAAGCCAATATTAACGATTCTCTGCTGTTAAATAAATAAATTTAATAGTTTTGTGTGTTATAAACAATAATTGAATTACAGAAGAAATATAATAATCTTAATAAAGCACACGTGCATTCAAAATGGCGATTATTACTTCTAAACTTTAATTTTTTTGTGTTTTTTTTTTCCTTCTTTGTTTTATTTATTTATTTATTTTTTAAATATATTATTTAATGACATAAAGTTTTTTTTTTTCTTTATTTTTATCTATAATAATAAATTATGGTCTTAGAGGTTTTATTTCATCTTTTCTCGCGTTGTGTTTTTGTTTTATAACTCAAAATCGTAACTTAAGCTGTGTATTGATTATTGAAATTGATGAAAAAACGAAGAAAATCGTTGTCATTAGCATTGGTTACGTCGGTTGTTGCGTTATTATATTTAGAGAAGAAAAAATTCGTTACAGTTTAACCAGTTTTTGTATAAAAAAATTGTTTTTTTTTTTTTTTTATTCTTTTATTTTAACGTTATTAATGTTTAAGTATATCGCGCGTGCGCGTGCTCATGCCCATGCGCCATCACTACATGAAGTTTTATTGTTTTTTTTTTTTTTTTTGTTTTCTATGTAGTAACGTTGGATTTAAGCTGGTTTAGCTGCTTTTAGACTAAGTTAAGCTTATACTCTTTCTGTTATTTGTGACTTTATTTCGTTTTTTCTTTTCTTTTCTTCTCTTTAATTTTAGTTTTTTTTTTTAATAAATAAATCTTTGACTTAAGTGATATACATTAAGTTTTTTACCTTTACTGATTTTCTTTATAATGTTACTGTAAAAAGGTGGTTTTTGTCTCTGTTTCTTTCTTATTTCGTATAAAAACGGTTTTTAATGTGGTTTTCTCTTATTTATTTATATTTTTTTTTTCTTTATATTAAAATTAATAGACTTTGCTTTGATAAATTTAAGTCGACTCAGGGCCGGTCTAGAATATTAATAGGCTGTGTTTGTTTTATATTTAAACAGCGGGTTATCTGGTTTTTTTTTTTTATTATTTTTCATATAATAGTACTAGGTGCAGTTGTGCTTGTTGCACTGGTTTCACCTAACATTAACCGATACGGACATGACTTAACTAAGAAAATTAAGTTAAATTAGTTGTTGTTGTTCTTGTTTTATTATTTATTTAGATAAATTGAAGCTTTTATTTATGTTTCATTTTTTTTTTTATCGTTATTTGTATTTTCTATGATATATAAAAGTAGATAAACGAAATAAGATAAAGATAAAATTATTTGATTTGTTGCTGTTGATGGTGGTGATGGTGGTGGTGGTGGTGGCGATGGTGGTCGTCTTTGTGGTAATGTTGCTGTTTCTTTATACATCAAGTAAAGGTTTTTCTGCGTCTCATATCTCTTCGTTTTATTTATTTACTTTTTTTTTTATTGAACAAGATAAATTGCCCTGAAGGTGTTTTAAAAATAAAAAAAGAAAAGAAAAAAAAAAAAAAAACCAACGAAATAAACTAAAATTGTCTATAATAATAATAATAAGCAACAATAACAAATTATTTATTAAATAAACTGGTTTTTGATCTCAATTTTCTCTGTTTATTATTATTATTATTATTTTTATTATTATTATTTTGATAAACCTTTAGTTTTACCTTTAGAAGAAATCTTTTTTTATTTGTATTTTTTGTTCTCTTTTTCTTTTCTTTTCTTTTTTTTTTTTTTTTACCTTTTTTTTATTACTTGGTTTGCGTTGCTGTGTTGCTTCCATCTATTTATTACTTTATTTTCGTGTTTTATATTATTATGAATTTAATTATGTTAAAATGAAAACTAAAGATAAAATTACAAAGATATAGAAATAGAAATGTAATTTTGTTATTAAAAATTTGTTTTCGTAATTAACTATTTGAAATAATTGGTAATGTGAGGGTGTATAATAATAATAATAATAATAATAATAATAATAATAATAATAATAATAGAAAAATCAATAAACGTGCTAATTAAGTTAATTAATTTACCGTATTAATTGGCTGAAAATGTATTCTGTTTAATTAGATAAAAGTTTTTCCTTTTGCTTTTGTTGGTTGGTTGGCTGAATTGTTGTTAATATTTAATGTTTATAAGAGAATCGTGTTGTAGAAAGGAAATTTAATTATTTTCATTTTATTTCTATAGTTTAGGGCATATAAATTTCATTAAAAAATTTCAAGGATTCGTTCAGGGATGTTGTAGTAAAATGTTTTCTTTTTTTTTTTGTTTTTAGTGTAATGTTTGATGATGTAAAACGATAAAAACGGAATATTTAGTACAGTTTTAAATGCATTTAGTACACGATTAGAACATATAATAATTTTGCTTCTATATTCCTCTTTAACTGAGTTAATTTTCTAGGAATATTTTCTTCTTAAATATATTTTTTTTATTTTGTGTGGCTTTATTGTATAAAATAAAGTATGCGACGCCACTGTGCTAAATCTATGTAATAATAAACATAAAAGTAAAAAAAAAAAAAGAAGAAAAATCCACCTAAAGCTCTTAAATTCACTTTCCAAAATCCAAAAATATAAAACGACTGATCCAAAGTGGTCAAATAAAAATAGAGAAAGCTTAAATGTAATTTTATTTTTGGATAAATTTAATTGGCTTGGCATAAATTAAGTATCTACTTAGTTTTTTTTTGTTTTCATTGCTTTTTGTTTATATAATTTATTAGAAGAGACTTTCAATCAATTAATTAAATTTAAAAAAATAAATAAAATAAATACAACACGATTTAAGCTAAGCTCGTATGCCTCGTATATAACGATTAATTAGCTGCAATAAATCAGTGGATTTTTTTTTTTTTTGTTTTTTAAAGATTTTAATGAATTTTCTTTTTAATTTTCAGTGGCCTTAAAGCAACAAGTAAAAATAGAGAAATAACCCCAATTTATCTAAGATGCACTGCTGGTAAGATAACATGGCGATATCCACGCGGTGCTATACGTGTCCTGTTACGTCAACCAATGAAACGTGAATTTAAAAGTTGCATAAAAATTCATCCGGTCATACAGAAGAAGCAACAGTCAACAGTCAGGTAAATATTACAAAAAAAAAAAAAAGAAAATTTATCCCGATTTTTTGTTTTAGAAATTTAATTAAATTATTTTTTTTTTTATAGTTTGCATAGTCGACATCATCATACTCATAATCAGGAGTTACACCATGAGAATATAACAAAAAAATCAAATGATATCGAGAATAATCATAAACGGTTCCCGGCACGTATATTTTTAGAGAAACCAGGACGTTTAATACCACTGTATCCATTAAATGGTGAATCTGATGATAGTAAAACTGTTTTCTGTTTCCGTAGTACAAATAATCAGGCGGCATTATATGTTGAAGCGGATAATTCTGGTAAATTTTATTTTCATTAATTGTAGATACAATCAGCGGTTTATCTTGCTTTGATGCCTTTTTATTTTTTTTTTTAAATATTTTAAAGAGTTATTAACGAATTAACACATTTTATTAATTTTTAACGAATTAACACAGATTTTATGCGGTTTAAAAAAAAAAAATGTTAAATTTAATCTGATGCGAGTGTGTAGGTAGAGAGGAAGATGATTAAATTTTTTTTTTTTTTGTTTTCTTTCTTGTTGTTTATTTAAAGCTTTGATGTTTTTGTTTATAAAAATTGGATTTGCAGGGGCGGCTAAAGTCTCTTTTTTTTTTGTCTTTCTCTCTCTTTATTTTTGTTTGTAGCAATAAATAAATAAATAAATAAAACTGATTGAAATTTATTATTAATCTTTTTTGTTTCTCATTTTTAGATCGTCCGTTTGAGAATTTCCTAGCTGAATTTGAATATGACTTGGAATATATAAATAATAAATATTTTTATGATTCAATGATAAATGATTTAGATATGAATAATGTAAATAATGATAACAGTAACAGTAATAATAATAATAATAATAATAAGACGATAAAAGCACAACAAAATAAACGAAATTATATGGAAGATGAGATACTAAGTGAATTCGGAGAATCATGGAATGATTGTAAACCGTGCTCAGAATATGAAATGTCAAATGCATATTGTGCTAGTGATATTGGTAAATATATTTATTTTTTTTAGCTTTTGTTTTTGTTTTTTTTTTTTTTTTTTTGCAGCTGAGCTGCGTGCGCATTGTTTTGATTATTTATTCTGTTTAATTTTCTTCGTTAATCTATTATTTATTTTTCTTTTTATCTTTATTTATTTGTAATTAGAGATTATCGTAATTTATTTTTGTTAAAGTAAACACACAGTAGATTCTCGTTATTAAATACATTATGGTCTCTGCTTAATAATGCCATTACGATGTGTCGTATTTAAATGCATGAAACTCTCATATATTTTGCTCGGTTTTGTTAAGGGCGGCATAATTTACAAAATACGAAGGAAATTATAAGAAAAGCTACAGAAAAAAATTTACTTTTTTAAACAGAATAGTGAGTATTATGATTGTAGCACAGTTTACGTAACGTAAACGTAAGAAATGTCACTTTAAAACGTTTTTTTTTTTTAATGTAATTCCATTTAAGAACTCTTTAGTGACACTTCTTATGTAATCTTTATCGTAAATTATGTTTGAACCATTAAATCTGGCTTCTGTATGTTAAAAAATTTCAATTCCATGTAATCAAGATTTATGTAAACAAAAATTAGATTCCTTGAAAAACTCTGTAAATATTTTATTTTATTTATTTTTTTTTTTCGCTTCTAAGAATCTCTATTTGTTCTATCCAATAATATAAAAGAAGTTTGCAGTTGGTAAATACGATAAATTTAAAATCGCGTAAACAGAGTTTAATGCTCATATAAGTAAAAAAAGAAATTAATTTAAATTTAAATGAAAAAAATAAAAATAATAAAAAATTTGTTTGCTCTGTTCTACTTAAAATTAAAATTTATTGCTTTTATTCGTTGTGATTTTCGCTGTGTTGTTGTTAATATATTTTTGCTGCCTTGCTTAAATGCAAATTAGTGTAAATAGCAATTGCAATTTACCGTTTATTATTTTTTTTTTTTATGTTATTATTATAAAAATTTATTTAAATAATAAATAAAATTTTGTTTTGTTTTTGTAGTTGTACGTGGAACAATATCGGATATCCAGCAACGTTTTGATATAAAAACATCAGAGATAATTGTTAAAAATCCAAAAATATTACGTTGTAACGATTGGACAGAATTTAATATAAAATTTTTAAATGATAATGATAATGATGGTGATAATGATTATTTGAAACAATATAAATATAATAAAGTGGTAACAAGTAAAACAACAAAAGAGATGAAATTAAGTTTTCATTGGCCACAGCACTGTTTAATATCGCACGGTGATGGTGAATTTGTATTTATGGGCCGTAGACGTTTTAATGAGATTGCATTAATGTGTGCACCACGTTTAAGCGAATGGTTTTATGTGACAGAGAAATTAAATAGTAATGGACAGGCTGCGTGTAATTTAAGAAGTTAGTCTTCTCCTTCTTCTAATTACCTGTAATCAATAAAAAAAAAAAAAACAAAAAAAAAATAAATTAAATTCAAAAAATCTTTTTTTTTTATTCATTTACACAATGAATTGGCCATCTATTGTGTGTAAGGAAATTAATGGAATTAGAATCCAACATAAACGGCACAATTGTGATAAACTTATGCAAAATAATTGAAGTATATGTCTGCCTTATCTATTTTGTACCTTAAGTTGTCCTAATCTCAAACGGATTTGCTTCATTTTTGTACTATAAAGTGCCAATGGTGCCAAATCCAGCTTCAAAGTGCCATTATTGTTGTAAAAAAAAATGAAAGAAAAATAAATAAAAGAAATAAATAAATCAAAATGTTAATTAATTACATTAATTAGAAAATTGTAAACAAGTGATTTTCACAAGGAAAATTATGTGATTTTCAGTTTTATAATTTTATTCGTTGCCATAAATAATTGTTCAAGCCAGATTATAGCACCTAGCCAGACACAACAGCACGCAATAAAATTTTGAAACAAAAAATAATTAAAAAAAAAAACTTTGTGAATATTAATTAAATATCGAATTGTTCATAAAGTTAATTAGTTTTATTAAACTAAATAATAATTATTATTAAAATATAAATAAAAAAAAAAAAATTGTTTTGTTTGCATACGAAAAAAAAATAAAAAATTTAAGAAAAGAATAATTAAAAAAAATGAATAAAGAGAAGAAAAAAAAAAAGAAAAAATTTAAAAAAATGTAAACTACGCAATGTATGTGATATTTCTTATAAATAAAAATCATCAATATTAAATTTACTATAATTATAATAAATATAAATATATATAAAATAATTATAAATAAAATAATAGATATAAATAAAATTATGACAAAAATAAAAAAAAATATTTAATCTTTTTTTCTTTTTTCACATATTTGTCCACTATGTTCTGCATTTATAAGGCGTGTAACACGCAGATATGTCTTTACAAAAATTAATTCTTTTATTAAAGATACACACAAAAACCTTCATTCATTAACCATAATCCGTTAAGGAATTTCTTGGAATTATAATCTTAACAGAAATAAAATAAATTTTTCTTTTCTTTTAAATCACCTAAATGTAGATACCATGCATTACTTATATACACGACTATTTAATATGATTGAAGTTAGTTGTGTTCATTTTTTTTTTTATAGAAATAATAAACCCACAACTGGTATAATATTGTTGTTTTGTAAACGTATGGTGATTTCTTGTTAATTTCTTTTATTCTTGTATTATTTGGGGGTGGTAAACAATGCTTATTGATTTTATTCTATTAAATTAATTTAATTCGTTTTGATTCTGTATTTAAATTATTTTTAGTTAATGCAACTCTAGCCAACAAGATTATACAAAAAAAAACCGTCGAAAGAAACATAAAAAAATATCCACAAAGAAAACAGATACAGAGAAAAAAAAAAAACATTTTTTTTGTGTTTAGAAAGTAAAATAGCAGAAAAACCTGTATTTAAATGTCTTTCGTTGTTTAGATATTAAAAACATTTTTTCTTGTTTTTTTTTACCTTATTTATTTCTTATTTATTTCTGCTGCTGCTGTTGCTTGTTTATTAAACAATAAATAAACAACAAATAAAAAAAGAAAAAAAAAAAACAAGCAGAAAATAAATGAAAATTTGTTATTAATTTATATATTATTTTCTATTTGAAGAGTCGAGAAATAATTGGTTTTCTAATATTATTTTCGTTTAATTAAAAACAAATTAAAGTTAAAATAATACTGTTGATGGTAAGCATTTTATCTGTAAAAAAAAAAAAAATTTTTTTTTTAATTTATAATTCTGGTTAGTTGATGTTACTAAGCTTTCTATTGATTATAAGGCGATTTGAATTTACTTTAAAAACGTTGTTTGATTTTTGTTTATAGGATTTTAAAGAAGTTCAGGGATTTTTAAACCTTATACGCTGCTTATATAGCTGAATAGATATGTTTTTGTTCTAGATAATATAAAAACGTTGTAAATCACTCAAGCCAATAAAACTCTATTGCAAATTACTACAATAAAAAAAAAAGAAAACCATCTAATTACCCTTAAAAAAAATTTCCATAACAAATTTATAAAACTTTGTTCTTTATTATTATTATTATTATTATTGTTTTATCGGTGGAATATTAGATTAAAAAAACAAACGGAAAACACTTTAAATAGTCATAAAACATTTATTAATGTAATGTATGTTTATGTTTTGATTTTGAACACATTAAAGCATGAATTGTTATAATTAACACGTAAAAACAAATTAATTTACTTACATAACAGAGACGTATTTGGGTGTGGTTTTTTTTTTTTTTTTTTGTTTTCTTACACAACATCACAAGGTAAACAAAAATCTGTAAACATTTTATTCATTTATTTACATAAAATTTATTAAATTTTTTTTTTTTTTTTTCTTTGTTAATTATAATCATGAGGGATTTATTGTTTGTTTGTTTGTTTGTTTGTTTGTTTGCTGGTTTAATTTTCAGCATTACAGTATTATAAAAATAATTTCTTTTTTTTTTTTTTGTTGGGTTAACATGTCGACTAAAGTCACGACTAAAAGAAATAATTTAAATTAAGGGCGTTTTATACATTTAAAAAAAGAAGTTTGAACTTTGCACGTCTTTGATTAGAAACAGAGGAGAAAATTAAATTAAATCTATTCGATCCTCTCTCCTTTTTATTTATTATTAATGAAATTGTACCCGTGTGCTTTACTTAAGCTGCTTTTGTTATATTAACACCCGCCACCCCAAAAAAAAAAAAAAGAAAAGAAAACTTCTTCTCTTAAGGGGTTTTTTTTTTTTTTGTTTATTATCTAATCCCGCTAAAAATGTGTTAATGATTATTAACAAGTTTCGCATGGCTTTTGCGTACAGAACAATATAACACCACCACTGCCAAAACCAACAAAATGTTTTTCACCAAAAAGCTTTTCTATATTTACTATGCTGCTTGTCAATAATATTTTAAAGTTGGTACAGAGACACAACGGCTCAATAAACATAAAAATCGATAATAATTAATTTTATTTTATAAACGGGATTTTATCTATAAATTGTGTGTGTGTTTGTCACAGTTTGTGTGGTGAAGGGAATATTTAAAATATTCAATTTCATCATCATCATCATGTTTTTGTTTTTTTTTTTTTTTAATTACAATATTTACCTGCTTAATTTGCGGTTTTGTTTAACAGAAACCATTAAAAGTTTTAGTTAGATTAATTAATTAGCTAATTGATAATTTGTATTTTGATTTACCATTTGTGTATCATTCATTATAATGAATCTGATTTTTATCAAGGTGACTATTTTACATATAAAAATACTCGTCACATTGTAACGCATTACCAAGCAGTGTAAACTCCAACACTGTAACACAATAAAAAAAAAAAAAAACTATAATTCACACAAAAATACATAAGAATAAAGAATAAATAAAATCACGACATGTAAAAAAATTGTTACTGTTGGTGGTGCTGGTGCTATTCCTCTTCCTTCTGGATTTTTATTTAATTTAATCATCTTTTTATCGGAACGTAACGAAACAATTTTAATAAATTAAATCCAAAAGAGACTTTTATTCGTTTTTCTATGTATATACATATATATATATAAAAAAAAAGTCGTTCTTATGACGTCCAAATGATAGATTATAAAAGAAAAATGTTTTTTTTCTTCTTCTTCTTCCTGTTTTAATGTTTCCACAATAATTACACCAGAGTGGAGACCCATTCGGGGATTTTTTAAATAAATATTTCGTTTTAATTTTTTTTTTTTGATTTTTTTAGATGACACTACTGATGGATTGTGGGTGACACAACTGATTGCTATGTGATCTGTGTATTGCATCAGATTTGTTTTAGATAACTTCGCTAAATTTCGTAACAGGATTAAATGCAGTACGCTGTACTTACATCGAACCTACGTATAGGTTGAATCTGTTTTCTGCGTTTAAAGGTAAATTTATGGTTTTAGCATAGTTTCCTTAATTTACCAGACGTTTTATGACAAGTTCTAGACATCAGCCTATGGCTTAATAAATGCTTTAGACAGTGCATTACAATGCTGCGTTTTAGTTCCATATTATTCTTCAATTTTATCCTGATAAGTCCGTTTCTTCACCTTACCTAGCTATAGAAATAGTTTTTTTTTTAGAGAGAATTCACCATACAAATCCTATTCCTAATCACCTAATCTACAATAAAAATAATAAACCACTAAGCCACTCAACAAATACATCGAAATCCGTATTCATTCCAATCATTAATGGTTTGTCTCACTGATATTAAATATCAAAAAAAAAATGAAAAAGAAATCCGTTGAAGATTTTTATTTTTAATGTTGTTGTAATATTGTAGGTGGATCCAGTACACCAGGAAAAATAAAAAAAAAAAAAAAAAAAATGAAGAAAATTATACGTAGAAAGAACTTTTTAGAGAGCAAAAAGTACTTTAAAGCAGTAGAAAAAAAAAAAAAAGAATAAAAGAAACGAAACGAATAAAAGAAGAAAGAAAATTATAAAATTGAAATAAAAAAAAAAAAACTGGATAAAAAAGAAATTTTAAGATTTTTATATTAAAGTAAGAAAAAAAAAAGAAAATTTAAATAAATAAGAGGAGAGAGAGACTAAAAAAAAAAGGCAATAATACTGGGTCAGGGATGGAAGACAATTTTCGTGTATGTGTGTGTGCGTCTGTGTATCTAGATATATTATTATGCAGATGGATTTTTCTATATGGAAAATTAATTAATAAATATTTAATTGATTTGTTGTGTAATGGGATTATTGCTGGTACACCAACGTATACGATTGTAATAAAGATAAAACTGTTGACGACAAAAAACAGTCAATATTCCAATGACACAATAAACATAATATTGTGTATTTAGATGGACGTTTATCTACTTAATCTAATAATAAATCACAAGCGAAACACATTTATCATACAATCTACACATTTATTTATCTAGTTTTCTTGTTTTCTAACCCACTTTTTTCTGTTCTTTTTCCTTTTTTATCGTTTTATTTTATTCATTTTAATTACACTCATTATTCAGTAGATGATGATGAAGTAGAAGAAGAAGAAAAAATAAAACATAAGTTAATGATCTACGTCTTATTTATTAATTAAAAGCAAATACAACAACGAAAAAAAAAAAAAAAAATTATTATTATTTTGTAATAAAGCGTTGAAAAGTTCATGGAAAAAAAAAAAAAAAGCTTTCTAAAGACAAATCAGATTAAAATGATCTAAGAACAAGCACAGCAAAGTATTAATTAAGCCAAATGCACCGAACAGTAAATAATAAAAGAAATTAAAAATTGAATGAAACAATTTAATTCTCTTTGGTTAGAAACGCGACAATACATTTTACACTAAAAAATTTAAAAGGAAATAAAATAGAAAATAGAAGAAACATCAGAACGCACTTTTAAACAATAAAATCGTTTTTTATTTGTTTTGTTTTTTATTAGATTTACATAAATAAAAATCAATTAAATAAAATCTACTCTAGTTTTTAATGATTTAATTACTGATTTTTACTTTTATACGTGATAGAAACTTAATGCTAGAGAGTAGAATAGATAGTTTTCCAGATTCTTACCGTTTGAGTTATTTTTAACGAATAATCTCTGCGTTTAAGAAGAAAAAATTTACAGCGGATCAATCTTAAAGATTATGTACGGTGTTGCCTCACAAATAATGGTTAAACGTTACGGATAAACTAAGTATTTACGTGGCATCCAAGGAATTCTTTAAAAGTATTTTTCTGATCAATTTTTTTTTTATTAAAGAAAAAAAACTTCTTTTTTTTTTAACAGATGAACACCAACATCAAGCTTTCTGTTTCGTTACATAAACATAAAAACCTTCTAGCGAAAATACAATCTCTGTATCAAACGTTTATTGATCTTTGCCGATTAATTAATCTTTTTTTTTCTGTTTTTTTCTGTTTTTTTCTTTTTTGTTATTATTAATGGAACAGGAAGATTAATTTAAGGTATTGAGTGGCTTCGTCACTAAAGTATTTCATTGCTACACACACACGTAAATCAAGCGAATAAATAAGAAAATTTATTTATTTATTTATTTTTCAAAATATCAGAATAAAAAACACATTTGATGGGATATGATGGGAGGTAAATAAATAAATAAATAAAATGATTAGCTCCATAAAAAAACAAAAAAAAAAACATATTTTATAATAAATTCGTTTCGTTCATGTTTTATGTCGTTGAAAAAATATTTAAAAAAAAAAAAAAACCAAATCTAAAGAAAAGTTTATAAGAAAAAAACGCATGGAGAACGAAATGAAATAAAGAAAAAAAAAAAAAGAAGAAATAAACAAAACAAAAGCAGAAAATTTAAATCTTAAAGGAAAGCAAAGTAGCGATAAGAAAAGAAACGAAGAAAAGAAACGAGAAAAAAAAAAACAGTCACGAGTACTAAAGATTTATAAAAGAAAAAAAAAAAACATATTTTAACGTAAAAAAATCGCGCGATCTAATCAAAAATTGGTTAAAATAAAACAACAACGAAAAAAAAAAAAAAAAAAAAAATCGAAATTCTGTTTTGATGCCTGCAACTTTGAAATGAAAAATCAATTCAATATGGATGGAGAGGAAACAAAACAAAAGCAAAAAGCACAACAGACTCCGGAGAACGTATGTATGTAACAAGCAACGCCTAAACCTGTTTCCAGAAAATAAAGATTTTTTTCTTTTTTTTTTTAAATAAATAAAGAAATGAAAAGAATAAAAGAACGAAAAAGTTAATTGAACCGAACTCTCAACGGTTTTTTTTTTAATTTTCGTTGTTGTTGATGTTGCTGTGTGTTTAAAGTTGTTTTGTTCGCTTGCTGGTGTATATTTACACCAGCGCATAAAAGTAACAAAACAAATGATTTTTTAAATTGTGTCAGCAACCATTTTGTATTTTAATAAAAAAACAAAAACAAAAAAAAACTATAAATGCGCTTTATGATTATGATTTCTTATGTTTTGTTGTCAATTTTATTTAAAATTACGTTGTATTAACACGGTGTTAATATGACTTAAGTACGCTGCGTTACCTTTGCTCGTTGTTTTTAACATAATTAAAGAATATTTCTACATAAATCGTGATGCCAAGTAATTTACTCTTTGTGTTTTTTGTTTTTTTTTTTTTTTATTCTTTACATCACATCAAACATTGCTTTTTCTATATTGTACACAAAAAAAAAAGTTTGTTTGTTATTAAAGCGGCTGGACTTTGGCTTTTTGTTTTTATTTAAAACAAAAAAAAAAATAAATAGAAAAACGGCGATGCGTTGTATTGCAGTCATTGTTTGCTGTAGCATATCGTAGTATTTTTTCATTTTTTTTTTTTTTATTTCCTTACCTGTCTCTAACAAATATAAAGGATTTATAATAAAATTCTTTTGCTGCTTTATTAAGTAAAGTTCTTGATAAGGTATAAATGCGACAGCAGCATAGTTTCTTCGTCTAATTTAATTCACTTTTCGGTAGAGAAAACTTTTAATAAAAAAGGAGAAACAAAAAAAACAAGAGCAGTGACGACTTAACTTAAGTCAAACCTAAATAAATTCTAAAGTCTGTTGAAAGCAACTCTTTTTGTTTGTTTGTTTGTTTTTATTTTTTTTTTTTTCCGTAAATAAGTCGTTGTTCCACTTTTTTTTTTTTTCATTCTTTTTCTTTAACGTTGGATGGTCTGATCTGACTTAGTTTTTGATGCATTTAAGTCAGACTTTAAATATTGAAAAAGAAAAGAAAAGAAGAATGAGAGAGAGAGAGAGAGAGAAAAAAAACACAAATCTTAGCTTGAGCTTGAGACTTTTACTTTAGTAGAAATTTTCTTCTTAAGTGGGTTAACGGCGAAAGATGCATATTTACGTTCTCTGTTTTATTTTTGTTACAACCCCTGAATAACACTTAACGTTATTATATGAAGGAATTCCGTCATACCACTTTTTTTTTTTTTTTCTGTTTGTTCTTCATATGAGTAACCCTTATGGCCAGCTACTAACCATATAATAGCCACAAAAATCCATAAAAACCAAATTAACAATCGTAAATACCACGCAAATAATAAAGGAACAAAAATAATAATTAAAGTTGAAATTGCTATGATTACGACGTTGCGATATAGTCGCGTAATGACAGTCAGATGACACAGTGATAATGACGCAGGTGGGCGCAGTATTCACATTTCGTTTATCTTTCTTTTTTTTTTATACATTTTATTTTTTGCTGATGATGCTGATGATTTTCTGCTGCCTTTCTGTTTACCGTTTTTAATGTAATTATTCGTTGTTTTTAATGCAAGAAACATAAAATGACAGAACCGCAATTTAGGTTTTTTTTTTTTTTTTTTTTTTTTGCTTTGTTTTAATCAAAATCACTGAATTACAACGATTTTTGTTTTGTTTTCGCGGTGAATAGCGGTTGGTTGATTGTTCTTTGTTTGTTTTTTTTTTTTTTTTAATTTTTAAGTCAAGTCCGATAGAGCGCATGAGTATTTTTCCGTTAGTTTTATCGCGACTAATAATTATGTTAATAAAACTTTGTGCGTGATTAACGGTTGATTATTAATTTTTATATATTTTTTTTCATGTTTTGGATGATTTATGCCAAAACTATGGATTTTCTGAGCTTGGTTGGTAATTTTCTGCATTAAAAGTTGTTTTTTTTTTTTTTTTTTTAATTCTATTGCGTGCACTCTTTACGGCATTTCGATTAAGTAAAAATTCTTTAATTAATGGCATACGCCCTGTGTGGGTGTTTTTTTTTTTTTTTTTTTTTTTATTTTAATGCTTGACAAGTTAGTGAGCGTATGATCGATTTATTTTGGTTAAAATAAGCCGGTGTGCTTCATGTGTTACCCACACAATACTTACCACGCGAAAAACCGTTTTTTATCAAGGGTAGCACATAAAAAATAAATAAATAAAAAAATAGAAGACGAAAAACGTCAATCAAGAAAAAAAAAAAAAAAAGAAAAGAAATAAATAAAGGTAGGTCGACATATCATCATTCAATTGTTACTCATCGCATTCTTTGATTAACCTTTAAATTCCTTTTTTGATGCCTTCTTATTTTTTTTTTTTTATTAAAGAACTCGCGTTGGGTATTAAAGCCAGGAAAAACATTTTTCTAGCAATGAAATGGCAAAATTCTCTTTAAAGTCTATTTACTTTGATGTATTTAAATAAAAAAAACGCGAAAGTATCAAATTTATTTTTATTTTTTTTTTTTTAATTTAACATGAATAACGCAACGTTAATCGTTTTTAAGTAAGTATTCAGTACGATAGCATGCGTTAAAGCAACGACTCCCGCTGTGAATGTTATGCGTTCGTAGCTGCGTTGGTAATTTTTATAATACGCCGGCGCAATGTACATGATAACAACGGACACATTAAGCGGCTCTTACCGTATAAAATTTTCATTCTGTTATTTCAGTACATTGGCAAGCGTTGTTTTGTTAAGTTTGCTTATCTTGAATGAAACGTGAAGCAAAAATTTTATACTAATTTCTAATTAAAGCAGAGTTACGTGATTAAAATTGAATTCTTGTTGGATTCTCCTTTGAATACATTTGTTTAACTGGAAAGTGAGTACGCAGCAATGAACGCTATTAATTAAAGGCGGTTAAAACACGAATAGTAATTTTTTACATTAAAATTCAAACAACAAGTAACAACCTGTAGCTAATTTTTTTTTTTTTTTGTATAAACAGAAAAGTGTTAATTTTACCTGTTTTTTGTGTATTTAATTTTAAAAAATAAAAAATTTCGGTTTTTAAAAAGAGACGGTTAGTGTTTGGTCATTTTTTATTCTAAAGACGCGCTGTGGTCATTTCTTTAGTTAAAATTAACCACGTTTTAAGTACGATACGATTTAAGAGCAACGTTTAAACTGAGTACGCTGAGTGTGTAATAACGTTAACGTAGTTAATTCACTGGAGTAAAATTAAACTTTTTTTTTTTTTTTACCAGTTTTTTCTGTTACTTTTTTGTATTAAGTCGAAGAACATTGAAGTGCACGGAATAACGAGACGAGAAAATAAAAAATTTTATTAAAAAATTTTATTAAAAAATACAAGAAAAAAAAATTTAAGGTGTGTTAAGTTCGTTAAAGAATTTTTCCTTAATTAAAATTAAATTGTGAACAAATAAATAAAAATTTGAATTTTGTGTGCATTGTGCTTGCATTTTTAATTTGTTTTAATTCACCTGTTCGTGGTTTTTCTGGATTATTTATTAAACCGTTTAACACTGGTGTGATTCATATATATTTTTTTTTGTTGCAATTAAAAATTGTGTCATTAATGTAACCGTGAGTCATTTTCTGTGATTTAATTATTTATTTTTTATATTTAATTTATTGCAACGTGTTGAAAAATAATAAATAAAAAATCGTGTATTGTGCTTACTGTTGAGTTTTGTTTTTTTTTTTTTGTGGCTTTTTTAATGCATGTTCAAACGCAAAAAGCGGTTTAATTAACAAGAAAGCAAGTACTAAAACCAAAAAGATAGAAAAAAAAAAAAAAACAGGTGTGTTGGTGTTAATTTCAAGTTTTTGTTTATACGTGATTTTGGGATTTCTTCATTGTGCTTTGCTGCTAGTGAATTAAAACTAGAAGATCAATTTTTTTTTAATTAATTAATTAATTAATATTTTGAAAGAAACAAACAAAGCATACACACCATGGCTGAATACAAAAATTTATTTATTTTATTTTGTTTTATAACTTTACTAACTGGTGAGTAATTTTTATTTTTATTTTTTTTTTTTTTTTTTTTTTACTTTTAATTCAGATTAGATAATATTTTTGGTTGTTTGTATTTTTTTGGTATGTTGCAAAATAACAAATAAAAAAAATAAAAAAAAAACTGTTTTACCTATCCCTCTGATAACTGATAACAAGATATATTTGTCTACGATTAAATTTAATAAAAAATTATTGAGCGAGTTTGTGTTTTTGTGTACGTATTTTTGTTTTTTAGGTTAATTAATTCATGTTAACAGGGTTATCCATTAGAGAAAAGTTAACGGGACAAAGTGAATAAAACGCAAAGTTTTTAGGGCGTTCTCTACTCGTTATTTCGTGATTATTTTAGGCGAATTAATTAATTTTTGTGTGTTTGCTAAATTAACTAAAAAATTAAACAGCACAGGGTTGTTCGTTTATTTGTTGGTTAGTGAATTATGCTCAACAAGTAATTTTTCGCTTATTCCAATATTTATTACCCAAAAAAAATTTTTAAAACGAAACTTTATTAACAATTTTATTGGCTTTTATGGTTAAAAATAATTTTTTTTTTATTTTTTTTATTTGTTAATCGTTTACCTCCCTAAATATTGTTTTTTTTTTTGTTAAACCTGGGTAACAGGTAAATGGTTTTATTTTATTTTATTTTATTTTATGATTATTACTGTGACTCGGCAAGTGCCTTTATTAAGGTAGATAGAAATAAATAAATAAATTTTTTTTTAAGTGTTAACAGAGGGCTGAGAAAGACTCTAATACGGATAAACAATAATTTTTTTTTTTTTTTACCTAAATTAAAAACCTTTTTGCACTAGGCGGCGGCAGTCAACCACGTTTGGTTCGGTTTTTTTTTTTTAAAGGCTGAAATATGTATTTGTGATTAGCACAAGCACAGGAGACATTTTCTCGGAGAAGCTTTAATATTCGCGGTTTTACAGGTGTTTAGAATCTATGTTTTTTTCTGAGCTTTTTATGCTTGTTTTTTTAATCCTTTTTCTACTGTGGTAATTAGTAGTCTCTCTCCTGGATTAATAATAATTTCGTTCGGTACATTTTTTTACTTAGGAAATTCTTCTGAAATTTCTTTAATTAATTATTACATTATGGCTATACAAAACAGACATCGTTATTACGGCGACATGTCCAAAAACTCTGCCCAATTCATCCCCCGTTTATTATGTCATTAAAACTTTTCCAATAAACGTGCGCTAATAACGCAAAAATATTTTTGTTTTTTTTTTTTTTTCTTTTATTTAATAAATAATTTAATTAAATATATATATTTTTTTTCTTTTATTTTACTGTTATCTTATTTATTATTATTAAAAAGTTTGTTTTGTTTTATTGATAAAGAAAAAAAAAGAAAAAAAAAACAAACAAACAAACAAAAATTCGCGAATTATAATATAAAAATTAATCGGAAATCAAATAAAGTGAGTGCGTGTGAGAGTGAGAGAGGAAACGATATTATTCTCCAAAGAACAGATTTTATTTTATTTTTTTTTTTTTTTCTTTATTTTTATTTAATTAATAAAGATGAAAAAAGTTTTTTTTTTCGAAAAGGAATTTCCCTGTATTTATCCCTGTCTTTTGCGTTTTTTTTTGTATCTCTTTGCTTCGCTATTACTTTTGCGTCCATCCACTTTGCGATTTTTTGTTTATTTTAATTTTGCGTTTTTTTTATTTTTTTTTATCATTATTTGTTATTCATTTCAAAGTAAAATACACTGACACACACACCCACACACAGAAAGAGAAATATTATTATTTATTTTAATTAATTTTTTTACTTTTTTATTTTTTGCGCATTTTTTTCTTGGTAATTGAATTGGAGGCAGACTGCTGCAACACAGTAGCCACAGAGTAGCTTTTTTACTCATAACATTCGGTTGTTGGTTTATTCATCATATTTTTATTTTATTTTTTAATATTATTTATTTCTAATTTAATTAAATAAATGTTTTTGTTTAATAATTTGTTTCTGGTTTGTTTTTAATTCACTGCTGTGTGTATTTAAGCGGTGTGGCGTGGATAAAAACGATGAAAAATTTTTGTATGGTGTATTGGCCAGTATACCGACATACTTAATGAATTTCGTTTAAAATCATTTGTCATACAGCGATGTGTATATGCGAGGCATTGGATTTATTTAAATATTTAATTATAGAAAAATTTGGTTTTTATTTGTTGAAATTTGCAGCGAATTATAAAACGTGTTAAGCATTATTAATTAATTTCTTTCTAATTAGACAATTTTATATGGGCGGCTATACTGAGACAAGAATTTTGTACAGCCCTGCTTTTGTATTCATTTGTCTTAATTTTTAAAATTGAATTTTTTTTTTTGTACTGCGTGTAATTGGGTAGAATTTTTTATATCGCAAATAAATTTTAGTCTAACGAGCCGGCTTGTAGAATTTTTTTTGCTACCTGTACATGACTCTGAAAATGTAAACAAATAAAAAAAAAAAATAATAAAATTATTTTATTAGCTAAGTGGATCGTAATAGAGTAAAATAAAAAAGACCACTATTGTCGTCTCATGTTAATTTGTTTTTATTATCAAAGCGCGATAATAAATGAATTAGCAAAACATATTTACCTGTCTGTGTTTAAAAAAAAAAATAAAAATTCTTTTTACAAAAAAAAAAAAAAAACGCAAGACCATCACGTCACTCTGTGTTTTTTAATAATATGAAAAAAAAAAAAAAAATGTTTTTTATTTGGTAAATAAACTTGAATAGGTGTAGTTGCTTGATTGGTTTTCTATTACAGGTTTTTCGTTTTCTGCCTTCAGTTACTTCATCTTCACTTAACTCCACTTTAGACCTCATATTTTTCGTTTCTTTTATTTTCTCCTCTAACGTACAGAAAACATAGAATAAAAAAAAAAAAAAAAAAACGATTTTTTTATTCCCTTTTATTTATTTATGTTGAGTAAGAAAAAATTTGAAAAAAAACTTATTTGTTAGTTGAGGATGCTGGGGAATGAGATAATGATGATGATGACGTCGAGACCACTCTTTTATTTCATTTCATTTTTTTTTTATTTTATTTTCGTTACTTTAACCAATGCTCAGGTTATAATGATCTCTTCGTCTAAGCATCTTTAGATAAAAAAAAAATAAAAAAAATGAAAAATGTTTCTTTAAACGCAGCGCATTTGTTTGCCTGCTTGCCTACTCACTCCGCATTATTATTTCTGCTTTTTTATAGCATCTTTCCTTTCACCATTTGTGTGTGTGTGTGTTTTTTTTTTTTATTTAAAAATCTTAAAGTTAAATAATAAACGGGGAAAAAAAAAAACGAAAACCGAAAGAAACGAAAACCGAAAAAGATTTTTTAAAGTCATTTAACTCTCTCAACACTGGTTTGGTTTTGCTTTTGGTTTGCTTTGTTGTGTTTGTATTGCACGTCTGTCTGGCGTAGGATTTTTTTTTTTTATATAGATGCTAAGATGGAAAAAAAAAAAAAAACTCTAATCTCTGTTAAAACGATTCAATAATAAAAACAAAACAAAACTAAACTAATGAAAGAAAAACTACTAACACGGGATATCAAAATATGTTAAACTTGTTATTACTTAGTACGGAAAATATAAAAACATTAGGAGAAACATCAGCATCCACTCTACAGCGGTAATTATAGACTTGGAAGAGTTGAAAAGAAATTTTTTTTTTACCCATTTTTTAGATTAATTAAAAAAAAGAAAAAAAAATCTAGAAATGAGGAAATTCTTTGTTAGCAACGGTGTAAAAGCTTTTTGTAAATCCATATATATATAACCAACATGAATCGACAAAAGTGTGCTTAGAGACACCCAAAACAGCAAGCTTAAGCACGATTCTGTTAATATGAAACGCGTTGTACGTAACCGGTTAGTTTAAAACATTCACCGTGTTATTGAAGGATTTTAGTTAGCAAAATTCTGCTTTTTAATACTTAATCTTATCGAAAAGAAGCTTATAGTAAAATCCAAAAAAAAAAAAAAAATAATAATAAAAACGCGTTAAGCTGTTTACACAATACGCGAAAAATGATAACAAAAAAAAAAAAAATTGAAAAACTGATGGATTATGAATTTTTGTTTTATTTAAATAATTTTTCTATAAATAATCAACAAATGGCTAGGTAGGTTTTTTTGTTTGACCTGTTGATGAGCTTGTAGTTGATTTGCTTTCGTTGTTCGCTTTATCCACTGAAAACTAGACGGATTTTACTTTAGATTTCTCTACTTTGCTGCTACAGACGAGTCTGTTCTTATTGCCTTTGCTTTACTTTACTTTACTTTGCTTTGCTTTGCTTTACACACATCAACGTCTTCTGATGGTTTTTGTTTTTGTTTTTTTTTTATTCTTTTACTTCTGACCAATTACTTGGGTTTATTTATTTTTGTTTTTGAAATTTTTCTTGTTGCTTATATATTGTGCTAAGCCACCTCACATAAATGCCCAAGCAACAGACGTTCTTAATTTGTTGCTTTACTTCTTATATTCCATTTCATCATTTTTGTTATGATTTTTTTCTGCTTTTATTATAAAAAATGTTTGCTGTGCGCTGTTTATTAAAAGAGAGAAAAATGAAAAAAAAAAAAAAAAAAAAACTTGTTATTAGAAAATTCGTTGTTGTTGCTGTGGCTTTAAATTCAAAAGTTTATTCGGTAATAAATTATTATTATTTCTTTTTTTGTTGTCTTTATTTCTCTTTAATTAATATTTGACAGTTGATGAGCATTTTTCCGGTGGTTTTCTCTTTAATTATTTTTTTTTTTGTTGTTGTTTTTTTAATTAAAGGAATTTAATCGATTTTCCAGTGTAGTCATCTGGGTTTGCGACCTATTTAATTAGTGAAATTTTTATTGTCTTGGAACATTAAGTTTATTAGCTTTGGGCGGTGACCATATTTACATAGTAAAAGTGAATATTTTTTTTTTTACCTTTTACTTAGCTTGAAGGTCAATTCAATGACTGCGTGCACTAAAAAGTACTAAAAACCGATCATCAACCAGATAATTTTGTGGTTTAGTTTCGATATAAAAATAAGAAAAGAAATAAAAAAAAAAAAACGATGCTTGAACCGGTTGTAAAATATCTGGTGTTAAAGTTTGAACTTTAAATGTAAAAAAAAAAAGAAAGAAAAATGCGAAAAGAGATTTTTCAAAAATAATTTGCTTTACTTTACTTTACTTTACTTAACTTAACTTAACTTAAGCTGATGTAAAAGTTTTAGTTTTTTTTTATTGTTATAAACTGAATAAAAGAATTTTACAATTCTATCTAGTTCATAAAATATAAAGTGAATGGTCATCGTCGTCTTCAGGTTACGAATAACTCGACCAAGAAAGTAATAAAAAGAAAGAAAAAAAAATTCAGCTCGTTTAGTACTTTCTGGTCTTACGTTACGTTCGTACGTATGTACGTTTATCCGTTTGTTATTTTATTGTTGAACATTTAAGATAAAATATTATTTTCTCAAGATGATGGTGAAAGTTTAATAAACCAACAACAGCAACAGCAACAATAACAACAAATTACCTTTTCTTTTCTTTTGTGTTTTTTTCTTACAAACATAAAAAATTTCTTTTATTTTATTAAATGAGAAAAATTCACAAAAATCTGCTACATTGTTTGGAGTTTAAAAAAAAAAAAAAATTAGTTAACTTTTCTACTTCATATTTAATCAGAAAATCTTTGTCAGTAGTTTCGATTTGTGGCTTTTTTTTAAACTTTTTTCGTTACTCAATCAAGTGGCTCCAAATATTTTTTCTATTCACGGTTTTATTCTGCTGCTAGATTAATTTTTACCCGATGCGTAAACAGAGTCAGTTGATTTTTTATTTTTGGGTCTTTCGGTTTTTAGTGTGCCACTGACATTAAACTAGAAGCAGCTTAAAGTCGTTGTAAAATCTTGTTTAGATTAGATTTAAAAATCGGGGAAAAAAAAAAAAAAACTATCGCTGATAAAAAATGTTACAAAAATGGTGTAGAAACTCCACAACATGCAGGGTGAATTAATTTTTTTCTTCTTCTTGATCCGTCGTTTTCCTTTATGAGGTTTTTATCTAATTTTTGTTGTTGTTGTTGTTGTTGTTGTTGTTGTTGTTGTTGTTGTTGTTGTTGTTGTTGTTGTGTTTGTTTTCGTGTGCTTTGGTTTTAAACATTCAACAAAGTAATAAACATTTTCCAAGTCTGATTCCTCAGAACAGTTAAATTTCATCGCCTTTAAATCTCTGTAACGATGTTGTTGTCATCGTCGTAGTCGTAGTCGTCGTAGTCGTGATGTTTATTTTTTTTTTTAACATCAAGTTTAGCAGAAGATTTTTTCCTTTTTTTTTTTTTTTTTGTTATTTTTGTTGTGTAGCTTTTTTGTCCCATTTTGTTGGGGTTTTTATTTTTATTTTTTATTTTTTAATACAAAAAGACAGTTTGGAAAATGTTGACTTCGGTTTTTTTATTCCTTTTTTTTTGTTTTCTACTCTCTACTTTGTATTTTTGCTGCTGCTACTGCTGCTTCATCGTTTTTTTTCTTTTATTTTATTTTCCGCAATCACACAGTGTTTTTTCATGTTTGCTTGCTTGGTTGGTTGGATGGATGGTTTATGTGGTTTTTAGTAAAGCAAAGATAGTAAAGCGAATATTGTCTGTATGCCCACAAATACTACTTACCTCATCTAATATTTAAAACCACCTTTTTAGCTTTATTACAAAGTTAATTTTTTTTTCATCCTGTATTTAAACTACTTATTCCCTCGCTTCTTTACTTTGTCACAAAAAAAAAAACGAGAAACAGAAAAAAAATTATTTACGTTGCTTTTAATTTTCCTTTTTTTTTGACATGTAAAGTCTGTTTCTATAAACATTTTTTTTTTCTTCATTTTTTTTAATTTTTTATTACACAAAATCGTATTCGTTTAAAAAGGAAAAAGAAAAGAGATGAGCGGAAAAAAGCTGTAAGCTTATCTCATGTTCACCTCATCTAGCCCACAGTTTATTTTATTGATAGAAGGGAAAAGTTAATAAAACCAGCAAGAGATAAGTAGAAAAAAAGCTTCGGTTTTTGCTATTTATTTATATTAAACAAAACTTGGATAGCTTATTTAGATAGAACAAAAAAAAGAAAGGAATTTCTGTTGGCGTTTTTGTTTCGTTTTTTTTTTATTGATTTTGGGAATCCCCTATAATTGCTATTCAAATCACAATTAAAGTATTTTTTGGTGGGCTATTTTGATACAAAAAGCCAATGCATTTAAAAGTATTAAACAAATGCTGACAGTATGCCACTACCCATTCCAAACATTTAACGGGGTTAATATATGAGTTTATTAAAAAAAAAAATAAAATAAAATTTAATAACGAGCGAGAAAAAAGCTTTCTTTTTAAGCTGAATAAAAGACTTTATTATTTAATAAAAAAAAAAAAAAAAAAAAGTTAATCAATAATTGGATTTAATTATATATTATGAGGCTGTGTAAATTTTTTTTCGCTTTTTTTTTTTTTTTATGTATTCAATAAACATCTAATAAAGTGGTATTTTCCGGTTATAATTCCATTTAACTGTATTTAATTAATTAAATAATTATATTCGTTTGCCGCTTATTTCTCAATAATCAATAATAAAAATTTTGAACAATTTTTTTTTTTCGTATATTTTTAATGTATGGAGAGACGTTAAAAACAAAGCAAACAAACAAAAACGATTAATTTTGTAATAAAATAAATTTGTATAATTACTTTTGCCCATCAGTGGTATTACAACATAATGCATGTTATTTGTTTAAATTGCAATAGAAAAGGAACAAAAAAAAACAAAAATGTTCTATTGTTTTTTCAAACCACCACCTTTTACACCCCTTTTACAAACAATATTATTTGCTGTGTTTTCGTGTTTTCCTCGTATCCTCAATGGTTTATTCTATTTAACATTTATGCAGAGATATTTGTAAAATGAATAGAAAGCAAATAAAGAAAAAATTTGTATTTCTATGAATTTCAAAAATCAAATAATCAATGATTTGAGAATTGAATAAATTTTAATTAATTAAAATTTTTAATTTTCTATTAAGACTGTGTATTTATTTTATTAACCTTTTGACATTTATACAATTATTATTTGTTATGTTTTTTCTCCTCATTTTTTATTGGCTATTTATTTAATTAATTAATTAATTAATTAATGAGAATTATTTGTCCTGATTTTAATGTAAAATTGTTACCGTTGATGACTTTAAACACAATACACTGTTTACCAATAAGCTTTAGTTAGCCAGATTTAAATAAATATAATTATGACGGAAAAATTAATTAAAATTTAATAATTTATGTGATTAAGTAATTATTAATCATAATTCCGGACATATATACACACATAAATCATACTTTCAAAAAAATAAAATAAAAATTGTTTGCAAAATATTTTTTGATTTTTTTGTTTTTATTAAACCACAACGAATCATCATGCTTTAACGCGAAACCACTGTACAGTTCAATAAAAATTTTATTTAATAAATTATTAAAACATGACACAGTTTAATAAAAAAATGTAAAATAAGAAAAAAAAAAAATTTCTTTCTTTTAATAAAGCCAAATAAGTAAAAAAAAAAAAATAATATAATTTATTTATTTTTTTTTTAATAAAACATAAATGACGTAAAATAGCAACAAAATAAAAATGCCAATTCCATGAATAAACAATTAAATTCATAATAATAATAATAATATTAAAAAAAAAATATTATTATTAATTAATTTATTCATTCTATTAGTTTCTTTTAAAACCGCGATTATAATTATGCGGTTTTATTATTATTATTTCTATTTAATATGAAAAAACATGACTTAAACGAATGCTATTGCTTTTCCGTTAGTAATTATTCATTATTAATTTTTATTTCTTATTAATTTCAATAATAAAAATTAATAAAACACCACTTGAACTATTTTTTGTATTTAAATTAAATTTTTATTACAATTTTACTACACACAATTCATTCATTAAAAATTAAAAACAGAATTTTTTTTTTTTTTTTTTTTTGTTCGCGTGACATTTAAAGAAAATACTCCTCCTTGCGCATGTCAATATTACTTAATAATTATACACGCGAGTTTATAACAAACAAAAAATTGTTAGGAATCCAGTCACTCTAATTTTTTTTAATGTAAACAGAAATTTCTGTTGTGTTAATTAAATTGGCGCGAAATTTAAATTGTTATTATTTAAGTAATGGCTAAGTTGCGCGCTGTTTGTGGTATTTTAAAATGTATGCATGCGGAAATAGAGATAAATTAAGTATGCTGGAACACAGTGCGTTAAGCAAATTTGTGGAGTTTCAGGCGTGTAAAGCAACATAATACGCTAAATAAAAATATTTCAGACACCACTAGACATAACTGAATATATTCTAAAGGTAGTCAATAATTAATGTGTTTTGGATTCTACATAAAACCAGACAACATTACCAAGACTAGACTAGACGATAAAACGATTTGTTTATTCTGACATTTAATACGTTACATTGCGTCACGTAACGTTACTATGTGACAGCGCATTTATGTTACATTTGCCTGTTCATAAATTATCTGTAATGAAAAACTCAGCAATACTTTTGTAATAAAAATGATAATTCCTTTAAATTTTGACTATGATAAAAAAAAAAAGAAGTTATTTATTTTTTAATTAAATTAAATTAAATTAACATAAAAAATTATCAAATTCTACAGCAATAGCGTCATAACAGCTATAAGTAGAAAATCATGAAGAAAAAATTTATTTATTTTTTTTTTTTTTGTAATTTTATTTCGTTATTACACAATTTCTGTTTTTTATTAACTTTAATAATAATAATAAGAAAAAAAAAAAAATTATTCTTTATGCAATAATTTGTTTGTTCGCTTTGTGCTTTTTTATTTTATTTTTAATTTTTATTAATTAAATAATTACGAGTGGCGCGTTGTGTAAACTTGCGAAATTCTGTACACAGAAAAGAAAAACGAGAGGAGTGAAACAATTGTAATCAGTGCACCTAAATTAAGTTAATTAATTAAATAATAGTAATTATTATTGTATTTTCTGTTTTATGTGTGTGTGTGCGTATAATGAAGCTTCGTGCCTAATGTGTAATTTGTTTTTTTTTTTTTTTTTTTTTTGAAACATCTAAATGCATTAGTGAAGGATGAAACAAAGTAAAACTGCTGACACCGCTGTTTAATGCCTGAAATTACTTAATTAAATTTTTTCTTTTCTTTTATTTTTGTTTAAATAATGAACTTTCGGTACGTGCATTACACACTGTATTCTTTACTTTAAGCAGAAACAGTAAAAACCGCAACAGCATCATAATCCTTTGCCATTTATTTTCCATTTCCATTCGTGATGGAAAATAATTAGTTTTTTCGTTTTTTTTTATTAAAGTTTCAAATGGCGTCTGCTGTTGATATACGTTTAAAACGTTATAACCACGCGTGTGTTTAGTTTTCTCGTTGATTTTGTTTATTTTCACAAAAAAACAAACAAACACAGAGTGAACGTGTGTAGAAAATATTATTTATTATCAAAATGGTAAGAAGAAGAATGAAAACCATTTTTTTTTTCTTTTGGTAATTTATTTTAATTTATATTAATTTATTACCCCACTGGTGGTTATTATTTTTTTTTTTATATATATTTGCTTGGTAAATTGATATTGCTGCGAGAGAATAAGTGAAAGATTGTATCATTCGTGTGGTTTTTTTTTTTTTAAGACACTTTCTCTTTATTTATTCAACTATTATTACTCTTTGTTTAGTGTAATAATAATAATAATTTTTTTTTTTTTATGTTTGATTTAACGTGTGAATTGTGTTGCTTTTTATTAATTCCCCCCCCGTTTTATTAATTATTTTTTTCATCTACCTTACAATTTACAACTTTATGTTGCAACATTACGTATTATAAACAAACTAACGTGTAGTAAACTAATGAAAATTAAGTTGTCCTAATTTATAAACACGAACTAACTAAAATTAGTTTAATAAACAAACTAAAAAAAAAAAAAAATAAATAAAACACCCAACATGTCGTCGGACATAGAGTAAAGACATTTAAAAGAGAAAATTTATATTTACCCAGGCTTCAAAGTTAATTTAATAAACAAAAAAAAAAAAAAAACGAACCATAGTTACTGAACAAAATTCCAAATACAGAAGAGGAAGTTAATAAAATTTGTCAATTTTAGCAAAATGAAAAAAAAAAAAAAAAAATTGTATTAAAACAAAAAACTTCAACAGGTAAATGAATGAATGCTAAAAATAACTAAGGGAAAATTTTATGCAGGATAACAACAGGTTGATCGTAAAACAAAAAAAAAAAAAAAAAAAAACTGAGAAGATTTTTCTCCTTCTGTATTAATTAAATTTTATTATTAGGTATAATTAAGGGATGAGGGAGTTGTATTAAATCGTTTTCAAACAGCCGGTGGTGTATATTGGTTAATTTTGTTTCAGACTAACCTTAGTTAAAGCATTTATTACTACAGCCACCTTCAAGTCATGTTATAATGTAACCAGCCTAACCTAATCAACAACTAAAGTAATAATAATAAAAAAAAGAAAATGTATTTTTTTTTTAAATAATAATAATCCATCCATCCAGCCACCCTAATGACAAAACCATTTTAAAAGCATTACAGATAAATAATTTAATTAACATAAAATTGATTTAGTTTAACTAATTCAATTTTATACAAAAAAAGAAAAAATTATTTTACTTTCATTATAAAAATGGGGCGGATGATAGATTTAATTTAATAGAAAAAAAAAAAAATGTGTGTCTTTACGAGCGTTATTAAGATAAGAAAAGCTAATTACATTGTAATGGTGAAAGTGCATTTGCTAAAAGACTAAAATCGATTTTGATTGCCAATGAAACATCCTGTACTACTTTGTTTGTATATACTGAAATGTTATCAAAGTAAATAAGCAAATTGAATATATATAAGAGGGTGGGAGTCTAATGACATCAATGGTTTGATAGCATTGATAGAGAATTTCTTTGACAAAATGGAATTAAGTTACGTTACGTTATGTTTTGTTCCATTACGGACATTACATAACATTATCAATGTCTATATATTTGAACGTAACAACATACCTACAGTATCATAATATGATTAAAAATGTTAGATAGACAGGTGATATTAGGTGTTTGATATGGAGAAAAACTCTATGTACCTAGTAGACATTTATTTTATTTATTAATAGGCATCGTCTATGGGTTTGTTATTGCTTTTCCTTTCCTTTCCCTTCCTTTTTATATAAGCACTTTTAAAACCACAAATATTACTGATTACACAAGAAAATAATGTTTTCTTTATAATTATATTTGAAATTACTTGTATTAATTGTCAAACATTCAGCCAACATTATAAGCAGCACCCCATCTTCCCACCCAAAATGTAAATAAATTGAAACATTAATGTGTTTACTACTGTGTGCTGGAGAGATTTTGTGTCGGTTTTTTTCTTTTTTTTTTTTAATACAGTCGTGACTCGGTTATATATTTTACAAGGTTTTTCGTTAATCTTTTGTTATAGGGTCACCTTTAACCTTTTTTTTTTTTTCGTTTTTATTGCGATAATAAAGGTCACTTTATTGATTATGTGTCCTGTGGTTAGCCTTTTGTTCGTTTTATGTTTGTTCGTTTAATGCTGATAAAAAAAAAAAAAAACAAACAAAAAAAATACCAAAAAAAAAATTATCTTAAAGGTGTTAGAAAAACCATTAAATTCACCTAGAATATCGAGGATTGCCTGTACAGTTCATCCACTCAGCTCATCAACATAAATAAAAAAAAAAAAAAAATAAATAAAATGAAAAGAAAAATGTAAATAAAAATTTTTATTCGTATCGTTAAAGGTCAATAAAATTAACAAACTAAACCAACCATGTTCGTATTGACATTTTTTAGTCATCGACCTTAACTTTATTATTTGTTAACAAATTTAATTACATTAATTAAAAAACATAAAAACAATCAGGTAGCAAAGAAATTTATTTTTTTAAACTAATTATTCGTTAAAATAAAAATAAAAATAAAAAATCCGATAGAGTCCAATTTTATTAGAAGATAATTACTATAATTGAGCTTTTTTTTCTGTTATTTTCTGCTCTTCTCCTCTCTGTTTGTTGTTTTTTTTTTTGTGTGGCTACTGGCTGTGGCTTTCACGTTACGAACGTTACAAACAAAAATAAAAATTTCTATATTCAATGTCATCAAACTTTAACCGAGGTAACAACAGCAACAACAACAACAACAAAACCAAGCTTTTTAAATAAAGTAATTTAAATATTCTTTTTTTTTTATTTTTTATTATTGCATGAATAAGCAGTTAAAGTAACAAGAAAATCGTCAATAACACTGCCAGCAACATCAGCCACAGGAATAACCACAGAAGAAACAGCAGCAACAGCAATAAAAGTTTATTTTTTCTTTTCCTTCTTTTATTATTTTTATTTGTACTTACTGAAGTTATTAAAATTAAACAGAAAAAAAAAATGCTTTTTATAGTAATTATAGGCTTAAGCCTTTAATTTGAATAAAAAAAATTAAGTAAGTAAGTCGTAGAAAAACCCGTTAAAAATGTAATAAAAAAAGAATTTTTTTTTTTTCATACAATTGTTGGTTGACCTGTAATAATGCTAGAGAAGCATAATAACCGTAAGTCGTCAATGTACACGGTTTTGTTTATTATAAATTAAATTAAGCTGCAGCAACTAAGTACTGACATCCAAAAACAGCCAACAACACGATCAGCTATTTGCTGTTTTTCCTGGAATTATAAAACACTGAAAGTGTTAACAAATTTGTAATAAATTGTCAACAAGTGTTTTCCTGATGATAACCATTCAAAAAAAAAAAAATATATATAGAAGTAGAGAAGTGAAGATGAAATTAATAACAAATTAGTTAAATGAAATAGAAAACTTTAAGATTGCTCCCTAAAGTAAACGTAAAACAATCAAACGTAACATTTTAGATGTAAGATTTCATCTCTGGATTAGAAGAGTTTTTGTTATTTTTTTTTGCGGTTTAATGTGTTAAAGTGTTAACTTATCGTTAATAAACCCCTTGGAATAAACTTTTTTCTTACATAATTTAATTATTTTCCCACCAATTAACATGTTTTACGAAATTGACGGAATTTTGCTCTATGGACGATTTTATTTTTCATTTGTTTATTGAAATTTAAGTTGCTTAACCACCTGGCAATACTAATTTATGATTTGTTTATTGAAACTTTTTTGCTGATTAGCTTTTTATTTGCTATTTATGATGAATAACTTCTGGTGTTTGGTCATAATAATAACGATGATACATTTGTTTATTGTTTATTATAAAATTAAATTAATCGGTTATAAATAATCATAATAATAATATTTATTTATTAAATGAAGAAGAAGAAGAAAAAGTTATTTTCAAAAAAAAAAAAATACCCAGAAAACGACGGTTATTTATTTATTATATTTAAATAAATAAAATGAGAATAAATAAATAATTGTACTCAGCTGTCTGTTTGTTATTCGCTGTTGTTTCGCTTAAATAGGAACGAAAAAAAAGAGTGCTTATTTACTCTGTACAACAGACATGTATTAAGGTAAATTTGTATCTTGTGTAAATAAAAATTTAACGGATATTTATCAGTTTTGAAATAAATATTTTTTTTTTTTTTTTGTATCGAATTTACAGGTTAATTAATTCGTGTTACCTGAAACACCGACATTTAATAGGAAATAAAAAAAAAAAAAACATCCCTAACCTAACTATGTATAACAGATAAATAATCTAAACTTAATTTAAGCTTTAATTACATTTTGTTTTGTTATCTGATTACGAATATCATGCTAGTGTTCCGTTTAGGTTAATTCAGTTTTGTTGCACAGGTAGTTTGACCGTTATACCTCTTGTTACATTCGTTATTATTATTTATTCGAGGTGTTTCATTTTTTTTTTTTTTTCGGTATTGTTTTGTATTTCTGTTACGAAAGAGTAAATAAATAACAAAAAAAAAAAAAAACATTAAAGGCAAATAATTGGAAACGAGAAAAAAAATTTAAATAACGTGAGTTTTATGCAGTTAAAAAATAAAAAAGAAATTTTTATTTAATATTCGTTGCTGCTATTCAAAATTAAATTTACTTTTTGAATAATATTCATTCAGTGTTGATCATCGATCTTTAAAATAGGAATTTTTATTTTTATTATTATTATTATTGTTTTTTTATTGTATAAGAAATGTAACTGGTTAGACGCAATAATTGTTTGAATGTTTTTTAAATTGACGTTAAGCTTTTGTTGCTATTTGAATAAAAGTTAAATATTTTTTTTTTTTTTTTGTTTATCGACATCGAGTGAAAAATCAATTTTACCTTTTCCATTTTTGCTGCATATTTATTGTTTTATTCCAACCTTTTGTACAATATTTGTAGCGATTTTATTAAAAAATGAAATAAAATTTTTGAAATTTTTCACCCATTTATTCACCAGAGTCACTCACATAGTTTTAATAAAAAATTTATTATTTTATTTAGTTTTCCTTTTAATTCCCTTTTTTTTTTTTTTTTTTTTGAGTAATAAAAATGATAAAATTCACGAAAAGTATAACAGGGCGGTGGCCATTTATCGTGTGTATACAAATGTTTTAATGTTTTTTTCGTCACTTTTTTTTTTCTCTCTTAATGCAAAATTATATTATTATATTTATATATTTATATTAATATAATATTACCAAGCATGGCAAAGGCAAGCATACACTTTGTTCTTTTATGTAACAGAAAACCATTGTTGCGTGCTAAATATGAGTTTACACACACACCGAAAAAAAAGCTTTGAAAAAACTACGTTGAAAATGGATATAATTTATGTAAAATGCGTTATAATATTGTTTCTGTTGGTTGTTATGTTGCTTTATTTATATAAAAAGAAAAAATAAATAAATAGTATTTAATGTATTATCGCATGAAAAATGGACGATAGATGGTTCGCATGTAACCAGTGGCGTGCAACGTATTATTAACGATTTTTCTTCTTTCTTTTTTTTTTTTTTTTTTTAAATAATTAATTTTGATTACGATCCACCATCCGTTCTACGAATAGGGTTGATATTTCTATATAATGTCACAAAAGTTTCCAACATTAATGTTTTCGACGAAAAATCCAATATGACAAGTAGTAAAACTTGTTACAAAGAGAAGAAGCAGAGCTTTCAATGATTATTTCTAAGGCTACATATTGTGATTTCATTGTAAATACGTTTTTTTTTTGTATTGATATTGGTTGACATTATTGTTGGCATTATCCTCGTTTTATTGTTGAATGAATAAAAGACCCAGCATCATCACCAGTTGAATAAAACTGAAACAAATAAAACATTTAAAAAAAAAGCAGAAAACAAAACGCATTTAACCAAGTTTTAAAATGCTTCAATGCACTTTTTCCCCCTATTGTTTAGACCACGATATGTCATATATTTGTGTTGTCCGCATTTGTATTCAGTTTTCCTATTTCAACAAAACATTACGATATAAATGTTATTTTGTGGTACAAAATTGCATAGATAACAAGAAACAATCTAACCGAATATTAGATAAAATTAAAATGAAAAACAAAGAAAGAAAAAAAAAATAAATAAATGATAAAGCTCGTTTGGACGTTTTTGTATAAAGGGTTTTACGATATTGCGGTGCTTCAAATAAAATCGTGTAAAGTCAAGTGAGCTGAACTGAAATGAATAAAAATATTTATATCTATTACCATGAATCCTAGTTTGTTTTTATTCTATTTAATTATTACCGCTACATATGTGTTATAACCGGTTATCTCCACCACCCATTGTTAACACCTTTCTAAAACGTTAAATCCATCCGAATCCACCCATGTAAATATTACAAAAAAAAAAAAAAAAAATTCTTTCTTTCATAAATGACTAATAATTTATAACAAGAAATTACTACATCCATTGCCACTGTGCCATTAACACTTACTTGCTTTTAAAGTTAAAAGGGATTTTGTTTGTTTGTTTTTTTTATTTTTATTTTATTTAACCGCATCTACATGTTTTTGCATTTTACTTTAAAACTAACTCTGGTGTACTTTGAAATAGAACTTTTTTTTTTTTTTCTTTTGTGTACCCCATGTAAAAAAAAAAAAAAAAAAAAAAAAAACCAACCCACATATTTCATCCACATACAAAAACCCATTTATATTTCTTGAAAACAATTTTTACACACATGAGTACACAATAATAAAATTTAAATATATATTTTGCTGCTATTTTGTTGCCGGTGCCACCTATTTTGTGCTCTGATAAATTAAACTAATTTCACCTAATTTACCTGCTAATAAAATTATTTCAACTGTAAATGTGTGGTGGATGGTGGTGGTGGTGGTGATGTGATATTAGGTGAAAAACCTTTTAAGAAACAAAATTTAAATTTAAAAAATCCCATCCCCCCATCGTCCAAATGGATATTAAGTATTAAATTTAAAAACACAACGACAATAAAACAAAGCAAAGCTTTCATCTTATTAATAAGAAATTCTTGGATTGTGTGTTGTTGTTTGTTGTGGATGGGGTGTTTTTTTTTTTTTTTTTTTTTTTTTTGTTACCTCATTTGCGATAGTACGAATAATAATAATAATAATAATTTTCTTCTTTCATTTTGTTTTTATTATACTTAACAGCCAAAGAAAATAATATTTTCACAGCACACAAGCATATGAGTGTGTTAATGCTAACGATAATGATAAAAGTTTTTTTTTTTGTACAAAAGATTTTCCGTTGCTTTATTTTTCAACCCTTTTTTTTCCGCCTGTTACCACCATCGCCGCCACATCACATTTTATTTTGTGTTTTCTTTAAAATTTTCGTTTTAATTTAAAAAAAAAAAAGAATTATTTTCGGTGTGTTTACCAAACAAAAAAGCTGCTCATCTCATTAAGGGTGAATTTATTGTGTAGAGTTAAAAACAAACAAACAAAAACTTTCTCTTAACTTTACATAACACGTGTTATAATTTAACATTCTTCTGTTTTTTGTTTATTTCTTTGCTGCTACTCTTTGACTGACTGACTGATATTTTTATTAATTTCAGTGTGATGGTGTGGCGGCTGTTTTTTCCTCTTCATTCCATTAAAAAAAAAAACACACACACCAAATCCAAACACAAACGATTTTTATGCAAAGTAAAAGCAACGTAAAACAACAGGAAAAAAAAAATTAAATAAAAATTCCATCGCTCTGCTATAAATCTTATTTAATCACTAAGTACGTAATTATTTTATTACCCTTAATTTTCGACTGAAAATGGTAAACATTCCATGGTTCCACAATGTGAAATTTTTTGCTGTTCTTGTTTGTGTCGTCGTCCTTTTCTTAAATAAATTTTCTTAAGTTTGTTACTCTGAAAGTTTTTTTGTTAAAAAAAAAAAAGAAAAAAAATATTTTCCATCCGTTTCTCTATCGTTTTTTTTTTGGTTGGTGTTTGGTTTGAAGAATTTTGTAGTTTTTTTTTTTTTCTTTCTGCATATGTGTAAAAGTACGAGTAGAAACACAAAATGTTTGTATGCTTGAAAAAAGGCTCATTAGAATAATGTTTTGAAATTAGCTGAGCTGAGCAATAAAGAAAAAAAAAAGAAAAGAATTACGATGAAAAAGGAAAATTAATGCATGGTAAACGATGGTATTAGAGATTTTAGGCGTCTCTAATCTTCACTTTGACAGTACTTTAACGAATCTTTCAACGTGTTTCATGTACTCGTAATAGTTTATAAGAATTATATTACATTAAATTAAATGTTTCACAACATTGTAATGTAACAAAGTAGAATTTATGTCACCAAAAACGGTTATACAATACAATATACGCGAAAAACTATCACTTCTACTTCCTTCTTTATTATAATTAAACAAAGAAACACAGTTATAGTTAATTTAAATATTATTTGCACACAGCATAAATAAATAACTGTAAAATAATTATGTTAATAATAATATAACCATAGACGACAAGTAATAAGAATTGAAAATATGTTTCTTTAGTATAGTTATCATGTGACACGTTTCCTATATTTATTGACGGTTTTTTCCTTAATCAGCACCAAGTGAAAAAGGATTTTTTTTTTTTTTTTTTTATGTCTTCGATACAAAGAAACAACAAATAAAGGAAAAGAAAAGCGAGAGAATGTACCAAACGTATAGAAATAGTTGTGGTGGGTGGGCTAAAGTACGGGAAAACGCAAAACAAGCATTAAACTGTGTAGTCACGTTACCCACACCCCCGACATACAATAATAAAAACAAAAAAAAAAAAAAATTATTCGTTTCATGTGTAGAGAAATATTTCTTTTTTTTTTTTGTTTATTTATTTATTATGATATGTGGGTGTGTTTCCTGTGATTTACTTAGTTATTTAAAGCGTCTCAACCAACCAACACCCATCCTCACCCTGAAGCACCTAATAAATATATTTTTTTATTTAATTTCTGGTGAAATTTCATACAGAAAACGATGCCTATGTTTTTACGTTTTATTTAACGAAATATTTTGGCTACCCTTTTTGGTGTTAGGGTGATGGGTGATAGAGGTGGTGGTTTATTTTTGTGAAACTATTTCTAAAATCTTTTCATTCCTTATAAAACTTAAATTTCTACTGGAATAAATTTACTAGTTTTTTTGTTTTATTAAATTTTATTCTTAGCGGTCATTACTTGTTATTTTCTGACTGAAATATTCTGACTCCGCAGGGATTGTGCCACAACCCTTATTATGTTTTTTGTTTTTGTTTTTTTTGCTTAGCTCACTTATTCATATTTAGCTAAGTAATACTAATTATTAGTTTAAAGTTTTCTAAAGTTATTTTTGCTATAATTTTTACCATTGAGACAATTTTTTTTTGGTTTTTTTGGTAACGAAAAATCTCTTTTTTGCTTTTAAAATGGGGTGTAAATGTTGTTTTGTCTTTGGTAATAATTTTAAATGAATAGAAAATCCCATGATGGTCGTCAAGTCGACGGTACTATGCTACTTTCTAAACAAATATAACAACAACTGGCAACAACAATATACACTTTAGACATATTTCTAAATTTATTTATTTTTATTCTGATGAAAATAATTTTCAAAATAAGCTAGATAATGTCTCTTATATCAAATAACGCCCTATAGTCGCGTCAACGCCTTTGCACAATGTTTTTTTTTACTTTATTATTTGTTTAGAAGAATGTTCTAGGAGTATTATGATGGGGATAGAAGAAATACTTTGCAAAAAATCAGATTATTTCTCTTCATTAAATAATTTAATATTCAAATGAATAAATTTACGGTTAAAAGGGGGATTGGTATTTATTTATTTTTTTTTTTTGAGTAAATATTTTCGTTAGATGCACATCATTTAATTTAAGTGTTTCGTTTGGTTTTTATTTATTTATTTATTTATTCGACACCCGAAATATTCCCCTTTTTAAACTCCTAAACAACCCACCTTTACTCTGATTTGAAGTAATCAAAGCGTTGCAATTTAATTTAATTTTTTTTTTCTCTGTGTGTATTTTAAAGTAAAAATTTTAATTTCCGTTTAGTTGACCATAAATTACCGTTTGAAATGTTTGTTTATCATTGATTATGTTATGATAAATGGTCAGGACGATTTTTATTTTTCTAGGAAAATATAAAACCCACCCAGAAAAACATTTATTTTTCTTTAATACAAACGAAAAGTTTTTAATATGAAAATATTTTAATTTTCTGTTTACTGACGATATGTTTTACTTTCTATAAAATCTTGATTTCAGGATGGCTGTGTATTAATGCTTAATAAAATCATTTAGGGAATAATAAAACACCCAAATAAAAAGAAATTTTAGCTAGAAAAAGAAAAAAAAAAAACAAATAAAGCATTTTTAATTACAAAGGAAATAAAAGCTTAACCACCTGTTAATGTAGTCAGCCGCTTGTAAAACCGATAATAAAACATTCCTGAGAATGATCTGTTAATGGTTTTTTTTTTTTTTTTGTATTTTAAGGATTGTTACTGTTGGCGTTTAAGAGCTTTTTTATTATCTAATCATAACCTTTTGTTAATATTGGTACCTAAAGTGGGGCATGCAAATAATTTTCGTTAATAATTTATTAAACATAAAAATTCCTGAAATATAAACACAGACCCTTTTCTTTATGGTATTATTTTACGGTTTGTTAATCACTGGAGAATTATTCTTTATGGCATATGACAGTGACGGACGATTGTATGTAAATCTGCTACAACTATCAGAAAATTGTATTGACTTTCCTATTACTATCGTCTCTGTAATAATCAACACTAGTTGCTTCAGTGGCAGTGAAGGTACTCTAAAATTCTCTATGCATTGGTACGTTTGCTTGATCAATAGCATTTCCCATGCATTAATAAAATAAATTTCTTCTCTTTCTAATAATTATTGGAGATTTTGGTCATACATCATTGATGCAATGAATTTTTAATATAATAATTTCCTAAAAACATCTTTTTTTTCTTTTTTATTTTCCCAAAAGCAAAGTGTTTTCCCCCCATCTCGATTTCAGAAGTTGTTTGTTTAAATACAAGATAAAATCTTTATAAAATCGTGATAACAGTGTTAACAGTTTTTTCTTTAATTAAATTTGTTTTCAACTACTTAGCATACGTTAAAAGAGTTTCTAGTCATTGTGACATGCGTAAATAAATGCTATATACAAAAACGCTTTAAGACTCTTTATTATAAGAGTAGCGTTTCTCTGCTTAAATAAAATTTGATTGATTGAAAAATGTGTAAGGTTTTTTGTTTTTTTTTTTTTTTTTAATAAAGTGAAATCGATAAATATTTATTTAATTTTCTAAAAATATCCCAACCAAAATGTTAACAAGAAATAATAACAAACGTGATAGACGAATCGATACAAATTAGCAAATTTAAATATTTATTATTATTATTATTTTTGTACCGAAAATTTTATATTTTTTTATAAATCGATTTAATGAGATTTTAAACATGATTGTTGTGTGCGTCTGTGTGTTATTTGTATTTATAGACCGGTCAGCAACAAATTAAAAAAACTTGAAGTTTTTTGTTTATAAATAAATGTTTTTTTTTTTGCTAATTAATATGCTGGATTTTATGGGAAAACAAAGCGTTTTGTGTTTGTGTTTTGGTATAGAAACGTTGGGCTCAGGTGGAAATTATAAATTGTAATGATTCAGGCACGTTTTTCGGTGATGTTGAAAATCTTTTAAAAGTACAATCAAAAGAGGATTACGTTTATTAATCCTGAATAATTATTTGCTACGGTTTTCAAAAAAAGACGGTATTTCCGTATACAGTTTACTTCCACTTGACAAGTCGCATTTTTCATACTTGCTGCCAAAACTGTAGATTGGCGGTTTGTTGAATTTTCTAGAAACTTTTCTCCAGCTTCCTATCTGAAAGTGTTTTGAGTTTTTGTTTTTAATACACGATTACTATACGCATTTATTTTATTTTTTGTTTATTTGTTTTACTTTCAACTCGTAATCATTGTTGAAAACAACAAACTTTTTGGCTTGTTTGTTGCAAATTTTATGTAAAAAAAAAACAAAAAAAAAAACAAAGTTTTATTTATTTGTTTTTTGGTAACTTTAAAAATAAATGAAATTAATTTTTAAATAAATTAAAACGAAAAAAAAACAAAGAGAAATTATTTAATTTTTTTTTTTTTTTTTTCTGTTCAAATTTTTCTGTGTACCTAAACCCAACCCAATTGTTAACAATTGTGGTTTGTTTTTTGTTGCTGATGATTGTGCTTTCGTTTAATGTTTTTCGTTTACTTATCTTTATTGTGAATTTTTTTTTTGTCTTATACCTTCTGGCCGTTTTTTTTTTTCTTCATTCAGATTCTTTTTTATTTTCTTTATTAGTTTTTACTGTTGTTCCATTATATTATTAAAAAAAACGAATAAAAATGTTTATAACAGGAAAACGTAGGGCCAAATGTTACTTAAAATTAAATAAATGAAAAAACAAAAAAAAAAAAATTATTTATTAAATGAAGACAAATTATGCTAAATAAATATGTAAATAGAAATATTTTATAATAGCAACAGTAAGTACTAAGTAGAGAGAGGTGCGTAGTATTTTATTTTATTTTATTTTTTTTTTTTTTAATTTTTAATAATTCTTTAAATAAATATTAAAAATTAATATAAATACGAAGGAATCTCACCTGTAATCATTTTACCGTTTTTTTTTTTGTTTTTTTTTGTTTATGTATTTAATAATTCTCTTTTCTCAACAAATCAAATTAGTACTTTGTTGAAAGGAAAACGAAAGAAAAAAACTTTTCTCAACTCAACTTTCACCACCCAGCGGAGGTGGCTGATTGTTGTTTCATGATTTTCCTTTGCTACATTGCTGGTAATTTTGATTTTGATTTTAACTTTTTTTTTTTTCTTCGTAGTAGTCAGTAACATAACACCTTATTCACCCACCATAATTTTTTTGACATTTGTTTAACCAACATCGCAAATTTTAATATTAAAAATTCTTTAAATTTTAATTATTTAATTTCCCTTTTTGTTGAAGCGACATTTCAACGGAGAAAACTTTATCTAATTAAATTTCAAAAAAGAAATCTTTTGTTAACATTAGATGTGTAGGTGAATCACACGAATACTCTGTGTGTGTGTGTGTTTTGTTAATGATAAGAAATTTTAATTGAAGAAATATTAAAGCTTTTTGTGTTAAAAGTTTTAAAAGCAAAAATAAAAAAAACAAAATTATTATTTATTCAATTAACACCCATTGTAATGTTAAGAAATATTAAAAAAAAAAAAAAAATGTTTGTGGTAAATTCGTGAAGATTTTTTTTTTTAAACGTCTTAACGTAGAAGATTTTCTTTAGAGAATATTATTTATTGGTTGGCTTGGAGTGCGATCTACAGGGAGTATTCTGTTTATTGTCTATTTAAAAGTGTTGTAACTGTGTCGGAACAGTGGGAACACCATCAACGCATATCCTTGATTTATATTTTAAATGAAATATTTTTTGGCAGAATTTTATAAAGATGTTTTGTTTAGGATTCAGGTGAATTTTGTATAGAATCTTTGTTGTTTTATTAAATTTAGGTTGGTAATAATCGTTGGAATGGTTGACGCTTAATTTAATAGGAGTAAAGCTAATGACAAGAGTCTAGAGAATTGTTTAACAAACTAAATAAAAACAAGGGCACTTGGTAGACAATAAAACTAATTACGCTGCTGCATTTATCGAAATACCTAGGTACTTTCCAGTATACTTTCGCTATAGGTGATGTTATTAGTGGCAATTCAGCATCATACCATTCTTTATCGTTCGCTTTTAACACGGTTAGACTGTACATTTCTATTATATTAAAATTAAGGAATATTTCCGGTTTTTTTTATTTATTTTTTTTTTTTTTCGTTTCTCCTATGCTGTATTTCGGCTATTAAATACGCATTTAAATGAACTAAAAAAATACCCATCGTCCAACCATCCATCTATGTTTATTAAATAATAATTTTTATATATATATAAAAAAAAAAAAAAAAAAAAGATATAAATGTGGGGTGAATATATTAATCCATTTATTTACATGTCGCATATGTGGGCATTTTTATATTGAAGAAATTTTTTATTTTATTATTTGAAATAGCAGCCGACAGGTTTTTTAATTTATCATTTGTTGTGTTTGTTGCTCTGCTTTTATCTGTATACAAGTCTAGTTGGAAAAAAATAAAAAAATAAAAGTGGAAAATGCTGAACAAAGGAAAAAATGAATTAAAAAAAAAAAAAAAAACGAAACAGTAACATGGATGGGATACATGAACAGGATGATCAAAATGTTTCTATAAAAGGGAAAATAGGTGGCTTCGTCGCAGAAAAAGTAAAAGAATTGAAGATGCGTAAGCAATAAAAAAACAAAATCTAAATCTCTGTTCGTGTGTTAATCGTGGCTTAAACAGTAAAAACAAACAAAAATCAAATCAATGCGTTAGTAAAGTAAACACAAGGTGAAGACGTGCCGTTGCTAATTTTTTTTTTTTTTTTCATTTTATGTAAACAAAATTCTCTGCTTTTGTGTTTTGAGCTTTCGCTGATTGTGTTCGTTTACGCGTTTTGTTTTACCTTACAAAAAAAAAAAATTAAAAATTAAAAATAAAAAGGGAAGAAACACGCTGTGTAATCAAATCCTACTTAATTGATTTATGTTTAACGTTTTTATTGTTTTGATGGTTTGTTTCGGGATTTTTAATTTTGTTGCGGTAGCGAGTGAACGGTTTAAAAGTCCTAAAATGTAATTAAAGATTTTTTTTTTGTTTGTTGCTTTTATTATGTTTATGTGTGCACCGCACCGGTTATTGATTTAAACATGTTTGAAAAAGGTTATGATCAGCATACGTACTAAAAGCAGAAGTAACGTTCCAAGTTGTACTGACTAAGTAAAAACAAAAAAAAAAATGGCTAATACCGCTAAAAGGAAGTTTATTATTTTTTTTTTATAAATACTTTCTCCAACAAGTTGCTGCATTTATTCTTTCCTTTTTTTTTATTAATAAAAAATTTATTTCAATGCTAACACAAAAAAAAAAGCTCACTAAAGAAATAAGCAGCGAAAATTCGTTACGTACTTTTAACTTTTTTTTTTTTTTGCTCCCAATTTTATTTCTTCATTTATTGTTGGGTTTTTCTTTCTAGAAAAGGTAAAACAACAAACAAAGGTACAAAAAAAAAAAGAAAAGAAAATTCTGTCGGATGGCTTTTATTACGGTCGTAGGTGGCTTTTTTTTTTTTGTCTGTATACGTATATTCGTATAAAACAGAAACACACCCAGAAAAAAGCACGAAATTTATTTTTTTTTCATAACCACACACGGTTTATTCATCTTTGATGGCATTTAACAGTTTGTTATTTGTTTGTATTTTTTATTATTTAAATTAAAGAACGACGAATGTCAAATCAAAAAGCCAAAGAGAAAATAAAAAAAAAAAAAACAAAGTAAAACCCCCCATTTCCTGCCCTAAAGCACACAAAACATAACAAAAAAAAAAAAAATTACAAATGACATACGAATATGACAATCAACAAACGAAAACAAAATAAACTAATTAGATAGAAATGTGACCAGTTAATTAAACAAAAAAAAAAATAAATATTTTTTTAATTAATAACAAAAGAATACTAAAAATAGCACATGGTTGGTGCGGACATTTTGTATGTTTTTCACTATAATTTATCCTGTTGCAAGTAGTTTTCGTAGCTTTTTAATGCGACTAATTACTTGGTAATGGATGAGTTTTTTTATTTTTTTTTCCACTTTACCGTGTCATGCAAAGATATTTTTAATTAATTATTCAGCGGGTTAGGAGGTTTTCTTCTTTTTTTTTTTTTTTGTTTATTAATTCTTGTAATGCAGGTGGTTAATGTTGAAGTTATTTTTTTTTTTTGTTTTTGTTAATTCCAGCTGGGAATATTAATATTAAATAAAAATGTTGTAGGTGGTGTTCACATTATTTAACTTCTCCTCAATTCATGATATGAATTATTGTGCGGTCTATCGCTCACCCAGTTTGTTTATTCCATTGTTTCTTGTTTTTTTTTTAAATTTTTTAATTAAATTAAATTAAATTCCTAACAAATAAAACAATTAAATTGCATAATAGAAAGGGAGTCACTCAGTCAGTATAAGCTATGTAATAACGAAAAAAAAAAAAAACAGAAAATTATGCCCAGTAAAACGACATCAAAAAGCCCATTAAAAAAAAAGAAGAAAAAATTTATTAACAAATTATTGTGGCTTAAGAAACTGAAAACAAAACAAAACCACAGAAATTTTTTTTTCTCTGCATATGTTGGCTGTCATTAACAGTCAAAGTCAAGTTGAACCGGTCATGTGACAAATGTTTAGCCCAACAAAACGAATAATAAATTATCAAAAACTACGCAGTTTGTGTTCGTTTAGTTTTTTTTTTCTTATTATCTTTTTTATCTGCAATTAAAGTTTGTTGTTTTTTTTTTTTTTTTTTTAATATCCAATTTGACAGTTGTGGCTTTAAGATTTCATTTTTGTTATTTTTTTTTTTATTTTTTATTAACAAATTTAATTGCTTTTTAAGTATTTTTCCGTTTTATTTACATTTATTTAGCTTAAAGCAAGGGTTAAGCTGGCTTTTATTTACTGTTAATAATTTGTTTGTCCTTTTTTTTTTTTATTATTATTATTTACTGCTGTTGGTTCTTCTTCAATGTTTTCCATAGAAAAAACAATCTTTCACCTTCACCAAAGTCGATTTAATCCACTGTTTCTTCTTTCTACATATTTTTTTTTTTTTTTTTTTTCATTTCGGTTGTTTATTAATTTTTATTGTTCGCCTGGGGGCTTTTCAGTGTTAAATATTAAGAAATTGTTTTTTATTTTGTTAGAAGGATTATTTACAGATGAAAGCATAGATGATTTGTGTTTCGATACCACTTTTATATATTTTCGAATTTAATATCGTATTATAAATTAATAAAAAAGAAATTAATTGGCTTAAATATTAATTTATTAAGAGAACAAACAAAAAAAAAACCCTTTTTCAGGTGTTTAAATTTTGTTTTTTTGAATTCGAAAATGTCTTACGCTAAATGTAAAATTACTTTTTCGAAATTACAACATTCGAAATTAAATGCATTTGTAAATAAAAACGTCGTTGCCTGGGTTGTGTTTTGTCTGCATACAAAATTTGAATAATTTTCAAAAATTATGACAGGATCATTAATTTACAAAAAAAATTCTTTTCCTTTCTAAGCAAAATTATAGATAGAAAAAAATGTTGAATTTTCTTTAATTTATTTATTTATTTTATTATTTCAATGTGAATTTTATAAAAAAAACAAAAAAAAAAAAATTAAATAAAACCACCTGGTGGTAGAGCCAAGCGGCCTGTTTATCGTTTCTATAGAAATTTTCGTTTTTATTTTCGTTGTAAGTCAGGCGTTACAAAGTGAACCTTTTTTAAAAAAAAATTTTTTTTTTTTTCTTTCTTTTTAATTTATTAATTAATTAATTTTTTGTATTTTTTGTATATTTGGTGCGTGGTGTTTTATCATCACCTTTCACTTCTTACATTTCTTTTTTTTACCTTTTTTTTTTTTTCGTAGCATTTTAAATGTACTTTTCGTGTTCAGGTCAATGTCAACGTTGTTTATTATGGGCACAATCCGGCTGTTTAATATTTATTTTAAGGTCTCTAGAATAACTAATTTTCTGGGATCAGTTTTGCTTATTTTTCAACACAACTTTCCTACACTCTACACTAATCTAACTAGGTAACGTACTTACTTAACAACGTATTACTTTTGCTAAATTATTTCTTAATTAATAAAGGTAAAAACAGAATAATGGTAATGGTTTCAAAGTACAGCTACACGAACATAAACACATAATCAAGTAAATAATAAGATAAAACTGTAAAAACAATGTTGACATAGTTGTAAGAATATATAAAAATCATGTCGCACATATATGTATATACTCTGTGCGTATGTAAACAAGAAAAAAAAAATTCTCATTATTTATTTCGTTGTTTCTTGTTTTACTTTTTTGCTTTAAACAATTTTTTATTTTTTATCATCGTCATCATGTATATTTGATGACGTTTTCTGTTTATATTTCTTTAAAAAAACGAAAAATAATAAAGAAAAAAACTCAAACAGGTAAACAGGTAAACATCGTTCTTATTTAAGTTTTTCTTTCTTGTTGTTGTTGTTGTTGTTATTATTTCTCTTGAATCATTTTTTTCTTTTCTTTTTGTTTTTTTTTTTTTTGTGTATTTTATTGATTTTTTTTTTTTCGTTAACAGCATAGAAAAAAATCAATTATTCAAAAATTATTATGAATTGTTTCTAAGAATACGGTTCATAAAAAAAAAAAAAAACATCTTGAATTAATGATGCTTTTTAAAGGTAAAAGGTAAAGGTGAAATGTTCTGTTTCTGGTATTTTGTTTCGCTATATTTTCCTAAGCTTAATTTTACTAAGCAAAAAAAAAAAAAAAAAAAAAAATTAATAAAAATTAGTCATAATAATAATAATAATAATGCCGCAGCGTTAATATTATTTGTAACGCATTAACCACATCGTTGCGTTATAATAACTGAGTTTTGCTCTAGTGAATAGAAGAATTTTCCATGCGCAACGTTTTTTTTTTTAGTGTCTTTGAAAGTTATTTAACAAAAAAATAATAAAGAAGAAAAAACCTAAATAAATAAATAAAAGGTAGAAAGAAATGAAACGAAAAAAAAAAAAAAAACACGTTTTTGACCCTATTTATGTACCGGAGAACTTATATAAATAATTTTTTTTTTTTTTATTTTTCCTTCTCTCATTAGTTTTTCTTCTACGTTTCGATAATTTATTCTTGTGCCCCGGTACACTATTTAAATATTTATTTATTTATTTATATAACAAAAGGTAATTATTTAAGGATAGATAAAATTTATTTACCTGTAAAATAAAGTGACAGATTTTTTATAAAAGATAAAAAAGTTTAAGTAACCGCACATATGATACGGATTTGTCTGTCTCCTCCTCAACAACCTTTCTAAGCGTCCAGTTTAACCGGTTAATAGGCTACGTTTACGTTTAAAAAAAAAAAAAATATAATAGAGTGCGGTAATGTTTTTAACGATAAAAAAAAAAAACGATTTTGTTTGGTTCAATGCGCATGTCAACGTAGCTTAAATAAATTTTTTCTATGCTATTTTAACGTTTTTTTTTTTTCTTTATTTAAAACTTTGACTATACCTGGGAATAATGTCAGTGACAGAAATTCGTTTTTTTTTTTTTTTTTTTTTTATTTACTTGCATATGGAGATTACACAACACAACACACTAAGTACAGTTTTTAGTAAGGTGTAACCCAGCCATTTCGTTCGTTTTTTTTTTCTTTTTTTTTTATAAAAAAAATTTGTCATAAACACTGAGTTATTAGCGGTTTTTAAAGTTCTTTCTACGTCGGTTTGAAACACAAAAAGTAAAAAAAAAAAATGCCACAAAATACTTAAAAGTTCCTGTTTTTTTTTTTTATTTTTTAAGTCCTTTGTTCCTTGTCCTCTGTTTTTTCTATTTTCATTCCTAGTTTTTACATTTTCAGCATTGAGACTATCCAAATTTTCGACTTTTATTCTAACCTCCACAACCACAACCATCGGTGTTTATATGTTGAGGAAATTTTTTTCTTTTGTTTTTTTTTTTTTCCAACAAACAGAAATGTAAATTCTGTTTTCGTTGGTGAGATAATCACCTTACTATAGGTAAATTAGAATAAAAATAAATAAATTTGTATGTAGGCGGGTTTTGTTGTTGTATTCGTTATACATTCATAGTACGTTGACCTGTTTATAACACCTTCCTTCACACAGTTTTTGTGTTTTTGTGTTTTTTTTTTTTTCATTTTTTGTTCTTTAGCTTTTTACTTTAAATAACAAAAAAAGAAAAAGAGCCCCATTGTCGTTTACAGAAAATTTATACCAAAACGAAATAAAACGAAAAAAATCTATAATTGTCGTTACGTTTCTACTTGTTCAACGGTGGTTTGGTGTCACGTTGTTGCGTTGAAAATTGACTTTTTTTTTCTTGTTTTTATTTATTTTTAATGGATGGGGAGGCATGGGAACTGAACATTAACTAACTAACTAAAATAACAAACAAAAAAAAAAAAAAAAAACAAGCGTAGATAATCCAAACATTGACGCGCTGAGTACATTGTCTTGCTGTTGCTGTTGCTGTGGTTTCTTCTTCTCTTTAATTCAACTTTAAATCCACTTTGAAACTAAATTATTGTCGCTAAATAAAAACAAAACAAAATTTTTTTTTATTCCATCACTTGAAAACGCTATAAATTCTATTTTATTCAATTGATATAATTTGCATTTTCTACTTTATTGTTTATTGCGAATACGTACGTACGTACGTACGTAACACCGTCTACACAATAAACTTATATTTTGGAATAACTAGGGTGTGGAGGCGATACCAATACAACACAATGGAAATATTAAAAATATAAAATGGCTTAAAGTCGTCACCATTAAAGCTACAAAAAACCATTAAAGCTTTTTTTTTTGTTGTTTGTTAATAATTTTACTAGTGACTGGATTCTGTTGCTAGCACTGATAAAACACCCACAATACATCAGAATTATTATCACAAAAAAGCAAAAAAAAATTAAAAAATTAAAAAAATTCTGCTTTTACCAAACAAAAAAAAAAAAAAAAACGAACAAGTGGATATAGATGGATTAAAATTGAATTAAAACAAAAAAAAAAAAGAAAAAAAAAATTCATTATGCTTTTCGATATAATTTTGAGCTTTTTTTTCATAATTTTTTCTTTTTTTTTTTTTTTTTGTACAGATTTTGTTTATTTGTAAAAATGATGGAAAATTGATTGTTCGCAGAATGAAAACCGAAAAGTACTTGAAGCTCATCATCGAGCTTTTTTTGTTTTGTCTGCGCTCTGCTTTAGCAATTTTATCTTTCTGTATTTTTTTGGGGTTTTTTCCTTTTATTATTTTTTATTTTTTTTTTAATTTTGTTCATTGACGGGATACTTGTCCATGTCATATCCACATCATTATGGAATAGAGGAATCAGATATTGAAAAAAAAAAAAAACTTTTTTTCTAGAAACAAAAGCAAAATAATCATTTGCAAGTGGGGTGGATAGGGTTGTTTTTTTTTTTTCTGTGGGGTTTAAATAACAAATAGTAGAAGGAACAAAAAATACAAAACATTTTCGAGTTAAAAATAAAAATAGAAAAAGAAGATTTTTAATTAACTGACAACTGGGGATGTTTGTTGGATAAATAAATAAACAAATCGAACAACAATATTACCACAACTTGTTTTTCTTTTTTTCTTGTTTTTTTTGCTTTTGTTATTTAAACCTCCTGGTACGATTGTCAAACTTGTATTTTAGTTACCTAGGGGTTCTCTGTGTTTTTTTTATGTTTATTTAATTTGCTTTAAAATAAATTAATTTACTGTGTAAAAGTTTTTTTTTAAGGTGGTTTTAAAAGTTCTTTCGTTGTGTTGTGCTCCTTAAAATGTAGGGAATTGAATTCAGGAATTCAATGATGAAAAAAATAAAAAACTATCAGTAATATTCGAGAATCATGTTTCTTGCTTTTTATAAGTTTTTCTGTTTTTCTATTTTATTGACACAAGATGGAAAAAATAAGTTTTCTGTGCATATACACGATATGAAAAACTATTGAAAATTTATTTGTTAAATTATTACCATCACTACCACCACCATCACCAGCACCACCTATTTATTTTTCAACATAAAATTAAAGCCAAAAAAAAAAAAACACAAACAAACAAACAACAGGCAATTTGTCTCTCTCACTGTTTCGACATAGCTTAAATAGAAAATATTTGACAAAGTTATTTTGCAGTTATGAAATGAAAATTCTTTTTGTTTTACTTTTTTTGCTTTTTATTTTGTTTTGTTTTGTTCTGTTTTGTTTGAAACAAAAACAGTAAAAATTCCATTCTAATAACTACAAAAATAAATAAATAAATATTTATAAAGCCATCCCTTGATTAAATAATTAATTATTTTCTCTGTGGGTTTTTTCTGCTTATTTTTTTTTTTTTTTTGTTTATTTTACTTATTGGGTACTCATGATTGGGATAGTTAAGAAGAAAAAGGTTTATTTTGATTGGGGCTGTGGGCGGCTATTCTAATATGATTTAATTGAGTAACAAAGTAAAAACACAATAAAAAATCAAATTTCTAATAACAAAAATTAATTAATTATTACCGGAAGTGATGTTTTATTACTGTATTGTGAATTATTAGTCCTTTTAAATTCACCCTAATAACCCTCTCCCGCCCTTGATTTTAATTAATTTTAAAATTTTTGCTTAGAATTAATTGAAAGCTTTGAACCATGACCATTGATCGGTTAAAGGGACAAATTTCCACTTTGGTGTGCATGACGATTTATATTTTCTTATACAGATTTCACTTTTCTTCTTGTAATTTGTTAGAGTTACCGGAACGCGCGGTATTAATTTAAATTACGAATTTAAAAATATAAACGAACACCTGAGTCTACTTTGTATTTTATTTAACTTTTTTTTTGTGTCGTTTATTTACTTTAAGAATGTAAATTATTTAAATTTTTTATTAAAAAAGAAAGTAGCGAAAAAATACGAAACATTTCCGTTAATCAAGATACGTTTTTGTGGCTTTTACAAGTTTATTACAGTAGATATTTTGCTAAGTTTTACCTGCAGAAAATTCACTTGATTCACTTTAGTGTTAATGGGAGGAGTTGAGTTAATCAAAGCTTAGTCTGTTAAGTCTACAAAAAATCGCACAAAACAAGAGCGTACTGTGCTCAATAAATTTATATTGTCCACAAAAAAACGAAAAAACAAATTTTGTGCCAAAAAAAAAAAAAAAACCAATCAAATACCCTAAATACCTCTTTAAATTTTTTTTTATTTTTGCCGCAATAAAAATTTAATTTAAATATTTAATAATAAACAAAAAAAATTTCTTTTTTTCTAGAAAAATTAGCTGTAGAAGCACAAAGAGTTGAAACACAACCATCCAGTGTTGTTGTATTAGAAGGTGACCGTACATCATTGTTGTGCCGCTCAGGAAAACCGATAAACTATTGCCGGTAATTAAAAAAAAAAAAAAAAAAAAAAAACAAATTTCGTTTTTAATAAAAAAAAAAAAACATTTTATTTTTATAAAGAATTCAAATACCTGGCGAAAAGGTGTTAGTATTATCGCCGGCATGGAATCAACCTGGTTTTACGTATAATGGTGCTGGCTTAGATGCTGGACAATGTGGTGTCACAATTGATGCAATCAAACCAAGCAATCATGGACCAATGGGCTGTTATTTGGGTTCAGAAGGTGTCGAATTACAGGGCACCATTGATATTATTGTTGCATGTAGGTTTTATTTTACATTAATACTTCTGTTTAATTTTCATTAATTAATTAATTAATTTTTTTAGTGCCACCATTACGTCCTGAATTGGAATTATTAACGCGTCCACGTAATGGCGCTTTTGAGGTTGATCAACAATTAAAAGCGAATTGTATATCGCGTGATGGAAGACCAGCCGCCAACATTACATGGTTCTTAGGTAATTTTTGTTTTTTCTTATTAAATTAATTTTTTGTTGATTTTTGCATAATTAATTAATTTATTTAATGGGTAATAACAGACGATGTACCAATCACTGATGGTCTCAGCCAATACGAAATTGTCGATACACAAGATAGTAAAAATACAACGCTGACAACAATAACACAAACAATATCTCGCTATTTACGTGCTGATGATGATGGTAAAACATTAATATGCCGGACATCACATTTCGCTGATCGTGGTACACCACAAGATGCTAAAATTCAATTACAAGTCAAATGTAAGCAAAATCAAAAATTTCTCATGTAAATAATTTTTTAATTAATTTTGTTTTGTTTGTTTGTTTGTTTGTTTGTTAATAGTCCGCCCTCAGCCATTACCAACTGTGGAAATTTTTGGTTTAGTTCTTGAACAAACCGCTTTAATAAATGTTACGATTAAAGCAAATCCAAGACCACGTACAGAATGGATTGTTGATGGTATTGCAATTCCGCAAGGTACACAAAATGGTAGATACGAATCATACGAACCGGTTGATTTGGTAAATAAGAAAAAATTTCATCACGATTTAATTGAAAGGAATTTAATTTTTTGTTTTTTTTTTTTAATTATTTTTACCAGGGACAAGGTGAATTTAATGTGACTTTAAGTATTGCCGGATTAACATTAGAGGACACAACAAAGGAATTCCTTTTGAAAGCATCGAATAACTTTGGTTACCATGAGTACACTGTTAAAATTAGTTCATCCGAATCAGCTGCTGGTAAATTCAATTGAATTTTTTATTTTATTTTAATTTTTTTTAATCACAAAATCAAATTTCATTTTCCATAGATAATGGAATTGGTATGGGATCGATAATCGGTATTGTTGTCGGCTGTATTGTTGTCGTATTGATTATTGCATTAATTATAATCGCACGTGCAACAGGAAGGTGGTGCTTTTCAGGTTAGTTTCCTTCCCTTTATTTAATTATTTAAATTCTTATTATCCGTGTATTGTGTATTTGTGTGTTTAAATTCACCTTTGAAAGCAGATAATCTACGTTCAATCATGAATTAACATTTTCTTCTTTTTTTTTTTTCGTTGTTATTTCATTTTTAATTATTTTTTGCCTATTTTTCTGTTTAATTGTCTTGTGTGTGTTTTTTTTTTTTTTTTATGTTTTTTAATTAATTAATTAATTTTATTTTCTGTTTTTATTTGGAAATTCTTTTGTTATTATTATTATTATTATTATACCTGTATTATGCATTTTTATGTTGTTTTGTGTTGTGTTTTTGTTGTTCTTGTTAATTCTCTTAATGTCTGTCCTTTTCTTTCTTTCATTATTATTTAATTATTTATTAAATAATTATAAAAGTGCAGCAAAATTATCGTCAGTATTATTTTAATTATATTTTATGAAAGAAAAGGAGTAAAAGAAAAAAAAAAAAAAAAAAAAAACAAACAAATCAACGATAGAGAAACATTATTTAATAAACGCGACACCCCGATTTATGAGTAATTTTAATTTTTTTAATTAATTTTCATTTCTACTTAATTTTTCATTTAATTATTTATTTATTTTTTGTTTTATTTATGCACAATTTTTTTTTTTAATCAAAATAAACAAAATAATTAAGGAGAAAAATGAAATGTGTGCTGTTGCTGCATGCACGATTAAATTTAATTAAATTAATTAACAGCAGGCGGCGCACAATATATTTACAAAAACTAAACAATTTTTTTTTAAATTAATTAATTAACTAATTTTTTTGTTTTCTTTCTTCTTTATTTTATTTTTTTCTTTTTCTTTTATTTATTTAATTAAAAATTAATTAATTAAAACAAAATCAAAAAAAAAAAAATAATAAATAAATAAATTTTTAATTTAATTTGAAAATAAAGAAAAGAAAAGCAAAAACAGCGCAATAAAGCAATGAGTAACCGTCGTCCAGGTAAAAATAAAACTAATTAAATTTACATTATTAATTAGCTTAATTAAAATTTAATTTAATTCACCTATGCACGTTTGCATGATTAGTATTTGTCATCAGAAAATATTTTTATTTTTTTTTTTATTCTATGTGTAGCCAAAACACAATAAAAAAATTAAACGAAAATCGTCGTGTAATTTAAAGCCCGTGCTACGACAAGGGTTTTTATTATTTTATAAAACAAATAGAAAACTGTTTTTTTTCTTCTTCTATATTTAAAGCTTTTTAATAACACAAAATTCTGCTTTCTTCTTGTATTAATTTTTTTTTAATTTCCGAAAACTTATCCACAGTGAAAATTTATTGTAAAAATTTTGTTCGCCAGTTTTTTCGTTATTAAATCAAATTAAAGCAAAAATAATTTTGTTTTTTTTTTAATGTTATCAACAGCTTAAAAGGCTAATCTATAACGGTTTTATGATTTTATTATTTCTTCCTATATGAACAGAAGATTATTATTAACAAAAAAAAAATAAATAAACGAGGCAAAGACAGAAATTTTAATTTTTTAGTTTTACCCATGATTGTTTTTATAAAAGAAAAAACAAAAAAAAACTCTCTGGTTTAAAAGCTTATGATTTCCCCCTCGGTTTCTTTCAATTGTAAATTAATTAAAATGTAATTAACAAACAAACAAAAAACTTGTATTAAACTTTCAGACAGCACCAATCCTTTTCTTAGTTAATAAAAGAAAGAAAAAAAAAAATCTGTGTCACACACTGAGCACCTGAGAAATATACATAACCGCGATTACAAAACACTGGAAAAATAACATTTTTTTTCTTCTGTTTTCTGTTTTATTAATTTATTCACGATTTTATTTCTTTGTTAGAATTTAAATGTGAAAAAAAAAAAATTAATAAAACAGCAAACAAACCATAGAAAGGTGTTTTTTTTTTTTTTTTTTTGTTATTGTTTCGCGATTTTTTTTTTTTTTTCATTAGCGGTTTATTTATTTTTTATTTCTTTTATGCTCAAGGTTAGTTATTATACTAACAAACGGGCTATAATGCAGTTTTTTATTATTATTTATAATAATACGCGACATTTAGTAGCTGGAATTCTGTTTCATTAAAATTTTATATTAAATTTAATTCTTAATTAAAAGTGTTTTTTGTGTGATGGTGGAATGTTGCTAAAGTTATTCTAGCGAAGGTGACACAGAAATGTTTTTTTATTTATTTATTTTTATTACTGGTGTTACTGAAGTATTTTGTTTCACTGTTGCATTACATTCACTTCAACTAATAAATCAGATGTTTTACCTTTACAAAGCGATCAACAGAAAAGAAAAGAAAATTTTTTCGATGATTTTTAAAAGAGAATTTCACAGAGACTAAAAAAATTTCTTACACTTTGTTACAGATTACTTAAGCTATTATGACACGATATCGGATAAATTGCACTGACATACATAAATCATGTGCTAAGTCTTGTTGTAGACAGTGAAATTTATCTAAAATTGAAGTTTTACAGAGTAAATAAGCTTGCACTGTAATAGCACGATCGTTTTAAACGTAGCGCAGATAAATTCGGTGACTTTTTTCTAAGCAATAAGATTACATAAAGAAAAAATGCTAAGAAAGCTTAAAATCGTTTGGTTATAACACATAAAACTAACTTAACTGCACTTTTGCCCTTGTTTTTTTTATTTCCATTTCAAAGACACTTTTCATGACATTCTCAACTTTAATTACACCTTAAAAGGTTGTTTACCGCTGACTTTTACATTTTTTTTTTTTTTATTCTTTTGCAACAAAACATAAATTTTAATTTTCTGAATGTTGTTAATTAACAAATAACGATTTAATTTATTTAAAATAAAATAAAAATCACGATTTCACTGGATTTTTATTAATTAATTAATTAACAAAACATAACAAAAATTTATATTTTCATCTGTTTTAATCATTTTTTTTCCTCTCTTCTCTCTCTCTTTTTGTTTTTTTTTTTTTTATGTTTTTAATAAAGAAAAAAAAAACAAAAAAAAAATTACATTTAAAAAAGCACATTTCTGTTCCATAATCAAGTTAATTAATTAATTTATTAATTAAAAGAAAAGTAATATAAATAAAAACTAGGTCATAATGGGTAAAGAGTTTAAACAATAAACTGAATAATAAAGTTTTAAATCACTTAATCACATTAAATTCATTTCCTTGCGTTTTTTTTCATTCTTTCTTGTTGTTATTTAATTAATTAATTAATTAAAACAACTTTTGAATATCATTAATCATTAATAAATATTTTAAAGCGAATTTTTTGACTTTATTATTTTTTTTACACATTTTCACATTTTTAAGCGATGTTAGGTCACTTTAAGTAGCTTAAATGAAATGAAGAACAAATCACGATAGTTAGTTCGTTAATTAATTAATTTAAAAGAATTTTTTTTTTTGTTTAATAAATTATAAAAATTATTGTCTGTGTGTTGTTATCGTTATTTTCTTTTCTTCTTTTTTTTTTTTTGTTTTGTCTAAATTTAATTACAGGCGGCTCATTAAATACTGATATTGGACCGGATTCGGAGGCGCACATAACAACACCTGAACATGACGATGATGATATGAAAATAAATGAGGCGCACAATCAAAATCATGAGAATGATGAGCATACAGAGATAACAAATGAGAAATTAAAACAGCAGAAAAATAATATTAAAAATGGGCAACAGCAGAATATTGTACAGGGTGCAGTACCACCAGCGGTTATTAATCAATCACAAAATGGTACAACGGAACCGAAAACCAATACACCGGTTTAAACACAAACAACAAAAAAAAAAAAAAAAAAAAAATTAAAAAAAAATCTTCTTCTATTCTAAAAACCCTCCCACAACTTCCTACATTTACTACTTAGTTGCATTAGGATATTAATTGATTAAAATTTATTTTATCATAGCAGGGGTTAATAAATTTAAAATTTAGACAAAATTGTGAGAAAAAAACACTGCTATACCTCGTTTAACGCGAGTTTTTTTTTTTTCTTTTTTTTTTACTTTAAATTATCCAATCCAACCCTGCTTTTACTTTTAATTTTCTACTACGTCTGTTTAATTTGTTTTAATTAATAATTAAAGTCTTCCTCGTATAGCATGGGTTTGGCTGTTGTTGGTGAAGGAACAAAAAAAAACAAATACAAACATACTACGCAACCGCAACAAGCTTAAATTCTAGAAAAACAAAAATTATTTTCGTTAAACTCATGCGCAATATACTTTTCTTAATTACAAACCGTGTTTAAACGAGGATTTATATAAAAAATTATAGAAAATTGTGAAAAAACATTAATTAATTAATTAATTAAAAATTAAAACTAAAATCCAATCATAAATCAGTATTAAAAATACTAAAAAAAAAAAAAAAAAAGAGTTAAATTCATTTAATTAACGATAGTAAAATTAAAAAAAAAAATTAAATTCAACTAAAATAATTAAGTTTGCTGCACATGGTTAAAACAATAGAAGTCAATCGCAGACTAAGACTTTAGTCGCCACACGTATTTAAGCTGCTTACTTAATACATTTTTTTTGGTTTTGTTGTTGAATTAAATTGTTTTTTTTTTTCGTTATTTAAGGATTTTTAAAATGAACAAAAAGTAAATTAAAATTTTTTTTTTTCTGTCATTTAATTTAAATTTAATAAAACAAAAGATTTACCATGTCACGGCGTGTGACACCATTTTTGTATTAATTTTTTTTTTTTCTTTGGTTAATACAATGAAATGTTTAGAGATGGAGCATCGTGTTGTAATTATAGGAAAATACCTGAAACAGTTAACAGAAAAACGTTTTGAAAAAAAAAAAAAAAACTGTTGTCGGTTATTTTAGTCAGATTTGCCAGATTTCCCTATTCAAGTTACTTAATGCATTCTGATGAGTTTTAAGACATATTCTAATGCAATTTATTAATTTTGAACGCCCTATAAAAATAACTCCACTGTTTCAACTCTAAATAACATCGTTATATTAATTAAAAACATTAATTAATTAATTTACTAGAAACTAAGTAAATAAAATTGTGTATTTGGCAAAAAAAAAAAAAGAAAAGAAAAGAAAAGTTGTAAAAATGAAAAATTACTCAATAATGTTTCTCAAATTAAATGTTTTAATTTTTTTTTTAAATTAATTAATTAAAAATCGAACAAAAAAAACTAATTAAAAATTAATTAAAATTAAGTTTTTAAAGCAGAAGGTGCATTTTGAATAATATTTTTTTTAACTCATTAATAGCTTTCTGTTTTTTTTTTTTTTTAATTATTATTATTATTCTCTAAACTTAACAATTAATTAATTATTTAATTAATTAAGAAAATAAAATTTTATCGTTTTTATTTGTTTTTTTTTTTTTTAATTAAATTTTTTGTGATTGTCTGGCTTTTTGTAATTGTATTTTATCAGCAAATGTCTGTCTTAAAATTCTTTTTATTTTTTTTTGTATTGTTTTGTTTTATTTTAATAGCTTTTATCCAGCTGTTTTTGCTTTGTTTTGTTTTTATTTTGCTTAATTAATTAATAAATTAATGAAATATTTGAAACAAGATCAATAAACTTTAACAGATGACGATTTTTAAAAATAAATACTGATTCATTCACAATTGTTCTTTATAAATCACGTAATTAATAATTAAATAAGAACAATAAACTCATTATATTAATTAATTAATTAATTAATTAAAAATTCATTTCAAGTAATCTCTTGAATAAAAAATTATATTTTCTTTGTGTGTTTTTAAAAACCAGAATCTTTTTTTTTTTTTTTTTAATTATTTATTGATTCGTTGTATTGTTTTGCTTTTTGTTTCTTTAATTAAAACAAAACACTCACTGATTTACGTTAATTGATTAAAAATATGCAGACATTACGTGATTTTTTGTTAACAAATCAAAGTAAAATTTCTCAATAAACTGATCTATCTATAAAGGAGCGGTAATTCCATGTAAACGTTTAATCTCATATAAAGAATCATATTCAAAATGTTTAATTAATTTTTTTAATTTAAATAAATAAAAACACATATAAATACGTATTTTCCGTTAATAAAAAATAAATAAAATTAAATAGCTTATCGGTAACTGGCAGCAACGGAAAAAACATTGCGATATATTTTCATTCTTACATTTTGTTTTCTTTCTATTAATCAATTTAATTAAGATAAACAAAAATTAAAACTATTGAAATGCACCTTAATTATTATAAAAAAATGTATCTCATCACAAAATGTGTAAACAATCATTCCCGTGCCCAATATATTTTTTAATCGTTTTCTTTTTTTTTCTTTAATTTTCTTCTTCTATTTTATTAATTTTAATTTACAAAAACACAAGAAAATTAATTAATTTTAAATTTTACATAAAATATTATACCTATTTCATAAGATATTAAATATAAATAAAAATGATTAGTGTTAATTATAATTAATTAAAATACTTAAAGTAAGTTTAAACAAAAAAAATATGAATGAAAAACAAAAACCAAGAAAGTTGTGTGTCATCTCCTCTGACAAGAAAAATAAGAAAAATAATTTTTTTTTTTTGTTTTGTTTTGTTTTGTAATTAAGAATAAAAAATTGTATTTGTTAATTAAGTTAATTAAATTAAAAAAAAAAAAAAAACATTTTTCTAATAAAATTTAAAATTAATTTTTATACATAAAAAGAAAAATATATACAAAAAGGCGAGAGAGAAATCATTGAAACAAACAATAACCAGCTTTTCTCTGTTTTTAATTTTAATTAATTAATTAATTAATGAATAAAAAACGCTTTTATAATTTTTATATATTTATAAAAAAACAAAAAAAAAAAGAAATTATTAATTATTATTATTTCTATTATAATAAATATAAAAAAAGTAATAAAATAAAACTAAATCCTTCCATTTATAATTTTTTTAGTTTTTAATTTAATTTTAATTATTATTGTCTTTAGATAAATTTTTAATTATTATTTTTTTTTAGTTTGTTTCTTTATTTAAGTTAAATAATTAATAAAAAGTAAAAAAAAAAAAAAAAAAAAAAAAAATTTTTTTAATTTAAATAAATTGTTTGTGTTTTTTTTTTTCTGTTATTTTGTTACTAGATTTTTGCTTTAATTAAAATATAATAATAAGCAGCGATTAAAATAAAATTTTAATTAATGAAAATGAAAATGAAATGAGAGAAAATTAATTAAATCAAATAATTTTTGCTGCATTTTTGTTGTTTTTTTTGTAAGCTTTAACACATTTTATGCTTTTATTTTGTATTTGTCCTGTCGTGTCCGATTTACTTTGTCTAATGTACTGTAATAAGCGCTTGAGTGGTGACAGGTGAAGAATTTTATTTATTTATTTATTTTTTTTAATCTTATTATTAACACAGCACGGTATTTATGCTTTCTTTGTTTTTTTTTTTTTAACACGTAACTGTCGTGTTACAAAAAACGCGTTAATAAAATTTAAAAACAGCCACTTGCTGTGTGCACATTTTCGATTTTATTCTGTTAAATTAATCAACGTGTAATGGTCGTGTGTCGTGTCTTTTTCATTAACAAATTTTATACTACGTAGAGAGAGAATTTTTTATTTTTATCAGCAACGAAAGCTTATAAAGAAAACTTTTTTTTTAATAAAAATGTGAGTCAAGTACCATCTATAATTCGTTTGTAGAAACAAAAAATATTAACGAATTTTTTTTAAAAAAAAATTTCATAAATGTAAATCCACTTTGTTAACACTAATTAAAAAATTAATTAAATAATTTTTTTTTTCTTTTCATTTTAAATAATAAATAATTAATAAATGTGAATTTTGAGTAAAATTTCTATTAAATTATATAAAATAAATGCATTTAAAACTATCTGTTAAAAACTACATCAAATATTAAATTTAAATTAAATTAAAAACTGTTATCTGTGTGAATTTTAAATTAATAATAATCGTAATTAAGAAAAAAATATTTTATTTATGTACGTACGTGACTTTAGTAGACATTGTACAGCCAATTTGTATGAAGATAAAAGTGAATCATGGCTTTAAATTACCACAAAGTAATTACTTTATACTTAAATCACTTGATGATTAATAATTAAATAAAACGTATTCAGTATGACAGTTTTAAAGTTAAAACAACATTCGGTTAACAGCCCGCCATATGCAAAAGATTTTAAATGTAACAAAATGGCGAAATCAAATACCGCTAAAGCCACGACGAAATTAAATAATTTTTCTTTTCTTCATCAATTCAGTCAATCAAATAAACAGCAAAAAAAAAAAAAATACGCTAAATGTATTTTGTAAATAAAAAAAACAAAAATTAAAAATTTAATTAATTTAAAATGGTTGACAGATAATTAAAAATAAACACAAATTAAAAAAAAGCGGAAATAAAATTGATGAATTGGTTAAAAAACAAAATTAATTTTTTTTTTTATTATTGGATGGGTTGGGATTTTATCTCCTAGCCTGGCCTGGCTAAATAATGGTTGGGAAATTCGATATAAAAAATAAAATTAAAAATTTCTGTTTTGTAAATGTTATAAACAATAAGCATAATAATAAATAAATGACTAATGCTGTTGTTATTTTTAATTAATAAATTAATTAAATGATTGATATTAAACATAAAAAAAAAATATATAAAAATAAATAATAAATTTGAATATCATGTTCACTCGTTGGTTATTTATATAAATAAATAAATAAATAAATAAATAATAAAAATCCTATTTGCATATATCTAATTATGTAAAATAAATATGCATACAAATAATATTGTTTATTTTAAATTAATTTCAATTTTTATTTTATTAAATTTTATTAATTTTTTATTTTTGCTGGCAAAAATCGTGCGTTGCGATGATGAAAGTTTTTTTTTTTTTTTTTTTTTTCATTATTTTTATCTATCAGCTGCTTTGTAAAATGCGTGCCCTATAGCCTAAAGTCAATTTTGCAATGCATAGAAATTATCTTAAAATTGTTGAATTTATTTAACAGGCATTGCAAGAACCGGGCCCAACCGTACAATTTTAATTTTTAACCATAACAAATATAAAAAAGTGAGCGAAAAAAGTTTGCTTTTATGCTTCTTGCTAAACTATTTAATGGTTAGACAACAGAAATAAAGTTTCTTTCAGATGCATAGATTCAGTACTGCACATAACAAAGTTGGTTGTAAAGTCAACAATAAAAGCTTATAATGATGCATCCTAAATATCAATAAATATCCCAATTACTCCATTACAATAATAATTTACAACCGCATTTCCTTGTTTATTTACTTGTGAAGAACTTGTAAAGTTTTTTTTTTTTCGAAAGTAATTTCCAACAATTAGTATTCGTATTGGTTATGTAAACTTTCATCTCCGCTTATGGTGTAAAGTTTTGTTTACTTCTGTAATACCCAATGTTTAAGCGGACTTTAAACTGTTTCTAACATTTATTTGCTGGTTATAATGCTGGTAGTTGAATGAATTTAAATTCAATGTTTTTTTTTCCAGCAATTAGGAAAACCTTCCTCTGTTTTGTTTAGATTTGTTAAAGAAGCAGAAAACTTCCTACTGCCATTACAAATTTGTATAAAAGCTCAAAATATCTTTTCTTACTACCATAATTCTACACAAAAAAAAAAAAACATCAATGAATATTTAAATCAAGCAAATAAAGCTTCAGCTCCTTTGAAAATTCTCAGTATTCATAATTAATTATTAATATACAAAAAAAAAAAAAAACATAAATAACAAAAACAAAAATAAAAAGAAAATTTATTAATTATTTATAATAGAGGGTTTGGGTTCTCATCCCTAAATTTAAATTTTATTTTTTATTTAGTTTTTATTTGCTGCTTTTGTTATGGCAAACAAATAAAGGCGAAATTATTCTACATTGATTTACTAAAAAAAAAAAAAAAAAAAACATCTTCACAGCGTCTACAACTGCGTAGGCGTTAAGCTTTGCCTTTTTTGTTCTGTTCTGTTTTGTTTTCTTTTCTTTTTTATCAATAAAATAAATAATAAACAAAAATCAATATAAAAAACAAAAAAATTAAACTCACAAAATTATCGTTTTTTTTTCTTTTTTTTTTTTTGCTTTTAAATTTATTTTCAGACACATTCACGATAGCGCGCAAAACAAAACCGGGTGGCAGTGAAACGTAAGTAAAAAAACAATTTAATTTTTTTTTTCAATTCTTTTGGGATTTTTTTTTTTTTTTTCTTAACTAATTGGGGTGAATTTTTTTTTTCTTTTATTATCTTTTTTGCATGAAATTTACACAATTTTCTTCCTTTTAATTTTTTTTGTTATATTAATTGTTTGTAAAAATCACTAAATTGATTTAAAAAAAATGAATAAATAAATAAACTAGGATTGACTCACGTGGTCCTGATGGTTCTTTACTGTCCTCATCAACTGGTTTACCATATGGTCGAAATCAACAATTACAAGTATTATTACCGGCAACAACAGGTGCCGCAAGTGTTTATAATACAACAACGATACCATTAAAACATGGTCTGTCAAATGCATCCGATTCACCATCACCATCACTATATTTATCCGGTAATCCGATGGTGACGAAACGTTTCCTGTACAGTAATCCGCCATCACCACCAATATCATTTACAAGCAGCATGGATGGCGGTAGTGATGGTACACGTTATAGTTCCGGTATAACACCATACCAGCTACAACAATTACAACGTGGTGATGTTAATGAATTAGGATTACCGGTATCACCAACCAATAGGTGGCTACCAGCACAACAAAGAGAATTTTTACAAAAACAAGCAGAACAACTTGTTGTTAACAGTCATAGCAAAAGTACCGACATTTTTTAAAAAATGGAAAAATTCAAATTAATCACGACCAAAAAAAAAAAAAAACTAATTTAGATTAATTAATTAATTAATTTTCCCATAACAAATATTTTTATCCTTTATTTATCGAATTTACTAAACGAAAAATGTAGAAAATTGTTGGTTTTTAACCCTTTTTTTTTTTTTTTTTTTATTTAATCTACTGTAAATAATTATTTATGTTAATAGAAATTTAATTTAATTTAATTAACGCATGCACTTTTATTACATTAATTATTCATTTATTATTGCATGATTTAATGATTTTTTTTTTTGTATTTTACTTATTAAATAATAATAAAACGAAACGCAAATTATTTACTAGAATCACATTTTCAATTTTCAATTTTCTTTTTTATTTAATTTTGTTGTTGCACTGTATGATTACGCTTTGTTGGGGTAATTAATTAAGTTGTATAACATAGTTTAAGTAACAAAATGGTGGCTTAAATATTGTTTTAAATAAATTAAAATAATAATAATGAAAAAAAAAAAAAAAATTGATTTTAGAAGCGATACAGAAAGTGCAGAAATACGTCCTGATTATGGTTTAACAAAGCCACTTAAATTAATTGATATTCGTTCATTTTTCACGAAGAAACGTAATCAAACAAAGTTGGAGAACGATAATGACGATAATGATGGTGGTAATAAAGGAAAACAGTTAAATGGTGCTGATGATTATGATGAAAATGCACCACCAAGTGAAGCAACAATTGTTATTGAAGATGCTGTACCGATTAACACTGTAAGTTAACGTTTTTATTTGTGTATTCACACAATATTACCATCAAAAAAGCTTTTGCAGTTTATCTTGGATAAAAGTGTCACAACTATTTTATGGTTTGCACTTGTACTAAAATTACTATTTATTTCTGTTGTATTTTATTTCCAGACGGAGAAAACTTTAGTTTATGCTGAATTAATGCTTAAACCATCCGAGGATACAAATAATCCAAAAAGAAATTCAACAGAATATGCAGAAATTGCTTATGTGAATCCTGGACAATCACAAATTCAGCACCCAGTACAACAATCAGCCGAGTTAAAAACCAAAACGGGTGATGCATAAATAGTTTTTCTATAAAAAACATATTTTTTTTTTTACAACTTTTCTCTTATTTTTACTTAATTTTATATAATAAAAAATAAAACTTTTTTTTTACGAAAATTCTCTGTCTGATTGTTGTAATTTTAATAAATGAAAAAAAAATAAAAAAAAATTAATAAATAAATTTTTATCTGAACTGATTTGTATTGACAAAAAATTTATTAAAATTTAAATAAATAAAAAAAATTTCTCAATGATAAATTTGTGGTTTTTTTTTTCTGTGTATGTTGAATCCTAAAAACGCCCCTTCAATATGCAGTTAAAATAAGAATTTCCAATTAGTTTTATTTCGTTATTTGTGGTAAAATGTCACGTTTTGCATTGCTGGTCTTTTGTTTAACGGTTTTAATGGTGAGTGGTGCAATTAAAAAATGGCAGCCAAAGATGGATTTCGATGATAAAACATTATGGGCTTTTAGGCGGTGCAAAACAAATAAAATTGTTTTTAGTGATTTGAAAATACCAACGATACTGTCACAGAATGTGTCTACGCAGGAATTTATATTACCGGAAAATGGAATTATTGTGTTACCAGATGTCCAGCATAATCTCATTCTAAACCATTTATTGGAAGCACCGGAAAATTGTGAGGATGATAATACAGCGATATTTTTCGGTGATTCTACATCACCGTTTTTAGATACGACAAACTGGGCGACAATAGTTGATGGTGTTGAAGTGAAACAAACAACCGCAACACCTCATCGTGAACAAGTTCCCTGTGCTGACGATTTTATTGAGTTACCTGATAACGGAAGCACATTTGGAATGGATTTCCAGTACATGTCCAATCTTAAATTTCGTGGCTTTAAAAACTATGAGAATTTCGATATTCAACGATTTCTGGCAACGGAGTTAGGTCAAAATGTTTTCTATAACAGCGAGGACACAATCATTGAGATAAATAATGAACCGAGTGACAGTGAAATAAATTCTTGTTATCATAAAGGCGATACTTTTGATAACACAAATGGTATTCTGTGTCACAATATGGAAAAATCTTGTGAAGTCCCGTTATGCTTGGAACCAGTACGACCTATTGGTCATTGTTGTGATATTTGTGGTGCAATCATCTACGTCGACTTGGAGAACGAAAATCAGAAGAAAAACATAAAAAAAATCATCGAGAGAGTGACGAAACGTTTCAATGACGACTTCGAAAATTTGTGGATACATTTTCATGGAAGTGTAGTGCCTAAAGATGGTGGCACCAGTATACAGATGGTACTTGTCGATTACGATGAGTATTATGAGTATGCACCCGAGTATGCTGAAACCCTGAAAAAAGAGTTATTCGACTTAATTTACCCAAGTACAAATGCTTCCTGGTTTGTCTCTCTTTGAATAAATTTATTCCATTTATTTCCGTAGGTTACAAGGTGAGAATTAGCAAAGCTGGAAAACCGTATCAACCGAACAAGTCGGGACACATAATGTTGTTTATCTTTGGATGTTTGTTCCTGGTCAGCATGATGTTTACAATAGTCTGTGTTGCATTTGATGAAAAAATGCAGGGTTTAGTGAATTTTAATGGGATTTTCAGGCGTCACATGTTTACGTCACCGTTTGTGTTCGCACGCTTCGATAACACCGATGATAATGCTGAGGATGGCGTAACCGTTGGATTAGATGCTGCACGTGAAATCAATTTACAACCGAATTTAGGTGAAAAGGTGATGCCAAGCAGCTCGACAGGATTCAACAATCCAATGTACAATAAAGACGACAGCAAGAAACTGGATAACGTCAAAATGACCAACGTCAGTCCGGTAAACAACGCGAATGTTGATAACGATAATAACGAAAGTGAATTCAACGACGATAACACAGTCACAACATTATCAAACGAGGAAACAATTCTTGTTGATGTTGATTTAATAGAAAATTAACCATAATAAATAATTTTTTTATCAATTAAATAATTACGAAGAGAAAAAAATATAATTAAAGCACGTGTTTACTTGTTTATGTTTATTTTAGGCATTATTAGGATTACCCCAAATATAAATAAATGAATAATAATCGAATATATATTGTAAAAAAAAACTATGAAAAATATATTTAAAAAAAAAACATTTATCTGGTTTTAATTATTAATTTTTTGGATTAAATTAAATGAATTTTTCATTTAAAATATAAAGAAAATAACCGATAAACGGGTTAATCTATATTAAAATAACGCCTAAAATAACAACCTGCTGTTGCGTCTGCGTTGTAAATATTTAGAAAATAAAAAAAAAAAAAAAATGTAGGGGAAATGAGAGAATTAAAACAAAAAAGTAAATATATTTTGACAGTTGAAAAATATTTTTTTATTTGATTTTAATTATTTTTTTTTTTTTTTTTTATTTAAATATGATGTGTTTGTGCGTGTTGTCTGAAATAAATTAAAATAATTATTTTTCATTAAAATTATAAATTGTTTACTGTTAATGTTGTAAATAAATGAATTAATAAAAATAATTTACGGAAAATAAAGATAAGATAAAGAAGGAGAAAATCCGAAAAACATTAAAATACTTCCATACACTTGGTTATGGCTGCATTAGTTTATAATTTATGTGATTTAACGAAGGAATTATTACGTGTCGGCTACGTATTTATAAATTCTGGATTTTCTGTAACTGAGTGCATTAATTTTGTGATTACAAATCGTAGAAATTTGTTAAACGAACAATATATTAAAAATTTTATAATGAACGATACTAGAATTAGTATGGTCGGTGAACATGACATCTCACCAAAACCGAACTCATCAGGAAAGGTTTGTTTTCAAGTAAATTCAGTATATTTATTTTGATCAACCAAAAAAGTAAAGGAATTCCTTAAAATCCAAATTATCTGTCAGAAATAGATTTATTTTTGTTGGGTGATGTAAAAACGAGCGTGATACCACTAATACCATGCAAGAGAACAACAAAATAAAAAAAACAACAACAAAACCTGTGTAATCAAAATCATATCGCGCACACATGTTAATTCATTAATACAAAATTGTATTACCAGAGAGCGTAGATAGAGAATAAAATAAGAGTGACTAAAAACGTAAACAAAATGTAATAATTAAAAAGTGGGGATATTTTCAAAATAAAACAGAGAAAAATGGTTTTTGTCTTGACTTTTCTTGTATATTTTATTTGCAATTGTATTAATATTTAGTGACGTAATGAATTTTGCTAAATTTCTCTAGTCGCGAAAATAATCTATTTTCCATCTGTAGACCACGACAAAAAAAAAGTCTTTTTGTATTTCCCGAATTGAAAATAAAAAATTTATTTATAGACAAATCTTTGTTGATTTTGGTGACAAAAAAAAAGCTAAAAAGAAATAAAAAATGCCATTGATAACAGTAGATTTTTTTTTTTTATTTATTTATTTCGCGTTTTGATAAGAAAAGTTTTAAAGCGATAGGAAAAAAAACGAGAGAGGGAAAGATAAAAAAAAGTTTTTTTTTTTTTTAATTTTTGTGTCTATATGCGTGAATACCACACATTATTGATTTTTGTTTTTGTAAATTAAATTTAGAATAATTTTTCCGTAGTAGTATTTCTGTGCAGCCAATCAGCTGTTTTCATTTAATCGGTTCAATTAAACAAATAATAAAAAAAATTACCCCAATTGGGAGCAATAAAAGAAAAAAGTTTTTTTTTGTTTTTTTCCTAACCATACTGTGCGCTGTGTTTACAATATATGCTTTGTTGTTATTATTATTATTATTGTTGTTGTTGTTTTTTTGTTACTGAAATCACGCTTATTTGTTGTTGTCAATTTTTTATTACTTATTCATTGTGATAAAAAAAATTTCGTTTTTCTTTTTTGGTGGTTTATTAATTTTATTTTGATCGATTTGTTTGTTTAATAAAGAAAGAAAAAAAGAAATATTTTTTTCATAATTTTTTAATCGAGTACATAGTGTAAACGCATCTTACTGTTGTTCTGTGTTGTTTGCATATAGAAAAAAAAATTGCAGAGAAAAAAAAAAAAATTGTTTTTTGCTTTGATTTGTTGCTGAGTTTTTTGTTTTAATTTTTTTTTATTGTATTTAGTGGATTATTTGGATTAAAAAGAAAATGAAGTGTGTAAAGTGTTTTGTTTGTCCTGAATTAATTAATGAGAAAACAAATGAAGAAAATCAATAAGAAAAATAAAAAAAATTTCCACGTTGTGTGTTTTGTTGGATTTTCTTTGGTTTTAATTTTTTTTTTTAATTTAAGGACATTTCTTGGCAGCTGCTGCCGCTGCAGCAGTTTTTGTGTTTTTTTTTTAAATTATTGCACATATTGTGCACACTGAGGTCTTGTTTTATATGGTGAAATAGTTTTGTGATAAGGTTAAAGCACCCTGTTATTCAAAATCACCGTTTTAAACAGTTTACTGTTGACACAGATGTTGTTTTCGTTGATAATTGTGTTTTTGTTGTTTTTTTTAAATTATTCAATGATGAAAATCCTGTAATTTCTGGTGTTAATTACCTCTTGACATTCCTTTTCCTACGATTAGATTCAGTTAAATAAAAAAATGCGATACGTGATTTCGGTGTACGTTTTATCGCACCGATTATTATTTTATTTCCAATAAAATAAATCAGAGAAGATAAAGAAAAAAAAAACAAACAAACAAATTCTTGATACTTTGAGTCATTTTATGTGACCAGTGGCGGTCGTTGTGTTTTTACTTTGTTTGTTTTTTATTTTTATTTTTTTTTTGTGGGAGAGAAAATAGATTAATGTTTAGGCGACAGGCTAATTAGTGATTAATAAATCGTTATAAATCGATTAGAATGAGTTTTAGATGGATTGAAATTGTGATTGGTTGAATAAAATTTAATTCAAAATTATTTTAATCAATCACGATACGAGAAACTTTTTCAACTGTCATTCGCTCGTGTAAATTTACATATATTTGCCAAAACTAATTACAATTATGTGACAGCACCATATTACCACTGTATAATGGAATTTTTATTGCGTTATTACTCAACTTTACTGACTGTTTAACGTTTTTTTATTATGAATGTGGTTTTGCTTATTTTTATCTATGGATTTGAGACTAATTGAATGTTTATTTTGCGGTTATTATTTGTGTTTGTTTCTTACACAAAAATATTACATTGTGTTTCAAAAGTATTTTATTTATTTTTTGTTTAATCTCAGTTAAGCAATTAAAAACTATCTTTTAACCGTTTATTGATTACGTCGTTACGGTTTGCTAGTTGTTGGCAAATTTCCATCCGTTGGCATAGTGTTGAGTCTGTCATTTATTTTCTAACGTTTTATGCGTTGCAAAGAGATTTATTTTGTACATTTTTTTTAGTTTTTATCTGACTGGCAACATAATATTTAATTTAAGTTTATTAAACAAGGAGAAGTGGGAAAAAATTATCAAACTATGCCGGTAATCCAAAAAATTCGGTTTTTACTTATTTTTACCGTATTTCCGTTGTGTAGATATTTGTAGAATTTTATCAAAAGTTTATTGTCTTTGACTTTGAAAGTTTGTTTGATCTGTATTGTAGTTACCGATGTTGGATTCTAACAATAATGATTGAATATCGATAACCGCGTGTAGAATTATTTTTTTTTTTTTAATTAATCTACGAAATAAATCAAACTTTTGAGTCACATTGTCGTTATATCGTTTGTGTGGGGATTTTTGCTGCATGTGTGTTTTGTTTGTTGTCTTATGTTATTTTGTTATTTTAATTTTTATTATCATATGTTTTTTGTTTTTATTTTTAATTAACACAGACACAGTGCTAAAATATTGTTTGTAGTCAAGGAAAACAATAAAATAAAAAAAAAAATAAACGAAAATTAATCATCGTCAATTTCTCAATCAGGTTGTTTTAGTTTGTTTGTTTTATTATCGGTTAAATATAAAGAGAAAAAAAAAAGAAATTTTATTACATAAAAAATAATCACAAATAGTTAATTTATTTTATATTTGCCAAGGTGTAAAAATTAAATTAAATAAGAAAACGTTAAAAAAAAAAAAAAATCAAAACAAAGTAAAGAAATTTTCTATTTCACTGTAATAATGTGTTTAATAGTTTGTTCTCGATGTGTGTTATCAGTGTTTTTAAATAATGAATAATATTTAATAATGTTGGTTGTATTATGTGTGATTATTCATTTTTAATTATAATATATATTTGCGCGCGTGTATAGCATGTAAAGCTTTTTCAATGAAAGTTTAAGTGCTGCCTTCTTGTATAAAACACTCGTTGATTTCGATTTTTTATTTTATTTTTTTCTTTATTTAATAAGTAAATAAATTTTTTTTTTATTGTTTGCTGTTAACAGTGATTGCTAAATTTAATGACTGACAACTTTTGTGGGTGGAAAAAAAAGTTTTTTACGTTATATTACGAACGCCATTTTATTATTTTTGAATTTTTTTTTTTACCGGTTATTGTTGTTGATTTAGATTTTGTTTTTATTCTTTCTTGTTACTTTTGTGTTTTTATTTTCGGTATATGATTCATAAGACAAAGTTAATCCGGATTTAGGTGATTTAATTGAAATGGGTTTTTGTGTCAGCTTTTAAGATTAGATTAATTAATTGGTTTAATTTTTTAATGTCAGTTTAATTGTTTCCGGGGGTTGGGTAAGATGATTTTTTAAATTGTTTTTATTAAAGAACGATAGACATTTTTTTTTTGCTACTTCGACACAGTTTTAAGCCATTCAATTATGAATAAATTGTAAATTCCTTTAGTGTGTTAAGGCTGAATTTTATTGCCTCGTTTGTGTTAAACAACATGCAACAAAAGCAGTAAGCAGAAAAGCCATACGTGATATTAACATAAAGTCAGCATTGTTGTATACCTGAACTAAGCTGCATACTTAACGAACGATGAGATCATTTTATTTTTTTTTAATTTAATTAATTTTGAAAATTTTTTTTTTTTTTTTTTGTTTTTTGTTATTTGGTAAAGTCGTTTCAAGTGTTTGTTTAGCATCGTTATTATTCCGTTTAATAAATTATTTATTGTGTTGGCTTTTAAACTGCCAAAAAGGTTGACCTTTTCTTGATTTAAATTATTAATTATCACTCTACACACACTCTGGGCATTTATACAATAAGCTCCAATAATAATTATAATATAAAACAAATAATAATAATTATTATTATCTTTATAAATAAATTAAATAGAGGGAAATGCCTACAAGAAGTATTTAATGTATTATGCGCTGTGAGATAATGTGAAGTCTCTGACTAACACTCTGGACTACAAGGTTATTGTTTTGTGTGTTTAGTAGATTCCTATTAGAATTATTGTTATTAAACACAGTGGGGTTGGGTAACTTTGGAATCGTGAATTACATTAAATTCTAATTTCGTGAATTTAAAGCGAATTACACTTGAAAAAAAAAACATTTTTCATAAAGGTTCTGTTGCCTAGAATCGATTAGTGCTGTTATAACTCGGTTTCAATACACCTGAAACAGATTATAATCAAGATTTCATCAAAACATCACAACAGCCAAAGTTTAGTTCCCTAGTAATTCCATATTAATAAAGTAAAAAAAAGAACTATTTTCCGGTTTTTGTTGCTTATTTTAGTAATTAAATAATAAGAGGTGTTAGGGTGCTAATTGCTAATTTGTTTATTGTATTGTTTTCCGTGTTGATTAATTATTAATTTTAATGTTTCTCATTTTTTTTTTCTTCTTTTCCCTTTTAGTTTCCTCAGTAGTTGTGCACCGGAAAAGTGTTTGCTTTTCTAATATATATATATATTTTTAATTTAATTAAGAAATTTCTTTAATGAATCTTAATGTGTTCATCGGTTAAAGTTTTTTGTTTTCTACTTCTTTTTCTTCGTTAATTTAAACAAACAAATTAAATTAAGTTAAATTAAATAATTAAGTCAACAACAGCAATAAAAAAAAAAAGAAAAGTTTTCTTTAATTTATTAATAAACAACAGTATGCCATCCCTATGTAGTTATGTGAAAAAAATATTTTGTTGTGGTTTTATAACAGATCATGAGACACTTATACCAAATGTTGATTCAACATCATCGGTAGAGTTAACTGAATTAAAAATATTTTAATTAATTAATTAATAAAAAAAATTGCTTAATTCATTGTTTGATTAATTAACCGGTTATGTAGTTAATTTCCCCACAGTAATTAAAATCTTTGCACTAGTTTTCTCGCAAGCTTTATTTCACCGTAACCCTAATTTTTACTGGTTGCTTCAGTTTTTGCAGCTTGTGATTGGTTGATAAAAGTTGAAAATTACTATTCAACCAATCAAAACAAAATACTTTAAAGTTTCAGCTTGCTATCGGTTTTTTTTTATTGTAATTTTTAAATTCTCTTACACCGGTTAATTAATTAAACAAAATTTTCAAAAGTTTCGTTTGTTAATTTTTCCCTTTTTTTAATTTATTTTTTCAGGTTAATTTAGAATTGGAACCAGATGTAGTGTTTTGTTGTAGTAATTTAAAAAATTTAATACCTGGTACCCGTTTTACAGTACAGGGTGCTGTTGTGAAGACTTGTGAGAGGTGGGTAGACATTATTTTCCATATCAGAAATTTAATTATTTTATTTTCTTTTAAATAGATTCTCAATAAATTTAGTATTGAATACAGCTGCCAAGGATATTGCATTGCATTTTAATCCACGTTTACCACAAAATTATATAGTGAGAAATTGTCGTGTGAATAATCAATGGGGTAGCGAGGAAGTGACATCACCATTACCGTTTAGTTTACGTCGTGGAAAACCCTTTACCGTGGAAATACTAATAACCGAGAATGAATATTTAATATCGGTAAATGGTAAACATTTTTCATCGTTTCAACATCGGTTACCGTATGCAAAGGTGCACTCAATACAGGTAAAGGGCGACGTAACAAATGTAAGTATCGATCAAACGGTTATTAAAAGTTATCCGGATTCAGTGCCTGATAATGAACCAGTGCCGATAAACATTGAGTTAAGTGATATTTGTGACAATTTATTAAAGAAACTTTTAGTAGAGGGTGTCGAGGTTAATTCATTTTTGGAGTTACCATTTTGCGGTAAACTGGTACAGCCCTTTGTGAACGGGTATCGCTTACATATTATCGGACGAATAAAATTATTACCGCACTCATTTTTTGTTAATTTACAAATTGGTAAAAATATCTGGCCACATCCAATGATTTTATTCCATTTGAATCCACGTTTTGCGAATGTTGGCGGTAAACATGTGATTTGCAGAAACACCTGGCGTCATGGTAAATGGGACAAAGAGGAACGGACCGAAGCAAATGATTTTATGCCGGGCAAACAATTTCTATTGACAATACAATGCTGTGACTCATCGTATCATGTCTACGTAAACGAGCAATTTATTGCTGAATATGAATTTCGTGATGATCCCAAGGAAGCGGATATTATATATATACAGGGTGATATTAAATTGAGTAAGGTGATTATTGAGGCACCACCAAAACGGGATAATTTAACAAATAGAGATTATGTATAGGCACAGGTGTGTGTAGGTGTCTTTGGTGATATATTTGTTTGGTTTATGTTTGTTTGTTTTTCTACTTCCATAATTAATTAACCAGAAAAAGGAAAAGAAAAAAAAAAAAATTAAATAAATAAAAAAAAAGAAAAGAAAAGAAAATAGAAAACACGAGACTAGTATAACCGTACGTTACCGCCTACATAATAACAAATATGCTGCTAGTTTTACTCTTTTTTTGTTATTATTTCTGTATTTAATTTAATTTAATTTAACTTCTAAAATTAATAAAAAGTCTAAGACAATAATTGTTAATAAAAAAAAAAAAAAAATAATTAAAATTCATTTTTTTTTTTTTTCAATGTTTTTATGCTAAAATCTCTCTATTCTTTCTCTCTTTATGTAATAATTTCTTTTCTTAATTTTATTTTAATTTATTTATGTTATTTATGTATAGGAGAAAATGATTTATATAATACATATATATATATATATTTGTTAAGAGATAATAAAAAAAAAATATGTTTAAATAAGCTCAAGAGGATAATATATAAGATTGATTCAAAAAAAAAAAATAAAATAAATAAATAAAAATTAATTCTCATTGGTTTTTTTTTCTTTCTGATTTTCTTTCCTTAATAATTTATCTTTATTTTATCCCTTTAAAAACGATTATTATTATTATTTACACAAATCAACTACTCTGTTATTCCTTGGATACATTTTTAAATCCTTTCTTCTTTTTTTTGGTTATTTATCGAATTGGTGCCCATTTAACCAATACTTCTGCCCACTTTTTACGTTCTGGAAAAAAGATTTTTTTTTTTTTTTTATTAAAATGAGAAATTAAAGCAAAAAATAATTAAAATTCTCACCTGGTTGTGGAAAATCCTCCGGATGTAATTCAATGTAATGCTTTAAAACTGCATCTTTTTCAGCTAAATAATTCGAACGAACATTATCTAATTTTGATGTTGCAAAGCCACCGATTATTGTAAATAAAATATGCTTTTGTACACCTTGAATAAAAGAATTAATTATTACAAATTAATTAAAACAAAAATAAAAATTAAAAATTATTATTGATGGTTATGTATGAAAAGTTACGTCACAAATGTTACAAACCACTAAAGACTGGTCTACGAGTTGACCAATTCATGAAGCAAGCAGCACCAAAACCTAGTGTACCACCAAGCATTGGTCCCCAATATTGATTTATCCATGATCGTGGTCGTTCACCAAGAAATAAATCTTGGGGTGCTGGCATTGTAGTCATTTTGAAATAATTTTCTTTTTTTTATATCACTTTTCACCAAAAATCAACACAAAAGTAAAAAAAAATGAAAAAACTGACAGTTCGGTAAAGAATTAAGCCACATTCACAATAAATTTTCATTAGAAAAGAAAATCTCTTTAAACTCATGAATGAATGCCATCTATGAATTAACATAAATAATACTTGTTTGCGTTTTATTTTTTGTTTAACTTACGTCTAGGTAAATCACTCGAAGTCATTTAATTTTTTTTTTTTTTTGTTTTAGTTTAATATCAGTTTTTAATGAATTATTTTTTATTACGTAAAAATAAAAGACAAGAAAGATGATGATGATGAAGAAGAAGAAGTAGAAGATAAAACAAAATTAATTCATTTGAATTATAGAGAAGTAGAAAAACGTGCAAAAAAAATTCGCTGATATTTTTTTTATTATTGTTTTGCCTGCCGCACATTTGCATTTTATTTTAACAGTTTTTCGCTTTATTTTGCTTCATCTTTTTTTTTTTTTTTGTTTTTCGCTTTTTTCTTTTGCATTTACTAATCATGAGATGATTTTATTTTGTTTATTGCGAAATATAAATGCACGGGGTGGCAAATTATGTTTATTGTTGATTGTAGGATGTGTTTTACTCGTTGATCACGAATTTTAGATTCAATTCGAAAAATGGCGTAACGATTTCATTTGTTTTTGTTTGTGTTTTTTCTTCAAATAAAATAAAATGGCTAAAATGTCGTTTTTTTTTTTGTGTAATTCGCTTTAAATGGTGGTAAATATGATTTATAACGATTAAAATCTAGCTTATGTGTGATTTTTATCTTTAATAAGCCTAATTAGACTAGTTTAGTCAATAATTAATCGAGTGTTGAACTGGTTATTTGCTTTATAAAAGCTTTATTAGCTTTTCAATAGTAAAATCGGTTTTAAATAACGTGTTTTACGCTATTAAAATTCTTTGTAAATGAGAACGGCATTCAGTTAACACGTTAACGATTACTTAAATCAAGATAAGCCAAGTCTAGTTATAATTTTCAAACGATAAATTAAAATTTTTATTGATTTTTCACAAGTTTGAAAATTCCACAAGCAGAAAATTAATTTTTTTTCTTTTCAATAATTGGTTCGATTAAAACGTCCAACAGTATCGCAATAATCGGATATAACGACTTTTTTTTTTTTTTTTTTTTTTTTTTTATTGAAATAATAAAACAAAGGCAAAGCTGCAGATTTTTGATTATTTTTTGTTGATTTTTTTTTTTTTTTTTTCATTCAATTTTTTTTTTTAAAAAGATTAAATAAAATAATTTTCCTGACAGTTCTTTCTTTAATTTTTTTTTCTTTTTTCTGTATGATGGATGACTTAATGATGAAAATCTCTACTCACTTACTCACTACAGTTACCGTTTGCCATTTATGCGTAAAATATATAAATAAATAAATAAAGCAACATTGGTGACATAATCATAATAATAAAAGTTACACCACATGTGTTTAGAAAATAGAAAAGGATCCCAGGTTCATGCATTTATCCCTTTTTCCATGATTATTTAAATTAGGAAATTTGATGACATTTCGATTTGTTTAAACATAAATAAAGAAATTAGTGGTGGCTGTTTGGTACTGTGTGTTAGGTTTTATCGGTAAAAAATTAAAGAAAACAGTATAGAGAAAGGACTAAAGAAATCTTATAAAAACAACAGGAGTGTATTAAGGATTTTACGAATCTTTTACCACTAGGTTACTCGTTTAAAATTAAAAATATTTATTAAAATTGACTAATAAAGAGATTTTGGTTGTAAGGATATTTAAAGGCATGTCGTTGCCCCCTTCTACCATAATCATCATTAAATAAAAATAAATTAAAGTAACTAAAGGCGGCACAAAGCATTTATTGTTATAAAAATTTAAAAAAAAAATATATATATATTTTTTTTTATTTATCCTCTGATGTTTATTAATAAAAATGTAAACAACAATCTTTCAGTCAGCCTGTCAAATTATGATTTATGTCCTTAATTTTGTTGTTTCCTATTCAACTGTCTACTGTATTACTGTGGTTGTTTGTTTTAAATGTCACACGGCTGTTCCTTTATTCCATAAAAAAGAAAAAAGAAAAAAAAAAAAGGATTCTTTTCTTCTAATTTTATTCAGTATTATCTGTTAGGGGTTTTTTTTTTTTTTTTGTTTAGGTCGACTGTGCACTGTAAGTAACTAGCGAATTATGTTATAAGGAGTGAAATGAAAACTTTCCAAAATAATATTTATCCTGTGGAGTGTTACTCACGTTTTATCAACATTTTAACACTATTGCATTGTCTTATCTATTTATTCTGCACGAAATACAAATCCTGTGCAGTGATATTAACTCGTTTATCTAAATTATAATGTTTTTAGAAAAGATATTTGTCCTGTGGAGTGGTATCCACTTCACAAATAACTTTGTTCTTATTTTTTTATTTTTTTTTTACCACTTTTCCATGTTTTATTCATCGTTAAATCTTCTGTAAAAAAAAAAAAAAACTATTCACAATTTATCAGGTAATAATATTAATTAATTTAAAAAAAATCCCCCCACAAATATTCCAACCTAATCAACCATTATATTTAATTATAATTTCACGTATTTGCATTTTAAAAAATATTTTCAATGTAAATTAGAATAGAAATGAGCAGCTAATACCCAGTAGCGATAGAGAGAAAAAAGAAGAAAAAAAAAAACTGAATAAATTTCATCGTATAAATAAACAAAAGAGAAAAGAAACCCAAGTGGGCGCCTACTGTCATTCCAATAACACCAATAATAATAATAATTTGGTGTGTTGGGGGTTGGTGGCAAAAGCTAAAATAAATAACAAAAACCCTATGCATATGCGAGATTTTTTTTTTTTTTTTATTCATATTTTTCTTTAAAGATAAGAAAAATATTGGATTATGTTTATCGGGTGAATTGGGTTATAGGGGTGTTTTTATTTATGTTTTTTCTTTTCTTCTTCTTCTTTTTTACGGTAACAATTGAATCGCGATGATAGGTGTTATGAACAGAAGAGAAAATAATACAAACGTCTCACCTTTTTTTCCTTCGCATATTTGGTTACAATAACGATGAAACGTGTTTGTGTTGCGGTTTATTTATCCGTTTGTCACAGTAAATAGAAATTCCAGTCTATTCAAATTGTATTCAGGAGTTAAAATCCCCACTATAAAGTCAGAGTTAATAATAGGAATAAGTAACGCAACATATATGAGTGGTGCACAGATAAAACTAAAAAGAAAAAAAAAAACATTCAGAGACAGAAAACCACCCCAATTTAGATTGTTTCCATTGTACGTGTACGACTTTTTTTCTTTTTTTTTTATCCGGTTTAAATAACAAATTGATGTCAATCGATCTTTCAATTTCTTTCTTTCTTTTCACATTTTTTTTTCTTCTTTCTTTTCATCATAATTCATGTGTGATATTTGATTTGCTTTCATCGGTTTTCAATTTTTCTTTTTAGGTTAGTTTTCTTGTCGCGTTTTTCCTTCTATGATTTTGCCTACAAAAATAGAACACACAACAAAAAAAAATTATTTAATTAATTAATTATTATTTGTTTATCAGTGAACCAAATGTGGTTTTATAATCTTTTAATTTTTCATTCAAATAGAATTAGTTTTAATTATGGCTAATTAATGGTTCGCTTCGGTTTGGAAAAAGTAAAATTCTGTAAAAAAAAAAAACAAAAACAAATTTTGCGTTTGACGTGTGCTTTGATTTTCTTTTGTTTTCTTTTTTTTTTTTTATTCCACATGTGCTACTAACCGAACAGTGATGTAATTAGGAATTATAATAATATTTTGCACCTTTTTTTAATGGATTTGATTGTGATGTATTTTGCTTTGTTGTTTTTTATAAGCTTCGCTTAGATTTGTTTTTGTATTGTGATAAAAAGTGGCTTTGGGGTAAAACGTCTTGACTTCAAGTGGTTGATGAAATGTTTTTTGTCTTAAAACGCGGAGAGTTTAGTAAAATTCAACACAATTCCTTAGTATTAGACACAATTGGTAAAAAGCGTTATTTTTTAAGGAATTTTGGCTAGCAAATAACGCCTTTGGTAAGAACATCAAACACATTAAAGTCATTCGATGAGTTGAGCGTATTTACATCGCGTTTTTTTTACACCAAGTTTAATAAAATCGTATCGAATGCTTAAGGATACTAAATTGTTAACATTGTTCGATTTAATTGGACGAGTAAATCTTCCTAAAACAATGACAACGTCCCTGGCACGTACACATTTTTCACTATTGATGGTTTTTCTGTATAATTTTTATGTAAAGAATTTTTTTATTGAAAGTTATAATTTCTGTCATTAAAGGATTGATCAATCTTTCCTAATTACATAGAATTTTATGATTTTTCTTTTATGTTTTACTCTCTTCTGTCTTTGTTGTTGCTGAAAGAAATATTCAAAATACATAGTTTTTTTTTTTTTTAAATTAATTATTCATATGAATGTGTGGATTTTTATATGAAAAGAAAACGGGCGAAAATAAAAATTGAAAAGAAAACCAACACATGAATTTCTATATATTTGTTTCCATGTTCTTTAATTATTTATTTAGACCCAATTATAGGTTTAAGTCATAGATTTTTTTGCCTTTTCTTTTATAGAGTTTTTAGTTAACATAATTAGCGTTTATTTGTTTTTCTATTCTAATGCTTTAGTCGGCTTTAATTATAGTTTGTAGCCGGAAAATGTAGAGATTTTATTGTATTAATGTGATGAATCGATGAAGGATATGTAACGCCGTGTGTGGCTTATTAAAAATATTTTCTTTCCTGTTTTATATATGTAAGTGGGAGAATGGTTTAAGCTTTGGGATTTGTAAGTTTTTTTCGCTTATTTTATGGTTTTTGAAATTTTTCCAGCTGTTTAAGTCGTTTAAAATTTTTTTTTCAGGTTTCCCGATATGTTTCAAAGCTTAATTTTTTAAATTTCAAGCATAATTAAAATTATTTCACCGCTTTTAAAATTAACTTCGCTTTTCGATTATCAACAACGCGTAACTTAAGTTACTTAAGATAACTTAAATAAGTCGTATCAGTGTTAAGAAAAGGTATGTGCAAAAATAATTTGTTAAATAAAATTAGCCCCGGCTGCACCTAATTGAGAAGAATTAAACAAATAAAATGGAACAAAGGGGGAAAAAAAAAACTCCACATTGCAAACATGCAACTTTGTTGCGGTAAATAAAGGCAAAACATTTTTTTTTTTTTGTTTTATGTCAGCTTATTGAATTTGTTAAACCGAAATTATTATCATTAAATAATAAACGAAAGAAATTTTTTTGCTTTTTTACTTTAGTAAATAAACAGCGAAATTAGCGAGTAAACATTGAACATATGCCGTGGATAAAAAAAAAACGATTTTTTCACTTTGTGTATTCTTTTGTTTGGACAAGAAGCAACTCGTGAAGTCTATTGTTCTGAGTTATGGTTTAAAACCGTATATTATGGGACTTGGGTAAATTATTTTATGGGGCTTGGGCATTTTACTTTAAAACACTAGTAACAATCAAGTGAATTTTAAAACAATGACTTTTCAGTTGAATTGTGAGATAAAACTAAAGATTAACCAAGGAAGGTATCTCGTGAGTTATAATAGCAGCTGTCAAATTACAAATAAAATGTTTCAAGTGACAAATTAGCAAAGCAATTCAAATCGAGTCAGAAAACTGTACAAATCTACCTTAATCCAATCCTGTATTAACATTACTTCTATCAAACGTTATAATCTTGCTCTGATAGGCCCTGGAAACACCATTTCAGCTTAAAAAGTGTAACAATCCGAATAATAACTGGCATCCAGAAACAAATTAAACCTGAGACCTATTTCACGGTACGTAAATATTAATATTCTGACTCTGTACAAATATGTTTTTCTCTCGATATTTATAAACAGAAAAGTTAAGTAAATAAATAAGAAAAAAAACACTATCGCGGTTATTTGTTTTGATTTCGGATGCTTGGGAAATAATTAAAAAAAAACAAAAACTCTAGGTGCTGATAGGTTTATTAGTTAAAATAATTTTTTATTTTTCTTTCTTTTCTATGTGTGTTTCGAACTTATTTATTTCGGATTCACCGTGAATTATTTTGACCATTTGGGGGCGTTTGTTAAAATTAAAAACAAAAATTCTTATTACGACTTAATTTTTAGATTTTTTTTTATAAAATTTAAGTTAGGCTTGTTATTGGTGCTCTCTAATTTGTTGATCCTCTTGACATAACAGCTTAAGTCACAGTTTATCAGTACTGAAACATTAAAGCCAAAACTAATCGCTATTTCTTGTAGAATATTCACTATAATTAATATTCGCTATAATGGAACCAATAGCCAATACAAAATATAATTAACAACAAATAATAATTAAAATATTGATCGGTTATTGTTAACAAATAATAATTAAAATGAATAGGAAAATGGCTATACGGATAATTAACAAAAAAAAAAAAGAAGAGGAAAAAAGAGGAAAACAAGGAGCCAAACGTTAAATTGTATTAAAACATAAAATAGCCAATCTAACTGATGAGCACAGTAAACTTTTATGCTTCCGAATATGTTATTCTTGTTGTTAAAATAAACTCTTTTTTTTTTTTTTCTCATCAACATCATCTAATATTTTTGCATAACTTGTCGTCAACCGCTTGCTGTTGTTTTTGTTGATGCTGCTGTTACTGTTGCTTCTATAGCTACCACTGTTATTGCTGCTGCTGTTGTTGTTGCTGTTGTTGTTGTTTATTATTAATTTCCCACACAAAAGCTTCGGCTTTTTTTTTTTTTTTGGTTTTCAAAAATGTTCCAAATAGAATAGAATAGCAAAAATTCACATAAACGTGATGCTATTAAAGATTATCACCAATAGTGTGTATCATATAAGGAATAATCATAAAGTCGAAAAGGGGGTTAACAGTGCTGTGTCTTAAAAAAAAACCCTTTTTTTTCTGTATTTTGTCTAAATTCATCGAGAAAACAAAACAAAAGAAAATTCATCAGAACGTGAAATGTTGGATTTTCAAGAAGAATAACCAAAAAAAGTAAATAACTAGGGGCGGCTACCAAAAAATAAAAAAAATTATTGTAACCAACTAGCCTACAGGCATTTTATACAAAAAAAAAAGAAGAAAAAAAAAAACCCAAACATCCCTGTATCTCAGTATGGTCATTTTATGATTTTTAGACCGAAAAAACATAAACAGAAAATTTCTCTAAAATGGCAAAATTTACTGAAGACAAAAATAATAAAATTATTAAAACTAGATGATGGGCTTTTGTTAAAAAAAAAAAAAGGGTGGTAATGGTGGTGGTAAGGTGGTTTTTCAAATTTTACCACCCTTTCACTATTGATGCAAAATAATTTCTATTTGTTTGTTCGCTATATATATTTTTGGTGTTATTTTAACAATGTTTACGACGTTATTATAAAATACATGAAAAAATGAAAATATTTTTGAAAAATCTCTAATTTACTAGTTATTAAAAGAGCTTCCGAAAATAAAACAAAAAAAAAAAATTAAAATCAGGACAACACAAGTAGCAACAGCAGCAGCAACAAAGTTACTGTAATGCCATTGTATTCGGCTTTTTCTGTTAAGGGTTTTGTTATTTTCTGAATAGAAATATATAAACAAAACCACACACCACCCACAACTGGATGAATTTTAGTTTTGTTTTTTGTTTTTTTTTTCAGGAAAAACCACACCAAATGCCAGATAGTTTCTTTATTTTTGTAGTGTGGATATTTTGTTTAGGTGGTGAAATAGTTGGGATTTTTAATAGATAGAAAAATTTTTTGTAGGTTTTTTTTATAAAATTTTCTTTTGTTTTTAGGACTTAAATTAAAGTTATTCCTGAATTAGAGATTTGCATAAGGTTTTTCGAACAGTTTTACCACGTTTAATGACATTTTTTAAGCTTGTAACACGCGGATAATCGTGAAAACATCCTTCGTGAATGTTTTGATTGGTAGAAAATTATCGTAACACACTCGGTTTATCCGTTATGAATTTTTATTTACGAAAACGTGTTCGCCATCATATAGTTTTCCATAGTAAATACCGAAATATCATTTTTATTGAATTTAAAAAATTAAGCCATAGCTGTCTGCTTTTCAATTAATTTCTTTTGTCCTTTTGCTCGTCTGTAATTGGTTTTTAATTTTTTCTCTAGAATTTTTTGCTATTTTATCATCAGCGAATTGATCACTTCACACAAATTATCTACACAATATTAATTAAAAATAATAATAATTATAAATTGTGCAAAAAAAATAGAAATATCGTTGCCGTGACCAGGTAGGTAGCTGATTATTATTTTACAAGAAAATAAAATAAGAAAAAAAAATTATTAATGAATCAGACAATTTTGCAAAAAAAAAAAAAGAAGCTCTTTACTTAAATTTCTATTAAATAACGAAATAAAATCATCGTTATTGCAGATGGAAATGATTTTGCTATTGTCGTTGCTGTTGTTGCTCCTGCTGATGCTGCTGCTGCTGCTGTTATTTTATTTTATTATTCCTGTTATTGCAGTAGCTAAAAAGCTTCCAGTGTTATTAAGTACTTTGTATTGTGTTTACAAAACTAAAGGAAATTTATTTTATTTTTTTGTAAATTAAAAATTACAATACGAGCACACTGAAGAGCTTTACAAGGTAACAAAAATCGTGCAGAAATTACAATTTTTTTTCATTTTTTTCTGTTTCTGTTTTAAATGTAATGAAATAAAATGTAAAATACCTTCGGTACCTTATTGTATTGTTAGGTAAAACCTTTTTTCTTTTTTTCTTTTTTATGCACACACAGTTTACGGTTTTGCTGCTTTTTGTTGAGTTTCGTTTCGCGTTTTGCTTCGCGATTCGTGGCTTTTTATTTTTGTTTAACAAAAGACTCAAGTAGTTTATGTTTAAATTAATTAAAAAAATTTGATGTTGGGTGTGGATAATAAAATCCATAGAAATGTCGTAAGTTTTTCAGAATTAATAACGGCGGCAATAATAGCAGAAGATTCTATAAGAAAACTCAAACCCAATAAATTTTTAAACTGCTTTGAATAATAGAAAATTCGATTGTTTTCTAACTACAGAATAATTTTATTGATTAGTTATCGATTTATTATGGTGAAAAAAAAGGATTTTTCGATGAAATAAATTTTTTCTTTTATCAAAAATTTTATTTTTTTTGCATTTTGTTGCATTTAAACGAATTTCACAGGGCTGAAAATTGGTTTTTCGGTGTTTTTGTTTAAGGAAATTATTTTTTTTTTTTATTAATTTTCTTTTTATCACTAAATATTCAATAAATTGGATTACCTTCTGACCTTGCATTTAACGGTAAAAGGTCATGCTACTGTGGCTTATTTCGTGTTTTTTTTTTTTTTTTTTTTATTATTTTGTGCATTATGGGATCTGTAGATGCGAACCAACAATAAAAATAAAAAAAAAAAAACCCCGTCAAAAAACCAGCAGAAAAAACTGACATCAGAATGAGTTAAATTACTGAAATTAATCAAAAGCGCTGCTCCATCATCATTACTTTTTTTTTTTTTTTTTTTGTGCATCATCCACAAGTCCGTTGAATAAAAGAATCAAAAAGAAAAAAAAAACACAGAAATTACAGCCTTTTGGTATAAAATTAGGACTCTGAATACAAATCAGCAAAAAAAAAAAAAAAAAACCTAACGAAACCAATCGATCACAATCGGTTTAAACAGCAAAAAAAAAAAAAAACAAGAAAAATATGCAAAAATCGCGAAGATTTTTTATTTTTCCTTTCTTTTCTGCTTTTTAAATGTGCGATGCATGCGATTTTAAACATTTTTTTTTTTTTTGCATAATAATTCAGCTGAGTATCATCAAAATCAAGGCAAAAAAAAAATCGTTTTTGCCGCTTAAAACCACAGTAAAAAAAAAAAATCCAGCAGCAACAGAATAATTTCTAGAAACATTCGTATAAACGCTGGATAGAGGGGTTTGGGTTGGTTTAATGCTAAAGCAATAAAGAGAAAAGAACAAGGGGTGGTGGTGGTGGTGGTGATGTTTTGGTAAAAAACGTCGCCTAAATCCATTGAAAAAATTTTCAAACAAACAGCAGCAGCAGCAAAGTAAGACACAAAAAACCAAAAACCAAAAAAAAAATCAGCCTGAGGATATTCGCGATGTACAGACACAAAAAATTAAATTTATACCAAAAAAAAAAAAACGCAACAAAATGCGTCTTCTTCAAGTGTCCGTCGATTACAAAACCAACAACAATGAACAGGCTGAGGCGGCACAGCCTCCTTTTTTTTTTTCTTTTTTTTTTTGCTTTTGCCTTCTAATAAGAAGCTCGAAATTAAACTTTTTTTTTATTTTTTGATTGCCGATTATTATTGTGTCCCCTCCCCGTTTGGTCCTGGTGGTTGTTGTTGTTGTTGCTGCTGATTTAAAATAAAAAAAAAAAAACAAAAATTTTTTTTATCGCTGCTTTAGGTTTTTAGGCATTTTTTCTTTTTTTTTTTTTTTTTTGTTGGTTCACATTTAAAATTTTATTCAGCGATGACTTTTGTTGCTCTTCAATGCAGCCTTCATTGATGGCACAAAATCAGTTGAAGAATTTTTTGATTACAGAAATAAAAAGAAACGAAAAAGAAAATTGCCAATAGTGTTCAAGAAGGCGAAACTGGTTGGGATGGCAGCGTTAAATTTTTTTTTTTTTATGTTGATTTCCGTTTGAAAATTTATGAATTTTTCCTGCTATTGACCTATGGCGTTAATTTGTCGCAGGTTTTTAAGCATTTAAGCGTTTGGAATGCTTTTAAAGCTTTTCTTTGAGTTCATTCTCGATACGAAAGATCAAAATTATTTCTCGAATTTTTGAACACTATCATGGCTTTTCCAACAAATTTATTTGACTTAAAAACACAGAAAAACCGAATAAAAAATTTAAGAAAACAAAAAAAAAAAAATACAACGACTACGACGGGTGACGTTACTACTGCTGCCTATTACTGTCGATGATTATGATGCAATAGAAACAAATAATAATAATAAAAAAAAAAAAAATTAAACAGGAAAAACGGCGACTACGACGACGACGACGTCGTCTTTTCTTTATTTATTTTTTCGTCTTCTAATATTTACGTTGCGTCGATTGCATTTTCTATTTCGTAATGTACTTGCGAGAAATACACCAAAAAAATAATGAAAGAGAGCGCTCAAGTTATTTTTCTAAAATCGTTTACTCCTTTAAAACAAAAAACCAAAAAAAAAATACCCAAAAGAGAGCGTACAATTATCCCCACTACAAAAAAAAAAAAAAAATTTATAATAAATAATAATAATAAAAAAAAAATGTCTTCTCATACTGTCTCACTCTTTATATAGTATAAAATTTCTCCCCACTTTAGTTTATTATTTTTTCTTTTTTTTGTATAAATAAACAAAATTGTACTAGAGTTGTAGCGTTAAAGTAATGCGTTATTTAACGCAACCGATATCATAATCCTTTATTTTATGTGAATAAAACAAACGAAATTACGCAATAAATGAGTGAAAAAATTTTTTTATTATTTTTTTTTTTTTTTTGCTAATTTTTAATCGATGATTTTTTTTTTTTTCGTGGGTATTTATTTTGTTTTTATTAAATTGTTCAATCAACAATGACAACAGCATCGCAACAATAAAAACACAAAAATCTAATCTCTCTCTATGTTTTATGTTTAATTAAAACCGATAGTGGGTGTATGGATGGTAGATTTCATTGTTGTACAAAACCAATTTCTATTAAAATCGATTTATTCAGTTAAAACAAAAACAAAGAAAAAAAAAAAAAATGTTTGATTCGTCAAACAAAAAGCGAATAACAAGAAAAATATTTTTGCTGCTATATTAACCGTTAGTGTACCGTTATGCCAATGTTTGTGTCTCATTGTTTTTGTTATGATGATTTTGTAAATAGAAATCAAGTGGAATTGCATCTAAAGTTATTGATAAAATGTTACATTGATTGGATGGTGTATTGTAGGTGGATGGTTTTTAATGTTGGTTGGCGTTTTTTTTCTTCTTTTTTGATTACTAATTGGTATGATGCATAGGTTATGGATGGGTCAGAATCAGATCGTATTGCAATATCGATAGAATAAACATGCAAACAAACTAACAAACAAACAAACAAACAAACAAACAAACAGATAAACATTGTAACATAATAATAATAATAATAAATTGCATATAATTAGCTAAATGATTTTACCTAGATTTAATGGTAAAATATGCTTATGCTAATATTACCGTTTAATGTTTATTATTTATTGTTTATATGTTTGCTGCTACTTTGATCGTTTGATTGCCTCTAATATGTCCTTTTATTCAATTAACAAAGTGCAACAAATAACAAAACCCAACAAAAGAGAAAAAGAAAAACCTTTTATCTGTTATATATGATAAACAAGGCACAAAACATAAATGTCTACAGAAATTAATTAACATAATTAACGAATAAAATAATTAAATAAAAAATTTTTTGTTGCTGCATTTCTCGGTGAAATTTTTTTTTTTTTTTTTTACTAAATGTTTCCTTTACCGTTAACCCGTTAATAACGATTTGCAGCTGGTTGGCATTTAGCCTGTTTAGCCAAATTTACGTGATTTTTCATTTGAACGGGCGATTGTGTGTGGTAAAATAAATTTTTCGTGGTTTTTATCCGCTATTAACGCGTAAAGTTAAAATTCTTCTTTAATGCGCGATTTTTTTTTTTTTATTTTATTTGGTTGCGTTCAAAATTGCAGACAATTGTAGCCAAAGGCAAAATAATTGTATTGAAATCGCGGTTGATGTTGCTGAGGTTTTTTTTTTTTTTTTTCTTTCTTACTTTGCCACAACAATTTGCACGAAGGTGAATTTAAGTAGTAAAATTACTGGTAGCAAAAATAATAAATATTTTTTTTTTTCTTTTAAAACGCGATTAAAACTTTATTTAATTAAGAAAAAAAAAAAAAAAAAAACAAAAACAAACCAGTGAGAGACGCAAGCTAATTAAAACATCAACAAAAATTAAAAATTGCGTTGTCGTGATTACGATAGCGTTAATGTTTTAATGTTGGCAACTGCGTTACGCATTAACCTAGTTAAAATTTATGGAATTTATAACATTTAATATTTTTTGGGGGATGTTTTGTAGAAATTTTTGCACCGGCAAAAATTAACAAAGAATTTTCTTTGGGTAATTGAGTTAAAAAGAAGAAAAAAAAAAAAAAAAAACCAAGAAGAAAATTCGCTACGCATCAAACGTTTGTAAATTTAATTAAAACAAATTAATTTCGTGCTTTAATGCAACAAAATAAGCGCGTAAATATTAATATCCCTATAATTAAGTATTTAATTAAACATTTCCATGTATAAAACGAAGAAAACGTAAAACAATACAGAAAAAAAAAAAATTTGTTTAATTTTTTTCATTAATTCGTTTTCCATTTCCAAATAACAGAAAAAAAGTTTTATTATTTTTTTTTTCTTTTAAATAAATAAATAAAAGAAATAAAGAAAACTACAAAATAACAAAAAAAAAAAAAAAAAAAAAGTGGGCGTCAAGTTATTACAACCGCACCCAAAAATAAATCGAATCGTACTATAGAAATGTATTATTTATTTTTTATTTTTTTCATTTTTTTTTTTTTTCTTTTACTGTATTTATTTTCTTAAATCGACCAATTGTAAATGCAATGACAGCGCGCATGTTTTGATGAAAATTATTATTGTTGGTTGCTGCGCTCGGAGTTTTTATCTTTTATCCTTTTTTGTTATTAATAATATTCTATTTGTTTTCTCATTTATCAAAATAATATTTTCAATAGAAATATAACACAAAAAAAAAAGCATGTGCTACTCTCTCGCTCTCATTCTCAATTATGAAAAATAAATAAATACAATTATTATGAGATAGTACAGAATTAAAGATTTTACTGCTAGGCAGTATGTTTGCGTTTGTTCAGCAATCGTATACCATTTGATGGCGAGGGGTATTTTAATCATTTTTACGATAATTTTCTTTAAGATAGAATTCTTTTAGAAAGAAGAAAATCCCTGTGATTGTCTTTCCTTAAGGAATTTTTTTTTCTTGTATTTATTTTTTTTTTTTTATTATTATTATTAAACAGAGAAGGAATGATCATCACAGCACAGATCTTGAATAAAATAAAAAAACATTTTTTTTTTTTGAATGCACAGTGGAAATGGAAATGGAATTGAAAACACACCTTCTTCTGATTTCTCATACACAAATGTAGTAATAATTTTAATATTTGTTATTAAAGAATGATTCAAAGCAATGCATAGAGAAACAATAAATGAAAAATAAACTGGGGCTGGAGAATAAGAATAATAAAAAAATTTTTTTTTTACTCTAATTGCATATGTGTTGGTGAATTAAAAATAAATCGTTTTTTTTTGTAAGGCGGAGGTAAAAAAGAATAAAAAAAAAACACACACAAATTTTTTCTTATTTATTTGCGAAAATAAATAAAATAAACAAAATTTTTTTTTTTTCATCGTTTCTTTTCTTGTACTGAAGAAACGTACAAATAAAAAGAAAAAAAGAAAAAAAAGGCGAAAACAGACGAATTAAATTTGAACAACGAATGAGAAAAGAAAATAATAAAAAAAAAATTCACTATTCACTAATACAATTAAACATATCTATATAGAAATTTATACAAAAACAGAAAAATAAATTTATTCTCTTCTGTGTCGTGCTGACTGAATGGGCTGGTTGAATTGTTTGCTCCCACAGTACACATTCTATATTCTCTACTCATTTTCATAACCAAATACACAAAAGTAGAAAAAAAAAGGAAGAAGAAGAAAAATAAAATAAAAGAAAAAAAAATGTTTCTTCTTTTTCACTCAAAATAAAAATAAACATAACTAACTACTGTACTGTAAAAAGGTACGTCTGTCTGTCTGTTTATACGGTTCGTCGTAATCAAACGTTAATCGCTGGTGTGTGTATTGTTTGGTTTAGTTTTCTTGTTTTTTGTGTTGTTTCTTTCAGTTTTTTTTAGTTTTTTTGTCAATTTTGTAATTTTTAGTTTTTTTTTTGCTGTTTAATTAAAAAAAAATTACGCAAAAAAAAAAAACAAACAAATTAATTTGCATCAATACAATTAAAGAATTATTTAAGGAACAAAAATTAAAACACCAACACAGTGATAAATAAATGCAAAATAAAAAAAAAATAAAAATCTCATGCACACACACAGTGGGAAATAAGAGAAACCAACCAATACAACAAGCAGATAGAAACAGAAAAAAAAAAATAATAAAAAAAAAAACAAAATATTTTTCAATTGGATTGGATTGTTTTCGGTAATAGAAACGCAGTCAGTTAATAAAAACAGTTAAAAGAGAGCAATATTCGCGATAAATGTTTTTTCGATTTTTTCCATTTTATTATTTTTGTGCTTTTTTTTTTTAAATAAATAAATTTTGTTTGCGATATTTTTGATAACAAAACAATAAAGAAACAAAAAAAATTGTTTTTATTTTTATCAAATGCAATTGAGCCGAGCTTTATAAAGTTTTTCGTTTGTTTGTTTGGTTGAGTTGTGTTTTAATCCAAGTGCGTCGTCGTCCATCATCAAGAAAAATTTCTATTTATCTGCGGCGTTTAACTGCTGCTGATGGACAAATGATTTATTAACAATAAAATAAATAAATTAAAAAAATCATCGCGTTGTGCAGTTTAAATAAAAAAAATTAAATAAATTTATTTTCTGCAGTTTAGTGTTTACCTGGAAAAATAGACAAAGTAATTAATTTATCTTGTGCGGCTTAAGAAGATAATTTTAATTTTTTTTTTTTTTTGAATAACGCGCGGTTCTTAAACATTTTAATACCAAAAATTTAACGCAGCGTTAAATAAAAATTTTTTTTCCTTCTTTATTAAAGAAAAAAAAAACCGTGGCTTAAGTGAGGTGGCGCTTAATTTTTATGTTTTTAAAGTGGACAAAATATTAACGGGAAAAATTAAATTAAATTTTTTTTTTCATCGCGTAATTTTTCATGTGTATCGATGATGAGTTTTGTGACTTTTCGTTTTTTTATTTTCTGAAATTAATTTAAACAAAGTGTAGGCAGGCACTGTGGCTTATCGTCAGTTTTTTTTTATTTTTTTTCGGTGATTTTTATCAGAAATTTATTTTCTTTTATTTTTTTTTAATTAAAATTAATTCAGCGAATTAATTAAAATAAAAGAAAAATTAAAAAAGTGACTTTGGGTTAATTCAGTGCGTTTTCTACTTGTGTGAAGTTTTTGTTTTTTTTATATTCTGTGTTCATTTCGGTGTTTCGATGCAAAAATCTATTGTTTTTGACATGTGGAATGATTAATGAATTTTCTTTTTCTTTATTCCTGATTATTTAGCTGCGTTTTTAGCTATTAAAAAAAAAAAAAAAAATAATAACGTAAAAACGAAACACTCAGGTACAGGAAGTGGTGGTGATTTGAAAAAAAAAAAAAAAAAAATCCATAATTAATTAATCATCAAACAAAATGATAGCAAAACTAATTTATCTAATTTTTCCATCAAGTATTGGGAAAAAAATTTCAAAAGATAATTAATTCGGTTGGTTTTTGGTTTTGTTTTTGTTTTTTCTTTTATTTTTTTAAGGACGCAACAAAGTGTAGAGAAGTTCTGTGATCTTTCGTTAATTTATTGTTTTTTTTTTTTTCTATTAAAAAAATTATTTTTTATTTAAATTCGTTGAGTGCGCGTATTGAATTACTAGTGCGGGTTGGTAATTGTTTTTAGGGGTTTTTCGTGTGATTGAGTGGAAACATTTTGGCGAAAAACTTAACGAAAAAAAGGCAAAAAAAAGAGAAAAGAAAAGAAATTTCTTAAGCAAACATAATGAGCATGGACTCGGCAATGGATTCTTTGTCGACAACTAGTGAGCATAGTATTGCCTCGTCGATAGAATCACCCGCTAATATTAAGCAGCCACATAGTCCACAGGATCATCGTTTGCAACAACAGCATCAACAGGAACAACAACGTCAACATATGCAGGAGCAGCAGCAACAACAACAACGCCATAATCTGGAACAACGACAACAACACCAGGCCACATCCTTGACAAATCACAGCCATCGGAGTAGTCCACCTAGTGGAAATCTAAACTCAAATTCAAATCATACAAATTTAAATAATAATCGAACGCCGACACCGGTGAGTCCGATTGGCCGTCAAGGATCGAGTCCGTTGGGTTCAATAGGACCGCATATGATGCCGATGCCGCATCCGTTGAGTCCACCGCAGGTGTCCACACCGAATAGTATATCGGCAATGCCTCGTATGCCACATTTACCGCCGCACGGACTAGGCCTGCTCAACTCATTACAAATGATGCATCATGCAAATCCGCTAGAATTAATGGCGGCGGCACATCATCAAATGCCACCCAGATCCTACAACAGTCCACCACCCATCTCCACATCAGATCCAACCGCAAATGAATGCAAACTGGTCGATTATCGTGGTCAAAAAGTAGCCGCATTTATAATTTCCGGTGACACAATGCTATGCCTGCCGCAAGCATTTGAATTATTTCTAAAACACCTAGTCGGTGGCCTCCATACCGTCTACACAAAATTAAAACGCCTCGACATTGTTCCGCTCGTCTGTAACGTTGAACAAGTACGAATTTTACGTGGGCTGGGTGCCATCCAGCCAGGTGTTAATCGTTGTAAGCTGCTCTCCTGCAAGGACTTTGATATCCTCTACCGTGACTGCACCACAGCTAGGTACGTGTGCCTGATCTCGATTCAGCTCTAATTAAAAAAAAAAAAAAAAAAAAAAATTTAAACCAAGAAAATCATAAGCCAAAAAAAGTTTCATTTCTTTAACAAAAAAAAACTGCAAATCTCTTTGTATATTTTTATGTTTTTTTTTTTTTTTTCGTTATCATTTGATTTGATTTGATTTTGATTTTCTTTTTTTTTTATGTTTATGTTTTTCTATAATTTAATGTTTTTTTCCTGTGTAAATTAATTATGATTTTTATGTTTTTTTTCTGTGCCAAAAAGAAGAAAAGAAAAAAAAAAAAAAATGAAAAATATTCCGCATTACTTGTTGTCTGATGTCCTAATTACCTTTAATTAAAAAATATTTCTTATATTTGCCGTTTCGTCAATAATTAATTAATAATAATTAAGAAACGCAAAAAAAAATTTTTTTTTTTAATTTTATTCATTCCCGACGCTTTTTATTCGCGATTTTTATAGGGTGTTACATTTTTCACTCAAATTTTTCTTTTTTTTTTTTTTTTTGATTAAATCGCATGTAGTCTGTGACAGGTGTTTCGTTGTGTATTTATCATCGTTTTTACAAAATTATTTCGTTCTTTTTTTATTTGTATTTTCGAGTCAAAAAAAAATAGCACAAAATTGATTTCTAGGAGTGATTAGGAGTTTTTTTTTTTTAATTTTTATTATTGATAAACCAAAATACAAATAAAAACACTTTGAGTGGATTTTATTGATTTTTCTTTCTTTTTTTTTTATTATTCGTTAATATTTATCTAATTTTGATTGATATATACAAAAAAATATTTTTTTGTTAATTATTTATTCGATTTAAGTGATTATTGTGTGTAAAAAAAAAAAAAAAAAAAATGAAAAAAATCGAGTGAGAAATTAAATAAAATTTAATGAGTGGAATTTGTTTTTTTTTTTTTTTTTTTTTCTGCTGCTATTCTTGTTGTTGTAAAAAAGTGTTACGTAACTAACAAAAAAAAAAAAAAAAAATTAGTAAATAATATATTAATAAAATATTTGACCTAATTCATTAATCATTTTTTATTGCAATTTACTCCCCAATAAATTTTTTTTTTTTTTTTTGTGTTTTGATTATGCTACCGAGTGCATATTTCTGTTTGCTGCAAGCTAAACGAATAAATAAATAATAAAAAAAAATGGAATAAAAATCATTTATGTGACTGAATAATAAAATAAAATTGTTCATTTGTGTAATAAATAAATTAATTGATAAATACACGGTGCATTTTAAATAACAAAGGGAACAAATTGACCTCGAAAATTGTATTAAAAAAAAATCGCATTGAGTGAAATACGGAAATAAAAGCTTATCCGTGTGTCGCTGTGTGTGTGCTTAGTAAATTATTTATTTAAAAAAAAAAAATGTTTTTAGTGTTTAAATTAAACATTGAACACAATCGGTTTAAATAATTTTTCGTTGATTAACGCGGTGTACGTAAAACGCGGTTTAGAAAAAAAAAAAAAAATAAATTTCTTTTGATACAAAAATTCCCTAATTTTTGCACCTTAACGTGTTGTAAGCAATGCAAAGCAAAGTAATTTTCATTAATAATAATATTAAAATAAACAACAACCGTGTTAATAAAGGCATTAATAAACCTATGTAAACGCCTTTTGATCTTTTTCTATTTCTTCTTATCCATTCACGTTATTATTAACAAACAAACAAACAAACAAACATAAAAAAATTGCATTTTCTACTGTCACTTTGATCCCTGACAAAAGTCGACACATTTATAATATGCACAAACATGTAATAAAAAATTTCCTTTTTATTTTTATGTTAAATCAAAACGTCTTGACGTGTTATAAAAGGACACTGGTAAAGGAAATAAAATCAACAAAACATCACAAGAGTTTTGTCTCTTTAAATTAAAAATGTAAAAAAAAAGTGTTGCGGTTGTTTACTGATTATAAACTGCATACCTAAGTAGACAGACATTTGTATTAAAATTAAAATTAAAATTAAAATTAAAAAAAAAAACCACAAAGTGAAATAACCGACAAACAAAAAAAAAAAAATAATAATAATAATAACCGTTTAATTTAGCAAGCACAAAAATCCATTCATCCACCCACATAAACATTTTATTATTATTTTTCACCTTGTTCTGTTTGTTTTTATTTTTGTACGGGCGCAATGACATTTGATCTAGAGTATTTGATGATGCATTTTTTTTTTTTTTATTCAGGACAACGTCCACCCTCTTTGTTATATTTATTTTTTTTTAATCACTTGTTTAAAAAACACCAACAGTGTTTTAATAAAAATTCACAAACAGAATTGTAATTATTATAAAAAAAAAATATATATATATTTTTATTAACACAGATACAAAAAAGGTGAAAAAGCCAACTAAACAACCAACCACCCTGAGTATAAGGGATGCAAAATAATAATAATAATGATAATACTAAAAATGACCTGAGTTTGATTAAATGCAAACAAAATAATAGATTTTTTTTTTGTTTTAATAAATAAATAAAATATAATGCAGCCCGCCCGGAATGGTCGGATAATTTTTTTTTTTTTTTTACCGAGGACTGAATGAATGCTTTAAAAGTTTTTAATTAAAAAAAAAAAAATAAATAAATTCTTTTTTTTTTATGTTTTAATAATTTTTTTGTGTTGACTTTTTCTATGCTTCATTCAAGTAAATAAATATTTTTTTTAAATATAAACTGACCAATGGTGCACCTCACCCACCTATGTGTGTAATGATGGCTTTTGTTGCAGCATATATTGTAAACTCAGCTAATTACAACAGTATTTACTTTTTTGTTATTGTTGTTGTTGTTGTTTGTGTCTGTTTACTGATTGCAATTTGATGAATTTCTATAACTTAGACGGACATCAACATTTGCGTTAAACACTTGTTAAGAAGAAAAAAAATAAAATGACCTAAGCAAAGTGGTACGAGTGTGAATTTGTTTTATGTAAAAAAAAAACATTAAATCCTGAGGTGTTACTAACACCGTAAGAGTGCTAATGCTTAGCAAATAACCAAACAAAACAAAACAAAAAAAAAACCCTTTTTAACCCCATTTTTCTTCAATTGTCCGAGTTTTTTTATTATAAAATAGCCACTGGTAGCCACCCACATATATGAAAAATACTCATTACACTCGTTTCAAATCAGAAAAATTGTTTGTTTTGTTGTTTGTCAGATGGTGTCAGATGTGGTTTAAACATTTCTTTATAAATTTATTTGAGGAATCGCCACAAACAACCCATCTACCCCGATAAAATTTACTTTTTTTTTTTTTAATTAACAAAAAATTCTCACTTTTGTTACGAATAAAAAATGTTTTTTTTTTTTATTTTTTCATTTTTTTTTATTAACACCTTTGTGTGCGGTATTATCGTTAATGTTAATACAGAATAATGTCACGAACAGACGACAATATCGAAGCACCGTCGTTTTGTTGTAAGAAAATTGACCAATGAGCTGAATTTTTTCTGTTCTCTCTTCTTCTTCTCATCTTAAGCGCATACAAAGCGTATTTGCTTTTGTGGTCACTTCAACCGCCATCAGCAACAAATCATTTTTTTTTCTTCTTCTTCTTTTTCTTCAGTTTTTTTTTGTTGTTGTTGTTATTGCTGCTAACAACCCAGTGGTCATTTACTACTACTTTGTCTCTTTTCTATTTTTTTTTTTATCTTAAATAACAAAAAAAAACTTCTTTTCAGCGAGTTATTAACAAATTGAAAAGCCGGTTGCCTATCAATGAAAAAAAAAAAATAATAATTAAAAAAAAATACCCCGATCCTACGCCACTGCTTTTATTTAAATAAAAAATTTTTTTCTGCTCGTTTTTAATTTGCGATTTGTTATTTTTCAAATGCGTGCAAAAAAATTCTTTTCAGTTTTTTTTTTTTATTTTAATTTTTGTTGCTTTAATTTTTTTCTTTTTCTTTTACTTTTGGTTGTTGTTGCCGTTGCTATTGCTGCTGCTGCTGCTGTTCTTGTGTTTAGCAAATATCTACATTGTTGAATACAAAAAAAAAAAATTATTATTAAAACACAAAAATTGTGAATTAAGTAGAAGAATGAACTGAAGTAAAAATCATAATAAATGTTGTAAAAGGTAGCGCGTTATGTTAGTGCAAAAGGGTTGTTGTTAACGATGGTCAATAAATTCTTTTCTTTTTTTTTCCGTGTGTGTATGCTGTTTGTAAATTATGTTCAATGATTTATTGTGAAGAAATTTACAGTGCGTTCTCTGAAGGAACGGTAAAAGAAAATTTTCTTTATCTTTCTTTTTTATTTCTTGTGACCACAACCGCGAGAAATCGTGAAAAAAACGCGATCAAAAATTGTTCAAACAAATATTCGCCATGCAAAAAAATTTTTTTTTATAAAACTCAGTGAAAATAAATTGTCACGTAACTTTAACAGGTTTATAAAGGAAACAAATATATAACCTGTTTAATACGGAAATCGTTATTAAATTCATGATAAATACACCTGAAGAAAACAATTTTTTTTTTCCACCTTATTTAAATAATAAATCGCACAGTAAAATTAATTAAACACCAGATTAGCATTTTATATTCGCTGCTCCACGTTATTTATTTATTTTTTGATTAATTTTTTTTAATTTATTTAAGGCAAATTTATCATTAAAAAAAAATTATTATTATTATTTTTTTTTTTCTCGTCTTCATCTTAAACAAATAAAATTCGCACGTAGCACTGTTTTCGGAAAGAAATTAAAGTGGAGAGAACAGATATGAAAAGAAAAATTCAACGATTAATAACAATCGAAGACAAAACAAATATTAAGTATGAAAATCCGCGGAAAATTAATGTTATTTTGATTTAAATAAATAAATAAATAAATGTAAGAAGAATAAATGAACAAAATTTCATGAAAATAATATTAAAAAAAAAAAAAATAAATTCGCGAATGCACAGAATAAAAAAAAAAGTAATCACGATATGTATTTGGATACAAAACCAAAAAAGAAATAAAATAAAAACGAAGACAAATTCAGCCAGCCAACATTTAATCGTTTTATTTATATGCTTGTTGATATTATCCACCTTTTTGTTGTTGTGTTGTTATTACTAATCGAAAATAAATAAAACAAAAAAGGAAATTAAAATTTATGATTAAAAAACGAAAAAAAAAAAAAAAAAAAAAAAAAAAGAATCGAGTCTCGCTGATAACTTATTTGAGGCGCGCGCGATTTTTACAGCGAAAGAAATGCTTAAAAAACCGGACAATGGCTTTGATAATTTTTTTTTTTTTTTTGTAGGTTATTAACAGAAAACCGTCTTAATCTAATTTACTGTTTACTTAATTATGTTAAACGACTTTAGCCGGCGCTAAACTGTTTTTTTTCTTCTTCTTCTTCTGTTCTCTGTTTATTATTGTTTTAATTTTGCTTTTTCATATTATATTGCTTTGATAAATATGTATTTCTGTTTCGGTATGCATAGGTTAAAAGATGTAGGAGTTAAGCAACCCCGAGGCATAATATTAAATCACTGGTTAAACGTAGTAAATAAATGTAAACACAGAATTTCGCACACAAATACAATTTATTTCAATTCTTGATTATCAATTTGCCACATAAATTTACACACACACACAGAGAGCGAGAGAGAGAGAGAGAGATTTTTGTTTTTAACAAACGAAGCTGGCAAACAAATTTTAGTTTTATTTATAAATCTGGACAATAACATACAATAAGGTGTTAGTAAATGTGTCACAAATTCATGTGAGGTAATGCAAAGAAATGAATAGAAAAACACTTTGTAAATAACTATTTGTACCCGTTACCATTCCACCCTTATTATCAAATTAACTAGGACAACACATACAAAAAGAAAGCAAAAAAAGAAAATTTCCTTATTTTTTTTTTCTCCTTGGTTTATTTATTATTATTATCTTGTTATCCATAGACCATCCACCAACACCACACCACACCAAACAGATTATAAATTAACGAAAATAATACAAGAAAAATGCGCAACAAGCGCAACAAGATTTATTTTTATATTTTTACATTTCGGATGAATTCCTTACAAAAGGATTTCTTTTTTCTTTTCGTTTTCTTTTCCTGTTAGCAACTTATTGTTCGTTTTAAGTGTGAAAAGAAAAGAAAGTGTGTGGCAGCAAACAGTATTTTGTCGGCGACAGTCATTTTGTCATCATTTCCCATTTCGATTAAAAACGATTTTCTTATGTTAACAAACAAGTAGATTAATAAATCTTACCTCATAGAAGGTGGTAGATAGTTTGTACCACTTTTCCTTAGCTATAAGTTAAGAGAAAAGGATATAAATCCCTACACCAGATTAGCCACTTTGTAAGATTTATCTGTGTGAATGAATTGAACCGTATGGAAGATTTTCTCTCTTTTTTATTTTTTTTTTTTGCTAAATATTCTTTTAGATTTTATTAGGGGTTGTTTGGTTAACATTAGTAAAACGACCCTTACGTAAGTTTACTTCCCTTTAAATAAAAATTATAATAATAATAATACGAATCGGATTGAGATCTCTGGTAACGGATTCGTTTCAACAGTAGCAAACATTAAATCGCATAAATCTGCGGACAAATCCCTAGTTTCTTATTCTTTTCCGGTATGCCTGGTCGATCCCCAATCCCTTTAAATAATAGCAAAAGCAAAAAAAAAACGAAAAACAATAAAAGAAACGATAAATTTTCTTTTTTTTCTCGCGTTATTCTTACCACTACAGGTGGCTCATTTGTTCCTGTCATGTTTACTTGCGGTAATTTCAATTTTCTGCTAAACTCTGTTATTTTGTCCCTGTCAACAATGAACTTCTTATTAATTTCGATAAATAATTTAATTAAAAAAAAAAAAAAAAAAACCTTTTTGATATATATTTTCGTAAACCGTAAAATCGCCATTTTATTTAATTTAATTTCTTTTTAAAAACAAAAGAAATTTCATTACGTTAGCGGTTTTTTTTTTTTTTTTGTTTTGGTTTTATGCTTTAAAAGGTTTTTATTTACATTTAATTACATTTGTCATATGCGCTGTTTAAAATAAGGGGTGCAGAAATATAAATGCCTCATGTTATTAAAAAAAAATAATTCAAATGTTAATCGGTTACCATATAAAAAAAAAAAGTGTTATTGTGTCGCACGAACAAAAACACACAAAAAAAAAACGTTTTTTTTATTATTTACAAAGAATTTATGATCTTTAAATGTGTTAAAAAAAAAAAAAAAAAAATATTATGGCTGGCCGGGTGGGTGGCAGTATGTTTGTATGGCGGAGCCTGTGTGTTATTTATTATTATTATTATTATTTTTTTTTTTGTAAAATAAATATAACAAAACAATTATTTAATTTTTTGATATTACAGCAGATTTTTTTGTGTTTTTTTTTTTATTAGTTTTTGCGGCCATTTTATTAAATTTAAAATTTTTGTTTTATTTGAAATAATTTTTCGTTGAAGATTTTTTAGTGCGGTGCTGTGTAGGGCGGTTTATTGTTTTTATTCTAAATTAACATTTAGGCGATCTGTAGGCTTTTAAATAAAAAAAAAAAAAAAAAAAAAAAAACTCAATATCGTGTTAAATAACGATTTCTAATTATTATTATTTATTGAAATTAAATTTTGTTGAAAATCAGACAGATAAATAATTGAAAAAGTCACATAATAATGAAAATAATAATTAAATACGGTTAAAATAAATAAATAAATAAACTATCAAAAAAAAAAAATTAATTGTTTTTATAAACAAAAGTAAATAAAACAACAGGAAATCATAATTAAACGATTTATTTATAGTTTAACAAATATAAATCTGAATAAACTTTTGTATTATTATTATTATTATTATTAATATCATCTGGTTTGTTAATATTATGTAGCCATTTTGCCATTTTTTTATTGTTTTACTTGGGTCTAACCACCATTTTTCAGCCAATATAAATTATTAAATTAATAATAAATTTTTTTTTTTTTTTTTTTAATAATTATTACTCTAATAGAGAATTTAAACAAAGTAAACATACAAAAACTGTCATATTGTATTTTGCTTAACAAACATAACCACAAAATTATGCATATAAAAACAACAATTCAACGAATGCAACCAATAGAAAAATGAATGCATCCAGCCAAACAAAAACTAAAAATAATAATCATAATAATAATAATAAAAACAATAAACAAAAAATTATTACCATCACGCGTTATGTAAATACAGTTTTATAATATCGTAAAAACCACTTATTGCAATTTCTGTTTATGCGTTTATGCAGTTTGTAAACAACAAAAACAACAAAAAAAAGAAAAAAAACACAATAATGTCATCGGTGTTTTAATGTTTATACAAAATATTGTATGCGGGGTAATGTGATTTTGTTTTTCCTTTTCTTTCTTTTTAACCTTTTTAATTTATTTAATTATAATATTTTCTTTTTTGTTATTATAATTATTATTTGGCGCGACGTTATATCAATAATAATAATAATAATAATAACAGTATTGTGCAACATTGCATACAATTAATACAAAAAAACATTACGATAATAACGCGAGAGTGCATTGAATTTTAAAGGTAATTTTAGTATGATTAATAATTTTATTTTATTTTTCTGGTAAATATTAAGTAATAATATTTGGCTATAGGGTGGCCTTATGGTTATTTACATATCTCGACTATATATATTTTGATTTAATTCATTAAAATGTAAATTACATTATCAATAACCAACGCAACGTTACGGTGCGTTAAAAAATACAAACAAACCAAAAATTACCCTTGTTAAAGGGTTCTTTATTTGTATTAATTGCAATCGAATATTATTAACTGCATCCAACAACAACAACAACAAAAAAGTGCATTTTTTCATTAATAATAATTGCAGTAATAACAGAAATACTCGCTCGCGCCCACAATATTTAACAATAATTTATTTAATGCGACAAATGTTTTTGTCATCATCTGGTAGTGAGAATTTTTTGATATAAATTTACTGGCCTAAAAAAAAAAAAAAAAATACACAAAAATACAAAAATAAATACATCGTAGCGATGTGAGGGTGCATAAATGCATTGCATTGATTGCATTAATTGCTTAATTTTAATTTTTTTCATGTAAATTGTAAATGAAGATCGTTAATGTTTTAATAATAATAATAATAATAATAATAATATTGCAATGTGTGATATCTTGTTGTAAAATAAAATATAAAAAAAATAAAAAAAAAATTAATTATAGTAATTATGACGTTGTTTTAAGCGATTAAAATCATATTTTTTAATACCTTTAATCTCGTTGTTTTTATGTTTTTTTTTTTTTATTATTAAACAACGACACTGTTTAATATGGAATTGCAAGAAAATAACGATAAAGCATGTTTTTGAGGGGGTAGTAAATCATAATGCATTTGAGTAAAATACCTTGTTTTTCTGTGTACAGAACAATCTTTAAAGCTTTCTTTATGTATGCTTTGTAAGCTGGAGGCATTTTGCGTTTTTTTTTTTCAAAACTGTGTAACATGGATATTTAAATTTAATATTATTAAAGCAAAACAATTCTTCATTTGCATGGTGTAAAGGGTACAAAACATAAGAAAATTACTAACAAAATCGCTGTGTACACCTGCATATTTAAGTTTAATAATTATGTCTGATAAAACCGGTTTATAATTAATATTATTACCTCAAAACCATCTTAATATCGCAATAAAGATCATCTTTACGAATCACGACTGTAATTAATTTTACAAACAAAAGTCAATTATCAAAACTCCCACTACTTACCGTTGAAAATATAAAAAAATGCAGGAAAACAAAAAAAAAAGAAAAAGAAAACACATTTTTATGGCGCTTATTCTGTCATTATTTCATTTCATCTACATTTTTAATTTTATTACATCTTTATCAGGGCATATTTTCTGCATTGTTAAAAAATGAAATAAAAATGTGCAGCAACATGATAATAGCACAGTGATGAGTAAAATGTTAAAAGAAACAAAACTAACGAAGATTAAATTTGCATTTGTTGAAATTTGAATGAAATGCAGAACAATAATAATAGCATAAAAAAAAAATAAAAACTATTTTTTCCTCTTCTTCTTATTATTATTATTATTATTATTATTATTAATTACTAATTAAATAAATACCTTTATTCTTGCATTTACACCTCAAGTATTCTCTCTGTGTTTCTTTTTCTGTTTATTGTTGTTGATTGTTCTTTTTATTTATTTCTTTTCTACTGTTATTGCTGTTTAATTAAATTATATTTAATTGAAATAAAAATTTGAATAAATGCAGGGAAATATGTATTATGCAAATAATTATGATCAATTCTTATGTTTTCTCCACTTATTTATTGCAATTAAATAGAAATGTTAATTTTTTTAAATATATATATATATATAAAAATTTAATTGTGGTAACAGTACGGTGTTACGTTTCTTAGTGATTTTTAATGGATTCGATGTTATAATTAATGTCTTCGCTTTACCGAAGTGATAATCGTGTATTCACGATAAAATACGATGTTCTTCGTTACACAAACCGATGATTTTCGTTTTAATTTCAATATTCCATTGTCAAAATGATGTTTAATCGTGTAATTGTGATCCCACTGTATATATGCAGTTCACCCAAGCAATTAATACTTTTGTTGTAATAAATAAAACATTCATTTGTTCGTCCTTCGAATTTATTTTATTTCAATTAATTTTTTTTTATTTAATTAAATTGTTTAACGTAAATGCTTTCAAAATATAATATTAAAATTTTAATTTTAAAACACAGCTAAAAGGTTGATACAACAAATACATTTATTATTTCATTAGTTTTTGGTACGTGTCTTCATATACATATATTATTGACAAGCAAATGTAGTTATTGCTTGAAAAAATGAAATTATTTTTCAGTAAAGAATCGCGCGTTAGTAACATGAGAAAATAAAATAGCAGAAGTAAGAAGAAGAAAAAAAAAACTAAAAGAAATAAAAGAAACGAAGAAATAAAAATTATTTTAAAATTGTTCATCACGAATCATTTTTGCAGGTTAATCGATAATCATTTTAAAATTTTTTTTTTTATTATTATTACATTGCGAAATAAAAACATTTTATTTGTTCATCGTATTTCATTTTGTTTCGAATGGAAATAATTTAAATCAAAGAAAAAAAAAAAAAATTAAAGACATAAAAATCCTTGAAGGGATATTTATTTGTGTCTGTTTCTTTTATTTTAATTCACTGTGTTTAAAGGAATTATTATTTAATTTTTTTTGTTTTCCTCCTTTCTGATTTTTGTACAGCTTTGCTAACGAAACATAAGCCAACATAATAAGAAACATTAAATTAAACAATAATACGTAATTTTTGTATTGTATTGTCGATTGGGCATATAATAGTTATTAAATTCCGTTCATCCCACTTTTTTATTTTTCTTTTTATGATTTTCAATAGCGAGGATTTTTAAGTGTTTCATCAATATGTTTCATTGCTGTTTCAATATTGCATTATTTAAGGGTTTTTTGTTTTATTGGATACAAATTAATATAGATTAAAAATTGCTTTAATTAAATATTTTATTTAATTAATAAAACGATAATTTTTGTTGTGTAAAAAAAAATTTAACAAATAAAAAAATGTTTCACTGATGTTTCAAGTTTATCTGCAGGCTTAAGTTATTTAAAACTCTAAATTTTAATGTTGTATTATCATTTTTATTAAGAAAATGAATAAGAATTTTGATTTCTTAATAGAGAATAGTTAATAGTGAAAACAAATCTTTGTATTTACTTTATGTTTCATCAGTGTTTCACTCATTTGTGCTGTTTGCATTAAAAAACGTTGCACATGTTGGTTTTTTAATTTATTTTTTGATTTTAAAGATTTTAAATGATAAATTCATAAATAATAATCATTTTTATTATTAATAAAATGAAATGAATGCAGTAAACAACTGGTTATGATGGAAAAATGTAATATGGGCAAACCGAATAATAATAAAATAAAATAAAAAATCTAAACTATAAGGGATTAAGGGTAGATATCAATTTTAGGCTTAAGTACAATGTTTTATTTTTTTTATTTTGTGTATCTATTTGAGGGTGAAATATTGTTTTTTAATAATAATAAAAAACCCTACAACGTTAGATCAAGGCCTGATACAGCAAAATAATTCAAATATTTCTGATAATAAAAACACAAGAAAAAAAAGTAACAAACCCTCGTTTATTATTGTTTAAAACATGTTAATAATTTTTTTTTATTAAATAATACTAAAAAAAAAAAAAAAAAAACAAACAACAAAATCTCTAACAAAACACGAAGATTTTTTTTTTTTTTTATTTATTTGGGAGAAACGCGCGACTTCAATTCAAATCACCATATACTAGTGATAATTACAGGGCGGCTTTTTAAAGCATCAATTCAAAAATACATTCACGTCATCGTATAGACTTTAGAGAGAAAAATAAGGAAAATAACAAAAAAAAAAAAAAAAAAAATTATTATAAATCAGTCAGAAATAGTTTGGCAGCGTCATTGTGGCTGCCACAGTCATACCGCCGATTCAATCAAAGCAAAAATACTTTTTTTTTTCATTTTCTAATAAATTAAAGCGCCGTCCTGTCTTCTATCTGAATACAAACTAAACTGTCAATAAAATTAACAACAATGTAAAAGTGATTCCTTTATGAAAATTATGACATGTCTATGTCGTCATTCACATTAATAACAACAACAACACCATTAACAGCATCATCATCATCATCAAAACAAAACACAAAAAAAAATGAAAAAATAACTTTAGCGCCTTACCTTAGTTTGATTTCTTTTGATTTGATCATTTGATAGATAGAAGACCAGAGAGAGGAATAACGAAATTCTATTGAAGTGCACTTTTTGTTTTTTTTTGTTATTAGTCCCGAAATGTCCACCTACTTTTTTTTTTTTTTTGTTGTTGTTCTTGGTTGTTGTTGTTGTTGCCGTTGCTGTTAATCTTTTAAAACATTTTATTTATTGAATTAATAATTTTTTTTTTTTTATGATTTAGTAAACAATTAACGAACAAAAAGGTAGAAAAACAAAATAATTAAAGGGTTTTACAGCGAAGTCTTAATAAATACAAAAAAAAATTCTATTGCAAATTAACGACGTTTTGTGCACAGGTAAACACCGATTATTATCGAGTTGAAAAAGCACTGGACAGTTAAGCGTTTTTTTTTTCTTCTTCATCACCTTTATTTCTAAAATTATTCATACAGTAAAAGGTCATCACTTTACGGATTTAAAGTGGAAAAACAAGAAAATTAAGTCAAATTTTTAATATTCTGTTGTTGTTTGTTTGTTTGTTTTTTTACCGTTTACTTGCAAGTAGCTTGTTGTGCCACCAATTATAATAGAAAAAACCCTCTTTGACTTGAATAACAAAATTACAAAAGTACAAAAAAAAAAATATAATACAGCTCAAATAAATATTACAAGTGGATTAATTTATGAATTTATCACCCAAATAATACAGAAAAAAAAAAAACAAAACAAAAGGGTCAATCTGACATCAGATCTTTATTTTTCATAAAATTTTTTTTTGCCATCTCGTTAAAAAATTAACGGGCTGCTGTTCACCTTAAAAACAAAACGAAACAAAAACAGAAAAGGTAAAAATAAAGAAATCACAGCCACGAAAATAACAAATGAATTAATAAGGGTTGCTTATGTAAGTGGGTGTCTGTTTTTGTTTAAGGACAGTGAAAATAATGTTTTTTTTTTTTTTTAATAGCATTATTTGTGTACAGTTTGAATTGCAGCTAAAACAACTTTACGCACCGTTTCGTTATTTTTATTAAATGCAAAACAATGAGACAAACAAAACAACACAAGTTGGAAAATTTTGTGTTAAAAAAAAAAAAGAAAAAGAAAAAAAACAAATGAATAACGTGTTACAGGCTTAAGTATAAACAACAGGAGGAAAAAAAAAAAAAAAAAGAAATGTTTATAAAGGGTTAATGCGAAAGATGGTGGTTGTAGAACAGCACCAGGTGGTTATGTCACGTTTGAGAAATGAGTCAATGAAAATTCATTTCCAAGTTTGTTATTTCGCTGTTTTTGCCTTTTTTTTTATAACTAGATCATAAAAATAAACAAACAAACAAACAACAAGGAAATAACGAGTAGAATCAAGTTTATTAATTATGAAGTAGCGTCACAAAGTGTGGGTGGTCGCGGAGTTTTTTCTGCGAGGTTATTATAATTTGTAGATTCTTCTGTTTTTTCTCCTGTTGTTATTTTCATTTATTTAAATCCTTTTTGTTTGTGTGTTTTTTCTTTTTTTTTTTTTATTAGAAGGTAAAAATAAATAAATAATTGAGATGCGAAAACAACAATAACACACGAAATGCGGTTAAAACGGTGTCGCTATTTTAATGTCAATTTTTTTCGGTTAAACGTAATTACTTGCCCATGTCTGTATACTTTTTTTTTATTATATAAATTTACTGGATTAGGACGACTCAAAACCACTTTGATTACTTTACGAAAAAAAAAAAAAAATTCTTTTTTAAATCGCAATAAGAATTATAAAAAAAAAAAAAAAAAAAATCAATAAATAAGCAAATAATAACAGAAGATTATTGGTTTTATCCGGCTATAGAGAATTTTTCTTCTTCTTCTATAATTCAACAATTCAAGTGTTGAGAGAAATATAATTTTTTCTGCATTATTTCTCATTAAAGTTTTTCATGTTTCACTTTCGATACCAGCCAGCAGAAGAAAAAAATTATAAAATCAGCAAACATGAAACATTAAATTAAATGAAACATTGTAACGTTACTCGCGGTTATTATTATTAATGGAATAAAAAAAAAAACCAACCACACCCCCTTCAACATGTACTTTTAAGCAGAAAAAAAATCCAACAAAATTTAATAATTCTTATTGATTTATAGATTTATTTTTTTATTTTCTTCATAATTTACGTAAGAAAAACGCAAAAAAAAAAAAAAAATAGTTTTTTGTTTTGTTTTCAAATCACAACAATGAAACGGCTTTAAGCTTCCTTTTCGTATACCAAGAAAAATTAATTTCATGTGAGCAAACCACACGTAATAAAGTCATAAACAAACCTCGTAATCAGCAATAATTTGATAAACAAAATTATTTTTGGCTTGAAATAAGCTGCTAAAACTTTGACTAAGTCACTTAACTCTTTGTTGTTATTTTTTTCTTTCTTTCTTGTTTTAGTTTTGACAACCGAATGTCCATTAAAGAAATTTTTCTTTTTTTTTTATTATTATTTATATTCTTAAACAAAAACATCAAGTGCGTGCAGAATTTTCGCTGAAAATGGCTGCAATTTTTCACGTTTTTCCTAGTCAAGCATTTTTTAAATGCACTTTTGTTGCAAAGAAAGAAGCAAAAAGCAAAAAGTAAAAAAAAAACCTCTGAACATGCAATAATATATGAATTTTTATGTAAAAAACACTAAAATACAAAACAAATTTCACCTTTCACCATTTTGTTGTTGATTTGAATTTGTTTTCTTCTCTAAATATTATTTGATTATGACATGTGTGTACTGTGTGCTACGTAATATTACGTAAAATTTGTTTAAATATATAAAATGCAGTACGTAATGTTATTGAAACACCTTAAAATATATTCCACCACCCAGCCCACATATAATTGTTTAAAAATAAACAAAATGCACTTTTGAATGCACTGTTTTTACCTTTATTAAACGGTTGCATTTCATAGAAACTTTTTCAAGTATAAAAAACACCTTTTTAAACAGACAAACAGTAAAACTGTTATGGAAAAGTTTTTTTTTTTTTCTATATCATAAGTGGTTATGATTTTTAATAAATGAAATTTTGTGGGGTGGCACACGCAAATAAATATTCTATTTGGGTGAATTAAAAGCAAATATTCTCATAAAATATTATTGTTAATATTTAAGGCAGACATTTCTACTATGAAATAACTAAAATGGGTAATGAAATGAAAACAAGAGAAACAGCAAAACGCATTTTTTCTTTTCTTTTCTTGTTTTTTTTTTTTTTTTGCAATAACAGAAACAATAGCACGCAATTATAACTTCTGTTTTTTTTTTTAAACTTAAATCACTAATAACTCACCTCATGTCTTACTAACGTCAATTTCTTTTGTAAAAAAAAAACATTTTTTTTCCGGTGTTTGCATTGCACTTTAATTGCAGTTTTGTATTTTTAAAAGAAAAAAAAAACTTCAAATAAACACAAAAAAAAAAAAAACATGAGCTTAAACATTTTTATAATCGTCTAGACTTACTTAGAGTAAATACTTAGAGTTATAAAATTTATTTTTTTTAATTAAATATCCTTAGAAAGAAAAAAAAAAAAGAAGAAACTCAATTAGAACATTAGAAAAAGATCAAACAATTTTCATTCATTATTTTATTGTTAAAACACCGATTAAAACCGCAATAATATTTTCTATTTGTTTGACTTACGTTTTGTTTAATAATTATCCCTCTAATAATCGATTATTGTAATTATTTTTTTTTAAGATATATAATTTAAGTAACTTTCTGTTAGGAATACAATGAAAAAAGAAAGGAAAAAAGTTATTAAAACAAAGTAAAAGCCACCCACCCCATCACCCATCACCCATCACCCATTTTACATTTATTCATTTCATTTTCTTGTTTTTTATCTTTTTCTCCTGAAAACTCAATGTTTGTCGAGTTGTAAATTGAAATACTAGATGTAATGTAATATGATTTAGTGAAAAAAAAAAAAAAAAAACAAGAAAAAGTAGAAGAAATGAAAAATAAATTTAATAAGTAGGAAACGCGTTCAACCGTCGTCCACCTTCAATTTTGAGATAATAATTTCCTTTAAATACAACAAAATAACCCAGTCAAAACACCACCTAAAATATAAATGTTTTCCAAAAGCCGTAATGTAAAATAAAAGTATTAACACAGGGAATCCACTCATACCCGCGTAAATATACAAAAAATAAAAATAAAAATATTATTATTATCATTTTGTTAAATGTGTAGGATGAGCAGTGTTTCTTTTGTTTAAATTAAGGGATCTAATGAATGAATATTTCCCATTAAAATTACTTACATAGTGCAGGATAAAATTATTAACGAAAAAAAAAAAGAAACAAAAGAAAATCATAAATATAAGAATATTAGGGTGAAGTAAGCAACAAATAAATAATTTTTTGTTTTTGTTTTTTTTTGGGAATAACGCGACCACGTGCCGTGAACAAACCTTAAGTTATAATTTTACGTTTATTTTTTTCTCTCTATATATTTTGTTAAATAATTCTAATTAAAAATATGAAAAGTAAAATCACTGATAGATAATAATGGGAAATAAATCTTTGACTGGATTTTTAAAAGAGTAGAGGTAAAGGAGAATCGTTTTTTTTTTTTTTTATATATATTTCTTACTTTGTTCTTTTGTGCGTTTAACTGGGTTTGTCATACACAACCCTTTTAATTTTTTTTTAATAAGTAATATTTTTTTATTCCTTAATTGTTACATCTTGCTTAATTAATTCTTTTTTTCTTTTTTTTTCTTGTTACAATTCAATAAGCAAAATACTGACAAAATCAGTGCTTTTGTCGTATTCATCTTGAATACTATGCTATTGTGAGCTTAAACTATGCTTTTTTTTTTGGTAAAATACCTACGCTTTACAAATAAAAATCTTTATATAGCATAATTATGATACATACTGCTGTTTGTTTTCATTAATTTTTCAGTGTTTTTTATTTTATATCTTTACCATGTCACTGCTGTTATCCTGTTAAAAAAATTTTATTGCATCAAAGAAATAAAAAAAAAATTTTTTATTAATAAAAAAATTTTCTGCATCCTCTGCATCAATTGAATTCAAGGAATTTTTATTTTATTATTATTATTATTTTTTATTTTTGTTAAATATTAATGAAACCGTAGGGGATGATCGGTATTTATATATATTTATTTGGTCAAGTTATTACGATTATTACTTTTGCTGTTATTTGTTTAATTTTTTTCTGCAAAAGCTAAAAAATGTAATAAAAAAACAAAAAAAAAAAATTTTTTTTTTAAAAACGCATCATATATAAAAAGTATTAAATTCTCATCCCTTAAAAAAAAATAAAAATTTGTAATTTGTTTCTGTTTTTTATGGTTTTATTGGGTGAAAAATTATTTTATTTTTTCTGTCAAATCATAAAACGTTTTGTTAAATTTTTCTGTGGAATTTTTTTTTTTTATTTAAGCCACAAAAATTATGTACGGGGGTTGATATTCTGTCATTTTTAAGTTTTTAGTTTTTTTTTTTTTATTATTATTTAATTAATTTTTTTATTTTTTTTAATGCTTTTTTTTTATTTGTGCTTTGCTTTCGGAAAGAGTTCTTGATTCGTAGTTAAATAAAAAGAAGTTTTATGTAATAATTAGGAACGTTTGCTGATTTATGATCGTAGCTGCTAATTTAAGGTGTAAACGGACCTTAAGAACATCAAGAGTTGTTTTTTTCTGAGTCATAAACATCACAAAATATTCATTTCGAAACTATAAGACACGGTCAAAATATAATAAACTGATGCTTGTTAAACCAAAAAGAAAATCTACAAAACCTGTTAAGGGATGAAAATATTTTTATTTAAAAGTTTTATTACATTTTATTACGTCACGATTGCTGACTTATGGTTTCTTTTTTTTTTTTTTTTACTTTGCTTACGTTACTTCGCGATTATTCGCGGTTTAATAACTTTTTTTTTATTCATGTGACATTATTTGATTTTGATTTTTTTTGTTTTTTCTCATTTTCTGAGCTTTGTTTATTTAGTTTTCGCTGTTTATGCTTTTGAAAGTTTATTTTTGCTTTATTATTATTTCAACGAAAAAAAAATTAAAAAAAAAAAATGATTTTTGGTGATCAAAGAAAAGTGTTCAGAGCGCGGCACAGTATAGAACAACTCAGTAAATAATGTCATTTTATTTATTCTTTAATTAATTAACGAAAATACTAGAAGATTAGTGTATTTAGCACAAAATTCAGACAATGAAGTTAATTATGTATAACCATCATTTGGTTAAATATTTATTTTTCTTTAGAAAACATGACAAATATGATAAAATATGAAAAACAGAAAGAAAAAACAAAAAAAAAAACAAGCAAACAAGCGAAATAAATAAAAAAAAAAAATTAAATTATAAACGTGATATTAATTAAATTTTAATTGAAAAGCTTCTGCTGCTGTTAAGGTGATTCAAATTATAATAATTAATTTTTTTTTATTATTTAATGATAATAATTATTCATTCCTTAATATTAATGATAAAAACGTATTTAATTGCGATTTTTTTTTTTCAGTGATTTTTTATTCAGCTGCGAAATTGTGCTTTTATGTAAAATAATTGAAAGCAAATTAATAAAGCCATGTTATTGGTTGTTATTATTACCGGTTTTACTTGTTAATACGGTTATTCTGTATTAACTACCGGTGTTTCATACATATAACTCTTATCATGACACAATGATGGTTTATTTGTTTACAACATTAAATAAAAATAAAAAAATAAAAACGCTGATCTGTCTGGTTTGAATTTTTTTATTTTTTTTTATTCCCCGCTAAACCTGTTAATACAGTTCAATTATTATTATTATTATTGATTATAGCGGCTCTGTAAATATTATTAAAAAAAAAATTTAATCAATATTTTTTCGTTTAATTTATAATAAGCAAAATAAACGTGAACACATTAAACATTTATGACATTTCCAATCAATAAATTATAAAAACATGAAGATTAAGAAGATTTTAATTTTTAAATTTTTTTATTTTTACGTTGTTTAATCAATTTTTCATTTTAAAATACGAAAATAACCAAAAAAAAAATTTTTTATTTTTTTTTTAATAAAAGAGGCGATACAGTAACACTTAGCAATCGTTTTGTATATACAGCGACCAGGTATATACAGCGACAATAGCATCACCAGTAACAGCACCAATATGAGTTGAAAACATTATGAAACCTGATTTAAGCCACATTTTTATTGTTTTGTAAATTTTACAACAAGAAAAATATTTTAAAATGAAATAAAGTGTGTAATTAACAATTTCACATATTATTTATCATTATTTAAAAATTTATTATTTATTAAAACCGAAATAAGAAAACAAATCGTTAAATCGTTTTGTATCTTTTTCTTTTTTTTTTTTTTTATATATATAATTTTGAAGCATTTGAAATACATTTGAAATGAAATAAAAATTGTGCGCCTATTTGTCTGACTTAAAAAGAAATAATAAAAAAGAATGAAGATCAAACTACATTTAAAACGTCAAATAAACAATAATACGTTAAAGCCACCTAAACTATTTAGAGGGCATAAAAAAATAACAACAAATTAAAATAAATCAAAGTAATTATACTGTTTTAAAAATTATAAAAAACAATTAAAGCCAAAGAATTTTAAGTAAAAACTCGTCAATAATCAATTTTCATTGTTTTAAAGAAATTATTTTATTTTAAACTAAATAAGAAGACAAAAGAAAACAAAAAAAAAAAAAACCCTGCTAAAAATCAATAAAAAGTTAAACGATATGTAGTGCGCGCGCAGCTTAAACAAAATCGCTTTTTCTGCGATAACAGAAAAAAAAAAAAACAAAATAGAAGCCACGGTGTTTATTTATTATTATTATTATTAATTTTTATTTTTTTCGTTTTATTTATTTTCTTTTTTGTTTAAATTTTTATTTTTTCTTCTTTTTTTTTTTAGGCTCATTAATTTTCCATTTTTCTTATTTTTTATAATTTATTTAATTCTTCGTTTTATTTTTAAAGTTTTTTTTATTTTTCTTTTCTGTTGCTGTTGTTGTTGCTTAAGCTCAATATTCAATCTTGTTCAATGATTAATGATTCGGTTAGAGAAAATAAATAATAATCATAATAATTATAATTATGTGCATTTTGTTTATGTTTTATTATTATTATTATTTTTTTTTTTTTTAGTTATTTATTCATCTTCGTTTAATTTTGTTTAATAATTATTATTTTAATTAGAAAAATAGGAAAAAAAAATAGGAAAAAAAAAAATACAACAAATGATGGAAATAGAAAAAAAGTGTTAACTTTGTGGGTACTTAGAGGCTGGCCGTCTTAAATTGCCTATTCAGTAGTTTTCCCATTAATTTTGTTTAAAAAAAAAATAAAAACCATTTGATTAATCGATCATCGGTTAATTGTTTTCTCTTAGATAGTTATTATGTATTTCAAACAATTGCTTTTTTTTTCTAGAACAAGAATCGTTCAATTAACGCGATTAATTAGTCTCAGAATAAAAAAAGAAGTATAATTTCACCATGACAATTATCCATAACATAGCTGATAGTTTCGCTATAGTTAACTAACCAATTAGTTTTTTTTTTGCTAAAACATTTCACTTAACTCATGATTTTTGCTTTCGTTAACATTCGGTTATTTAACGAGTAACGTTCGTAATGTATCTGTCATAATATTTTTACAAAAAAAAATGGCTTAAACGTTAACTCAGTAATTTTGTAGCATCAATAACTTATTAAGTGGCTGCTGAATGTCATTAAATAATTTTCAAATAACTGATTAGCTAATTCAATTCTTTTTTCTTTCTTTTTTTTCAATTATAATTAATAATAATAAATAAAAACAAAAATCACACGTCAATGTGATTAACAATAGGAATTTTCTCCACATTTTTTTTTTATCAATTAACTGATGAAATTACTTTAAAAAATTATTTTTACTGTAAAAAATACACAAAAAAATAAAAAAAAAAATTCACACAACAAGTTTTAAGCAAAGCAAAAATTCCAATAAAATTATTTCAGAAGAGAAAGAATAACAAGAAAAACAAAAAACATTTAAATAAATATTTATAAGAAAAGTTTTTTTTTTTATATATATATTTTTTAATTAAAAATAATTATTGATTAGTGGAAATTACTCATAAGTAAAGTAGTCAATGGCTATGCCTGTTTCGTTGTTATTAACTCTTTTTTAATTTTTTTTTTTATATTATTTACTTAAATTTTTATTTACTTGTACATAGCGAATGGTAATGTAACGAAAAAAATAAAAAATGTTTTCTAAGGAACAAGACAAGTAACGAAAAAAAAAAAAAAAATGTATTTAAACACATAACAAGCAAATTAATTTAGTGGCACGGTGGTATAATTAGTTATGCTTATTTATTTCATATTTATTATTATTATTAATATTTATTGTTATATTTCTGTTTTATTTCTGTTAATGGTAATGTTGTTGGTGCTGTTAATTTTTTTTTTTTTTTTTTTGAATTAAAACAAGAGGAGATCTGTGGAAAGGGAAATTACTATTATTATTATTATTATTATTATTAATATTAATAAACTGTTAAACAAAAATGTAGAAAAGACAGGCCAGCAGTGCTACTCAACCGAATTTATACCCAATAATCAAGTTATTTTTCGATAGGTCCTTTTCAGTACAAACAGCATAATAAAGCCTTTTTTTATGCTATTTTTATCCACAATTAATATTTATTTAAAATTTACATTTTACATTTGCTAAAGCGCATGTTTATATTTTATCTTTAATTAAAAATTCAGCTGTACTCGAGGCTTGGTGTAATTTGTAGCGCCAGTCAATATCATATTTCCTAGATAAACTGGTTGAAAAGCACTGGTCGCGACTTATATTACTCACAGTTTGAACACAACAAAAAAAAAACTTCATCTTTCAAACACTGATTAGAAACTAATTGAGTGCGTTTCCACTTATTTTATTTATTTATTTATTTCATTTGTTTTGTGTTCAGTTTGGAATATTCTTGATTTTTGTTAATCGATTTGATTTGTTGTATTGCTGTTGGTTCATACCATTAATGCTTTTTTAATGTTTGATCTTAACCTTGTTTGTCTTAACAGAGGAACAAAAAAAAAAAAAAAAAAAAGTAACAAATTAAGAATAAATCATTAAAATAACGTGTGAATAGGAGAATACAGGGTGTCCTTATTGTAATTTATTTTTGTTCATCTCTTTAGTGATCATTAGCTAAATTTTGTAGGTAGGTTTTCGCTTTTTTAATCGCTTATAAAGTTCTCACACTGTTTGAATAATAGAAAATTTGAAGAAAAAAGCGCGTATTGTGAGGCAATTATTTGTTTCTTTTTTTTAGAAAAATTATTATTTTATTAATTGTGGGTGGTTTAATAAGCCTACTGTTATTTTGCTTATAAGTACTGTAAATCCAGCATTCTTGTGTGATTTAAGAGTTTAGTATTTGGAAGTAATTCTACGCGGATAATTTCTCTCGTTTAATAGATGCTAAATACCTGCAATAAGTTTAATTAAATTAATAACGCGAATTTATATAAAATTTCTTCTTTTCTTTTTTTGTGTGTTACCCTTTTTGTTATACCTGTATAGTTGTTATAGTTGTTATTGTTGTTGTTGTTTATGTGTTCTCTCTTCTTTTTTTATTTAATTAACTTTATGCAAAATTACTAATTTGTGTCGTTTTTGTTGTTGTTGTTGTTATTGTTGTCTTGTCTTATAATTTCTTTAATTAATTTTTCTTAATTTTTTATTGTGTTTTTTTATTTTATTGTTTTGTTTTTCTTTTTTTTTTAATTTCTTTTTGTTTTTTTTTTTTTTTTTTTTAATATATTTTAAAGCCGAAAATAATTCATTCAACGAACGGTCGATTTTTCTTTTTATTTCAGATGCTTGTCGATCAAACCGCCTGAGAGGTACGCGTGGGAAAAAATTATTTTATTAAAAAAAAAAATTAAAAATTAAAAATTACAAAACGAAAAAGAGAGAAAAAAAAATGTTTTTTTTTTTTTTCTTTATCTTGTTCTTAATAAAAAAATAAAAACAAAACAAAAAACCAGAAACAGGAAAAAATTTATAATTTTTTAGCAATGTTAAGAGTTAAATTAAATTTAATTAAAATGAAAATGATAACAAAAAAAAAAAAAAATAAAACAAATTAAAAAAATTAATAAAAAAATATAAAGTAGAATTACGGAGATTAATTAAAGAATGAATGAAAAATACAAAGAAATTAGAGAGAAAGTAAAGAGAGAGAGAGAGAGAAAAAGAAAATTTAATTAGAGAAAAGGCGCGACACGTCCTAAACATCGTTGTGAATGCAGTGGCGGCCCAGGGGTGTAGCTGACGGAGGGACATCCTTTCATCCTATTCATGTACACGACAGCAACAGAGAATGCAACAATAATTAAAAGAATAAAAAAAAAAAAATTGAATTAATTAATTTCGTAAAATTATTTGGCAAAGGACGACGAAATTATTATTTTTTTTTATACTTCGACTTTGTGTTTTGTTTGGTGAAAGTGCGCGCTAAAAAAAAAAAAAAAAAATCAAATAATTAAAATTCTCTGGTAGGTTATGTAGCTCCGTGCAAAAACCTTAAAAACCCAGAAGTTTTTTTTTAAGCTTTATTAAGCATTTAGCATGGAGAAAGAAAATTGAAAATTTTCCAGCTAACCAAACACACAACGGACGAAAAAAAAAAAAAATTGATTTTGATGAATTTGGAGTGAATAAAGGGGTCCCTGCGGGCTACACTCCCGTGTTTGACCCTGTATTAAGGACGAGTTAACAGGCTATTATCACCATTAATAAAAACTTTTTGTTTTTTTTTTTTTTAACTTTTTCTTTTCTTTTCTTTAACTTTTCCGGTTTATTTTTTTTGTTTTCCCCATTTTTATCATTTATTTTCAAAGAGTTTTCTCTACTGAATGAGTTGTTTTGCGATTTTCTTTTTCATTAATTTTTTTCTACTTCTTTTTGGTCCAATAATAATAATAATAATAATAATAATAACGGAAACGTCACTTGTAGTAATTAAAACAAACATTTTTTTGATTATTTTGTTATTTCAACCCTTGTTTTTATTTGTTTTTTTTTCGCGCGCTTTTATTTATTTATTTTTTTTTTTTGCTTATTTTTATGAAATTATTTATTATTATTTTAAACGTCCAAAAATATATTTAAAAATTTATTTTTTTTATATAAAAAAAAACTTTTGTGTTACGAATGATATTCGACTTTTTCCAATTTTTGCAGCATTAGCTTAAAAAAGGGGAAACTTAAAAGGTAGTACAGTGTCAGTGTTTATATGTGTTTTGTTTGATAAAATTTATATTTATTTAGTTGTTATTCATATAAATATTTTTTTTTTTGTTTTAAATTATTATTATTATCATTATTATTACATTTTAAATTAACAAAATGCAATAGCAAATATGAAGAAAAAAAAAAAGTTTATTTTTCTACCCAATTTACCCCCAATTTGTATATTAATTTTTTTTTCATATTTTTTATTTTTATTGGAAAGGGTTTTTTTTTGTTGTTGTTGTTTTATTAGAAAAAAAATGAAATAATTCACTTAAAATGTAATTGTTAAAAGTTACAGTTCGCGTTATAATTGAAGAGAGTAAACATTATGCAAATAAATAGAAAATTACTTTCTCTTTGAACATTAATGTGAGAGGACAATATATTTCCATGATGATTATTTACATTATAATAATAACAAACGTATTGTGTAGGCTAGCAGAGAATATATATTATATATTTGCACATTAATGCAATTTTCTATTTTTAATTAATTAAAATGCATATCCAAAACCATTTTACCTATGGTTTTATGCTGTTTTCGTTTTTTTCTTTCTAATACAAATGAAGTCATAATATTTAGGGTGCAATAAATCAATTTTAATATAAACCAAAATGCATGACCATTTCAGTTGTGTTATTATTATTTTACCATTAAAGTGAAATTTTCATTGTAAAAACAATAAATTTTTTTTTTTTTATTTATTTTAGTCAGTCAGACTTGTATCGTTTCTTTGTTATTTCAAATGAGCAACAACAAAGTTAGCCACTTATTTTTCTAGCATTAGCAAATAAATTTTTGAAAAATGATTTAAGGGTTGTTTTAAAAAGCAGCAAAACTACAACGGTAGACAGCACACAATAAAAGCATAAAAAAATGCTAAGGCGTTGATATAAATTAAATGAAAAAAAAAAAAAAAATTCTAATTAGTTAATTTTGTGTGGTTAAAGCATCCCTTAAAGGGGTTTTTTCACATTATTTACTCATATAGAACAAAAAAAAAAAAAAAAAAAAGAAATTATTTTCCAGTATAGTTTTGTGTGAAGAGATTAACAGTGGCTATTTAGGTTTTTGTGGTCATCTCATACCAAAATAAAATAAAAAATTTACCAGTCGCACAAAAATTAACTGAGAATTTAAAATAAATATTTAAACCCAAACTATAACGGTAGCGAGACGTAACCCTTAACTAAAACAAATTGACCCTTATTATATTCGCACATCATAAATACATTCTCAAACTCTCCAATGAAAAGTTTACGTTGTTTTGTGCTTTTTCCTTTTTCATTTTTCACCACATATCAACGCTTTTTTATTTTATTATATATATTTTTTTTTTCTTTTTTTGTTTTGTTAAATATGAAATAAAATTATTTATTTTATTGTGTTATTATGCGGTAAACACTTATTATTTAATATTAAAATTATTATTATTAATAATAAAATATAGTTTTACCATAATTTTGCAATTGAGAAATGTTTTGAAAAAAAAAAATTTTGCAACCCTTTTTTTGCAACATACTAGATTGGGGAGCTCATTTAGCACAATGTTTTTGTGGCAAGCAAAGTGTTTTGTGAGATTATTAACAAGAATGTTGCGTTTATTTAATATTTCGTAAATTACTAAGCACACACACACAGTACATTAATTAGTAAAGACACTCACTGATTTGCTTTTGTTTTTATTAATTTTCCTACCACGAACCGAGCTTTTTTTTTTTTGTTAATTTTTTTTTTTCTTTTAACAATTTGTAATTTATCCGGTGAACAAAACAAAATAATAAAAAAATAAGCGAAAAAACTGTCGTACGACAGCAACTTGTTGATTTGTAAAATAAATAAAAATAAAATGAAATATCCGTATCGCAGTTAAACACCAAAACGATAATACTATGGGAAAAACACTTTATTTTATTTATTTTGTGTTATTTCTCTGCATTTGATTGTAGTTGGTGGTAGTAGCTTAAACAGCAATTGTTGTTTTTATTTCAATTTTTTTCTTTATTTATTATTTTTTTTTTTTGTATGTCTCATGGGGGGATTTCTATCTATCAACCTGTTTTTATGAACATAAATTGGGGTGACAAGCGATTTTTCTGTTGTTTTTCCTACATTTTGGGGTTTCAATTCGATGAAACAAAACAAACATACTTTGCAAAAAAAAAATAAGAAGCAGAAGAAAAACGTTTAAAAAAAATGTAGGGGATGATTGCCATTTGACTTTCCCGGATATAAGGGATAAAAATAAAAATTCGCAGTAGTAAATCGTGCATTTTAGTTAGTGTTGTGACACTAATATTGACAATATACTGATTTTTTGCCACAATGTTTTCCCACATCATTTACCTCCCTTATTTTTTTTTTCTTTTTGTTATTGCTACTGCTGTTATATTTTTATCACCCTAATTTTTGTGCAAACTCCTACACAACAAAAAAAAAATAAATAAATAAACAAAAAAGAAAATTCGTGAAAAGAAAATTTCCTTAAAGTACTTGGCAAATTTTTTTCTTCTGTACATTTTTACCCTTAATCGTTTTTTCATTTGTTTTAAGAAAGAAATAATAAAAAAAAAAATGTTTTATAAACCGATAAAAGAGGTTAAAAATTACGTACTGGAAAGCAACAATAATACTTAGTTTGTGTTTTTCCGGTTAAAAAATATGTCATCGTGTTGTTTTGCTTATTTCCATTATTTACCCTTACTGTGTCATTATTGTTGGCACAAAACAAAGCTAAAAAAAAAAAAAAGAAAGAAAAAAGGCAAAACAAAATAATTATTGTTATGAAAAGTAATATTCAGTGAACAAGAAAACGACACAAGTTTAAATTTACCAACAATAAATACATAAAACATAACTTGATAAACGTATTAAAATGTTTTTAACGCCATTTTTGTTTGTTTGAATTTTTTTTTTTACTTCATTCTTTTACTAAAAACAAATGCTGCGTAGATGGTTTTTGTGTTTTGTAAATTTTTATTAAAAATAGATTTGTTTTTATCTAAAAGCACAAAATTGTCTTGTTTTGTTGTATATAATTTTCACACCTTTTAAAGCATGCACGCATTAATTAAATTCAATCTTCCGTAATGGTGAAAGAAGAAAATAGTGAGAGAAAGAAAAATCCTTTTTTTTTTGTTCTTTAACACCCACAGTTGCTCCATAGAATAAAAAAAAAATAAAAAAAAAAATATATATATATTGATTGCCACATGTAAAACACTTTTCACACTTGAAATCGTACGAGTTTTATTGCGTTTTTAAACTGGGTTTGAGTTTGGGCTGCCTTACCAGTAAATTGTTGTTTGTGGTTGGCATGTTTTTTTTTTTTTTTTTTTTTTAGTATAATTCCTGTAAATAAACGGATTTTGTTAGATAATTTATTATTTATTTATTTTTTATTTATTTAATTACTTTTATTTAATTTATTTACATTTTTTCTCTTATATATATATTTTTTTTGTTATTTTGGTTTTTAGAAGATAAAAGCATGTTATCAATGTTTATCAATTCAGCGAAAAAAAAAGAAAAAAAAAAAGAGAATTTTATTTGTAATTTAATTATAAAACCCAATGACGCACATTATTTAATTAAATAAAAATTATAATTATGCTTGGTGTGGATTTTTTTTCACTCTCTCTTCGTCTTGTTTATTTTGTACGGCTGTGATTAATGAATTATTTTTTTTCCATACTCCATACTTCATACATATATATATATATATTAAGGGTTAATTTTCTCGCTACTTTTGAAGGTTAAATTCAGGACTTGAAATGTATTTTTGATTTAAATTTCCCAAAGAAATATTTTTTTTTTACATTACATTACATTTGCCACTGAATTTAATTATAATAAATTTTATAAAATATCTAGAAATAGATACTTTGGATTAATAAAGGAAGAATAAACACAAAAAAACAACCGACATTTACAAGGAGCTATTCGTATTTTAACAAAGTATATAAATGACATTGATCCTTAACAGTATTAAAAGCCTACAAAGTGTGAATGATTCTAAGTGCGATCAAAATAACACAAGAATAAAAAAAAATGCATCATTGTGCTATTTTCCCATAAATAAATAAATAAGAAAATCAACGAAGGATGCAATGACAATCCTTAGTCAAGATAATCTTTCTATTATTTCGCCTTTTGTATTTATACATTTATTAGTTTTGATTTAATTTCGTTTTATTATAAGAATTATGTGGCATTGAGTGCCATCCGTTTGATTATTGTTTGACGGTAATAACAATACAAGGAGAGCTATACACACGCTTTTAAGGGTGGGACTGATTAGTTATTATTTAATAATAACACATGTACTTAGGATGTTTGCCTGTTTGTTTGATTATCTGTCTGTTTGTCACCTTTTAGCTACTTTTTTTTATCTTTTTATTTTAATTTTATTGTCACAAAAAGTCCTATTATTTGTATGAATTGGGTAGTTGAAAACAGTATCACTTTGGTTTAGTAGGCTTTTGTTCCAATAATACCCGAATTTTTTTTTTTTTTTGTTGTATTATTATTAATAATAGTAATAATAAAAATAACCAGTGGGGCGCAAAAATATATATTTATTGTAACAAATAATTATAATAATGGCAATAATAATATATTTTTTTTTTTTTTTTTGTTAAACAAGTAAATGGAAGGGATTTAACGCTTCACGTAATTTTCGGTTGGTTTGTTTGACAAATTTTGTAAAAAAAAAAAAAAAACAGACATATTGCGTTCACTGGAAAAATATTGAAAAAAAAAATAAAAATAAAAATAATTATTAGTTTGTAGAGTAATGGGCGTGTTAAAGCTGTAATCTTAGAAATAATATTATGAAATAAATGCAAATGACAAAGTTTTAATGGAGGTTTTTAAAATGGAAATGCTTTACGGGGAGTTTTTTACGTAATTATGACGTATTTTAGACTTTAAATTGCATTTTACTTATGATAGCACTTTTCCAGGTCATAACATGGGTCTCAAGAATTACAGTTCAGATTAAACATCTGGAGGTATTGCAATCAGGAATATTCCTAAGTGGTTATGCTGAAATCACTACAGAAACATTTTTATTTCGTACGCTTAGCAATTTTCTAAAAGCTCCCATTCACGAAAATATCTGTACAGCCTCCCCATGTCTTAGGAAAACTCCAGTCACATTTGATTAACTGATTTAACGACTAATCAAATGACTAAGCAATAAAAGTTCTATTTTCTAACTACAATATGAATTAAAAGATTTTTTTAGGGTGTGTTTTTCTATCTGTTCCATTTCCTTTACTTAATAAAATAATCCGAAAAAACTGTGTCAGTCAGTCAGCAAGTCGTTTAAATATAAAATTTGCTTAAAAAATAATCGAAAACAAAAAAAAAAACAAAAAAATTTCTTTGTAAAAAAATGATGGCTGGAGGGTTGTAATTTTTTTCGTATTATTTTGGCTAAGGGGTTTTTCTTCTTCTTTATTTTTTAATAGTCGCTGTCTCGGGATTGTGTTTTATTTTTTGGGATGATTTTTTTTTTAAATAAAACTAAAGGAAGAAGAAATAAGTCGATTGTGTAATATGAATACAAAGTAGCATTCGGTGGTGACTCGTTACATTTTTTTAATTTTTTTTTGTTTAAAGAAAAGGGATGATGGAAAAAGAAAAGTATAGAAAGAAAACGACAGTAGTATTGGAAATGGATCGGAAAGTAAATAAAGATGTTTTCTGTGTATCTTATTCAAAAGAAAAGAATAAGAAGCCGACAACGAATTCATTTCCCTTATTACAACCCATCCCATATTTATTGGGAGGCAATTTTACGTATCAAATTGGCATCGTCAAGGGAATTATTGTTCGTTCATTCGTTTCACAGACATATTTATTTTCGATTTAAAAATAAATTTTTCGTTTTTCTTATTTCAATTTTTTTTTTTTTTTAATTTATTATTAGGGATGGAAAATAAGCTGAAAAAAAGGCACAATTTTCCTATTATAACCTCGTTGACGACACAATAGCTTTGAATTTATAATAAAACATCGAATTAGCGTAATAAGATTTTGATTTGACGACTTAAAAACGAATGAAATGAATTTTATGTTTTTTGTTTCTTCCAAAAATGTTTCATAGTCAGAACCGAAACATGTTTCACATGAAACATATACAAAAAAACAGAAAATTGTTACAGAGAAAATAAAATTCATAAACACCTTGAGCTAAATTATTATTAAAAAAAAAAAAAATAAAAATAAAATTACATAAATTAATCTGCGTAATAATGTAGCAAAAATATAAATAAATAAATAAATAATTATCTAGTTATAAAAGCTTTATTTTTTATTAATAATTAGAAATCAGCACAGTGTTTTGCGTAATCGTAAAACGTTTAAATCGAGTAAAAAATTGTTATTTTTGTTTTTACATTTTTACATTTTTACTTAATAAGCCTGTCACACATGCGCTTTTAATGTCGTTTTCTCGTTAAATTTAATTTCCTTGTTAAAATGAATATATTTTTTTTTTTTTATAAGGTTTTAGGTGAAATTTCTGCATGAACGTTAAATGCATAAAGAAAATGAAAAAAGTTCATTAAAATTAAATCATTCATTTATCATTATTAAAAAATCTCCCAATTGTTACGCGATGTATTTGCGTAGGTTAAACAAAATGTTAGACGGGGAGAATGTCGGTAAAACCAACAGAAACATAGCTTAAGGGATATCAGATGTTGTTTCAAAAGTAATAGAAGGGGTTAATTACCTTGGCAAAAAAACATTTTTTTATTTTTTTTATGTATTTTAAATTCCTTATCAAAATAAATAATTATTTCGATTTGATATGCGTAGGCTAACCGTCCTTTGACCGGAACACAACAGACTTGTTTTTATGTTTTTTCTGCATTTTTAATTTTTATTTCCCCATTGGTCAAGAGATTTTTTTTTTTACAACGAATTATATAAAAAAAATATGCAAAAAATCCACTCAGTTATTGTTTTGTTATTTGATTCGATTCAGCAGGGTAGTTTATTTGTATTTTAAAATATTTTGCAATTAGAGATCGTCTTTTTTCGTTGGTTATATAACTCTGTGTAAACTGATCTAGAAATTTAACTAAGAAATATTCTCAGAATGAATAAAAAAAAAAAAAAAACTAGGAATGAGGAAAATTCTTATTTTTGTTGTTTTTATGCTTCAAAAAAAAAAAAAAAAAAAAATTTCCTTCACATCATACGATGGATTAATTGAAAAATAAAAAACATCTAAGGGAAAATATAGAAAAATTTAACTTTCCTCCAGGTTGGCGATGGTGTTTGCTTTTATTTATTTATTTTTTTTTTTTCTTGTAAAAGTATTTCAATAAGTTTCGCGTTTTTTTTTCTTCTTCTATTTGTCCGGGGTGTTTGTAACATTGTTGTTTTATTTCTTAATTTAATTAATTTTTCTTTTTTTTATTAACACAATTTAAAAATAACAAAATTCCGCTTATTTATTAAAAGAAAGCAAAAAACAAAAAAAAAAATGTTTTCGTATTTTGCTACCAACCTCCAAATCCAATCATCCTCAACACATTTTACCATTTTCTCATTATTTTTTTTTTATAAAAAATTGTTGTTTAAAAAAATATGAATAAAAGGACTAAAATTCCAGTACTTTATAAACGAGGTACCGTGGGTGGTCGGGTGTAAATTTTAAAAATAAAAAAAAACAACGAAAAGAAAAGTTTAAATATTTATTCGGTTCCTCATTTTAACACAGCCGTACATAACAATTTAATTAAGAAAAAAATATAATAATAATAAAAATGAATGTATATAAATCTACCCCACACAAATAAGTCGGGGTAATCAACACCAACTTGATTAAGATAAAAAAGAATTTCAAAAATGTTTGCACGATTTTTTTAAGGAAAACAAAAAAAAAAATTTTTTTTTTTTTAAAGAATTTATAAAAGTTTGGGCAATTAATGCGTTTTTGGCCACCCTCATCCCTTAAATTAGAATATTCGAGTAAATAAATAAGTAAATAATTTTTTTTTTTTCATTTTGTTATTTTTGTAATATGAGAAACATTGTTCGTTGGGTGATTTCGGGTTGAAAAAATAATTTTTATTAAAAAAGAAAGTAAAACGTAATGAAGCTGAGGGTTGTTATAGATGTTGTAATGTTTTGGAGCCACAGATGTTGCTGATGAAGAGTGAAATATAATTTTTTTTTGTTAAGTGGCTGTAACACCCCCACATTATAATTTTTCTAGTATATTTCTAGCTGGAAACACTTAAAATCGTTGTAAAACACAGTGAAATGTAAATGTTTTAACTAAGTTTATTACTTTAATGGTAGTTTTTAGCGTAATAAAATTAAAGGAGACAATGTGACACACCTCGTACAAGTTTAATTCATGTAATAAAATAATAAACAAGAAATCATATTTTGTCTAAACATTTTTTTAAAATTTCTAAATTTTTATGATTATTGCCCTGAGTCAATTATTTGTCTCATCTGTTTGTTCGTTTTCATTTCATTGTAATTTAAGTTACGATTATTATATGTTATGATTGTGGGGATATTTTTCCTTATAACAATTGCGATTCTTAGGATGTTTATTATATCAATAAATACTAACAAAGGTTAATCGTTTAGATGTTTTTCTTTTTATAATAAAATATCTGGTAGAATAAAGTGAAATTTACATTAGTTTTCCAAAGAATATCACAAAAAAAAAAAAAAAAAAAAGAGTTTCCACTCTAAACTATAACAACCAATAAAGAAATTTAATTTCTTTGTAAAATAATACTTAATGCGGGGTCTAAAGTATTTTTTTTTTTTTATTACATAAAAACATAATATTTTACCACTTTATGATTATTATTATTAAAATATTTCTCTAGATCTTTGTTATTATTATTATTATTGCTGATGCTGCTGCTGCTGCCTGTTCTTCCTATTATTATTCTTGTTCCCATTAAATACAATTTCTGTATCATTTTAATCTTCATGCATAATAAATAAACAATATGTGCCTTGGTGGTCGTACCACCATTTGTTTATATTTATCTTAACACATGTATTGTGTATTGTGTTAAGCAACAAATTCATATATTATTAACAAGAAATTTATGCTAAGGATATGCATAAACAATACAAACAAAATATATATATATATATATAAATAAGTATGCAGATGATGATGATTATTATTATGATTATGATTACATTGATGATGATGTGTTGAATGTATTTCGCGGCCTATATATTCCCAAAAAAAAAAACTCTAATTTCTCAAGCCCACCCCATATAAATAATAAAAAAAAAAAATTTATAAAATAGGCTAAAAGCACATCCTTTTATATATTTAACTGTTCTTTGGCAAATTTTATTATAAAAACATTTTAAAAACGTAATCATCCCCTTTAATAAATGTTTTTTTTTTATATTATGCACCTTGACGATTATGAAAAAAAAAAAAAAAAAAAAAAAAAAATTTGTATTAGATGATTCTACTCTATTATTAAAAATAAATAAAAATGTTGTCAGATGTGTGTACAAAAATTTAATATTTTTTTATATGTTTATTATTATTATTATTTAAATTATTTGTAAAATAAATCCTTTAGGGATGGGATTTCTTATTAGTGAAATGCTCAGTTTTATATATTCGATACAATTTTTTTTAATTTATTTTATCTTTTGCAATTATATTCGTACTTCAGTTAAATATCATTTGAGACAAAAAAAAAACACCTTTTATAGTTATGCTGTAATATAATTAGTTAAATAAATTTTGTAATAACCTTCACAGATATACACTTGTTCTCAATTAAATGAAATCGAATTAATTAAATTCGCTAATAAATCTATTTTTTTATTAATTTTATTACTGATTAGCATTTTTCTAGTTTTTTTTTTTTTTTTTTTTTATTATTATTATTAATTCGTTTTATTTTTTTTTTCTCTCTCAATAATTATTTAAATTTGTATAAATATAAATAATTAAAGTTTTTTAATTGAATTACCTAATTGATATCGTTTTTTATTAGAAAAAAAAAAAAAAAAATAAAAACAGTCGTCTAGAGTTGATTGCTTTCAGTTTTTCTCTCCGCTAGTTATTACTTAATAAAAAAAAAAAATAATTTTTTTTTTTTCTTTGAATAAAGACATTAAAATGAATAAATATATATATTTATATATAAAACATGATAGATGTATAAAGATAATATTTAATTAATAATAAAAATCATTAGAAATTGTATTAATCGCTAAAAAATTCCCTACTACGCTGTGGCACAGTTAGATTGTTGTTTGCCTGCTGTAAAACATTATTTGTGGCAGTAAAATGGCAGGAATAAAGTTAGTTTAGCGAATTAAATAAATAAATTCAAATTAAAATAATATAAAGTCTATAAGAAAAAAAAAATTAAGAAGAAGAAGAAGAAATAGAAGAGGAAGAATAATCAAAGTGGGTGATGAATAGTAGAAAAACATTCCTAAGCAGAAGGCGGATAGCGCACAGAAGGAACTACAGCAGCATTTCAATTAATAATCACTTTTCACTTGATTTTCTTATTAAGAAAATTTTTATTTTTTTCTTTTCTTATTTTACTCAACTTAAACATTGTTTACGTAAGGGATGATCATTTGCAATGTAATTTAAATCAATTTATTTTCTTCTGATGTTTGGTTGTTAGATTTTTTTTTTCTTTTTCTTTTTTGCTTTCATTTCTGTGATTAAAACTTGACGAATTCTAGTCAGGAAAAATAAATATTATTATTATTTTTTTTTTGTTACTTAATTTCTCAAGTAACGGGTGGTATTTACTAAATAACATAAGGGTTGGTTAATGTTTTTTTATTCTTATATAGAAATTAAATTTTGTTTACAAATCGATTAAAATTTGAAGACAAAACATACTTATTGAAAAGTTTTTTGTTAAGGGAAATTAGCTTATGTTTTTGATGTAAGGGATGAAATGTTATTTTTTTTTTATTTTTTTATGTTAAATTATAATTTTAACGGGTGATTGTTATAACATTTATTTTAATTCGTATTTGCTTTATAAAAATTTATTCTTTTATTAAGACAAATGATTACAAATCAAACTCCCACCGAATTAACATTTTTTTTTACTTGTTTTTCGTGTTATTTTAAGAGTTTTTTTCTTGGTTTTTTACGCTGATTTGATTAAAAAACATAAAAATCAAACGTAAGGAAATATTTTTTTTCTCTCATTATACGAAAACAAATTAACAATTTATTTTCTAATTATTCTAAAGTTAATAAAAAAAAAAAAAACAGAAATTATTTTTTATTGTAATAAATGTGGGTTAAGGGTGAAATCATTGTCTATTTAATTAAAATTATTATTGTTAATAGTCGTTGTATATTATTATGTTTTGAGACAGCAAATGAAATATATATATATATTTTTTTGTTTTACTTACATAACAGAAAAATGATGTTACGGTCTGTATGTATGATATTGCCACCACCACCCCTAACACAGTAATATTTTATAAAAATTTCTTTTTTATTTAAATTAATGAAATTTTCCCTTATTTTCTTGCTCTGCGAGTAAAAGAGTTTTAATTTTTTTACGTAAAACATTTCGTTTACTACTTTTAAAATATTAATAATTAAAGAAAATTTAATGGTTTATTAAAGGGTTCTACCCAAAATTCGGTGTTCTATGTTCTGAGAAAGAGACATCAGATAAATGATGAGTTTTTTTTTGGCTGTTCCTTTTATTTAACTATATTGCATCTCTACACAAACGAGAACAAAAAAGTAATTTAATTCCTTTAAAACTTTAATATTTTCGTTATGATGCTGCTATATTTGAACTGGCTGGTTACCACTTGTTCATGTTTCTACGGTTGCATAATATTAAATTTCTGAGTTTTATATTTTAGGAGGAGGTTTTATATTTATTTACGTTTATGTTTATTAACTAGCAACAGTAATTACAAATGTTTGAGTTGAAAATCATTAAAAATTCATTAGAGAAGAATTGTTGTGTTTTTTTTTTTGCTTACAAATGAAAATTCAGGAAGCAATCTTTATACGACTGTATGGTGTTTTAAAAATATGAATTAAAAATCAGAAATTCACGAATTTTTATAGAAAATACTTCTTAGAACAATAAATAATTAAAAAAAAATAATTTAATAAATATCCGTGGTCACTAGGTAGCATATCTGCGGATTTCTTTTGAAAAATCAAGATGATTGTAAATTTTTTATACTTCAAAAAAAAAAATAAGGAAGGTTGTGCTGCCTGTTTGCTATGATTATATTACAAAATTACACGTGTTTTATTCAGAAGGGTTTTAATTGCAAGTTTTTAATGCCCAGAAACCACCCTTACCGAACATTACATAATATTGCTGCTTGTTTAATTCTCTTCTATAACACATTTATATGTTTGGAGACGACAAAAAAAAAAAAATATTATTCTGGGATTAACTTCTGTTTCTTAGCCCTTTGTCATTTTCGTTATATTTACTTTAGCTAACCTAATATTAAAATAAAAACCACATTTGAAACACCTATGTATCACCGTGTTGTTTATTTCTTCATTTCTGTTATCATTAACAACCGCAAAGCATTGTTAAGCAACATATAAATGCAACCGATTGTAACTTTATTATTGCTTCGTTAAGCTACTTAAGGGTTTGTCAAAATTCATGACTTTTTTATTGTGTTTGTACTATTCAAACCCTAACAATGTGCTTATAAAGAAAATTATGAGAAATAAATCTTAGCTAGTCGTGGGCGTCTTTGGGTGGTGATAAAAATTTATTTCATTAAAAAATACAAAAAAAAAACTTTAAATAATTAAATAAAATATTGTTCGCTAGTATTTATGGATCAGTAAGGATTTACCATACTGTAGAATACAGCAATAAACAGCTCATGACACGTGTCTTGAATGGGTGGTAGGTTTTTCTGATCCCGCGAACACAGCAAACATTTTACTTTCTACAACTAATAAAAAAAAAAAAAAAATTCTGTTGTTTATGTTATAAAAATGCAAAATAAGGGTGGTTTTATTCGGTGGATTAATAAATTTTTAAAAATCCGCTGCATAAGCATTAAAAAATTATTAATTTTGCGGTTGAAATAGGTTTTGTGGATGGTAACTCTAACCATTCTGGCTACTAGTGGGTCACAGGTGTTGCATGGCTTAATATTTTAGACAAAAAAAAAAGAAGAAAGAATCGTGAAAAGAATGATTTAGGTCGAATTTTATCGGTTTGTACTACCCTTATTTTTTGCTACCAACAATAATTAGAGTATTTCTTCTTCTTTTCGCGATTTCCTTATTTTTTTCTGTATTTAACCAGGTTTTTTTTTTCTACTGTTACAACGACCCACCCCTTATAACTCAGATTTATTTCAACTATTCTTAAATGGGTTGTTCTGTTTTATATTTTAATATTTTATTAAATTAATAATTTCACAATTTTAATTATATTCTTGATTAATATTTACGATTTATTTATTATTTACCACCCCTCACCAATACCAATTATATTTATAATAAGGGAAATTATTAAAAAAAAAAAAAAAAATTTCTTTTTTCTTTCTTGTTCTGATTATTTTTTAATAAACAAAATTTCACTAATTTAACATTAATTTACCCAGGTTTACCCTCAATAAACAACGAAACACTAGCAACTGTAATAAGAAAATAAAAAAAAAATTCTTTATTAAATGCGAGTTAAAAGTTTTGCTGTTTTCTTACTCCGCCTACAATTCTTTTTTTTTTATATATATAATTATTCGTATGTTTTGTCGCGACCCACGAATTAATAATCTTTACTTTTTTTTTTATTTTTTATTTACTTGGAAATAATTTTAATTAATTAAATTAACTCTAAAGACGTCATTTAGATTTTTGTTTATTTAAAAGAGAAAAAAAAGTTTTTTTTTTTTTTCTTAATTTTGAAATTAAATTTAGATAAAACTCCTCCCAATTGTCATGTTAATAAATGAGAAATTTATTTATCTAGTCTACAAAAAAAAAAAAAAAAAAAAAAATTAACAAAAATTAACTCATCTGTGACTAATTTATACAAATTTTCTGTGCTTTACGTTGTTACGATTCGTTTCATTAAAAAAAAAAACACTCAGTTGCTTGAGAAAGCTGCTTAAAAATGTTAATGAAAAACATGTCACAATTATAAATCACCCTGTTTAAAATAGATTTTATAAATGAGTGAGTTAAAGAAGAAGATGAATGAATTGAAAAATGAAAAAAAATAATAAACCGAGCGAAAATAGTATGTCTGGTTGACAAAATTAGAGAAATGAACCGATTAATAGCCAATTGTAATCCAAACAAGGTTTCCATCCGTCGTGATTAAATCCGTGCTTGGCTAAGCCCCTTTGATATTAAATAACACTAACACGCTAAATAATTTATCTAAATAACGCACCGTTTGTTTGTTTGTTACGATAAAATTTCACAATTTCACTTATTTTTAAGGAATTTCGTGTCAATTTATTTTCTTTATGTCGGTTGCCACTCGCGTAATTTCCTTCTGCTGCTATTATTATTTTTTTTTTTTTAAGTAATCGAAGATTTAAATTACATAAAACAACAATCTTGCAGCATATTTGTTTGGGTAAAGAATTGTGCAGTTAATCAAATAAAACGATAATGATGGTACCCACATAGCGGAAATGTAACACTCGGCACGTCGCGTTTGTTATTGGCATTTTCTTCATTAATTTTATTTTTTTATTTTATTTATATTTTTTTTTCATCTGATGAAAATAAATTTATTAAATTGAAAAAAAAACAGAAATCAATTGTTTTTAAAACGTCAAACAATGTTTGAGTGATTTTTTGAGTGTTTTTTTTTATTATCTTTGTTTTCCTATTATCAACAGACAAATTGATGGAAACGATATTGAGACACAGAAAGATGATTATTATTAAGGTTGACGCTTTTATTATTTTTTTTTTCGATGTAAAATGAAAAGAAATCAGTAGAAATATATCAAATGACACTATCTACTGCCTGTATACAGTATAAATCATTGTTCCTTCTTTCTATCCTTTATTAATGTAATTGAGAAATTGATAATCAAGCACGAACTGTAAATATATTTTTGATGTTGTCATCAGATTTCTGATTTTTTTTTTATTTCTACGGGATGATTGATAATTTTATAAAAAAAAAAAAAAAAAAGAATTTTTTTTTTACACGATTTCCTTTGAAACTAGAAATGTTTGTGGTAAACGCGGTTATTGTTGCCATTACATACTGCCTTTAGGCATCGTTTAATTACAGAAATAAATGAAAAAAAAATATTTTAACAGTTTTATTAATTAATTAATTATTAGGTGGATAGAATTTTTTTTTGTTGTTGTTATATCAAGAGTTTAATTATTTTAAATCATGAAAAAAAAAAAAACTGATGAAATTTGATTGAAAAATCAATAAATAGGATTAATCTATCATCGAACAAAGCAAACAGAACAATCAACCGATTTAAATTCTTTTTATTTTTTATTATTAACTCATTCAATTTGATTTGATTTGATTTGATTATTGGTTGCGTAGGTGTTGTTTTTTTTTTTTTGGTTAAGATGTTTCAATGAATAATAATACACCTGTGTCAGTAGTATAAAAGTTATGTTGATTCAAGTTAAACCAATTCTTTCACCCTGTACTTGATTATTTACTTAATAAAAAAAAAAAAGGATAAAAATCCGTAACCACAACAGTAACAGTAAGAAATAAGACAGGATTATTCACTTATCCGATTGTGACATGTCTCGATATTTGTATAAAAAAAAAAAAAACCAAAAAATAATTTTAATTCCTTAAGGCAGTTTATTTTAGATTTAAAAATAATTTTTTTTTTTGTCAATTTCCATCATCATTCGTTTAACATTTGTTTTTGATTTTTCTTTTTTAATTTGTTATGACTTAATAATAGAATTAAATCTACAAATCTAGACTTAAATTGAAATTAAATAAATAAAAAAAAAAAAATAAATCAGAAAAGGGTTATACAGCAACAACAATTACAGCATAAGCAGCATAAAAGTTTCTATCTTTAATCTTTATTTATTATTGTTTTGATTTCGGTAGGATTTTAATTATTTGATTGATTTCTAACCACACATTTAATGACATTTTAAGGAATTTCAAATGACAAAATAAGAACAATTTTAATTAATTGATTTGGTTGAGTTTTGAGTGTGTTGCGGCAATCTACAAACTAATTGCAGTAAAAAAAAAAAAAAAATTGGTTTGAAAAAACAAGTTTTACAGACATCCCTCGTTATAACACAATAAAGAGGATTTTTTACTTTTTTTTTAAGTGACTTATTTTTCTTACCACAAACAGTGTTAATCGAAGTAAATAATTTCAGTGTTAAACAACACGGAAGGAATCACAGAAGAAAAAATTTCATTAAAATGTAATTATTTTTCGCCTAAGTTAAGCCCCAGAAGCAAGTAACTACCACTACCAACAACCATAATTTAAAAAAAAAAAAATAAAAATTCTTCTGTTTCATTAATAATGTTTAAAAATATTTTCTTTTTTTTTGTATTAATAACATTTCAAGTTCTCTCACTGTTAATGTTAACCCTTTTTTTCGAGAATAATTTGTAATCTAGCAACAAGAAATGTAAAAAAAAAAAAAAAATATCAAAAATATTGTAAATGATGGTAAGTAAGTAAAAGAAGAAAACTCATTTAACCATTGCTGCTGTCACAACCGCTGAAAGCTTTCATATTTAATCAAGACTTCATTACTCTGTGATAAATTAATTATTACATTTGATTGTCATTTATATACTCGTTCTTATTTTATATATAGTATAGACACACTGGGATTGTGTATGTCTGTTTTTTCTTTCTTTCTTTCTGTTTTTTGCTTGTTATTATTGTTGCTGTTGCTGTTCATATTACTGCTGTTGCGTTTGTTAGTTATTTCAACATGGCAAAAGAAGCCTAAATTACATTTATCGTTTGCCATGTGTGTTATAGAGAAGAATTGTGTTTACCATTAACATTATTATTATTATTATTAATATTATAAAGCAAAGTCATGTGACCCTTTTAACGTTACTGAAAAAAAAAAAAAAAACACTCAATGCGTTACTTTTTAATTCACTTTTCTCGAATTTAATTTCGTTTTTTTTTTTTTGTTTTTTATTTATTATTTTTTAAAGAAAATCTTTACTTAGTTTTAGGGTAAAAAAAAAAAGAAGAAATTTTTGTGCAATCTGCGCATGACAAAAGTGATTATTTTATTTTACAACGCAATTTATTTGGTTTATCTTACATAGAATAGTTATTGAACTGTAAAAAAGCTAACAAATTTATTATTGAATTGAACATTTCAATCAATTGGTCATTTTATATTTATTTTCGTTGATTATTTTATTATTTGATTATTTATTTTTATTTTTTTTTTCGGACTTAAAATGCTTGGGGTGTTTTTCTACATATTTTCAATGCGTTTCAAGTATATAAAGCATATGTGGGTGCCCTAATACTGTTGTTATTGTTGTACATTTCCAATATTTTTAGTAAATGATTTTTCTGCGTTGTGGATATCATGTTGGGGGTATAAAATATTATTTTAGGGGTTAAATTGTTGTTTAAATTGTCCAGAAGATACTTTACGTTTAGTTTATTTCATTTTACACATTTCCCTTTAGATTTATTTATTCATATATCCATCACAATCGTCGTACCGTTTAATCTACAATAAAAATGTATTAAAAAAAAGAAAAAACACTCAGCCCTTGTTATGTTTTTTTTTTTATTTTCACGTAAATGGGGCTGTGCACATGTAACGCGAATTAATACAAATGAACAGAAATAAACGAAATTTATATATTGACAGACTGATAAAAGCTGTAATGGTAAATTGAAGTAAATTAATTTACGAAATGCTATAATAGTAGGATTTAAATGTTTTTTTTTTTTAATTTCTTTTTGGATTATATTTGGTTTGTGGTGGGCGCCACATTTATTCATTTTGTTCTGCCTATTTTGGTACCAGAATTCATTTATTTATCGAATCAGAAATAAAGTCAAACAGAATAAAAAGAAAATAAAACTAAAGAATTGTTTTATTACAAGGATTTAGTAACAATATGCAAATGGGGGGTGGATGGGTTTTTGCCTTTATGGTTTTAAAGGATTGCATAATACAACGAAAATACTAAATATATATGTTCGAAAGTAATTAATCTATGTCTAGTTAGGAATGATGTGTGACATTTGGCACGCTGTTACAAAATACTTCATTACTCAAATTCAATCTCTTCTAGAATTCTATTAATTCCATCCAGATTTCCTGTGAAACATAATTATTTTCAAATGCAAAAAAGGTTTAACTATGTCGCATAGTACATAATTTTCGATAAAATATTTGATCAAGTGAATCTATGTCTATCTATAACTTTGCGTGCTTGCACTCTGTTTGTTTGTTTTTTGTTTGCTTGATGGTCACACGCAGTAAAACATATAGACGCATACAAATGCCAAAAAAGACACCCCAATAATCAACATCGACATCATTTTACCAATAGAAAACAACTTAATAATAGAGATTTATCCAATACTTGACCATTGAATATAGGTGGATGTTTGGACATATTGTGTGGTATTATTGTGGGGGTGTAGACTCCAATAATTCCAGCACATTTAAATTATAAGCCGTCATGCTGACATTTGGTCTACTAATTGTTTCCGATTGACAACGGAAATTCCGTGTGGCAAACCATAATAAACTTAATAAATGTACAGAATTATTCGTAAAGTGGATTTTTTTCGTTGTTGTTGGTGTTGATTTTTGTGCAGCGCTTGTTTGTTTTATTTAAAATAAAATTTTCACCAAAATATGTTTTTTAGTTAGATTAAAAATTAATTACTGAATATGCGTGGGATATAATTTGACCAAAATTATTATTTGTTTCTCCTTAATACAACTATGATAACGACCCTGAAGACTGACGTTTTTCCTTAGAATATTTTTTTTTTTTTTTGTTTTATTTAATTTCTATTTTAATTAATGTTCAACCGATTTAAATCACCACCCACATCTATGATGGCGTCATAATTATTTATTTTAATTTTTTTTTTTTTTTTATTTAAATTTAATTTTTTACGTAAAAACAGTAGCAACAGACAATGCTCAACATTCTTCTAAATTATTGTTTTCTTCTCTCAAGTTTTCGAACTAAAGTTTGTTGTTGATTTTTTAATTAATAAAATACACACACTTATACACATAATATTAACATTTGACATAATTATTTGCTTAATGATAAAAGCGAAGAAAACAACAGAATTTTTAATCTCCACACAAAAAAAAAAATTTCGTTTTCTTCTATTTCTTCTTTCGTACAAAAAGTAATAGAAAAAAATCTCGCGCGCGGAATACAGAAGCTTAATTGTCTATTTTATTATTACATTTTTTTTTTGTTTTTTTTTTTCATTAAATAATTTTCATTAAGAAAGAAGAAATAAAAAAATAAAAAAAAAAAATAGTTAAATAAATAAACAAAATTTGTAATGAAAAAAGAAGAAAAAAAAAAACGCTTTTACGTTTACTTTGCTTTGCTTTTTTTTTACTTCATTACTTTTTCTAATCGTTGTGTCAACAGTAGAGGAATAATAAAAGCAACAAAAGTTATCTGAAATAAAACATTTTTAAACAAAAATTTCATTACATTAAAACGAATAATTATAACAACAACAACAATAGTGAACACCAACAAAAGTCCAACAATGAGTCAAGAGACTTTAATGAAATTTTTATATTTAAATAATAACAAAATACGCAGCCTTTATTTATATTTAATTAATTAAAAAACTAAAAAAAAAATTATTTTCTAATCAAAATTTAATTAATTTTGTTATTTCGTGTGCTACCAGCGGCACAAGCAATTACCATTAGAAAATTAGCTTTTAAATAAATAAATTAGAAAAAAAAAAAAAAAAACCTTTAAAGCATCGAAATTAATCAAATCATATTATTGGATGTATCAATAAATATTCGAAATGATCGTTATTCGTAATTACAAGTTAAGAAAGAGTTTTCAGTTTTTATATTTATCGTGTAAATAAACAAAACGATTAACGCGTTGCGGTGCGATTACGGTTGTTGTTTACGTGAAATAAAAGAGAGAAAAGTTCGTTCCTTGACATCAACTTATGTTGCCTTTACGTTACAATTATGTAATTCACGTTTAAAAATGCCACAAGACGCCAATAAACAATTTATTTTAATTATAATTCTTCTATCAAACACTGTTTTTGCTACATCAATACTGTGATTGTTGCTATTGTACAATAGGAACAATTTCAATTTGATTCGGTTTTGCTTGGTTTTCCTATTTTCCTTTACTATTTTCTATAACTAAATGAATTTGTTATAATAAATGATTAATTTTTCTAGCCTTTTATTAATATTTCGATTTTTATTTGAAATATAATTTTGCTCGGTTTTATTATTATAAAATAACTTAGATAATACCTTTGTCGGCATAACAAAAGATCGATTTTTTTTTTTATTTTTTTTTTACCTTCATTCTTTATTTATTTTCCTTTTATTCAACAACTAAACCACAAGTTTTGAATATTCAATAATAATAATAATAAATGAAAAAAAAAAAAAATAAAAATATTTTACCTTCTTGAGCTGCGTAACACAGAGAATAAGTTAGAAAAAAAATCGCTTTATCATTGCGTTAACTTTAACGCAGCGTTAAGATTAAAAAAAAAAAAAACAAAAAATTTCATCTAGTTTTAAACAGAAATTTTAATGTAATCAAAACAAAAAAGGTAAAACGGTGTTTATCAAAGATAGAATAATAATCAAAAAAAAAAATAAATAATAATAATAATAAACCGCGGTTATAATCAGCCACTGGCGCTGCGTTAAATTCGGCTTTATTTATTTTTTTTTTATTATTATCTCTTTTCAGTAGTTAATGGTTAATCAGCGGGTGGTTTTTCTGGTTGTTAATCATGTGAATTATTTCATTTATTTTTATTATTATTATTATTATTAACAAGAAATTAAATGAAGAAACTATCATAAACATCGTAAAACTGCTGCAACGAATTTAAAAATAAACCAAAATGTAACAACAAAAAAAAAAAAAAAAAAAAGGCAAAGAAAAGTAAAGAAAAGAAACGAAAATTGACCTGGCGCCTAATTCTCTATACACAATGATATCGTTTTTTTGCTTTTATTTTCATTATTTTCTATTTTTTTTTTTTTTACATCATTTGTTTAGATTTGGGTTTTTTTTTTTATTGTTAAAGATGCTAACGATTTGTTTTCTGTACAAGGCACTTCCTTGTGAGCAATGATTTTTGTTGTTCTTTTGTAACAAAAAAGAAGATTCTTGGACACGTGTATATGTGAAAATTTACAGTAAATTCCCAGACAAAAAAAAAAAGAAAGAAATTTGTTTTTATTAATAATTAATTAATTATGTTTATTTAATCGTAAATTTAATGTTTGCTTTTAAAATTTAATAAAATATAAAAATAATGAAGGAAAAAACGAATTATTTTGGGAGTGATACTGGTTTCACCCAGACAGTGACTTAATGCTACTTCCTTATTAAAACATTAATAATAAACAAGACTCGGAATATCATAAGACATCTGGAAATACGAAAATCATTTCTACAATTCAATCATAACACTGAGTAATAACTATTTCTGTACTTATCTGGATTTTTTTTTTTTATTAATGAAATTCCAACTACGTTTTTAGAATAAAAAATTAATTAGAAAACTGCATTAGGAACCGAAAAAAATATTTCATTTTTTTTTAGGGGAAACAAACAGAGTTTTTACCCAAAAATGATTTTTTTTTTTTTTATCAATTTTATTATAATTGTTGATTCGGTTCGTATGGTGGAAAATTAATAGAATTCCGAGGGGTTTTATGTTTTCTCCCGATTTGTAATGTTTGGTGAACGTTTCCAAAGATAACAGACAAAAAAAAAATGTAAAAATAAATGTGAAAATATCTTTTATAATTTATTATTAATAAACCAAAAGAAAGGCCACAAGAAAATGCTACAATCTCTACGAAAAAACACTGTGCACACTTTTATTCCCAACTAACAAAAATTTTATTTTCGTTAATACAAAACATAGAGAGAAAAATAGTTTGTTTATTACCAAGGTGGAGGGATGTTTGTTGTTTTTATATTTTGAGGAATTTCAGTCAATTGTTGTTACAATAATTGTAACTAGTTGGGTACGGGGGAGGCCAGTTAATAAATGTACTAGGAGCAATAAAATAACGTACAAAAAAGCAGTAAATCAGTAAAAATCTTGACCGGCGGTAATTTTTTTTTATTTTGCTTTCCGAGTTAAGGGCTTATTGCTGTTCAGATTGAAATCAATTTATTTTTATCGGTTTTTGGGATGTACGATTTATATATAATTTTTTTTTTCTATATTGAGATCGGGTTTTTAAGAAAAATTGCCGGATATATATAACAAATATTGTAGCAAAGAACAAAAATAAATTTAACCCCATTATGAAATAGAGTTCAGATAAACTCAGAACAGAAACATTAATAAAAAAAAATTATTTTCGTATTCTCGTTTATTTTGTAACAAAAGTTCTGTACCACCTATAGTTGCTAGTGTTATAGGATTACAATTTAAGGTTTTAATTCACAAAAATTAAATAAAAAAATTAAATTAAATTTCACTTGCTTTTTACTATAAAACGTGGGGGGGAAAGTATTTGCTTAGGATTATGTTAAAGCAACAAACGAAATTAAATTAAAAAAACAATTTTTTTTTGTTCTTGTTCCTCTTGTTGATTACCCTTAAGGGATTTTTTTTTGTTACATAAACTTATAATTCATTATTGTTTTATTTATTATTTAAAAAATAATAAAACGGACGCCACTGTTTATTATTATCTCAAGACATTACTCTCCCACGTTTTTTTTATTTTATTTTTTTTTTTTTTCATTATTTAAATGTTTTCATGTCTTCTCCGGTTTATTTTATTATTCATTGATAACATTACGTATCTTTTACATACAAGTTATTTTATTTACTTAATTTTAGAAATATATAACAAAGTAGTTACTTGTGTCCCACTCTTAACGTACACTTTTCACATTAATTTCGTTTTTTTTTTTTTTCTACATACAAACCAAAAGACAAAAACTATTTTTTATGAAAGAAAGATATTTTGTTTATTTACGTAGAAAGAAAATAAAAGTAAATAAACGAAACAGTAGTTCCTTTCCTGTTTCTTAATTAAATAATCATAATAATTCGAATATAAAATAAATTAAATAAGAGAACGTAGAAGTAAATAAATAAGGAAAAATGTAATAAAAAAAAAATATTTGTTGAATGTCTTTAAGAATTAATGAAATTTATTTGATAATTTTTTTGTTTTACACGCATATTAATAGCGCATATTAATAACGCAGCATACTTCACTGTATTTAATTAACATGATCATTGCGCATGCTAACTCTGATTAATAATTTATTTCTAAAATAAATAAAAAAACCAAGTAGGCGATTAATACTTTTTCGCTATTATTTAATAAATTTGATGAAATTTTTATTTCTTTAATTGAAATTTTAATTTTTTTTTCTTTTTTTAATCACTCTTCAATCAAATTATTATTATTTGTTAATCATTCGGCTTAATAGCGATACTTAAATTTATTAAAAAAAATAATTTATTTTTTTATGAAAACATCAAACAAATTTTTTTAAAAAGAATATTTATGTCATAATTTATTGAAAAAATATTTTTTGTTTCATATTTTTTTTTTTTTTTTAATTTTAATTTTATCGACTTAATCACTTATTATTAAATCAGCGCTTCTCAAGTAGATTTTTATTTATTAAAGCTGAAGGCTTATTATGCGAAATTATAAAAAAATATTATTTGTGGATAATTATTACAGAACTTTGGGGTTGGTTAAGCGAAAAACCACCTACAGGTGAAACTGCAATCAAAGCTTAAATAATTTTTACAGAGTTCTTAGTCAATTTTTGTTTCACGAGTCCCTTAAAAAATTTTTTTTTTATTGTTGAAAATCATAAAAGTCATAAAAACATTTATTTACATAGTTTTTATTTTTTTATTTTTTTTTTTTTGTTAATTTTTTATTAACTAATCTGTTTGTGTTTGCTGCTTAGCAAGACAATAAATGTAAAGTAAATTGTAATTGAGTGTTAACATATGTATCGTTTGTTGTTTTGCTAGTTGTTTCAATATTATTTATTACGATTTGTTATGTTTTTCTACCAACAACAACAAAAAAAAATTCAATTGACTTAAGTTTCTTTTTGTTTTGTTTTTGTTAGAAATTTTAGTTTTTCTTTTCTTTTTTTTTTGGTAACATTTCGACGCCATCAACACGAACATTATTTCAAGAGAAAATTTCTATTTTCTTAGATATTTTATTGCTTTTTTTTTTTTTAAACTACATTTCACTTCACCTCGTCTATTACCAAATGATTTTATTATATAAAAAAATATTTAATGTAAACATAGTAAGAAATAAGGAAATAAGATGATTTAACAACAAAATTTTACACCATGCTGAAGTCATTTCTAATGGAAAAACGAATTTAATTTATTTTTAAATTAATGTAACAAAATAAAAGAAAAATTATAATGAAACGAGTGAATTAAGTAATAAATAAAAAGTAAAAAAAAAAAAATTTATCTAGATAGGAGAAGAAACAAAACGAAATAATAAAAAACAAAAAAAAAAAAAAAAACAGTGTTAATGGGCGCCACTATTAAATTTTTTTTAACGCTTCAACACTTTTAAGTTTTTTTTTTTTTTTTTTCATTAATTTTGCTTTTTATTTACCACGATTAAATGTTTTTTTTTTTTTTGGAACAGTTACACAATCGATGTTTGATTAATTTTTTTGGGAATTCGTTTTGCTTTATTTACATTTGATAATCACCACAGAAATTTGCTTTTAATTCGCATTGATCCTTAATTATTGATCTTTAATCAAATCAGAAAAACGATGATTTTTGCTGAAAAATGTTTCACCTTTTATTCCTACCTTATTTCTAAAAATGGGCAAGAAATATGAAAATTATTATCAATAAAAATCTAATCATAATACAGATGTCTATTTTACTGGTTCCAATTTATTTTAATCTATTTTTTTATTTTATTTTTTATTTATTACCGAAAGCCCTTAAATACACAGTGCGTTCTCAATAATGTAACTTTCCAAGTCGTTTAGTATTAAAAAAATTAAAATTTCTTTATGCCATATTAAGGAGCACTGTGGGGATAAACTACGATCTAAATATTCGATAAATGTATTTTCGTTTAATAAAAAAAAAAAAACATTTGTAAGCCGTTGGCTATACAGAAGTAATTCGTTCAATCATATTTCTATAAGAAAATACATGCAATGGTGGTCAGTTTAGTATACTAATAATTTTTTTCCTTGAAAAAAAAAAAAAAACCCTAAAAAAATCACCCTTTTACATTTTTTTTTTTTTTTTTTGATATCTCAATTTACGCTTCTAGTATTTCAATATAATTTACCCGAATATAACATAAAATATTATGACAGATACAAGGGAAATAAATAAATAAAAAAGCATAAAAATCGACGTGAAGTTGATGTAAAAAAAAAAAAATTAATAATAAATAAATATTGCATGTGATTCAACAGTTAAATTGTGGTTGGTATGTTTCTAGTATTGTAAGGGTAGGAAAATTAAAAAACGAAAAAAAAAAAAAAAATTATTTGTGGTCATCGTCGTGAAAGGAAAATCATAATAATATTTTTTTTTTTTTTTATTTATTCTGATTGAATTGATCGAATTTTTATTAACGAAGAATAAAATTCATCCCTTAAATATTACATAATCGAACAATTTCCGTTTAACATAAAAACAAATTTAACGATCGATGGCATCGTCAATAAAATTTTATTACAAACAAAAACAAAATTATTTTTTTTTTTAACAATTAAACGAGAAAATTAATTTTCTTAATGAAAATTACGTGAAAAATCGGAAGGAAAAAAAAAATTAAATTAACATAAGTCGCTACCAAATCAATCAATCAATCAAGATAATCGATGTAAAGAAATTGGAATTATTTAATATGCGAATAGCCGAAGGTAGTGAATTTATTGGAATTTTATGATTTATGCTAGCTTTATGGTGCTTTATGCTACCTTTTCAATAGTTTTTTGTCGTTGTTTTTAAGCCGTGTTGATAATTGCACTTAAAACAAAAAAAATAAAAGAAAAAGCAAAATTCTTTTTTCCTTACATTACGCATATATATATGACTTTACGCTACACGTACTATACGTAATAATTTATTTAATATATAAAACAGAAGCTCAAGCTAAATATTACTTTACTTAACCATAAAATAATAATAAAATGATGATGGACCACCGACTGTTGTGGTTGCAAATTTTCTCTTCTTCATTTTTTTTTTTTTTATTACGCGATTTCAATTATAAATTTATTTTTTGCGCATGTAAACACACAGCACTGAAATAGATTTTGTTGTGTTTCTTTCTTTTTTTTTTAATACATTTGCATCTTGTTAATAAGAAAAGAAAAAAAAAAAAAGACTACTGTGAAAGACAAAGTAGCAAATCAAACCAGCAAAATAACCGGAACGACATAGGAAGAAACAACAAAAAAAAAATTTATCATCATCATTCGTCAAAAAACATTAAAACTTCTTAAGCCGCAACACATTTAATTTTTATTTTATTCTCTTCTGTTAAACCTAATAAACATAAATAAAAATTTATTATTTAATTCTTTATTTTCCGTTTCTGCTGTTGTTTTACAAAAAAAAAAAAAAAAATTCTATTTTAACAGTAGCAGGAGTCGGTTTGGTTTATTTTTCCTTCTTTTTTGTTTCCTTTCTTTGGCTGTATGAATTATGGTCGATTTTATATTGAGGTTTTTTCTCTTCATTTTTTCCAACGTTCTATTCGTTATTTTAAACGAAAATCCATTCGTAATTTTCACTTATTAACACTTCTCACTTTTGCATAAATGTGGTTAAGAAAAAGATAAAAATTAAGACGAAGAAAATCCATAACCATGATACATTAATTATGTACGAAGATGCTGCTTGTGATTACTTGTTACATGTGACCCTTAAGCCAACTTTTACAACAATGAAATTAAAATAACAAATTAATTGTGATTACTAAAATTAATTTATTAACACGTGTTTGTCTTTTTATGTTTTTGTTGCGCATGTCAAAATGATTTAAATATTATATAAAAAAAAAAATAAAAACAACGCTTTTTGTAGCTTTTTTATTTGTTAAAATATTATAAACAGTTTTATAGTGATAAACTAAGTCACAGGTATGGATTTTAAGGTTTTTTTTTTTTTAGGTTAAATTATTATGAATTCTCTTTAACTGAAAATCTACCTTTACTACCTAATTTGTATTAAAAAATAAACTGAAAAAAAAAAGTAGAATTATTGTTAAAAGCGCGGTGGTAATAATTAAAAAAAAAGAAATACGATACAACCCTCAAGCGTTCAGCCAAGGAAAATAAAAAAAAAAAAAAAATTATGAACAACAATAGCAGAAAATTGATAATATTTTTCCCGCTAAATGATGATTTTTTATGTAACAATTTTTTTTCTTTCTTTTAAACGAAACCGCCGCAAGGTTGTTTAAAAGGTTTTTTTTTTGGAATTTTCTTTATTTATTCAATTCAGAGTTAAGAGAGGGTGTAGGTTTTTTTTTTTTTTTGTAAAGAAAACCCATTTCTGTTGTTTATTTTAGTGGAAAATTAAGAAAAAAAAAAAAAAACTTTTCTACGTTTGTACTACGTTTTTTTTTTTATTTTTAAATTAGATTAAATTTAATATTTTTCTGTTTCTTTTTTTTTTTTTTTTTTTAATATAAACGAATATAACAACCCCTATTATGTTTATGTTTAAAAAATGAAAAATAAAAAATCATTCTGATAAGAAATAATTCTTTTTTCTTTTATTCAATGTTTGATGTTGCTGTTGATACGATTGCTGTTACTACTGCAGCTAATGCTCTATATAACTCTGTTATTGTTATTATTATTATTATTATTATTATTATTATTATTATTAACAAAGCAATTGTAATATGATATCAAATAAACATTAATGTTTGCAATAATATTAATGCAGAGTAAAACAAATAAATAAAAACTTCTTTTTTTTTTTCAACATAATTTATCTATATATTCAAGCACAGTGCATTAGTCGAATATAATCAAATATAAGGCGGCAACCGAATGTATAGAAATAGAGAGAAGACTAAAAAAAAAAAAAAAAAATGTTTTTTATTTAAGTCATTTTCAGTTCGGTTTTATGCTTTATTATTTGTTGACAGCGTTGAAATCATAGTACGGTAATGCTAATAACATTAAAATCATAACAATAATAATAATAATATAAAGAGAAATATATGAATATACAATATATAAAACTGTATGTGATAAGGGATGATAAATAAAAATGAATTAAACTTAATGGAAATCACTTTTCTATTTATATTTTAATTTTTTTTATATTTTATTTGTAATCATGATTAGCTGCTGGTTATATTGAATTGTACTGAATTAAAAATTAGAATATTTAGGGGATGATTTATAACTTAATTTTTTTTATTTTGTTGTTATTATTACTATTGCTAACATTAATGTAATTTTATTATTATTATTATTCTTTTTGTTGTTTATGCTGTTTATAAAGGTGTATTTTCATTACTTCCTTATAATTCTATTAAACTTATTAGGGGTTTGTTTGTTATTGATTTTCATTAAGAATATTGACTATTGAAATAATTTTGTGATTAACAGAAAATCATTTATTGTTCTATTAAGCACTTTAGAAGTATTATGTTCAAAGGTTTATTCTTATTTAGAAGAGCTTTTAATGATTGTTTACGCAATATTTAATTTTTTTTTTTTTTTTTTTTTTTATGAATTAAAATATATTGAAAAATTGTATGCGGAAGAGTTTTAAGAAGAATTTTTTAATTATATTTACAACAGACCTAACAATATTTCCAGCTACGAATAAGAATTTTTTGTATAAAAAACTAGACACAATAACCAGCATAATGATTATTTTAATTTTATAAATGATATTATTTATATGTAATCAAATATTATTAGCAATTTTTAAGGGTTGTAACAAAAAAACAAAAAAAAAAAAGAATCACAAGGCAAACCCTATTAAAAATCAAAAAATATAAAATAAAAAAAAATTTATGTAATTTGATAGCGTTGTTAATAAAACAGTGAAATGTTTTTTTTTTTCCTTCTATTTTCCAATTCTCAGTCCAGGAAGGACTAAACACTGTTAATTTTTTTTTTTTTTTTTTTGGGTGGTTTAAATAGAAATCAAATACTATTTACGCCACATGATAAAAAGTCTGTTGAAATATAATTAAATATAGAAAATCCGCTTAAATGTCAAAGTCAGTTTTAATTGCGGCAATAATTCAAAGCAAATATATAAACCCCATCCATCCCCTATTATTATTACTAAAACATTTAACCATCTACTACCTTCTTCATCTTTATTTTGTCTTGTAATAAGACAAATAGAAAAAATAGAAACGAAATAGACATGTAAAAATTGTCATCATCTTGTTTTATTATATTATTACCACTAAATAATATTAATACCACAAAATGTGATTCACACCCTTGTTGATATTTCATTTATTTACTTCATTTCTTAGTTTTTATTTATTATATGGCCAAGGCAATGACCATCACAAGTAGTTTTCTCTATCGGTAATAAAAAGGAAATTTCTTCTAAAATGAGTAAACAGACAACACACTTACTTAGTTAATATATATATAAATGTATAGATGGGTGTTAAGGGTAGTAAATTGTGTTATTTATTTAATATAACTTTAGTTTCGTTTATTGCAATACAAAAGTTTAGTTAACTTTTTGTTCAGGGCTGTATTTACTGATAAACACACTTATAAGAAAATTACGCGAATTGACGGCATTTCATTTAAACATTTCTCTCTACCACGTAAAAATAATACCACTTTTTTTATTATTATTATTATTATTATTATTATTATTATTAAATTTCACGTACAATTACGATAACGTAAACTATTTTACGCTACTCGACTCGTTTGCTTACCAAAGAAACATTTCCCATTGAATTGTCGATAAGGAAAAGCAAAAAAAAAAATAAAGAAGACGAAAAATGTCTTAATGGCAAATAGCAACAAACAATACACGACGATAATATATTTATTTTTCTGATTTTCCTTGTATTTATTATACTCTGCTGTTACTCAGAATTACAACAGGATATCTTATTTCATATAAATAAATCAGCAAAAAAAAAATTTTTTTTTTTATTAAATATGAAAATAAATCAAATTCTACTGTCAAATCAAATTCATACTGTGTGTGTGTGTGTTTTGGGTATTATTAAATATATTTTTCTCTGTTTTTCCTTTTTTTTTTTATTTTCGTTAACTATTTTTCATCATGCTGTGCTGTAAACACAATATGACCGCGCGAACAGTTTTTATTCTCGTTTTCTTGATAGAAAAATTAAAGCCAAATAATAGAAATTTATCATCGGATTTTTCATACTCTATTATTATTATCTAATATATCATCGTTTTATTTATTTTATGCCTCAATTTACTAGCTGCTGCCGCATATATTTTTATTGTAAATAATTCATAGAAGGAGATTTTCTTTTTCTTTTCTTACTACCAGTGCAGACAAATCAAACCACCCACAATGTATGGAATTATTATTATTTTCTTACTATCAATAAATCATAAAAATTAATTTTCTTTCAAGGTTAATAATTAACTAAAAAAAAAACCTGTATTCGTGATTCATATCTATGCGAATTTTATTGTGATAAAAAGAAAATAAAATTAATCAATAAACGAATATAATTCGGTTACCTTTTTTTTTGTTTTTTTTTTTAAAACCCCTAGCTGTACAATACGAATCGATTATTAATAATTTTCTTTTCTGCTTTAAATTAAAATCATTTATCCTGGGTAATACTTCAGCAAATCCATTAACACCCAACATTTGATTTTAATTCGATTATAACAAGAAACAAAAAAATAAAATAAAATTTTTCCTATTGATTAATTTAAATTATTATTAATAACCGATTAGGAATTATCTAAATTAAAAAGTTGAAAAAATATTTGTTTTATTTTGTTTTTATTATAAAATTTATACATCGATTGATTTGTTTGTTTATTTATTTGTTTTGGTTACCTGAATTAAAAATTTTCAAAATGAAATTCAATCAACAAAATTCATTGAATACAAAATTTTCTGTTTTTAATTCGCTTTTTGTTTATTATTTATAGAAATTTATTATTATTATTATTATTATTATTATTATTATTATTATTATTATTATTATTATTATTATTATTATTATTATTATTATTATTATTATTATTATTATTATTATTATTATTATTATTATTATTATTGTGATTATGATGAATGAGATTGGGTTAAGTTAGATTCGATATTATTTGGGGGTTGATGAGGTTAATTATTATTTTTGTATTATTCTTCGGAATATTCTTTGTTTTGTTTACTGCTGTTGCTGCTGTTTTTTTTTTGTTTTTCGCATCTCTCTGTTTATTGTTCTTGTTTTACCAGAATGTTTTTAAAGAAATTAAATCAAAACATTCCACGATGGTATAGTGTAGCAAAAGTCTTTTCACCAAATATTATCGTTGAGAAATGTGTGATTTGAATTAGGGTAAAATAAACACATTTTGGGAGTAAATGGATAATAGAAAAAAAAAACATTTTATGCCACTACACGATATTTATGGCTATTGTTCATTTGCATTTTCACTATGCACTTTTATCTATTTTTCATTATCTCAATTTAATTTTATTTTATGCATACAAAACCGTATGTCTACTGATTGCACTAGTAACAAACAGCATACAGTTTATGCCGACTTAATTTAAAATTATTTTCACATTTTCTATGTACGAAACGGATGCTCTATTGTTCATTTTATTTTATTTTATTTTTATTTTAATTCATTGTTTAGTTATTAATTCGTTGAATTTTCATTTAATAAAAAATAGAAAAAAACACAAAATTTCTAATTAAAATTTTCATCAAAAAAAAAAAAAAAACTCTGACGATCCTTTGTTATCACTAAAATCCGATTTCCTCCATCGAAACACCACATAAATCACAAAAGATATTTTTTTTTCTTCTTAAACACATACACACACACACCCACATATAACAAAAAAAAATTAAATAATTAAATAATAATTAAATATTTTGTCCAAGGCATTTATCATAATTTTTAATTTTTGTTTTTTTTTCTCTTTTCTTTTTTTCTTTTCTTTTTATACGAAAACCCAAAACGGATTTAATTTTTCAATTTTTTTTTTTGTTTCGAATTAAAATTTATTAAAAAATCGCTATAAAAATCGTGAAAAAAAAAATTGTTTTTTTTTTTTTTTTAATACAAATTACGACAGCTGGGAAACCTTTGGGATGGTTAAAAGGTGATGATAAAAAAAATCTATAACTTTTATTTTACATTATTATTATTATTATTACTTTTTTTTTTTTTTTTTTGTTGTGTTAATTAATTAAGAAAAATTATAATTAAAAAAAAAAAAAAAAAAAAAAAACAAGAAAGAAAAAAAAAATCAATAAACATAAGAAAAGAAAAAAAAAAAAATTGCATTTTGGGGTTGCAGGGGTTGTTTTTTACGATTTTTTTTTTCTTTCTTTCTTTCTATCTAATTTTTAAATTATAATAATTAAAAAAAAAAAAAAAAAAAAGCGAAGAGAAGAAAAGAAAAATAATTAAACAACCCACCGCCAACAAAATGCATATACTAACATCACCCATTGTTAACCTCAGTAACTCTCTACTATTGTGCAGCTCCAGACCTGGAAGACCACCAAAACGTGGACCAGTTGGTTTATCTTTGCCGGCGACAACACATTTATCACATCATCCACAGTTGAAGAAGCATCGCCTGGACAATGGTGACTATCCGTACGAGAATGGACATTTGGGTGGTAAGTTGATAAGAAATTTTTATTTTATTTTTGTGCTAAGCTAATAGAACTATGGTTGTCAAGTGTTGCCATAATTAATCGACATTAATTTGTATGCTGATTTTGTAAGGAACTCAGTTATGAAAGACAAATCACTGCCCTGGATTAAATAATGCGCACAATGTAGCGCAATACATTTATTTTTATTACAAATCCAATCGTTTTGTTCATGTTTTTTCGTTTTACACAGAACAAAAAAAAAAAACACAAACTGAATTAAAATATCAAATTTATGTTATTAAATGGCAGCGTCTCTGACTTTGTAATAATTTGATTTTGTGTTTTTTTTTTTTTTTTTTTTTACATTCTTTTGTTACGAAACCACAAGATACAGAACAAGATTTTTTGTAAAATACAAGAAGCTGTTACTGTTGTTGCTGTTGCAGCTCCTTCTATGCCCAACATTTAAAATAATTTTTATGACTGAAAATAAAACATAATTTTGTGCGAGTTAATCCGTTTTGGCTTAATAATAAAAAAAAAAAAAAAAAAAAACACACACACACACAAAATTTAAATTAAATTACAGAAAAAAAAAAAAAAATATGAAAAACGCAAACAAAGCTTAAGTAAATTAAATATATATATTTTTTTAATTTAATTTTATGACCTACAACAGAAATTTAATTTAATTAAATAATTTTTTTTTTTTTTTTATTACTGAGTGAGGTTTTGCCTGTAAAAATATTTAATAAATCAGTTGTTGTTGGTGGAGTAAATGTAATTTAAATTAATTTAGATCATTAAATAGTGAAATAGTTTTTGCATTGACTTAAGTAATTTAGTTAGGAGAATAAAGAAATATTTTGATAGCAATTGTGGAATGATTCTAATGCAGATATCACATTAATTCAAATGTGTTTAAGGGATGAATCGATTTGAAATCATTAAAACACTAATCAGAGTTTTATTAGCGAAATTCCGTCGTCAACATGACAACAATGTTCAAAAGAAAAAATGTTAATCATCCACCCACATAGTATTAAATGTCAAAAACACTTTGTATCGCATAAAATTTGACAGTTAAAATTCAGCGAAACTAATAGAAAACGAAAAAGTCGATGACTTTATTACAACAAGTGGAAAAAAAAACCCACAAAGTTAAAAATCATCAAATTGTTAAAAAATAATGACACGGATTGCCACGGTTACATTCATATTTTCACAATTGATTTACGTCTGCCTGACTTACCAGCATTTACTTATTTTTTTATTCTTTTTTTTTGTTATTTGTCTTCATCAATTCCAACAAAATGAATAAAAGAATTGTTTTTTTTTTTTTTTTTATGGTTTTCAATTTCAAATTTACAATCTCAATGCAGTAAATGGTTGTTTTCAACCAGAAAACGTTTTTTTTTTTTTTTCTTCTTTCATACAAATCAGACGATGCAACAGTATAGAGATTGAACAGAAAAATCTTTTTCATGCAATGATAAACGTTATGAGATATAAAAAAAAGTGAAACATTTATGACTTTTGTTTGTGTTAAGTTTGCCGTTTTTTTTTCCATTTCGTTTCGTTTTATAATTAACACTTTTCAACCTGTCAATTGTCTGATGTTTTATTTGTGTAGTAAAGTTATATTCACAATTGTTGGTTGCAATCAGTAATGTTGATTCTGTATTAAAGAATACACTGATATGTGGCTATAATCAGAAATGTCCACTTCCTTTTCAGTTTAAACAGTAATAAATGGGAAATTGCTGCATTACTGCTGTGGTGAAGAATCTGGTGAAGAGTTTTTGATTGATTTCTACCTGACTTAAATCAATAAAATAAAAACACAAATTGATTTTAAGTCATTAAAAAAAAAAAAAAAAAAAACAATAATAACCGATTGTATCATGTATACAAAATTTCAATCATCAATAACAAACGACAAATTAAAGACTAAATAAGAATTAAAAAAAAAAAAAAACTTTGCTTAGCACGCGCGAATGATTTCTTTTATTTCTTCGTTGGTTTTTTTTTATTATGTTGCATTTTTTTTTATTTTAATTGAAATTAAATTATAGCTCTTGATTCTTGTTTTGTAATTTTATTTTATTATTTATTTATTTATTGCATTACACACATACAGATTTTTTTTTTTTTTTTTTTTAATTAGTATTTTCGTCATTAAACCATTCACGGATAAGAGGAATTAAAAATAAAAATAATTTTTTTTAATTGTTACAAGAATGACAGATGTGTTTATAATTTTTATAATTTAGTTCAATTTTTTTTTTTTTTTTGTATTCTTTATTACGTATAAAATTAAAATAAAAAAATAAAATTGCTTTGTAAAATTTTTGCGTTGCTGTTTCGTTTCTGTTACTTGATTATTAATTGCGCTTTTTTAATCGGTTTTCTTGCTGTTTTTTCTTCTATATTTGCATTCATATCTGTACAGTGGTACCACAAAGTATGCAAATTGTACTTATAAACAGTAAAATATTAATTAATTTTCTTTTCTTTTTTTTTTTAATAATACCTTTTGTTTATTTGTATTTACTGTTGCACTACGTTTATGCTGAAAAGAATTTTTTATTTTGCATTTAAACCCCAACCGACACCCAGTTTTATCTGTTAATAATTATTATTAATGCCAAGTGAATTTATTAATTATTATTGTTATTATTGAAGTTCAATGCTATGGTAATGTGATTGGATAGAGAAAATATAATAAGTTTTTTTTTTTAACTGTGTATCACTTAACTTTGTTAACTCAGCTTGAAACAACAATGTTTTTCCCCTACATTATTCAATTATTAATTTAATTATAAAAATAAAAATTAATTCCCTCGTTTAACACGATTTATTATTACCTAAATATTGTTTTAAATCAAAAAATTTTTATTTAAAGCGAAAAAAAAAAATTTTTAAGTTGCGCGCGCAGTACATTTAATACTAGTTTTCATATTAAAATCGTTTTTTTTTTTGAAGAAAATAAGATATTTTTAGATTAATTAAATCCCAGGAAAATACCAAAAATGTTTTTCGTGTAGTTTTTTTGTAATAGCTAGCAGCAATGACCGTAGTTTGATTAAATATCTCCAGGACGTGTGATAATAATTTATTAAAGTAACTGAAAAATAAAAAACAATTCCTATTAGGGAGATTTGTTAAGGTTTCTTTTTGTTTCCTATCAAGTCATATCTATTGTTTTTGATTAAACAGCCGTTTTGTCATGTGTGTACACAGTGTTTTAGAACGACAATAATATTAATAAACACAAATAAAAGGATATATATATATATATATATTTATATTTTTTAATGCTTGGTTTAAAATTGCCACTAGCTAAATAGCCACTTGCAGGACATTTAAAAATAAATAAATAATAAAACATACACACACACACACACACACAAAACAAATGGACAACAGAGATAAAGTTTATTATGTACGAACGTACGTACATTATGTACGTTTTGCCACACTTGATTATTTTTTGTTTTTTTTTTTTTTTGTTTTAACTTTTAACTCCTGTTGTCGTCGTGTCTCCTTGTATATTTTTTTTTATCCAGTCTGTTTTAGCGCCGGCTGTTTTATTTATTTTATTATTTTATTTTTTTTTTGCCACTTGTTTTTATTTATTTTCATATTTTGTATGTATGCTCCTGTGTCTCTCCTGTATTTACAACTTTAATGTTTGTTATAATAAATATTAAAAATATATGTTAACCTGCTATTTGATGACCGCTACGTCCATTACGAATCTAATCACCCATATCAATAAAAAATTAAAATATTTTGTACAAAACAATGTATAAAAACGCACACAAATAGTGAATTTAAATATTCATTTGTTAAATAATTTTTAATATTTATTTGCAATTAAAAACGAAAAAACCATCTAAATTCATTTTAACGAAAACAACAAACGGGCGTGGTGAATAATTTTTTTTCTTTCTTTTTATTTAAATTAAGCTTAAAAGGGTGACGACAAATTGTTGTTTTGCTGTTATTGTTGTTGCTGCTACTGGTACTACTACTGCTGCTGCTGTTGTTATTGTTAATAATTTTTAATTTGATTGTTGCACGCATTTAATAATTATTTAAATAAAAAAAAAAAAAACACACAGAGAAACAACAACAGCAACAATAATAATAATTATTATTATTAAAGAGCAGGTAGATGGGATAGTGAAAATACTTCAAAATAAAATATTATTTTAATTGATTTCGTTTGGTCGGGGTGAGTTTTTGTGCAAAAATAAATAAAAAAAATAAATAACCGCAACAAGCAAAATGTAATCGATAAAGAAATTAAAGTTTTTGTTACTTTCGTCATTCTTTGTGTATTTTCTTATATTTCCTTATATTTCGTTAAACAAAAATTTAACATTAAGTTTCGTTAAACTAGTGCCAGTTTTACTTAGTTTAGTTTTCATCTTGGCTTATTTTTTGTTATCGTTAAGTTTGGTAACATTCATCGTCATGATATTGCACTAAGCTTCGTTAAGTCTTTAATTAGATAAAATTTTATATTAATTCTTCACTTAATGCAAGAATTACAAAATTCTGGCTTTTGTTTAAGTTACCATTTCCGTTTGATTAATGCAAGTTCAGCAGTATTAAGCTTCGTTAAATAATAACAAAAATCATATGAAATGTAATTAAATTAACCATTAAGTAGGGCAACATAATGTTAATTAGTAAGCATAAATAATGGTATATCAATGGTACAATAATAAAGTCAACACCTTATGTTACTGTATAACGATCGTACTTTAATTTCAACACCTTAATCCACCATTTTTAATTATTTAATTTGTTTTTTTTTTTTTTTTTTTTTTTTAATTTCGTTACCTTTTTGTAAACAATAACAATAAAAGCAGAAATTAAAATTTATTAATACCGGTGTAAGGTCAAACAAGTGTTATGCAGAACAATGGTTAAAATATAATTGAAAAAAAAAAATTTTTTCTTTTCTTTTCTTTGTTTAATTTTCGATTGATTATTGATTTTTTAATTATATTTAATTAAGACAACATAATTTCACATAATTGAATGTAATTTTTAAACGTTTTTTTTTTTTTGTTTTATTTTTATTGAAAAAATTTTGGTCTCAAAGGTCAATTGAACAGTTAGACAGCAAAGTAGTTAATTAATTAAATTCTTCTTCTATTGATTTTGATTTTATTACAAATTTCTATTGTTTTGATTAATTCAGGTGGTGCAAGCTAAACGTATTGTTGCAACATACATGGACTTAACAGTTCCTTTCAACCTTCTTTTACTTTCTCGTTATGCTTTAAACGTTTGAATGTAAAAAAGTAAAAAATCTTGCAGCACGCAAACAACAGTTTAGCCATCTCTACATTAGTGACTAAATATTATAGCAATTTTTTTTTACTATTATTCCCACGTTGGTTTACCTTTCGATTTGATAGCTAAATCAATTGGTAAATGATACAATTTCTCCTGAGGAAAGAACTTTATTGTTATTTATCGAAAGTCATGCTTTTTTTTTTTTTGTTTCTTTCTTTCTTTACTTTTATTAATTGATCACGATTTTGTGACTTAAAGTAAAATATACAAAAAAATTAAAAATGTAAAAGGATTTAAACACAACAACGTCTGCAAAAAAAAAAAAAATATTTATTAATAAATTTATTATTATGATTTGAAACTGAAACGGCTTAAATAAATTTTTTTTTTTCACTAAGCCATAAAAAATGTATCTGCCTTTGTTGTGGAATTTATGTTGCTACTTAATTGCAGCTTTTTTCTTTTCTCTTCTTATGATAACAAAACAAAAATTATTTTATTAACAACAATACACAATGTATGCATTCACGAGCAATAGCAAATAGTTATTAAACATTAAATAAAAATATTATTATTTGTTAAACATTTATGCATAAGACATCTGCGCTTAGCAGTGGTTAAAAGGTCGGTTGAATTTGGTGCGTTGATTTCTTTTTTTTTTTTTATTATTATTATTTTGGCGGATTAAGAACCGCATTTTTTATCCAGCCACTTGAAGGATAAAAAATATTTTTTATTATAAAAAAAAAAAAAAAAACGCAAAATTATTGTTTTGCTTATATAAAAGAAAATTTAATAACAATACAAAGTGTTATTTAATAATAGTTATGCTGAAAATGTATCAGCAAAGAACATCAACAAACAAATTGCAACATATGTTAAACGTATAGGTTCTTACTTAACAAAAAAAAAACGTTTTTTTTTTTTTATTCCATTCATTCTTTCTTTCTTTTTCTTCATCTTTTATTTCCTTTCTTCCATTACTTCTGCCTTTTTTAACAATTATTTGTGGTACTTAGGTGATGAGTTTTTGAGTTATTTCTTCATCTTTTGTTAATAAAATCGTATTGTTGAGGGTATTACATGAAAAACATAGTTAAAACAATATCGTTTCCATAGTAACAAACATTCAAATGACATTTTATATTTTAATCCTAATGTTCATGCGCAGTAAAAAAAATTTATTTAATTTCACTTTTAAATCGTTGAAAAGAAAAAAAAACAAAAATATTATAAAATATCAAAATTTAATTACATTAAATTAAATAAAATGTAATCAATCATGTCGTTTTACATATAATTTTCATTTTTATTATTTTTTTTTTTTTTTTGATTGATAACATTAAATTATAAAGAAATAAAATAAATGGAAACGTTAATAACACAAGGGACGAAGCAATGAAATATTTTTTTTTTTTTTTTTTAAACGAAATAAAGAAAAAACAATCAGAAAAATATTATTATTATTTTTTTTTTTTTATTATTCGTTAGATATGAAATAATAATTTTTTATTTCGTTTTTTTTTTTATTAAAGCAAAATCGTTTAAAGCATAAATGTTTTAATCCTGTTGCAACATAGTTTGCCATATTGTGCCTTACAAAATTGTTTAACGATAAAATTATTATTATAAATACCAACAACCAATTTTTTATTTCTGTTATTAGAAGCATCCTCGTCGTGTTTTTAAACGTTTTTTTTTTTTTAATTTTTGCTTTTTATTGCATTTTTATATATAAGCTAAGCTAAGCACCGATTAAATTTGAAATGATATACATTGAGCGTCATCTTTTTCGCTTTATTATTATTATTTATATTAAAAAACGAAAAAAAAATATCAGAAAATTGTTTAATAAAAATAGCTTTTGGCTGGCCAATTATACTATTAAAGCAAAAAAGCTATAAATGTTTAAAATGAAAAACAAATTAAATAAATAAAATCCGAGAAATTATCGATGATTTTATTAGCGAAAATATTTTATTTTATTTTTTTTAAGCAGTTTTACAGTGACTGCGTTCTGTTTGTCTGTTGCTCTTTGGCAAATTTTTATTAATCTTTTTTTTTTTTAAAGCCAGCTCACTGACCGTGATTAACTAACAAATAAATCTAAATTGTCACAAATGAAAATATAATCAAATTAGCTGAACACAGGTTTAACTACAAATAAATACTTAGCTGCGGGACATTAAACGTTTATAATGTACCGCGTCCGTCCGTCCATCCATAACTAAAATTCGCCAATTTTCGGTCAAATTAAAGTTTTTTTTTTTTTTTTTTTTTTTTTTATCAAAATTACGTACAATATTGGTTCGTCTAGTTAATTTATTTGCCTGGAGGTTATGCGTTGCTTAAATAAAATTAAAGTGGATACAAAAAATAATTTGTGGGTCAAACTGGTTAAATAAAAAAAGTGGCGTGTCTGGGTTAGTCAGTCATTCAGTCAGTGAATTAGTTTTCTCTCCAGTACGAACATCGCCCAGTAACTAAAAATATATTTAATCCTAGAGCCATAAATCGCATGGAATTTTTATCGGGAAATTATTGATTGAGACAATCGTAACAGACATCACCCAATCAATAGACAACAGGCCAATTTGCATATTTTATATTCCAATTTTACCTTTTATAGCCCAAAGATTTTATTGTTTTGTGCCGTCAACATTTTTGTTTATTAAAAATACAAAAAATAATTTGTCTGCATTACTGTCTGATTGGTTCGCTAAAATTCCATAAAAAGACGAAGAAAACAAAAAAAAAAAAAAAAAAAAAAAATTAAAAACACAAAAACCCAGAGGAATTTTAAAAGGAAAAATTAAATTTTTGGTATTCCTGATCAAAATTCATCGATAACGTCGTCAAGTTGTCTCAACTATGATTTCACATTAATTTCTATTTGATTTAATCGATCTCGATCACTTTATTATCGCGTTTTCATATAAATTTCTTTTAGAAATAGTTTTGTTAACGCTTTTAATGTGGGCGTATAAGGCACAGTTCACTGTATGACACAACAAAGTTAGAATTTTATCGTTGCTTAGTTGTAGGCAGCTACCCTACTTTATTTCTATTATTTCTTGATAATAAAAACGAAATCCAATTTGATTTAATCATAATTATTAAATTTATTTTTCTTCTTTTTTTATTTTTGTTTGAAAACATAAATACGTTAATAGCTGGTTTTGGTCAGTTTATTGTCGTTTATCGATGTTATGTTGTGTTTGGATATAAATTCGCTTTTTTATCCTTAAACCAAAAAAAATTATGCTGATCGACAAATACCTAACAATCAATATAATTAACTTAATAATTGGTTTGGATTTTTATTTCTTTTTTTGCTATGAAACGATGAATTAAACGTTTATCGCTGTTTAAAACCTTTTTTTTTTGTCGTTTCGTTTCAAAGGAAATCAATTCGTTTAACATTGTTGCGATTTTGCTGCTATTTCTACGTTAACTAGTTAAATAGTTTATGACTTTGTTGCACTGTAACTGTCAACTAATTTGTCGCGGTTAAATAATTGCAAGTAAATTGTAAAGAAATATTTTCAATTTGTACCCGTTTATCGCTAGCTTATACCACACCTTGTTAACCGCAGTATTTAACTTTTTTTCTTTTTTTTTTTTTTTTTGTGTAAGGTTAAAAAACGGCAAACCTGTGACAAAGTGATAGCTGAGTATGAAAGAATTGTCTTTTGTTTAACAATGGCAAAAAAAAAAAAAATCACGCAACACGCAATATTTTATTAAATTTATTATGAAATGGAAATTAATCCTAAACAAAACGATCCAATTGATGTTGTTGGCTTGGTAGCCAAACCTTTACGCTTCTAATCAAAACCAGTAATAATAAAAAATCAATCAAAGTGGCAGCAATACTGATAAAACGTAGAAAATACATAAACAGATGCGACACAAAATCGTCGTCGTTCAATTAAATATAAATAATAATTCTTTAATTAAATTTGATTAAACTGATGCCGTTATTTATCTAAGTCGAAATTTACTTAACATTTAATAATAAATTTTCAATTATTTCATTATTTAAATTTAATTCATTTTGAATTGTCGAAGAATTAATCATTTTTTGTTGTTTAATTGCCACGGTTTCTCCTGAATTCAATGATTTCAACGTACAACGTTCTCATAAATAACCCTTTTCTATTTTCGGTTTTGTCAAAAAAAAAAAAAATACAATTCTCCCGTGTTTAAAATTTGTTTGTTTTGTAGTAACGTAACGTCAAGCAAATATTAACCCCACAAAATCTCTTACTAGTTAATTTTTATTATTTTTTTTTTGTTTTGCAATTCGTCATCATAATCATCATCAAGTCGAGTAAATTCATCATATTTCCAGCTTTATTTAAAGATCTTCAATCAAAACATAAAATAAAACGAATACATTTTATGGCAATGTCACCGCCTCATCATAATCAACATTAAATATTACCACCCCATCCCATGTGCAAGAAAAATCTCATCATAACCGTGCAACGTAGTAATGTATACATTTCAACAACGAAAGCGCTTTCGTCATAACAAATGACAATTAAATAACAACGAAACTTACAAAAAAAAAAAAAAACTTCATCCCTTACACACTTACACCACCTACTTTGAATAATAATAATAATATTTTTATTTTTTTGTTTCATTGTTATTTCGCAACAATTAGATTCGTGCCTTTGCATACAATTGTGGTGTTTATAAAAATATTTTTTTTTTTAGCTGCTGTTGAAAAATTACACCCTTCACAGTATTTTTTTTTTTTGGTACTTGGAGCTTCTATAGTATTTTCCATGCAAATGTAACATTTGGTTAAAAGAAAATCGACCTGCTACGACCTTGTTTTAGAAATGTATAAAAAAAAAAACTCACCCCAATAATAACAGCCAATAATAATGATAAACCTAATAATAAATTTTATTTTTATTAATAATAATGATAATAAGCCTTCTAAAACAATAACCACCCACACCCCAGAATTGGGCCATTCCTTATTATAAACTAATAATTTTAATTGTACTTTGTAGATGTACATTTTCATTTAATTTTTTCACCAGATATTTAAGCCTATTGATACATATAGCAATCGGTTATTTATTCACAATTAAACCTAAACAACTATTACAGCCCTTAAAACCTTTAAATTGTATCACATTGGACAATAAATAATTATTTTTTGTAGCCTTTTTTTATTTTTGCCGTATTTCACCGGTTATTTCTATTAAATAAGAAAAATGAATATCAACAATCCCCACCCGCACATCTGTTTCTTCTTTGATAACAGAAAAGCAAATATTTTTCCAACAAATAATCGAAAATTCAAATAAAATAAAAGTTTGGGTATCGGATCAGCAAACCAACATCGAATAACAGTTAATTCAATGGTACTGGGGGATAGGCAAATGGATTTTTATGTCTTTTAAAGGGATTTTTAAATAAATAAATAAAACGGTGGTTGACGATTTTTAATATTAAAATAATAATAATAATAAATACAAATAAGGGATGAAATAATAATTTTAACGGTTCAGTTCCAGTATCAATTTCAAACCAAAGAATAATAAAAAAAAAAAAAAAAATTACATTAAGAGCGTAGAAACACCAACAACGACAGGCAAAAAAAAAGAAAAAAGGCAAAAATCAACCACCCTTAGCTTTTATTTATTTTAATTTTTTTTTTGTTTTATTTAATTTTTTTTTTGCTTTTTTGTTTTTTGTATTTCTGCTGTCAATTGGCCTAAGCGTAAATATCAGCCGAATGGAATATAGAGAACGAAAAAAAATAATTTTTATTTATTGATAATATTTGCATTAGCAATAAGAGGGTGTCAAGGGTAGCAAAACTAATATTTATTTATTTTTAAAATGATAAGATGCTTCTCGTTATTGTAATTGGATTGATTTGTATTTAAAATTCGTTTTAACTTTTTTTTTTTTTTTTTTTACTTTTTTGCAGATATATCTCGATTGGAGAAATCACCGTTATTGGCGAATGGTTATAATCCACCCCCAACCCATTTAAATCATATGCAATTTATGCAAATGAATCATCATCCAGGTGCCGCAGCGTTAATGAGTCCTGGAATGCCACCGCATGGAATACCACGTCCTGATGGTCCACTTATGAAAGGACAACCTGGTATGCAGGGTATGGAAGCGATTGCCAGGTAAGAATTATCTAAAAAAAAAAAAAAAAACGCAAAAGGCTAAGGTGAAAATGAATTGTGTTTTTTGAAGAGTCTCTTTTTACAGATCGGGAATCTGGGAGAATTGTCGTGCGGCATACGAAGACATCGTTAAACACTTGGAACGGTGAGTCAAAGTTTTTATATAAATATTTTTCTCCTTTTTATAATTATGGGTGGTGTAGGCAAACCGCAGACTTTTTTTTATATTTTGTTAACTTTTGACGGCGACAACAATGATTAATGGATTGGCAGAAAAAATATTTTTTTCCTACTGTCGTCACATTCTGTTTTGTTTCCGCGATATGTTAGATGGATTTTTAATTTTTCTCTATCGTGGTTTTACTGTTTAACCGTAAAAGAAGTGGGTGGAGGGTGTATAAAAAATGATATTTTTTTCAGCTTAAATAAAGTTTTAACGGGGATGAGTCAGTTAAAGAATTTTTTTTTTTTTTTGTACTAAGTTTGTGTTACGTTCATTAATCTAGTGCGGGGCTCGCTGTCCTGTAAATGGAGATTATTTGTGATTGAGGTTGTTTTGTTCCATTTCTTTTTTAAAGCTAGGGCTTTTATCAGTTGTGCATTATACCAGTCGGTGCCATCCAACGCGATTTTAATCTGCTTAATTTTTTTTTCTTTTTTTCTTCGAATAACAATTAGATTTGAGACAAAAAAAAAATGTCAAAGGGAGGATAATTCAAAATAAAAAAAAAAGAATCATCGGATTCAAGTTAATAAAGAAAGATTAGGCACAATGCGTTAAAAAACAAAAACCACCCCGCAACCAGCTATGTTTTTTTTTTTTTTTTTTTTTTTTTATTAATGATTTTAAATTTTTTTCTTGACAAAAGTTATTAAAAATTCGCAACCCCTACATAACTTTGTTACTAAAGAGACGAATACATGTCAACTGATAAGTCTAATTACTGTTTTATTATTTTTTTCGGTTTTATTAACGTGGTTGGTCATAATTTCTTTTCTTAATTTTTTTTATATTTTTATGTTTCGCGTTTTAGGGAATGGGAAAAACCCATTAATATTCCATTCAAGGTGTCACAACGTTTTTTCTTTTCTTTTTTTTTTTTTTATATTCATCTCAGATGATTTTCTTCAATAAATTCGATCCATTTATCTTAATTAGCAAATTTTTAAATAATTTTTTTAAAAACATTTTTATCGGTTTTTGTCACCGGATTGCATTATTAAAAAAAAAATTTTTTTTCTTGTTTCATACAAGTTTCATGTTTCATATATATTTTTTTTATGTTTCCCATACGTTTTTAGTTCGTATTATTTATGTTTCTGTTGCTTTTAAAATAAATTTGTTTTCACCTTTAAATTATAAATAAATGAAGATCGTACAATAATAATGATACAAAGTATTAATTAAAGTAACAATCACACACACACACAATATAAAATTTCCCATAATAATTTAAAAAAAAAAAATTGTTTTTGTTAACAATTGGTGTGTACAGGGAAACAAAGTTTTAGTTTCAGTAAAATGGTACAAAAAAAAAAAGAAAAGAAAAAAAAGCAGAAATAAATATAATAAATGACTCTATAATTATTATCCAATCTTTTCAAAGGTATAAATGTTACGATAAAAATAATTTATTACTGATGATGGTAGCGGTTAAAATATCCAACAGTACGTTACTTCCTAAGAAACATTATATGAAACACATATGTGAAATATGTTTCTTAAATATTATTATTATTATTATTTCATTAAAATTACAAATCATCTCGACACATATGTAATTGGATTCTGTTATTTTCTTTTTGAATAGAAGAATTTCTTGTCTTTTTTATTTGTTTTATTATTATTATTCACCTGTGTGACTTTTAAAGAAAAAATTTACAGACAACAAAAGAAACAATATAATTACGTGAAACATTTATGTTTCTCGTTACTTATTTGCTTTTTTAAATGTTTTTTGTTTAGGAATTTTTCTTTTTTCCGCAATTTTTTTTTTTAAACAACATTTTCATCACGAAATATAAATAAATAATAAATTTTCGCTGTTTTTGATTAAGAATTATTTTTTACTGTTTGGAAAGAGCAGGGTAATTGGCATTAAGCGCACTTGTAGCCAGAAAGTCGCGAATAGTCATAAAAATTAATTTTTAATTTTTGCTAATAAATAAATGTTAAGTTCGATTAATTTTTCTATAAAATCACACCAACGTAAATTTAATTAGCGTTTAAAAACACCAAAAAAAAAATCAAAAACAGAAAAAATAAAATTTCTTTTTTTCTTCATCGATTTACCAGATGTAAATTTTTTTAATGCTCTCTGTCGTATTTTTTTTTAAATTAATAAATCGTTAATTAATATTTATTTTCGTTATTTAAATAATTAGAAACTAATCAATTTCTTTCTTAACGATCCATTGTGACATCAAGCTAATGAAGTTTTTCACGTAATTAAATGAATAACCAACAAAAAAACTTATTGAATTTGGTGTTTTTTGTAATTTTTTTTTTTGTTTTAAAAAAATAATTAATAAATAGGCGTAGGTTGTGTGTTTAAACTAAAAAAAAAAAAAAAATTTTTGTAACAACATAAAAAAGGGGGTGCAGTGTTGAAAGATTAATAAAACAAAACTAAAAATCAATAAGAATCTTAATAACACGCACTTATGAGTACCGCACTAATGACGTTATTTGTTACACATCGATGATGATAAATGACTTGTTTGTGTTTCAATTTTTGGTTAATTAATTAATTTTACAAATTTTTCAAACAAAATTTATTCAACGGCGGCTTTCATTTACATAATTTTCATAATTTTTGAAGCGGATAGAAATACAGAAATAATAAAAAAATTCATCGTACAAAAATGCTGCATACATTCCGGCACAAGTGTTATTTAAATTTTCCTTTCGTCATAAAGAAAATTATTTAAAAAAAACGATAAATCCACTGAAAATGAAAAGTTATTTTTGACACAAAAAAAAAAAAAAAAATTATAGTCTTATAGGCAGATCTGACGACCGCCTACAAAACACATCTGCGGTTGACAGTTTTTTTTCTTCTGCTTAAATTTATTGATAGGTCAGAATATATTGTAAAACCATAAGAGAGGACCAATGTCATGTTTTGTTAAAAATTTAACGATTTTTATGTTTAAATAAAAAAAAAAAAAAAAAAAAAAAAAACTCCTTAAAGACAAAACTCTGTTTCCAATTATTCAATGATAAAACCACTTGGTAAAATACTCTCAATAGCAAACAAAATAAAAAAATATAAAATTACTTTTTCTGTTTTCAAGAGTAGAAATTACAAATTTACATCCTATTCATCCACTTTACGTATCAACCGTTCATACATTTACAACCTGTAAAGGAAAAAAAAAATAAAAAGAAATTTAATCGAAAAATTCGCTGATATAGCTAAAAAAAAAAATAATAAAAAACTTTTTTTTCATTCTAGTCTTTGTTACAAGCAATTTTATTCCTTTTTTTTAATTTTTTTTGTAGAATCCACAATGTTGAATTATGTAAATTACGTCTACGACGTTTATGTAATTCATCGTGTTTTCCAGAGCAAAAAAAAAAAAAAATATAGAAATTTATTTTAAATATTTAAACCGGTGACTGGTTTTGTTCTACGTTACACAATTTCTATTACTCTATTCAAACCAATAAAATTACTTAAAGGCAAAAAATAATTAAAAATAAAAATTAAAAAAAAAAACCCTAGATATGGTGGCCTTGTACATTTATTTTATTAATGAATGTCTATAGAAAATATATAATTGTATTTAAATATTAAAAATTGAATTGCGGGTGTGTTGTATAGGGTGGGTTAGCTGACGGACAATTAGAATAAATAAAATGGACACACACATTCATTAAATAAATAAAAAAAAAAAAAAACAAAATAGAAAAATGTATCTTCAATGTAAATATCAATTTAAAGTTAATCAAATATGTAGTTAATGTAAATATTATGACCCTAGCGAGGTAATAGCAGTGTGTTGTGTAGAAAATGCGTTGCCGCATTCGACCGTTTCGTTTATTTATTTCGATGACGGCAAATGATGAGTAACTTTAGCATTACATAACAAAAAAAAAAAAGGTAAACGTCGCGTGGCACCCCTTTATTTATTTATTTTTTTTTATTATTCCACTATTAATTTATAAACTTTTTTATTTATTCATTTTTATTTGTATTAAACAGAAAACAAAAAAAAAAAAAAAAAAACTGATGATGAGGTTAGATTTTTTTTTTTCTTTTTTTTCTGTTTAATAAATAAAAACAAACAAAACTCTTGAAAAATGTTTTTTTTTTTTTTTTTTTTGTTACAAAAGGTGATAGATGAGATTCGGCTTTTATTTTTAATTATTAAAAACTGAATGGTCATCAAATCAATATTTACAAATCAATAACAGGACAAATGTTTTTTTTATTTTAACTTTTCTATCGCTTTTAATAAATGAGTTGGCAGTATTTGCATCTGCTTTTTAAACACACATACACATAATTTTGAACGGCAGCTACTTGAGTTAATTACCTTAAAACATAACACAGCAGCCGCTTTATTATTATTATTTTTTTTTTTTTTTTATTTATCGAAATATTATTTATTTATTATAAATAATCAACAACAACAGCGGCAATACACAACTAAGTAAATAAAATATCACTAAAAGGTGTTAAAATAAACATGGAAAACCACTAGCAACGATAAAAAAAAAAAAACATTTTTAAACAAAACGCATGCGCGATATACTTAAAACAGATTTTTTTTTTCGCAATTGTCACGTTTTTATTACTTTTTTTTTTTTTTTGGTAAATCTGATTCCACTAAAATCCAATAAAATTGCATAATAGTAATAAACGGGACCCTTTATTGCACTATTTTAAAGTTTACAATAGAAGGAAAATAAGTCAATAACCACCCTTAAATATCCATAACCATAAAGATAGCAACCAACAAAAAGAAAAAAAAATATTGAATTGAAATAACCAATTGAATATCAGATCAGATTAGAACAGAAGCAAAAAAATAATGTGGAAAAATAAGTAAAGCACGGAAAAAGGCACCATTAAAAAAAAATGAAATAAATAAAAATATACAACGACCACCACTAAGAATATATCCTTATCTCTACCAAGCATATGTTTTATTTTTTTATTTTCTCTTACTTTGCTTCGCTTAACACCCAGCGATAGTCTTCATCCTGCTTTATGAGTTTAATTTTTTTTTGTTTTTTTTTCTTTATATTTAATACAAATGTGTTTTCAATGTTTCGGATCATCAAAAAATATTAATAAAAATTGGGAAAAAATACTGTAAAATGTAAAAAATCAAAAATCACCACCCTACAACACAAATCGATTTGGTTTAAATAAGCAAAAAGAAGAAGAAGACGCAGCATCGGTACTTTAGAGTTTTTTATTTTTTCTTCGGTTCATAGCAAATGCAAGTAATACCCATTATCCACCAGTTTAATAATAATAAAAATAAAAAAATATGAAGAATAATAGTAATAAAAAAAAAAAAAAAAAAATATTTTTTTTAAAAAAACGGAAAAGAATGATATGTCCTTGGGGAGAAAATAAAACAGGAAAACCCATTACAAGGTATCAGTGTAAAACGAAACATTTACGTACAATAGGATACTGTATTGAAAATAGAGAAAAATCAACGTTTTTACAGTATGTTTTAACCAAAGAAAAAAACTGCGATTCATTGCACTAATGTTATGTTAGTAAGGGTTGAGGGATACTTTTAATAATAACAAATTAAACAAAGCTCATAAAATCATAGAAACTGATTTTTTCTAAAGAAGTAAAGAATCTCCACAAAAAACACAAAAAACGAAATACTCTTCTTTATAAATTAAGGGATTGAGGGTAGTTTGTTTTTTCTTAATTTCTTTAAGCAATAAACATATAATCCAAGAAAATACCACACACAAATCAATAAAACATTTATTCTATCTGTTTCTTAATAAAGAATTTCAATTATTTCCAATTAAACAAAATTAAGGGATGAAAGCATCGAAAACAAACAAATTAATTTTTTTTTAAATTTATTTTATTTTATTTTTCTTGTTTTTCTCTAAGCTTATTTAATTCTTAATTCTACTTTTTTATTAAAAAAGAAAACATTTAAAATCCACCTCCCCCAAATTGATTTGATTTGCTCAGAAAATATCACCCCATAAACAAGATAATAAATATTTGAAAAATAAACAAATTTATTGGAATGATAATGAAAAACAAATCAATTGCAGGCAATCTATTCTTAATACCAACTGTTTTTTAAGGCTTGATTAAATTAAAATAAAACAATCCCTTAATAGTCTTGTGAAGTTATTTTTTCTTACACAATAAGACGTTTTATTATTGTTATTCTTCTCGTCTTAAACAAACAAATCACCATTGAATCAAAGCTATTTAAATCCGTTTCTGTTTACATTCGATTTGCAAATTAATTTATAGATGGAAATTATTTTTGTTTTTTTTTTATTTTTTTACTCAAAATCATCCCTTAAAACATTCCTTCTAATAAATACAAAATATTCTGTATGTAAATATTATAAACAATTAAATTTATGCGATTTAATGATTTAAAGAGCAACGAACAACAACAAGGACATCGGAAATAAATAGAAATTAAACGTAAATAAATATTTATTAGAGGGTTGATTTGAATCTTTTAGAAAATATTTAATTGATTTTTATATTATTTTATTATAAAATACGAATGAATTTACATCCCTATTAGTCAAACTATGTCAAAATAATTTTTTTTTTTTTTTTTTAACTCTAATAATTTTTTTTTTTTTTTGAAGTACTTAAAAGGGCTCAATTATTACTAAAGGGTAGTTTTTAATAGATAATAATTTCTCTTTTTTTTTTTTTTTTTATTAAATTAAATTTGCCAAATAAAATGAAAACTGTTTGACCTTTATAATTTGATTTCCTATTTTAATCAGAAAAAAAAAAAATTTTTTTTGAAAAAAAATTTCCTTTTAAAAAGCAATTTACGGTACGACCGTAAATCACACACAAACACACGCGAATTTACCGGAAAAATAAAAAGTTACATTAAAACTACAAAAAGCAATAAATTTTCCCAAAGTGTGGAGACAATAGAATTATAAATAAATAACCGTTGATATAGTGTGTCGACAGACAAAAGGAAGATATTTAGCCCTGAAAAGAATTTCGTGTTTTTTTCTTTCTTTCTTCTTCTCTGTATCTTCTTCATGTCTATTGTGGAGTAAATATGTAGGAAGAAGAAAAAAAAACACCCCATATGTGGATTGTTTAAAAAAAAAAATTAATTTAATAATGAAATAAATTTTGAAGGTGAAAACAACGACTGGGAATAATTTATTAGATAGCAATGACAGTGGATTCTCGTTAAAATTAATTAAAAGCATTTAATGTAAACATTGTCGTGTTAAACATATTTACAGATAACAAAAGTCTTGACTGTAAATTTTATTTATTTTCATTTCTCATTATCAAACGAAAAAAAAAAATAAAAATTATTTATTATATTCTACGTACGTATGTATTACAAATACGTGACATATATACCTACATGTTTCAGTTATTTAGCAGGAAATGTACAAGTGTGGCAAGGGTTAAAACAACCCACGGTTAAACGATAAAGTAATTATTAAATTCCTGACTGAAAGATGCACGGCTCACATATTTCACTGTTCAACGTTTTTATTTTATTTAATTTTTACCTTGTAATGTAATATTCGAGCAATGTACGTATGCTTTATAACCGTACGTTAGAAAAAGGACAAAAGGATGAAAAACTAAGTAAAGTAAAATTAGAAGGAATTCGCTGAAACTAAAAAAAAAAAAAAAAAAAAAAAACGCTAACAAAAGTCGCAAGGATTATTTATTACAACCCGTTTAGTTAATTTTTTTTTTTTTTAATTCAAAAATTATGAATTTTCACCGCGAATTTAAATTCGCTAATTACGAGTAAGAAACTTCGCTTTATTTTGTTGCAACTAAAATCTATTCGTGATGTAATTCAATACAATTACGCTTCAGGTTGTCTTGTTATGTCTCTAGTATTTTGTGGTTTTTGCTTTAGTTACATCAAAAAAACAACATTTAAACGATAATTTCTCCGATAATTGTTGTAAAATAAAACAAAAATTCATTAATAAACTAATCAGAGAGGTGAATAATTCAGTAATGTAGCAAAAACCCAATTAAAATTCATAAAAAAAAAATCATCTGTCTGCAGTAAACATCAAATCGATTAATCATAATTCGTAAAGTATAATAAAATGAGGAGAAACAAATAAAATTAAGGGATGGTTTTATGGATAAGGGAAGGTTTTTTTTTAAAATAATTTTCTTAAATAAATAAAAAAAAATTTATTTAAATTCGAATTGTCATTTGTCAAAAGTGAGTTTTTATTAATAATAATAACGGAAGAACAAAAAATAAGTTTTATGGTGGGTGAGAGTACCACCCAAATAATGTAATGTAAGTGGCTTGTATTAAGGGATGAAAATTATGCAAAATACTTGTCACATCTGTTGTCATTCGTCTGAGTCGTTTTTTTTTTTGGGTTGTTATCTTTCTGTTTCTCCATTAATGCTAAGAATTGATGTTTTTCTGATGGGTGGTTATTTGTTCCATCAATGATCATCATCATCAGCAGTAATAGCAGCAACAGTAACCAACAGCAAATCGATTATATTTACGTAAAACAATCACAAAACCATTACAAAAAAAAAATAAAATTGTCTGCTTTATTAATTAACTTTATTTCTGCGCTGAAAAATGTTTCTTTTTCGTTAAGTGGACCCCAAGCAATTGCTGGAAACATTTCAGCAAACAACATGGAGAGAAAAAAAAAATAGAACCTAATTGTCGTGCAATTAGTTTTGTAAACTTTTAAATAAAAACAAGAGCAGAACTCTGGTACAAGAAAAAATAAAAAGTTTTTTTTAACGGAAACTTCCGCTGTTACCTTCATACGCAAAAGGACACTTAATTTACCACCATAAGGGATTCCGTGTAATCGTTTTGTTTCTTACTTTTTCTATATCTTATTGTGGCCCGAACTGTGTAACCGAATAATTCTCAATTTATTTATTTATTTTTTTCTTTTTTGTTAGGGTGTATTGGGGGTAGTTTCTTGTTATTATTATTTTATTTTTTTATTTTTTATAATTTTACATAAGTCGTTTGTCGTCACTCCATCCATTAATAAAGTTAAAAAAAAAATTCTTTTTTTTTTTTCATTTCGAAAACACAAATTTCCTCTTGAGGCTAAAAAAATGACAAATTGTTATTCGAAGGAAAGAAATTTAAATAAAAGTCACAGAGAAAATTGCCCGCACACTTTAAAGTTTTTTTTTTTTTTTTATTAGCGTTTTATGTACATTTGATTTTTATTTCATGACTTTTTTTTTTTTATTATTTTTTTTTGGGGCCCCGTGTCGTGTACTTATTGCGTTTAGTAATCAAAAAATCTTATGCAAAACACTGTGAAGACGAATATTTTTGTGCTCAGTGGGTGACATTTATTGTTAGGGGTGACCGAATTTTTTTTTTTTTTAAATATTTTTGTGTCATTTAATAACTTAAGTTTATTTTTTTTTTTTTTGTTTTGTTTTCTTGGAATGTAGGTGGGTGGGTGGTTGGTTTTGTGTTTTTTTTTATTTATGTAAGCAGAAGTAACAGCGTGCGCCTCACGCAAATAAATGTTTTTTGTGTCTCTCCATCGGCTTATTTAAATAAAACCTAATATCATTTGATGATGCAATATTACTTTTTAACAAATGAACGTGCTTTGAAACATAATATCAAAACAGACAAATGACTGTATAATGTGTAATGGCGGGGCGGTTTATTTACAGCAATAATGTCGTCATATTTACCCCAACCGCGATCAATTTATTTTTTTTTTCTTATTTTAACTCACAGAAGTATTTGCTGCTTTAATGATAACCAAAAGTTGGTGTTTTTTTTTTTCTACTTAAGCTATTGATGAAAGTGGTGCGGTGGTGGTGATTTTTTTTTTTTTTTTTTGGTTTTGTTTCTTAACCACCCATTTAAAACATTAAAAATCAACAACAATTGCTGCTTGACACATGTTTTCAGCGTTTTTATTATTTTTCTACCATCATTTTTTTTATCTAATTTAGAAAAAAACATTTTTTCACTTGTGTGTTTGTAATGTAAATTAGGGTGAATTAGGCAATGCCTTACTACCCTTTAAAGAACGAACGAAAAAAAAAAAAAATTATTATTCGTTCATTTCACCTGTACCATAATAATAATTTTTCATTATTGCTGTTTTGGATGTTTTGTAATGAGAGGAACAAAAATAAAGAAAATGATTTGTTTGGAAGACAAATAAAATCCATCGAAGCACAGATGGTACCACTTTTTTTTTTAACGATTCTTAAATAACAGCAAAGAATTTTATTATTATTTTTTTTTTTGATGAGAAAAGACTTTGATAACAAAAATGATTTATCAACAAACAAACTAAAAAAATTGTTTTGTTATTTACAAACAACCAACCAACCACCCACACACCTGACACAGGTTGTTTTGTTGTTACTCTTATTGTGAATTCAGAAACGTTTGTTTTTTTTTTTCTTATATTTTTACCGGTTAATATATATCACCAAGTGAATAAATAATGACAGGAAAACAGAAGTAAAAACATATTTGTTGCTGAGGAATTTCGTTTATTTTCTAGAAAAAAAAAAAAAAAAAACGTTGCGTGTCATCACGATCAGGAAAACACCAATCACCACCAAGTAACACTAGAAAAACCATACGCTCTTTGAATAAATAAATAAATAAGAAAAGAATTTTTCTACACGTTTTAAGGTTTATCCATGGCAGATGAATAACAAACAAAAGACAATTTATCATTCTGAACAGTAGTTTATGGTGGAAAACGATCTAGAAAACATAGAGAAAATTTTATCACTGATCCTTAACACCTTTTTTCTTGTTTATTATTATTATTATTATTATTATTATTATTATTATTATTATTATTATTATTATTATTATTATTATTATTATTATTATTATTATTATTATTTTTCAAAACTCATACCTGGGCAAAGAAAAGTTTTTCTTTTTCCACCCTGATAGAATTATAATAAATTGCAAAAAGAAGAAGCAAACTCGTGGACTGCTGTTAAAGCTTCTTGCGCTCCGTACTGACTTAATACAGAAATAAACTTATTTTCGTTTTTGTTTAATAACAAGTTAAGAAGCCTATCCTTAGGTACGCTAAATTACAACAAAATAATAGCAACGTCAACAGTTAAATAAAATAATAAATCGCGTAACATGCCCACCCGTCGTGCGTTATATTTGCTAAATAGGCATGTCAGTTGCGCGTCGTCTATTTCACCATTCTTCGTTTTTATTACACAGTTATTGTGGGGCTGAATTACATAAAACAATGACAGTAAATGTTAGCAAACCAAAAATAGAAAACTAAATAGTGAAAAAGGGATGAGGATTTGAAAAAAAAACAGTAAGGTATTTTAATTGAATTTTCAATGAACGGACAACGTAATTAAGATTTTTTTTTTGTTTTTTGTCTTCTAATGTAATAAAGTTACTTAACGGCTGTATTAACAAGATCGGTGTGCGTTTGATTAATTTTTTTTTTTTTTGGTATTTAGCGAATAATTAAAGAAACTGAAGACTTTTCTCACTGAATTGACCAAATATTTTACTTTCTTTATGTATGTATATACCAAAGGGTAAACCAAATGATAAGTTGTGACCAAGGATTTATAATTAAACGCATGACATTCAATAAACTGTGTTCTGTGTTTAAACTACCATTCTTGGCTATTCATTGTCAAACAAAAATTGCAATAAAAAAAACAGAAACCGAAAGAAACTTTCTCCTTGTATATTCAACAAAAATTAAAACATTTCCATTTGGAATCTAATTTACAGTAAACAGGATAAAATGTAAAAGGAATTTTTTTTTTTATGTTTTAACAATAAAAAACAAGGCGAAAATTAAAATTACTTTCAGCTAGCTAGTTTAGTGACTTTTATACACTAATAAAAAGCAGCACAAAAAAAAAAAAAAAAACATTTTCTATTGCTCGTTGATGAAATCAGTAATAATGATAACAATTTTTTAGGGTGTTTAGTATCAACTGAATGTGGGGACTGCTGGTTGGTTATAAATGTTAATTTAAAACGTTAATATACAGTTGTTATGGGATATATTTCACGTAATTGACTTGATTTTAAAACATTTCAATTGTCTCATTTGGCTAGTTAGACAACAGAAATCAGTTAATTAAAATAAAACAACGAAACAAACATAACGTTAACGTTAACGAACGTAAAAAAAAAAAGAATGTTTTTCAATTTAATTTTAACTGTGGCTTTAATTTACTTGCTATTGTCTATTGTACAGAGAAAATAAAAAAAGAAAGCTTTTTCTTTTAATAATAATAATAATAATAATAAAAAAGGGTTAAACTGACTGTTAATGAGTGGGTTAATTGTTACAGAAAATAATTAAATACTTTTATTTAGTGAGAAATTATATTTTTTCAGCTCTTTCATTTTAGAAATTGAATTTGTATCGAGCAAAAAGGGGGGTTTTTTTTTTTTTTTTTTGTTGTCACTGCACATTAACACATAATAAAATTGTGTGTGCCTGTATGTTGCTTTGCGTTCATTGTTATCACATTTTATAATAAAATATTACAACGAAGATCACGTACTTTTTGATTAGAAAATTGATTCTATTTTAATAACAAGTTACATGTGTGACAAAAAAATCGTCCTTTTGTTATGATAAGAAAATTTTAATTACGACATTACCATTGTACTGTTTGTTTTATGTAAAGAATAACACCACCCTTTCCGTTAATTTCTATGTTAATCTAACTGTTTTGTAATTGAATTAAAATTAAATTTAAAAATTATACAAAAAAAAAAAAAAAGAAAAAAATGTAGGTAGGGTGGTTTTACGGTATAAGCAAAAAAAAAAGTAAGAAATTCCTTTTAAAAGCAACAATAAATCATAGAAGAGAACAAAACATAAAAAAAAAACATAAAAATAAAACGCAAGACAGCAAAACGAAGAAAATTTAATTTATAATTTATTTCTATTACTGTCAATTCGTGAAATTTCATTACTTTCTCTTTCGGCTATTTTAAAGTTTTTTTTTTTTTTTTTTCGCTTTAATTTTAATGGCAAAATGCTTTTAGGGTAAAATTTTTTTTAGTTTTTCTTCCTTTTTTTTTTTTTTAATTATTATGGGTTCGTTGCTTGTTTTGTGTAATTTTTTATTACTTTCATTCGCTAAATTTCACTCATTTAAGGGGTGGAATAATTTTTTTTTTTATTTTTGTTTTCCTTATACAGAAAAAAAAAAACTACAAATGGATTTTGAAAATATTATTTGTAAAGACTAGAATCTTAGATGAAACACAAATTTGTTTGTCCGCTAAAATGTTTTTAATTTTTCTATGGGGTTGTGGTTGTTGGTTGCATTAGAAAAGATTTTTTTTTTTTTTTTATTTTATTTATGCAAAGATATAATTTTTTTTTTGTTTTTTCTTTATTGCAGATTACGAGAGGAACGAGGTGATGATAGAGTGGCTTCAATGGATCAAAAACCGCGTGATCTCTCATCACACAACGGTAGTTTATTTTTGTGTTTTTTTTTTTTTTTTGTATTTAAGGGTAGAAATATTTATATTTTTTTTTTTGTTTATTTTTAATTAAAGGTTCATCAAATGGTCAAAGTCCTGTATTAAATTTATCAAAATCAGGTATGGACCATTCGAGTCATGGTGAGCAAAGTGATCGTAGTGATGGTGGCCAATCACCTGTACCGTCTGTACATGATGACGAGGACAATATGAGCGATGAAAATGTATCTGATGTTGATGATCGTGATGACAAAGATGAAGATGGTAATTTTTTTTTATCTATTTCTTAATTCAAGCCGACGGCTGGCTTAAGCCGGTTTTTTTTATTATTGCAATCAAATTGCGTGCCAATTACACTTTTACTTAAGGAATTTCTTTGGTTTTTTTTTTTTTTTTCAATAAAAATTTAATTTAATAATGAAGAAAAATGCATTTCGTGATTCGGTAGCATTAAGAAAAGTATGCGCTGACATGTTACCATGTTAATCTGATGAGTTAGGAGCAGCAACAGCATTTCTGTTGTTTTGCTTAATTTTTTTTTATTTTATTTCTGCTTTTACTTACAGAACAACGCGAAATTCTTTTTCTTTTTTTTTTTGAAAAAGTTAAATAAACAAAACACGGTGAAATAAAAAAAAAAAAATTATGATTTGTTCTGCGCAAACTCAAGCTGCTTTATCTCGTGCAAATATCAATATTGATTAAAGAAACGTTTTTTAATTTGTTCTTTGTTATTTTATTAATTAAAAAAAAAAAAAATGAATAAGAAAACGAAAACACATTGATCTGTATTATTTACTTAACGCAAATATGAGAAGAATGAAGAAAAAAAAACAAAAAAACAAAAATCTTTCTACATGCGCGAGAAAAGCAAATAAAAATGGTGGGCAGTTGGATATTAGTAGTTCGCATTTTATTATTTATTTAATTTTTCTTACAAAAAAACGACGATGACGACGTCCTTAATTCTTTACATGACTTAATAAATTTATTTATTCATTTATTATTATTTATTTAATTTTTGTTTTTATTTTTTCATTTTATACCATCGACGCGCCCGACTTAAATCTTTACATTTTGTTGTTGTTGTTGTTGTTGTTGTTGTTGTTGTTGTTATTGTTGCCAATAACATATCGTTACGTCTGCTGTGTGTGGTGCATTATTAACATCATAACCGTCGATTGTACATGAAAATAATATAATAACAGTACCGAACAACAAACAAATGTAGAATTTCGCGATTTTTAAATTTAATAAATCACAAAAACTCGCGTTTTCTGCTGTTTTTTTTTTCTTTAAAAACAAGAAATTATTATTTATTTTTTTCTTGATATAATCTTTGCATTTGCGAGTAAAGTAATAATAATAATAATTTGTAATTTTTTTTTTTTTTTTTTTTTTTGTACAACGATGACGATACAGAATAATAGTCAGTATTGGGGTTTTACCTGTGTGTTTTCCTTTCATGTTTATTATTTATTTGTTGATTATATGCTATCAACGCATGACGATGTTGTTATTATCAATATCATGAGGCTTGCAGTTATTCTTGCAATTTAGAAATATTATTTATTATAATAAAAAAAATAAAATATATATATGCAATAGTAATAATTATTTAAAAAAAAATATTTTAAAGGTGATTTAAGTGATGTGGAACGTGATTTACCACCACCACCCCCAACATCTGTACCTAGTTCAAATGATTCACATCAACAGGCTGCATTAAATTATTCAAGTTTAGCGGCAACAGCGGCTGCCGTTGCGGCTAGTGGTGTCACATCAAGCGGTGTACATCCCGGTCAAGAGCAAAATTTATCATCAACGGAAACCCTACTGCGTAATATACAAAGTTTATTAAAAGTAGCAGCGGATAATGCTAGACAACAGGAGCGACAAATTAGCTATGAGAAAGGTGAGTTTTTACTCTTTGTTTTGTTTAAATAAATAAATAAATTATTATATAAACACACCATTTGTGTGGTTAGGGTTACGTTAATTATTAGCCTGTTATCGCATAGTAATTTAAGTAATAAAATAATAAACATTTTTATTTTTTTATTTTGTTTTTTTTTTATGAAGTGTCACCCTGTTATTTCACCTCTATTTTATTATTTTATTATCATTTAGTCATAATAACAATTGTTTATTTATTTATTATTTTATTTATAATAAATATAACAAGTGTTTTTTGTCGTAATTCCTGCTGCTATCATTTTTACGATTTATTTATACAAACAATAATTCGATAACAATAATAAAGAAAAATATTAAATAAAAAAAAAAAAAAAAAAAAAAGAGAAAACACTCCTACACAATATGTCAATATCATGGAAAATACAGTTAAAAAAGAAAAACATTTTATTTAAATAATGATAAAAAAAATAAAATAGGATAATTGATAATACCTAGCAAATGCTACTTTTATTATTGTTATTATTATTTACTTAATTCGTGTTTTCTTTTTCGTTATTTATTTGTAAACCAACTAAATATGGTGAGTTGTTAGCACTGTTATCAACAATTAAGCTTTTTTTATTATTATTACTTATTATTACTATAATTATTGAATTGTTATCGATAGAAAAAAAACAACTCGTCAAACAACACAATAGAAATTAATCATGGATAGAAACATAGGTAAAAACATGCTTTAAAATTGTCACCATATGTTGTCGTCCTCCTGGTTAAATAGTTTTTTTTTTGTTTTTTCTTTTTTTTAATTCATTTGATTTAATTAACATTTAACAAAAAAAAAAATTATTTATTATTGGGTAAATACCACTAACTTAACTATCACTTTACCGGTGTTAATGGTTTTAGTGGATTTACTGTTTGTTTTGCTTAAATTTTTTCAATCAAAGCTTTTATCAGGTGTTTCTCATTTATTTAAAGTATTTCCAAGGTTTTTTTTTTTCTAACTGATTTATACGTAAGGTAATATTAGTTTTAGGTCACGTAATAGGGGGTAAAATAAAAACGGCGCATACTTTACAGCCACCAACGATGACAGTAGAAAGACAATTGTTTTCGTATTTAACTGTCTAAATCAATTAAATTAACATTTTTTTTTTTTTTTTCGTTGTACCTCGAAACCTTCGGTTTATTAAGTAAAAGAACATTTTTTTTTTTTTATTTGCTGGTTTATTACCATTCTTTCATCTTCGCTTACCTTAATTTATCTTAATGCAAATAATATTATTTTTATGTTTATTTGTTTTGTTTCATTCTTAATCTTTATTACACCGATGAATACATGTTTGTACATTTTAAAACACATGTCACAGTTAGAATATAAACACATAAATAACATACAATAAGATAAATATAATAAATAAAGTAGAAGAAAGAGAGAGAGAGAATAAGAAATTCGATGCTTCACAAGAAGGTATTTTTAACATGCAAACCAAGAATTAAAATTGAAATAATTTTCAAAAAAAACGGAGACTAAATTGTATTTAATAGTTGGTGAAATAAATTAAAATCAATAAATTAAAAGCAATTAAAGCGAAGCTACGTGCCTACAGTAATGTTATTAAAGTGTAACTAACTTCGTGTTGTATGCGCAGAATGTACTAAATCTTATTTTGCACAGTGTTTTCTATAAAAATCTATCTTATTAAGAAGTCACTTAGCACTTTAACACCGTTTAATGTGAATAAGTAAATAATAAAAAAAAAAAAATTATTGATTATTTGCTGAGCCTAAAGACTTAAGTAATAAAATTGACAAAAATTTAATATTTTCAAATCGGACCATTTAAAAGGCTACTTTGTGTTCAACAATTAAGTTAAGTTAATCCCAGAATCTCATCAGCAAAAAACATTGATAATGCAACAACAACATCAGCAGCAGCAGCAGCAACAGCATACCAATACCACAAACATCAAAGTAAAGTGTTTTTCCAATAAAAAAAAAAAACTTTTTACCACAGAAAGCTTTTTATATTACTGTTAATTTTTTTTTTTTGTTTTACTCATTGATCGCGATGTTTGTTTTTCCATTTGCTTCAATTGAATTTCGATGTACAATGCGGTTGTAGCTGTTGATTTAAAATTGATTATATATAAAAAAAAAAAAAAAAAAAAGAATTATTTTTCTTTAAAACTCCTCCACTTGAAATATATATTTTGTTTGCTGTTGAATTAAAATTTATTTTTTTTTTTTTTTTGAAAAATAAACGACAATGAGCGCCCGCGATTACTGATAACACTTAACGTTACGTAACATTGCGTTAAGTAGAGCCCAACATAAACATAAACAACAACAACAAAGTAAGCTGCAATTAAGGTTTAAAACAGAGAAAGAAAAATTTGTTTAAAACATATTCCGCGTTAATGGATTCGTTTTTTATAGTTATTGCTCGATGAAGCCAATTGATAAAAATTTATTTAATTATTTATTTATTTTTTTTTTTTTAATTTTAAATGTGTCAGTTTAGTCTTTAACCATTAAAACATTAAAATTTCATCGTTGTTTATTGGTTTTTTTTTTTTGTTTTATTTTATTTTATTTAATTTTCAATTTCATTTCGTTTCGTTTATTTCTGTTGATTTGTTAATTTATGTAAACTTTTAAATTGATTATGGAATTTTCTGATTTTTCTTTCAATCAACAATAATTCGCATTTTTATTCTCCATTTACTACTTTCTACCAATGACAAAATTACGCTACCGCCCATTTATAATTTAAATTTTGTATTTTGTAATCGTTTATTAATTACAACCAGCAACAATACAAATAATAATTTATTTCAAAAAAAAAAAAAAGAAAAAAAGAAAAATTATTCAATTCAATTCTCTATTCTAGAATTAATTTTTTCTATTAAAACTTTTTCCCATAAATATAGAAATGAAATGGCAAAACGCCGTATAAATTATGTCATTGTAGCGATGACTGGTGGTAGCAGCGCCAGCGCACATCATAAAGCTCCGCCTATGCTATAAAATTTGTTTGTTTTTTTTTTCTATTATTATTAAAAGCACAGAGAATAAAAATGATTAAATAACGAAAAAAGGTTTTTATAATAAATGCCACAAACAGTTAGAGAAATGTAATGAAAAGAAAAAAAAATTATTTTTTGAAGCTTTTTGTATTTGTATTTTGCATGGTTGAGAAGGTGGAGAAATAAGCGCAGACTCAACAAATAAATAATAAAAAAAAAAAAACAAAAAGTTTTGTCAACGAATCAGATTGCGAATAAAATTGCAATGAAATCATTAAACGGTGGTTGCTCACACTTAAATGTCTTAAAAATTGTCTCTTCACTCATAATCTTACTAGAATACCACGAAAAATTCTTTTTTTAATAACCAAAAACATAAAATTATTGACCTTCAAACCATTAAATAAAAACTATTTGGTTGTATCCTAGAAACCTAAATACGCTGAAATTGATATAGAAAAAAATGTTTCCATAAATGTTAGTCAAAGCAAAATAGATAAAAAAAAACGATCACTCCTGAAAACCACCCCCTAACATCACTAAAACGATAAACTGAATAACACCTGTAATTAATTAAAAAAAAAAAAAAAACAAAACACAAAACGTACCTTAGGAAGGGTAAATCCTACTCTACCAGCTACATTTCAATTATTGATAGTAAAAAAAAAAACTTCTCGAGTACATACACTGAGTGCTTATAGCTTAATTATTAAACAAAAAAAAAAAAATAGAAGAAAACAAAGAAAAACATTTTCAGTATCCAAAACGCCCCCAACTTCTGCAATAAAAAATATCAAAATACAAAAAAACGGAAAAACAAAGCAATTGAGGGTTAATCAAGCAAACAGAAAAACCATCGCGTCATTTTTATATAGAAAAAAAATTAAAAATTAATGCAAGTCTTGTGGTTATTAGTGTGGGGCTTTCTAGTAGGGTGGTTGAATTTTTTAATTGCTACAAAAATAACAAAAAGATAATAAAAAAAAAAAAAAAAAATACACGACAAAACCCACATACTTGTGCTTATTTATTAAAAAAAATAATATTTCTGGTGGTTTTTTCTTCATTTATTCGTTCGTTCGAATTATTTTCATTACAAAAGAGAAAAAATATTTGATCAAGTAAATGATAAAAAAATTATTAAATGTTAGTTATTAAAAAGTATGAACAGTGTGGGGTGTGCCGGATCGGTTAAAACATTATTTGATTGGGGGGTAGGTATAACAACAGAATAAAAGAAAGAATGAAAAAAAAAAAATTACCAATTGTCTAACTGTACGACAGGTAAATGCGGTTGATAAAAAAAAAAAAAAAACGGTTGAAGTGGAGACGGTAATACACAATGGTCATTTGTGGTTGGATAAATAATAATATAATAAAAAATTAATAATAATCAAACGTCTGCCATTTGTTGTCAATTAAACAAAAAAAAAAAAAAAAAAAATATATATATACAAAAAACCCACATCGATCCACCCACATTGTGTGTGTGTGTGTCTTCTTTTTTTTGTTTTATTATTAAATTCAAGGAAACAAAAATAAAAAAAATAATAAAAACCTGCTGTACAAAGGTATTATTCTGATGCATTTATTACCAATTAAATATTAAATTAATTATTTATTAAAATATAATTTATGTGAAGTGCTGCAATTGTGCTTTTTTTATTATTTTTTTTTTACCTATAAGACTCTGCAATTACCTGTCATTAAATAAAAAAAAAAAAAAACATATTTTGTCTCCATTTTGTTAAATTAAACTACATATGGCGACATTTTTTTTTTTTGGTTTTATCTTTAATAATTAACCCTTATTGGTTATTAGTTTTATTAACCCTTTTGCGGTGTATTCCGTTGTTGGCCAATAACTTTGGAATGAGTTTTTTTTTTTTTTTTTTTTGTACTCCTTGATAATAATCAACGTTTTATAATTTATCGATAGGTTAACCTGGCAAACAGAATTTAATTCTGTTAAAGTCTTAACTCTCTTTGTTAAGCTTTTTCAAAAAAATAAAATAAAAATTAGTGCTTTTGCAGTAAAAAATACGTATTTTCACGGTTTAACAACTATATCCATTCGCGATGGGTCAATAAATTGTCTGCAACGAATAAATCCAATTAAATAATTACGCCACGACTAGAAAAACTTTACGGAATTTTAATAATTTTTTTTTTTTTCTTCTTTATTTAATAAATGGCATCGCGATCATTATTCATTTTTTTTGTTGTGTTTTTGTTTAAAACAATTTATTTATTTCACATTAATTATTTGTATTTCTAACAACATCAACAGCCAAACAACAGGTAAACAATTATTCTCTCTTCTTCATTTATTATTATTTGCTTAAAAAAAAAAAAAAACAAAAAAAAAAACAAAAACGCTTGTATGATTTTTTCGTTTTTCGTAATAAATCATTTTATTTTCACGATTTCTAATGATAACATAATTATTTAATTGGTTTTTCTTATTAATATTTATTTAATAATTTATGAAATAGTTTTTCTGTGTTATGCTGTTAAGAAAGAGCAATCACAAGGTAAAAAGAGAGAAACAAAAATGATTTTTTTTTTATAAAAATTAAGGTAAATACGATACGGTTACCTTTATAATAATGTTATTTCGTTATGATTAATAAATTTTTTATTTAATAACACAATGATTAAACAAAGAAATATTTTTTTATTTTTGGGTGGATTTTTTGAAAATACTGACAAATTAGCGTAGAAGATAATTTTTTCTTTTTTTAATAATTATGCTAAGGAAACGAAGAAAGAAATTATTTTAATTTGTTATGGCACAGGTGTAGCCTTTTTGTTTGATCCTGTGAATCATTTTTTTTTTTTTTTCATTCACGCACAATGAATGCATCACACACCGTTGTATCGCAATACAGTATCGTATTGATGATCATCTAAAATCCAACAATCATCGATAATAAATTAAAGAAAAAAAAAAACAAATCACTAATAATTATCCTAATAAATGAAATAAATAAATTTTTCCTATAATGATATGCAATAAAAAAAAAATTGTTTTATGTTTGGCTGTGGCTGCTGACACGATCGTCAGTGAATTTTTTTTTTTTTTCTTTGCTTTTCTTCTACTCCTGCTGCTGCTGTTGCTGCTTTAAAAACATTTTTTTCTTCTTTCTTTCTTATCTTTATTGTTATTATTATTATTATTATTATTAATATTATTATTTTTGTTTATTTTTATTATTATATTTCTTGCAAATAAACAGCGGCAAAATGCTGCTTATTATTTTTTGTATTTATATTAAAAATAAAAAAATTGAACTTACCTTTAGGCAAACTAAAAGAAAAAAACAGTAGAATTGGTGGTAGTTGTGTAACTTTTTTTCTGTTTTTTTCTGTTTTTTTATTTAAAACCATAAACAATGCAAAGCAAGAAAATAAACTAAGGAGAGAAAATGTTGACTATAATGTACGTTACTGTACTTTATGCTAAATCCAACATTAATAAATTTATTATAATAAATATTGTGTGCGCCACCCATTATTATTATTATTATTGAAATATTATTCACATTAAATAGCAAACTATGTTTTTATTGTTTTTGTGTAGTTACGCGAGTAACACTGAATAAACTAACAAAAAGTAAAGAAATACAAACAGAAAAACAGTATAGTCGTGTTAAAAAAATCTTTTATCAAATCTTATTACGAATGATTAACTAAAAACTAAACTAAGCGACAAAAAACAAAAAGATGTTTTTTTGTGTTATTTTTGTAATAAAAATTACAGTAGAGTTACAGTAGCTTAACAGTACCATCTGAAAAAAATATTCACAAACCACTTAAATACATTACAGAATTTACAATTTTATTAAAGAAAAAGAAAAAAAAAAAAAATACTTTTATACTATTATCGATGATTTACAAATAAATAACTTTTTGTTAGCGGGGAAATATTATGTTTTGCCCCCGAAGGTAAATTAAAATGTTTTTTCTGTTTTTTTTTTTTTTATATATATAATTTTATAACTATAAGTGCTTTACTTATATAATTTTTAATACGTAAATACAATAAAACAGTAACAAAACGTTATGTCTCATATGGTTTAGGTTAGCTTGCTGCTAGCACTAGCTGCCTGTCTACCTTTATCTTGTAAATAATATTTTTTTTTTTTTTTTTTTTTAATGCAAAACCAATAAATACATCAATTTTTTTTTATGTTGGATATTATATGAAGCCATATTTGTTTTATGATCATAATTCAATCATAATTTCTATATTGTGACTAGAGAGAAATGAGATATAAGATCAGCATAAAAGCATAATTTTTTATGATTAATTATGTTACTTGTGGGCTCTTTTCGGATGGAGAAATAATTTATTTTTTTCTACTAGTCTCTGTATCACCGGTAATTTATTAATTGCTGTGTATTGACAGCGACATTAATAAAACTATAACCTAGATTAACGACATAACACTGTATCTCTTATACAAAAAAAAAAAAAAAAAAAATAATCCGTGTTTGCTAAAACTAACAACATCAAGAAAAAAGGATCAAAAAAGGTTATCAAAGCGGATAAAACTAGTTTTAAAGTAACATCAGTAAAAAAAAAAAAAAAAAAAAATTTAAAATTCTTATTGACCTCAAAACGAAAATGATTTTTTATTTATTTTTGTGAATTTTTTTTTACCTTATGGCAATTTTTGCCTATTCAGATTGATATGATCCTTTGCACGTGCTTAACGTTTTATTATTTAATCAATTTCTGTATTCATTCGAACGTAAATATTGTTAATGCGTTACCACTGCCATTGGTTTGTTGCTTTTCTGAACCAGAAATAAATAAACAAGCGGCAATAGCAGCGCACCGTAAATCTTCCTGTTCCTTCCTTATTATTATTATTATTATTATTAGAAAGACTTCCGTGCAATCATTTGTTTTTATTTCACATCCAGGAAAATCAACAGAAAGATTAATTTCTTTTCACTCCAATAATTCAATTAATTCATGAAAAAAAAAAAAAACAAAAAAAGAAGAAGAGAAATTATTATTTTTTATAATAAAAATTCGTGCCCACGGCACTTTCGTAGCCTGATTTAATAATTTTTTTTTTTTTTTTCTCTCTATTTATTTTTATTCTGTGTAAATTTGAAATATTTTTATTTTTAGCCTTTACGCGTGGTGTTTTGGTTAAAACACTGTAACGGTGTAACTTCGCGAATTCTTACCTTAATTAATTAATTAACTAATATCAGCTTCTTCTCATTTCACGCTAAAAGTTATCGCTGCTGCTACTTCTGCTTCTGCTGTTACTTTACGCAATTTTATATTTCTGTTTTAATTTTATTGATTAATCAAATTGCCGCCGGTAATAATACCAAAAAAAGAAAAAGCTAACCACTTTCCGGTTGGAGAAATACGCATTTGTATTTAAATTTAAATTTTTCTTCGGTTTTAAGTTTTAATAAGAGAAAAAAAAAAACAAAAACAAAAAACAACAACACAGAAAATGACTTTCTCGTTATGTTGATTCATCTGACATAAATCTTAAATTGTTTATTATTATAATAATAATAATAATTTTCGGGATAAATTCCGAGGGTAAATAATAAAATTTCTGATATGTTACAATAACAACAGCATGCAGCAGCAGCATCAGTAATAATTTAATTTTTATATTTTGTTACTTAGATAAACGCCTCAAGGTGTTTTTCTTACCAAAAAAAATCTTTTTATTTATTTCTCTCAGCAAAGTAAAAAAAAAATAAAAATAAAAAAATAAATATATTTTGCATTGTCTTTTTTTCCCCTTATTTCCGCTTATATTTGTTTAGATCAAAAAATTTAATAATAATTCCAACGTTTTGTAAAATATTATTTACGATTCACACGTGAAATGTTACTTAATTTAAAACTTAAAGCTAATTTAATTAAAACGTTAATGGCAACAGAATTGTCTAATGTCGTTATTGAAAAAACAATTTTTTCGCTGTGCTTCTGTCGCGTCTTAAGGTAATTAAAAAAAAAAAAAATTTTTCCATTATTATTATTGTGAAAATAAATCAGACGATAAAAGAATAAATACCCAGTAACAATTCACAATCAATAATGATAATCAGGAATATCTTCCTGCGTGCGCTACTGTTACTGCAAAGTAACAATAACAATAAACAAAATCACCAATGTCAAACAATGTTTCTCGCGCATTTAATAATTGCATACCAACGAGGACAATATCCGTAATTTTTTTTTTTTTTTTTTTTAACATTAAATTATTTCTAAAATATCACCAAGGAATCTACAGAATGTTTTTCATGTAAATTAAATTAAGCGCACGCCATATAGTAAAAATACTCCAATTTTACATTTATTATTATAGCAAAAACAATGCAAAAACATTACATCTCATTAGCTTATTGTTATTGTTATTTTATTTATTTATTTTTGGTCAAATGCCTTCCAGTTAAATCCGATTTTTATATATATATATATATTTTAATGATGTCTTAACTTTGGCAATTATTTTATTACAGCTTTATTCATGTTTAGTATGTGGATTTTTGTTTTTAGTTTGTTTAGCCAATGTTTTACCTGGGCAACAAAAAAAAAAGAATAAAATTAAGTCAACTTTAACTTTACTTAACTTAACTTAACTTTACTTTAGTTAACATAAAGCCAAGTACATACACCACACGTTTTATTTTATTAAAAAAAAAAAAAAAATCAAGATTTCATCGCATATACTATGACCATCGCGTCTTTTTTCGCGTTTTAAATATCTTTTCCATTCACAATGTTTTAAGTGATATCGTCTTGTTTATAATTTTTGGCTTAAAGAGATTAAATTTTATTTTATATTTATTTTTTTTTTGTTTAAGAAATACTTTGCGGCATACGTTACTTTAGTTTTACGTTTTTTTCTTTTTTACATTGTATTCGTTTGTAGCAGCGAGTATCGTAGTTTTTTTTTTTTTTGTTTTATGATAAAAATCTTAAAAATGTTATCCGTTGCATCGTTGTTGTTAAAAGCAGTAACATTGTGGCAGGATTTTTATATTAATCGAGTCAATGTTTTACCTTAACAACAAGCTAAGATTGTATTTTTTATTTTGTTATTGAGTTAAGTACTGCCTTGCACAGCACGTTTTAATTGGTAATGTTTATCGCGATGTTTAACATAATTTTGTGAATAAATAAATAAATAAAAAAAAAAACACCGTGCAATTCGAACGTGTTAAACAAGGTATTACTGTTAAGAAAAGTTTAAATGGATAAAAAAAAAAATACCTTTTAGCCACCACTGTGGTTTTAATTTCTGTACAAAGATTATCCAATTCTGATATAGATACCAATAATGGATTAAAAAAAAAAAAAAAAAAACACAAAAAACCCCCTCGTTTTGTTTCTTCGTTTGTAACGAATTTTATTTTTCATTTCCAAGGCTTACAATATTTTCTTTGATTGTAGATTCGATCTTGCACTTTAATGTCTCATTAGTCTGAATAACCAAAAAATAAAAAAAAATGAAAAAGAAACATAAAAATACTTTTTCAGTTCACAAAAACAATGTGATTGGAATTTATCGTGATAAAATTTTATTTTTTTTAATGATTCAATTGGTCTGTCCTGTCGTTACTTGTGGTTAAAAACATTTTTTTTATTTTTTTCGTTTATGTTTGGTAAAACAAAAGACTTTTATAACTTACTTAAGTGCGATTCTGTAATTCGATAAATCAAGACAATTCCATTATTATTCAAAAAAAAAAAAAAAACACCAAGTCTCGTGTCGTTTTTACCAGATAAAATGCTTACCTCTCCCTTTAATTACATTAAGAGATGAATTTTTGGTAACAAACAAAAAAAAAAAAAAATAAAATAACGAAACCGGTGAAAGACGTCCAAAAATAAAAGAAAATCCATTAAAACCGTGAAAAATTATATTTCTATATCCCATTACGCGTAGTCATTACAATAATTTTAACGCCTCGGTCTGCACTTTTATAACCGCATACCAAGCGTACTTAACAAAAAAAAAAAAAAAAGAATATATATTTTTTTTTAATTTAAAAAAATCCTCATGGATTATTAAGCAACAAATGACTAACATCGCCTCAGATAATTTCATAAATGGATAAAAGAAAAGCAAAAAAACAAAAATAAAGCTAAGGGCGACCTAAGATTTCAACACCATAAAAAAAAAAAAACGAAAGGGAAATCCCCTAATCTTCAATAAAAAAAATTGTACGAGAAAAAAAATCTTCAATCATTGTTTTACTGTCGAAAAAAAAAAAAATACGCAGCATCGGGTACATTTCAGCGTGTTAAAGGTCGCCATCATAAACTTAAATCTGTGGCGCAATAAAATTAAAACAAAACAACATTAAAAACTCCCTCGCCCATTTACATTTATATTTTTTTCTCTCGTCTTAAACTCATTAAAAATTAAGAAATAAAACGAAAATGTTTTTTTTTTGATAACAATAATGAAGTTCCCTCTAGATGACCCGGTTATTCTATTTTTTTTTTGTCCATATTATTGTTGGGCCCCAGTCCAATTACAATTAGAAATTAAACTACAGACAAAAAAATGACAATTTGGTTCACGTGCGCTCACCTAGCGCAATATGTCACGACAATAATAATAAAATTAAAAAATCAAGAAACGAAAAAACCTAGGGGTTTTTTTTTTCTTGTTTTTCCGCGATAATTACCCCCCTAGCATCAACAATTATTTTTTACTACTTTTATTACATCTTTATTTCGGGGTTTTTTTTTTTTGTATTTTTTTAAGTCAAAAACATTGTGGCTGTGGATTAAACGTGAACTTTCGCAGGGTGAATTTTTAATTTTTAATAATATTTTTTTTTTTCTGTTTGGACCTTTTTATTTCGTCCTGTAAACAGTTTAATATATGTTAAAAAAAAACCCCACAATTGTTTAGCGGTAATGGTTTATGTCCTTGCTTAGAAGTAACAACCAACAAATATGGATAAATTTTTAAGGAAATTAAAAAACTTTTCTATTATCTCCCATTGCGCTGGTTATTACTTTTTATTTTATTATTTTACTTTTGCTTAATTGTTCTTGTGGGCGAAAAATGTTAGGAAAAAAAATTTTTTTTTCTTTGTTTAACAAACTTTTCCACCAAGTTACAAAAAAAATGAAAAAATTCTTTCTTACTTTCTCAATTCAATTAAAATACGAAAAAAAAAAAAAATAAAATAAAGGACAAACAAAATAATAAGTAGAAATATCTAGAGATAATAATGATTTGTTTGTTACTATTATCCACCCTATTTACTATAAACACCACACACACACCTTTTATTAGGGATAAATTACTTTAGGTTTTTGTTCTTTAAACACATAAATAGCGAAACAAAAAACTCTCTCTATCCCGGTTTAAACAAAATTATGAATGAAGTCGATTAAGGGTGGGTAAAATTCTTTTTACACTCCAAACACCAATAATTATTTTCTTTTTAAACCAAAGTAACACAAAAAAGAAAAAAAAAAACGAATAAATAAATAAGACCAACACAAATGTTTTAATGTGATTCCAGTAGAAATTTCCCTAATGACTACGTTTTTACATTGTTTTGCGTTTTTTAATATTTTTTTTTCACGTACATATGTGGTTTGGTGTGGGTGGTAATTTTAATCTATTTGTACCGTCTTTAGGTATTTTCTTTTTTTTTTTTTTAATATAATTTTCCTTTTGTATTAAGTGAAATTAATAGCTAGACAGGCATTAGATGATGATGATGTAGTTACTGTCGGTAATTTTTTTTTTTTTTTTTTAACTCTCCCTTTGCTTGTTTATTTATTTTTTTTTTTTTTGTTTTAATAAATATAAACGAAATGTATATAAAAAAAATAAAAAAATAGAGAAAAAATTTGGTTTTTGTACCTTAAAACTTGCAAAAACTGCAAAGCTTCACTCAGGTTTTTTTAGCTAGAAAATTCCGAACTATTCGAAACAGCACTTTTTACCAAAGTTTACACTTTTCACTTCTATAAATTCGCCCCATAAATATGTTTGCAATGAGTGTGCAATGAGCACAGAACAACAGCAATAACTGAGGCTAACCCACCTACCAAAAAATATTTAAAAAAAAAAAAAACGCGACAAAGCATAATTCTTACTGCTGCTACTGATATCGTAGCTTATTGTTCTCTTCTCGTCTTTATTTTAAAATAATTATTTAAATCTATAAATCATAAGAAACAAAAAAAAATTTAATTTCTCTTGTTTTCCTAATATTATTGCTGTAATCAGAAAAAATTTTTTTCTTTCTTTCTTTTGTGAAGAGGGGATGTTTGAAAAGTTTCTTTTTATTTCGTTGATTTAAATGTGACTACTGCTGTTACCAGGTGATATTTTAATGAAAAGAAACACAAAGAATGGAAAATTCAATTAAAATATTTTTTGTGTTATCATAACGAATGATTTATTTGTCTCTTTAAATTTGGATATACCAAAGGCTACTAGTTTTATCGTGGATTTGGTGTTTGAAAATTTGAAGCTCACCAATGCATTTTTCGATAATTTATTTTTATCAATTTTATTCATGGCTTAAATCACCTTTTTAATTAAGGGTGTGCGGTATTATGCTTTATTAGAAATTTAATTAACTTGATTTCAAAATTTACGTGTAAATATTTACACGACATTTCGATATAATTTTCTAAGCTTTGAATAAACAAAAGAAATTTTTTGAAAATGTCATCCAAAGTTAGGTTTAGTAGGTAATATGGATTGGGTAAGATCTTAGTTTAATTAACTTAAAATTAGAAATATTTTATTTAAAACTCTATTAATAAACTTTTGTAAAAGTTTTCTATTGAAATTAAATAATATTTATAGCGGGGAATGACATTAGAATTATTCTAGAATAATTTTCTATTGAATGGTGGTGGGATTTGATTAGATTTTCTTCTATCCATACCCATATGTGTGTGTTTAAATAAAATTAAATAAAAACAATAAATGTAGAGCGAAGTAGTAAAGATTTCTTAATTATCTAATAAAATATAATTTTTTTTTTTTTTTCTTCTCTTACATTTACAGCGGAATTAAAAATGGATGTATTACGTGAACGTGAGGTTAAGGATTCATTAGAACGTCAACTAAGTGAAGAACAAAAATTACGAGGTAAGTTTTATTGATTAGGAATAAGATTTTTGTTTTGTTTTTGTTTTCTTAAAATTAAATAAAATTTTGCAACCACCACCACCATCATCACCCTTTTATCATGGTGAAAATTTTGATAATTCTCTAGTTGTGTGATGTAAGTAATTTTTGTTCACTGTAAACCCCTTCAGGACATTATAATACGCTTAAGGGTAAACTCAAGACCTAATCTGTCATCATTCCTCTTCTTTTGTTACGTTTTTATTTTTTTTTCTATTTATTTTTTAAGCATGTAAGCTGAGTATGTTTTGTAACCCCTTGATACAGTCTTAAAGCATAACAAAAAGGGACAGAGACTACTTGAAAAATAAGATCCGGAAAATATGGTCGAATAATTTTTTTTTTTGTTTTTTCTCTTTATTTTTTCAAACGGTTATTGCAACATGTAATTAGCCTTTTTGTATTATTCCTTGTAACAAATGTCATCGAAAGCGTTAAATCAATTACAAAACCAACAAAACCATTTTTTATTTTTTGGTTTTTATATTCGTCTCTCGCCCGTTAAATAAATAAATTTTGACCACAGAACAATGTTTAAATTTTTTTTTAGAAAATTGTTATTAACAAGGTGGATGTGGTGTTATGCCTATCGGCGACATACAGCATGTGTTGGTTTAATAATAATAATAATAAACAGCAACTGTATTGTCAATACGCAAATTCACCACACCTTTCGGTTTCATTTTTATTTATATATAAAAAAAAAAAAAAAAACACAGTAATTTGTCAACGAAATTAATACAAAAAAAAAAAATTGAAATTCGACACTTATTAACTTGTCAACCTGCTTAAAAGAACAATTTGTTCGGTTTTATTTATATTTTTTATTTTTTTTTGTCTTCTGTTCACCATAATTCCCAATGGTCTTAATTAGATAACGAAAATAATCCAACAAACAAAAAAAAATAAAAATTTTTATACACAATTGTCGTTGTCGTTAAAAATGATTTTTTTTATTCTGTTTCAAATCAAAATTAAAATAAAAAAGATTTTTTTTTTTTTTTTGTTTACATGATAAATGCTTTTGTCCACCAACTCAACATGAAAGTTTTGTATTACCATATGCTAAATTAAGCATTAAACATTCAACATGAAAAGCCAATTAAAAGTTTTATTTTTTTCTATTCATTTTGTGTTGTTCAGTAAAGACCTTAAAATCGTGTATAATTGCCTATAGGATTAGGCAATTATTTCGTTATTGGACACCAACGGAAAAGAAAGAAAATAAATAGAAACAAAAAAAAAAAAAAAAATTAAACATTAAAGCCGGGTAAATATTAATGTTTCGACGCTTTGTAAAGCCAATAAAAATATTTATTAGTGTTCATTTGAGGGTATTTATGTTTGCAAAAAAATCGATTAATTACGACTTTTTTTTTTTAATTGTTTTCTTTGGTTAAACAAATGAAAAGTTATGATGTCATTTGATTAAAGTCGTAAAAAAATAATAATTAAGAGTTGAGGAAATCAAATAGAATGTCTGGGTGGAAAGCAATATTGTTGTCTATCTGGTGTTGTTTTAAAGGAAAATTGTTTAGTGACTATTAGGCTGGTTTAATTGATTTTTAAAACCGTTGAAATTATTTCAGAAATTACAGTTTAAAGTGTCTTGTAAAAAACTTTTAACCGTGATTATTGTAGTACTAGACGCTAGTTTAACTTTCTTGTTAAATTTGACTAATGGTAACACTAGCTAGTAAAATGATAACGAATAGTTCAAATAGCAATCAAATTACGAGATTAAAACAAATAATAATCGCTAATAAATTCCGTTTTATTAAAAAAAAAAAAAAATGAAGGAATTTAATTAACCAGAATAAAAAAACTTCGTTGATTATTTAATTGACAAGTATACGAATAATTCAACCGAAATAATCACAGGCGATCAACATAAAAACATAAAATTAAATATTTAACAAACAGACAGTTTAACAATTGTATAAAATTTCATTGTAACATCATCCATAACAATTAACATAACCACTCTTTTGTTGCCACTCATTTTATTTTGTCAATTGTGGTTTATTTAAATAAAAAAAATTTTCCTCTTTATATTTCTTTCTTTTATATAATAAATGTGTTGAATTGACGGTCAAATAACATGTCGTGTGTCAATTATAATATTATTTAACGCGCTAATAACACACTGTGAAGTGTTATAAATATATATTTATATATTTTTGATTGTAAATAATTTAAACAAAAGCAGAGTTAAATAATGTAAAGAATTTAAGCAAACAAACAAATAAATAATGGCAAAAAAAAAAAATTAAATTGTTCAGATTTTGTGGTTTTTATACAAAAAAAAAAAAATAATTTTTTTTTTTTTATTATTTGTCCAGCATATGTGTGTTTGCATTTATAAAATCGTTCATATTGGCACGAGACAAGTATTTTACACACCAAAACACATTATATTAAATAATTAAATGAAAATTTTTGTTAAATAATTAAAAGGCATATGAATGATGATCTGTTTATAAATAATTTATTGATTGGAAAAAATAAAATTTTTTTTATATACTGGATGAGCGCATAGAATTGTTTTTTTTTTTTTTTTTTGTGGTTTTATTTATTATTTATTAAGGTGACTAAAGGTTTTTGTAAACAGATAATTACCAACCAGATTGTTGACAATTTAATTGTATTTTATTATTTATTTATTTATTTGCTACAAACTTAAAGGTGGGAATTTTTGATTAACAAATATTGTTAAAGAATTAATAAAAATGAAGATTTTGATTGTTGTCTGTATTTGTCTGTGATTAGATAAATAAAAATAAAATCTTTGTATGATAATAACCCTTCAAAATTGCTACGTTTTTTTTATCGTTACACAATAAGATTTTTTTTTCTATATTTGCTGAATATAAAAATACAGAAATAATGTAACCACCACCTACGCAGTACACACCCTAAAAAGTCAAACCTTTTAGTAAAATAACAATAAACAATACAAAAACAATAATAATAATAATAAACAGTGCAAATGTCACTAATGTTTAATGTTTTTTTCCACTAAAAAAAAAATCCCTTATTTTCCTGTCTCTCTATTCTGACTGTCTAAACAAATTTAATTTGGTGTGTCGCCTATTTATTTTTGTTATTTTATTTATCGCTTTATTATTGTTGTTACATAACAAAAACACGGAAAAAAATAAAATAAAATAAAATTCTCCAAACCAACGAATGTCACCCCATAAAAACATTTTTAATGCATTTCGTATTAGATAGAAAAAATAAAAAAAAAAACAATTCGTTGTCATTTGAACGCCTGACACCTATTGTACCTTCGTTTCTTATTTTATTTAAAAAAAAAAAAATTTTTCGTTAATAATTTTTAATGCATTGGAAATTGTGTTTTATGAAAAAATTAATAAAATTTTACCACCTTTTAAAAAAAAAAAAAAAAACTTACATATATGCTGCCTCAGACGGTGTTGCTATTTATTTACTTAAACCACCACCCACCCACTATGTTGTTGATGTTTTATGTCAAGTTTTTTTTGTTAAATAACCTTTCAAAAAGGTTTTTGAGTTTTTTTTTTGTTTTTTTTTGTATAAATTCTGTTAAACCTTTTTAGTGTTTTTCTTTTTTATTGATACTACTCTAGACTTACCTTGACTTGTCTTTTATTTAATAAAATCAACCAATTTCAGCGGTTATTTATTAGAAAAGACCAAAGACTTTTTTTTTCTTCTAAATTGATGTCTGCTGCATGTATGTTCACTCTAAACTCTAAACTGTCTGTACCTGCAGCAACCAGACGTTAAATAATAATAACACCAATTGTCCTCTATAGCTAACTAAAATCGATCAAATGAATTTTTAAAGTAACATTTTATTAACTCTTTAATTTCAATGACAAAAATAAAGTGGAAAAAAGCATAGAAATAAATTTTTTGGGTGTCAAGTTTCGCTCTTGTTACGTTTTTACTTCTGGCTGTAAAAATGGGTAAAAAAAAAAAACAAAAAACAAATTGAACCGAATGATTGTAAACAGAAAATAGCAGCAAATACAAGACGTGTCAAATTAATCGTATCAGACAGCTAGCTTTAGGAGTAGCAAAATAAAAACAAAAATAAAGTCAAAACAGCACCAGAGTTATCAAAGTATTTAAATTTAAATCAGTGAAACACAGCAGTAGCAACAGCAAAAACGGATTTTTTATTTTTTTTTTTCATTAGACGAATTCTGTACCATTGATGAGGATTTTATGTAGCCTTCAGGCTTCACGAAATTTAAACAAAATTTTAAATTAAGACAGCGACAGTTTTTAACTTTTTTTTTGTTTTTTTTTTTTTTTCTATTTTTAAAGTAAGTAATTCGAAAATTAAGTCAATCGTAAATGCAAATTAAATCATTTCGAGTGATTTCATTTCGTATTTGTAAATAAATAATTTTGGTAGACTGTAAATTGTCGTTTTATTTACAAATCAGTGTTATTCAGGGGGTTATTTGTTTAAATATTTTTTTTCTTTTTATTTAGGAAACACCCTGTTAAATAAAAGAAAAAATTTAATTAATAAAAACAAATGCAACGAGCTGATGACAAATCGATTTTGCCAGATTGTTTTGGTTCAATAAAAATTCTTCCAAAAAAAAAAAGAAGTCTTTATATTTTGTTAAATTTCCACGAATAGAAAAATTAAAAGCTTTGATTAACTAACAAAAAAAAATAGAAGAAGAAGCAGAAAAAAAATTAAATAAAAACTCTGCAACTGACATTTCGAAATCAAAAGCCTGATCGAATAACAAGCGAAATATTTATTGTGTTGTCACCAAACGAAATGCTACTTTTCGCTGGATTTATTTATTTTTTTTTTTCTTATTAATTGTTTGCCTACATAAAAGCACTGCCACTGTCTGGTACCAAGTTTTTATTTATTTTTATTTTTTTTTTTTTTTGATTTTTTCAATCCTTTACAAATGTCAAATCCACTTGCAAAATAGCCATAACGTAACGAAACACTGGTCACACCTAATATATTTATGAAAATGGGTAACAAAAAAAAAAAAAAAAAAAACTTTTTTTTCTACGGTTATATTACCGTTAAACTATGATAGGGTCAAACTTTTATTTATTCCTGACGCTTTTTTTTTTTTTTACCATTTCAATTTTTATTTGTTCCATCAACAAAAAAAAAAAAAAAAGGATTTTAAATTGAGTGGGCGTCCGACAATACAAACAAATTGTTTTCACTTTGAGCAATGTTTCGAAAAAAAAAATAAAATAAAATCAACTTTGATGTCTTTTAAGGACGTGTCACGTGTATTTTTTGTTACTTTATTTTATTTTATTATGCAAAGCAGAGTTAACGCCTTCAATGAGTGAATGGAAAAAAGAAAAACTAAAATTAATTTTAAATTAAAAGTCTCAACTGGACACAAACAAAAAATAAAATGATTTTTCGGTTTCTTTTCTTTAGAAAAAAATTAATTTTAAAAGTATAGAAATCATAAAAGGCTAAATGTTAAATCGGTTACAATATATAACTAAAGGGTGTCCTTAGCTGGACAATGCATATCAACACAACCCATTTCTATTCGTTATATTGTATGTAGCATGGTGTTCAACACAAATCAAATGGGCATTTAATTAAAAGTCCGAACACTTTTCCTTTTATTTATATTTTTCTATGATGTATTGTTTACATAAACTGGACAAGTGTTAACTGAATACAATGGTAGAAAAACTGTTTGTTTAAACGTCTCTAATTACACTTTTTTTTTTTAATAATACTAACACTTTCAGTGTCGTCACATTACGAATTAAATTTCTCTTTTTACCTATTGTTAGTACAACGAGATTTATTTTATTTTATTATGTTGGCAGAACAAGTTTTTTTTTTTTGTTTGTTTATTATTATTTTTAAGTTGTCACAATGGATTAATAGAATTATTTAAAAATATAAAAATGGCGAAAATATTATTATTATTAAATAATAATAACAGAGTACCACTCCCCAACAAAATCTTCTTAACTCGTTACTTGTCTGTTGTATGTGGGGCAAAAAAAAAAAATAATAATAATAATAAAAAATGTGTTAAGGGTTACAAATACGCAAAATATAAGTAAAACAGAAAAATGAATTAAATCAAATTAAACAGGGTGGAAAAATAGAAAGTGATATAATCAAGTGACATAATCTTAATTGTTAAATCACAGAAATGTTTTTTTATATTTTTCTCTTCTTAAAATAATTTTATGCTGCCTCGTTGTCTTTAAATCCTTTATTTCCAACCCTTTACAATTGTTATTTTTATTAATGTTTATGTATTTAAATCTCATCCCTTATCAATAATAATAATAAAAAAGAAAAAAAAAAAGTAATACAAAAAGCATATGAGCAACAGAAAATTGTTTTTATTATCTTTGTTGATTTAACAAGGAATTGTCTTAATAACACATTAAAGGGACAGGACAACACGGTTATATACATAAGTGTCCTGTTTTCCATATAAAACTTATCTAAAATGAATTAGTTTATCACAATAAAAGCCATCGATCGATCTTCTATGAAAAAAAAAAAAAAAAAAAAACAAAAATCTCGCATCTCATTCCACCCACACAAACAGGATGTTTAAATATATTTTTTTTATTTAATAATTATAATCATTTTTTGTTTCAACATCGTCATTTTCATCTTTTGGCATTATCATTTTATTATTACTGTTGTTGATTTGTGTTAAACACAAGAGAAGTAAAAAAAAAATTAAAATTAAAATCGTGCGCGCACTTCCTTACCTTAGCATACGCGCAAAAAACCACCCTTATTAATAAATAAAAGCACAAAAATTATTAGCGTCACCCTTACCCATCGAAAATTTATTTTAATTTTATTTATTCATTTATGTTTTAATAATAATAATAATAATAATAATTTCACATGTAGATACGTAAGAAAATACGTTGAAATTAAGGTATTTTCGTTTAAGTTCAACGAATTATTTTTGTTCTTTTCCTTTAAAGTTTTTTTTGTTAGGTTTGATTATGCCATCAAAAATGGTTACGAGTATGTGGAATTTTACTTTAAAATATTATTTTTTAATGGAATTTATGATTTCTCAGTTAATTTTTTTATTTTTTGTTGTGTTGTGTTCGTTTCTTTCCTGCTTTGTATAACTTTGTTCTGTGTTACTGTGAACTTTAAAGGATACGGTGAAATATAACCCTTTTTTTTCTATGTTATATGTGTAATGCGGCAAAACATATAAATATGAAAGACTTGAATGAATATCTTGAATCAGCATAAAATTTTAACAATTATATTTTATTAGTGATATGTTTAAAGTGGGCGGTTGTATGGTTATGGCAAAAGGGTTATGAATATTTTCTAACATAAACAAGGGGAAATATTCTAACGTCACCGCTTAGAATTGCTTTTATTTTATTGAATTTCTTATATGAAATAAGGGAGTAAAAACAAATCTCTCCTACAAAGATTGTGAATCAGGTCAAGAAATATACAGGATAAAAAAAAAATAAAAATCCTGCAATTGTAGTGACATCTATTACTCTATAAATGCTATAAAAAAAAATTAAATTTGTGTATTAATGAAAATTTGATAATCATAAGGGAGTTAAAAGTAGTTTCAGCATTTTTGTCTTAAATTTCATTAGCAGTGAACAAAAAATTTAAAGAAAATGATGAAGAATCTTTATAGCATTGTTTTTCGGGTAGTCACAAAAATAAATTTCTATGTTTTGTTGGGTGGGTTTTTAATATAAGAAAATATTACAACAATAAAATATAAACAAAATGTGGGTTGACGGAAATACGGTATTGAAAAATAAAAAGGATTTTTTTTTTAAAGGGAATACCATCCCCATTAAAGGAAAACTACATACATATATGGAAATCATAATTTTCATAAGAAAATTTATAGAAAAATATTAAATTTCATATGGTTGTGGTGCTGCAATAGAAAGTTTTCTTTCATTATAATTCTTGTTTAATAAAACCCAAGGAATAGGAATAAGCAAGCAAAAATAATACTTTGTTTAAATGGATTTATCATCCCTGCTGATTTTGATACGATAAATTCTTACATTTACTGTTTTATGTAATTTTGTATCTACAGAGTATGGGGTCGCTATTGCCTGTTCTACTATACTGTACGCCTCTTCCGGTGGTAATTTTTTTTTTCCCCATTGGGGATTTTTTTTTTTTTATTATTAATAAATTTTTATCCTACAAAAGCAATGATTTTCTGTTTTATAAATTATTTTGATTGAATCTTATTGACATACCCGATAAATAACGTCCAATCAATTTGATATTTTATTTCCACTTTTTATTATTTTTTTTTTTTTTTTGGCGCAGCTTCTAAAGAACCAAAGAAAAAAAAATGAAACTTTTCTAATTAATCAAAGCAGCGGTTGGGGCGTTTATTTATTTCATTTTTTTTTTTTTGTTAATATTAATAACGACAAAGCTTTGAAAAATATTTTTTTTTATCTTTCTTTTCGGGCTGCTTTAAGATTAAAAAAAAAAGAAAAAGAAATTAAATCACAAAAAAGGAGCAACGAAGTTTGATAAAAATAAACCGGGTGGTCGTCGTTGCTCCTGCTTAACACTAACAAGAACGTTGATACATTTATTAAAAAATAAAATAAAAAAAAAGCCCAACGCTACCAGTTTATCTCTCAAGTCAATATTAATTATCTGTGGCCGTCAACCACGTCAGTGTATTTAAAATATCAAAAAAAAAATAGAAGGAAGAAGCAACTAAGGGTTGCAACTTGCCTGACTGTGAGTTCCATTTTTTTTTTTTTATTATTATTTCATTCCTCTGCATACAGCATTGTTATTAACAAAGTAACAAAAAACGAAAACCTAATCAGTGAAAAAAGGACGACTTGGACGTTAATAAACTAAACAAAAAAAAAATAAAAAATAAAAAAACGCGCACGCCGCCACCGCTTAACAGTAAATTTAAATGAGAAAATATTTTTCCATTGTGTTGAGTATTTTTTTTTTCTTCATTTTTATTTCCACTGTTTTGTCCTTGTAATCCTGGTGAAAATAAAAAAAAAAAAAAAAAAAAAAAAAAAACATATAACCATGGCATGACCACACAATCGTGGAATAAAATTACTAGGAAAAAAGTAATTAGAAAATATAGAAAAAAAAAAAAAACGAAGGAAAATTGTAAACAAAGTGTAAATATCCATGTTGATGAGACGATGAAGTGTTTTTTTTTTCCTCTTTTTTTTATTTTATTTATTTATTCGCTATACATCAACTAGATACTTAAATTGTCGTTGTTTTTGTGTACACGATATGAATCTTATTTAAATCCGTAATGCCAGCAGCAATCACTAGTTACACCACCACCATCGCCATCACACCCTTTTTTTTTCGGTTTTTTCCTTTCTTTTTTTTTTTTATATGTATATCGTTAAGTACTTATCCAGTCATTACTTGAGTGTAGCTGAACTGAGTTGAGAACACAAAATGTTTTGTTTTTTTATTAAGCAGCAACAATAAAATAAAACAAAATAAAACAAAAATTGACAGCATTAACAGGCCAACATCCTGATAAAAAATCTCTACTTGAATTAATTTTCTTTTAAATAATCTGGGCGATAACTTAAAAAAAAAAAATAAAAATTCAAATAAATTTCTTTCGCTAGAAAATTGGCAACAGACAAGAAAGCAAAAAAAAAAAAAAAATGCACAAAACAACACACTGGATCGAATTGCATTAACTAACGAAAAGGACCTAAAATATGGGTCAAGTTACAAAAGTTTCAAAAATTTTCGTTGTTACTGTTTGAAAAAAAAAAAAAAACAACTTTAATTTGGGGTGCAGTCACTCAATTGAAATTAAATTAATTAATTTTTACTAGAAAAAAAAAATAAAAATAGTTTTTTTCTTTTACTTTAAGGATCAAATCGCAATTTAATTTTTTTGTTGCAAAATGCACAAGTGCAGTCTGTTTGTTATTTACCACCCGCAGCATTATGTTTGCTTCTTTATAATTTCTTAAAGGAAGCTCACTTGAATGCACTGTTTTGTCGTCTTGAAAAATTATTATTATTTTTTTTTGTGACTACGCAGCTTAGACCGCCAGCATCGCCGTTTTTTTTTTTTTTTCGTATTATTCAACGGATAATATTACCCAAAATGTGCTTTGTTTTTAAACAGAATTTTCACTTCATAATTATTATAAAAATAAATAACAAATAATATTCACTTTACATGTGTTTTATGTTTGTTCCTTTGGTGAATTTATTAATGAAAGGCAAATAAACAGAAGAAGTTTATTTTTGACTGGATAATTATATTATCAGTGTGGGCTATTACGCGATGTTGATTGTTTATACAACGGAAATATGATGGTTTTGTAAATCGTGTTTTTAAAGCTGTGATTACTGTTTTAAAAACTCTGTTAAAAAGCTTGAATAAAGAAGAAGAATTTTTTTTTTCTTTTGTGTGTGAAATATTAATTAATTAATTAATTAATCAATTAATAATTATATTTTCAATGTTTATTTATTTATTTTTAACTTGTTGATTTTTACATTTTTGTAGAATTATTTTCCCAGAAAATCTGTTTAATTTTTTTTTTTTTTCCTTTTCTGTTGTTTCGTTGCTGTTCAATTTTATTTATTTTTCTTATTACAAAACGTATTTGACTTATTTACATATAAAGCCTTAACATCTGGTTACTATTTCTATATTTTTTTTATTAATTTCAGTTTTTCCCATTGTATTATGCTTGTATCAAGGCATCAAAATTAATTAATTAACACACAAAGTATCGATAAATAATTATTTTCAATAATCTAAAAAAAAAAAAAAACTTTTCTTGTTTATAAATTATTTGTGTAGAGTTTTAAACAACTGCTGTTGCAAAAAATCATTCTTCTATTCTGTTGTTTAATTTTCTTAACGATTGATGGTTGTTGTGTGCAATGAAAATAATAATAATAAAAAAAAAAAAAAACAAAAAATTTATTTCGATTTGTTGGACTGATCGCGCACAGATTGCTTTAAATTGGTTTATTCATGTTATTATTATTCACTTGCATATGTAATTAATTTTTGTAATAAAGAAAATAACTATATTTAGTAAGCTAGACAACAACCCTATTAAACAATAAGGGAAACTTATTTAGTATAAGATCTAGAAACATCTACGAACAATATATATATATAGTTAGCAGAGTATAGTAAAATAATTTTAAAGTTTTTCGCTCTATAACAATATCTATATATTGTTGTACGTGTTATTGCTATTATTATTATTATTATTTTAATAATTAAACAACTAACAAGACAACATCTTAGAAAATATAATTAAATATATTGATTGATGGTTATTCTCTGTGCAGAATATATATATATATTTTAATAAACAAAAAAAAATGTTTTAATTTCATTTTATATCATCAAAATATTTTCTAATTTAAATATAGAAAATTCAATATTAAATTACAGTTGCAAACTCTTTAATAATAATATTATAAGAATTAAATCAAAATAAAAAAAATTTAAAAAATTGATTAATAATTACTAGATAATAATATTAAAAAAGTATAATAGTCACCCCTTTTTTAATTCTTTTCCTTTGGATAAGAAAGGCATTTTTGAACTAAGACTATTTTATGTAATAATTACATTGTAGCGTATTATATTCAAACAAATTAAAAAAAAAAAAAAATATTTTAATAGCGATGATTATTACGTAATAAAATTAATTTAACAAAAAACACTTTTTTTTCTGTGCACAAGAAATAAAAAACAAAAAAAAAAGCCCACCCTAAACACCTTAGCGTTATGAGTTGAATTCGTTATGAGTTGAAATCATTGTGTTTGACTGGTGTTTTGTACTGGTTTTGTTGGTCTCTTTAATGGTCAAGGATAATTCCAAAATATTTTGTGTAAACATTAATTTTCCTAGATATTATTAATTATTTTTTTTTTTTTAAACAATGACATATGACAACCGATTGTCTTGTTTTTGTGCCTTTAAATTAAAAGAGAGAAATAATTTTGGTTTTTTATTTAAAGTAATAAAATGAATTTTTGTTATAAGATTACCAAAAGTAAGGGTTAGTTATTATTAAATTGGTGGCAGAAAATTTTATTTATTTATTTATTTATTTGACATTCACATGCAATTAAGGGCAAGAAACAATTTTATGAATTTATAAATTTTTGTTAGTACCTTTGTTGGGTTGATTTTTCTGTGTTTTCTCTGTAATAAAATAAGGCAAAACGAAAAGCGAAATTCATATTTAATATTAAATGAAACAGATGCTAAAACACCAGAAATAATAATATATTTTAATAAAATAAAATATAAAAGAAAAAGGAAACAATATTGTAATTGAGTGTCCTTAACCACTTTAACCATCAACCCATACATAATTATTTTCTTATATATTTTTAATAGATCTAAATTTATACATTTATTAAGATCCTTATTTTGTTTTACCAATCCAATTTTATTCGTAAATAATACTTCAATAAATTTGCCTACTTAAGGATTTACAACTAAATACCATTCACCTTATTTTATATTTTACATCGCCTATTACAGACTTTATAAATAATAATTTTGATTCATTATTTATTATTATTATAATTATTTGTCTTGATACATTTGTGTTAAACAAAGAGCAATTATTAAATATCCTTTTATATCCTTTATTTGCCATCTTATATGATTAAATTTAAGAAAAGGAAAATTAAATTTAATAAAAAACAAGAAAAAAAATTTCTAATTTTCAACATTAGGGTTGATTTAATCGGAAAATTAGTAAAGATACAGCCGAATATTTAATTAAAGAGAAATCATTATCTTACGCAGGTAATTTTTTATGTTTTATGCTTTATGTTTTTTTTCGTTCTCAAAAACGAAGATCCATCAACGCCAAACGACTGTAAAATGGTTGCGAATGGGATTTTGAATATAGGAAAAGCAATGTAATGGATAACTTTCCTCAAGGCTAACATATGTAGCTTTTTGCCTATTCAATAAATATGTTAAAAAAAAAATGTTTGTCATAAATAAATAAATAAATAAAAAATGTCTTGACATCCGTTTTTCCTTGGCATTGTGGTTAAAAAAAAAAAAGAAAAGAACGCAGCAAAACAAAAAGCATTATTTTCTCCACAATAAAAGCATAAAAAATTGTTTTTTTTTTTTTTTTCAATTCTAAAGGAAGTGGTAAGAGCAAAAATAAAGAAAGGAGCAAAAAAAAAAAAAAAACAATAAAATAGGGTGGTGCTATGTAAATAACCACAAATTTCGATCAAACAACATAAAAAATGGACATTTCTAGTCAAAAAAAAAGCAGAGAAATTGAATTTGGCTTTTAGAAAGCTTTTTGTTGTTTTTTAATAAAAAAAAAAAAAAAATATTTTTGTTTATGGAAAGCCAGCAGTATGAAGAATATTTCATGTTTGTTTGTGCAGTGATGGCAAATATAGAAAATCAATAATGCAGCGACAGTGAGAAAGACGATTGTGTTGCAACAAATAGTTCTGGAACACAGTAAAAATGTTTATCGCACATCACTGCAGGTTGAATGTTTCATCAGAATGCGGGCTAAAATCTTACTGTTTCGCCATTACACAAAAACCAAACAGTTGTCCCTTTAAACAGAAAAATTTTTTCCGCTATCTTTATCGTTGTCTTAAATTCCCATTATTAAAACCCTTATCAAATATAACTTCTTCTTCTTCTTTTTTTTTCTTCTGTATTTTATTCAATAAAATAAAAAGCAGAAATAATCCCGCCACCCATGACCAGTGTGTGTATTATTTTTCATACTTTATAGCAAATTTTTATTCGTTTTCTGTTTTATTAATAAATATAAAAAAATAAATAATAATAATAATAATAACCGAGATGCAGAATAATAACATAGAAATTCCATTCGTAATGTCCTTTATAGAAGTTTTTTTTTTTTTTTTTTTTATGTACATTTTACTTGGGCTTGCTGTTGTCTACGTTTAACATCTAACCACCCTTGCGATTTTTTTTTCCTTCTTCTACTTCTACATTTTATTTAATAATAATTTCCGAATGTTTTTTTTTTTTTTTTCTACTCTTTGTTTCTTTTATTAAAAAATAAAAATGTTTTCGCTGTTCGATAGCAATGTAGACGTTTGCTAAAAAAAAAAAAAAAAAAAAACTATTCTTCTAAACTTCAAACGTAAATTCATGTTCAAACGGTACTGTTTTGTATTATTACTCACACCAGATGCTATAATAAAACATAAATAGATGCTCAATCATCAGATATATACACAAATATATAAAAAAAAAAAAAAAAAAAAAACAGCAAAGTAAAAAGGACTTTCTTCGATTGTGTAATTGTGACATAAATATGTCGTTTCATTTCTTGTATTCTTTATGTTTGTTATGTTTCATTCACATCTTAAATGGTTTCTATTGATGTAATTTATCATTATGATAGGTGACTTAATATAAACAAACCAATCACCTACCCCACTAGTATAGTAACTTTTATAGAGAAAAATATATATATATATATATTTAGTGTCATCACAGCAATAATAAACATAAAAATAAATAAATAAATGAAAGATAGAATGAAAAAATAGAGAAATTGACGCGAGTAAAATAAAAATACATATCGTTGATGTTTGTTGTTGGTTTATGACTGTGACATTCAGATAAACAAGCAAATGTCATAGTTTTATGCTTTTCCATGTTAGTCCACGTCTAGAAAAAATCAGTAAGGGATACAGTTTTTATGTAATTTAACACCCAAAGACCATTTAATCTATTTATACGATACGAAATTACAATTATTATTATTATTATTATTGGTCATAATAACTGATTGGTGTCTCATTTATGTTTTTATGTTTATTTATCAACATCAATTCTTTCTTTCGCATTAGAAGCGTAAGAAAACGGAAAAAAAAAAATCGAAAAAATTATTATAATAAAGTCACAGCGCACAAGGGACAACACATTTACAGCATAAAATATAATTAAAGAATCTTTTTATATTCCATCAGTATTTTACTATAATTAAATATTTGATTGTAAAATAATTTTTTTTTTTTTTTTTTACATTTTGTGCGCATGATTTTATATTTTCTCTTTAATTAAAAATTTGACTGTAAATTGTTTGGTCAACACGTTTATAGAGTTAATAAAGTTAATAAAATTACTTCTATGACTTCTAAGTCGTTTAATAAATAAATAAAATAAATAATATTGAGTGGGTGGTAAATTTTGGTTTTGTTACATTCATAATCCACCCTGTTGTAAGTTTTTTGTTTTTTTTTTTTTTATTATTATTATTCACCACCCTATCAAAAGTTATAAACACTCGTCCACCCTATAATAACTGTAACAGCTTATGTAGTTTTATTAATTTTTTTTTTTTTTTTTTTTTTGTCATATCTCTTACTTTTCGCACAATAAAATTTTATTCCGATTTCTTTTGCCTAGATGAATTTTTTTTTTGTGGATTTAGTTTGATTAGGGATTTTGATTACACGATCTAACACAGCAATGAAATAAAAAAAAAAATATTATTTGTTATCAATAAATTTGATTGTGTTTGTCTTACGGAAATAAAATAAAAAAAATTGACGTGTTAAGTATATCGCGCAGTTAGAACGTTTTACATTGCGCATGCATCCCATTAATTTGATTTATTTCTGCTAGTTTAAAGTTGTTTTCTCAACATTTTATCGTGAGTTTCCATATTTTTATTAGAAAACTTTCAAAAAAATTGAATAAAACACGTGAATGTAATAATAACGCTGATTATATACCATGGATAAAAAAAAATAAATGGCTATCAAAAGGGTGTATTATCCGCGATTGTAATAAAAAATCAGATTTTTTTTTTTTTTTTAGGTGATTTTCTTCTGTAAATAAATAATAAAAAAAAAAAAAAAATACAGAAAAGTGGATAAATGTGTAAAAAAAAAAATCATATGTGTAATGTGAGAATAGGGGTGGGATTGGATAATAATAGTGAAAAAAAAAAGCATTTATAGATTTGTGAAGGGGTTTTTTTTTTTTCTCTCATCTTTTACCACCATAAAACGCATTGAAGCAGCTATTGAACTTGGATATCATCATAATAATAGTAATAATAATAATAAAAATGACGAGAAAAGAAAGAAAGAAAGAAAGAAAAACGTTTCTCCTTGTCACAGTACGTCAGTACGATTTGATTCAACAAATTTTAACGGTGAAAACATTGTACCGTTGGGGTGGACGACAAAATAAAAACTGCTTAGGTGACATTTCACATTTTCCACTATTTTACACACAATGACAATTTTTTTTTTTTTTTGACTTTTTTTTTAACTGAAAAAGAATATTTTTGCTATATGTTAAGGGTTGGGTCCATAAGGGAATTTTTAATTTTTTTTTTTTTACGTATGTCACAACAAGATCTAGGATGATAATAAAAAAAAAAAACGAAGCAAGTAAACATTCAATCATGCATCAATGAATCGACACGGCATCATCATCATTTTCGTGTCATAATCGTCATTGATAACACCTCCCGTGTGAGGGAGATTTAATGGTTTAACTTATTCTATATTTCTGTGTGTAGATTTTTACTAGTTTTTTTTTTCTCTGTTAAAAAGGCAAAAAAAAACACAAAATAATAATAATATTGCTTTAGGGGTGACACTGACACTATGTTTACCGTAAAATCTATCAATAAAGAAAAATTCATACAAAACCCACACCACATACACAACAACACAACAAAAAAAAAAAATAAAATAATTTTATAATCAAATAAAATTCGATGTTTTTGTATTTAAAGAAAACAAAACGTTTTTTTTCTTCTTTTTTCACCATCGATTATTTATTGTTTATTGAATTTTTCGTTGTTTGGCGTTTCGGTTATTATTGGGTTGTGTGCCGGAAAGATAAGTGAAATAAGAGTTTAAGCGAAAATATTATTCATGGGAATATGAAATGTTTTTTTTTTTTTTTTTATTTGAATGTATGCACGGTTGTTTGGATGTGTGTTTTAAGGGTTGGAAATAATGCAACAAAAAAGAAATAAAAAAAAAAAAAAAACCGCGACATTGTTTATTAATTATAATACTCGGAATTAATAAGCAAAACACCTGAATCTTCTGTCTTAAATGAAGTTTTCTTGACGGTTTCTTGTTTCTTTTATTCTATTAATGTTATGAGTAGAAGAAAAGAATCTGAGCAGCTGAATAATGAAAGGATATTCCACTGTTATCATCCCTTAAACCCCCTTTAGGCATATTCTATTTTACTTCTATTCAGTTTTATAAATTTTTTTTTTTTTTTTTTTTTGTATTATTTATTTGCTTTTTATTTTATTTTTCTTACATCTTTTGACGTCATTCCGTGGATTTTTTGTTTATTTATTTATTTTTTCTAACATTCGTGTGCCTATTGTAGCAACTCAGTTTATATAATTTTCGTTGTTATTTTTTTTTCTACTTGCGTTTACTTGCGTTTTTCTGTTTTTATGATAGTCTCTGGGTGATTTTTTTTTTTTTTTTTTTTTTTTTTTTTTTTGTTCGTTCAGGGAGCCTTGGAAAAATAGGTTGAGGGATTCATATAATTTTTTTTTTAAACTCCTGGTATGAGAATCTTCTATAATTCTTGATATTTCATGGTTTTTTTTTTTTCGTTTCTTTTGCAATAATTTTCTTTATTTATTTTATTTACGTATTAAAAAATGAAATGAAATGAAAATAAATTTATTATGTATTTTCCGAAGACATTGTGCATGACAACAAAAGGAAAGAATTATAGAGAGCAAATAAGAAAGGAAAAAAGAAATGGATGGGTGGTTGGTTGGGTTATTTGTATTTATATTTCTTTTCCAGTTCACAATGATGTTGCATTTAATAATAAATAACTAAGTAGGGAAAAATAATAATAACAACAACAACAGCAGCAAAAATGTTTATAATTCAATTTGCATAGGAAAAAGGTTTAATCAGAGCATCGAAATAATGCAGAATAATATTTTTCGATTGCAACAATTTTTTTTTTTTTTTTATTTTCTCTACGTCTCCTGAAATATTTTTTTTACAAAGCAACCATGTTGCCAATATAATAATTTTGTTATTTAAAAAGTTCTTAATTAAAAAAGCTCCACCTCGTAATTTAATTATTATAATAATAAATTCCTTCCTTCTTTTTTTTTTGTTTATGCTTTCTTTCTTTCTTGTGTTTGTTTATTGTTTGCACTTTTAAACAGCTTTTTCTGCGATTATGTTGCGATTTTAATGGTTTTATTAAAAAAAAAAGAAAAAGTTCCATTAAATAACAAAAAAAAAACCATCTGCAACAATGATATAAAAATTTAACTTAATTACTTTGAAAACACATTAACTGACACAAAAACAAAGTAGAAAACTCATCACAAGTTATTAATTAAAAATGATAATGAAATAAATTTAATTAATGAAACTTTTACGTTATGAATAAAATCTTTAAATAATGAAAATAATAAAATTAAATTATAAGACGCCATTTTATTTGTATTCATGTTCACTGTTCCTTTGTTTTTTTTTTTTAATTTAAAAGTTATTTGTGTTTTGTTTTGTGTTCTAAATTTACAATGTTGGCAGTAATTATTCTATTGTTTTTGATTTGTTTTTTTTTTTTCGTTTTTATATGGCGAACGTGTATGGATGATTATTGCTTAATGCAACCAAACTGAAATAATATTAAAAATCACAAAAATATGCATTCGTAACATATGATTAACGTTTTGCCTTTATATTCTTGTACCACACAGCACACTATCCGTCTGTCTGTCTGTTAAAAGATATTTTTTAATCAAAAGAAAATTAATATTCAAGACAATGGTAGTTGCTGTGATTATTTTTGTCTTCTTTTTGTGTTTTTTTTTTTTTTTTTTTTTTTTTTCAATCAAAATGGTGGCTGCTGATGATGGTACAACGTTATCAATGGCTGCTGTTGCAAGAATTTGATTTGATTGACTGTTCAATCGGTGTATTGATGATGAAACAACAGCACATAAGACAAGACAATAATCAATAAAACAAGACATGGAATAAACAACAGTAGACTTATGCAACAAAAATTGCAAATAATAAACAGAAGAATAATTTTCTTGTGCATTGAAACAATTAGCCATTTTGTGTTTTTTAAAATTAGTTCTACAAAAGCAATTTGTAGCTAATAGACAAAAATTAAATACGTTTAAAGCGATAGAAAATTCGATTTGTTGTTATTGGTTAACATGATCATAATAACCAATCATTCGGTAAAATATGATTAAATAAATCCCAACACACAAACTGATAACAAATAAATTGCTTTTTTCAAGTTATTTATTCATAATTGCTAATCCATAATTCACCTACCTTTTGTTAATTATAATAATAATAATAATAATAATCATTTTGCAGCATCCATAATACATATGACAAACAATAGGTGCCAAAACACTATGATTTAGTTTCAGTCAGATAGAAATAAGATTTATTTATCGTTTTATCAGAAACAACATAAAATAATTATTATTTTTTGATTAAACATAATAAACAAAAGGTGCAATAAATTTTGACTTCAATAAAAATCAAAAAAATAATAATAATTAAAATTTGATTAAACATAAAATTTGCAATGTCTGTACCATCCTGCATCATTGCGTGTCATCAAAACATTTTATCTAGTAAAAATATATGAAATTATTATTTTTATTTATTTATTTATTTAATTAATTACATTAAATGTTATAAGAATAAAAACATTATTTTTTTTTTATTTTTTTTTTATTCATATAAATCATTATTTTTGCGTGCATTATTGTATTGCGATGATTTTTCTTGTATTAACTATTTAAATGTGTAACCTAAGTGGACCCCTACGGCTAATCCCTTTCATGTGATTTTTATTTTATTTTTTTTCCTTTTTTTTTCATTTTAATATTAAATTTCAATATAATAATCATATTCATAATAATAATAATAATAATAATATGAATAAACGATACATGAATCGATATTTAAAAATATATAAAGGAAGCGCCACGTATTTAGACTTAAACGATTTTCATGTATTGTAGACGTTTATTCGCGCGCGACCTCCACACACAATACAACGTTTGAAAAAATTTTTTTTTTATTATTTATATAATAGTTAAAGTTGTTGAAAGGCAAAATCAATGTTGTCACGGCAGGTGGTAAAAGTTTTTTCTTTTCTTTTTTCAATTATTAAAAATCCAACCACAACACGATGCCAACCACTTTTTAAGTCCTGTTTTCGTTTATTATGTTTTCTTATCCATTTTATTATGACTAAATAACTTAAATTAAATGTTTTTAGTAGTGTATTTTCTGTAAAAAAAAAAAAATTGGTTTTGCTGTTTGTTTTGATTTTTTTTTTTTGTTTTTTTTTAATCCCTAAAAACGTTACAATTGAAGAGATGAAAATTACAAAAAACATTTTTATAATAAACTCGATGCGGTTAATTAAAATTACAAAATTGATGGTAATTTATATTTTTATTTTTATTTTTTTTTTTATGTAAATAAAACGCGAAAGACAAAAATAAATAATATGCACAGTGGTTAATATCACGATTCTATGTAGGATTTTTATATAAAACAACAACAAATAAAAAGAGGGAGGAAATAATTCACGATTCTTCTGTATTGATGGCAACAAGTTGAGAACGCGTAATAATAATAAAAAAAAAAAAAAACACTTTGCGTACGGTTTGAGTCATTACTTAATTTTTAATCTGTTATTAGACTTTTAATTACAATTTTTTTTTTTTTTTTATTGTTGTTATCCTGTTAGTGGATTTACTAAAAAAAAAGTCATTCAAAACGCATTTTCAACGCGTAAACACCACGATTAAAGTAACCAAAGCCACAAATTTTTATTTAATCTTGTCGCTTTTATTGATTTTTTTATTCTAATATTGCTGATCGATTTGATTGATTTTTTACTCATCTTCTAATTCCAATAAAAAGCTTATCATTGGGTTCGTTGTTTATTTTGTTTTTCTTAATTTTTAAGTTGAATTAAACTTCGATTATTATTAATTTCGCCCTCTTTTTTTTTTTCTTTGTATTATTATTATTATTTATTAATTTTTCACCCCTTTTATGATTGTTTCTTTTATGCTTAAAAAATAAAAAAAAAAATTTTACAAAAGGAATAGAAAACAAACGTAAAAAGGCGCACTGTCGGTATCAACAAACAAATGCAAAGAATAAGATCCATCAAGCTAAGAAATAATACAACGAAAACACATACAAACGCCCATAATAAAAAAGAAGAAGAAGAGAAAAATAAAAACCCCGTAAAAGGCAAATCAATCATAAAATTTTATTGATTCATCATTTGATGAATACAAAAAAAAAAATTTCAACAAATAACAAAAGCGAGAATTAAACGCGAATAATAATAAAAAAAAAAAAAAAAATCAAAGCGTATCTGCTGCTATAACACCACCACCTTAGAAATATGTTTTGATTCGTTTTTTTTCTTTTATTTGATTTTATTCTTTTAATTTTGATTTGATTTCAACATCAACATCATCATCAAACATCAAATAACAAGAAGAAACATCGATTTATTAATGATAATCGTGTGTCGGCGCTTCTGCCTTTGATTTTTCACTCTTTTTATATTAACTCTCAAAACCACAATTGTACTCGTTTTGTGCGTTTTGTTTTCTTAAATTGTTTTCGTTTTTATTTATTTATTTTTTTTTTGTATTAAAAAATTCAGAAAACAAATAAAACGCGACAAAAGCGTACAACGTACAGTACAGGTAATAGTAGCAGAGTGGTACGAAAAAAAAAAAAAAAAAAAATTGTTAAAGAATTTTCTCTCTTTAATTAAAGCAGTTGATTGGTAGTCTTTAAGTCTTCTTAAATCCATTTTTAATTAAATACCATCCATGGTTTATCAATAATTTTTTTATTATTATTTTTTTTTTTTAATTAAATTCATTTCGTAATCATCTAACGAATAAAAAAAAATTCCCTTTGTGGTTTTGTTGAAGTCGAAGTGTAAACAAACGGATTATCAAAGCAGTTTTAGCCGCTTAGTGTTTTTTTTTCTGTGTTTAATAATATTTCGGTAGCTGCTGACTAACAAGTAATTTCTTCTTTTTTTTCTTTTTTTCCTGATGATAAAACCAATAATTCTTCAATCTTTTTGATGTTCTGTTTGTTTTTACGTTTATTTTATTTTATTTTTTTTTTTTAATCATTAAATTTGTATTTTAATTTGGTTTTTATTGTTGTTCAGATTTCTTTTTTTTTTAATTTTTGTGGTAAACAATGGTAAATGCAATTATTAACCCGGAAAATAACAAAACAATATGATGATTTTTATTTTTTTTTTTGTTATTTCCATATGCAATTTTTATCCGTGGTGGATAATATTATTTATTTCACCGAAAAAATGAATTGTGTTTTATTCATAATTAAGTCATCGGTTTTACCAACAATAATAATGTTTGTTATTTTGTACACTGGACTGCTGTAAATGCCACTGCTGTTATCAAGATCAGACAAAACACAATTTACAATCAAGGCATTAAATAATGAAATGAAAAATAAAAAAAAAGGAAAAAATTTGTTTTGTCACATCTGTGTTGCTATTATTATTATTATTATTATTATTATTATTATTATTATTATTGGTTACAACAAAAAAAAAAGCCGCCTTAAAATGGTTGGTGGTTCATTTATTTTGCATACTGAATGGTTTATTTACCGCAGTTTGTTTTTTTTTTGTGTAATAATAAATAAATTTGTCAACTAGAATTGCATTTTGCATTATTTTTCAGCATTTATTTATTGTTTGTAATGTGCGCGTGTGGGTGGTAAATGGTGGTGGTGGTGGTGATGGTGGTCACCATATAAACAAAAAAAAAAAAAGTCAACAAAACCTCATCTACATTGTTTTAAATAATGTTTCGCCATTTGGCTGTTTGTTGTTATTATTTAACTATAAAAATATGGATTGGGGATGATATAAAATTCAATCACCCATTACACCACCCTCAATGATTTATTTTTTTTTTATTTTTTTTTTATTAATTTTTCGTTTTTTTTTTTTTTTTTGTCAGGATTGTATCAAAAACGATTTAAAAAGGAACGACGAGTACGTATGCGTTTACAGCAACAAATCGATTCTGAATTGAAGAGACGTCAACAGTTGGAAGACGCACTTAAAGCATCCGGTGGACCGGCTGAAGCTTTGCGGTTAATCAGTGGTGAGTTGTTTTTCTTTTTTGTTTATTTTTTATTCAATGAAAATAACTGAAAGTGACTTAAATAAACTCATTTGTTTTTGGCATTTAAATTACCCGACGGCTGTGCTTTTTTTCATTCAATTTTTTTAAATCAACACCAAAGCCAAAGGGGTTTTTCAATGTAAATAAGAATGATTTCTACGTTTGTGATGGAGTGTGTAGGGGTTTTGACGGTGAAAAGGTTAAAACAAGTCAAGAAAGTATCTAAGAAATCAAATTAAACGAAATGTTTTATTTTTTTTTTTTTTTGATTATTTCTGTACGTCATTTATAAAAGCGAATTTACACCGTCGCTACACCGTTATTAAAATCATTTGTCATCTGTCACAAACAGTCGAATTATTATTAAAATATTTCAAATTAATAATTTTTCTTTTTATTTTTTTTATTCATATTTTCTATCGTTTGATTGACGTTTCTCATTTAAATTAAATTTTTTTTTTTTTTTTTTTCACATTTTATTAGAAAATACGAATAATGATCGTCGTGATCGATCAGAGTCATCAGATTCACGAAGACCGGATAGTCCGTATGCACCGCCTGGCCGCCCAGAAGCACCACCACAACCACCACCAAGCGAAGGTAAACCATGGAATTATTCTGGACTTGATTTAATGGCGACCGGTGCGTTCTGGCAAAATTATTCAGGTAAATAAAGTTTTTTTTTTTTTCTTTTTTAATACTAAATTCAATATGCAATAAAATTATTTAAATTAGACGAATTTAGATTAATTTTTATTTTATTATTATATAATAATAAGAGCAAGTGGTTGGTGTCTTGTTGTGTTGTGTTGTCACGATACGTTATGATGAGATGAGATGCGATGCGATACGATACACTTCATGCTTCTCATGCATGTAATTTTTCGCTTTTTTTTTTATTGCCGGCAAAGAAACACTTGTGATTTAAATTTAAATTTTATTACATTAAAATTATATGAGATTTTGTTTTCCTTAAATTTTATTTTAAACAAAAAAAAAAAAGAAAAGAGAAATAATAAAAAATAATAATAATAATAACGAGATAGAAGCGAAAAGGTGCTGGTTTAAGGGTAGCAATTCAAACAACAATCATCATCATCATCATCGTTGTCATATGTATATACAGGCATAAAAATAAAAAAAAAATAACGAATTACAAAAAGTCAAATAAAATTATATTATGCGATGTTGAGAATAATAAGATTGCAAAAAAATAAATAAATTGGGTGGTAATATGGGTGAAATTATTAAAATTACACAGCTAACTACTTTTGATATTATTTATTTATTTATTTTTTATTTTTTTTTTCTTGTTTCCCTTTTCTATTGCTACTGCTGCTCTTTGTTATTTCTGCACAAAAGAAATAATCATAAAAAACCTAACCAACATATACAACATAACTATTCATAAGTACATACATATATAATAAAAAAAAAAAAAAAAAATAATAATCAAATGTGATGTTTTTCATCCCCCATTTATGTATTCTGATTTTTTTCTTCTTCTTTTTTTTTGCACTCGCGAATTATTTAAATCATTAGAATTTTTTTTTTAGTGTTTTTGTGTGTATTTTTTTTTTTTTTTTTTCATCTTCTTCCTTTTCTTTGCTACTTAAACAATTGTCGTTGTTTATATAATAGAAAATATAAAATGTAGAAACAAACAAGTAGAAATAAGGGATGGAAAATTGAGCAACAACAGGAAAAAGTATTTAATTATTTCGAAAATTAGTTAACTTTGTTCGAAATGGATTATAAAGTCGGTTCTTATGCCAAAACGTGGTCACTTATAAGTGACTTAAATTTAAAGTTTTTTAAACCAAGTACTAAAATTGAGTTAAGTAGAAAATTCAAGTTCTAAAGCAATCTATTCCGTATTTTATAATATTTAAAAATAATTTAAATAATTTGTTGTAAAATTAAAGTACTAAAATTAAGTAACAAAAGTACTAATGTGTACTAAAAATAAGTAATTTGGTTAACAAAAACAATTTCCGAAGACATTCAATTTACGGTTTTTTAGACTACACGAAAATACAACAGTTTTCTACTAAAGTATACTAAAAACGTTCATCAAACATGTACTAAAGAATTATTCTTACTAAAACAAGTAGAAAAAATCTGATTTTCTACAAAAACAAATTTGTAGCGATAAAAGGTTTCAAGAGACTACCGTTTCGCCTTGTGAACGATGTAACAAACCGGAAAAATGTAAACAAATGTGAAAACTAAGCAGAATAATCCACCCACATACACGCAAAACATAATTGAACATATAATTTTGCATTTATTTATTATTTAACAATAAACAAAAAATAAAAAAAAAATCTGTCGTGCTTGTACTTGACTACATTATACATCGCGGAATTTCTTCTTTTTTTTTTTTTTTGTTTAATTTTCCTCATTTCATTTGAATAAAAAATCAAAAGGGAAAAAACGATATAAATGCTAATAATCATAATCTGAATATTTCATTCATTTTATCAACGTAGCTTGTCGTTGTGCCATATTGTTGTCACCGTTTTTCTGTTATTAGAATGTTAGCTGAAGTTACGTTTTTGGAAAACATTTTTTCATTTGCTTTAAAACAGCTAGAGACTGTCTCATACATAGAGAAAAATAAAAAAAAAATTAAAATACACAGGGGGGAACTTGCGATATGTTTTCTGTCTTTTGTTGATCGTTTTCTTTATTTTATTTTGCAAATATGTAACAATGATGATGTTTTTGTGTATTACACAAAAAAAAAAAAAAAAAAAAATTAAATAAAGTCGCGACACAACCATCATGACAACGCCCCATTGAGACACTTTGTACATGCAAACAGCAAAAAAAAAAATAATAATAATAATAATAATTTTTTAAAATTATAATATTATTTGATTTAGCCAAAGTGGCGGAAATTTAGCATAAATAAAATATAAAAAAAACGCACATAGTGGGATGAAATCTCTTTGATAAATTTAAAAAGAAAAAATAATTTAATCGATCCATACGAAATCTGGGTGACAGGTGTTTCTAGCGTTTTTTGTTGTAAGAAAATTAACCAATTGTGTTGTTGAACTTTGCTATTTTTTTAAGGTAAATATTTGCTGCAATTTTAATGTGAATACGTGATCTTCTCTGATTTATTGCATTTCGTTGATTTTAAAATAATTTTTTTTTTTTTTTTATTGCAGTAGATTTGATTAAAATTAAACATCAAGACGACAATGACAACGAAAAGTAAAGTCTTGTCTTAAAAAAAACCAACTCACTTCCTACAATCATTTAGCATCAACAAAACAGAAAAATTTATTTTTTTTTTAAATTTATTTCCTCTATTGTAGTAAGGTGTGGATGATGGAAAACAATTTTTTTTTTATAATATCTGTGACGTCTTTATAACATAACATAAATAATTCAAGGTGTATTATATGCAATGCAGATACACAAACTACCTTAACGCTGCTTACCAATGTCTTTGAAACTTTGCGAGTATTTTTTTTTTTTTTTCGTTCAGCCAAATAAATTTATAAACAAAAATCGCAGAACTACAGAAACTTTTTTTTCGTTTTGTTTATTTTTTTTTTTTCTTTTTTTTTTATCTTTAATATATTTCGTTTTGTGTTCGAGGAATGAAAAACAATTTAAATTCAGATGAATTTAATAAACGTGCTGATTCGTAACAGCATCCTTCTTTCTTTAGTTTTTTTTTCTTATTTTTTTTTTGTTACCCATTCTTCTTGTTTCTTTTTGCTTTTTTTGTTTTGTTTTAACTTTTTAATCAACATCCCAACCTTTCACATTATTTTATTCTTTAATTTATTTTTCATTTTGAAATCGTAATGAAATATAATAATGACGCGTATAGACTATATGCGGTGGGTGTGTAGTGTGGTTACGGTCGGTTATAGAAGGTGAATTTTTTTTTTACAATATGGAACATCTGTTACCTGTATCAGAAAATTAAAAAAAAAAAAAAAAAAAAAAAAAACAGGAAAGGAAAGTAACTTCACTTAAAAATTTGCTTCTTACAGCTTTATAATCAATTCAGGAAAAAATAAAAAAAAAAAAAAAACTGAAAAGGGATGAAAATTGTTTTTTTTTATTTTTTGCTTCTATTATTATTTCCCTTTTTGTTTATAGAAATTATTTCTTATTTCACAATAAATTTTAATTAATTATTAAGGTATTAATTGGTCAGATTAGGCTAACAAAATTAATCACCCCCGTCTGCTATAACATGTATGCAAAAACTTATGTCTTCCGTCCACAAAATGAATAGTTAAATAGATGGAAAACTGTGTTTTAAAACCAATCTTTTTTTTTATTTTCTATTATTATTATTATTATTAATATAAATAGGGGTTGGAAAGTAAAATTGGGGTACTACGTAAAAAGAAAAAAAAAACGAACAACATATATCCGGTTATTAAGAAATTTTCTTTGTTATAATCTTTGGTCCGTTTCAACCTCTTAGATGGAAGCCATTTCAACTCTTAATTTATCTTGTACGTTGGTGAAATAAATATTTTTTTTTTATTAATTTGCAACAAACCACAACATCATCATCATCATCATCATCGTCGTTGTTGTTATTATTATTATTATTATGATTTCCGTACCAAGAATAGAATTGATTTTTTTTTTTTTTTTCTTAACTTAATTTACATATTGTTGCTACTGTTGTTGTTGGTAATATTACTGCCCTCTGTACCATTATGATAAACCCAATAAAAAAAAAAAAAAAAAAAACCCCCCTTAACATATAGAAAATAATTATTATTCGTCTTAAATAAACGTCTTAAACGCGAATATTAGAGCATACACATTTTCTGTGTGGTTTAAAATTGTTTTTGACTTTTGAAAAGGGAGATTTTTTTCCATCAGTATTATCCTTTTTTATTCAAAATCAATGTGTAGAGAGTAGGAAAATTTTACTAAATATTACATTAATAGATGAATGAAGATGAATATATTAGTGAAAATAAAATACAAAAATTATTAAGACGACACAACACATCAATAACGTATGTATGTAAAAAGTATGCAACCAACAAACAGGAAGTTTGTTTTGAAAATAAATCCCCATGTGGTATGTTGTATTGTTTCTCTATATTAATAACCGAAAAAAAGAAATTTTATATTAAACCAAAACTAAACTAATAACTTATTTCGTTATTATTAAAGACCTACAAAAATTATTATACTAAAAATCAAACAACAACAACAAATAATCGGTAAAATATGTGTGTAGCATATTTAACAGGCCCTTCAAACATTAAAACATGACGAGGTTTTTTTTTTTGGTAAATTAAAACCCCAACAGAAAAAAAAAATAGAAAAAATATTTTCCTTTTTTTTTCTTTTAATTTGCAAGAAAATTGTCTGTCTGACTAATAATAAGAATTTGTAAGAAAATACCATCGTACGTTGTGTTAAGAAAGTTTTTTTTTTTTTTTTTTTATTTAAGTTTAACAAGTACAGCTCGATAAATAATTGCAGAAAACTAAGAAACAATAACTGTATCAATTAAAATTAAAAAAAAAAATCCATTTTTTAATTACATTTTAATAGATTTTTCGTAATTTTAATAAAATTAGCATTAACACTAGGATAGCAAAAAAAAAAATAGATGACAAAAATAAATAAATAAAGGGTTGATTGGCAGGCAGTTACTGTATAAACCAAACCTAAAGCTGTACTTAGAACTAGGGTGCTGTTAATCGTATTTTAGAAGGACCAAAAAAAAAAAACGTTAATTTTATTTACAACATAAATGTTTATCAAAGTAGAAATCAAAACACTCGAATTAAACTTTTGTGACACCATTTATATGTGAATCTACAGGGCGATTATTAACCCGTGGGCGATCTTCAAACGAATTATTATTTTTCTTCTTTTTTTTTTTTTAACATTTTCAAATGACAAAATGTTAATTCACATCAACATTTAATGTTTAATCAAATAACAGAAATGAGAAATCTTTTTTTTTTTTTTGTATTAAGGGTAGAAAATTTGTGTTGTTTTAAGTTTTTTTTTTTTTCTTTCCGGGATTAAAAAGCCTAAGGCGTTATAATTTTCTAAGTTTATATTCAAGTATGGCTTTTTGCCCATCAAAACAAAACCTAGATAATCAAATTGTAATAAAAATCCAAAGCGTCATTTCTATCTGTTTGACGTTCTTGTCATTCATGTGACAGAGAGAAAAAGAATAAAAAAAATTCGTACAAAAGAAATTCCTTGGCGACAATTAAATGTTTTTGCCTTTGAAGAGTCACCACACCAATGGCGCCTTTAATGTTTTTTTTTCTTCTTGATTTTCATCTCTGATCTTTATTTTACTGTGTCGAGTCTTGTGTTAATAAAAAAAATATAAAAAATACCTGGCGTTAAATTGTTTCATTTTGTCGCGACTTTACGCAATTTAATTTCGTTTTTATTTAAATTTTATTTATTTTTTTTTAATGTTTTATTTCATACTGATTGTCTGTATTGTATGCAAATTTTATTTATGTTTTAATTTTTGTAGGTTTTTTTTTTTTTTTTTGCTAATGGTACACACGGGCGGAATAATCTGCTGATACCGATGTTTCATTTAAAATAAAATAAAATAATTTTTTTTTTTTTTGTTCGATGATTAAATGGTTTTTGTGTTAGTGAATTGTTAGGAATTTTGTTTTAAACAGTGATGTGGTGTCGGTGTTATTAAAAAATCGTTACGACACCACAACTCGAAAATTCAGTTAAAATTTATTTGACACCAATATCACCACTCATATCGCCACAACATATCAAATTATTGTTTTTAGCCTGAATTTTCATTAAATTTTAATTCATTTTGTTTTTTCTTTTTCTTTGTTCAACAGAATCCTTGGCCCAAGAATTGGAATTAGAGCGTAAGGCACGTCAGCAAGCAAACGAACAAGATGTCAAAAGTCCACTACAGGATCGTCCAAATTATTATAAAAATTCTGTATTATTCAGTTCAGCCACCTAGTTAAAAAAGTTAGAACAGGAAAAATCACATACTGTGCAAACAATTAAATTAGAAATTGAGAATCCAGCACTAGTTAATTAATTAATTAATTTAAAAAAAAGTTTTCTTCTGTTGATGCTGCTGCTGCTGCTGCTGATGTGTTTTTTTCTCTCTCACCAAATTTCATTATCAGTTTCTTCTGTGAAAACAAAGTTTTTCTTTTTTTTTCATTCTTTTTTTTTGTTTTAACCAAATTGTTAATTAAGGTTTAATAAATAATTGTGAACTGTATAAAAACCAGCATAAAAAATGAAGAAATGAAGAAATAGTACAATCAAAACCAATCCTTAAGCATCGTTTAGTGACTATTTTCTACCTTGTTCTACTCATAATTAAATAAAAATCTGTGTAAAAGATAACAAAAAAAAAAAAAAATAAAATAAATTAAATTAATTAAAATTATTTAATATAAAAAAATTAATTTAATTAAATCATTTATAGAAATTAAATTAATAAAATTAATTAAAAATTAAATTATAATCGATTTGTAGTACTGTGAGTCATAAATACTTGTTTAATAATTAATTAAATAAAATTAAAATAAAAAAAAAAAAAATTAACAATAATTAATTAATTAATTAATTTAAAAATGAAATGAAGAAAATTAGTAAATAAAATTAACAAAAAAAAAAAAAAAAAGAAAAAAGAAAATGAAAATAAAATGTTAATTAATTAAGGTAATTAATAAAATTAATTAAGTAATAAAATTAATTAAGTAATTTAAATTAAATTTAATTCAAAATTAATTAATCAGTAAAATTTTCTTTGTTTGTTTGTTTTTTTTTCTCTCACGCTTTAATTAATTCAATTTTTCGTTGTTTTTTTTTTTGTAATTTTAATTTAAAAGTTAATTCAACAGGAATAAGAATAATTAAAAAAAAAAATTAATTAATTAAAATACGTAATTATTTAATTAATTTTAATTATTTATTTATATGAAGGAAAAAAATGAAAATATTTAAGTAAATCTTAGAACAAATGTTATTGTTTTGTTGTGCTTAAATGGTGTTTTGTTACAGTTTTATTTAATTAATTATAAAAAATTATTTTCCTGCACCATACCTGTTAATTAATTAAATAATTAATTGATTAATCAACGGGGATTTTTTTTTTATTATTAAATACGCCGTACGGTTGTTTATTTATTTAACCAAAAAAAAATGTTTCCCTACATGGACAAACTTAAAAACCTTATAAATGTCACAATTATTTTTTCCTTTTTGGTTTGTTTATTAATTAATTTATAAACGTAATTTAATTATTTAATTATTGAAAGAAAAAAAAAACAAAAACAATTAACAATAGAGTGTCAAAAAAATTTTTATTATTTTTTTTTTCTTTGCCATAAATACTTAAATGTAAATAAAAAACACAAATGGAAAAAAATAAATTTTTATTTAATTAACGTAATTAAGGTAATTAATAAAAATTTAATAAAATCGAATAAAAATAAACCGTTTTTTAGACAAAACAATAAAAACACAAAAAAAAAATAATTAATAAATATTTAAATAAATAATTAATAAAAAAATAAATTTATAATTAATTTAATTAAATTAAGAAAATTAACAAACAAAAAAAAAATATATAATAAAAATTAATTTATTACCAAAAGAAAAATCATTAAAGTGAGAAAAAAAATTAAAAACGTAAAAAAAAAAACTTAAAAACTAAAATTAAGTTTAATAATTAATTAATTAATTAATTAATTAGATTAAAAAAAAAATAAAAATTTCATTTATTTAATTTAATTATTTATAAGCATTTAGTTGTTTAGTGAGAAAACTTAGTTATTTTTAGTAATAAACCGAGAAAAATATGCAGAAAAAAAAAGAAAATGAAGAAAAAATTTCATTAATTAATTAAGCAAAAAAAAAAAAAAAAACACAATTTTAAAAAACCTTTTTAATTTTTCATTTTTTCATTATTTAATTTAACTTAAAATAAATAAATAAATTAAATTAACTATTGTAAGGCAAAAAATAATAATAATAAAAAAAAAAAAAAAGAAAAAATTAATTAATTAATTAATTAATAAATAAATAAATAAAAAAAAAAAGAAAAAAGGAAAAAAAAAACAAAATGTACATGTTTAGATATTAATTATTATAATTTACTTAACTAAAATTAATTTAATTTAATTTAAATATAATAATAATTATAATTATAATTATAATTAAAAACAATTTAAAAATTAATTAAATTAAAATACAGCAACAAAAAAAAAAAAAGAAAAAATTAATAAAATAATTTAAAAATAAATAAATATTATAATATTAAGATAAAAAAAAAAAAAAAAAAATGCTTTGTTATTTCTTGTTCATTCGTCATCAGGGTGAACCCTGTTTAATTAGTAATCGATAAAGAATTTTTTCGTAACATTTGTGGTTTGTTACTTGGCTTGTGTACTGTGATTTTTTTTTATTTTCATGATCTGTTCTATGACTTTGATCATAGTTTTAGCGGTTTAAGGACACTTTCTGATTAAAGATAATTTATTAAAGAGTCCTACCATGTGTTTTTAGTGTTTCGTATAATTTTTTAAACAGCGATACCTAATATATGTGTCATTGGCTACATTTAGGTCGTACAGTGTTTATGGCCCTATAATTGGATAAAAATCTTTTATTAAAACAGAATGGTTTCGTTTTAGATAAATAACTATTTTCAGGTAAATGTGCAGATAAAATTTGAATGATTTCTCTCAACTGCGAATCTTCAGTAAATTTCGATTCGAATTGCCTGCTTTACCAAGGAAATTATTTTTTTTTTATATAAATACCCAATCGATTTATGAGTTAATCTTATTTCAATAGAGAAAAACTAATTAAAAAGTCGCACAGTCTCTCACTTTTGTATAAATAAAATAATTTATTAACCAACCCCAAAATATTTGTTTTAATTCATTTCTAATTAAACGAAATAAATGTAACAAAAGTAAGAAAACATAAGGTGAACTCACCTAATTCTAATTGACATCAATAACAAAATTAAAAAAAAAAAAACACAAAAAGCAGCAAAGAGAGAAAAATTAATTAAAAAAAAACAAAAAAGTCTTAATAACAAAAAATGGACCAAGGAAGCCCATCCAAATCGTACAAAACCACCAAAAACCCCTAAAGCTACTTATGAAAAACAAAAAAAAAAAAAAATCCTATTTATAGACAGAAAACAGCCGACCTCAATTTAATTGTGGATGAAGAACACAAAAAAAAAAAAAAAACATAAAATTGTCCTTCCAGCTGAATTTTTTAGAAGGAACCGAAGAAAAGCCTTACCGGTCCTAATTAATTGATTTAATTTCTTTGGTGGAAATAAAATTATAAATTAAAAAACGAAAAAACTTTACCAACCCCAATGGAAAGTACTCACCACCCTTCATTATTGGTTCTATTTGCTTTAAAAAAAAAAAAAAGATTGTTTTTCTTTTCTGTGTTTAAATGAAAAACGATGAAGTTGTAGCAAAACGTCTCAATGATACGATGTCACAATTCTTTATATTACGTCTCGAATCATAAATTCATTAGCGAACTAAGGTTTCAAATGTCATTTAATTAGCCCTCCTAGTTTCATTATTATTTCTTTATTTTTTTTTAAACATTTTTATTATAAAACAGAGAGAATTTTTTTATTTTTTTTTTATTTTTCTTCTTTACAATTTCATCCCTCGACATTTGACTAATAAACATCAATTGTGCGCTTCCCAGTGTTTATTTAAAGCAGAAACAAAAATTAAATGAGATTCGTCTTACATGAAGGAATTTTTTTTTTCGCTATTTTCATTTTTTTTCTTTCTTTTATCCAAGAAAAAATAATTTAATTAATTAAACAAACAGAAAATGTTGTTTTTTTTTTTCTGTACAATTTTTATAATCCTGAATTAAGAGAAAAGAAATTACATAAGGAGAACAGAATTTAATTTCAACACCCGACAAAGTGTTGATTTTTATTTGTTTTCTGTTTTTTTTTTTTTTTGCTATTAGCGTTAATGGTTAATGCTAATGTTGACAGTGGATGGGAATATATACTTCTGGGAATTATTTGTCCATTTTTCTGTACAGAATAAAATTTAAATTAATTTTTTGTTAATTGTAAATAAAGATTCTAGGTAGTCTGGTTATTGTTGGGATTCTTACAAAATTACAGCCGTTTCAAGTGAAAAAAAATAAGAAAATTACAGTTTCCATCGATTTTCAGAGAAAATTCCGCAAGAAATACAAGTAAAACAGAGAAATAACTAAAGAAACGCATTAATAACAAAGAATTTAAATGAATTACAACGAAAACATATATCAAGTGTTAAGTAATAAAATTATTATCACCATCTCTCTACAATTCCGGTTGGTTTATCATTCCAAACTACTTCCAACACCTATCTCTGTCATGTTTTTACCTACTATTAATTCATTTTCTCATATTTTCTGTGTAACCCATTTTTTATCACCAAAAGTTTCATCGTTTTTAGTAAAAGGTAAAACGAATATAAAATTTTAAAACCATAAATTATGACTTAATTTCGTCGTTTTTTTTTTTTTTTTTTGTATTAAAACCCGATTGTAAGTTACTAGAAATGATGTAAATCAGTTAAAAATTCCTATAAATCAACCAATAAGTGTTTCATCCTGATTATAAATAATCATTTATTGTTGTTAAATATTTGTTTGTTCTCTTATTTCGCAAAACATAAGTTTATTTACAAGAAATAATGACTAAAAATGACAATTAAAGGGTTATCGTATTAGGGTGGGTGGGTTATTCAAAATGCGATAGTTAATACGATATGATAAAGATGAAAAAAAAACACTTCTTTATTCTTAATCCATCGCGCTTATTTAATAAGAACTTTAAAATAATTCAATATTGAATTAGGGGTAGAATTTAGGCCTAAATTTTTTATAACCTAAGTAATATAAAATTCAATTTACAAATCCATTAAAATATCTATTTATGTTTGATTCTTAATTATTAATCTCTATGAATGTTGTTTATATTTGTGTGTGGCATCATCATCATCATCGTCTTATGAAATTAAAAACAATTTTTCTGCACGTTGCATTACATAGCAAAAAGCTCGGTGTTATTATTATTACCATAGAGAGAGAGAGAGAGTGAAAAAAAAAACAAAAACCCTTTTCAGTAGTTGCTTAAGATGTGAAAATAAATAATAATTGCATGAAAACAGTGGACAGAAAATAAGTTTTTAAATGTATAAGAAATAATTATTGGTTGAATTAAAATGTAAAAGCACGGAAAATGGGTTAACATAAATAAAAAACAAAAAGAAGAAGAAAAAAACATTTTTTCCTCGTGTTTTAAGTTAAAACCACCAACCACCTACCATCAAATCATCAAATCCTACTAACAGCATTATTATTTTCCATCATCTTTTTCCACTGTTTTGTTGTTGTTGATGTTTTTTTTTTTTTACCATCTTAATCCATAGACAAGCCCTTTTTGCTATTGTTCACCCTTCGATTTTGTACAATAAAACTGAAAATGTTCATGTAGAGAAAATTTTCTTAAAATAACTGAACTGTACTGACAGAATCCATTATCCATGTTTCATAATTTTATTTTATGTTTTTCCTTTTAAAACACTGAAAAGATGATTTTTTTTTTTTTTTTTGTTGAAAACTTCTATAAACGTTAGACCATTGGTTGTAGTAGACAATTAAAAAAAAAAAAAAAAAAGAAGCCCTTCATTTCTCAGTGATTCATTTAAATTTATTTACAAAAAAACCTACGAAATATATGAGTAAGTTTCTGTTTTTTTATGTAACAGTAACGTCGTGAAAGTGATTTTAGACTAAAAGAAATTTCATAAATGAAAGTTAATTGATTTTTTTTGTTTTTGTATCAATTTTTAACCACAATTATCCCTTAATTAGCACTATTCAAGTTTATGCACGAAAATAAAGAAAATAACGTTGGTAATCCCTTAAAAAAATAATTTTTCCATTTAGTTTCTCTTTAAATTGTAAAAAAGAAAGCAAAGGAAAAAAGTCTTCACACAGTAGGTGGTCGCGCCTACAGTTTACAGTATTCAGGTGCATTTAATCGTCATCTACACAAATGAATTAATTCTAAAATAGGTGCAACGATTTGATTACATTATTATTGTTATTGTTTTGTTGCTTTTTCTTTTTTATTTTTTTTTTACATATATCTGTGTATTGTTTTACGATTACAATTCAGACAGACAATTATGTTTTGTTGTTTTTTTTTTATAATTTTTTAATAAACTCATTAAACCGTTGATTGTCTTTAATTTTTTTTTTTTTTTTTTTTGTTGCTTTTTCTTCTTCCTCTATTTTTATCTAAAGTAATTATATTTTGTATTGCGTATTCATAATTGTTTTATCTTCTTTTTTGTTTGTCATTGTTTTTCGTATTGATTAATTCTCTGATTAATATTGAGATTAAAAAATTTAAAAAAAAAATAATATTAATTTAACCGCCTCTGCTATAAACATAAAAAAAAAAACTGAAATTTCCTTGTATCGAGCAATAATAATAAAGAAATTTATACGAAACACAATAGGAAATTATAGAAAAAATTTTAATTTTTTGATTGAATTATTGATTTACTCTTCGATTTAAGGTGAATTGAGTTTGATTAAAGAGTTGGACAAGATGACCTGACCCCTTATAAACGTATTGTTGTCATTCCAATACTCTTTATTATTATTATTATTATTATAATTTTTTTAATTGTTTTATCCTCGTTTAATGATAGAAGAAAAAAATCATAAATATTCGTCTTGGCAGCAGCAACAGCAGTAGCATCACCATCAAAAAAGCACAATCAACATAATCATCTGTAGCATCGTACACTGCATTCTTTTATGTATTACAGCGTTGAAAGAAGAAAAAAAAAGAAAAATTAAAAAGAAAAAAACAAGCAGAGAAATTAATAAAATTAAATTAAAATAAAATTACAAAAAAAAAAAATGTACAAGGCGCATACCGTTGCATTCATCAAGACATTAAATACATAATTAAATTTTATTTTATTTTTTTTTTTTTTATTATTAAATTCATCGTCATCGTTTGGCTGTTTGGCTTGCGCTGCCTTTTTTATCGCTATCAGTCGCTTTAGTTGTCGTAGTCACGTCGTCGCATTTAACTATTTTCTGTACACAGTAATCAACTGTCTGGAAAAATAATTTTTTTTTTTTTAATTTTTTTTTGTTTTCATCTCCATTTAAACGTTTTTTCTTTCTTTTTTTTTATTTTCTTTAAATCCATCCATCTTTTAAAGTTATTTTTTTGTCTTCTTATAAAAATTTTTACCCCCCTATTGACTTGGTAACTTGGAGAAATTATGGGAAAATTAAATTTGTAAAACAGAAACAGAGTACAATCAAATTTGAAGACATTTTCCTTATTTGTGTTTCTAGAAAATCAGATAGCATAAGAATTTTTGGGAAAATACGTTAAAAATGTGTGCTTTTTAAATGGAATTAACTAAGAAATATACGCAGTAATTTATTAAAAATTATATTTGATTGAATAATAACAAACTTTACGGGTATTTTGGGTGGATATTTGGTGGTAATCCCATTTAGATCATAATTAATAGAATGGACAAATAAAAAGATGTTAGATCTGTATTACGCATTACTAAGCTTCTAAAGTGCATTTATTATATAAGAATGTCTGAAACTTCCCAACTTTTTTACCAATATACGCAGATAAATCCATTTCTAATTCCAGAAACGTAGAAACCTTGAAGTTTTCACCAAATTTCACTGACTTACAGTATAAACAATGTGACAACTGCATTCAAATATCTTACAGAATAACCACTTGGTTAAAAAAAATCCTAAATACCTAATAATGATGGTAAATTATCTCAAGAAGTATTTCAAATCATCGTTTGTTATTCTAGGAACGTTTAAATTCTGAAGTAAAAACGAAAAATTATTTATTTTTCATGATACAGACTGAAACTGATAAGACAAACAGACTTGAATTTCTAGGATTGATTTTCAAAAGTTTTCTATTTTTAAGGTTCCTCATTTTTCTATAAATCACTTAAGGATCCAAAATCCGAGTTATTTCTTATTTAAAATGTGTTTTTCTCACTCAAATTAAAAATTAAAGATTTCTAAGGCAATTTCGGAAAAGATTAAAGCATACAATAAATAAAAATCTTTTCATATCACTCTTACAGCTATTTAATTCATTACATTCAACCACTTGGGATAAAATTTCCTAAGAAAATAACAAAACACAAAAAAAAAATTCCTAGTAAACAGAAATGCAGAATTCACCGTCTCTATACAATCCAAGCAGCTTCAACTTGTGCACAAAAAAAAAAACTTTTTTGATTAACAAAAATACAAAATTTTACATGATTGCATTAGGAAAGATAATTACAAAAGTTTCTTTCGAATATTGTGAGTTAAGGTTTTTTTTTTTTACCTGTACACAAAACAAAACAAGCTTTTGGTATTTAAATTAAAAAAAGAAACAAAAATTATTTTGCAACAAGAAATGCAAAAAAAAAAAATTTTTTTTATGTTTTCAATTAAAGACTCCGCCCTAAATAATTGTAAAAAAAAAAAAAATTTTTTTTAATATTATTTCAACAAAAACACGACATTTGCTAAGGTAAGTTACGTAAATTGTGTAGCTTTTAGAGGTGAATTAAGACACCAAACACACCATTACCGCGTTTGTTGTTTTTAATTTTTTTTTTTTTGCTGCCTTAGTTTTTGCATTATTAAATAATTTTTATCGTTTTTTTGTTTTCTTTTTTTTTAGTTTGTTGCTTTTATTGCTTTTTTGTGTGTTTTTAAAACTTCTAAACTGATTTAAAAGCAAAGGTAAAGAAAGCAAAGCAAAAATAAAAAAAGAAAGCCAACCATACCAGCCATAATCATCACCATAAGGTTCTATGTTAAGTTTTTTTTTTTTTTTTTTTTTTATTATTATTTAGTAAAAATAAAGAAGGAAAAGGGTTGCATGTAAGCAACAAACAATAAAAATTTAATTTTACTTTAAATTTAATTAAAAAAAAAATAAAAAGTTTTTAATAAAAGAAACGCCTACCGGTTGACCACCAGCATTACACATAATGCATAATCGTTAAAAGCACAAGAAATGAATGAAACATTTTTTTTTTTTTTTTTTTTTTTGCAAAACGGACATCTTGACGCAAAATTATATGCAAAAAAAAAAAAAATGTAAATACGGACACGGCACAACCCAATAATAGCCAACAACAACGAAAAAACAGCTAAATAAACGCCTCATAGTTGAATTTACATAAAATTAAATTGAAAATAAAAAAATATTGTTTTTCGGTTAGCGAATCAAATTGTCGCCAGTTGTTTGTTCTTTTGCTATTTAATTGCATTTGCAAAAAAAGAATTTATTTTTTAATTAAATTAAATAAACGAAAATAATTTGTTATTAGAAACAGCAACAACATTAATAACAAAAGTAACGAAAACACTGAATGCTGGTGGTAAAGGAAATAATTTTGTTTGTTGCTGGTTCTGTTTTGCAGAATTTATTTATTTATTTTTTTTTTTTTTTTTTTTTATTCTTAATGTCATATAGACATGCCAACGCGGTTATAGATATATTAAATGTTGTTGAAGCGCCCTTTGGTTTGCACTTTTTGTTGTGTTTGCTGCATTTTTACCTTTTTGGTTTTGTGTAAATACCTTGCTCACTTTTTTTTTTCTTTTTTTTTTATTATTTTTATTTTTCTTGTAATTTCGCTGTAATAAAATTATGGTGGAAAAAACATTTTCATTCAATTTTTTTTTTTTTTTTTATGGATTCAAAGAACTTTTTTATTTCCCTTCATTTGAATAAAGAACGATGATTGTTGATTGTCGATTGTAGTGCATAGAGAAGGTTTGTTGAACGGTTCTTTTGCCTTTTAAGAAGCCAGAACTTTGACAGTTTTTATTCATTTTTTACTTTGTCTTGCGTCTAAAAATATCAGAAAACTGAGTTTCTTTACAAATATTTACAAAATTCGAATTTTTCAAAAGAAAAGCTATAAAAATAAGGAAAATTCCTTAAAAGATCCAAAATTCCCAATTAAGAAAAATTTTTTTAACGATTTTTCGTCCAAGCTAACCGGAAAAACGAAACAAAGTGACTGTAAAGGACAAAAACCTTTGAACAAATCATAAAAAACTATTTTTCTTCCAGACCCACCGGAAAAACGATGAAAATTGATTTTTTCATTTATAATTTCGCCAAAAATCATTAATTTTCTCAATAAAAACCTCAATATTTTAAGCATACCGAATAGTTTATTTACAAAAAGGTCCCATCACATATAAAAGTTCTCATCACTGATACATTACAATGCATCCAAACAATAATAACGAAATGGCGAACATCTGAACAACAGAAGTTTCATTGTTTTTTTCCTCTGTTTGTTAAGTAAAAAAAAAAAAAAAAAGAAAATTTAAATTACAGCAAGGTATAATAAAAAAGCAAAAAAAAAAAAAAAAGTGGCAGCCAAATGGTGGAATTTATTTTTTTTTCTTTTTAGTCTTCTTCTTTATTTTACCTTTATGTTTCTTTTACATCAAAATTCCTGTCCAGTTTATTATTTATGCAAAAAAATAAAAAAATAAATAAAATAATAAAATATAAATAAATGAATAATAAATAAAAACGCGACTCTGTCATCATCATCTTCAATGTCTTTACAAAAAAATAGAAAGAAAACAATAATAAAAAAACAAAAAAACAAAAAAAACAAAACTTGCATAAACAGGAGAAAAAAGCACTAAAAAGGCAACAACAAGAAACGTTTTTATTTTTTTCTACTTGTTGTTGATGGAGTTTTAAACTTACCATCATTGTTGTTAGCCAATCGTAAATGATTGCAGCATATTAACAACTATATAAAGAGAAGAAAAAAATAACATTTTTTTTTTTTACTTTTATTTATTATTTCTTCATGATAATAAATTATTTATTTAATAAAATAAATGGTAAAGACAACAAGCATAAAACGTAATTTATACCAGTCGCCATTTTTTCTTTATGTTTTTTTTTTTCTGTTTTTCTTTTTTAATTTTAATTTTAATTTATATCGATGCAGAAAACAGGAAATTTTTTGTTTTCTTATTTAATTTATTTAGTAATTTGCATATGAAATATATATAAAAAAAAAAAAAAACAATTTGTTTATTATTTTACCTTTACTTCTGACTTTTATTTCTTTTGAAATAAAATTAATTTAATTAATTATTAATAAAAGAAAATAATATATGTTTGCTTGTTTTTTTTTTTTTTTTCTGTATATTACACACGTCCATCACATGTCTACAGGTTTTTTTTTTTTGTATTTTTTTCTTTTAAACTCAAAAAAGAAGTTTTTATTTTTTTTTTTTTTTTGTCATAAATAAGGAAAAAGTATACAGTGGTTACCATTTTGTTGAAACTTAAATGTTTTTAGTGCATTTTTATTAGATTAAAGCAACCAAATAGAAGCCAATATAGTATAATAGGTAAAATAATAAAAGAAACTAATCCTGAAACACCGTACTCGCAAATAAATGTAAAACTATTCTTCAGTAAAGATCAGCAAGTATTTTTAAGACTATATCAATCATTAAAGACTTTCTTTAAAAAAAAAATCGTCAAAAATGTGAAAGCTTACAAAAAATCGCTTTACAAATAGTCTATAACATTTAAACTTCTGAAAATAAAATCCTAAAACACTAAAAACCTATTTTATTCAGTTAATATTGCTGAAAAACCAATAACTGTCAAACCTAGTGCTATTACCTTGTGCTATTATTACAAACAAATTTAAGTACAAAATCTTTAAGTTCGTTTGCTCCAGAAAAAGTTTTCTTCTGTAGATAATTCAACTTCAAATTAAAAATTTCTGAAAGACTTTTAATATATAAATCACAAAATTTCCAGTACACAGAACTAACCTGTATGCGCCTAAAATCCCATGAAAATACTCCTAAATTACAAATATTGTTTTCAGAAGATTTTTCCAGAAGAAGGTACAATAAATTATAAAAAGAAATACCTGAAAGACTTATAATAAAACTTCAAAAACTTCCAAAACACATAACCAAGCTATTAATCGATTAAAATCACTAAAAATTACTCCTGAAATGAAATAAAATTAATTTTCAGAAGTTTTTTCAAATAAATTAAAAATGTTTGCTTCGGTGTATCGAACATAGACGATTATCTACTATAAAAAAAAAAAAAAAAATGTCACCAATATGTCAAACCCCGACTGTAGAAAAATTTAATTTATACGCACAGAGCTAATAACAGCAAATCGATTTAATTTTTTTTTTTTTTTTTTTTTTAATAAATTTTTATGTCAATCGATAATTTAATATTTAAAAATTCTTACCTTGCATTTTGTAATAATAATTTATTATTATTACAAATCGTTATTATATTATTAATATGAATAAGAATTTATAAAAATTAAACCATTTATTGTTGTCGTTTGGTTAGTTTTTATAAATATATATATATTTTTTTTTAATAAACATTTCTCCTCTGCTGGTCGTTAGTTATTAATTTATTTAAATTTTTTTATTTTTTTAATATTTAATTTACGCTGTTATTATAACTGGAAATAATATTTATATATATATATATATATATATATATATATATATATATATATAGTTTTATCGAATGAATTTAATTAAAATAGGAGAAGAAGTAAGAAAAGTAGAAGAAAAAAAAAAATGTCGGAAAATGTCATTATTTATTGCGTTGTCTATTTGTAGCATTGACTGGTTATATTATTGTCGTTAGTTTATACAATTATTATCGGTAATAAATATTATAATTGCAAACAAGTAATAAAGTTAAATTAACTACCTAGTAGATATTATATTAACTTCATTATTAGATTGCATTTAATTCATATTAACTCATAACGTTATTAAAACTATGTGAATAGAAAATTAATTAAAATTATTTAAAAAAAAAAAAATAATAATAATAATTTTAATTACTTTTGTCGATATATAAATAAGAAATAAAAATAATTATAAATTAAATACGGCTTAAGCATGAGTGGTTATATTTTTAAAACCACAGATTAACTTAAAACAATTAACAAAATGCATTTTATCAGTTGTAACACGATCAACATAAATGTCTCATAATTATGTATCGATTACAGCGTAAATAAACCGCATAGCATCAAACAACTTTTCACCTGTAATGATGACTTAAATATGTGTGAAAAGTGTTAACCAAATTTTAAAATTTAATATGCAAAAGTTTTTTTCATGCCAAATCTTGAATTATTTTCAATTAATTTTATCGTCAATTCGATTAGTTTTTTTCTTTTTTTTTTCCTCTTTCTGATTAATTATAAAATTCACGTATGTGAATGCTGTATGTACTCCCTTATCTAATAAAACTCAATTAAAAATAAAGAAAAAAAAAAATTCTCAAAATAAGATTTTCAGCTAAAACACAAAAAAAAAAAAATTAATAAATTCCCATCGCTTCAGAAGTGACTCTAATATTAGTTTAGCTTTCCCATTCTTAAAGATAATCCTATGAAGGGAAAAAACCAAAAAATATTTTACACCGTTTAATCCAAAACGGTAATTTTATTATAAATAATTATTTTTTAATTATCTAATGTTATTTTAATATTTTAGTTTAAAAATACAAAAAAAAAAAATGTTTTTTTATGTCGGGAAGAAATTTTTGTTAGAAAATTACTTAATTACCTATTTTCGATAAAAACCACTTTAAGCATTAGCACCGGTAAACAACAACCAATAAAAATATAAATTAATAACACAAAAATGTTTAGCTAGTAGAAGATAGAAGGTGGAGGTGAAAAAAAACGCAAACTTTTATAAACTATTTAGTCGGGTTATTTATCGCAGGTTGAAAATATTAATAAATTTGTAATAAAAAAAAAAAAAAAAAGAAATTTAAATTAATAAAATAAGTTTAATCGAAGACAATTTAAGGGTTGAAATAGTTTGTCAACAACCACATGAGTGTAGTTAGAATGTACAGTCCGTACAACTTATGATGAGATCATTAGAAATAATGAAACGTAGAATCTATTTGCTAAGGAACTTCTTTTACTGGAATTAGCCTGTTTTAGCATTGAGCTTTTTGATTCGCTAAAATCATCATTTTAAAACGTAAATGTCTACGAATGTAAATTCAACACATTTCATTTAAAGAAGGTCCGGATACTCCTACTAAAGAATCTAGCATTAATTTTAACTTCTTTTAGAGATTTTGTGGAAAATTGGTATCTAAAAACAAGCAGCATCAGCTACTTTTACTATTCCATGGCAGAAACTAAATTCCTGCGTTTCTGGATTTTGTGTCGCTTAGCTTAGTGTCCTGAAGGAGATTTTTGGAAGTAAAACTTAACAAATTCCATTACAAATTTAACTCTGGTTTACAACATAAAATTTTATTGTTCTTTAATCATTCAAATGAGATCCTACTGTAATACAAATTATTTAATTTTTTTAATCCGGGTTTTTCTGTCTTTTTTTTTTTTAGTTTAAAATATTTTTTTTTTCCATAATTTTCTATGAGGTATTTTCTGTATACTTTGGTTAATTTTCCTCTACACACATGATGACGTTTTTTCTTAGTTTTTTCATCTTTTTGTATTTGTTGTACTGTATACGAGATATTTCTACCTAGATGTTATTTTAGAGAAGGGTTGTTTTTGTTTAAAAAAAGAAAAAAAAAAAAAAAAAGAAATATTTTTTGTTACTATTTTTCGGTGGTTTTAGTAATAAAATGTTAAAGCATTCTGTATAAATAAGACTTTAATGTTGTTGGTAAGCATTAGATGTTGTATGTAGTTTAACGCTCTATCGCTCTGTAGTGTAATTGAATCATAGGCTAATCTCTCTAAGTTATAATATGATTAAAATTATACCCCACCTGTTTATTATATACATTTTGTTTTTTTTTTTTAATTTTAATTTTAATTTTATATTAGAAAATTTATGAATAATAATAATTTTTTTTTTTTTGGTAAATTTCTTTACTCTTCTTATGGATTTTCTTCAATTTATTAACAGAAATGTTGTATTATTTTTTATTTATTTTATTAATTGATTAGTACACTAGAGAGTATATAATTACTACTTTATTCGATGTTTTTAAAAGCTTTGCCGATCACAACAATCATTAATAAAAAAAAAAAAAAAGTTTCATCAAACGTTAACAAAACCGCTGATAACAGATAGTAAATAAAACAAATTTTTCACCATCTTCAAGCTTTCAGTGATTTAAATAATCATAATCTCATCTTATTGATTTCCCATCATTTATTTCTCTAGTTTAAAAACTATAATTAGAGTAAAAAAAAAAAACTAAAAATAATTTTCTTAATTAAATAAAAATTAAAAGTTCAAAGTTTTCTACACTTCACGACATTGATTTTAAAGCTGCTTTTTTTATTTATTTATTTATTTATTTAATAAAAACAACAAGTCACGATATTTGTCTTTTATTTATATATTTATAAATCGTTTTGATAGTCACTATCCGTGCTGTTATCGTTTAACATCGTAACGTATCGTAGTCGTTGCTTTAATTTAATTTTTCTACAAAATTACACTTGATCACGTTTTATTTCACGATTTTTCTCTCTTTATTAATTGGAGAAACATAAAAAACAAAAAAAAAATCGATTGATTTGTTTTTCTTTTATTAAAAATTAATTGAAAAAAAAAAAAACAACGGAAAAGAAAAACGAAAGGACGTAAAATGCATTTTTTTTTTTTTTGATAAATTTAAATCACCGGACTCAGTTGATTTTTATATGATATTACGTTACATCCTACCTTTTATTTTATTTTGTTTTTTTTTTTATTAGGTAAAAACTAAAAGGACGACCGAGTCAACGAAAATTATGATGTAGACAATCCACAATTCGTTTATGTTTATTTTTTTCTTGTTAATCAAAAAATATTTTTCTTTTTTGCTGTTGCATTTTGCATTTTTATTCTCTTGATCGACGTAAGCAGGGTGATTTGTAGTTAAATTTTAAATAAATAAATCAATGGACAAATAAAAATAAACATTTTGTTGGGTGCCCTGTGATAGTTTTCTTGTTAATTTTTTTTTTTTTTTTTTTATTAAAATTATTAATAATAACGATTGAGTTTCAATAAATTTTTTTTTTTTTTTTTTTTATATAATAATAAAATTCGATTTAGTTTGAGGGCAGTCCGGTATAAATTTAAAAAGTTTGCATTCTAAAACCTGTAATTTTACCGGCAGTTTTTTTTTTTGTGAATTAAATACAAAACGTAAAAGAAGCAAAAAAAAAAAAAAAAAACACATCAGTTACCCATCAGAATGTGTGGTGAATTTGGTTGATTTGTTATTTATGATCTCGATATACATTTGATTGGTTATTTAGGGCAAAGAATCGATTTCATATTTGTAGTTTTTTTTTTTTTTTTTTTTTTTTTTGCGTTTAATTTAAAGTTAATAAAATTCGTTCGTTTTTAATTTTAAATAGAGAAACGTTACGTGATCAGAATATTTTAGAAGATTTATATTATTATGAAAATTATATAAAAAAAAAAAAAAAAAAAGCGAAAGTACAGTGCAGTCTCCTTTTTAAATGTTTTTATTCAATTCAACAAAGTATAGAAAATATCTGCAATTAGCTAATTTACTAACATTTTTCTGCTAACTCTGGTTCTCTAATAGATCCGCCGGCAATAAAGCAAGCAATAAGCATGAGACAGATAAAACACTTAATATAAATCGTACAGCTATTAAACAGGTAATCAAGCAACCAAAATCTCAATCTTAAATACAGAAGTAAAACTCTACTGTTAAGGAAAAAAATTTAATTTTTATTCGCGCTTTTCCACTATTAAATTTAATGATGATGATTTCACTACTTAAAATAAAAAAAAATTTCTTTGATAATCGTTTAATGGTTTTTACAGCATTTTCTAATCACTTTTTATAATCAATGAGTGATTTGATTTACTAATATTTTCCACTTGAAAGAAAGTAGAAAAAAAAACAGTTTTTCCACCTTGTCCTGTTTTTTTTTTTCCTTCTAAAAATCAAATTTTTAATTTCCTGTAGCACAGCACCAATCAAATGTTCGATGATACCGTTAAAATTTATATTTGATAACAATAAAGAATAAAGTATAGAAATTTTAACAAGAAAATCATAAAAAAAACTCAAATTCAGCGCGTGTTATACAAAAGAGCGAAAAATCAGCGAAAAAATTTCGCAAAAAAAAAAATAAATTTTTACATCGCATCCCTAACTCTTTTTTTTTTGGTTACTTGCTTATAAATAAATCCTTATATAACCTAAAGCAAACCAATTCTTTATCAACAAAAATGTTGTTAAAAAAAAAAAGACAAGACAACATAAAGCAACATAACTAACAAAATAATGCATGAATGTAACAAACCATCCTTACACCGTTTATTATAGGGAAAAAAGAAAAAAAAAAAACACAAACATTTTTATTCTGGTGTGTCATCCTTAACTTTATTGCTTTTGATACTCACTAAAATTTATATAGTTTCGTTATACGAAAATTTATTTTAAAATAACACAAATGGTGGTAGCGTCAACGTTAACGTTAACAATAACGTTAACGTTAACGTCGCTACAGCACCCAACATAAAGTATATTACTGGATAGGTACAACAGAAAACTATTCATTGCATAAAATATTTTTTAAATAAATAATAAAAAATAAAGCAGAAAAGGAAACCTTTTATCTTTTATAATGTACTTTCTACCACGAACTTCAATATCCACTAAACAAAGCATCTTAAAACAGACGAGAGAAACAAGAAAAAACAAAAATTATTATTTTTATTTTTTTTTTTTTTTGCTGCTGCTGCTCCTTCTGCTAGTACTAATAAAACAAAATAATTTCGGGCTTTCCTAGTTAAACCAAGAACATAATTTCGATACTAAAAAAAAAAAAAAAATTCCAAATAGAAAATTTATTATCAAAAAAAAAAAATAAATAATAATAATAATAAAATAAATTTTTCCTATTTACTTTTGCAAATCCCATAAAATAGTAACAGATACTTGAAAACCACTATACGTTCCTTTTGAAATAAGGAAAAAAAAAACAACTGAAAATTACATAAAAAAGTGAATAAATTGTTGCTGGCATAAAAAGTCTTAAAGTTATTGAATATAACGAATTGTATAGGTAAATTTCTAGTTAAAGACAAAAATTATGACTTAATCATACTCATATCCTTATTTAAAGTAAATTATCGTACTTATCAGCAAAAAAAAAAAATTATTGTTGAACAAGCTGAAAGCAAAAATTACCAAAGCTGACAAATAAATCCTTAAATTAAGAATCAACTAAGGATAAAAATAAATTCTTTTTTTTTTCTGTCATATTTTACAACCACTTATAACTAACCGCAAGAACTAAACAATTACCACACAACCGGACTATGTTTAATTTTTTTTTCTGTAGGATCAACAACAACAACGATACGTAACGTAACGTAAGTATTTACTGGACCACAAAAGTTTATCGAATTTCCTTTTTTCATTCGTTTTATTTGTTTGTTTATATCGATATGGGCGAGAGAGATGTAAAATTTTTTTTTTTTTTTATTAAATATTCACATGCAACAACAAAACAGAAAAAGTAAAGAAAAAATGTTTCTAATAAATAGAATTATGATGTAGGGATGGTTTAGATGGGATAGAGAAATTATTATTGCTATTAGTAGAATGATGACGACAATACAGCTTTAATAATAAAATAAGTATTTAGTTGTGTGGTCAAATATGGAAAAAGGAAGTGGCTTATAGAAATTTATTAAAGATATTTCAGAAAAAAAAACTAACTAAAATTATTATTTTAGAGATTTTCTAGTGGTCAGTTTATGGTTAAAACTTCGTTATGTTTGTTAATAGCAAGGTGAATTTTATATTGTTATTATTATTATTATTATTATTATTTCATCTGTAGAATCCACCCAATTTTACTATTATCATAAACCTAAACGCAAGAACCCTTTTAACCCAACTGCAATTTAGAAAACGACAAAAAACATATTTTTAAGGAGTTTTAAACATATTTTCTTGTTGTTATTTATACAAATTTTATGCGGCATTGCATATTCAGTTTTCTCAGTAAAGTCTTAGTCGTTGTATCCATGAAGCCTTGTAGCTATTACAGGATTAAACTTAAGCAGAAATAAAAGTTTACGTTTTTTATTAATTTTTCATAGAAAAAGGGGATGAGCTTTCATAAGTTTTTTTTTTTTTTTCTTGTTTTAAGGTGAGTTTAAATTGTTAAACAACAATAACAGCAGCAAACAGCAATAGCAACAACAACGGGTTGGTCAATGTTGTGACGACAATAATCAATTTTACTACAAGACTTACAAAACAACTGTGAACGTTTTGTTGAGAATGTTAAAATAAAAATAATAAAGAAACCAGAAACCTTTGGTTCAGTTGTTTCGGTCAAAACTTATATATAGGAGGTCGTTTTATGGATGTATCTTTACGGTAACAAAATAAAAGCAAAAGAAGATGAAAAGGTCTCATTATACACAAGGAACATGTTTGGTAAGAGTAAATTTTCACCAAAAAAGAAAAAAAAATTACCTTTCAACCATCTATCTTAAATCGATGCTCTATCACCTACACGAATTTTATTATTTATATACTGGTGGCTGGATAAAGCATAAAACTTTGTGTCGACAAATCACGAACGAATATATATATATATATATAACTATCGGTGATGGATTTAAATATTTTATAAAATAAATATCAAAGAAGTTTTTTATTTTTCATAGTTGATACATTGGTAAATTGGGTGGCTATTGCCGGTTCTATTGCTGCTGTTACAACAAAACTCTGTACGTTGGAAAGTAAAAAAAAAAAAAAAAAAAAAAAGAACAACGAGAAGAAATTAATAAAGAAACATAATCTACACTGATAAAACCAACAGACAAACAAAAAAAAAAGGACTTAAGCTTTCGTAAAGATTTTACAGCAACAGTAATAACAAATAAACATTAGAAAATCATCAATTTCCATCCATAGTTCTCTCTGTTGTCCAGTCTAATGGTTTACTGTTTTAATTGGGGTGGATGGTTACACCTTCTTTGTTTTTTGTTTTTATTACTTAAAAGAGTGCTACAGGCGTCAAAAATCAAAAAGGTCGTTTGTGAAATTCTAGATTCGTCTTTCATCAACAAAAATTACTAAAGCAAAAAAATAATAATTTAACTATGGTCGAACGTGAAGACTAGAAAACCAACAAACTAAACTACAAAACATCAAAAAAAAAAAAAAAAAAAAACAGAATTTTGGATAACAAAAATATTAATAACGCTTTTGGCTAAATAAATTAGAAACATTTTGAGTAATTAAAGCTTTTATATAGATTGGGTGATTTTTTGGGTTAGAAATGAAATAAGAAAAACAAAAAAAAAAAAATTTTTTTTTTTCTGTTTTTTTGTTCAATAGATTTAATCTGTGTGCTTTTGTTGCTATTTTTTTTATTTTTTTTTTATTTATTTCCTTTCTCAGTAACAACTGACTTATCTTTTGACTTAAGTTAAGCATAAAAAATATTAATCTATCACGTTTATGTTGTTTAAATTTCTTCTTCTTTTTTTTTTTTATATATTACAAGAAAACACGATTTTAATCAAAAATAAGACAGAAAAGAAATTTTTTTTAGATTTAATTTAATTTCATATGACGATTGGATTTAATAGTGATTTTGAGCTGCTTTTTTTTTTTTTTTTTTTTTTATCAACTTTAAGCTATTTTATGTATATAAAAAAAAATGTAATTTTCTTTTATTTCTTTGTTTTCACAATTTATTTTATTTTAATTCGGTAATAACGACGATAATCATCTTTTCTTGTATTTTTTTTTTCTTTTAGTAAAATTACATAATTACACTTTGTATTCATTCAGTTAACAGAAAGGTAGTTAAAGTTCAAATTACTGAAGTAAAACATAAGCAGAATAAAAGAAAAAAAAAACTATTTGTTAAGGCGACGGTGAACCTGACCTGCAACTTAAGGTACAAAGTACACACATAAAACAGAATTCAACTTAACAACAATTTAAGTAAAAGGTAAAGAAAAATGTAGAAAATTTTATGAAAATTAAAATGGGGGATGAAAAGAAATGTACAATGGAAAAGAAAAACTAAATCAAATATTTCACTTGACCACACGTATCGTTTGTTAAAGGTAAAATGTCACTTGGCTTTCTTGTAGTTAACAAAAATATCCCCATAAAAAATTATTACAAACATTTTTTTTTTATTTTTCTACTTTTGTTTTATATAATTAAATACTAAGCAATTGTATTTTCTTATAAATATTTATGATTTATGTTTTATGTTTAAATTTGCTGTTAAATTTATTGATAAAATAAAAATGTATTTTTTTCTGCGCCAAAATGTTTACTAAAATAATTACTTTAATTTACCTGATTAAACAAAATTAATTTCTTAGTTTCTAATTTTTTTTTTTAACCCTAAAATACTGCTTAATTACTTTTGAACGCTAGTTCTAGTTTTTATTGACGATTTTTCTATCGAATTATAAGAAATAAATAAGAAAAAAAAAAAAACAAAGTAAAATCTCCACACATAGCAAAGGTAAATTATAAAATTCATTCATCATTAAAATTGTTAATGGATGTTTTTACTTTGTTCGTTGCATATATAAGATGTGTGTATTTTTATAATATTTAAGCAAAAGTTTCATCCTATCAACGTATTAAAACAAACACTTTAATAGGATTAATTTCAATGTTGCTATTCTTCGCGTTGTTACTTTTTCATTATTACTTCTTTTTTTTTTTTTTTTATTATTATTTTATCATGATTTTTATTATTATTATATTTGAATAGAATAATAATAATAATAATAATAATAATAATAATAGCAGAAAGGAGAGTGGAATTTCTGTTCATACAATTTTAACATGACAGATTGTAAAACATCACGAACCTATTTAGTTAACGCAGCAGTGAGGAACTATTTAAGTGTTTTCATTTATTAATTTTATTTTTTCATTCTTTATATTGCTGTTGATTTAAGTTAACAAAAAAAAAAAATAAAAATAAAAATAATGTTTCTATACTAAAAACACACATTTAATTCTAAAAAAAAAATGTTATTTTCATGATAGAAAACTTTTGTCAAATTAATTAATAAAAATTGTTTTTTTTTTTTTTTTTTACATCGTATAACATAATAATTTTAATCACCTTAATAAATTGTTATTGATATTAATAAAACGTTTTTTTTTTTTTCCCTTCTTCTGTTAATAACTATAAATAAATCAATAAATTATTTATGCGGTGATTTGTTTTAATTAATTAAAAAAAAAATATGATCAAGGATTTATTTTTATATATTTCTCTTTTTCTGTTAATATCCGATGATTTTAATATAATGTTTTACATTATTAATTTGCAGATAAATTATTTATTATTACTCTATAATGATGGATCAGTTCAAGGAGGATTTTTTGAATGGAGAAAAATTATAAAAAAAAACTTTATCGGATGTGTGATTGTAGAGAAAAGAGTTACGAACTGATAAAATACAGGAAAAACATCACATTATCGATTGTTTATTGTAATAATCGACGAGAAAAATAAAAACCTTTAAACATGATTATTAAAAACTGATTGTTGACAATAAAATCATATAAAAACCACAATAAATAGGGAGACAATGATTTTGTCAAAGTAAAATTGAATTTTAAATCATTGGAATTTAATATAAAAAAAAATTCGTATTTATAGGGAAAAATTAAAATAACGCGACTATCCTATAGCACAAAAACCGAAGAATTCATTATTGCAACAAACTAATTTAATAATAAAAAAAAAAATTCAATTTCACCAATCATCCACCAACTGTCATCGTTAAAATTGTTTTTAAATAATTCAATAAACCCGCAGAGAAGTAAAAAAATTCTACGCGGTTTTAAGAATTAAAAAACATAAAAAAAAAAAATACTCACAGATCCCTAATTCAAGTTGCTATGCGCCTAACTATTCCGTGAACAAAGAAAGTAATTTTTTTGTTAATGTTCCTGATCGGTTTCAAGAGGACAATATGAGTCGATTTTTTTTTCTGCAAAATCATTGTGATTGAATAAAAAATAAATAAAAAAATATTCACCGCGAGTTTTATTGCCGTGTGTCACAGTTTTTTTTTTTTCTTTTTTATTCCCGATTGAAATCATCAAAGTCATCGTTTTGCTGGCTGTCATCACCATGAATGACTTTCTCGATGACATTTACACCAAATAAATAATTTTTTTTTTTGTTTTCACACTTTTATTAATAACAAGAGCAGCAACTAAATGTCATCTGTCATATGACTCTTTTTTTTTTTAATTTATTGTAATCTTCTTTGTATTTTGCTCTATTAAAATCAACCCTCAGCTAGGTTTCTTTGGTTCTTTTGTTAATGTTATCTCCAAATGTCCTGCCTTGAATTTTAAATGGAGTTTTCAAAATTTTTTTTTTTTTCATTTTTACCGTCATTACGAAATTTAATTTTTTATTATGAATTTTGTAGGACATTTTTCTTAACTAATTATTTAAATATCCTGTCGTAAAATTAATATAGCGATATTTTCGCGAGCTAAAAACAGAAGAAATAGTAAATTGTCAACAAAAAGGTGTAGTTGTCAGACTAAAACGACCATAACTAAGATATTTTTCATCGAACAAAAGCATTTTATGTCTTAAATTGTTTGTAATTAAAAACAGTATGATCGTGCTGCAAAAAAAAAAGAAATTAAATTAAGAAAGTAAATCATTAATTACTGCCAAAAACGCAACAATTACCAACACAAAAACCGATGCAACGTCTCAATTATTATCTCGATTTTTCACGCTATAAATAAAATCATTTAGTGTTATAAATTAATTAAAATTAATATAAAATAATCAATAATATAAAACATCAACAATGGAATAAAAGAAAAATTCAATTATTTTGCAATTTTTCGGTTTTTTGTTGAATTAAAACTAAAATTTACAAAAAAATCTAAATCTGTGTTGTCATAATAAAAAAACAACCCTAATAGCATAACTAAAAAAAAAAAAAAAAAACAATTTCATCCTTTAAAACATCAACAACAACAACAACAATAACAGCAACAGCAGCAGCTACAACAATCGTGTTAAAAAAAAAACCATCAGCAGCAAAAAAAGAAAAAAAACGTTTGAAATTTCACTTTGAACGATGACGTAAACGTTTTCAATTGTTATATCGAGGGATATTAATTCAAGACAACACAAAAAAAAAAAATAAAAAAAAAATAGATACATCTTCGTTTTATCCTTTTTTTCCGGTTTTATTTTTTTTAACAATTTAATTCAATAAAGTAGCGAAAAAAAAAAAAAAAACTCAACAAATGCAATTTAATTTGATTTTCATTTGTGAAAGGAAAAAAAAATAAAATAAAATAAAGGACGAAATTTATTCATGAGTTTTCATTCTTTATTCATATACATCAATGTTGATGGAATTGTAACCTCAAATACTACTAATCCTGAATTGTAGAATTTCAATTTTAACGCTGTGTCACGGCGCCACAATTCATCTTTCTGACTGCGGTAGACATACAATGCTAAAAGGGGTTCAATTTTTATTTTTATTTTCCATAAAAAAAAAAAAAAAACAGCACAAATGACACAACAATAATAAATTCAAATCAGTAATCAAAACAAGAATTACGGAAGATGGAATAAATATCTTTTGGAATGTCATTGTAATGTACAGATTTTTCTTTATTTAATTTTTAACATATTTTTGGCAATTAAAAAAGTTTTTATTTTTTTTATTTTTTTTTATTAACGCTTTTATTATAATGACTTTTAAGCTTTCATATTTTATTTAAATTTTAATCTAATAATATTTTTTTTTCTCTCTCTCTTTTTTATTTTTTTTTATTAGATTAGATAAATTATGATAACGGTGAGTATCGTGAATTATAAGAATTTTAACGTAGATAATATATAAGTATATATGTGTGTAGATGAGAAATAATATTTTTAAGGGTGGTAAACACCCATTAACGGTGAAAGATAGCATTTTTAATACCAAAATATTGCCTTTTTCTTAGTTATTTATGTTTTTTTTTTTTTGCTGGCTGGCATCTTTACTTTTTTTTTTCTTTTTTTTCTTCTTTTTTTATCAATAAAAAGTAATAATAAAAATGTAAAGTCGCTTTTAAAGTAAGGGTTGGAGGTTTTAAACGTGTTACACAACAGTAGAAAAAAAAAAAAGAAAAAAAAAACAATCATAAAGCCAAAGATTTAAAGCTTAATCGCTTTTCAAAAATAATAATAATTCAATATGGTCGAATAATAATCGTAATATCTATCAACAGTTAATATTAACACCACCCTCGCGACCTTTTTTCGTTGGAAATAAATTTTTTTTTTTTTTATTTATATTTTCATTATTTTACAATACGTATAAGGGTGGCCTAAATGCCAAATATTATGTCATACAAACACAATTGGGTTGTGTTTTTATGTTCTGTTATTCACCAATTTAACTAGGATAATCCCGTATTTTAAATTTTAGTGAAAACGCGACGTTTCGCCTTTTATTTTTTATCAACACAGAAAATGATTATTAACGGAAATGATCCGTAACAATTTTTTTTTTTTGTTGCTAATAGGGTTCTTATATTTATGAATAAAAACCGAAATTATTGTCAAAATTCAACAACTGTGGGTGTTTACTATGCAATTTTATCCGGTTTTAAAGGTAAGAAAATCAAAATCTTGGTTCACTTTAACGTCATACATTATCAATACGAATATATTGTGAGAGAGTAAAAAAATCTTTGTCATCAATGAGTAACGAGTTTATGACAACATTTTTTGTTTACCACTAAAGTCATTCTTTATTTTATTTTTTTTCCTACTGCCAACAAATATGAATTATGAATTGCAACGTATAAGGTGTCTACTGGCTGTTGTCAACGTTGATAACAAATTCATTTATCATATTATTTTACTGCTTCTAGTCCTTTCAGATGCAATGTTTGGCGACTTTTGTCACCAACGAAAAGTGTTATGTAATGACGTCAACAACAAATACACCAAATGCCAACCACTTAAAATAAGTTTTTTCTATTTTGTTCACGTTAAAAAATCGAATAGTATTTCGGAAAATAATAAAAAAAAAAAAAAAAATCCATCAAGAGAGTCACACTGTCTGTTCAATTTCTGTTCTGCGTTTTTCTAGGGTTGTTTTCTCTATGCTTTGCTAAATATATGATAAATGATGATGTGGAAATGTGACAACAAACCAAAAATAATAGAAGAAAAATTCACGATTTTCATATTGTATTAACGTTAGGACTGGACGTGCAGAAATAACTAAAACAAACAAAATTATTCCCTGTGTGATTTTTATCATTAAAATCCTGAAAATTAAAAAGAAACTTTTTTTTATTTGCTGTCCAAAGAATTTTAACATTTATTTCGTTTCTAGCTGTTTGAAAATTGATTTGTTTTTTATTTTATTTTATTTTGTATTAACCATAACAAGACAATATATATGCTCAACATATGCTGCTTGTTCTCTGCAATAATAATACAAAACGGCAAAAACTTTCTTTCAAACTTATTTTATTAATAAAAAAAAACATAGAAAAACATAGAAGGAAAAAATCGTTGAGAAACGTGTCGTTTTCTCTTTAAAAAATAATTAATCAAAATAATAATATATATATATATATATATATCAAGGAATATAACAATAGGAAAATTGCATCAATATTGCACATGTTGCTGTTAACTTGAATTAGATAGAAATCAATCAAAAAAATAAAATTTAAATTTATATTCTACGGTCTTGACATTTGTGTAACCAATTCAGCCAAAGATTCAAATAAAATTAAATCATCTTCAAAAAAAAAAAAAAGAATCTGTGTTAAACAATGGGGTTAGTTTGGTGAAGAATCAAAAATCACTTTGAAATTTGGAAAGTATTGCGATTTTGATTCTAGTACTGAATTTTAGAAAAGCTGCTTCAAAAACCTTTAAAATACAGAGCGGAATATTTCATTTTTACATTCAGGAGTAGCGTGAATGTAGTCTAATCAAACACTTTGCATGCAATTAATATACTAAAAGCCCTAAATAACCACAACAACATCCCCATAAATCAAAATATTCCAAATCGGAAAATCTCCTACTGCAAACAAATCGCCAATAAAAGTTTTTTTTTTTTTTTTTTTTTGGTGTTCGTATTACAAATCGAATTTTCATTTTTTTTTATCCTAATTTCTGTATTAAAATTCATCTCTAAAATTCACCCTTCTTCACCACAATATTTATTTTTAAATAACCAAAAAAAAAAAATTATTTCTTGTTAATGCAAAAATGGCAAAATCTAATTTTCGTTAAGAAATAACGAAAAAAAATATATATACGTATATATTCAAAAAACAAACAAACAGCTTAACAGCTGTCGCGGGTGAATGATATGCAAATTACAAGCAGAAAGGCAGAAAAAAAAAAAAAGAAAGAAAATTTATCCAAAAATTCCCCTTTCTTTCCTTTAAAATAAATGTATGCTGGCTGGTTAGATGCATATTTTTCTTCTATATATATATATATATTTGCTGATGAAAGCGTTAAATCATTTAATACGCGACACAAAAATCATCATCGGCAAAAATAATGAAAATCCAATCGAAAATGCAAAAAAAACAAAAAAAAAAAAAGAAACCGAAAAAAGCAAATAAATCTGAAAAACTCTGTGCGTGCTGTGTTGTGTTTTGTATATTAACGAACAAAAATCAGCGCATATACACACACACACAGAGAATAAAAAAAATAATTTCCTAAAGGGGTGATGGGTTAAATATTTTATTTTTTTAAATACATTTTGTAATTTTTTTTTTTTTTTTTTTTGTTTTCAGGGGGTAGTTGAAAAGCAAAACACAAGTCAATAGCAACAAGAGCAGCAGAATAACAAAAAAAAAAAAAAATGTCACAAAAAAAAAAGATTTTTTTTTTTTTGTATTTAAATCATAAATACTTTGGTTATAGATGAAATTTTTTTTTTTTTTTATTTATTTTAAATCTGCATAAATATTCAGATAGCACGAATATTTAATATTTATTACTCTGTGATTTCCAGATTGTTAGGGATGGAAAATAAAAAAAAAAAAAAATTTTTTACAAACGAAAATAAATAAAATTATAAAACGACAAATGAAATTTGATTGGATGATGACAGCGAGTCAAATAAATTTTTTTTTTTTTTTTTGTTAAATTCTTCTTTACAATAATAATAAAAAAAAACCTAAATTTCTGACTTTTTATTATCAAATAGCTGATGGGGAGGTTAACAAACAAAATAAACCAAATAATACAAAAAAAAAAAAAATATCGAAAAACATATTGACAGGTTGTCGCCGTCGCTATCGCCATCGCATCATCACTCTGCAAATAAAAATGGAAAAGAAAAAAAAATTTAAATAAAAAAATAATTCATCCCCCATTCTAGGTGCCCGTTTTTTTTTAACATTTTTTTGTTCAGAAAGTTTAACACAACGAAATCGATTTAAGTGGTAATTTCTTATGCATTTGAAAAATTCTCATCATTTGTTTTGAAACTTGTTTCACGGTTTGATACCGATTTGCATTTTAAAGGATTTTTTTTTTATTTTTGCTTATCGTACTCACAATTACATTAAACATAAATGTTACAGCGATGAGGTTTGATAATAATTTTTGGTGGGATGACTAGATATTAGGTGACATTACGTTATGTAAAGTTAGTAAAAAAAAAAAAAAAATTAAGTTAAGTCCTGGTACTCACGGTTGGACAAGTTTTTACATGGATTAGGGTTGAAGCAATACGAAAAAAAAAAAATTATTTTATTATTAAAAAATAAATATATATATATAAATAACAAAACCGCAAGAATTATCTTGTTAAAAATAAAAACCCACCACGTCACTTTGTGTACTTAAAAAAAAAAAACAGCAAAACAGAAAAGTTACGAAAAGTTCGTAGAAAACGAAAAATAATAATAAAGAAGATCAGCGGCAATAAATCCTTTATGCTTTTTTTTCCATCTTATTTTTCTTTTACTTCGTCTTCAATTTTACTTAATAATCATTTTTCATCGATCAAAAAATTGTTGAGCAAGTAAAAGTGTAAATAAAAAATGTATTGGTTACGTAATATTTGCAGAGAATTTTATCAATGAAAAGTTTAAATCAAAAACTAGCAACAAGTGTTTTTGGAATAATATCAAACAATTAGTTTTCCTGAATTCTAACATTTATAAGCAACGAAATCGTAATAATTATACATCATACAATTTTTTTTTTCTTTAACTAAAAACTTATCTTCACTGATTATTACAGCGAAAAATGCACAAACAAACATTTTTTTTTTTTAACGAACTTGTCAACGCGCACGTGATATTTAAAACAAAACAAAAAAAAAAAAAAACTCTGGAAAAGGTGTGTAATCGGGTTTAATAACAACAAAAAATCTTCTTCGTTTCTTTCTCCCTTTTTTTTTTTTTTTGGTTTTGTTTTTTATTATAAATCCTATTTTACCACCCATGTTATGTTGTTTAGTATTTTGTCTGCTGCTATTTGTTGATGATGACAGTGATGCTACAGTGTGTATAAAAAAAAAAAAAAAAATGAAAAATTCTGCTAAAAACATTTATTTATTTTTTTATATTTTATCAAATTATAGAACGTGATCACTTGATAATCTCGCAACAGTATTGTTGTTACCGAATTTAAAGGTAAATTTTAAAGATTTTTCTTATTTATAATTTATATTTGTTAAATAAATATTTATAGATACATAGAGTATTATGGTGTGAGCACAAGTTACGTAACGTAAACGTAAGAAATGTCATTTTTTTTTTTTTTTGTTTTTGTAGGTGGAATTTTAAACGTAGAATACTATTAGAAGAAAAAAGGTGTGTCATTGGTTATAAAAGTCCTGCAGCCCTATCATAAAATCTAATAAATAATTAATATTATTTTATATTCATATAAGAAACTACAAATCAACTATAAACATCAACCCTATTAAGAATTTTTAACTATAGTTAACAAAGTTAATCAAATAATAATATAATTATTACGATTATGATTCTAATAAAATATTCTCTAATTACATTAAAACGATATTAAAAAAAAAATGATGATTTATTTTTTTTTACTGCTAGTCCATTTATGAGTTACTTAAAATAAGGGATAAAAAAAAAAACTATGATAAGAAAATAAAAAAAATTTTCTTAACAAAACATTTATAATTAATTAGAATTCAATATTTTTTTATATTTTCTTTAATAACATAAAAACTAGCCTAGAAATTAATGGTGAGTATGCAAAAAAAAAAAAAAAAAGGAAAAAGAAATGAAAAACCACCATTATCCGGTTTATATATATTATTTTTCTTAATACAAATTTATTACTTGTAATAATTATTCCAATGAATATTTTATATCAAAAAAAAAACAATTAATACAAAAAAAATTAACGGACGCGATTTAATAGTAAAAGTTTTAATCGGTTGGTTTAAAAATATAAAAAAAAAAAAATAAATAATAAATAAACCGATTAAAGCATATGTGTGACTATGATAAAGGAAAAAAGAAAAAACATATTATAATAAAGTATTTTTCACTGATTTTCTTGATAAATAAGGAAAATGACCAATCAAAATGTGTTTTTTTTTACTTTGTTTTCTGTACAACCCACCCTTTAAGGCTACGTTGTTTTGTAATTAATTATTAGTTGTCAGCATTAGTTGAATAGGAAATGTAATAAAAAAAAAATAATAATAAGATTATTTATAAGGAAAGCAGGATAAGAACTAAAGTTCTGATAAAAAATTTAACTAATTTTTAATATTTCTGTAGTAAATTTTTACCAAACTGACTTTAAACAGTCAATCCTATAACAAAATAAAACTATTGGCCGACTGACCAATATTTTTAATTCGATTATTTACAGTAAAATGCATTTAATTTACTACACTGGTTATCAGTGTGTAACTACAATAACCAACTATATGGCTGAGTAATTTTTTTTATTAAAAAATAAATTATTCAGGCTGAATTAAAACTATATCATCTACCACCCAGAATCCTTTTATTTAACGCATTTTCTATTTTCATTTACATTAAATCTATATAAAAATAAATATGAAGAAGAAGAAAAAAAACCATAACTAGCTAATATTTATAAATGGTATTAATAAAATTAAGCACAATCTAACACCCACCCATCAATAATTTCATCAATCATCATAGAAATAAATAGAATGAGAAAAATAATAATATTATTTTTATTTTTTTTTATTCAAGGAGAAAACTATTTTTTTCTACCAGAAACATAACAAAAAATTTAATGTTTCTAATTAAAAAATGTAAAATATGCTTATACTATTTTATGTGTAGAATTTTTATTTAAATTATTTATTTATATTGAAATATATGGTATATAGAATGTAAGAAATTATATTTCTTTTCTATTTCCAACGAGTTATATATGAGTTTAATAAGATTATTTTATTAGTATTTGGTTATAGATACTTAAATTTTATATTATTATTGTTATTATTATTATTATTATTATTAAGAATTGATGTATATACGGATGTGTGTATGTATAAAATATACAACCCTTAAATCTTATAAATATAGAAATATGAAATAAACTAAACTAAAAAAGAAAAGAAAAAAGAAAAACACCCCCTAAAAAACTCATAACAAATATTAGTCAAAGCAAATGTATAAAATACGAGACATTTATATAGAAAATAGAAATATATATATATAGGAGCATAGAGAGGACCCATATCAAATTATATTCAAATCTTAAATCGATATTTACAATATTCCAATATATAGTTATATATATTTTAGCCTATTATATGACGAAAACAAGAAAGCAAGGCAACAACAAAAAATAAAAAATAATAAAATTTACGATGATGATGAAGCGACGAAGATGATGGTTTATAAAAGAGAAGAAAAAAAAACATTTCTTTTTTTTTTTTATTAATATAGATTTCGCATACATCATCACATCAGGAATAAAAATAAAAAAAAAAACATTTTTCTTGTTACAAAAGGTTGGAGTGTGTATCAAATAAAAAAAAAACACCCGAAAAAGAGCATCAGAAAACCTTAAATGATGCCCATAAAATCGCAAAAACATCGAAAATTTCTTTGTGAAGAGTTTCTGAAATGTTTTATTTAATTTTTGTTTAATAAATTCGGCGTTTAATAGAGGGTAGAATAGATTTTTTTTTTTGGCTAAACGGTTTAATTTGTTTCAAGGACAGGAGTTCTTTTTTTTTTTCTCACGCGATTTTACGTTTGTTTATTAAGATCCCTAAGTGACAAGTTTAAACGTTTCAAATCAATTTCAGAAGGTTTTTATAGATATTTTTAACCGCAATTCGTCCTTAATTATACTTGGGCAGTAATTTCGAATGTTTAAAATATTTAATCGAATAAGATTGAGTGTAAAAACCGATCCCAAAATTTATTTATAGGATTTTTCGATTATACCCACAAATAACCGATTCATCCAATTCAAAATACCCAAAAAAAAAAACATCATACACACATCGTTAGGTTATTAAGGATTTATTTTTTATTATGTTCACACGTTTTTAATCACACCTTAAATAAATCACAAACATAATCTTTTATTGATAACAAAATAAAATCGGAGGACAAAAAAATGGACAAAAATTTCGATGACACCAAAAATAAAATCTTTTTTGATCATGTCAAATGGGCTATAAATTTGTTTCACATCGAATGACCTGATTATTAGAAAATTATGAACAAGGATACGTAGAATTTAATTTGTTGTTATTTATTTTTTATTTTTCTTGCCTTTTTTTTTGTTAATATCCTTAACACGATTTGAACCCTTTTTTAGGAACAATGAATAGAATTTTTATTTTTCTTTAAAACAATAATTACGGTGTGGTCCGTATAGATAGAACCATGGGTTTGGTAAGTTGCAGCATCTTCGTTAAACACATCAAACAGCTTCAATAACACGGTTTAGTATAGCAGGTTAAAAACGAAAAATATTCGAATAGAACACTTCGTAAATATTCCAATTCTTTGTTTTTGTGTTTTCTGTCGGTGCATAAGTCTTGTGTTTGTTACTCTAATCCTTTTAACTTCGTATTTCTACAGCACAGCATACACTTACATAAATTTCTACTGAACCGAAATGGCAAGATCATTTTTCATTCATGCAAATTTGTAATTATAAAGACTTATCATTGATTTTATTGTCTTTAATTAATATTTCTATTCTAATTGTTAAATTTTAAGCAATTGTTGTATTAACCACTTAAATGAACTTGTATTATGAGTAAATTTATTAGAAAATTATCTTTGTTAAAGTTATTAGAAAATATATCCGGTACTTATGTATTTTTGATAATTGTTTAATGTGTCCAATTTATTTTTAAAGTTAAGTTAAGTTTTTCACCTATGTTTTTGTGGTTGTAAATTGAAGAATAATAGAAATTTTTATTAATAAACTGATATGGATTTACATACATACAGGTTACATAAGAAAGTATAAATAATATTTTTTTTTTACATTTGCCCATGTTAATTATATATTAAAATAAACAAACAAACTATCGAGCCAATGGTAAAGATAAATTTAATAGTGAACCAAAAAGGAGGTAATACTAAAAATTTTATGATAATAAAATTATAATATTGTATGTACAGTATACGTCTTGGCGATTTAACATTAAAATAATAAAAATAATTTTCTAAGTTTAGAAATTCGGTATAAGCAAACCACCACCATAAAACCAAATGAAAATTATAATAAGAAACGTGTTTTACTTTTTCTTTTTTATTTTTGGGTTAATATTAATTTTCTATATACTAAAAGTGTTAATGTTTTTGTTTATTTAATTATAATAAACAAACACATATGTAGAATACTCGTATAGAATAGATTTCTTAAGATATAGAAACCAGAGGACAGTTGATATAATGCTTTTTGATATACATTATATACATATATATATATATATAAATGAAAAACAACAACGATTAATACCCATTTCAAATGTTTACTTTAATTTTTCTTTTATTTAATATAACCAAGACGTTGTTTTTGGTTATTAATTTTCCCTTTATTTTATTTAATTTACTTTGCTTAACACTTTTCTTTTTTTTTTTTTGTCTTTTCTTCTACTTTTTCGTTAAGCTTATGAGGTCGAGACCGGTTAAAATCAACAAACAAAAAAAAAAAACACTAATTTACTAGTATTTGAGTATTAAAATTAACAAAAATGTATTTCTTTAAACGCCCACCCCTATTAGATTAACTTCACCCATATTAAACAAGAATCTTAGATTAGAAAACATCAACCGACATTCAAAAAACGAGTAAACAAATGTTTCTCTAAGAAAATAGTTTTTTCGTCTTGTTGTTGTTTTATTAATTTACTAAATAATTATGAATGACAGTAAACAGTAAAATAAAAATAATTAAAATATAGAGGGTTGTAAATTGTATATTTAGCAAGAAACATAATTTTAAGTGGGTGAGTTATTAAAAATTAAGAAAATCACTGGACGCAACTGAATTATTAAGATAAGTATGTTTACATTAATAGTATATAAATTCATTTTTTTTTTTTTGTTAATAATTTACATCCCTTATATTCTTAGATTAATATTTACTTTACGATTTATTATCAAAAAAAAAAAAAAAAAAAACAAATTCTTTTTTCTCTCTTTATCAATAAAAATAACTATCAATCTACATATTTAATGTTTTATCCATGCTATTCGGATAGTTTATTGTTTTTTTCTTATTTCTTTGCTTTCATCCCTTAAAAAACAATAAAGAAATACGAAGAAAAAAAAAAACTCTCACATCAAGTGATTACCCAGATGAAAATGAAATAAAAAGACAAAAAAAAAAAAAAAAACCTCTCTAGAGGATTTATTTTCAACATTTCATGTGTTATTTGTATAGCGCGTCATCGTCCATTTTTGTGGGTGGTGGTTCTAACAAAAAAACAACCAAACAAACATTAAATAAAGACAATTTCCTATCAAAATTCATATCGTTTTCATTTTTCAGAATAAATATTTTTATTTTCGTGTTGGAGCACAACAAAAAAAAAACATCAACGCCTGATTGCTGACTACACTTGTGTAATAAACCCCAAAATAAGAAGCCAGGGCAAAGCAAAACAAGAAGAAAAAAAAAACGCCAAGTGAATATCAGTTAATAACATAACAAAAAAAAAAAAAAAGCAAAGAAAAATCAAATGAAAAACGATGAGAGTCAGTAAAAAACACTTAAATAAAGCAAAAAAAAAAAGAAAAAAAATCTGTGATATCGACGCTATTTTTCCGTTTATTATTTTTATAAATCATAAATATATTTTTCGCTTTTATTTACTTTCGATATTCTCACGGGGTGGCCTAGAAAAATATACAACCGCCCAATACAGAGGATATTAACTAGCTGGATTCATTGTTTGGGCAACAAAAAATAAATAAAAAAACAATTCCCAAGTGAGTCATTGAAAACAATCTATCTTTGTAACATTTCGTTAAACACAACACAACAACAAAAAAAAAATGTTTTTTCTTCTCTCGATTGATAACAACAGCAACGTCGAACACCGTCGTCAATAATAGCCGGCCACAAATGTAACAACTGTAAATAAACTGGACGTTCATTCAGTGTAGGATACAAACAGCAAAAACAACAAAAAAATAAATAATAAAAAAACCCTCCCGTTATAGGCTGTTAACACTGTTATCCACTGTATAGTTTTGCTATTTATGTTTTTCTATTGACATGATGTGGGCACAACGCGTTTTATTTAACTAAACATAAAACGCAAAAATCTACTCTTAACAAGTGAGTTTGTTAAACAATGAATTCAATATAAAACGCGTTGTTTTTTAGTTTGTATTCGGTTCATATTTTCATATTTATCTTATAGACCTAGAATTTTATTTTATTTTTTTATTTTTATTATGATAGATAAAACAAAAGAACGTTTATGTCCGGTATAAAAAATGCTTGAGTAAAATATTAAAACCCTGAAAACAAAATTTATTTTTTTGTTATTTTTTAATTGAATTTTGTTAATTTAAACGAGATATATTGTAAAATTATTTGTACATTTTAGTGTTTTAATAGTAAATCATAATAATAATAATAATTTTAATTAATATGCTAATAAAGCAATGAAAGAGCAATCAAACAAAACTCAGTTTTGTGATATGAACTTCAGTTTTATTTTTTTGATTTTAATTTTATATACAGACACAACACACTACTCATTTACATTTATTTATTTATTATGCTTTGATGTTCTGTTTAAAACATCATCAGATAAAATAATCAAAAAAAAAAAAAAAAAAAATGTATTTTATTTAATACACCACCCCCCAAATAAAGCACAAAAATTTTTCATCCTTTTTATTTTGTAATTCAAATAAATTCACATTTTTTTTTTTTTTTTTTTTTGTTTGGATAAAATATTTTCAACTTCAACTCAATCATTTTTTTATTCACTTTATCCCAATTTATATCCCAAAAAAAAAAAAAATTCGACAAAATAATAAAATTAAAACATTTTTTTTTTTTTTTTGTTCTTTTTTCACTAGATTTTCAGATCCAATCAGTCAATCCATTCACATTCGTCTGGCTTTTGATTGTCAAATAAAAATACAGAAAAAAATCCTTCTCTTTTGGTTTGAAAATGAATTTTTGTTTTTTATAGTAAATATAAAAACGCCCAATTCCAAAAATTTTATAATTTACATAAAAAAAAAAACATCCAGGAAACAAACACACAAAAAATTTAAAAAGCATTTTAAATGGAAATTACTAGCGAAAAAAAAAATAAAGCCGCGTAAAAGTTTTTTTATTTTTGTTAACAATTTAACTCCAGCAAAAAATCACTCAATTTAGAGGAGAAGGCTTTTTGACTCAATGCAAAATTCATCTTTTTATGATAGAAACCGATTGAAACCGAAATTGTATTCATTTATTAAATAAAGAAGTGAAAGCAAACAAAAAAAAAAAAAAATGAATTGAAAAAAAGAATAAAAGCAGAAAATCTATCAAGGGGTAATCGAATTAGTCGTCATCGACGACGTCAATGTAGTCGTTCTAGTTGATGCTGTTGTTGTTATTATTTAGTAATGTTGCAAGTTCTTGACAGGTCTGGTGATGGATTGTAGATTATGCTAATGACGAATCAAATTTAAAGATTTTTTTTATTTTTTTTTTCATTTATTTAAAAACGAACATTTTAGCTGGATTCCCTTTTAGCCTTTTATGTTTTGTTTAAATAAAAAAATAAAGAAAAAAAAAATACAAACGGTATGGTATAAAACACAAATCCATCTTTAGCTAGAAGGCAAAACTATATTTTTTATAGACGATTGAAATTTAATTTTGAAATTTATTCAGTTTTAATGGTGAGTGTTTATAAAAAGCAGCTGATATATTACGAAAAAAAAATAAATCCATATGCACTCACTTATTAAGCCTAGTCGATACAAACAAACAATGATTTGTTGTAGCAGAACCACGAAATTTTACTTAGCCACATTTGTTGCTTTCACTCGTAAACAAATTAATCCACCAAAAAAAAAAAAAAAAAACCAATAAAATCAATTTGTAATTCGAGTAAAAACACCATAATTTCCACTATAAAACCTAATTCAAGTGAAAAACTTTTTTAGAAAAATTAAAAAACCCACACCTAAAATACGGTTTTAACCCCTATTAATAATTATTATTTTAATAGGTTAAATTATTTATTGTAGCTTTTATTATCCATCGACACTAAAAAAACGAGTGAAAATTTCTTCTATAATTTCTCACATGAAAGCATCCGCGAAAAATAGAAAGAAAAATTAAAAATAAAAAAACCCTTTTTCCCCAGTGTTTATTGCGTTGATGATTGCCGTTTTTATTATTTGTGCAATAAAATAAAAATACACAGATAAGGATAACGATGAGCAACAAGAGTTATTAATATAAAAAAAAATTAAACAAGAATACACCACCCCACAATAATAATTATTTATGATAAAAGCGGCTAGAAGATCTGTTCATTTTGTTGTTGCTGATGTTTTTTCGTTAACATTTTTTTTTTTTTTTTTTTTTTTTGTTTTCTTCTGTCTTTTTATTGCTTTAATTAAATTCGTAAAATGAGTTAAAAAATAATTAGAATATTTTCTTCTTTTTTATTTTGTTTAGTTTTTTTTTTTTTTTGTATTAATAAACGAAAAACGTAACAAACCGACCAAATCTTTAAGAAACCATCAATAATTATATTTTCATAGCGCGTAAAAAATTTTCCTTTCATTCTGGTCATAAAATGTAACAAAATTACTCTTTTGTTGTGAATAAATAATTAAAACCAAAAATAAAAATTTGAATGCTTTTAACAAACTTTAAGTTTTTCAAGATGAAAAGGAAATTTTCTTCTTTGTTTATTTCCCGAAGTAATCATCTTCAGATCACAAAAACGTAATTTTACCAAAAAAAAAAAATAATAAATTTTTTTTCTTTCGAATTTTATTTGTTCTTTCCAAAAATTACTTTGTGTCCAAATTTTAAAATCAAAGATCAATTGTTTAAATATATAAACGAAAAGAGAAATTTACCGTACCGAAGACATTAGATAAGTAACTGGAATAGTAACAGAAACAACAGAAGAAAATTATGATGAAACTGGGTAAGGGATATGAACAACAAAAACAGTAAAAGCCCTCTGGATTATTATTAGCAGAAAAAGAAAATAAAATAAAAAAAAAGTTATTCAGTTACAAATAAAACATGAAAACATCTTATAGTCCTTTGTGTGTGTAATATTTATAATAAAATCTTAGAAAACCACCCTATCCCCATCTTTTTTACATAATTGAATAACAAATAAAAAGCACAAGACACTGGATAACCCATTACTATGTTTCAGCATTATTATAATTATTTATTTTTTTATTATTATTAATTTAATTATTATTATCATTATTATTATTATAATCCTGGTAAGAATTCTAAAAGAACAAGGTGTTTAGCCAATTTTATAGAAGAACAAAAAAATATATAGAAAATACGATGGGGTGTTTTTTCTTGAACATAATTCTTACATTAATATCGGAGTAATATACGATGGCTGCAAGAAAAACACCAATAACAATAACAATTATTAAAAAAAAAAAAAAAACAGAAAATAACAGCAAAATCGATTTTAAAGTTAAAAATTCAAACTGAACATGAAAATCAATCAAAACGCTACTTCAAAGGATATATACGTTAAAGAAAAACGTTACGATTACTAGCGAGAAACCACGAGATAAGTAGCTAATTAAATATTTTCTAAAACAAAAATTATTTATATTCACCTGGCTCACCTGAGAGAAACTTTTATTTTTCTTTTTATCTTTTTTTTTTCGTTGTAGCTTTTATCAGGCTTTTTCTTTATAAAATTTTGTGGTGATTTTTGTTATACAAAAATAATACAGCCACCCCCTAACTAGAAGGATCATTTACATTTTGTTACATTTCTATATTTTCACTCAACATCTCGACCAAAATTAATAATAATAATAATAACAATAAATGTAATCCTTTTGTTGTCGTTGAATACAGAAAAAGCTTTATTTTTCAATCCCCTTGAATCCACCATAACCAAAAACCAATGAAATCACCTCGCCTTTCTGAAGTTAAAAATACAAAAAAAAAAAATAATAATAATTTCTAGCACCTAGTTTTTGCTTATTAATATAATATTTAAAATGATTAAAACCGCGACGATTTAAACACCACCGGTTTGGGTAGCGTCTGCAAAGTAATATCCAAGTTTTTTTTTTATAAAATAAAATATCCCAACAAAATAACAGTTTTACGGAATAATATTAATAAAGATTCGCCCACCAGCTCGTAAGTGAAACAATGTACCCGGTTTTTTTTTTTTTTGTCCTTTTTATGAACAAGAACCAAAACGATAAGAAAAAAATTAATTTCTTTGAATAAAATTACGCCACGTCACCCATTCATTTCTGCTGTTCTGTAGAAAAAAAAAAAAAAGCATAAAAACATTTTTTCCAAAGCGTTATTATTTTATTTTCGGTTAAAAAAGTACAAAAAAGCTTAATTTTTTTTCTTTTTTATTTTAATTGTAAAATGCATTCATATTTTATTAGAAATAAAGTGAATGAAGGCAAAATTTTTAAACTTTGCTTAAGAAAACACAAAAAAAAAAAAAAGTGGAAAATTTAAGCTTTTATAAAAGTGTAGTAGGTTGGTGGTGATTTAAGGAACATAACCACCCAATAAGAAGCGATAAAAACGGTAAAAAGACATTTTTATTTATCGTTTTTGTTAATTTTCCTTTTTTTTCTTTCTTTTTTGTTTCTTAAGGTTTATGTGGTCGTTGGCGATAAAATGGAAAAACTTTTTTCCCAAAAGTAGGCGAAAAGTAACTGAAAACAAAGAAAGAAAAGCAAAACAAAAAAAAATTACATTTTAATCATTTTCTTTTTGTTGTTGTTGTTTAAATTGAAAAATCGCTGAAAGTTTCTAAGGAAATAAATTTTAATTGAAATGAAGTAGAATATGATAATAAAAAAAAAAGTAAAAGAAAAAAACCCTCCCTAACCAGCCGAACGTAAGCAATTTTTGTTTTTTTTTTTAATAAATTTTCATTGTCATTGGTTCTTGCAGGGACGGCTTATATGGATGATGCGAACTGTTCTGAACTTTACCCACACTAACCCCACTAATCATTGTATTCATTAATTTATTATTAAATTTGTGTGTTGCGAGTAGTTTAGATTTTTGATAAATAATCCAGTAGATTTTCAGAGCGGTCCTGAAAGGAAAACTTTCTTTAATTTAATGGATGAACACTGGGCGGATGTTACCAAATTAAAAACTAAAATAAAAAAAAAATTCTTTCTGTTTTTTAATATTTATTTATGGATTTTGCATAAGTTGTCCTTGTCCCGTGAGAAATTTTCACGATGAAAGAAATTATGGAGAAGAATTAAACAATTGCTAGGGGTTTTTTTTTTTTTTTTTTTGGTGTTTTATTAACAGTAAAGAAAATTTACAAGCATTTAGAAAATACACGAACGTAAGAAACCAGCCAGAGGGTCGCATAATCGGTGGGTATATATATGTTGATAAAATAGCTTAAGTGAGTTATTTTTGGCTTTTTTTTTTTTTTTTTTTTTTGCAACAATGCATAGGGATGCTAAAAATATATGTGGGTGACTGAATTTTTCGTTTTCCTTTTATGTATTAATAAAAGTAAAAATTAATTTTTCTTCATGTATCATTTGGTTTTTCTTCTTCTATTTTTAAATTCTTTAGCAATAAATCTTAATTATTTCTTTATGGCTGTTGAAGAGGCTAGAAGACAACAAAATTAAAGAATAATTCGCTAAGGATAATTGCGCATTCACATTTTATAGCTGGTGAAAATGATATATGCGTGACATGTGGTGAAATTTTGTTTATTTTAAATTATTATTTACTGTTTTAATCGGCAGTTTGGTTGCTTTTTATTTATTTATTATTTTTTTTTTTTTAATATAATGATTTACAGTAGACACCTGTTAAACGTCGAGGATGAGTTACGTGCTGTAGGAGAAGCGCATAAACAATTTTGTTTTACAGTGAGTATTGATGAAAATTAAAAAACCAAATACAACTCGGCTTGTTACGTGTTATTTGAGTTACTTGTAATTAATGCAGAATCTACTTCGTTTAGACCATGCTAGATACATTTTTAAAGCAGTAAGCGGAAATGTTTCCTAGTCATTCACCTAGAAATATTTTTATTTTCTCCGTTTGATAGTCAATGTTGTTTTTATTTAGCCAGCTGTAAATGCTACGTGTCCACAGTAAAAATACCGAATCCTTACAAAATACAAAGTAAGAAAAATTGTTGCAAAAGTTTTTTGATTCTTTTTTTTTTTTCTTTTTCTTATGAAGTACAGGCTACCACCTAACACCATCCAGACTTTCACAAATAATCTCAAACGAATAAAGTAACTTTTTGTTCATAACTTTTTATTCTTTTTTTTATCTTGTCGTCTTTAGGTTCCTCATCCGATTTTTATATTCCTGATTGGTGTCCCTCACACCTACAAACTTTTTTATTTTGCTTATTTATTAAAAAAAAAAAAAAAAAAAAATTCTCTGACGCTTTTAAATAGCGAAAAAATAAAAAATTGTTTCGAATAAAGAAATGTTAAAACCGTAAGCATCAGCCAAATCCAAGCCAACCACCATCTACCCATTTCCAGTCACGTTTACCGGTCGCGGCCATTGGGTAGTCTGTGAACTTGTCGCTTAGTTGCTGGATTTTTTTTTTTATTTTTTGTTAATTTTCTTTTTGCAACAGACTAAAGGAAAAATTAAAATAATAATAATAATGGAAAAATGTTGTGCAAAAAAAAAAGCACAAAAATAACTTTTCATCATCCATAGATTTATTCTTTTTTCGTTTTTCATTGCTGCTGCTGCTGCTGTTGCTACATTTTCTCTTCACTTTTCTTCACATTTTTTCTGTTATTTTTTGCACTTTTTCCATCATTTTCTTCATTTTTATACTAATGAAAAATTAAAAAAAAAATCTGTTACGTTACAAAAATATTTTGCGCTTTTAAATAAAACTAAAAAAAAAAAAAAAGAAAAATTAAATTCTACAAAAAGCTACAAACAAACCAACGAAAAGCACCATTTACATTCTACAAAGCGTTTTTTCTCATTAATTTCTTCTCACAGAACAAAAAAAAAATTAATAGCAATTTCCACTCAGAAAGATGAATAATTTTTCAAATATTGCAGACGTTTGTAAAAACGGAAAACAAAACAAAACGAAGCATAAGGAATTTTATTTTATTATATTTTTTTTTTTTTTACCTTTTTTATAAATTATTTTCTGTGCTTTTCGTAACTTTAAAAGTTTTCGTTGCTTCCTTCTTTCCAAAGGTTGGTTTTGTTTTTCTTTTTTTAATAAAATATTTTACGAATGTTTTTCATTTGGAAAACCATAAAAAAAAAACGTTTTTTTTTCTCTCTACTCTTGAAATTAATTAAAAAAGCTAAAGAAAGTCCCAACTGTGCTTTGCCTTGTAGCAGAAATGTAGCAATAGCAACACCAACAGTCTTCTGTCCAATCCGCTCCAAGTCTAATACCATTTCGTTTTATTTTATTTAATAAAACAAAATAAAAAACGAAGATAACGAAGAAGAAGAAAATTATTGTTATTACGTAGCTTTTTCCATTACCAACTGTAAAAAAAAAAATATTATTATTATTATTATTTTAAAGGAAAAAACAACCCACAATTCCACGTCTAAGGAAATAAAATAATATTTTTGCCTTAAGTAATCCCCACTACCAGAGTGAACTTCCAAAAACAAAAAAAAATACAAAAAACAATAACAGTGGTAACGACACAAAGAACGCAAAAAAAAGAAAAAGTTTAATAAAATAAAAAAGCACTCAACGGGCAAAGGGAAAAATAATAACAGCAAAAAAAAAAAAAAAAGCTTCGTTTCGTTCTTTATATTCAATTCGTTTGTTCTGTTCCTTGCACAGTATTTCTCTCGTATAACTGACTGTTGTTCGTGTGCTCGGGGTGGTGAATTTATATATTTCTTTTAACTGGGAACGCTGCCACCAAATATCCCACCTCAAACTCCAAACAAAAGCATAAAACTTTTCGTTAAAAGAGAGATATAAAAAAAAAATTCTTTTTTTTTGCTGCTGTTCGTTTGTTTGTTTGTTTTCTTGCTGTTTTTTTTTTTTTTTATCCTGCTGTTCTTCGTTTTATTGTATAAAATGGCAGGGCGTCGCCGCTGGAAAACAGTTTTATAATTTTGTCTCTTTTCAACAACAACAACAATAGAATTTCCCAAAATAAATAAAAAAAATATTTTTATTTCAAACGGAGAAATAAAGTCCGCAAAACATCTGACTGCGTTTTTTTTTTTTTTTCCTAGCGAATCGTAGAAATAAATAAGGAAACAGAATATACGCAGAGAAGAAAAAAAAAAGCTTTAAGCCTCTTGAATTTTTTTTTTTTTTTTTAATTATATTTCGCGCTTGTTTCGCCTACATTACTTGTAACATTCCTTTGCAACAAAAAAACTTCCTTTTCTTTCTAATTAATTTAATAACAAAATGCATAACAAAAAAAAAAAAGAATTTATTTCCTAGAAACCATGAAAATAGTAAGAAAACTTATAAAAAAAACTTAAGACGAAGAGAATTGTTTTGTAAACTTTTCTTTTTTCAGAGCTTTTATGTTATATAACGCACGCGCAATCATAATAAAATATGAAACAACAATATTTTTCTATTTTATAATTTTTGCTAACAAAAATTCCTTTAGATTTATTTTTCTATTATTATTATTATTATTATTATTGGGCATTGCTGACGCGTCTGTCTGTCTGTTAAATATTAATGTTAACGTTAACGGTAACGGCAATATTAACGTAAATGTATAAACCCCACTCTCTCCCACATAACAATGTTTAAAAATAAAAATTTTATATTTCAAAAAAAAAAAAAGGAAAAAAGAAAAAAAAACCCATAAAACGTAACGTATCAGCACAAGCAGCAACAGCAGCAACATTGTAAATGAATGAACGAAAGCCCAACGAAAATTACAAATAGAAAATTCAAAGATATCATTGGATTTTATGTTGTATTTGGCTGTTAAAATTCCTCTATACATTGCGCATTACCAATTCCTCTAGAAAACTTCTTATTCATATACTTTTCTCACCGTATTCGTTATTTAATATCTCTGAACAATTGTAAAAATAGAAATAAAATTTTCCATTTTTTTTTTTTTTTCAGTTTTTATACATTTATTTCTCTTATGTCACAGTGTATGTGTGAAAGCTTTTGCTTGCACTACAAACACATCCTACAATCAAAACGATTTATACATTTAACGATTCTAACATAAAAAAAAATATATAGCAAATAAAACACCAAAAAATAAATAAAACTAAAATAAAAAACGGAACGCCCTCAATGTGCTTTTAAATAAAAAAAATAAAATATCATCTAACTGCTGGTTTCCACCGCTAACAAAAGTCATCACGACGCAATGGTATAATTCCAGCATTTCTATTATTTGTTTGTATGAAGAAAAAAAAAACAAAAAAACTTTTTTTTTCCCTGCTTCTTTCAACTACGACGAACGAATTACATTTGTAGAAACTCAGGCGTAATACAAATGGGTGTCTCCAAAGCAAACACAACCAAAAAAGAAAATTTATTTTCGTGTCCAATCGAAAAACTTTTTCGATTCCTTTTTGATTCCGGTGCTTTTTTGTCTGATCCTTTTTTTTTTTACTATATCACACTTTGAAAAAAAATCTTGATTTTTCCACCTTGTCTTCTTTTCGTTTTGTGTAAATTAATTAATGTTAAATTATGTGGAGATAATTAAAACTTAAGTCTTTGGCTTAGGAAAGAAAAAACTAAAGCACAAGAATGATGCGACATCTCACACCAATCAATAAAACAAAAACACTCACAGCAGGAGAGAAACTTTTTTCTTTTTTTGTTATCATTTTGTATCGATCGTTTTTTTTTTTCTTCTGTTTTATTATTATAAAAAGTAATAAAAGCTTCTTCTTTACTTTTTCTTTATTTAATTACTTCAATGAGGTGAAATAGATTTTAATTTTTTTTTTTAATTAGAGAAAAGAGAAAATTCTAGTGACATTTCTATAAGAATATTGAAAATTATTTCCGTATTTTATTGGGAAGTGGGCTGACAAAGCAATCGTCTCAACCAATCCACACACATTTATTTCATTAAATAATCCGGATTTTTATATATTTATTCGTTATTCATCCCCCATTTTTATCCAGCCTATTTCTTACAATTTATTTAAATAGCAGAAAAAGAAAAAGATGAAAAAAAAAAAAAAAAACAGTCAAATAAGAGCGGAAATTTTAAAGCATTGTCGTTGCGCCCACATTTTTTATTTATTTATTTTTTTTTTTTCTTTATATAACTCGTTTTCCCAAATAAAAAATAATAAAAGCTCATGCATACAAACACTCGTAAAGAGGTGGACGAGAATTTTTGTTTTTTTCTTGTCTATCTTATTGTCAGCAGTGGTAGCAACAACGATAAAAAGCACCAGCAGCAGCTTGTCATATCCGCTATTTTTTTTTTTTATTATTATTGTGCAAGCTTAACACGGGCGTCTCTGCAGATGTCTTTTTAGTTTTTATTTGTTTAAACTCTTCGTCGTTTGTTTTTGTTTGCAAGAAATAAGAAAAAAAAGTTTCCTTCTTCTGTACATTCGCGTTTCATTGTAGTCATCATATTTATTTTCTTTTGCTTTTTTTTTGTTATTTTTTAATAGAAAAATCCATTTTTATCTCGCGTTTTTACATTTCTATTTTTTTTTTTTTTTGTTTTGCTTTCATCTCACACCCCCACAATCGTTATAAGTAACTTTACGTTTAATAGAAGTAAAAAATGTGGCGAGTGATGCAAAAAAAATAAATAAATAAAATAGGTAAAAACCGTGCAAAATGGGTGGAGATGGGGATCACTACAACAATACTACACAATGTAAATGCCACACACAAAAATAATAATAATAATAATAAATAAATAAATAAATAAAACAACAGCAAGGAAAGCAATTCAAGCTTTATTTTCTTCGTCTTACTTTCTTATTTTCTTCTTTTCAAAACTCATACCAAGCATTTATTTTTTGTTTTTTTTTTTCTTCCTTCATTTTCTTTTAAATAAATAAAATGAAGGAAAAATAAAAATAAAAAAAAAAAAAAAAACAAATGAAATATGGAAAAAATATTCAAAATGGCGTATTTGTGTCGTTGTGATAAAAAAAAATTCTTTTTTCTTTTTTTATTTATTTTATAATAAGAAAAATAACGAAAATAATAAGAGAAGTGAAATATATTTATAATAATAATAATAAAAAAAAAGCACAATCATACTCACAGACACAAACATAAATATGAATAAATATTTTAAAAAAGCTACACGAACGACAACAGCAGCAGCTTTTGCAGAAGGAATACAATAAGAAAAAGTTTGTTGTTTTTTTTTTTCTTTTCACATTTTATTTAATTTTCTATTCGTTTTAAGGGTTGCAATGGGTTGGGTTTGGTGCTTTTTTATTTCATTTCCTCCATTTTTTCTTTTTTTTTTTTTTTCATTTTTCTTTTATCTCCCAGCAAACAAACAAACAAAACATACTAGAAATAAAAAATGAAATAAAAAGCACCAGCAGAAAATACGTCACTTCGTTTCATTATTTTATATAAAAAAAAAAAAGCAGTAATGGAAGAAGCTTTTGCTGCTGCTGTTTTTTTTTTTTATTATTGTTATGTTTATCCATCCTTTTTTCATAAGAAATTCAAGTATATTTGGGTTAAAATTATGGTTAGGGTAGATGGCTGATAAGGTTAAATATATATGTATATCCAAGAGGGAAAAAAAATAAAATGTTAAATTTCTATCGTGCTTTGTGCTTTTTCTTCGTATTTATTTAGCTTTCTTTTCTAACAGCTTTAATAGCAAAAAAAAATAAAAAAATCATATACTGAATTGTATACATTTTGGCGCAATTGTTATTCACAATATTGTTGTTGCCTGCTGCCTGCTACTGCTGTTGTTATTGTTTGCTTTACTTCGCTGCTATTTTTACCTGTAAAATAAGAAATGTAAAAGTTTCTAATAAAATTCAAATAAGTGAATAAAAAAAAAAACAAAAATTACATTTTTATTAAAAAAAAAAGCTAAAGCAATAACGCTAAATTAACCAGAGAAAAAAAAATGTAATAATAAGGAAAAAAAAAAACATGTTCAACGTTTTGAGGAGTGGGCATACGTAACAGCAATGGGCTTTTAATAAAACTATTTTCGTCTTTATATTTTTATTTTTCTTTTCTTTTTTTCTGTTATTATTTTTATAACGAAAACAGAGGGAAAACAAAAAAAAAAAAAATATAAAGAAAGAAAATTTCTTCTTATTGAGCTTTCTCTTGATAAAATAATTTTTATTGGTATTTTGGTTATGCTTTTTCATATGGTTTACGGGTTTATTTAACGAAAATTCCTGAACTTTATTAAAAATGAATATTGTTAAAAGTTAATATTGTCTTACTGTTTAAAGCTTTTTATGTATTTATTATTTAAATATGGTTTTAAAGGATCAAATATAAATATATAAATTCATACAAAAATTGATTATTATTGATTGAGTGACTGGCTGAATAGTTGGTTAAGTTAAAATCAAATAAAAATTCAATCAAAGTTTATTTCATAAGTAATAAGCAGAAAATTCTATGTTTTCTAAAAGTTAATTAACTTATTTTGAAGTAAACATACTTTAGCTATAGCCCGCTTAATAATTAGAGAGAATTTTAACTAAACCGTGAAAGGCTTTTATAACTTAGCCTGTAATAGCCTGAAGGAAATGACTCAGAACTGAAAGGCAAAATCAATAAGTTATTAAAGCGTTTCTAAGAATGAAACCCTTACCAGTATAGTTTCTTAAAAAAAAACTTTAAATAACAGAGATTTTATAATTCTGCTTATCTTTTATCGTTCTGCTAATAAGCATTTAAATAATGCATAAATGTTTTATTAAAAAAAAAAACAAAAATTATAATTAAAACAAACAAATAATTACAAAACAATAAAATTGTGACACAAAATATTAATTAAATAAAGAAAACCAACAATAACAAAAAAAAAAAAACGTTACACAACCGTTATCTCTCTCCAAATCCAAATTACAGTTTTAATTTCACTAAAAAAAAAAAATGATAAACAAACGAATAAATAATGAATGTGACATTGTGTGGCCGATGACCGCTTAGTTTCTTTTTTTTATTTTTTCTAGAATTTGACGGTATTTTGGTTGTTTTTAAATGTTTATGACGTGCTTAAAACCGTTTATTTATTTATTTTTTTTTTTTTTTACTTGTTTAAAATGAAAATGCATCCAGAGATGGAACTTGTAGAAGTTGTGGAAAACTCAAGGGTGCCGGACAATGGTTACGTCTTTTCTGATAGTTTTATCATTTTAACCCCATCGATTTCCGGATTGTTGGCATTTCAATCATAGAAATGCATTAAATTTTAAAGCCACTGGTATTCCGGCACTGAGACGATTCACTCTATTATATTTTTATGACGTTTTTATTAATAAATTTTTATAATTCGTGGTTTAAATGACAACAACCTTTTAATAAGGCAGTGAGAGGAGGTCTCCAAAATAACCAGCAACAATTTAAAACAACCGAAAATAAAAACAGATGAGTACTGAGTCGCTACACTTTCTTTGTAAGACTTTCTATCAAAGAGTAACATTTTTATTATTTTGTTTTAATTTTTTTTTTTTTTTTTTTAAAGGCTTCAGGACGTTGACCTACATGAAATTCCAAAAAGTCATAATAATAAAACAAACAAACCAAAAAAAGAATAATTTTATTAAATTTTTTTTTTATTATTATTACACACAAATTGCAAGGTGTTTCATTTCATTGATTAAATTTCATTGAAGAAATATTATTACTTCGCCAAAATACAAGCAATTATCAGTACTTTGCTAATCTTTGCTAATTTATAATGAAAAAAAAAATTGTAATTTTTAAATTCACTTAAATTTTGTGATAAACCCTGTGCTATACGCAATTAATTAATTAATTAAATTTAAATTTATAATGAAATATCAATGTTTATGTAGTGACTAATTAATTAATTTTATTTTCTTTTAATTATTTGTAAATGTTACTTTAGTAAATTTTTTTCTTCTCATCGTTTTACTGATTTTTTAATTTTTCATTAATTTAATTTAAATCAGTAAAAACAAATAATAAATTACCTATGCAGGTGTTATAATAAAAAAAAAAAAATTATTACAAACGTGAATAAAATAAAATCAAAATAAAAAAACAACAAAAAATATTAAAATTTTGTCATTTGTTGAATGGATGAAAGATCAAGAAAGACGAAGTTCATTAATCGTTTTTTTTATTTATTTATTTATTTTCTGATAATAATTTATAAGCTTTTAAGTTATATAAAATTATAAAAAATTACACTTAAAAAGCTGTGAAGAAATAAAAACATTTATTTATATTAAAAAAAAAAAAAAAAAAACAAACAAACAGACGTCAGAGCTTAAGAACTGACCAACCGGAATGGTCAGTGTATTGTCGATTTTATAAATCAACGAAATATATTTCACCATACAGATAAAAAGGTTAATTCATTTTTATATATACATAAATGTATTATTTTTATTTTTTTTTTTATAATATATTTTAAGCCAATCGAAAAATCAAAAAAAATTCCATCAAAACTATAGAAGTTTCGCTGTTGGCGTTTGTTTTGTACTTTTTTTCTCTCTTTTTTTTTCTTTTTTTCTTCTTCAAACAAAACTGCCGGATGCATGTATTTGGTTGCATTGAATTCGGTAATAAAATTAAAAAAAAAAGTAGTAAAATAAACTTTTTTAAAATAAATAAATAAATTTGGCAAAAAAAAACGAAACGAAATGCAATACAGAAAACGGTTAACTACAGTGAAATGAACATAAGAAGGAACACCGCGCACCGCAACAAGTTTTCTTTTGAGCATCAATTTTTATTTATTTCTTTACCTCTTCTGTTATTTAAACAGAATTAAATATATTCCAATTACGGATGCATTTTTCGTTTAATATCGATTATAACGACGATAAATTACTTCTGTTTGTACAAAAATTATTCCGAAATTAATCTCTTGATGAGGAGCCAATATTGGTGTTTCATGGGAACAAAAAAAAGCTTCTTTTCATAAACTGCCAATTTAAAATTTTATTACCAAGTTCCTGTGGATCAGTTTCTCACAATCAAAAATATTAAATTACAAACTGGTAATTCCGGTAAATACAATCCGCTAATTTCCAAAAAAAAAAAAAAAAATTCAATTCAAAAGGTAAAATTTGTTTAAATTTGATTTGTTTTAAAAAAAAAAAAAACCAGAAGAGACTTAAAATAAAAATCACAGAGATTAAAATAAAAATGCACGAATGAAAAATGATTGAAATGAAATAACAACACAAGAATAAACGAGAAATAAATATAAAAAAAAAAGCAGCAGCTAAAGCATCCAAAACACAACGAGAAACAAAAAAAAAAAAAAAATAATAATAATAAAGAAAACATATATGGGGAGCTAACGCAGCCTAAATTGAGGTAGGTCAATGTACAATCATCAAGCAACATCAACCAAAATGTAAAAAAAATATGAAATAAAAACACAGAAAATCCATCCATCCATCCATCCATCCATCCATCCAACCATCCATCCACACATTCACTATGCATTATTCTTTATTAATTTTCTTTGCCTTTGTTTTTTGGAGTGACTAAAAAATTATTTAAAGCGATTTTAAGTGTGTGGAATATAATTTCTGTAAAGGGCACAACAAATTTTTTTTTAAGAATTCACTTAATTCATTTATTTATTAATTTATTAAAATTTTGGCTTTATTAGCGTAACTATTTCTATCTACGTTTTTAACAAGCGAATTTTCAATTACAGTTCAATTTTTAATTAAAGAGATTAAAAAAAATTGTATCTCCGTTGCGCTATAAATTTAAATTTAGTTTATTTTTCGTTCACTTAAAGCTGTTTCCGATAAGGAAACTTAATAATTATTAGACACAATAATAATAACAAAGTGAAATTCGTTAAGAATTTGTAATTATTTTTACCTGTATTCCGGCTCTGACATTAGCTCAGCATCCAAATAAATAAATTTTGTCACATTAATTAATTTATATATTTTTTTTCTTTTTTTTTATTTATTTACATTTATATAAAAAAAAAAAACAAAATTTCTTCATTTCATTTCTTCAAATTAATTTTTTTTTTTTTTATTAATAATTTTTGTTATTTTTATTCAGTGGAAATTATATTTTTTTTTTATAAATAAATGGTAAAAGCTCAAATGCACCTTGTCAAATAATATGAAAAAAAAAATAAATAAATAAATAAAAATATATATAATGGATTTATAACGACAGAAATACAATTATAAGTAAATAAATAAAGAAAATAAATGAAAGAAAGAAGAGAGAAAAATAAAATAAAAATCATATAGTGACCTCTAAAAGTCCCCTTGGCCTTGAATACGGTCAGACCAAAAACCCAAAAACAATAAAATAAAAAATAATAACTTTATTCTGTTTGCTCAGAATTTTTGGCGTTTTCTCATTTTGTTCCTTTTTGTTTTTTTTTCTTGACTTCGTCTTCGTCTTCGTTTTAAATTTAATTTTAGCGCATAGAACCAGCACAGATTACTTAACTTGGTGGATTCAGATAAACCTTAAGCGTTTTTTCTTTTTTTTTTTTTTTTTGCTGGTTGATTATTTTGTCTTATTTCCGTCTGTTAACTTTCGGTGTATTGAATTGTTTGAAAAATGACTTTTGAAGATTATTTTTCCTGTTTGTTTATCAATTTTGTTTTTTTTTTCATATTTTTGGTTATGTTTAAGATGGTAAAACAACAGCCTGTGATATCTGTGGGACTCTTATAAATTTGATTGTATTTTGAATGGGAATTTAATTAAATTATTAGATTAGTTTGTTTTGATTTAATATTGATATATTGTATTATTATTGTCCTGGAAATTTATTATTCTGTATAATCGAAAACATTAAATTGCCCTGTTTGCTTTTTTGTCGCACATTTACGTTTAACCTCATACTCAATATGCTATATTTGTATTCAATTTTGTGATTATTCCTTATTTAATTTTGATTTTATTTCATTTATTTATCAATAATAAAATTGTTTATATTTTAATATAATTGTGGGTGGCGGGTGTTACACTTATTTCTGATGCAATAAATAATTTATTATTATTATTTACTTTTATCCGTTTTAAATTGTAACAACACGGCATTGGACTGCACAATAATTAAGTAACAGAAAAATTAAAAAATAAAATCTGATTACTGTGTTATTATGTCGTGTGATATATACAGAATAAACTGTATAAACATCTGATAACCTATATCACCCGTATTTAATTATTTCTTATTATTATTAATATTATTATTGAAGAAAAAAAAAAACATTAATTTTTTTTTAAAAAGATATTTATTTTAATTTTTCTACTTACTTTTACTTTATAAAATAAAAAAAAAAAGAATCTCTAAAGAAATGTAGAGATAAATAGGAAGTTATATAATATCGCGAAGAAGGCAGTGGCCGCTATTGACATTAAAATAATTTATAAATATTTACAAGGACGTTTAAATTATTTATAATTACATAGAAATTAGTTAAACAATAATTGTGAATTTTTCTGTAATTTTTATTTTATTATTTTTTTAATAATACGCATGTGTAAAATACTTAAATTTATTCAAAATTTATCATTTTTGTAAATCTATCTAATATTATTTCCTGGTTAGATTTACATTGAGTAACGTTTCGAGAGCAAACAAAAAAAAAAAAAAAACTGAAAACAAAATCATTCAGAACATGGAAAAGTGTTTATTCTGGAATTGTTTTAATAATTTTATTTATTTGTTAGGTATGCGGTAAAGCTTCTAGTGTTATGCAATTCATAAGTCAAATAAGTTTTAATAAAAACAGGAGAGCAATTTGTGTTTTTCTGTAACGAATAGGATTAAAGATTTAATAATAAAAAAAATATAATTCTCTATAACAAAGTGAATGTACAAAGTTTTGATAAATACAAAGAAAAAAAAAAAAGCTTTTGAATACGTATTTCGTGTGACATAATAACCTCTTCCAATAATTATTTTTTGCTTTCTTCATATTTTTTTTTTAGCGTCTTCTTCTTCTACTCGTATTTTTATTTATTTATTTATTTTTTTTTTTTAATAACACAAATTAACTAATAATAATTATAATAAATTTAATTAATTAATTATTTAAATAAACTTTATTTAAAAAGTTCAATTAACTTATAAATTTCCACGAAATTTTGTTGATTTTGTTGTTATTTACATCGTATTCGTTTTATTTGTATTTAAATTTAAAAATAAAATTTGACAAAGATTACAGAAGAAATCCATTCAGCTGGAATGTCCAAAAATAATTTGTGAACGATTTTTTCGGAGAGTTTTTTCTCCTTATTTTATATTTTATACTTTTGCTGTTTTGTATTGTTTGATTTCCTGGTTTGTGAAATGTAAACTTACTGGAATTACGAATTTACTATAATTCCTGAAATAGGCGATTTCATTGTTACTAGCTTTTCACAACAGTTTAGCCAACCATTTCGTTATATCTTTTACAAAAATTCCAGTTCCACAGTTTCTTATTAATAAATTTCCAGCTACAACAATTTCTACATGAAATTATTTTTAAATTCATTTTTATTATTAATTATCGATATTAATATTAAATTTTTATTTTTAATTACTTTATTAAGAGTAATTTCTCGAAAAGATTTCTTATTAATAAAGCAGCAACAGCACCGATAATCATCACTGAGATTTGTCACAACCATCTAGTATCGTAACTAAAGTAATACATTTATTTAGTAAAATACTGATGTGTTTCTGCATAATTAATTTATGTTAAATCTTAAGATACGAAGGCTAATTAACAAAAAATAATCATTTTAAAAAATGTTTTACCATTTAAAATACTGTCTAGAAAATATTAGTAAATACAATTGCGCGCTTTTATTTTTAATTAACCAGAGCACGTGTGCCTAAGCTGAAAAACAATAAAAATTTATTCCTAAACATTTGATGAATATTTTAAAAGAACAAGGACAAAGTTATTTGCAGAATTTTTCATAACATTTGACCATATATATATATATATATATATTTTTTTTTTCTGTTATAATTCTAATCATAGCTTTTATAGCTAAGCCAAAGCTTTTTATTGTAATTTTTTTTTGCAAATTTAACATAAAAACAAATAACGATAGCTCATTCATTAAATTCAAATTCAGTGTCAACTAAGTCAAATAAATCAAAGAAAATAATTTAAAAAAAATAAATAAATAAATAACAAAAAACGATAGAATGAGATTTTGGTTGTTTTATAAACGTCATCACTCCTATAAATAATAATAATTTCGCTTAAAAATGCATAAAAAAAAAGAAGAAGAAAAAACCAAGCAAAACATCTCATATTTACAAAACAAAAATATTTTTCATACATTCTATCAGCATAAACAAAATCATAAAAAACAAAACAAAAAAACGTTTAAGTCAAGTTTAAAAAGCATTAAATAACTGAATGAAAAATATAAATATAAATACAAGAAATGAGATAAAAGATTAGCTCTTTTGGTTGAATTTATTTCTTTTTTTTTTTTTATATTGTTGGCCCACCAATGTACAGTGCCGGTATGGGTGGTGTTTTTAGAACACTTGACGTTGCATCTTTTACTTACTTATTTTGGTGTTCTGTTTCTTTGATACTGGATCAACTGGATATCATAATTCTGAGAGTAATCTCATATTACTGTCTTGATAATCCCAAATTAATAAAAACAGTTTATTTACTCTAGATTACTCGCCAAATTTGTCTTTTAAAACCAAAAAAAAATAATAAAAATTCCAATGCATTACCATCCATAATCAGTTTTATTAACATTTTATTTCCTTAATCACAGAAAAGCGTCTTGAAGTAGTAGTAGGAGTCTGTAAAAAAAAAAAAAAAATAAAAGTACCAAGAGACTACACTCAAAACACCTAATCTAAAATATCTTTTGATTTATTTAATTTTTTAACGCTATTTTTGATTTTTTAATTAAGTTTCAACGTTTTCATATTTCAAAAAAAAAAAAGCTTTAATTAAATTAACGCATAACAATGGTTTTTATTATTATTATTGAGAAAGTTAATAAAACAAAATAAATAAAATTTATCTGTGATTGGAACAGTAGCAAGTAGAAAATGCGCCCAATACGCCTACCATACACCGTTTCTGTCCACCAAAAATTTAAAAAAAAAAAAAAAAAACAAAAATAATACTTTTTTATTGTTTTGTTTTGTTATTTTTTATTTATTTTTTTTTTATTATTATTATTATTATTATTATTATTATTTATTATTAGTATAATAATAATAATTTAAAAGTATAGAAAAAAAAAAATGAAGATCAACCGCGAGTGTAAGAGAGCGCGAGTCAGTTATAAACCAAAAAAAAATAAAAAAAGGTAAGAAAAAAATATTTTTTTATAGAAATAAAATAAAAAGCCCAAAAAATAAATAAAATAAAATAAAAAATAAATTTTTTTTTTTTGTTTTTTCTTTTTTTTTTTCATATATATAAAAATGTGAAGCGTTATGAAAAAGAAATTCAGATTATAAACTTTCGTGTAGCTTAAAACAACCGAAAATTTATTTGTTTTTATTATTATTAATATTATTATTATTATTATTATTATTATTATTATTATTATTATTATCAAAAGTTCAGTTTTTTTTTTTTTTTTTTAATTATTTAATTCATTTCTGTGTGCTTTTATTAAGTTTTTTTTTTTACTTTTTTAAGTAAAGTATTTAAACAATTTTTAATTCACCAAAAAAAAAAAAAAAAAAAAAAAAAAAAACACAAAGACAAAAAATCCCATTAAAATTACATAAAAATAAAAAATTTAAATTCAAAAGTAAATAATTAAACCAAGTAGTTAAATACAATTAATTAATTAAAAAACATTCTTGTAATTACGCTAAACAAACAATAAACGGCTTAATTAAAGAGTTTTTTTTTCTCACTTCACGTTCATCAGTTTGTTTTAAATGTGGAAGAAAATTTCTAATCAATAAAGTCTCCAAAAAAAAACAAAAAAAAAATCAAGAAAAAAAATCTCCACAATATAATTAATAATTTAATTATTACAATTAATTATACAATTAAAAAAAAAATTATTTAATTAATAAATTTCCCAACAAATGTTTTTGTTTTGTTTTTGTTTACTAAAGTAAGCAAAACAAACTAAGTGATTATACAGTTTTAGAAAACATAACTTTAGTTTTTCTGCTGATTTATAATAAAACAATTAAATTTAATTAATTTAATTAAATAATCATATTTGCAATACTAGAAAAATAAAAATAGTAAATTTAGTTGAATATAATACTTAAGTAAAAACGGTTTAAAAAGTGACTTAAAGTGGTGACTTGAAATTTTTATTATTTTTTTTTTATTTATTAATTAATTAATTATTTAATAAAAATGAATAAAGCTTGTTTGTATCAACGTGCAAATAGTTTACAACGTCGTGATGCAAAACAAGTGCTTGATGAATTTTCCCATATGATCCAATGGCGTTTGGATGGTAATGATTCATTATTAGATATTGGTTGTGGTAGTGGTGATGTTACAATTGATTATATATTACCATTGATGCCAATTAATTTTCAACGGTTAATCGGTGTCGATATATCTGATCAAATGATTAAATATGCGTGTGATAATTTTAAACATCCTGATATAAAATTCTATAAAGCAGACATCGGTAATGATATTGAGATGAAATTATATAATCAAATCAATAATTTTGATCATATAACATCGTTTTATTGTTTACATTGGGTACAAAATCAAAAGTAATTAATTAATTAATTCTATAAAGAAAAAAAAAATTTTTAATTAATAATTTTTAATTTTTTGTTTTCTTATTTTTTAAAAGACGGGCAGTGGAGAATATTTATAAATTATTAAACGTGACCGGTGATTGTTTATTAACATTTTTAGCATATAATCCAATATTTGATATATATGAGAAATTATCAAAAATCAGTAAATGGTCACAGTATATGTATGATGTTAAAAAATTTATCTCACCATATCAGTATAGTGAGAATCCAGCTGTTGAATTTGGTGATATTATGTATTCTTCTGGTTTCTCCGAATTTACAATTGAAATACGTGATAAAGTTTTTATTTACGATGGTGTTGATAATTTAAAAAGTAATTTTAATCTAATAATAAATACAGTAATTAAAAAAAATATACATTTTAAAATAAATTTATTATCTAATTGCAGAGTGTGTAAAAGCAGTTAATCCTTTTCTGGATCGTATACCATATGATGAGCATGATAACTTTCTCAATGATTACGTTAATATTTGTAGAAAAATGAATTTAATTGATAATAATAATGGGTGTGATGTTAATAATAATGATGTTAATACAACGAATGAAAATGATTTAAAATTTTTAACACCATATAAATTAATAATTGCCTATGGGAGAAAATAATTTATTAGATAATAAGACATCAGCATCACATTGTATTTAATTTTACTTTAAAAATAAAAAACCGAGTAAAATACGAAGTTTACCGAGAAAAAAAAAAGAATCAACAACATGCCATCTCTTGAGCATACTTCCTAAACACAATTAAAAAAAAAAAAGAAAAAAGGTTGATTTATTAAAATTAATAAATTAAATTAAATTAAATAAAAACAACACACAAATTAGTATTAAAAAAAAGAAAAAAGTAATTTTTCTTTTCAAAATAATTAATAATTAAATTAATGTAAGAAGGACACAAACAAATAAAATAAACAAGCACAAAATGTACAAAATAATTTTTAAATAAAAAATAAAAATTAATTATTTTATATTATAATTTCGTAGTTCATTTAATTTTTCAGTTACTTCATGAAATAATTTCATTTTTTCCATTGTTTTACTCTGTTCACAATTATCATTTAGCTGATCCGATTCTATAATATGACGTCGCGTTATGTTTAGTTCAATCAAACCCATTTGAACGTCGGTTAATTCAATTAAAATCTCTCTATATAATTTCCTACAGTATTCCAGATTATTTATTGGTTTTAGAATAACTAGCAACATCTCCAAGGTATCGGTACGACGTAACTGAATATCATATTGGCCATCAACAGTATCTTCGTAAAATAGTAAAAATCCATAGAGATCGTTCATGTCTAACACAGCATCCACATATTCATACGGTTTTTGTTGCACATTTATTTTATTCGTGACAAAACGTATCATGAAACACGTATGCATAAACAATGCACGGGCATCATCTTTATTCATAATGAAGCTGCACAATACTTTCTCCTCCAGCTGCTCAAGATTAAAGCATTTAAATTTCAAATTCGCTATATTCGCATTAAGCTCATTATCCTGATCATCGTTTGACTCATCTATTGACTGCTGCTTTGTTTCTACTGATGTGGTTGTTCTAATTTCTCCTCCTGCTGATGCTGCATCAACATTTTCAAAATAATTATTTTCCAAGTTGATTGCACCGAAAATTGCATTAACACTTTTCTCATGTAATTCACAATTTTCCTGATTAGTATCAAAACTCTCTTTACTCGCTTGATTATTTGTATTTATCTTAGGATAACCTAATTCGTCTGTTATATCAATAAACGATTCGTAAATGTTTGGCATCTCGTCATTCTTATTCTGCTCATTAAGATTTTTATCAGTATCCTCATTACTATCAGCCGGAATATTGTTCGTATTAGCTGTGGATGCAGTTGTTTTTTGTGGTATGGAATTTTCGTTTGTTAATCGAATTTTGGATGTATTAAACAAGTGGACACCGTACAATACCCAATTTTTAGCAACTTGTACAAATATTAACTCGATTTTACCAAGCATTAACTTCACATTTGGTAATTCCGGATGTTTCTCCAAAATACTTTTATAAACACGTAATCGCACCCAGGCTGCTGTTAAGTAATGACGGGCATCTCTATAGGAATAAATAATAAAACACTTTTATTTAATATTTAAATATAAATTTTAAAAAAACGTACTGAAAACGGTTGCGATATAAAAGATATGATCCCATGGTGTTCACTTTGGATGTCCAATCAAACACAGAAATGTCCTTCATTATGTAATGTCGTTCCAACACATTGTGATTACATAATAAAAATTTATCAACCTCACCAAGCTTCTGCAGAACAAACGACATCATTTCTAAACTGTTTGTTGCTAATTTTTCAAAACGTTGATCAATATTATCGGAAGGGTTTAAAACTATATCACTGCTATACAGTTCTTCTGTGTCGTACAATTGAAGATTTTTCACAGATTGATTTTCTTCCAAGTTATTTTTTGCTTTAAATTCTCTATAAATTTGGATAATTTTTTCTAAAAACATAAAGGACTCCTCATACCTTTGTGGTAACTCATTCATTCCCAAAAGATATGCTAAATGATTTAACGATTTTAAATAAACGTATAAAATTTCTGGTTCATTTTGAATATGCTCAGCTGTCTCAATGGTTTGCAAAAAATATTTTTCCGCCTCTTCCATTTTATTAACAAAAAAATACATTTTTCCTCGTTCATAAATTAATGCAGTTTTCATGCTTACCAAACGTTTTACATTAGATGCATCACCCGCCAATTTATTTATCCATACATTTAATTTAAACAAAATTTCCGTATATTTCTTATTAAATTTATCAATAAATTCGTTAAGCAAATCACTGCTAATGTCAATTGGTGGATCATTATCGGAATTCAATTTAATTTCCTTTAAAATCTTATACTCCTCACTTAATTCCCGATAAATTATTATTTCATCCATCCTGTCATTCATCTAACTACTAATTCAAATAAAATATTCTTTAGAAAAAAAATTCTTTTTACTTGTATAATTAATATAAAAATGTAAAATATCAACAATAAAAATTTATTTTTTTTAAAACGAATAACGTTATGGCACATGTGATGTACGCCATTTCGATTAATTTTATTTTGTCATTTGTTGGCAAATGCTACTCGGTTTTTTATATTTAAATAGATATAATTAAGTAATATTTATTTTAATTAATTTTTCTTGTTATTATTTTAATTAAAAGTTTATTTTATTATTATTATTTTAAACGGCATTTTTGGAAATTATTCATCAAGTACTCAAACCATGGTAGTAATTTGTTGTACCGTGTGGTGTCGTTAATTTTATTCAAAGCATAAATAACCAATCAGATTCTACCACGAAATAAAAGCTCACGGACAATGGTACGTCTGATATATCTTTCTTCGCTATATAGCGTTGACAGTTCGTGATTTTTTTTTATTTACTTATCGTTAAAAGAAAACATTAACTTTTGGATAGATTACTTGTTAACATTTCATTGTTATCAAATAATTAATGTAAACGTGTTAATTGCTTGTATTCTGATCAAAGTAATCCATCAAAAAAATAGGAATTTTTGTGTTAAAAAAGTGAAAATAAAACAAAAAAAACAATTTTGTCGAATGCTATAACCGGCATTTGTTTTAATTTTAAAGAAAAAATATTATTTCAAATAGTTTTCCAAATCTTATAAATTTATATAATTAAGAAATGTTTAAATATCTAGGTATTTATAAAAATAATTATTTTATTTTTATTATATAGTTGTCCACACAGCAAAATTACCTAACCTTACAAACAAATCTTTTACTTTTAGTACTCTTATTATGTGCGAGCACAACGTTAGGAATGTACCCGTCATCGAGTGACGTGGTCGAACTTACAGAAGCAAACTTCGATCGTCTAGTCATACAAAGTGATGCAATCTGGGTTGTAGAATTTTATGCACCATGGTGTGGACATTGTCAACAATTAGTTCCGGAATATCAGAAGGCAGCTACCGCTCTTAAGGTTTTTTATCTAAGATCAGTTCCTGAAACCATATTTTCCTAACATTATTTATTTTTTAGGGCGTTATAAAAGTTGGTGCAGTAAACGCTGATGATCAAAAATCATTAGGCGGCCAATATGGTGTTAAAGGATTTCCAACAATCAAAATTTTCGGAGGGAACAAACGCAAGCCAAGTGAATTCAATGGTCAACGTACAGCACAAGGAATTGTTGATGCCGCTTTAGCCGAAGCCAAAGCAAAAGTAGTCGCCGCAATGAATGGTGGTGGAAAATCATCAGGTGGTAGTAGCGGAGGCGATTCAGATGATGTCGTGGAATTAACCGATGCTAATTTTGATAAATTGGTTTTACAAAGTGAAGACATTTGGTTAGTTGAATTCTTTGCTCCATGGTGCGGACATTGTAAAAATTTAGAACCACACTGGGCTAAAGCAGCTTCTGATTTAAAGGGAAAAGTTAAATTAGGTGCACTAGATGCCACAGTACATACAATTAAAGCCGGTCAATACGGAATCCAAGGTTTTCCGACGATTAAATACTTTTCTGGTGGCAAAAAAGATTCTGATTCAATGCAAGATTACGATGGAGGTAGAACCGCAACAGAAATTACACAATGGGCATTGGAGAAATTTAACGAAAACATTCCTGCACCGGAAGTTATCGAGTTAACTTCAGAAGCTGTAGCTAAGAAGGTCTGCGAGAACAAACCATTGTGCGTTGTATCTGTTTTGCCGCACATTCTTGATTGTAATGCAAAATGCAGAAACAGTTATTTGTCAATATTAAAGACAATGGGCGAAAAATACAAGAAGAAACAATGGGGTTGGTTATGGAGTGAAGCAGGTGCACAATCGAACGTTGAAGAAATACTAGAGATTGGCGGTTTTGGTTATCCCGCCATGGCTATTGTTAATTTAAAGAAAATGAAATATTCACTATTACGCGGCTCCTTCTCAACGGACGGTATTAACGAATTCTTAAGGTTTGTCTCCTTTACTCATTTGATGTCTCTTACTGAGTTAATTATAATCAAAAATTTTTCTATATTTTTAGGGATATTTCATATGGTAAAGGACAAACTGCACCTGTACGTGGTGCTGAATTACCAAAAATTTATACAAATGAGCCATGGGACGGCCAAGACGGTCAATTACCTGAGGAAGAGGATATCGATTTATCCGATATTGATTTAGATGCAAAAGATGAATTATAATTAATTTAATAATTAAAAAAATAAATAAATAAAAAATTTCTTTCTTTACGTGTGTGTTCGTCTGATGTATTACAGTAATTCATCTTCAGCCAGTCCCAGTAATAACCACTTCCACCTATTTCTTTTCAATGAAAAAAAAATTTAAATAAATATTTTAATTATAAATTGATACTGTTAAGACTGTTTAGAATTTTTTTTTTTCCTTATAATTTCAACGAATTATTCATTTTTCTTTGATAAATAAAAAAAAATATGTAGAAATGAATAAAAAAATTTTACATAAACATTTTTCTTGTTGTTGTTTGAATTTCAATTTTATTCATTTTCAGTTGTTCTTCCACCTGTGTGACTATGCGGGGTTCTCGTGTAATTCATTTACTTAACCTCAAATTACAGAAAACATAAACAAAGAATATTTTTTTTTTCATTTATTTATTTTAAAGCTAAAATATAAAAATTTTGTGTATAAAAATATTTTTAATAAAATTAAAAAAAAAATTATTTATTTAATTTTATCGCGAAAATTCGTTATTTAGAGAAAAATCAGTCTATAAAAGAGAATGTTTTTGATGAGAGATTATTTGTTCGTTCCTTATTAATAAATTTACGTCATAATATTAATTAAAATTACTGGAAGTGTGTTGAGATTAATTTTTTTTTTTTATCGCTAAATTACGTTTTGTGTTTTTTTTTTTTTTTTTTTTTCGTTTAATATTAATTTCTTCTGCGGTTAAATGGATGAATTCTCGTTGTAATGGCCAATTAAATTCCTTTCCTTTCCTTTACTTATTCAATAATTTTAAAAACTAAATAGAATTAATAATTTTTTGAAATTATATCGTTTCACTTTCAAGTTTTTTTAGTTGTGCTTCAATTGACCAGTCTGGAATTTGAGATCGATTATTGATTGTTACTTCAGCTGGTGTTGTTGAACGTGAACTATAATTACATGATTTTTCGAATTCACTCGATCTGGTTGTTGGTGTCCCGGTGGTTGTCGTCGAAACGTCCATTATATCATAATTGTTTTCAGATTTACAAAACAACGGATAGCATATGATACCATAATAAGCTGCGGCTCCAGCTAGTATTATAAACATAACGATCGTAATAATACCCCATGCTGATAGTCCAGAACTTTTATAACTAGGTTTTCCTTGTCCTGGTTGTAAGGTGTTACCACCTTGTGCACCGATGTATCCAGCCTTCGATCCAGTTCCTTTTCCACCAGTTACAGCAGTTCCTGAATAACTTTGACCGCTACCCCGTCCATAAATGCCGCATTCCACTGAATCTACATTCATTAAACCTTAAAAAAAAAAATAAGATTAAAAAACACATTTTCTCAGGTAAAAACAAGTTAAGAAAAAACGGAAAAAAAACATACTCAGAATCACAACAATAAAACATAAAACAAAAATTTTATGCATTTTGATGAACTTTTCTTTTGGCCTCTTAATAAAACAAAAACTAAAATACTTTTACGTTCACTTTATTTTAAAATAATGTTAATAAAAAAACATTAATTAGAAATTATATTTTCGGAGGATTTTAATTCAGAAAATTATATTTTTTTAACAAAATAAAAGAATAAAAAAAAAACTTAAAAAAATAATAAAAAAAATTGCTGGCTTTCTTGCTCAAGTTTACCAAACACCACTTCACTTTTCTTCTTGTTCTTCTGTCATGTCGTTTTGTTTGTTTTTTCTTCTACTCTTGCACGTACTTGCATACAGTGGAAACAGCAACAAAACAATAGAAGATAATCCACAATTGGTATGCAAGCAACACGTTCTACCAGCATGGCAATACTTTATTAACTTTGAATGGTTGGTAGCATTGTTTAAATGAGCTTCAAACAAAATTTTACAATTGCTTTAAAATGTCAGAAAATTGCGTTTTTTTTAACGGATTGATATTTTAATTAAACATTTTTCTTATTAAAGTCTTCTTTAAATATTTATTAATTAAACAACAAAAATGCCATTATCATTAGACGCACGTGAGATTTTAACACATTTAAATGAAATGGGTTATCGTAATATAACGGCTGAGCAGCTAAAAGAATTTATGCGAGGTTTGTTATTTAAAAAAGAAAAATCTGTTTTTGATCTTATTAAATAAAAATTTATTTTTAGATTTAAAAAAATTAATAAAATATGAGAATAAACTAAGTGCTATGCAGGAAGAGGAAGAAGAGTTACAAAGAAATTGTGCAAAAATAGCAAATAACTGTCTTTTTGACAAATTGCATACAACATCGACGGCAGCCTCTCGTGCAAAATTGCACAAAACACCAGTTGTTGAAAAAAATAAAGAAAATTGCAATTTCACCAAAATGCCAGATAGACATCGGGTGTGCAGTAAAAAAGAAGAAAAAAAAACTTGTCACGTTAAGAAGCCTGAACGACCACAAAGTGCTAAAAGTTGTGAAACGACATCATCGAACAAAATGTGTAAATATCAATTACGTTTAATGCTAATATAAATATTTCTGATAATTCTTGCTTGCTTTTTTTGTTAGGGATAAGACCTAAATTAACAACGACGTCAAAAATGAAAACGTCTTCTGACCCGGTAGCGTTATACCACGCTTATCAAAAGGAATGGAAGAAATTTAAATCAAGATTCCCTGGTGAAAATGATCATTCAGATTTACGGTGGGCAATAAGAGAGAAGCTTATGGGTGATCCGACAAGTACAACGTCTAGTAGATATAAATGCCAATAACCAAAATATAAAATTAATTATATTAATTAATTATTACTAGTAAATTGTTTTATTATTAAGCTTTTATAATATTGTACATTATTTATAAATATATGAATATATTAACTATTGTTGATTTAATTTGAATTTGGACAATAAACTCTTTGAATCACTCCTGTTCAAATGAAAAAGTAATTTTGTTTGTAATTTTTGTACAGCGTTCAGCGTTAAAACGAGAGTATCGTGTTTCAACATTGAATAAACGTTTAAACCGTATAAAGGCATTAAGTTTACATGGGGTATTTCATCGGTAGCTAGTGTAATATTGCGAGGCATTATGTCAGTGCTAAAAAGTAAATTCATGTCATTAGAATTAAAAATGCAACAAACAAAATAATCTTACTCATCAATAATTAGTACGGATGGTCCCCAGTTGCGCGATTCAATTAAATCTTTAATAAACTCGGAAGAATCACTTGGTATTTCTAAATTATCAATAATATGCAAATCGTCTTGTGCTAATTTTACCGACAAAGTAGATGTGAGTCCTAAAACACGACTAAAGAATGGTAGCATGTAAAAATGTGATGTGGGAGACCGTGGTCCATGAACAACGCCACCACCTCTCCATAATGGCGATCTAATAGAACCATGACGAGCACGACCTAAACCCTTTTGTGGCCATGGTTTTCTACCACCACCTCGTACTTCTGAACGTTTTTTTGTATGAGCAAAACTCACATATTTATACTTTTGTTGCCAAATAACATTCTGATGAATGATATCAATGCGAGGCGTTGCCGCAAAAATATCTGGATGTAACTCTAATAATCCAGTTTTTTTCTCAGCCGGCGTATCAAAATTCTCTATCCACACTTCCCTAGTTTTACTATATTTCGGTGGAAACTCTGTACATAATGGAATTACATTTTTTGTCCGTAATTGTTCCGCTGTATCACTTACTGCTGAACATAAATTTTTTTTACTGTTTAAAATTAAACTTTTCCCAACACGGGATATTAAATTAAACATATTTATTGGTTTTTTCAATTTGTTTATTCCTGGAAGAAAAGAATTTTTAATATATTATTTAAATCATTTATTTTACATTTACTAACCTCTATAATATTATGACAGGAAAATCTAACCACAAAAAAAAAGTATTTTTTTTTTCTCTACTTTGTATAATGTGGAAAACATATTAATGCCCACAAAGAAGTATTAAAGCCTAAAAACAGCCTATTTTTGTTTTAATGTCATTGTACTTATCACCCCTGAAAAACCGTTTAAAAAATTTATTTATTTATAGAAATTTTAATCGCTTATAATTATTTAATTTACTTTTTTAATGGGTTTATTACACAAATTACCAAATATGTCAAAGTTTATTATAAATTTAAATAAAAAATAATGTTTTTGTGTTTTAATATTAATTCTAATTGAGTTTCGGGACAATCCTGTTTTTTTTTTTTTTTTTTAATATGAAAATGGCGAAAATACCTTAAACTGGAAAAATCAATTTATTGAATAACACAAAAAGTCTACAATTTATCAGACAAATAAAAAATAAATCTTCAATTCGATTATTAGTGTATTATCACTGATTAAGATAATTAATTTTACTACACAGACTAAGCTAGGTCAGTGACTGAATTTTAAAAAATAATCACCTTATACTAATAATAAATAATTAATTAATAGAATAAACTTTTATAAATAATACATCGTTATCACCTTAATTTTAATCAAATAATCGATCAATTAGTAATCATAAATTATTTAAAAAAAAAAAAAATGTCTTAGAACTGATTATAAAAATAGATAAATGGCCTGAAATGTATTATAAAAATTAATTAATTGTTTAATTAAAAATAAAATGTAACGAAGTAACTATAAAGATAATAATTTAAGTAAAATTATCATGCACTATAATTAGTTTAATAAGAATTAGGAGAAATTAATAATTCACTTGATGTAATTAAATAAATTAATTATACCCTTGGTGTACGCTAAAGAAAAAAAAAATGTTAACTAATATTACCCACACATGTTATTGTTATATAAACATCCGACTTAAAAAGGTTTTTTTCTTTCCTTTAGCATAATATTAACACATTTAATGCATATTTTTTTTTTTTTTTTTTTTTGTTAAGTATACAAGGGAAAAAAAGGGGAAATAGCACAAATAATATAAGGATATAGACATAAAAATAAAATGTAAAATGTGGTCACCAATTGGTTTTATTTTTTTATTTGTCAACCAATAATAATTATAATAATAATAATAATAATAAAAATGTTTATTATATGCGCCAATATTATTATTTCATTTCTTTAATTAAAAACATCTTGTTCAAGGGATCGTTATATGTTTCGCACGTGTTTCATAGTTTGTAATAAAAGAAAAGAAAAAAAAAAGAAGAAGAAGAAGAAAATAATTAAAAATATTTTTAAAAAAAAATCTTTACTAATTTATAATTGGATAATTATGACAAACATATGTATATAGGGATATTCCCAAATCAAGGTTAATAAACACTTTTATAAAATATTATCAATTTAGGCATTTCTTTAACATAATTAACAAACAATACAACAATTTGATGGGATTTTTGAAGAATATTTTCCGAATAAAGATAATTTAAAGCAATTTAAATGAAATTAAATTAAGAAAAACCAAAAAAAAAAAATGCGTCATTAGTTAACTACGCCGCAAAACTCATTATTTTCAATTCTTGTGCAATTTAATTTAAAGCCTAAAAAGTCTCAAACAAAAAGGCTAAATAATCGGCTCTCTATATATTAACCAATGTTTATCCTGTTTATTATAATAATAATTATTATTCTTACTATGCATAACTAATTAGAAAAAAATGTAATTATAAAACAGGATGGCGTCATTACATTATTATTTATATTTAATAAACAAACCGGGAAGTTTGAAAAGTGTGAAGCGAACGAAAAAAAAAAAAAAACCAAACACATGCGATATAAAACAAAAGATATTTGGGAAATAAAAATTAACAAATGAATAATTAAGGGATGAAAAGAAATTATTGTATTAACAATAACAATAACAACCAAAAGTAGAAACGAAAACAAACAAAACAAAAAAAAATTAAATAATAATAATAAAAATCCCACGGAAATGAATTTAATTTTTATTTTAACACCTAGGAAATTCACATTCGCACTTATGGGTTAGGTAAAGGAGTAAGAAAACAAAATAATAATTTCCCATTACCGCAAAATATCACATGATTGGTTGAATTACTTTATGAGTCGTATCTCTCTGTATGGGTGAAGAGAAAAATACAAAAAAAAAAGACAACGAAGAAATCGGAAATAAATATTTAAGGTAAATTTTCCCAATTGTAATAAAATTCCGGACATATTTATTTTACATGTTTTTTTTTTTTTTTTTTTTTCCTTTTTTAATTATTATTATAACACCTATAGATAGATAGATACACACACCTATAAAAACAAACAAATTTTTGCCATTATTTTTCCCAAATGCAATAAAAAATAAAAATTGTGTTAAGGAAATTTTCAATACGATTGGTTCTTTGGTTTTTAGTTTAAACGATTGTTATCCAGATGTCATCAATCACTGCAGATGGATTGCTGCAGAATAATTTAGTGAAAAAAATTTTTTTTTTTTTTTTTTTTTATTTGCTGATATTTTTATGTGGTTTTACCATTTCACACATTTGCTGTAAATTTTTTTTATTTTTATTTAGGGGTTTTTTAAAACAATTCCCAAATTATTAATTAATTAATTCAATTTTTATATGCGAGGCTTTAATTAAAAATCATGATTATTATATCTTTACAATAAAAAAAAAAAAAAATTATAAACAATGAGGTATTGAAAATTATCTTTAAGGACAAAAATAAGATAATTAATTAATTAGTTAATAAAAGCATTGAAAAATCATCCACATGGATTTTCAAGAAAAAAATAAATAAATAAATTTATCAGAATCAGCATAAGTATGCGGACCTTGTACTGATTCATTGCCTCAATACGCGCTATTGAAATCTTTAAAATGGATTTTCCATCTAAATATTATTTAAAAAAAAATAAAATAAATAATAATTTCTTTTTATAAGTAAATAAAATAATCATTTTTATTACATAAATAAATTTGAAAACAGGAAAATAAAAATGAATTAATAAAATTCTGCTGAATGTAAATAATTTTTCGAAAACTTTTCTTTTTTTTTTAATCAATATGACGTTGATATAACCGTTGTTATCCATAGCAAATAAATGATGGGAAATTAAAATTCACATAAAATTAGATTTCATTAAATAATTTCATTTTTGATTACGTATTAATTATTATATTCACATAAAATTCTACACGTTTAACACGTTGTTTTTTTTTTAATGATTAAATAAAGTAAAATGAATTAATTAATTGCAGTTATTATACTCGATTATTATTAGAAAATTATTTCAATTAACGCTCGTTTATTGATTCATAAACGTTTTTTTTTTTATTCAATTTGTTTAATTATTAATTGTGAAACGTTTATGAATTATGTCCCGGATTATTAATATAATAATTATATAATAATTCTGTACAACCTTGCTTATCATTTTGTTTTGTTTTGTTTATTAAATTAATCAACCAGAAAATGAAAGAACGTCTCATTTTACATCTTAAATACCACAGAAATGATTACAAATTTTAAATTCATAAAAAAAAAAAAAATAATAATAAATAAAGCGAAAAAAGTGCCGAACAATCTTCAAACCGCAATTGTTTAAGCGCCTTATTTATTATCGGTAAAAAAGAAAAAATGTATATCTTCCCTTTGATGACGTCACAAGTGTGTAAAATTCTACAAAACAAAACATAAATTGAAAATGAAACAACGTTAGAAGTTAGAAACGCAATTTCTAGGATGACAAATTAAAATTATCCAGATCAAGCCGTAAAGCCACGATAAAATTTCTTACTCATACTCTATTTTATTAATAATGAAAAATTCTTAAATAAAAAACATATGGATTTTTAAGGGATTTTTTTTTTGTTTTTTAAGGCTTTATTATTTCCCCAAAATTAAGGGAAAATTTTTTTGCCAACAACAACAACAGCAAATTATTTGGGAAAATTCTAAATATGATTAATTAGTTAGAAAGAGATAAAAAGTTACTTTAAAAAAAAAAAAGGGGCAAGGCTAATAAAAATGCATTTTTATCAACAAAAGAAAAAAAAATTGAATAAATTAATCTATTTAGCGCATCGTGGCGCTGTTACCGTTAACGCATCCACGCAAAAAAAAAAAACATGAAACAACTAATTAATTAATTTTAAAACAAATTTGCATTTCAATTAAAAAAAAAAAGAAAAGAAAACAATGGCAAAAAAAAAATTCGCATATTTACACTAATTTTGGCCAACAAGAAAGAATTTTTCTCTCATTGTTTATGTTTTCTTTTTTCCCATACCTCCTCTTCGCTTCTTCTTCTTTTCGGTTTTCTTTCTCTTTTATTTCTCGCACCGTAAAACAAAAACTACGAACAGAAAAAAAAAAAAAACAAAAAACAAAAACAGAAAAAAAAGTTGTATTGAATGAAATTTTTATTCAAGTTTATCAGTTTGTGAATAACATTCAAAGTAGTAGCAACACGCTGACGCATCGCATATTACTTTAAAAAAATAAATAAAAATAGTTTACGTAAAAAAAAAAAAAAAAGAAATGAAAATTACTTTCACATTTTATAAGTTATAAATAAACAAGTAAAAATTAATTAATTAAATTTTTTATTTTTTGGTGTTAATATTCAATCAAATTGTTTGTAAACAAATAATGAGAAATTCGTTAAATAAAAATTCAAATTTATTATTATTAAAAAATAGTGAATACCTAATGCAAAAACTATGGATTTATAAATTATTAAATAAAAAGAATAAACTGAAAATAAATAATTAATTATTATTTAATTAAATTAAATCAATCTCTAAGTTCCTTTAAAAATAAATTACTAAAAACAATTAAGTCTGATTAATTAAGTGAAACAAAAAAAAAAAAGAAAAAGAAAAAAGTGTTTTGTGATATATTCGTGCATTTAAATATATATAAATAATTCTAGTTATTTTCAATTAATTAATTAATTAATTAAAATTAAAAATAGTGTTTAGAAAGAGTTAATTAAATGTTAAGTGGATTTTAAAATTAACACTAAAAACAGGTATGTTTAATTCATTATTTAATTTAATTTTTTTTTCTATTTATCGCGTTTTTATGACACAAATACAAATTATTATTATTATTATTTTTAATTTATTTTTTTTTTTTTTTATCAAATTTAATTTTTAATTATATGTCACTAAAAATTTACTTTTGATAATCAATAATTACGCAAATAAATATAATTTTATTTTTAAATTTAATTAACGCAATTGTCTGTTGATTAAAAATGTATAAAGCGGGGAAAATTATGTTAAATAACAACAACAACAACAACAACAACATTGATATGTTCTAGAAAATTATGATGGGATAAAGCTTAACGTTTAAATTACTAAAAAAAAAATTTAAATCAATCATTTGGCTGCAAAACAATTCCTTTAAATACCTAACTGTCATCCATAAAGCTACTCCATTTCGCAATTTAAATCTACAAACAAATTTACGGGGAAATTTTATTTCTCCATAAACCTAACTGTCAGCCAAACAGCTACTCTAGCTCTTCATTTACAAAACAGTTTTGCACTAAAGCTCTGTCAACATTTAAAATTTGGAAATTTTTTTCTCTCCAAAAACCCAATTCTTATTTAAAACCGTTGTGTTTGAAGTGCACTTAGGCAACTCATAATCAAAACGTTTATTCGGTTTTTTCGTTTCGTTATTTTTATATATTTTTTTTTTTTTATAATATTTATTATAAAACTAATTACAAAACACAAAAAAAAACCTTTTTAACAATTTTACCGTATCCCTATATAACCTTTAAAAAAAAAACCGAAAAAACTTCATAATTACATCGCGTAAGAAAATTAATAAAACAAAAACAAAACAAATTTAAATTAAAAAGAAAAAAAAAATTAATTAAAGGTAAATAAAAAAATAAAAACGTGCAAAAAAAAAACAAAACAAAAACAGTTTAGATAAGAAAAACATTTAATTAGCGAAAAGCAATAAGCAATAAACTCATACGTTTTTCCCACAATAAAACCATAGAAAAAAACAAAAACTTTTTTACGCTGGATATTTGTTAATTTTTTTGTTTGTTCGTCTATTAATTAATTTTTATTAATTACCATTTTTTTTTTGTTTTAATTTAATTTAATTTAATTAAAAGTCTGATATTCTCCTTGGTTTTTTAAATAATTTTTATTTTTTGTTCACTCCTTTAATGCTTGTGACATTTTTTTTCTATGTGGTTTTCCAATTACTCTGATTTCGTTGCTATATCGTTGCAAAAAAAAAAAAAATAAAAATAATTTTTTGTTTTGTTTTTACTTAGAATTCGGTTTCGACTTCGCTTGGGTTTTTTGTCATTTAAAAAATGTTTTTTTTATTATTATTATTTATTGTGTGACAACTGACAACTGACAAAGCGGTGTTTGAATGTTGTGTTATGATTGTACAAACTAAAAAAAACTTTCTTTTTATCGGCTTTGTCGACAGGAAAATAATATAATGATGAGGATGTGTGATTAATTAATTCAAAGTTATAGTTTGATTAAAGAAAATCGCATCACGTTACGAATTGTCAGAGTGAAATTGCATTTTACAAGCGCTTAGTTGTGCACTTAAGTCAATTATATCAGCTTTTATTAAGCTTTTAGCATTTAGGCTCCAATTAGAATTCTAAAAGATGTTTTAACTTTTACTCACCTTATCAGTAAATTAATATAAAAATAAATTTTAAACGCCAGAAACTCGGCAACCAAATAATCCTTTATATATATATATTTACCTGCTCTGGTTGTAACCTAATATTAGGTTTTAAGGATTATTAATAGTCAATAACGACTAACATGGATTGGATTATCACATCTCTATTATCTAAGACGTTATTTCAGTGGTTGTAAACAATTTACTATCACGAGATTTCATAAGAAAAAAAAACCCTATATTCATGAAGTTTATTTAAACAAAATTATCTTTCTGATAAAACCGTTTTTATTATTTAAATAAAACAAAAAGAAAAATTAAATAAAATAAACAAAAGAATAATAAAAAAAAAAAACATGATGCTCGTAATGTATGTAATACGCAGACGTAATATGTTTAAAAGAAAAATAATAAAAATTTAGTTCAAATAATAAAACAAAATTTCATTATTATTTTATATTGCAAATTGGAAAATCCCAATTTTTCTATACAAAATAAAAAAAAATAAATATAATATAATATAAATTAAAACCTCGACATGTTTTTACTATGGTTTTTTGTTTATTTATTTTAATTATTTTTAATTTTTGTTTCCCAAGCCATAATATGATGAACAAAACGTTTTTATTTTTATTTTTTTTTTATATTTATATTTAATTTGCCGTCATTCCATTATGAATATTTCAGAAAAAAAAAAAAAAAGATTAATTAATGAGCATTTCGCATCGAATCGCTTTTTTCATCATTTTTTTTTTTTCGGTTAATGCAGCTGATGATTATTTAAGAATTTTTGTCTAGAATCTTTTTTTTTTCCTTTCTTTTTACACCTATACATCTGGATTTTGGTTATTTATAATAATAATAATTAATTTTTACTTTAAAAAATAAACTAGGAAAAAACCATGAGGTAAAGAGTATTCTATTGTACTTAAGTGCAAACAAATTATTTTTCGTGGGTTTTAAAATATCGTTAACTAGGCTATTCACCTTCTATAAAGTGTTTTTTTTTTAAAACTTTTAACGACTTTCCAATTAGACTGGAAAAAAACTAAATAACGAAGAAAAAGGACAAAAATAAACCCATAAATAAAAATTAATTATTAAAAGAAAAAAAAAACCAACCGTTTGGCCTTTTTTTATAATTTCTTTATTGAAATTTCTATTTAAATTCATTTATTATTTGCGGTTTTCTAAGGTTTTTACAATTTATTTACAATAAATTTTTATGTCATATAACTGATCACGTTTTTTTTTAAATCCCGTCATTTTTAATTAGTAATAAATATGAATGAAAAATTTATTTATTAAAATTAAAAAAAAAAATTGGAAATATAGAATAAAATTGTTTATTATTATTTATTTTTTTTTTATTTTTATTATTTATTTATAAGAGGGTTTTCCAACCCTGATAAGCAAAGAAAAAAAAAACAAATGTAAAACATTGCATTAGTGTTAGTTAGAATATTCGCATCAGTTTTTTAAAACTCGCCATATGTACGAATAACAAAACGTCACAAAATATTTTTCACAACACCGTGTATGCGCATAGCAACGGTGTATTACCATACATTATAGTAGTTGTAATACAATTTATGTGTTTTAAAATTAGAACGGAAAATTTTTGCTTTTCTTTTTATATACATTTCTATAAATTTGTATTAAAATTATTAATTAAAGAAACGTCACAAATTACAACTACACATTAAAAGTATTAATAAATAAATAAATAATAAAAGTGTGAATGTAGTTGTAAGTAAGCTTTTTAAAAATAAATTCCTATTCGTACACGAATGACGTAAATAATAAAGCAAAAAATAAAAATGTATATATTAGTAGTGGTAATGGTATTTTACTCACATAATATGGTTAAATAGCTAAAGTCAAGTGAATTTTATATTCAGAAAAGCACAAACAACTCACCAGTTAACATATATAAACATTTATTTTTTCATTGAAATTACTCTTGTGTGCTATAAAAATTAATATTAAAAAGAAAAAAAAAAACAAAAGAAAAGAAAAATAAATTAAAAAACCCAACCAATTTAAATTTTTAATTTTAAAAAATAAATTTTATTTTTATTTAGTTACATTTGTGGTGATGAAGCTTGAGTCTTAAAGCTTTTCTAATTATAAAATCGAAAACAGTATAAGCGAATAGTCGATCGAGTGTGGACGCGTTTTAAAATTAACAAATAAATTTCCATGTGTGTATGAGAGAGCATATTTAAATTAAATGGATTATGTGTGTTATTTAAATAAATAAATAAATAATAAAAATTCTTTTTTTTTTTTAAAAACAAGTGATTTAAAGTACAAAAAAAGCAAATATCGTTTTTTATTTTTTTTATTAAAATAATTTCTATAATTAAATATGTTTGATAACTAGATTTTGTTATTTAATTTATATTAAAAAAAAAAAAAAGATTTATTCCCAAGTTTTATATACTAAAGAAGTGAAAGTCAGCCATTTTAGTTTTTTTTTTTATTATTATTATTTTTAAATAATAATATTGTTGTTGTTGTTTTCTTATATAAAATTTGTTTTTGTTGTTATTTGACGTACGTCGTCTATTAATTAATTTTTTCTTTTAAATAATAAAAAGAAAAAAAAGAAAAAATTTTATTGTGTTTTGTTATTTTAATATCAGTAATAGGATTCTAATAATCAAGTGATAATAATAATAATAAATTGTGACATAAAGAAAGAAAAAGAGCGAAAGAGAGAGAAAAAATAAATAAATTTTTTGTAACAATGTGGAATACAAATCAAAATACAACGGATGATTCTACCGTTTCAGAAAATAGAACAACACAGGTTCCAACAACTGGATCAAGTACAGGATTAACGGGAAAAGAATTTGATGGTGAAAAATTAAAAAATCTTCATAATAAAATTATTGATATTGTTGATACAGATTCTGGTTTTATATCGGGACCACAAACAACTGAACAATTTTATACAGAAGAATTGTCTGATAATCAAAAAGAACAAGATCAAATTGACGATTCATGTAATAAAATAATTCCAAAAAGTACAACTGAATCGGGTTTTATTGATGAGAATTTAGATAGCAAAACAACAGATATTGTTTATACAGAGTCCGGTTATATTGAGGGTGATATAGTTGAAGAAGATTTTATTGAGGAAGATTTTATTGAAGAAAAGATAACACCACAAATTACCACAATGTTGCTCAAGGAAACAAATGAAGTGATACTTCCCGACTTATTTCATAATATGAAAATAAAGGAGATGAATAATTTAAACAGGAAACATGGCGGTAACAAGTGTATAGAAGCAACAAGTCCTAGTATAACAATTGATGATTTAAGTAATGAGCCATGGACAGGATATTTTCAACAATCAAATGAGGGTGACACGTAAGTAACAGTCAACGCTGAATTATTAAAAAAAAAAAAAAATCGGAAAAAACCCAAAAAATAATTTTTTTTTTCTTTTTGCGTAATAATTTTTGTTTTATTAACGAGAAATGAAAAAAACAGATTTTCTAAAATAAACAACGGGCAATCTCGCGAGGTCGAATTGTTTAATTTTAATCAGAATTTATGCTTTTTTATATCAAGAAAAAAAAATGAATTTTTTCTTTTGCTTATCGCCATTTTGTTATTTTTTGACATTTTTTTTTTTGCTTCTTTTTATGCTTTTATTTCGCGAGTTATCAGTGTTTGAATTTTTTTCTTCTTTTTTTTTACTTTCTGAAAAGGAAAAATGCTATTTGATATTAAATATAATTATTATTATAATCGCGGAAAATTTATTTATATATATATACAGTGTTGGCCATAACTAAGGGAACTGAAAAAACGAGTTCACAATTATTTGTGTAAATAATAGAAATGCTTAGAAAATACATTTTTTTTTATTCATATTATTAGGTAAATTCTTAAGCTACAATAATAATAAAAAAAAAGAAATTTCTTACGAAAGTTAAAAAAAATATTGCAATTTTACCGTCACCACATCCATTATCGACTGGACAAAACTAAGGGAACTGAATTGCAATGTTCAGTTTTATTATCAGATTTTTGACCAAATTTCAGAATATATCGTTACTAAGCACAGTAACCATGTCTTTTAACAAATTAATCGACAAAAGTCAAGGATGCTGTGCGTTAATTATCTGCAGATGAGTTCTGGTTATTTTAATACCATTTTATTGTAAAATGGCTAGAAACAAATATTCGATCGAACTTAAAGGAAAAATACTAATTGATTATAAAAGTAGAATTAGTCAAAAATTATTGTGCATTAAATATTCAATGGCAAAATCGGTGATATGCCACATAATTAACTTTTATAAAGCCAATATTTCGGTTCAGACTGTGCATCGAGGTGGCAGACCACGAAACACAAGTAGCCATGATGACATTATGATAATTCGGACAATAAAAATAAATCTGTTCATATCCTCAAGTGAGTTGAAAAACAATTTGAAGATGCAGGTCAATTCGTCGAAGAGGTGTCGATGGTGGGCTGTCTTCATTTCAAATTGTAAAAAAACCATTTATATCAGTGGAGAATAGGAAAGCCAGAATTAAATTTGCGATGAATTACATTGATTGGAGTATTGAAAAGTGGAAATCAGTACTATTTTCCGACGATTCCAAATTTAATATCAAAGGATCGGATGAATTCCACCGTGTCAGGACAACTTTGAATCAAGGGCTCCATTTTTTGTATACAAAAGGAACTATGAAATACGGAAAACGAAATACAATTGTTTGGGGGAGTTCTTCTGAGCATGGTATTGGTACCATTTGTTGAGTAGAGGATATCATGGATCGATTTGTGTAAAAGGATATTTTGGAATCACATATGCTGCCACATGCTGAAGAGGAAATGTCTCTGAGGTGGGTTTTCCAACAGGACAATGATTCGGAACACACGTCAAATGTAGTGAAGACGTGGTTGGAAACAAACTGTATTGACGTTATTAAGTGGCCAGCTCAGTGCCCGTATTTCAATCCCATAGAAAATTTATGGGATAGGAAAATAATAAGGGAAAACTGTAATACTCAGGACGACCTTTTTAATCAAGTTAAAGTGGCTTGGAAAAATATTCCAAATACTATAATTCAAAATCTAGTGGCATCAATACTTCGGAGATGTGTGGCAGTTTAAAAAAATATATGATATTCAACCAAATATTGATATTGATAATTGATATTGATAATAGAACTGAGCATTGCAATTCAGTTCCCTTAGTTTTGTCCAGTCGATAATGGATGTGATGACGGTAAAATTGCAATATTTTTTTTAACTTTCGTAAGAAATTATTATTTTTTTATTATTATTGTAGCTTAAGAATGTACCTAATAATATGAATAAAAAAAATTTTATTTTCTAAGCATTTCTATTATTTACACAAACAATTGTGCACTCGCTTTTTCAGTTCCCTTAGTTTTGGCCAACACTGTATATATATTTGTGTGTAGTACTGTACTTGACTTTTGTACTAAATTTTTATTTTCTTTCCCTCGCGATAATTCTTTTTTTGGGAATTTTTGAATTATTTTTTTATTGATTGTTGATTATGATTTTATTTATGTTTATTTTTTTCTTCTTTTTTTCACAGAAATTTGCATTTAGCTATTATACAGAAAATAAATGAAGTTATCGAGTTATTAATAAGTATGGCACAGCATCCGTGTGTCTTGGATATACAAAATAATAATGGACAAAGTGCATTACATTTGGCTGTGTTGACATCACAACCAACAGTTGTCCGTTCATTATTATTATCAGGAGCAGAGGTAATTATTTTATTTTTAATTTTATTTTCCCATTGTACACAATCAATTAGCTAAAATAAAAAAAATAAAGAAAAAAAACCATAAATTACTTAACCAAATGTGGAAAAATTCGATGATTAATTTCTGATTAGAGTTTGATTATTATTATTAACTCTCTTACGTTATAATCATATGAATTTTGTTGTTAAGTCAATTCTTGTTATCTTTCTAGTTTTGTCTTTTTTAATTAATTATTCGTATTTTAAACAAACAAATCAAAGTCTACGGAAAGAAATATTAACCACTAGAAGAAAAAAAAAACTTTGTCATATTGTTTTTATGGGATATCCCAAGCTTTTTTGTAATTTACTTATTTATCATCATTCGCGATATAATTTTTATTTTTATCTTTTAATAGATTAATTAATTGATTTTCACTGAAATTGATAAATGTATTACGTACGTTAAGGTAAAAACCATTCAATCATTTTTTGAAGAAACAAAAATTGTTTGCTTCTCTCTCGTTTTAATTAATTAATTAATTAATTAATAAAAAAAAAAAATTGTATAAACAGAAAGTTTTGCCAAAAAACCAGAATTATAAATGTCGCTAAAAGCTTTGTTTAATTCATTTTAATTTGTCCCTCGTCTAGGCTTTTTTTTTCTTTCTAATACGCGGAAATATTTTTAAATTTATATTTTTTTTTAGTTAATTAATCGAAAAATTTTCTTTGATTATATTGATAATGATAAAGGTAAATAAGCTGCCTAAGCGTTATAGTAAAAATGAAAGTTTTTTTTTTTATTTTATTATTATTTTCCAATTGTTGTAATATCCGATTAAATTGAAAAAAAAAAAAATAATAATAAAGAGAGAAAGAAAAACCAAAACATAATGCGGTGCGTTAAAATTTTTATTTATTTATGGTTTCAATAATTAATTAACACACACAACACTGGCGTTATGAAGATTTTATAAAGCTTTAGCGCAAAACGCGTTAACAGACTGTTAATAATAAATTTTCCAATAAATATTAAATAATTTTGCTTAAACTAGTTTTTTGGGTTTTTTTTCGCTGCTAAAAATGGAAAGAAAACTTTTTTTTTTTTTATTTAACCACTTTGTCGTGAGGAATTATTTTGTGCTTTGTTGTTTGATTATTATTATTTTGCTTTAACGGCAAAATGTGAATAAATAAAAAATAAACAACAAGCAGTAATAAATGCAAAAAAATTATTTAATTAAATAAAAAAAATATAAATAATAAAAAATTAACCGCGAATCATCAAAAACATCATCATAGTCTAACGTTATTTTACAATCTCTTACTTCTACTCTAGTCTGTGCTATGCTATTCGCTGCTTTGTACACCGTCAAAGTCAAATTTCAAAGCCAAATTATATTATTATTATTATTGTTGCTTTAGCAGCAAAAAAAAACATTAATTTATAGAAATAAAAATTAATAAACAAAAAACAAAAAAAATAATTATTATTTTTTAACCAGACAGCCGAATTTGTGTGTTTTTTTTTTTCTACAAATTTGGTGGTTCCGTAACACATAATAATAATTTTTTTTTTATTTATTTCTTTTGGAAAATGAAAGTTTTTAATTTTAATTTTTTTTTTATTTTTTAATGTCTGTTAGTCTACTTTTGTTGTTGTTTTTCAATTATTTATTTAATAAATAAATAAGAAAATAGCACATCAACCAGCCAGCCGCCACCACACCATCAGCTACAATTTATTTTTAGTTTTTTTTTTTTTAATTATTTATTTAAATTTGTGAGATGTCGTTTATTTGATTTATACAAAGAAAGATGTTTGATTGGAATTTTTGCCAGAACTTTTAACACTTTACATACAAAATTGTGCTTTTAAAGTGTTTCATTGCAATATCTGATGCCGATGCATTACATAAAAGCTTAAAGTAAATAACGTGAAATAGATAATTAAATCTTTTTTTTTTTCGCTTATTTAATTTTCTCACCTTATCTAAAAAAAAATTCCTTTTTTTTTATAAAATTATAATAAAAAATAATATTTATTGATATAACAATTCGGCACGTTTTATTGATTTTTCTTATTGTGTTATCTATAATGCAAAATTTAATTAAATCACCTCACTTTGATGTTTTATTTTTAGATTAAAAAAAAATGTTTTTTTTTCTTTATAGAATTTATTTTTAAAAAATGTTAATTTTTAGCCAAATTGTCGTCGTCGTGTTTTTATTTTTATTATTGGCTGCTTCTGTTGCCGCCGCTGCATCTACGCTGCTCTTTCAGTTTTTTTTTTTTTTTTTATTATTTTCCATAAATTTCTGAATAAATAATTTTTATTTTTTCTTTGCGTCTTGCTGCTATTAATAATTTAAATTTGTTTATGATCTGTAAAGATTTTTTGTTATTTTATCTCATCCTGATTAAAAATGACACGAAACGACTTAAGACAAGCCACAACACTCTACATTGTTGTGTTGTGTAGAGAAGCAAGAAAAAAAAACGGTTTTTTATATATAAAAATTATTAAAGAAAAAAAAAATTTTGTAGACATTTTTTTTGTTGGTTTTTGGTCAAAAATTTTCCCATAAATTTATAAATGTTGTGCCACTAAAATTGCTGTTTCTGTTGCTCGCTGGCACTGTGCTGATTATTATTATTATTTTTTTCTTTAATAATTTTTATTTATTATTAAAGATAAATATAGAATTTTGAGTTGCTTAATAAAGCACAGAAATTCCGTAATAAACATAAAAAATTTAATTTTTTTTTCTACTTTACTTAAAATTTCTATTAACTTGACGAGTCAAATGCTGCTGTTGCTTGTTGTTTCAAGCTGGTGTGTCTGGCAAATTTTTGAGCAAAAAAAAAGAAAAATCTTGGCTACTTGAATATACTTGTCGCGGTTGCTAGCTACTCTGCTGGTAGCCAGAACTATAGTTGTGATATTTCTGAAGTGGAACAACACATGTAGTTTTTTTTTTTTTATATAAAAGAAAATTCCGTTTCACTACTTTTCTGATTTTTTCTTTTTTTTCTTTGAAAGTTTATTTTAGGATACGGACGGGAATTTAGTTTTTTTTTTTTGTATTTAAATTTGTAATTGAAATTTTTCGTTTAATTACAAAAATAGAATGAAATAACCATTTTTAGTAATTTTTGTAAATAATTTGTTTGTTTTCTATTTATCTTTTTAGCCATCATTACGTGATTGTCAAGGAAATACACCGTTGCATTTAGCATGTATTAACACGGATATTGAGTGTGTAGATGCATTAACACGACCAATTCATAAAAGTGAAATAAATAATGAAAGATTATACAGTCATTCGAGTAGAAATATAAAAACAGACTTTGAATTAAGAAATTATGATGGTGAGTACATTTTATTTGAATATTTATTATAAAAAAAAAATAAAAATTATTATATTAAGTAAGAAAGAAATACTGTAAACTATCTAGTAACTTTTGGTACACTCTCTACCTTTGCAACACAGAGAAACCTCGCACAGCCACCAAGAAATTTATTCCTCTCGTGTATTTGTGGCAAACACAGAAATATTAAATAAACTCTTTTTTTTTATTATTATTATTCTGTTTATTCTGTTTTGTATATTTTGTTTGGGTTTTTCCAACATTTAACATCGTCGGATGTTTTTTTCTTTCTTTTCTTTTCTTTTCATTTTTTTTCGCGATTTTTTGTGTGTCTTGTCTTGCGTTCACGCGCACCGTTGTTGCTGTTTTGTTATGAATTCTTTCAGACTTTCTTGGCTTTATTATTATTATTATTTTTTTTTTTTTGTAACGACGAGACGACTTTTAAGTCTTTTTCTCTTTTTGGATTAAAACATTTTTTTCTTATTTTATTTTTATTAAATAATTTTTTTTTTTTAATAAGACAACAAGAAAAAAAAAATAAGCGCAACTAAAGGTTAATCATTTATTGAATGAGCTGGAAATAATATTTGAAAAATAAATTGCTTAACACACACTGTCAGTGTTTGTGGACTGGACTACGTAAAATGATACAAATAAATGTCTAAAAAATTTCTTAAATAATAAATGACGGCATTGCGTGATTAGATTTTTTTTATTATCCAAACGAAATACAACGTAAAAGCTTAAATATTTATTTATTTTCTATTTTTGTACATGGTTTTCACCTTGTTTTATTTATCACCCAACAAAAGCAACCCATTTATTGATTTTCTTTATAAAAGAAAATTTCCATTTCTGTTCTTTAATTAGAGTCCTTTGTGAAAATTTTCCATGTTGCGTTATTTCTATGACGTAGGTAGATTTTCCATTTTACATCATTTTTCTTTTATTTTTATTTTATCAAACAACACAACAACGACGACATACTTTAATTTTGTTGCTTTTTTGTACATTATTGATTGATAAATGTTTTATTTATAAATTTTATTAGTAAAAAGCACGAAAATTTGTTGTTTAAATCAAACAAGTAGTAGGTGGAAGTTTATACAAAATAAAATAAAATCTCTTTGTGTTTGGCTTTGGAATTTTCCTTCTTTTTTTATATCAAATATATTTTTGGTTTGATTGTTGTTATTCAGGATAATTAAAAATGTTAATCGGTCATTTTGGGAATTTTCTCTTTAATTAATAATAGGCCTGTACTTTAGATTTTTATTTTTAATTTGGGTTTTTTAAAGGTATTTTGTAGTTTAGTTTTTTTTTCTTTTTCTTAAATTGCTTTCCTACGTTTATTGAATAAATAATTTTATTTGAATAATTGTATCGAAAAAAGCGGTGATTTTTGGTTATAAGGGCATTTGCGAAAGCTTTTTATTTTTCGCTTTAAATTTAAATAATTTATTTAATCTTTTTTTAACGTACGTCCGTACGTAACACATAATAGACATTCTTTGATTTATTTTTATTCACATTTATAACAATATTTGCCTGAAATTTATTTTTAGGTGTTGCTACAAAAAATGTTTAAAAAAAAAGAATTAAAATTTATTTTCAATTGGTATTAGAGTTGTGTCTGAAATAAATTCAATCAAGACATTTTGGTTGAGACAAAACGGTCGCCGCCAACGACGTCGCATCGTACAAAACAACACCACGGTCTAACCAAAAATAAATAATTTTATTTCTATAGTTAGCATTTAGCAATGTTTTTATTATTTTTGTAATTTTATTTATAAAGTTTTATTGAAATTATTTATTTTATTTAATTTAAATAAAAAAAAATGAAAAATTGACGAGATTTTCTTGCCAAATTTTCTCACAAACTAGACAAGAGTAGAATAAATACTTTGCATACAGCAATTCATGTTGAAAATAATTTTTAAAAGAAAAATGATTCAACGTTGGTTGGGGGGTACCATCTGGATGGTCAGATGGTCTGAAAATCTAATTTTTTCTTTCTATTTAATTTTCGTGCAAAGAAAGAAATTTTTTTTTTATTAATTATAAAGAAACTCCTAAAAAAAACCATTTACGTGTTTTGTCGGAATGACGTGAATCTAAATGAAAATACACACGAGTTGTTGATTCTATTTTCGCTGTTTTTCTTTTTATGAAAGTAAAAATTTCCCACTAAAGTATTTTTGGTAACGAAATGGTTTTTCTTTCTTTATTTATCTTTTTTTAATTTTAATTTATGTTATTTTTGGTGGCATTTGTTTTATTTTTTTTTATAAATATATAATGAAATTTATTACAAGAAAACAATGACGAAAAGAATTTTTTTTTTGAAATAACTATGGAAAAGGTGGCTAATAAGGAATTTCTATTTTTCTTTTATTATTTTTCGTGTTATAAAAATAATACGCGGATTTTTTTTTATTAATATAATTTCCCAACCGTTTTTATTTTTATGTTATTTATTTTTTTTATTTAAGCGAATGAAAGAAAGTCTGTCATGTTGTCAAGTAATTTAAGTTTTTTATTTCTTGCTGTTTTAAAAATAGAAATTATTATTAATTTAACTTCGAAATTTTTCTTCTACTTATCGTCTTTTGATTTATTTATTTATTATATTTTTTCATAAGAATTATTACTTTCGTGTTTTAGAATAAATATTTCGTTGCTATTTTTAAGAGAATCGAATTGTTTTATGCGTTCCACTTCTGATGCGTTGAGAGTTTATAGTAAGTTTTTAACGCAACATAACGCATTAATGTATTATTTTCTGTATACAAAAAAAAAAAAAAACAAAAAACCGTGAATCTTCACCGAACTCTCTACAATGTATTTTTTAATTTTATTTTTCGTTTCTTTTTTATGCAAATTAAAATATTTTTATTGCAAAAGCAAAAAAAAAAAATAACCCGATTGTTGTGTCAATTTATTTTTTTTTCTTTTTCTTCTTTCTTGTCTTTTTTTTTTAATGAATACCTCAATACACAACACACTTGTAATTATGATAAAAAGAAAAATAAGTAACCTTAGCTAGCAACGAATAATATGAAAAAAAAAAAAAAAAAACTAAAAAATTGTCGAACAAAAGCTTTAATTGTGAAATTTTTCCGGGTTTCCCATAATTGTTTATAATTTAGGCGTGTGTGTGTGCCTTTAGCACGTTTAATTTTTTTTTTTCATTTATTAACTCTTGTAGGCCAATTTTTTTTTAATACTTGAGCTTTTTCGTTCGATTTTTTGTAATAATGAAACGTGATAATGTTATTATTATATCGCTAAGGTGTGCTTGTGTGGTTTTTACCTTTTTTTTATCTGTAATTTGTAACAAAAAAATAAAAAAAAATGTATCACTGATTGAGTTTTACAGTGAAGTCTACGTTAAAATAGCGCTTGCTACTATAACTGTGTTTTGGTAAAAAATAATTTTATAAAATAGTTTTTGCAACTTGTTAGTTACCTGTTTGTAGGCGTTGATTTAAGCTTTTTTTTTGTAATTATTTAAAGGTTAATTCCCTCATTAAATGCGATGAACTCACTTTACGTAATTTTTCTTTACATAATTTTATAACCAAAGGAATGAAAACTTATTGCCTAGAAAACGTTATTATACAGCGAATGGGTTTTTAAATGATTTCAAATAAAATTCTCCGGTTTAGCTTTAGCTTAATTATTTCAAAAAATAAAAAAGTTTTATTGCACACGTGAATTTTGCTGATTAAAATTTTGCTGATGAAATGTGTCTAATAAACAAGAAAAGGCAAAAGTCAATGCCGCGATTTTTTTTTTGCTCTTTATCTTTGCTTAATTCTCGTAACTTCTTGATAGTTTTCTTTGCGAATTTTATCTTTTGTATTTAATTCTCATAGAGAGTAGTCAGTCCAGTCCCGCAGTCATAATAAATTGAATTATTAAAACCATTCTTTGTATATAAAAAAAAAATTCAAACGCAATTTCATTTATGGAAATTCCAAAAAGGCAATATGCTTGTTGAGTGTTTTTTTTTTATTTTATCTTGTTCGTTGTATCTGTTTTTACTTTGTATTTTTACTAAATATTTGTGTAAAAATGAAACGATGGTTTTATTAAAAAAAAAAAAAAAAGTAATAAAAAGAAGCTTTTGTCGCGTTTTTTTTTCTTCTTTTTTTCAGTAATTAAAAAAAAAAAAAAGAAATGCGATGATAAAGTTTAAAATAATTTTTTTTCTCTTTGATTATTAAAGCAGTTGTACTTGATCGAACTTGCTTTTTTCAACATTTTTATTCTAACATTATTTTAATGAAACTGAGAAATTTATCAATTCTTAGTTTTATATATGAGAACCTTTATAACTAATAATGTGGAACAATTGTGCTTTGCTGATTACAACTAACATTACCTTACCTTGTTTATTTGATTTTTATTATATATATATATTTTTAAAAATGATTTATTTATTTTTTCAAGTACTACAGACACAACACACAGTTGTACACATTTTGTGTAACGTTAATGTACTTTGGGTATTTACGCTTATTTCGCGTTTTTTATTCTTCTTCTTTATAATATAAAGCCCGTTTGCTTGCTCTTTTAACATTACACTCAGTAATTTGATTTCTTTTAATACGCGTTGATATTGTTGTTGTGGTTTTTTTGCACATTATTATTTTCTTTTCTATTATTTATTTTAACTGTTGCTGCTGGCTGGCTGCTTCACTAACAGTTTGTTAATTAAGTTTGTAATGTTTATCGTTAATTTTTTTTTTTATCTTTTGTAATTTAAATATATTTTATTTTTTATATACATGTTTATAAAAATTAAAAAGCAGTGCGCTGCAGCTGCTGCCCTGTTTGTCGTGTAGATAAACATTGATAGAATGTGGTTTTTCCTTGTTTTTTTTTTTTTTTTAATTTTATTAATTGATAATTGTTATTTGTCTAGCGGTATTTATTTTAAATGTCACTAAGTTTGTTTTACTTTTATATTGCAGTGATACGACACATCAACCTTCTAATGATATTATTATTTAATTTTGTTTATACTTGTGAAAGCTTTAGTTTAAAGTTTTGTGTTTAGAATTTTCACTGAGGACTGAAGGTCATTAAATTAGATAATATATTTTTTTTATTTGTTGATGAATTACCGAAGAATACATTCTTGAACTTTATTTCATTTGTTTTGATTTTAAATATTTATTAAATTTTCTTTTTATTTTCAAAGAAACAATTAATTAAAATAATTATTTGCATAATTAATTTTTATTAACTCACTTGTTGTTGTTTACCTGTTCTAACGACGACACCTTGTTGTTTATTTCATTAATGATTTGTTTTTTTTTATTGTTTCTTTACTACGCTGTAGTTATTTATTTACAATTGTCTATCCTTTTTATTCATAAAATGTTGAATTTTTTGTTGGATAATAATGCTAACGTCAGACATGGGTTGTAGTCATTCGCGTCGTCGAGATTACTGACGTTTTATTTTTCTTATGAACATTTAAAAATAATTAATTTGTTTTAATTTAATTTAATTATTTAATTGATAATTTATTATATGCCCTATTAACCGCGTACACGGATATGAACATATGAAAATACGTATATATATTTTTTTTCTTCTCATTTAATTCATTAGTGGAAATTTTATTATTTTGATGACAAAATGGGAATTAGTTAATTATAATCTATAACTAATAATTATTAATTTAATAATTTTCAATTGACGACATAAATTTGTTCTATTATGTTATAAATTTAATGAGAAAAGCATGATGTTTTCGATCAATTTTGATAAGAAAAAAAAAATCCCCAAATACCAAACAAATAAAATCTTCTGAATTTGGGCGCCATTGACATTATTTAGTTTAAGGAACTAACCGAGATTAAAATACTTTTACGATGCGTAATATAAATTTTATTTCTTTAATTATTTATCTGGAGTTTCCCGAACAATTTATGCTGCTGCTGTTGCTTTCTGATGATTTTTTTTTTTTCGTTTCTCTAATAAACTTGAAAAACATTTTTTTTTTTCAATGATTTTATTAATTGTTGGTATTTTATTGATTTATTTTGTTTTTATAAAAAAAAATTTATTATTGATTAATTTTTTATTTAAATTTTTTTGTTTTTTTGTGATATTGAAGAAATGTGTAGCGGATTATAAAATTTATTCAGAGCTATTTGTATAGAGAAACAGTGGGGTCTCAAAAAAGTTATCGTTTATATTTCTTAACATATGATAACTGATGTATTAGACTGCTAATATTATTAAAAAATAATCCTGATTTGTCGATTATAGTTTTTGGGTCGTGGTTTTGGAGATTTTTCTGTAATCAAACATAATTCGTTTTGTCTTTAAATAATTTTTAATTTAAATAATTTTATAATTTAATTTTTATTTATTTTTTCGCTATTGTATAATACAGAAGATATTGAACACATTAGTACATACACAAGCATAATATTTAAAAATAAAAAAAAAAAAAAAAAAAAAACCCGTGGAATGATGGAAATTCCACATTTTTTATTTATTTATTATTTTTGCTGCTGCTGCTGCTTTTTCGTTTTACATGTTTTACTTATTGCTGCTGGTTATTTAATTTTTATATTTCATTTGTTTATTTGGTGGATTTTATTCAATAAAATATAAAACTTCAGCGACCAGCAAACACAATGGATAAAAGTTGTTTTTGTTTTTATTTTAAACGAAAAATTAACACATATCTATGCAGAAAAAAAAAGCTGATGTGAAAACAAACAAAAATCTGTCGTCTCTTTGTGTAGTGAGAAATTTTATTTTTTCCTCTTATTTGAATTTGCGTTTTTTATTTTTTTAGTTTGTTTTTGGTTTTTGAAGAAATTTATACTACGAAATTTTAAATTTTTCTCGTGAAATTTTATATTTTTTTTCAGAAAAATTTATCAGCAATGTTTTTTTTTCCTGTTTTAATTATGAAGCGCCGACTGTAATTATGATATTGTTGAAAATTTTTTCATTTCCTGAAAATATTATTTTGTGTAGGTACCTTGCACCTACCTAGATTACTAATAAGTGGGAGGGATATTGTTTGGTTCATTGAAACTTAATTTAATGACGAAAGTTTTTTTCTTTATTTTATTTTTAGGACGTGAATTTGTCGATTGTGATTTTAAAATATATAATTTCCTCTAATTTGATGATTAATATTATTTAATTTTTTACTATTATTATTATTATTATTATTATTATTATTTTGTGATAAATAATTCCTTGAAATTATTTAATGGAGAATGAGACACGGGAAATGGACATATATTGTGATTTTTGTTTAAATTCTTGCAAATTATAAACTTTGATAAGGCTGGGCACTCGGTTACAACCAAATAAAAACGTTTGTTGTGTCATTCAAAAAAAAAAAAAACTTAAAATTATCAGACGTAAAAATAAAAAATACTTTCACCTTGTACAGAAATTTGCAATTTTTTTTAGTTTTTTAATTATTTATGTTGGAAAAAAGCTCAGTGACATCATTTAGCTTTAATTGTATTAAGTTTGTGGCTTTTTTTTCATTGAAACGGTGATATTTTGTTGCAGATGTTTTTACTGTTACCGGATAATTATATATGGGAAATTCGCAAGGTGTTTGGAAACTTTTTATTAAACATTTTTTTTGTTTTTTTTTATTGTATTTCTAGTTTATAAAAATTCAAATTTGTCTCTAATATTTACAACTAATTTATTTTAATTAGCTTTTTTAGCCTTGTAATTTAATTAGAACTTAACAAATCATTTTTATTTTCTGGTTTATCTAATTTGATTAAGGTTATTTAGTTTTAGGTTTTTCTGTTTTAATGACAAACGATCTAATTAAATTCTTTATTTTGTTTATTTTTTTTGCGCACGCTATAAGTGCATTGATGAAGCTAACGTATTTTAAGTGCTATTGTCATGCGCATACATAATTTTGCTTTAATGAAGCGTTGGTGTTAATTTCTATTTTCATCAATCAATTATTGTGAAAAAAAAAATATAAATAAAACAGCTAAGTCTAAAGTTTAGTGTTTTGATAGCAAACTTCAAATGTTGATAGTAAGACGACTATCAAGCTTATCGGTAAAAAAAGGCAAATAAAAGCAAACATGTAGAAATGAAAAGAAAATCACAAGCCGACAATCATTTGCAGTTGAAGGAACTAAATTAAATACACAAAAAAACCCATTTAAAGTGTTAATTAACAAAAAATGTTTTTATTTTTTTTATTTTGTCAATCCAAACGACGAATGAATTAGTATTTTCTAGTTGAATATTTTATTACTAGAAGCTACTTTGTGGTGATTCTTATTTATTTTTTTAAAGCAATTTTACCGGTTTTTTATTTATTTTAATTATTTACTAAAATCAATAAAACATTTTTTTTTTATTGCTAAAATTCAAATAAATTTTCGGAAGTTATTAGGAATTATGTGTGTGTTGGAAAACTAATACTAGTAGTTGAATGAAAATTTATCGCGTTTTTTTGTTTTAGTTATGCGAAATAGAATATTACTAGAGTACTGACAATTTATCCTTATTTTTCGGTTTCTTTTTTATAATTATCTTTGCTTTTGACGTCAATAAAAATGATCATGATTATCATTAAGGCAAAACAAAAAAAAAAAAAAAGCAACGAAACTCGTTTAATTAAAAGATTGAGATTTATACACACACTTTGCATAATTTTGATATTTTTGTAAACGGAAACAAACGAAAAGATGTTTCTACACTATTCCTGTTTTATTTATTTATATTTTGGTTGTTCGACAACATTGTTGCTGGAGTTTTGTCTCGTGAATTTTTTATTTAATAAATTTATGACTACGTGATCGCCATCACCATTTGCGTGTGGTTTTTTTTTTTTTTTTTTTTTTTTTTGGTTGTTTATTTAATAACAAAAAAAAAAAAAACGAAGAAGAACTTTTTATAATAATCTTTCAACATTTTTGAAATAGCTTAATTCCAGTTTTTTAAGCTTATTTATGCTGTTTTCCTATTAAAAACTAATTAAATTACTCGTGATTAAACTTTTGAAATAGGATGTTGGATGTTGCTTAGATTTTTATTACTTTATGTTTCTAAGCTTATTGCTTTATTGGAAATTTGTGCTTTTTTTTTATTTAAGTGTATAAAGTTTCGTTGGTTTTTTATTACCTTTTTTATCGCTTTCTATTACTAATTTCAACATAACGTATTTACAAGAACTGCATGTTATAGGGCTTAGTTTACTTTGTATTTGCAGAGATTATTTAATTCTCTTTAATAATAATTGTAATTTTTTAATTAGGAAGTAGTGAAATTCCATTTTGATGATTCAATGATTTGTATTTTGTTGTTGTCCGGGGGTTGTAGACATTTTATTTTATTTTTTTATTTTATTGCGGTTTGAAGTAGTGATGAAATCATTTTTACTATTGCGCTGCTTTGATTGATTGATTGATTTTTTATTTGTCTTTAAATTATACAAACATTTTTTTTTCTTCCTTTATTTATTTAATTAACACGAATAAAGAGATTTTGTTTTTGTATTTAATAATTATAAATTGTTGATTCATTCTTTAGTTTTGTACTCTGATCCTAGTCACACAAAGTTCTTGAAATGTTTATAATTCTTAGTTTAATTCTTGTTTTTCCCATGTTTAACGTTTCTTTAAAATTTTCCCATGTGTGTTAATTATTAATTTTGTCATATATTTACAAATACACTTTACACCCTTTTTAATTTAGTTTTATTTAAAAAATAAAAAAAAAAAAATAATATAAATTTACATACACACAATTGTGGTTTACTTTGGTTTTTTAAATTAATTAAACAAAAAAAAATTTTTATCATGAATTTTTATGATTTAAGTAACAAAAAAATACCGCATGCATTACTATTAAGAGGCAACCAAACAAACCGCATTAATATTATACTTTTTTTTTGTTTTGGTTTTCCTATTGCGAATTTTTGCTTCTTTTATTGATAAAAATTTTTTTTTTTTTTATTTGTGATAATTTTATTACAAGTTGTTCTCAAGCAAAAATGTTGTTAACGCCGGCCAAAACGACATTTTTCCAGTTTTTATGAATTTATGATTAGTGATAGTGATATAGCGAGGAATTTAGGTTTTATATTGATTGTATATACCTTGTTTAACGCGATCAGTTTATTGTAATCAACTAAAATATGTGACGTAAACAATTGAAATAAAACCCAGCAAAAGTTTTTTTTTCCGCTTTTTTCTTTTTCTTTTTTTTTTTTATTGATTATTTGTATTTGCCCTTTGTAAGATAATGATTTATTGAATGAAAGTTTTTATTTTTCATTCTTTAAAAGAATTTATTTTTTATTAAAGAAATAAAAAATTGATTATTTTAATGATCTAATTAATCTTAGAATGAATTTTCAATAAATTACAAAATATACTCTTACATTACGATTATTTATTTATCTGATGTGTTGTATAAATAAAAAAAAAAAATATTTTTTATTTTTATTGAAATTAAATTGGAAAATCCAGAATTAAATTTATTTATTTTTTTTTTTATGGCCATAAAAAGTGTTTATTTTACTTTAAAGAAAAAAAAACAATATTTTTTTTTTTATGAATAATATCTTTGCGAATGTATTAATAATTTTAATTAGTAGTCAGTTGGTAGTAGTGGATTAGTTAACCCAGTGTCTGCTTTATTTGATTTATATTTTTTATGTAGCAATACAATGAACAAACTAATACAATCACACTAGAACGTATCTGTTTTACCTGTGTTGCTGATTTTACCTTACTAATGCCATTCTAATAAATGTGACATTGAATTAATTAATTGAATAAAAATAATTTTTTTCTACTTTTATCACAGTATTGTTGTGTTTTTGAAATTTTAAACGCTTGAATTCATTTTATTACACTGAAAATTGTTTTTATCGCAGTGGTTTTTCACCTTTTTTACGGACATTTCGATGCCATTTTTATTTCCGTGTTACTGTTGCGCAGGACAAACATACTTTAATAAAAAAAATAATTCTTGTTTTTTATTATGGAATTTGAATGCTTTTCAAATGCTTTATATCACAATATTTACAAATGATAAAAGTTTAAGCGTGATATAAAATTAAAATAAGCCTGCTTAGATCAGGTTTTTGTAAACAAGCTTAAAATTACTTGTAAAGCTTTTTTTTTTTTTTTTAATAAATGGTTGAAAGTGGTATGACGTTTTTAAGATCACTATGAGTCAGTGATGATTTTATTGATGAACGACCAGAAACAAATGTTTTGTATATCTGGTGTCACATTTCACTTAAATCACGTCCTTGACTTTGTTGACATATTTTTTTTTCTTTCTTGTGTTTTGATTATTGTTTTTTTTTTTTTTTTTAATATTTATTGCTGGCTCCCATTAGCGCCAAAATAATGTTTGCAAAATAAACACGAAACAATAAAGTCATTACATTGCAAAAAAAAAAAATTAATTTGAAATTTAAATTAAAAAGTAAATTAAAAACGACAAGAGAATAGAAGAAAAATCAAAGCAATTGGGGGTTTTGTTATGGGGACATCAAATTAAATTTAATATTCTGCAAATTAAGCTGTAGCTTGTTTTGGTGTTTAATTTCATTATTTTTATTTATTTTTGTTTTCGTGTTTTAATGGTTATTAGTTAAAGAGAATTATTATCAACCAGTCATTAGTTAGTTTCTATTTTTATTATTCGTTTATCAGATAAACACACGATACATACACACTACCACCACCCACAAATATTTTGTTTAATGAATTAATTGAGTGCAGATCGGTTAATTATTTTTCTATATTTGAATAATGTTTTAAAATGTGATTGATTGGGAAATTCATTAATCATTTGTAGAAATTGATGTTAAGATGTTAATTGTGGTGGTAATAGCTTTTGAGGTTTTCTTTAAAACAGAAAAAAAAAATTAACAGTTAAAAACTACAACGCACTGTTCAACAAGTCTGAGATATTACTGTATTGTTTGGTATTTTATGGTCTCTTGTGCTTTTTTTTTCTTGGGTATTTCCATATATTTTTTTTTATTTTTATTTTTTTGTTTGTTTCTTTCTTTACTTTTAATTACCTTATATGTATGGTTTTATACATTAATAATAATTATAATTATAATTTAATGCATTTTACTTATAATAATACTAATTATGTTTTATTTATTTATTTTTTTTACAGGAGAACGTTGTGTACATATAGCTGCCCAAAAATGCCAAATTGATATTATGAAGTTTTTAGTACGTTACGGTGCTGATATTAATGCTAGAGTAAGTATTTTTTTAAATAAATAAATAAAAAAATAAAATAATTTATTAGCAAATAAGCAAACATGAAAGAAAAAAAAAAATCGCGAAAAAACAACTGCGGATTTACTATTGATATGATAAAAGCGTTTAAACAAAAAAAAACGTTTATGTAAAATAAAAGGTAGAAAGAAAACAACGCATTATGTGCCATCTCTTGTAAATAATAGTAATTATTAATAATTGACTTTTTACCGGGCAAAAGTCGGTACGTTAGATATTTCTTTTTAATTAAATATACGAGGCAGGTGACTTAACAGTCCTAAAAGGATAAAGTTATTACCTTTAAGCCTTAAGTACAGTTGATTCTTGTTATTTTTTCATCATCATCTTTTTTTTTTTACCTACCTTTGTTTGCTTTAAATAAAATTGCTAAAAATTATCTCTGCAGGTGTAAACATTTTAATTAATTTTAATTCTTTTGTTAATTACAGGAAGGCAAATCTGGATTTACACCATTACATATAGCAATTGAGCAGGGTAACAAAGAATTAATACAATTTTTATTATTTGAATGTAATAAATTACAATTGGAGACAACAACGTATGCCGGTTTAACAGCCTATCAGTTGGCAATGTTATATTATCAGGTAATTAGTTGAAATAAATAAAATTAAATTTCTCTATTTATTAATAATTTTTATTAATTTTTTTTTATAGCCAATATTGCCAGAATTAAGAAAGTGTGGTGCTAAACAATTAAGTCTACCAGAAAGTGATAGTAGCGATGAAGATTCAGATGATTATGATGATACTAAGGTGAGCTACTAAAAGACACACTCACACACATGATAAACATAAACATTTACCGAATACGCACACACCCAAATAATATAAATAAAATTTAATTATAATAAACAAAAAGTCCGCTGCTGCTTTACTTTTAATTTACTTTAAAAATAAAAAAAATAAAAAGAAAAGAATGAAAATAAAAGAAAAAAAAAACTCTCCTACGTCGTTTAAGTGTAGCAAAATATTTTAATTTTAATTTAAGTTTAATAAAATGGCCCGGTGGCCATAAAAATAATTAAAAATCATCTCACATTTATTGTTTTAAAAAATTAAAAAAAAAAAAAATCTTTATTGTTGTACATAGATATTTATTAATATAATTTTATTAATCGATTAATTAATTAATTGAAAAAAGCAGATGATGTGAAGAAAATAAAAATATAAATTAAAAAAAAAGAAAAAAAAAACTGAGAAAAGATTAAAATAAATAACTAGAAAACCAGCCCCCTGTAAATAAATATTTAAATTTAAAAAGAAAGAAAAAAAAATTGTTGTTTTTATAATTAATAAAAAAAATAGATTTAATTCATTAATTAAATTAAATTTTCATTGTAAAAATATATTTCTCACACTTCTGTCACTCTCTCTCTCTCTTAAAATATCGGAATTTTAAAAAGATTTTTCTCTGTATTCGTAAGACTTCTTCTTCTACTGTTGTTGTTAGTACCTATCCTCAAAAATTTAATTAAAAATTTAATTTTTTAATTATTTATTTTCAAAGTATTAACAAGAAATGTAATGAATTAATTTTTATTATCTTTACATTACTGTAGTTAGACTTAAAGTCAGTGGATATTATATTATTTATTAAAAATTAAAAAGAAGAAGCTTTTAGTCATTTAAGTGTTTTAAAATATTAATAATTGTTATTAATTAATTAATTAATTTTAATTAATTTGTCTTGTCTATAATTATATTACTAAATAATAATAATAATAAAAATTAATTGATTAATTAATTTTCTTTTCTATGTTTTAATAGAAATTTCTTCGTGTATTTTTTTTTTTAAATTAATTAATTAACCATAAATTTATTCTTATCTAATTTAATTTTAATTAATATATTATTATTATTATTATTATTAAGTGTATAAAAAATAAAAAAAAATTTAATGAAATAAAAAAAAAACTGAAAACAAAAATAAAATTATTTGTAAAAAAACTTTAAAATATTAATTAATTAATTTTTTGGTGAAATAAAATTAGGAAAAAAAAATTATACACCCACCACCACCACCACTACCCACAATATAATAAAAATTTAATTTTAGCGGTTTGGTATGATGTGTCGTGTCCGCGTGGATACACAGTAATCGTTTTATTTAAATTTTTTTTCCGTTATCCGGATGTATGGTTTTAAGTCGGTTTTAATTCTCACATTAATTACTGTGTTCCGTTTTCTTTTATTCTTTGATAAAACCGCGATTTTTTTTATCACTTGCTGTGTGTGCAGCCTACACAAGATTAATTTAGAATTAAAATTTTTTTAATTAAAAAAAGCAAATAAAAGGTTAAAAAAAATTTTTTTTTTCTTATTTTATTTAATTGTAGATTGTTGATCACTTTGGAAGCTATCCGAACAGTATGTTTGTTATAAATTGTTTGACTAGAGGAAATCCAATTTTAGCTTAAAGAAAGAAAAAAAAAAAAAAATCGGAAAATCAGAAAACAAAAATAAAATTATTTTTCGTCATTACTTAATTATTTATGTTGTTGTTGTTGTTTTGTAAAATAATTAATTAATTTTTTTTCATGTAACCGTCTCTGTTGTGTTTGTTTTGTAATTATTATTATTTTATTAATTAAATTAACAACAGAAGAAATTTTATTTATTTTTTTTTTTGTTTATAATTTTAAAAGCTGAAAAGTTTATTTATTGAAACACACAGATTGATTGTGTAATTAAAAATGTAAATCCGACAAAATGAATTAATTATTGAAAATAAAAAAGATGAAAAAGAAAATTAAACCCTAAAGTGCCTTAAAAATTTTTTTTTTTTTTTTCATTATTTATTTATTGTTAATTATTTGTTTTTTGAGAGGGGTGGTTTGCAAAAATCGCAGCATAGTGATGAAATTTTTTTTAAAATTACTTGCAAAATAGAGAATTTTCTAGATCTGAAATCATTATGGTGGGGTTTTTTGTAAATTTTTTAATTGTTTGAATAATGTTTATGATACAACAGGTAATTTATGTTGTTCTATACGGAATTTTTAATTATTTTTATTACACAAAGAGCCCAATTACTACCACCACTCAAATTACAAGTAATAAATAAAAATAAAAATTCATCTCAAATGTTTATTAAAAAAAAATTTAATTCAAAATTAATTTTGTTTATTTAAATTTATGTGTATAACGCGTGCACACACATGTAATAATAGTTATAATAATAATAATAATAATAATAATAATAATAATAAAAAATAATTAAAATATTAATTAAATATTTATTTATAATAAACGACATAAACATAATTAATTGTTAATGAAAAAAAAAATCAATATATTATAAAACATTCTGCAAATGTATATACAATATAATTTTCAATTAAATTTTCATTAATTAATTAATTTATAAACACACACTATTTTACATAACTAAATAATTAAATTAAAAAATTTCTTTGTCAATATTTTTTTTAAAAACTAAAATTAATCTTTTTTTTTTTTTCTGTTGTAATATGAGAAAAATCATCTGTAAATGTAATGTAATATGAAAAGGAAAAAATTAAAATAAATAGAAATTATAATTCTAATATATTAGATAATTAAGAATAATTAATTAATGGAAATTAATTGAAAAAAAAAAATAAATGAAAAAAATTATGAAAATTATATGAAAATTAATTTGTTGTTGGTATTTCTTTATTTTTAATTCCCTTACCAGATTTTCCTTTAATTTTTTTTTAATAGATTTTTTTACTCTTTACTTGTTGTTGCGACATCTGTTTTCTTTTTTTAAAAATAATGTAGCTTCTACTTGTAAGTATTTTAAACGTATGTTTATTGTTAGAGCATATTGAGCGGTGTTTCCAAAAATGTGCTCAGGTACGCTATTAAAAATTAATTAATTAAATTTGATTTGTAATTAAAAATAGAAATAAAAAGTTTAATTTTTATTTTTAATCCACAATAGGAAGTGAAATAGTTAAATATTAAATTAAATTTGAGCTGTTACAACAATTTTAAGAACATCGTGCATTGACGGTTTGTATATTTGCTAAAATAATAATTTTTCTATATGAAAATCATACATTTTTAATAAATAAAAACGAATTTACATAAATTTCACAAGGAAATGAAAAATGAAAAAGGAAATTAAATTATTCTTAAAGCTATAGATTTTTCATTTGAATAATTTTGTATAAATTTTTCTGGATGTACATTACATGTTCCCTTATATAAGTTTAATGAAAGTTATGAAACGCAATGAATATTAATGTTTTAAAGAAAAGTTGTTTACGTTTTTATCAAATACTGTCCTTTTACGTTAAGTAAAGATAATAAAGATGACTAAAATTATCTAAAAGTAATAATAAAAACATTTTTAACGAATTATTTTATCTCAAAAGCATATTAAAACATTTTTTTTAAAAGTTTTATCATCTAGTGTGGTTACGGTAAGTTATACAGACAAAATTAGTATTGCCAAAGATACATTAATTTGTCTATGCTATTTTGGTTCATTACTAGACTATAAATCTCTCGTAAACTAATTTTTCAATTTTGTAATTTTTATAATTAAAATAATAAAGAAAAACACAAATTAAATTTAATATTAGGCACATAAAAAACATTTATTATTATTTTAAATAAATATTTTACATTAATATTAAAGAATTATTAATATATAAATAGGTATTAATTAATAAAATAAATCAATGAGAGCCGAGTTGAATAAAGAAAAAAAAAAAAAATTATTTAAATTTATTTTTACACTTAAAAATGTAAAATAAAAATATTAATTATTACTATTGATGAAAAGTTTATAAATTGTATCACAGAATTATGCTTTTTTTTTTTTTTTTAATAACTAATTATGTATAAAAAATAAGGGGGAAAAACAATGGAATGATTAATCCATTCGCCTTGTAATAAAAATAAAACACAAACAAAAAGTCAATAGATTTTGTCATTAAAAAATTAAAATTAAATTTTTGTTGGAAATAATTAATTAATTAATAATTGTTTCGAGTTTTTTTTTTGTTTTTAAATTAACTAATTAATTAAATAGTTTTTAGTTTTTTATAGAAAAACCACCATTTACATTTATTTGATTTTTTGTTTGTTCAATTGTTGGTGGAAATACATAATTAGGTCCTAACTCATCAAAATCAATGTAAATTTTCTGTTGTGTTAATTTATTAACAAGTTCAGAAAATGAAAATCTATCCTCTGGATGTTCTGCCCAACATTGTAACATTATATCGTATAGTAATTGTGAACAATTTTCTGGACGTTGTAAACGTTGCCCAGATAATAAATATAATAAAAGTTCATGATTGCCTACGGTTGGATAGGGGAAGCCACCTGAAAAAAAAAACAATTTTAGTTTTTTTTTAAAGATAATATTTAATAATTGTTAGGTGATATGTACCAAGAGTTCCAATTTCCCATAAGACAATACCAAATGCCCAAATATCACTTTTGCTAGAATAAAGATTATCCCGCATCGCTTCAATGGATAACCAACGTAATGGAACCTTTTAGAAACAAATAGAATTTTTTTTTTGGCATTATTTCTGGAAATTTATCTTGATTAATAACATTAGAATTGGTAAATTCAAACAAACCTTTTTATTTCTCGTATTTACATATATTCCAGTTCGTGATAAACCAAAATCAGAAATTTTTAACGTTTTATTTTCATCGATAAGGATATTTCTTGTAGCTAAGTCCCTGTAAATTAAATAAAACATTATTAAGCGGTTGTTATAATTATCTATTATAAACCCTTCACATTTAACCGATAATAATTGTTTTTTCGATAGAAAAATTTATTTTAATTAAAATTTTTGATTGCTTTTCAATTATTTAACATAAAATCCTTTTTTTAATTCATGTTGTTAAAAGACAAAAAAATTATTAAAAATTACAAACAACAAGAAAAAATTGAACAGAAATACAAAATTGTTTTGACTTTGACATTAATATGAGGATGCGGGGAAGAAAAGTGTTTATGAAATCTTATTTGATTAAATTTTTTGTTTACCAGAATACTCTAAACTGTTATGCAAAGTATTTTTCACATTTATTATTCTACGTTAAATGCGATCAACCTGAAAGATTATAAATGGACGAGAAAGCTTTTTAAAAATTCTATCTGGAAAAACTTTTGTGTTCGAGAGAGGGATACAACTTACTTTTAATCGATTCTGATTATTTAATAACTAAACCACTTTCGTTCTTTTATTTGTCTAAATCATTCAATGTCTAAAGCTTTGTGTTTTTTTTTTTTTAATTATTATTTCATTTTATTTTTTCAACTTTTTCTATCTATTCTTTAGATTAGCATAAGCTTTTTCTTACAAAAATATATTTCAAAAACAATTATTTAACACAAAACAATAATCAGTGTTGGGATACAAATAAATTAACAACATAATTGTGTTTTTTTTTGGGAAAAAAGGGCGACGCATAATCGCTATTTGAAAACTCGGCTCATTAACTACAAAAATTTTCGAAAATTATTCTTCGGAAGAGGTACATTAATTCATTATTCTATTATTGAATATATTATGAGGATAACTATTAAATTTTCTTATAAATAAATAATTTTTTTGAGTTAAAAACAAAATTTTCCAAAGCATTCAATATTTCTAGATGAATATTTATGCTTTATAAAATTTACAAAGAAAAGTAGAAATTTCTAGGAAATTTTCTGTATTTTTTGTTTTTTTTTTTGTATATTTTCTTAACAAATTCTCAGTAAAGTTTTTCTTATTAAAATTTTGGTTTTTTTATGACAAAATAATTATTAAAGGCTTTGCGAAAAAAAAAGAAAGGTTTTTGTTTTTTAAAGAGATTTTATTTTGCTTTAGAGAAAAAATTCATAATTTCTTTATTTTATTTATTATTAGAAAATTAATCATGAATTTGTGATAGAAAATGCTTTTATTTTCCTTAATGTTTAATTAATGTTTTGATATTTATAACAAGTTTTTATTATATTTATTTAATTTTTTTTTTTCGTATAAGATTATAAATTTATAAACAATGTAAGATTAATCACATAATTATAAAGTGATTAGCGTAATAATGGAAACATAATATCATTATTAATAATTTTTCTTACTTTTGTTGTGTTAAAATTATTTATAAGGAATTGTTTACTTTAAATTCTGATGAAACGTAATAGTGGAAGCAATTAAATATTATCTGTAAAATGCAGTGTTGTATCTAGAGTTTTCACAATAAATCATAGAAATCATCTTTGTTAACTAGGGTCGGCGAAAATGATAACACTGATTATCTTACTAAGGACGATGGACCTTACCAAAAATAAAGCTTTACAAATGAATTAGAAAATAAAAAGATTTTTTTCTAAGTTTTTAACTCAATAGAGAATTCTACTTCAAAAATATAATTAAATAAAATAAAAATATATTTTTGTATCAAATTTTTTAATAAAAATTTTATTTTTATTTTTAGCTACTTAAAAGTTACCAAAAATATAAAAATTGATTAATCTAATGATATTATTGCTTTGTGTTTAATGGATATCGATAACACATAATATCTGTCTTTCTGTTATAAAAAGTAATAATCAAAGAAAATACTTAATGCTAAGATCTGGACCATTGTGTAGATTTGTATTTCTTAAGTAGTAAATGCTATAAGTATTACATGGTATCTGCAAGCAACTTATGATAACAAAAAAAAAAAAAAAAAAAAAAAAAACAAATAGAAAATAAATTTATTTGAAGAATAATAGAATTTGATTTGAACTTTATTAATTTTAATAACTTATTTTTTCTTTTTTTTTATGGGCAGTAAATTCAATAAATAATACAAATAAAAGATAAAACCCACATACGGAAATGACATGTTAAGACAATAAATAAATAACGAATGTCTTGTTGAATCATAACAGTTATAAATCGTATTAATTCCGCATCCGAAACTAGCTTATATTAAATCGTTAAACTTTGTACATGAGAGATTTTTTATTTACGACACAAACAAAATAGAGTATTCAGGGGTGGTTCTACTAAGAATTTAGGCGTCTTATATATATTTTCAATGTAATCAATTCAAGAAATTAGCTTGTAAAAAATTATATTTTTACGACTTTTTTTTTCTTCAATCTTTTTAAGAGGATACTGTGCAAAAAGTATCATAATAATTTATTACTTAAAGAGTGTTATAAGTTGCGGGTGGGTAGTGGTTAGATATACTGGTATTATACAAAAATCTTTATATCGAATTAGCTAAATAACAAAAAATTGTAATAAAGCATAAAAATACTTACCTATGTGTAATTTGTTTAGATTCTAGATGCTTCATACCATAAGCAATTTGTAATGCAAAACTATGCAATTCTTTATGATCTAAGACATATTCTAAGGAACTGCTATTACTTGTTGCTGTTAAATCAGGATTCTGGCTTAACATTGTATAAAGTGCTATTTGTGTTGGAATTTTTTTTAATTAATTATTCTTTTTCTGTTATAATAAATATTTTAATACTTACTTTCAGTAACAGATGGTCGTAATCCAGATGGTATACTATCTGGTTGTGTAATGTACGATGCATCTGAGTTTGAACTACTTGAGAATTAAAAAAAAAATAAAATTTTAAAATCGTTAAAAATAATTATTTTTTCATAAAATTTTATAATACTAACGAGTTATGTAAAAGATCTATATATTTCCCTAATGGTCCATTTGAACTATTTAGATCTGTTTGACTATTCTGTTGATCTATTGTAGTTGTGGTTGTTAATGTTGAACATTGTCTCATAATTCCACTGACAACAGCTGAACGTGCTTCATGTCTCGCACGAACGTGTCTTAGATATTGCAACTAAAAATTAAATAAAAAATAAAATAATTTATTGCAATAAAAAAAACAAAAAATTAACTAATTACTAACCAAGTCACCGCATCCGACATACTCCATTACCATGAGTAGTGGCTGTTTTATTGTGCAACAGCCTAAAAGTGTTACAACATTTGGATGTTTACCAACTTTTTTCATTGTTGCTATTTCCCATAAAAATTCTTCCAATTCATCGGGATTCGGTCTTTCTAAAAATTAATAATAGAGCAAGTGGATGTAATATCAAGTGGGCGTTGTGATTATTTTATTTGTCACAAAAAAAAAATATATAAATATATTTTTTTCTTCCATTATTTAAAATTGTATTATTTGAACCTTTATTAATTTATATAGAAGAATTTATTTATTTATATATAATTTATTGAATTAAAAATGGAGGAACCTTTATTAGTAAATCTGCCCCAAATGATAGATTTGGCTGTTGGTACACCAGACCATGGTGTTATTAATTTTAATATATTACATGCCTTGTTACATGTTATATCAAATCATTTAAATTTAAACAATTCTCATATTGAAATGCATGGTTCGCATGCACAAAAAGTGAAAAAAATTATGAAATCATTACCAACGGAGCCGGCACTTAATTTAACAGAGTATGAAATAGAAACTAAGGGAAGTGAACGTGTGATCAATAAAAGACAAGTCTCGCAGGCAAATGAAGTTTTGGTTGTTGTGAAGGACTTTGGCGATGAAGAAATAGCACCAAGCTATGATTATGCTCATGAAACAAGCACCGATTATAATCGTGGGTCACCGATAATGGATTCAGATGTTGGACACCATACATCTGAAACACAACTTCCGACATCAATTGTATCAAAGGAGGATTATAAAAAGCTGGAAGAGAAAGTGGATAGTATAAATGATATAATGGCAGTTACAATGCCAGATAAATATGAAAGTGAAGATACCACCGGTAAAATGACCACTTTGAACAAACGTGTGGAAAATAATGAAAAACAAGTTTCAATGTTATCTGATGTTACAAATGAGTTAATGGGTAAAGTTAATGAATTGCGTGACGAAATTTCTAATGTCAAAAATAATACATTGGCTGATTTACTGGATCGTATGGATGAAACAACAAAAGTATTATATGATAATAATATTGCTGTAGGCGAATTAAAGCTACTTGCTGATAAAAGAGGATCATTTATGCCAAATGATCATAGGAGATCAGGTAGCCAAGGCAGTAATATAGCAGTTAACAATAACAACAATAATAGAAATTCAAATAATAACAATAATACTGGAAATAATAATTATGGAAACAATAATAGGAATAATTCTGTCAATAATAACAATAATAGAAATAATGTCAATAATACTGGAAATAATAATAGGAATATCAATAACAATAACAATAACAATAATAATAATAATAGCAACAATCTTGGTAATAATAATAACAATAATAATAATAATGTCAACACATCTGGAAATAATAATAATAATGTTAACAATGGAAATAATAATGATAACAATCCTGTTAATGTAAATAATAATAACAACAATGCTGGCAGCAATAATAATAATAATAATAATAATAATAATAATACTGGAAATAACAACAATGTCAACAATACTGGAAATAATAGTAATAATAATGCCAACAATGATGGAAATAATAATAATAATGCCAACAATGCTGGAAATAATAATAATAATAATACTAATAATAATACTAATACTAATACTAATACTAATACTAATGCTAATGCTAATACTAATAATAATAATAATAATAATAATAATAATAATGTTAACAATACTGGAAATAATAATAATAATGGAAACAATGCTGGAAATAATAATAATAATAATAACAATATAGTCAATGTAAATAATAATGCCAACAATGCTGGCAGCAATAATAATAATAATAATACTGGAAATGCAAATAATAATAATAATAATAATAATAATAATAATAATAATAATAATAATAATAATAATTCTGGCAACACTCCTGGAAATAATAATAATGTAAACAATTCCGGAAATAATAATAATAATGCCAACAATGCTGGAAATAATAATAATAATACTGGAAATTCTAATAATACTGGAAATAATAATAATAATGCCAATAATCCTGAAAATATAAATAATGATGGTAATAATAATAATAATAATAATAATAATAATAATAATAATAATAATAATAATAATAATAATGCGAACAATGCTGGAAATAATAATAATAATGCCAACAATGCTAACAATAATAATAATGACATCAATCCTGTTAATGGAAATAATAATAACAATGCTGGCAACAATAATAATAATACTGGAAATAATAATAATAATGCCAATAATCCTGTAAATATAAATAATGATGGTAATAATAATAATAATAATAATAATAATAATAATAATAATAATGCAAACAATGCTGGAAATAATAATAATAATAATGGCCTCAATCCTGTTAATGGAAATAATAATAACAATGCTGGCAACAATAATAATAATACTGGAAATAATAATAATAATAATGGCAATAATCCTGTAAATATAAATAATGATGGTAATAATAATAATAATAATAGTAACAATAATAATAATAATAATAATAATGCGAACAATGCTGGAAATAATAATAATGCCAACAATGCTGGCAATAATAATAATACTGGAAATGATAATAATAACAACAATGCACCCAATAATAATAACAATAATAATTTTGGAAATGATAATAATAATTTCAACAGTACTGAAAATAATAATAATGCCAACAATGCTGGAAATAATAATAATAATAATGGAACCAATAATAATAATAATGGAAACAATCCTAATAACGCCAATAATAATAGAAATAATAATAATAATAATAATAATAATAATAATAATAATAATAGTAATAATAATAATAATAATAATAATAATAATAATAATGGAAACATCAATAATAATAATAATAGAAACAACAACAACAACAACAACAATAATAATAATAATAATAATGGTGGTAATAATCCTGCTAATGAAAGTAATGCTAGTTCTGGTAATTCCACTACTCCTGGTGTACCAACTACTCCAGTTCGTTCTGTTACTCCTGCTAGTACCGTTGGTACTGCTAGTATTACAAGTTCTGCAGGTGGTGGCAGTATTGCACGAACTGGGAATAACCAACAACAAGTTACCAAAGCAAAAACTGGACATAGTTCTGGTAAAGGAGGAGGAGGCGGAGGTGGAGGAGGAGGAGGAGGCGGAGGAGGCGGAGGAGGAGGCGGAGGTAAACGAAATATACATAAAACAGAACCTTGTGAAAAAACCGATTTGCTAAGTATTATAAATGAAATTGAGGCAATAAAAGCAACATTAGAAATGCTTAAGAATATTGCACAAAAATCACCAGAATATTTACCTACTCAAGGAGTGGTTCAAGGAATGGTTCATACAAATCTATTATCAACATCACAAGGATCTGGTATAATATCTATGCAACCAGCTGGATCTATTCACTATGCTACAAAGCCTGAGAGTTCTATCGGGTTGGACTTCAAAAATTTACAACGGCAAACTGATCGAAAAGTTGAAATTATTGAATCTAAAATGGATACGATCGAACGTCAAATATTTAATATCGAGAAAGAAATATCAGAAATAAGTGAGAAAGTTGACGATGGTCTTAGAGATAATGACGCCCTTAATAATGATGATGCAATTGGAGTTGCTGATGTTTACAGTGATTTAAATGCACTTAAAAAAGAATTTAGTGCTATGAAAACTCTTCTAGAAGAAACAGCCAAAACGTCTGAGGAAATGAATGGAACAATGGAAATATACAAAGAAAAATTAAATGAGCTGGAAAATAGTAAAGTTAACAGAGATGAAATCGAGGAACTACTTGCTGATAAAGCTGATTACAACTTATTACAAGGAAAAGTGTCGGTTGATCAATTTGATGCCGTGCGTAAAGAATGGGGAGATGGTTTAATCGACGCAAAAATAAAACTTAGTGAACAGGAACAATTTTGGCAAGAGGCAGTTAAAGACATTCAATCAGTGCTGGACAATAAATTGAATAAAGAAGAATTATCTCCATTGAAAGAACATATAAATAAGAAATTACAAGCGGTTCAGGAGCGTCTTAAAGCATTAGCAGCATTAAAACGAGACCCAGAGGCAGCAGGATCAAAAACAAGATTTTTACGTGATGTTAATTGTTTATCATGTGAAAGAGATGTCATTATGCGAATGGAAGATACATCAGGTGTACCGAAACCGGATTTATTACCACCTACAAAATCCCTAAAACCATTCCTTACCTACGAATTAGATAATGTTCGAAAACAAATCAATAATTTAGGTAATAGTCGTAATATGCATCATTTTGAAGATATTAGCCGTGAAGATTATGTACCGACAAAACGCAATGATAAAGAACATTTGTGTTCACGTTTTTGCGGTGGCAGCCACACAACTCTAACGCCACATGATCGTGTAACAAAAACACATTTCGGAAGGAACAGGAAAGATATGTACCCAGATGCTGATTACTATATTAAAGGAAACGACGGAACCATGTACAAAGGTACAATACCATCGTGTAAATGTGAGAAGCCAACAGATAAAGAAATTAAAGTAATCGAAGAGGTTAAACAAATAAATAGTTCCAAGTCATCAAAAAATGATATGACAAAAAATGAAAAAAAATGAAAAAACCAAAAATATATATATTTTCAAATATTTCCCGATTTATTTATTTTTCTATCGTCTAAATAAATTATTTAAAAAATTTAATTAAAAAAAAATTCCACTTACTTTTTAATTGTTTAACGGCTACTATTTGTGATCCAGGCTTACCATGAATATGGTCCGCTCTAGCTATGAATACTCTACCAAAAGCTCCTTTACCAATTTCACGTCCAATCGTTACACAATGATGTGATATTTCCATTTGATCAGCTTCACCTCTATCGCGTGCTTCCTGTTGAATTTATTTTTTTTTTTGTTTAATTTTATCCAAATTTTATCTTTTTATTTTACTTACTAAAATCTCTTTATCCACATATAAAGAATTTTCCTGCATTGAAATATGAACACCACTAGAAATTTTTTTAAAAATTTATTTTAACTTTATAATTGTGTAAGAATAGTAGAAAAATTCTTTTACCTATTTGGTACACTGTGATAAACTTTTGACCATTTTCCAAAATTTTTTATTTCTCGTTTTCGTCTAATATAAGCAATTATAATAACAGAAAATAATAATAACGCTAATGTAGCAGCAATAATCAATACAATTGCCAATGAGTGCTGCTTAAAATGAAATTTATTATTAAATTTGATTAATTTATTAACGATGGAATTTTTTTTAATTTTTTACCTTTAAATTTTCCTCGTTCGCTAGTTGTGAATCATATTTTTCGTCTGGAACTGTAAAATAATAATGAAAAAAATATTATTATTTTTTTTTTTTTCAATTTTTATTTGTCTGCTTTATTATGTTTATTTGTGCTCATTTTTATTATTTTTAATAAAATCATAAAGACGGTTAATGTACTTCGTGCAATAATTTCTCTTATTTCATTTGTATTTTATTAAAATTTAATGCTTCAAGTGTAAAGAATTTATTCTAGGAGTTTCACTTTATTGGTTGTTCTATAAAAAAAAAGTATTTTTTCGTTTTTTATTAATTTTAGGATGCCAAACAGAAGTGAAATTATAATTTTGCTGTATATAGACTTAGGTTTTTTCTTTTTGCTGATTTATCTCTATAAATTATCTGGTTGCTTCTTTGGTTTTTACAAGCATAACAAAAAAAATAGAAACTAATTAACAATAAAATTTTCAACCATATAATGGCTACCTTCAGGCTACACATATAATGAGGAATATTTTTTACGTCTAATAAAGTGTCTTTTTAAAATTTCTTTTATTGAAAACGTATTGCCAACGGCTCAGAATATCACCATCATATGAAGAAATTTTAATAAAAAAAAAAAATAAATAAAATTCTTATACAAATTAAATTACATTTTCCTTACATAACAATCAATAATTAAACGTGACAACCCATTTTCGATATAATAATTCTATAAATGCAAATTGTTAATTTATATTTCCAGAAAAGATTTATTGCCTGTCAAATATTAACTAGAAAAGGGATATCCTTTATTTGTTATTTAAGGCAGAAAAAAAAATATATATATGAAAACATAATAAATTATAACAAATATTTATCCAACATAAAATAAAAAAAAAAAAACAAAACAAGTAATGAGAATTTTTATTTATTTATTTATTTATTCACCTACGCATAATATAAAGTTTTTTTTTATTTTTATTTTTACTGTTTACGATTATGCGTTTTTTCGACAAATTTCCAGATTTGATTTACTTTCAAAGAATTTCGTTACTAAACATTTTTTTTCCTTAAAAAATTAAAAAACAAAAAATTCGTTTAATTTTCAGCAGAATTACGAAGATTTTTAATTTCTCGGATTTTTTTTATAGACTACTTTTGTGAAGTGATTTCTAAATCGACGTTGTTTTCTTAGAAAGATAATAAAAAAAATTCTTTTCTGAGTTATGCAATCTTGAACTACAAAACATCATCAAAATTTTCAGTGTTGTAGCTTCCGGTAGCTATAATTTCCTTAAGAATTTTATCAAGAGTTTAATTTAAAACAACATTTCTGAGTTTTTTGACAAACAAATTTCAAATGTATGAGAATTTTTGAATAAATGTCGTCTGGAAACTGCGATTATAATTCTATTGCTGGAAACATAATTAATTATTAACTTACTTGATAATTCTAAATTTCCATCGAGCCCAGTACATTCGCTTGTGTCTATTGTGTGACCTCGTAATAAAACACGACTTCCTGGTTTTAATTCCGTAGGGAAATCATATGTTGAATTTCCGTCTAATTTCAAATTACCATCACTATCAATTAATGAAAATTCTTGATTCATAACCTCTTCAACTAGATGTGGAATTGAAGGATTTTGATTTATCTTCAATCTAAATAAAATATTTATATAAGACAAATATAGTGTTTTATGGTGTTTTATCTTACTCAATATTAACACTATGTAATGATGTTCTAGTTGAATGAATATTCGGTGTTGTTACATTCCAAGAAAATAATAAACGATTCAAGGTGAAATCAATTTCACCACTAATTGAAATATTTGGTAACAGCTCTCTATGTCGACATGAACAAAATATACCAACACATTCTGGTAAAAATATTCATAAAAGAAAAAAAAAACGCATGTATATAGCTAATTATTTATTAATTAATTAAATTTATTTAATTACCTGGTACACTGTATGATGTATTTAAAATTTGTTTACTATTCGATGAGCTAATTTGTATTAAATATGTACAACCCGCTTCAATTGGACATTCCCTATGCTCTAACATAGGCATCGGGTCTCTAGGCATATAAAATTCCGATGAATTCTAAAACATAAAATAAGTTTTTGTATCAATAGATGACATTAACGAAAAAAAAAAAAAAAAATCAATATATAAACACTTAATAAACAGTAAAGTGAAAAGTTTATCATAAACTTACTAAAAATAATCCATATTCTTCGCATACTTTCAGTGGACAATCATCGTGAATACTTTTTTGTGGTCTTACAATTATATTGTATGTTGTTTCTGTAATAAGTTTTTGAGAAGTTATCCAAAGTCAAAGAAAAAGAAATTTTCGTTTTTTTTTTTTTTTTTTTTACCATTAATATTAGAAGTTTTCCAATTAATTTTCAGTTGTATTGATTTTTGATTGTTTGTTTGTAAATGAGCTGCTACTTGTAGATCTAAAACAATATAAATAAAAACATAATTATAATAATTAAGCTAAGATTTAACTATTAATCACCTGATATCAATGTTGGTGTTGTTGTTTTCGATAATGTCATTGTTGATTGTGTTTCAAATATTGTACTCGTTGTAAAAGATTCTTCATTAATTTCTTTTATATTTGATGGATTCTATTATAAATGGAATTTTTTTTTTTAATTAAATAAATAAATAAATAATAAACAAAAAGCAATTTTATGGTTTCAAATTTCCACTTAAGAAATTTAATTATTATTCTTTAACGTTTTTATTTAAAACTCTATATTTTCATGATTTTAATAAAAGATTTATAAAGAATATTTTTGAGTAAACATTTGATAATGTAAGGAAGCTGATAATTTTTACAGTGCTGTAATAAACCGAAATTAACTATATTTTACCATTGATTAAGTTGGTTTATGTTGTTTATAAATTGTAAAGCAAACAAATGCATTTAAATTGTTTTCAAAAAGGGTCGTATTTATGATGAGAGTTCTTAGGGTATTCTACAAGGGAACATCAAAGTTTGACAAGTAAATAATTTTTTTGTAGATTAGTTTCACAGAAAAATCTTTGTTTGTGTTAGAAAATTAAGAAAAACAAATATTTTATAAGTGAAAAGAAAAATAAAAAGAACCGGCATTAAAATGTTAAAATTAAATGAAAAGCTTTACCCTAAACGGATCTAAAAAACAAATACGATTTTTACACTGTCTGGACAATATGGTCTAATAGTAAGGGAAAATGTGATAAAAGCTTCAACACAAAACCTTGTTAAGGGTGTTTTCATTCACAAACAAGTATACAAAACACTTGTTCTTAACAACTCTACAGTTTTTTTTTGTTTTGGAGCAGTAGATCAAAAAAAAGATTTTTTTTTCTCTTACGTTTTTCTTTTGAGAGTATATTATATGTTTGATAAAACATCCAAGATTTTAAAGAATGGATAATGCCTCAAGACAAATATCTGTGTGAAACGAATAATAAAAAAAAACAAAATATTTATTGTCTATTTTAGGTATTTGCCAAAAGCACTAAAAATCATTTCTACAGCTCTGCATTTTTGGAAAAATGCTTAACATACAGAAGGCCAGGAGATCTGTTAAATACAATTTTATAATATTTCTACACGATTTATTCTAATTAACTCTTTATTTTATAATAGGAAAGGTTTATTATCAATAATATAATTAAGTCACCACTTTGATTCTTAGAAATTTAATCAAAGTTTAGCTTTTTTAATATTAATTTGTTATTTTGTTAAAACATCAATAGCATTGTATGACAAGGTAATAATAATTTTTGCATGAATTTTAATATATATTTATTTTTATTTTTACGCTATTTAAAGTTTATTCAAATATAAAATAAATTAAAAGTTCATCATCATAAACAAAATTAATTACGTGTAAAAAAGAAAGGAAAAGAAAAGAAATGAAAATAAATGAAAAAATCTTTTCCTTTCATTTTTCAATAGATCATTAAAGAGAGAAAAAAATAATCTATTTTTCTTTAATGTCCTTTTTTTTTCTACAATTTTTCTGTTTCTTTTCATAGACAAATATTAAATTTACATAATTTATATAGGAGATATGTTTCTTGATGAATTTTTAATTTTTGAACCAACAATAAAATGTCGTTATTGAAATAAGACAAGCAGTTTGTTATTAAAGGAACAATTTTATTTATTTCTTTATTTTATTTATTTTTTTTTTTGTAATAAAATTAACAAGAAATTAGCTTAATTTAGTGTAATTGACTGAATTTTTATTTATTTCTTTTTTTTTTTTTGAAAACTTATTTTATTTATGGTTTTACACATTATTAACATTAAATTTATGGTTTATCTGAGGAAAAGGTTTGTTTTTTTAAGACTTTTATTGATATATTAAATGATTATGTGGTTATGAATATTATTTTCATTGCTGCTTATAGTTACTATGCTAGATTATTAAGTGTTTCTAGACTTTAAACGATTGAATATTGAGGATATTAAGGATAGTTAGTTAGTTTTATTATTAAGCGTTATTAGTAAGAGTTTAATGAGTTTATCTTATCAATGTTTATCATGTTTAAGCGGAATTTATTTAAGGATTATTAATTAATTTTACTAGTATTGTCTCAATCTTTAACGCAGCTTCTCAAACATTAACGCAATATTTCTTAAATAGCCTAAAATTCGTGCTTTGCACCGAATCCAAGAGTTTTAATTAATATTTGACGCATTTTAGACATTTATTTATTTGTTAACACATAGTGAACAAAGTTAATTAAAGTAAAGGAAACATTTTTCAGAATTATAAATTATACAAGGTGACACATACTAATTATTTATCATTAAAGGTCTCTTAAGACCTAAATATTACACAAAAATATTTTCCGTTTTATTAATTATAATTTACATTTATTGTGTGAGAAAATTATAAGTGTTGTTTGCAAATATGACAGGATCAACCTTATTTACTGTCAATTAATACAAAATTATAGAAATTAAAATTAAAAAAAAAAAAAAATTCTTCATTAATCATTTTTTGCTATTTTTTTTTTTTTTTATTACCAAACAAATTTTTCTTCTTTTATTTCTTTCTTGTTGTTTATACAATTTTATTGTTTCTATTTTTCAAGCATTTAATTAATTAGTTAATTGTTTTCTTTCTTTTCCTTTTTTTATTTAATAAAAAAAAATGTATACAGTAGGAACTTGCTTCTCTAGCTGTTTAAATATTTTTGTTAAATTATTAATAACAGTGGTTTAATTATGATTATACATTATTTAAGTTTCACTGAATAATTAATTATGTTCCTTATATTATTAGTCACTTGTTTGGGGAAATAATTCTGAGAATGTGTCTTATGTTTATTGATCGCTCTTTGAATCGATTTACCTGATACAATTAGCTGCTTTTAAGTAAACAAAAATTTTGTTATTAAAATTCTTCGGCTTATTATAAAACTGTGGCTTATTGTTAAATTATATAAAAACACGGAAGTCAAAAGTGTTTATAAAAAATTGTATTTTCATTGTTTCCCCCTTTTTAAGTAGGATAAATGGAATTTTCTTTTATAAGGCAGCTTATAAAAAGGCGTCTTAATATAGATTAGTAAAAGAAAATTATAAAATAATGGAGAAGACAGCGAAGCCACGGTTTCTATAAGACAAATGAAGTATTTAAAATGAATTTTTACGTTTGTTTTTTTTTTTTTTTTTAAATAATCTTATTATTATTATCATCATACTAAATAGATAACACATTATAATACCAATCATATCAAATATTCTAGAAATTCATTAGATTTTATAATGTTTTTTTTTTTGATTGAACGTAGATTAAACCAAAATAGAAATGAAGCATTAAAAGTTTTTTTGTTTTGTTTTGTTTTTAATTTTATTTTTTTTTTAAAGAAAAGCCGCATATTGTTTATTTACAATACAAAAAACAAAAACAAAAAAAACGAATTTAATTACCTATAAGCTATAAAATAAAGTAAATGAAAAATTAAATTCTTTTTCTTTTCTTTTTTTTTTTTGTTTTTGCACCACTGTAGTTATTATTGATAATAATTAATTTATTTTTCAATGTTTTAAAAGACACAAAAAAAAAAAAAAATTTTATCAATTCCAATTAAAAATAACTTTGTATTGATAATAAAAATTATTAAACATAAAATATGTATCATAAAATAACAAAAATATTCTAAACGACGTAATAATCAAATAATTCTTTAAAATAATAAAAAAAAAATTTAATCAATAATATTTTGTTATTAAAAATTTTCGTGTAAATAGAAAAAGAAAAAAAAAAATATAATATGAAAGTAGGAAAAATGGAATTTTTGTATTTTCTAGTCCCAATTTTTTTTTTTTTTTCGTAATATTATAGTAAATCGGGTTAATGCTCTAATTCGATTTGATTCTTTCGAATTCTGAGAATATAATCAACAAATTCTTTTCAATTTTTTTCTTTCTTTCCCGGAATAAGGATTAAAGAAATATAAATTAAAGAGCTTTTACTGTAATTAGGAAAGTATAATAAAATTTTGTTTAAGAAATTAATCTAACCCAAAATGGAAATCTTACTGTTTAAATGTAGTTCTGTAAAATGTTTCAAACAGTTAAATCTTGAATTTTAGAAGCCGAATTATCGTGGTTTTTTTTTGCCATAATTAATGCTAAAATTGTTTAACACTAGCAGAAGTTTATTAAAAATCGTAATGATTGACGTAATATTTAGAGATTTTCTGCACATAAATAAAAAATAAAATTCTATAAAATGACCGAAATTCCTCCAACCTACATGTTAAGTAATGTTTTTTATCGTTCCATAAAATTAAACAGTTGTAAATGTGAGTACTTATAACAAGAAAAGCAACCTTAAAATAAAGCTCCATAATAGTTACTTTTGTAACAAAATAATTAATTTAAATAAAAAATAAAAAAATAAAAAACCACCACTAAAGAGTTTTATGTGGATTTTTTTTAGTTGCTTTTCATTGTTATAAAAGAAAGATAAAAATTACAATCCGCAATTAAATTTAAATATCAAATTTAATTTTAATGGTACTTAAGTATGTATATATATATTGATTTTTTTTTTTTTTTTAAATACTCAACCAAATAAAATATCTTTTTAATTTGTTTAATAAAAAAAAAAAAATAAAAAGGCGAAAAAATTTCAACAAATAATAAGAATAATGAAACGACTTTAATATTATAATTTTTCTAGAAAAATATATTTTTAAAAATAATTTTCGTTACAGCATTTTCAGTATCATTTTTATATGAATTCAAAAATAAAATTTGGTTGACGTATTATATTAATTTGGTTCATTTGAGTTAAGTCAGTTAAATCGTTTAAGATCAACTTGTATTTTAATTTTATTTTATTACAATCGTCAACGTCTCTTGAAATGTAAATACTTAACGAAAAATATTCGCTATCTTGTGTAAAGGTTAATATTAAAATGAAAAAAAATTAGAAATTCAGAATTATTATTAAATCAGATCAAAATAACAAAATTAAATTTATTTTTTATTGATTTTACCATTTGACCCTTGTCTGTATTTTATAATCAATCAACCTGAAAGTATTACATTTTTTTGTTTAAATTTAAATGACGTTTAATTTCGATTTTATCACCTTAAAGCACAATTTAGATTTTTTTTTTTATTAATTTATTGCGTTCAAAACGTATGCACACCCAAAATTTTTATTATTAACAAATAAAATATTTCCCTAATCATTTTTAAACGATTTTATAGTTGAATCAGAGAGTTAAACCAGAACGGAATCATAATAGGTGCGATAATTAATTTAAATTGTAAAGGTTGATATTGATTATGTGAATTTTCGTGTTTAGCGGAAGTCGTTAAAATTTCACGGAAAACACCGAAGTTTAACAAGTTAAAAATGTTTTTCGGTTTTATTCTTTGCTTGTAACAAATCAATAAAATTTCCAACGAAACATTAAACGTTTCAATGAGAATATGCTGGATTTACCGCATAAGCTACAGAATCTTTAGAATATGGTTTTAATATATGTAAATGTGTAACAGACGATAACAAAAAACGAATAACTTGTAATGTACCATACCCTTAGGGCAAATATTTTTCATAGCTTATGGCCTCATCAAAATTAAATCCGGTACAATGGTCCAATTATTTGTATTTCTGCGAACAATAACAGGAGAAACAACAGTAGCAACATTAAATAAATAATAAAATTGGGAACTATTGTAACACGATCGAAATTATAAATTAATTACTTTTCGTTATCACAAATATAAGACAATTATCTTTATTGATTAAATTTTCCAAATTTTATAATAATACAGATGCTGCATTGAATTAATATAAAATAAAATTAAGTATTCGTAAAGCGTAAGAAAAATAGGCGAATTCTATCTTTAAAGTAATTTTCAATGTAACTGAAATTTAAATGTTAGGGTGGCATCATTACCTAGAAAATAACAAAAATTACTCATTTAAATTTATGATTAAAAGTGAAAATGTAATAAAAAATTTTAAAATTCAAATTTTTATTAAATGGAAAGTTATTGTGGTTTAAGTATTATTTTATGATGATTTTAAAGTAAAATAAAATTTAATATTTCATATAATACATCGGATTGAAAGGATAATTTCTACATGAAAAGTGATTGGAAAATTACGTGATCACATCACAAAAATAAATAGTAAACATTCGCAGAGTTATTTGACAAAAAAAAAGTTTATTTTTTTTCATCAACTCATATAGCAAACAAAACGCTTCTTATTAAATATTAATACCAAAAAAAAAAAAAAAAAAATTTTTGTTTTTCTTGTTTAACATTTTGCAAATGGAATATATTTCGTGCTTTAAAGTATTTATAACAGAATTTTAAACAGTGACATATCTTTTAAAATTTATAATATATCACGTATCATCTTATATATCATCTATGATAGGAGAAAAATAATGTTATAAACTCACATGATATCCCAATAGACTTGGATAAGATTAAACGCGTGCCAATTTATTTTCATATCTAAACATAAATCATAAACAAAACTTTTATAAACAAGAGAAAAATATTTTATTTTTAAAGTTTTTATTTTATTTAATTTAAATCGAATAAATAATAAACTAGTGACTTAAAAGTTTATGTAGTTGGAACATACATTTCTGTAGAGTTTGCTGATTAGATAAATTTTCAATGCTCATACACGCTGGTTAATATAATCATCAGTGGCATTCATAGCTTAATAACGAATCTGTTCATTTTTTTTTTTAATGATTAAATGAAAGCATTGGACTCTTAACTTTTATTTTGTATAAATTAATTATGTGCCGTACTTTCAAACATTTTTTAAAATTGTTTTTAAGGTTAATGACCAAAAAAAGAAAATTCAAAAAATCTTTTGTTTCATTATTACATTATTTGGGGGCTTAAAAAATCTTCAAGGAGTGTCTGTATTTCATTTTATAAAATATATTATTAATTGATTATTCTTTGTAAAGTTCAATTGAATAGGTTTTTATTTTTTTTTTTATGTTGTAAGGAATTAACTTAATTATTAAATTTAATCATAGTATTTATATAAAATTTGTAAAAAAAAAAAAAAAAAAAAAATGAAGGAAAATCCATGTATTAAAATTAATAATCAAAACAAATTATTTTATTTTTGTATTGTTTAAATCAAGAAGTATTTCTAATTATTAAAATAAAAATCCAAATAAACAAAACACAAAAAAAAATAATTTCGTGGGTGTTAAAGAAATTATAAATAAAAAAATTTAATAAAGCAAAATTTTTTAATAATATGAAATTTATGTTATAAAATTATCTTGAATTAAATTTTAAGGATTTAATGAACAAATAATGACAGAAAAATAATAAATAAATTTAAAAAAAAAATCTATTTTTGTAACAGAATAAGAAGTGAAACAATTTCAAACAAGGATTACAAATTAGTAGCATAATTGGAATGTGTTTATAATTATTAAAATTATTATTTTTTTCTCTGTTTATTATTATTAAAAATCAATTCAATAAATACATACATGAATATTTTTCACTGTTTTATATCAAATTATTAATTTATTTATATTTATTCTCTGTAGTTTTCTCGGTGATTTAAACAAAATATTTACAAGAGAATTAACACTTTTTGTCTACAATATGTATGAATAACATAAAGACGAAAATTTTATATCCTCGTATCATGACAGGATATTAACAATTTTTTATGGCTGCGGAATTGATGGTATAAATTGATGGTTTCTAAATTCAAACAAAAAACAAAACAAAAGGAAAATTTAATAAAATATTTTTAACGGCTTTTTTTTTTTGGTTTATTTATTGTGTTAAATGGATTTTTTGGTTTTATAGGATAGATTTTATAGAAAACAATTTTATTTTATAGCAAGATTATAATTTTTATATTTTATGCCGATGTGATAATGTGTTAAATTTTTTTTGATTCAGCAAGGATTAATAAAAACAGTGAAAAGTAATGGAAATTCAGGTGTTTTATTCATAGCATACAGAATAATTTAAATCAAAATTGTGAGAGAAATATTTCACAAGATCATTAATTATAATACGAAGAAAGGCCTAATCAGCCTTTAAATATATAACAAATAGACTAAACAGATGTAATTTTATGAAGTAACAATAACAATAATAAGCATCATTCATAATATAATCATTAATAAGTAATAAATTAGCCATAAAATATGTAAATTAAATTAAATTCAGATTAATGTTGAATGTGTTTAGTGATTATGATTAAAATTATAAGTATTAAACGTGCTTAATTAAAATAAATCAAATAATGTTATATGTGTTATAGATTGAATTAAAATTAATTATTAATAAATAAATTTAGATAAACTGTTTCCTTTTATTATTATCTAAAATTAAGTAAACAAATTGCGGTAATATTGTGTTATCCAAATAACTTTGGTCGGATTTTTCACTGTTTCAAAACCATAAAATAAAATAAATGATTCGTGGTTTTCTTATAATACCAACATGGTTATTTACGAAGTAAAGAAAATTTTAATAAATCGTTTTTAATGAAACACCTGATTATAAATGATGGTGTTATCAAATAATAAATAAGATAAAGTAATTCTACAGCTTGAGTTTTAAATTGTAGGTATTGTGCTTAATGATAGCTCAATCACAATGAACGTAAGAATAACGTAAGAAATGTCACTTACTAGATCTTAAATTTGCGTACATTACATTCTTAACTGATTGTAGTTGAGACAAAACTCTTGTGTTAGTACAAAATGTAACTAAATTATAATATTAGTGTTACTATCGTATAGCTTAGGTTGAAAATCACTGATCTACGCAAAATAAAACTACACGAATAATCATATATAAGAAAAATATAATAATAATAATAATAATAACACTGGCAGTGTGTGATCTTTCATTATTTTTCTATATATATATATATTTATATATAAATAATAAATAATTAAATAAAGAAATGATGTAACAAATAAATTAAAAAAAAAAAAAAAAAAAATGTAACACTTACATGCCGTTCAGAAATACATTCAACTGGTACTGTTGTCATCATTATTAATAAAAAATTAATTAAATATTTATCCATTGATTTGTACAAATAATATATAAGAAAATGTTTTCGGCTCATTTTTATATAATTTCAACACACAAATTTACACACATTTAATTAAAATAACAAAATTTAGATAAACACTTTTTTTTTTATTTTTTTATTATTTTTTCGGCTTCTAAATTTTTATTCGATTTATATTTTTTTTTTTTTTTGGAGAAAATAATTAAAATTTATTTTTAAACTTTTAATTTAAAATTTAAACATATTTGTTCCAATATACATTATAAATTTTTTTTTACTTCACTTAGGCAAAGGAAAATTTTTTATTAAAATTTTTTATTCATTCGATTAATGATAAAAAAAAAAAATGAAAAATTTCCTTCGTTTTTTCCACAGTTAATTTTATTGAAATTAAAATTTATTTCTATTAACACAATTAACTTGTTTATAGTTTCTATATTCTATTATTTATTATTTAAAATATTTATTAACATTGATAACACAAGATAAATAATTTTTTTTATTATACATATATTTCAATTGCATAAAACTCTTCAATTTTTTTTATTTCACTGTCTCTTTGTAATCATTAACTAATAACATTTATTATTAAATAAATAAAAAATAAAAATATCATTTAATGTGTAAACAAAACTTTTTACAATAATAATAAAAAAAAATTGTAAATAAACGTAAAAAAAAAAAAATGTGCAACATGTAAATAAAATCGTTATTTACCTGAGAAAGAATTAAAAAAGAAAAAAAAAAACAATTAATTTTACTATATTAACGTTTGCTTACTTTACTAATTTGAATACATTTTCTTCTGGCTTTATAACCAGGTGTTAATCTAAAAAAAAATTTCTTATATTCTTTATTACTTCTTCTAATAATTAAAGATTAATTTAAAGTAACCACAGTGGCTAGAAAATTGTTAAATTAATATTGCGTTAGATAAAATTACAAACTGAAAATTTCAAAAGTTTATTGATATTCGTGTTAAGAAGAGTTATTTTAAAACAGAGATGCGAACTCGTAAATGTGTATCAATTCTAGTAATGTTCAGATTAAATGTTTTTTGAAACAATTCACTGGTAAAATAATTTTTATTTAACAAAGGCTGGTTTATTAACGTTTATGGTACAAATGTACCTCTGTGAAGAAATGAGTCTTGAAAATGCAGTCTTGAGTACTTTTTTATTGATTCGCGAATAAATCCAATACCGTTCGCCACTCTGGTTTTATTTATTTTAAAATTATATAAGCCAATAATGATATCAAGAGAATTAAAAGCTCTGAACAAGATTTTTTTTTTCTTTTCCCTTTTAACTGAAGTAAAAAAGGAGAATATCAACCAAAACATTGTTCAATAATTATTTAGTAAACCCAAAATTAACCGTCACCTTTTTTTTATGTGAATATAATTTTAATAACGCTTTAATAGAACGGATACTTATTTACCTGCTTTTCACCGGTTCTATTTAAACGGTTTTCATTTACGCGCTATTTTCCAAGAACAAATTATTACCGTAAATGGTATTAAATAAAAAAAAAAACTGCTTACTGTTTAATTAAACTTACATAAATTTACATAATTTTAATTAAAAGTGAAAAGGGCATTAAGAAGGGTGAAATATGTCTATAACCCTAAAGCAATGGGAAATTTTTTATTTTTCTTTAATTAAAACAAACATCCTTTATTTTTTGTAAATAAATATATAAAAATATATATAAATAAATATATATAAAATGTTTTATTTTTATTTTAAGTAACTTTTCATATTGAATATTGACTAGGTAATTTTTCAAAAATATTTTTTTCTTTCTATATTCTATATTAAAATTGTATTAATTAAAATAATTAAATAATGGTAAAAGAATGGAGAAAATACAATATTGTGTCAAAAGAGTTTTCTTGATTGTAATCAACGTGGAATGTCAATTAGCTGAAGCCACTTTGATGTATCAACAACACACATTATTATATTTCTTTGTTTCACAGATGTGGGGGTTTTTTTTTCTTTCTTTTTTTTTGTTATTTTATTGTTTTATTGCTTTAGTGAGTATATTATATTATAATAAAAAAAAACTGTTGCTTCCCTATTATTTATCACGTTTTCTTGTGCAATTATTTTTATAAAAAAATTTTTTTTTTTTGTTTTTTTATTAATATTGATGGAATTTCTCATAAAGCGTAATACACAATTACACATATTTTTGTTCACTGAAACATATTCAAAATTTTGGTTAGGGATGCAGAATATAGAAATATATTTTATATTTATTAACATGACAATGTACAAAAATTTAATATTTTTTTTTTTACACCTTTTTTTTTTGATATATATTTTTAAAAATGTGACGTGAATTGGTAAAAATATTACAATTCATTGACATATCCGGTTGGCACTTGAGAAATTTATTATTTTTTCGTTTATTTTTTAAACCATTTTCACTTTTTATTATAGAAATATTGCTCTTTTGATATCAATGAACAGTATAAATAAATATGAAAATGTTAAATTTTACGGATACATACGTTTTCGATTAATTTTTTTTTTTTTTTTTTGTGGTTTATTAATGTACACGCATCGGTAGAAACGTTTTTTAAAACAAAGGTTAAAGGTGAAAAATATTTAACAATATTCTCTTAAAACTAATAAAATTGAAAATTAATTAAATCATTTTCTACAGAAATTTATTCTCTACGTTAATAAATATTTAAATTAGAATATATATTTGCATTAACATGTGCCTATCTATTTTACTTAAACATTTTTAATTACTTTTTGTATATCATTTATTTATTTAACATAAATAGCTAAACACAACCCCCACAAGTAAAACTATAAAAATATATTCTGCGTAAGATGACAATAAAGAAAATCAATTTTCGTTTAAAATAAGAAAAAATGTTTCTTTCTTTTTTTTGCTGAATTATTGAAAAAAGGATCTAACCAAAATAGAAGCAATTTTTTATTTCTTGAAGGAAATCTAATATTTTTATAAAATTAGAAAAGAAATATTTATTTATAAAACAGAATTTTTATATTTATTTATAAACAAAACAAAAAATGTTTACAAATTATATTTTTCCTTGTAAATTATTATTATTAATTTTTACTTAGATGTAACGAAGTTATATTATTATTATTATTATTTAGTAGTAATAATAATAATAATAATAATAATAATAATAATAATAATAATAATAATAATAATAATAATAATAATAATAATATTAATAATAATAATGATAAGGTAACATTTTAAAGTATTTTTAATTATTATTATCTTATCAATAAATGTTATCGTAAGTAACTAACTACAAGTAAAAAAAAAAAATATTTGTATTCATTGTTTTACGTTTCAAATTATTTTCTACTATAGACTGTAGTAAAATGAAAACAAACCAAAAAAAAAAAAAAAAAAAAGGTTTATTTTTTTCTCTCTAAGTAGATTTAATCTACACATAAACAAGTAAAATAAATAAAGAAAATTAATAAGTGAACGGAAATTTAATGGATGTAGAGTTAAATTTTATTTTGTATTTGTGCGCTTTTATGTCCGATAATAGTAAACAAATTTTTTTTTTTTTATTATTATTATTATTTTGGTTATATTGTTGTAAAGGTCTGTGTATTGTTTAAAAAAATAAATTTGTTTTAATCATTTTACACTGGTTAGTATTTGTGTTATTAGAAAAACTAATATCATTAATAGCTTTTATCTTTAACTAGTAAACAATGTACGGAAAGGATAAGATTATTATAATTAGCTTACGTTATGCTATTTATGTTTAATAACACCTCGAACTATTATGCTTTTTTTTCATGCTATTTAAAAAAGGATAAAATGTGATCCTTAGAAATTTTAATTTTAATTTGTTTTATGTGAATTAGCTTTTTTTAAAGCTATTTAACTTTAATTTCGTATAACATAAGTAAAAGATTGTTAAATATGCCGTGTAAAAAATCTAGTCAAAAACCTTATTCTAGATAATATAACGAATTTTAAGACGTTACGTTATTTGTTATAAAACTTAAAGTAAAGTTTTATGTAAATACCGATATAACAGTTACAATACCAATACCAAATGATTAACAGCTCAGCATTAAGTAACAAATAAGTAAAAATTAATAAAGAAAAAAAAAAATTCTTATGAACACACCCTAAAAAGAATTAATTAAATTTTTTTTTTTTTTTAATTTTTTAAAGCAAATAATATGCTAATATAACTAACTAATACAATAACACAATTAATATGCTATATTTATGTAAATATTAAACATAATAACCATACAAAAAAAAAAGCAATAAAGTTTTGCACAGAGAAAGAAAAAAATTATAAAGGTGTTAAAAACGATAAAATAAAATTAAATTAAAAATTCATTAATTATAAATTTGTTAATAATAAGTGAACAAGATAAAAGAGTAAAATTTTCTTTATAAATATCATTATTAACCTGATTTCTTGTATTATAAAATGTAAAATAAATAAATAAAAAAAGAAAAGGAGAAAAAAGCATTCAACTGACGTGTGAATGATAAGTAATTACCAAAAGAAAAACATATGTTATATATAAAAGTAGTTTGTGATAGATTTTAGATTAATGATTGATTATATTAAATGGGATAGAAAATTTTATTATATACTGAGTCCTATTTATTTATTTATTTATTTACTTATAAACTTTTCAATTGCGCAGTGGGTTATTTTCTATAAAATCAACAATTTTATGTATCAATAGTAAATCATCAAGTGTATCTTAAATGCACCGTGTTGATTAGAAATTTACTATATATTTTTAATAAGAAAGATTTTAAATTGTTGCCTTAACAAGCCATCTATTAGTTTGATAAAAAAAATTTAAAAACATAAATAAAATATCAAACAGAATGAGACATTTAAATAGTATTTATTACACCAATATTGATGATATAAAGTAAAAAAAAAATAATTAAAATTAAAAATGTAAAAGAAATGATATCAAAATTATGCAATAATTAATTATACTGTATACGAAGTCATTATATTGAACAGAAGCGATAAATTAAATAAACATTTAGCACTTAAAAAAAATAAAAATATTATTCATTGGCGAAGAATCAAATAGATTCTAAACGAATCAATTATTATTATTAATTGATTTGGATGTTAGTTAAAGTGGTTAAGATACGAATATAAAAATCATCGTCTATAGTTAGTAGTGATGTGAAATAATCTTCTACGGACAATATATTTGTATAGAAATTTTAATTGTAGGTCAATTTAGATAGCATGTTTACAAATAATAATAATAATAATTCATTTTTACTTAATTTATACCAAAATGTAGAAAAGTCTTAAAAAGGTTTTATTATTCTTAGAAATTACTATTTTTTAATAAGTTAACAAACTTTTTCCTTTGTCTTTTAATTTACGCTTTTGATTTTCATGATTGAAATTTTTATTATAAATTTTTTTTTTTTTTTTTGTATATTAAGTCTTTTATATAAATAGGAAAAATCTTTGAGGTGGATGCTTTGGTTTATATATATATTTCATAACGTAACGGAAACGTTGTAGGAGTAAAGTGATATTGAATAACGTAACGTACCAAAAAAAATTTTTTTTTTTGTTAATTTAATTTAGTTAAGTAGGTATATAATTAAATTTAAAATTTGTTAAGTTGTGCTTTAACAATATTCCTGTTTAAACATTAAAAACAAATATAAATAACGATTATAACACTGTTTATTCTTAAATTATATTTTTAAAGCTATGTTAACGTTATTTGTTTTATCAAAATTAACCAGAAAATTTACTTCTTGTTGAAAGTATGACATTTTAAAACCTTTAATAAACTTTAATTGATCTTTCATTAGTTTGTATTCCTTTCTAGACTAATTAATGTTATAACGTAACGAACTTGATAACGTTATAAAACCGTGTTATAAATAACCTCATCATTATAATAATAAAATATTAAATGTTATTTAATTAATTGACAAATAAATATAAATATAAAAGAAAAAACAAAACTAAATAAATAATTAATAAAAAATAAAATAAAATATATAATCAGTTATATCTTATCATTAATTCAATGTTATTATTTACCTTAAAATAACATATTGGTAGTTAAATGATTGCGCTATTTTTTTGTTATTTATTTGACTTGCTTATATAGTATTGGATTATTATTATTATTATTAATGCAATAATTAATAATAAAATAAAAAAAAAAAAAACAAAAAATCAAAACCATTTAATTGAAATAAAATTATCGACAAAAATGGAAAAAAAAAATAAAAACATAATTACTAAATGATAGATAAAAAAAAAAATAAAAAAAATGAAAAATTGTTGAGAATTAATTTTTATTTTTATTCAAAAAAATTACGCACAATTACCACTACGTTTAACACTTTTTAATTGTTTCACACATTTTTTTATTTATTTTTTTTTAATTAAATTTTAATTTAATTGAATTTCTTTATATAATTCTTTCATTATTCTTTGCTATTAAAATTAAAATTAAATTAAATAAACTTTTTCTAACCACATATGTAGCGTGTAAAATCGCGCGCACAATAATAAAATAATAATAATTATAATTTGTTTTTTCGCTCTCATTCAGTGTTTTAATATTATTTTTATAAACAATATAAAAATTATGACAAAATTTTTGTTTATTCGTAACAACGTTAAGTGTATTGTGCTGTTTTTGATTCATTTTGTTTTTTTTTTTTTTTTTGGTAATTTAATGATTACAAAAGGACATAAATATTTTTTTTTTATACACGTAAATAACAAATTGATATCTCACCTTTTATCGTTTTTTTTTTTTAATTTTGTTTTTTTTTGTTTTATTTCTTTGTTTGTTTTTGTATATATATTTTTATTTATTTTTTTTTTATCATAATTTTGTTGGTCGTGGAGTAATTATATGATTAAAAAATAATAAAAAAAAAAAAAAAAAACTACAGAAAATAAATAATTTACCCAAAAATACAAGTTTATTAATCATTTTTAATCAATTATGAATATAAAAATAAATAAATAAAAGATTATTATTATTTTTGATTAAATTTGTAATTGATAAAATACATTTTAATAAATTACCAATAAAATAATTATTATTTAAAAATTATTTTATTTTTTTTTTGTTGAAATATTTGTTATAAGATTAATGTTTAACGTTTTTATTCGGAGATTTTTTTTATATACGTTTTAGCTTTCATATCCTTATTAAGTTACAAGGAAATCCTCGTTTTAGTGTAACTTATAATGGTTACTTGATTTTTTTTAGTTCGAAAGGATTCAATCATTTATAGTTAAATAAATCTTTTATAATTAGATTGGATTTTATTTTATTATTGGACACAGTGTGATCATTTCAGAAGTGGTGATTCGAATCTTTATTTTTTATTGCACTTATTATCTAATTTTTGTCTGCTTTGTCATTACAATGTTTTAGGGCTAACATTATTGAGCAATGCTTCACACCAAAGTAAAATTACAGATGCAGATATTTTACAGAAAATTCTAATTGGAATGTAAATCCTTTAAATGATAGGAATTTTTTTAAATTTTTATAAGCAAATTGTCTAATTTTTGAAAGGTGGCAGCTGCTTAATTCGCTTATCTATACCGTTCAGCTATCAATAGTTAGTAGCTACGTTCAAGTACTGGTAAAAATTATTTATGATTAGTACTGTACTTTGATAGCCGAGCGACCGTTTAAATGTTATGAATTATAAGGCTTATAGTAGGTGTAAGCGTTATTTTTTTTGTTCTTTAATTCAATAATAAATAACAAAAAAATATTATAATTAAACTAGAACTATTCATACAAATATTATTAAAATTAGATTAGATTATCTAGTTACAATATTGATTAAACTAATGTAATGATTTATGAATATTATACACTATAAAAATTATATAACATATATAAAATAACTTAGTTATTTATTAGTATTCTTGAAATTTCTTTAAAAAAAAACTTTTCTAATTCTTTATTAAAACAATGAAATGTGTTAAAGTTGACAGTTACTTTGGGTTCAATTTAATTTCTTAACATCTATTTTCGTCTTAAAGTTTAAAGGTAAATTGATCTTTTCTTTTTGGTGAAACCTTAAGACTTTATACGTTTCTTTGTATTTTTTCTTTTTTTTTTTTGTATACAACAATAAATTATATAAAAAGCGATGACAAAAGGAAAATAGAAAAAAAAATAAAAAATTAAATTATAGAAAAAAATATAAAAATAAAATCAATAAAAATTGTTTTTGCGGATATATAGGGATATATAAAAAAAAGAAATTTTTATTTTTTCATATCAACAATATATTATTTTGATCTGTTAGAATTTCTAAATCTGATCTTATCTGTTGATTTTCTATTTTCTTTTTGCTTCTGGTTTTCTTTTAAAGATGCTGTTGTAGAATTTTATTAAATGTAAATAAACACTGGGGATTTCATTGGCATTTAAATGATAATATTTATGTTATAAATATAAATGTAGTATGGGTCATTCAATTGTTTATACTCAAGTGAACTTCAACCCTCTAATTATATAAAGTTTATTTATTAAACAATTTAAACCCTTTTCTAATGTAATTTGTGTTTAATTTTTTCTTTAAAAATTTTTTTTTTCTTTTTACTTTATTGTGTGCGTGTTTTTTTTGGGTGCCAAAAATCATTTCTAGATAATAATTATTTATTTATAATATTTCTGTAAAGTTTTCGAAAAAAAAATCAGACAAATAAACAAACAAAAACACAAAAACAATGTTATTCGGTGAAAATTGGCAAAATTATTATTTAATTAAATAAAAATTTAAAGGAAATTTTATTGCTTAAAAAGCGATAAAAGTAAAATGCTTATTGTAGCTGAATTGACTCTTAATAATCTAAATCCATTTTATTTGTTTGTTTTATTTTTATTTTTTTTTTTTTTTATATATATTTTCTGTAGAGTAATATAAAAGCTTTTATCCTTTGAATAGCTTTAATAAAAATCACAAATAATGATCAAGGGTTTTTAACTACAAATATTTATATCAAAAATTTAATAATATATATATAATTTACCACAAAAAAAAACGAAGAATAAAACTCCACAGGTTTATTTATTATAATGTAGCAAACATTGACGATTAATATCATATGTTTGCTTTCTTTTGTTCAAAGTAAATCATAATACATGAAATTCAAAAAAGAAAAAAAAAAAAATTGTATAATTTCATCCAGATTACCCTTATTTATACAAAACATACAAAAAATATATATAATATTTCAAAACATTACAGACTTACTGAAAATGATAACAGAATGGTCAAATATTTATATCAAAGGAATATTATAATTAAAACCAGATTAATAAAGGAAATATAAACATGTTAGAATATAAATAATAATATTAACGAAATTCGTCTACTATTAGAAATATAAAGAAACAGATTCTCTATCTTTAATCAATAAAATAATAATTTATTATTCAATCATTTTTATATGTTTTTACTATGATAGATTGTGTGCTTTGTCTTTTTTTTCCTCAACTCTTTTCGCTATACTAAATCCACAAATAATGTATTAACAAAAAGAAAAAAAACAAAATTCCAGGATATACACAATCATATAAAATTAGAAGAAAAAGAAGGCAAAAAAAAAAAAATAAATAAATAAATTAATTACAAAAATAATTTTATTATTATTTTCTGCAAAAACCGACCAGAAATTATAATTTTCTATATGGAAATTCCCACGTAAAGGATTTTTTTTTTATTTATTTATTTTAACTCAGCACCTTGAACGTTTTTATTCCTTGTTTAATATAATAAATGTTTTTTTTTTATTATTATTTAATATTTTTAATTAATAAACAAAACTAAAATCACATTTTAACAATTTTAACATTCGGTACCGGAATTTTTTGTTTGGATTTTTTTTCACTTTCACTTTTATTTTTAGTACAAACTTAATTACTGTTTATAAATAAATAAAAAGAGGAAGAAAAAAACAGGAAAATTCACCGTACTAACTGAAAGCACAGTACTTAAAAAGTTTAAACCAAAAAAGAAAACAAAAACAAATATTAAATAATTTTCATTTGTCTATATGTATTGCGTGTCATGATTCTTCAACTAATGGCAAACGACTAACTTAAATAATCTAGCAGCGATGAAAAATAAAATATTTCTGTGTTTTTTTTTTTACGGTGTCTCTACAAAAATATAAAATATTGATGCGTATGCGTATATAAAAATGTTTTTTTTCTTCTCCATTTTCATATAAAAATATTCGGTGTTTTGGTATCTTTTTGTTTTTTGTTTTTCGAGTTATAATCACAATAAATGTTAAGTATATCTTGTTGAATTAAATAAAATTATCAAAATAAACGAAAGGAATAAAAAATAAATTTAAATATCATGGTTTTATATTTAGAATGCCAATAAGGTTTTTTCTATTATTGTTAGTACATGGTAAATAAAAAAAAAAGAAACAGAAAAGAGAAAAACAAAAAATGATTGTTTATAGACAATTGATATGGAAAAACAAGTAAACACTAATTTGAAATAGACAAACAATGTTCAATAAGCATAAAGAGTGTAACGAACAACCTAATGATGCTTTATTTGTAGATTATTTTAGCGAAAAGTCAACGAACGTTTGCTGCATTTTAAAGTAGCGAAACGTTTAAGTTTCCTTAAGACTCTAACAAGTTTCTAATAAAATTTACACACAAAAAATTTTTTATCACAAATTTTTTCGTTAACATAAACTTTAAAAAAATTCAGAATTTTTTTTTTAATCGAATTTGTATTTGTAATTTTTTCCAATATTCTTTTTTCACCTTTTTTATTACCTGTCGTCTCCTTGTTAAATGTGTAACTCATATAATCTTTATGTTACTAAATTAGTTATTCAGGGTTTTTAATTAATTTACTAACCGGTTCTGTGGATTATTGACATTTAAAAGGCAAAGAGTATATAGACAGATAGCGGATTTCTCCCCTAACTTAAAAATAAAAAATTTGATTCAGATATTATTCTCAAAAGTAAGACGGATTTCAAGAGTGACAAGTGTTAAGAAAACTCTGATAAAAATTCCCAGTATATCTCAGCTACCGGGCACGATAAATATAACGATTAATAATAACTAAAATTTGATGATTTTTGTTTACGATTTATAAATTTGTTTTTAATTTTTTTTTCCATGTTATTTCTTTTACCATATTTACGGTACCTTTCTTTCAAACTGGCTTTATGTTTAAACATAAAAAAAAAAACGTTTAATGTGTTTATAATCCTGTTTTAAATTTTATTATTTACAGTCACTTCTAGAATAACGATCGTTTGCACTTACGTCCATGGAAAAGTTTATTAAAAAAATGTTTACGATAATATCGCATTTAGTACGAATAAATGTCGTAAATTGAGGAGTGACTGTAAATATGCTTTAAGTGTCTTATAAAGACAAACAAAACATTTAATCTTATTATGGAAATTTTATGAAAAACGTATTAATAAATTTTTTCGTAATTTATAACAAATAAAGAAAAATGTTTTTTTTTTATTCTCTAATTAATTCTTAATTGAACTTGATGAGATAAAATATATATAAATATATTACATAAAAGTTCTTAAACAGTTTTTCTTTGTGAAAAACAAATATATTAACTTAAAAAAAAAAAAATTATTTATGAATATTAAAACAAAAAAATAAAAAAGTTATTTTTGTATCTATAAGATTTTTCTTTTCGTTTCGTTCGCAGGTATTTAAGAAAAAATTTATGATTTATGTAGCGGAGTAATGTAAGGAGGAAATCTGGTTATAAAGAAAAACATTTGTTGCAATGCTGTTAAACTATTTCTTGGTCAAAAGTATTTTTAATTTTTCCTTTTGTATAGACTCATCAAAATTAATGAATGAAAAATTGAAAGTGATGCGCTCTACAGGAATTCTAATAATTTATAAACGAAATAGGTAAATTTAGTTTTGTTTATCCAAATTCAGGTTAAACCGAAAGGTTTTTATTATTGAAAAGAAAAGTTACAAAGGAGAGATTGATTGTTATCTCTTTCCTGTTTCTTAAAGAATTTCGACGTTAGTTTCATAGTAGATACTTATCAGTTGAAGACTGGGATATTAATTTAGTTGTAATGAATGATCTAATCCATCAATGAAAGAACTTGAAATTTAAGTTTTTGTGTGTTTTCAAACAATCCTTAAAAACTAATAAATTGAAATTCAATGTTTTATTATTGTTTTTTTTTTTTAGATATTTAATAGAAATTAATCTTGATTTCTGATGACGATGATAATTCTCTGTTTACTAGTGCCCATCGGTTAACAATTTTGTGTTAAAGTGAAAGGCGTCATTAGTCTTTCACTTTAGTTTTTTTTTTTAAGTGGAGTAAATAAAACGTAAAAGTGATTAAAGTGTAAAAGAGATACAAAAACTAAATTGATTATTTTTAATTAATAAAAAGTACAAATTTCAGTATTTATTAGGTTCCCCAAAAAACTGTTGCTATTTTTAGTCGATAATTGGACTTTTTTTTTCAATGGTTTGATTGACATGTCTGGGATTTACGATGTAATCTAAAAATGTGAAGAACATATGGCTACCATGTCAATGTTTAAAGGACCGAATATTGTTCTTTAGTTGGTTTATTGGTGATTGTATCAATATTTTCCACAATCAAATTAAATTTCCTTTAGATAATTTTTTGTGGCAAATACAAGAGTTAAAATTCATTTTCAGATCATAATCGTTTAATTTTTAAAAGTTCTGTATGGCTAATTCATACATCGTTTAATAAATGTAAGGCTTTTAATAATTCCACAATTTTTTTTAAATTCCATTATATGTCGGAAAACAACAATTTTGATCACTTTTACTGCGTAATCTGTAATTACAAAATTTTATATACAAATAAAAAATTAAATGTTTTAAAATCACCTAACCAACAAAAGAGACATCTGGCGTAAAATAAATGTACATAGCAGTATCCATAAAACATATTTTTTTACTACAATAATCCTATAAAAATAAGTAAATACTTTTCAAAAGCTTTTAATGGTTTATTTCATTGCTAAGAAATTGTTGTGCTAAACTTTTATACGATATGCATAAATTTACTGACTTTTTTGTTTTGTTTTTGCATTAATATTTATTATTAAATTAAATAAATTTGTTTCTTCAATTTTCTACTATCAATCACTTATGGCGATAATAAATTTATTTACACACAAATTCGATTTATTATAAGACAGTTTACTGCTTATCATACTGCTTTTCAACTTTGCTTATATTTTGTTAAAAATGAATTGAATAACCGAAATAAATAATAAAGGAATGTCAAAAAGTGTTAATTTGTATGTAATTTAATATATATTAACGTTTGTGTGATAAGAATATAACCATTAAGTGGTACTTCATTGATTATAGATAAGATAGTTTTCTATTTCTCTGAAAAATTGTACACTTATCATTACAATAGGTCTTCTATTTGACTAGGTCGATTTTATATATTTATATATACATACATATATATATATATTATAAGACTCTCAATCGCCTCTTATCATGTAGATAACACTCATCTTAACAGAACCATATTGACAAAATACTGACCACAAATATAACTTCATATTATTGTTGGTTAATTAAAAAAAAAAATAAATAAATAAAAAACCTCTGCTGCTATCCTAGCATTATTTAAAAATAAAAAAAAAACAATTTTTTATTCAGGGTCATCAAATCAAATCAAATGATTGATTAATAACAAAAAAAAAAAAAAGAAAAAATTAAATTAACAATTAAAAGCAAAACAATATAAAATTTACCACCGGAATAAAAAAAAAAAAAATAATAATAATTTTAACAGGACGATAAATCAAAACCCTGTTATAACAATATCTTTATAATATTATTCGGTTGTATACACAAATTTATATATATGTATTGAGTATATTCTGTCTAAAAATAGAAATTTTGGTGAACAAAAAGTTTTCAATTTTATATACTTTTATTATATACATTATATATAACAAATATAATTTAGCTGAATAAAAAAAAAAAAAAAAAAACCAACGAGAAAAAAAAAGGAAAATAAATAAAAGAACATGAGGATATTTCTACGACGCCACGCAGTCAAAGTATAATGCGTCACCAAACAATGTTTAATTTTATTTTCTTCATGCTAATGTGTTATTTTTTCTCTATCCTATTTATTTCTTTATTATTATATTCAATAGATACTGATTATTCGCTGTTTTTTTTTTTTTTTTTATTTAATTTAATAATTTTTGTCTCCTCTTTGGTTTTACAATTATTTGTATCACCCAACAATACCCAAATTGGTTATAAAAACAAAACCAAATTCAATAGAAAAAAATTAATTTTTTTTTTAAGAAGAATTTTAGGTAATTTTATAAATCAACTTCTGTATTTTATTTTATTTAGTTTAGTAAAATTATAGCAAGCTCCCATATGGGCTTAATCGTTATAAAGTTGCAATTTGTTTTCGATTTTTCTTTTAACCATAGTAAAGCTTGAGGGTATTGCGTAATAAAGTTATTACCGCGTAATTAACTTATATCGAAAAATGTTTTATTATTTTAATTGACAAAAATTCTTTTTTTAATTTCTTCGAGCACTGTCAGGTGTATAAGAATGAGCCTTACGGTTTCATAAGAAATTCTAAGTTCCATCTGGAAAGCAAAATCGTGTCAATCTAACAAAAACGTTGCATCAGACTATTATTAATAACCGTTTGGGTGGTCTGTAGAACAACCAGCATTGAGTTGTATCTTTAAAAATAAAATATTTGATCCTGTACCCAATTTAACTGATTTGTTGCATTCCTATAACTATTTTACATGTGAGTGCCTTAGACTGATACTAATTTCAGTTAAAAATTTAGGGTTGAGGCATTTAACGGAATGTCCTGAATTAATAAAAAATTGTTATATCGACTGTAAATTTAAAATAAAATAAAATAAAAGAAGCTTTTATAAGAAGGTTAAACGTTTAAATTGTTGTATTAAATACTTTCTGAAAATAGGCTTAACTGTAGAGATTTAACAAAAAAATTAAAATTTATTTCAAATAACTCCACCACCTTGCAAATTATTCGGAAAAAACTTTAAACTAAAAATTTATTGCATGTAAAACCATTTTACAGTTGAAAAGCACGTTAAATCAATAAAAAATAAAACAAACAGACACGATAGTTTATAAAAACAAGACAAAAAATTAATATTTTATTTAAAAATCAATTTTCCGGAGGTTAATATTCTATAATTTCTTTACAACAACTATTCTAAAAAATAAAAATAGATTTTAACATGCGGAAGGGATGGTTTTTCTATTATTCTACTGATTAAACTATTTTTGTTTTTATAAATAAAACATTCACCTGCCACCCTTTGCAACGAACAACAAAAGAAAAGAAAAGAAAAAAAAACTGCACACATTTAAAAATAGCGAATCAAAGAACGAGTAAAGTGAACACAGTGAAATAAAACATAAAAATATAGATTCCGCATACTAAAAGTTGTTTATGAACCAAAAAGTTATTTTTAAAATGGCTAGTCAGACTGACGCCGAAACGACGACACATATTTTTTTTAATTTTTTTTTTTTGTTATTTTAATAACGTTGGCTTACTGATTTTTAATATTTAAAGGGTGGCTTAACTCTATATTTTGCATTTTTTTTTTTTTTTTTTTTGATTTTTTTATTTTTTATTGCTGGGAATAAGGGAGATAAAAATAACAGTGGTTACATGGAAAGACATTATTTATTCTGTATTATTTGTCGTTATAATGCTTTGTTAACTATATTTAAATCAGTGATACAGGGTTTATCATTGCAATAAAATTTTATTTTAGAATGCCTATTATGTTACTGCTATTATTGGTAAATTTAGCTAATCTTGAATTGTGTGGGTGGGAATAACAATCAGTAAGGAAGACATTTTTGGAAAAAGCTCTTTTTCTAACGAACTTATAAACAAATACAGGATTGTGGTAGAAAGACTGACACTTTCAGGACGGTAGTTGAAAGTCAAGTAAAAGTTATGCTAAATTCATTTGAAAGCTATTACTTAACTTTTATTTGCTAAAAAGGGTTTTTAATTGGTTTAAAATCTGCATGTTTACACGATGGTATAACCAGTGGTTGTTGAAAAATAAAAACCAAACAACACCCCTGAAATTTGATTGTTTTTTTTTTTTTTTTTATAATTTTAAATAAAATAATCAAAAATTGATTATTTTTTGCACATCCTGTATGATTTTTATTTATAAAAACAAAAACAAAAAAAAAATAAATAAATATAAATAAAGACAAAAAGCTAATTGATTTCCATTTAAACAATAAATAATTAATAGAAGAGATGGTGACAGATAAACATTCAAGCTGTGTGTATTTAATATCAATTTACACGATTAAAAGATAATGTCAAGCTTAATATTTATTTATAAATTAATCACCACTTCTGGATAAATAATAAATGTCACCCCAAAAATAAATAAATTACATTAATAACATATAAAATGCATAAATAATTTATAATTTCCTCTCTACTAATGCATTTACCTTTCATAAAAAAAAAAAAAAAACAAAAATGTCAATCAGTTTTTCAGTTGAAAAAACTAATAATAAAATTAGAATATAATCTATTTGAGTTGTTTGCGTGGGCGCACAACAACAAAATATTAACATGACCAAGCATTTTCCGTATATAACTGAAGCAAGATCAGCAAAAAAAAAAAAAAACGGAAAAAAAAAAATGAAGACAGAACAACAAGTAAGACACGAACAAACTTTCTAGTATAGAAAGATGAAAAAATAAAATAAAAATTATTATTATTAGAGAGCTTTATTTGAGAGTAGGCGTAGCTCGTTCTGGGGCCAAAAATACGGTTGTTGTTGTTGTTGCTTTTTTATCTTTATTATTATTTTTTTTTGTATGCTTTCTGTATGCTTAAGTATATTTTCTTATACACATATTATTTTATTGAAATAAGCATAAAATAGGAGAGAGAATAGAAAAAAAAAAAGAAAAGTTTTTTATTATAAAAGAGTAAATATTTTTGTAAATTTTATAATTGTAAATGCGTGATAATAACCACGCGAAATTTGAGAAATGTTATAATTGATTGACATTGATAATTTTGATAAATAAGGGAAAGAATTAATTAAATAAATAAATTTTTTTTTTCTTTTCAAGTTATAATAAATTTATTTATAAGATGAGATCATTGCAATTATAATTTATAGTCAGATAACAGTACAGTGTGTTACAAAAGAAAATGTTTATTAAGAAATATAGTATGCTGTGGAGACGCCTGGTTTATTATTATTCTCTTTAGGTTTTTCTTCCGAAAACAAAAAAAGAAATATATTTTATTATTATTAATAATAATGTAACACACTGTTTCCATTGTAAATATATATACATGTAATATGTAATAAAAGCATTTTTATTGTTTCATTAATAATACAAAGAAACATATGTAAAAAAGTCGAAAATACCACACAAGTTTTCCTTTCTTTTCTATAAATATATATATATATATGTATATATATATATAAATTTTTTAACAGAGAATAATAACCAAGATTTTGAACAAAGCCATCAAAAAAGGACTATTAATAATTACTTTATAAAAAACCACCATCGCTACCACCGAAATAAGCACACAGAAATTATTCATTTTTTTTTTTAATAATCAAAAACTTGTTGCACATAATAATGAGAAATTTTTATTTAAATAATTTTGGTTTGGTAATTTTGTTTTTTAGTAGGCCTGGCTCTAGGGTAATTGGTCTAGTTTCTAATTAAATAAGTTTTGACAGATAGAAAATCAGTAATAATTTCATTGTAGTCTACGTCATTGGCAAATTTATTTTTAATAGACAAAGATGATTGAGCTTCGCATTTTCAATTAACCTATACTGACAAATACACTCAGAATTACTGGCAGTTCAAAGGACATTGTTACGAATAGCCTAATATTAGTCTTTTATTAAAATAAACTGAATAATTTCAACAGTATTTATAAAACAAAATGATTTCAACCAGCATTAGTAAACAGTTTATTACCTATTTAACCTTAACCTACGTCCTTACCTGTTCATCACAATTAAATAATTAAAATCGCAAAAAAAAAAAAAAAATGTTTATATTAATACCATTTCTGGTACCAGGAATTTTAATTTAGAAATTAACACAGCAGATATACTATAGAAAAGTCACAAAAACCATCCCCACATAATAATATAAATAAAAAACGTAGAAGAAAAAAAAAGCATTAATTTTGTTAATTGTTTTTCTACTTAAATAAAGAAAATAAAAAAATAAATTAATTACCAAGTATTTTCCATTTTGCTAATCATATTTAATAGTTATCAAAACAAATTTTTATCATTATTATTTTAATCTAAAGGGGAATTTTCTACGTACTATCCACCCACCAAAATGTTATAATAAAATTTATCTAATGCATTTAAATCAAGAATTACCTTGTAATTATTATTAATTTAATTTTTAATAAAAGAAAAAACAAAATTATTTTATCTACAACAAATAAGAATAATAATAATAATAATAATAAGGAATCAAGAAAGAGGATATAAACTATTATAAAGAAAATGCGCATTTAATATTTAGCACGTGTCCTTTTTGGTGTTGTTTTGTTATTTCATTCTTTATTCAAAGTATTAACCAAACATAAATGTATAACTGTATTAAAAAAAAAGGGATGAAGAAAAGAAAAACCCTATAATATAGTAAACAGGTAGTTTAAGTGTGTTGAAATAGATGAATTAAAAGTCAATGTTATATTTTTATCGCGCTTTTAAAAACAATAGCAGCAACAGAATAAATTTTTTGTGTTTTTTGCTTTTTTTTTTTTTTTTATTTTGTGTACAGAAGGCAACAAGAGAAACAACACAGCAAAAACAAAAAAAAACTTCCATTGACGTCATTGGAACAAGTAACTACAATGGATAATAATAAAAAAAAATAAATAAATAAAAAAATTGTAGTGAGTTACAGCAAAACAAAAATCATGAAATTTCTTTTAATCAAACATTATTTCACTTTTCTTTGTTTTATTATGTTGAGTTTTCTGTTGTACTCGCGCTCTCCACTTTATTTATTTATTTATTTATTGTTTTTTATTAAGCTAAAAACACAAAATGTTTGTTATAATCAAATCAACATGTGGCCTATGTTCCGATTTAACTGACTTAAACAGTTCAACAGACAGATACGTGTTATTTTTTTAATTTAGATAGATCGATTAGTGTTATTATTATAGAATATTAAACATTTGTTTAGTAAAAAAAAATCCTTAATAAAGGCACACGTGCCCTGATTATTGGTATAAATGCGTGGTGAGTTTCAAATAATTTAACATTTCGTTGTGTTGTTTCTGGTAAAAAAAAAAAAAAAAGGTCAAAAGTTTATGTAAAAACATTTGCTTGTTTCCACAGTACAAATTTTGTGAAATTATTAAAAAAAAAAAAATTCTAGAGTTCTGAATATCGACATAAAGCTAAGCAAGATTTTCATACGAACCGGCAAAAACCGGCTAAATTTTCACACTTGACTACTCTTCAATTTCTATTTTACTTTCATAGTTGAGTAGTACTTGAAGTCTTAAATTTTAGTAAATTACCTAGCATTGGCTTAATTCTGCGAAATAATTTTTTACTTTTTTAAAAAGTGATAAAACTGACCACATAATTTCCTATACTTTCCTCCTATTTAATAATTTTATTTGATTAATACCGAAAAAATGTTTATTAACATTATGGGTGGCGTTTGACGTCATTTATGACAATCATTTGCTTTGTTCGTTACCATAAACCATTTATAATTCGTTATTATTATTATTATAAAGTTTTTTTTTGTTGTTGCTGTTGTTGTATTTTTTCGCTATTGTCCAATGTCATGCACTGATCTAATTTATATTTTTAGAAATAAAAAGGAAAATAATAAAATTTCTCTTTTTTTTTTTTTATTTAATTTATTTATTTACATGAATCATATATATAAAAAAAAAAAAAAATTAACTTAATTATAAAACAAAGAAGCTTTACTTATCTATTTTAAAATTTATCATTGATTGTGTGTTCTAAAAATAAATTTTATTTTAATATATTTTTTGTTCATTGTTAAGTGGAGACGCCTGGTAGATAAATAAAAGTTCAAATATGCAATTTATAACTATTAATATCAATAATAATTAATAATATTTTATTATATAAAAAAAAAAAAACCCCCAAAATACATACGGTAGATAATTAAATAAAAAGCTAAAAATACCCACGCAATATTATTTGTGCTTATTATGTGCAACACTTTGTTTCAAATTTTTGCTGTGTGCAAATATTTTATATATGTATATGTTTTTGTATTTGTATATACGATAGAAAAAACGAAAAGTTACTAATATTATTGTAATATATTTTACAGCACAACCTACACAATTTTATAATATTCTGCGCCACAAAATTGTACCACCCACCCAGTCCACCCGAATATATATAACTCATCCCAAATATGGCTAGCGATTTTGTGAATGAGTTGAATTTGTAGAATAGGAACTGCGACAGTGAACCGCACAAGATGTTTCATTTTTATACAACTAAAATTATTTAAGGGTATGATGTTTTTGATTATATACTATGTAGGGTGGTTCATTTTTAGCACGTTTTATATTTATTTCTCGCTCACTCCTTTTTTTGCCTTTTTTTTTTTTTTTTTTTTTGTATGTAAAATTAATAATTGTGGATGTAAAACTGAGTGTTTTTAACGGTTATTTTTTTTTTTTTTTAATTATTAACGAACATTTTTGTAATAATTATTGATTTTTAATTAATTTTATTTGATAATTTAATTATATAATCTAAAAAAAAACTGAAAAACAGAAAAAACAGAAAAAATTCCATCAAACAAACATGTTTTGTTCATTAGATAACATATATATATGTATCTATTGGTATTTAGTGTTTTATTTGTATTGGTTTTTCCTTTCTATTTTCTTTTTTTTTTTTTCGTATATTTTATTGTATCCTAACCGGCGGTACTGGATTTGTAGCATAGAATACTTGTAGCTAAAAATAGAACAGAATTTATTACAAATTTTCAAAGAAAATAATATAACTATACAAGTAAATATGTATATACCGCATACAGTGAATAAAAGCTAAAGGAAAATAATAATAATAAAAAAAACTGAAGCTTTTTGTATATTTCTGTCATGCATAGTATTTGATTATACTTTCTGTCTATTCTATCTTACCTTCTACATAGAACATGCGCCCACGTAGTATTATGAATAAACTTATTTTCCAAAAAGTTTTTTTTATTTTCTTGTACACTAACTATCCATCCTTATCATTACACAAGTAAATCAATGTTTATGTTGTTTCACTTACGAGACTACGTCATAGAAAGCTGTTTTAACAAGCCCACATATAAAATTATACAAAAAAAAAAAAAAAAAAAAAAACTCTTCGATCAATAATACAAATTCTCAAGCTTTTTGTTGATATTTGTTAAAAGCTTAAGGGGAATATAGTACAACAACCAATCGGCTTCTTGTATTATACAAAATTTTATTTACGCACACAAACTGATTTTATTGGAATGTATGTGTAAAATTAAAAGTTTGTCGCATTTGGTTAACAAAAAACAAACGAAAAAGAAAAGCTTTCATTCTATTATTTTTGTTTTTGGTTTTTGCATCTTTTTTTTTTTGTGTGTTATTAGATGGTAAAGCAATTTTAGTGGTGTGCTGTTTAACTGTAACGCCAACGTTATTTTCTTTTTCCCCCCTAATTTTTCCTTTAATAAAATTTATTTAAAAAAGTGTTTGTTACAAAGAAGCTTCTACACTATGTACTATGGCTTTAATCTATAATTGTATTTGTGCGTTTGTTTGTTGTTTTTTCTTTTATTCATTTTCGGTAACCATTTGCTAGTGACGTCAGGGGAAAATTCATTGAGAACGAGTGGGCGATAGATGAGGTATAACAAGAGGTGACGGCGGTTAGAAGTCCATATAAGGAGGTGATAATGCCTGTTCATAGCCATTCTATTTGTTGAGTTCTAAGTACTCTGTTCTAAAGTGCAGTAAAAATTAAGAAGAATTTAAATTTAAATAATTAATAACAAATTTTTGAAAATAAAAAAAAAAATATATAAAAGGAAATTCATTTTAATTACAAAAAGAAAGTGAAGTGTTTTGTGAAATTTCTGTTGACACAAAAAAAAAACATTTTCAAATAAAATTTTTCCTAAATTTTTAATTAATTTAATTTAATGTGGAGAAACAAATCAGACATTAATTAGTGAATAAAAAAGTGTTCAAAAGTTTTTTTTGTTTTGTTTTGTTTTTTTTTTTGTTTTGTTTTTATCGTTTGTTTTTGTCAATTTAAATTATTGCCGTTGGAAAACATATTTATCAGCAATAAATTGTAAGTAGTATAATAAAATAAAATAAAAGTAAAATTCATTTAATTGTTATACCTGAAAAATATTTCTTTGTCATATAATTGTGTTTAAAAGAGGACCTGTTGAAATAATTAGGTCACATAAAACGATATAACGATACTTTCCCATTTTTATTTTAATGTATTTTCTGTTAAAATAATTTTTTTTTTTTGTTTTCTATAAAACATTTATTTTTTAGAGAGTTGTCTCTCTTTTATGTTCCGAACCATAAACTTTCAATCAGGTCACAATATATAGAAAAGTAGGAAATAAATCCCATTTGACCTGATTTAAAGAGCAAAAAATAAAAAAAATAAAAAAATAAAAATTTTAATTTTTTATTGATTCGTTTTTTTTTTTTATTACTGTCAACAGTTCAAATCAACAACAATAAAATGAAGCCAAATATGTTAAATAAATTCATCGCATTATTTATTATTTCATCAACATTTGAAATATTACCAGCTGGATGCTTTTCATATCCAGTATTTGGTACAAAACGTTATCATCGTGCTAATTTGATGGCACCAATAATGCAACAATCATCACTTCCGGTATATCCATCTGTACCACGTTATTACGATAATACAGGATCTTATGATTCCTATTATAATGGTGACGAAAGCACTGTTGGTAACACCGGAGCCGCCTATAACAGTCCGGACAATTACTATTATTATCCATCGCCACGGCATGAAATTCCATACAATTCGTATGGGTTACCAACATACCATGGTGAATACAAGCCATCTCCTTATTATTATGCACATGCACCTAGCTATAATTATTATGAGGACCGTGCTACGGACAGTGGTAATCCACTTGATGACTTGCATGAAGAAATGATGCAGGAAGATGAACGCGAACGACAACGTGACATGTTACCAGTTGGTCAAGAGACATGGTATGAAAATGCACCAGCTCGTCAAGATGCTTTGGCCATGACAAATGCGAATTTTTTAAGAAATCTAATCCTTTACAATAAACAACTAAATCAACATCAAGCTGAAATCACTGATGCTGATTCTCAACAAATTGACGAACAACCATCATTAACTGATTTTGATGATTATTCAGAAATGGATTCCGCAGATGTTTATAAATCATTACCAGTTGCTTCTTCCAGTGATTATAATATTAAAAATTATGAGCAAATACCAGTAATTAATGAGATTGAAGATGAAGACGTGAGAGAATTAAAATCTTTAGCTAATCAACGTGAGGAATCGAACATAAATAATAATGATAGATATCGGAATGAGAATATTGATTGGCAAAAAGATACAGCATCGTTAAATAACTACGAAGAGGATCCAGAGTATGATGATGCTTGGATAAATTGGGATAGTAAACGATCATCAAAACATTTAATGGACAATGAAGCAGCCATTGAATATTTTAATAACCGAAAAACTGGTGATAAACTCCATAGTAAATTATTACCAAGTTCAACAACAGATGCAACAACATCGTCTACTACTACAACGACTAAACCAACAAAAGCAATCAAATTAATTGAGAACAATGAAAAATCAGATAAAACAGCATCATCATCATCTTTAGTATCTGAAAAAAGTTCAGGGCAAAAAGAAGTTGTTTTACCACGTCCAGCAAATCCTGTTCGGCTTCCATTTACAGCACCTGTCATGACATTGTTAAAGAATGCTGAAATGGAGAATAGTCGTCTGAAAGCCAGTGAATCAAAGACAACAGTTTATGATACGATTAAACAACTTTTGGCAATGGAGGAAAACTTAACAAAAGTAAGTACAGAATTTGTTTTTTTTCTCTTTTTTTTTTATAAATTAGTTTAGTTTGTTTGTTTTTTATTTTATTTTTTTATCTCATAAAAACTAAAGAAATTAAAGAGTAAAAACCTGCAATGAATAACATCTTAGAGCTACAAATATTTATAACTATATCTGAAGAGTAATAATAATAATAATAATAATAAATTGTGGATATGTGGTATGGGTAAATAACCGCACAAAACCACCCACCTATGGCGTCAGCAGCAAGCTCACAGTCGCTTTCATTTCATTCACAAAAATTTTTGCTCGAAATTATGTTTGTGTATGGCTTGAACGAATAATATAATCGCACACAGAGCACATATACTAGTATACCGGATGTGCCCATTTTAGATCGGGTTTCTTTTTCACTTTTTTCTTTTCACATACATTTTGCTGGTGAAATTAACAGGCCGCCTCAAAATGAAATTTTTTTTTGTTACATATATCCTCCATTTTAGGGTATATATAAAATACACGCTTCACATACATTTACTTATGTATACGATATAAATTTTCAAATAAAAAAATATAAAAAAAAAAAATCATGCAGACATTCAGATTCCATGTCCTGATGAATGAAATTCCTAAAAGTTTTATGTGAAATGATTTCGTGATGCTTATATACAGTAATATTATTACACACTTTTCATCCATCTTCTCCTCATTATTTCGTCTTCATTAAAAATTTTTTGTTTCTCCTATTTTATGTAAAAACCATTTATTTAATGATTAGGATTTTTCCGTTAAATTTTAATTCTATTTTTTTTTTGTGGTAATAACCAGAATTATTGGTTTATTGTGCTTTCTGTACAACAGCAAAAAAACAATTTTTCCTTTTTATTATCTAACTTGGAAAATTATTTCTTATTAAAAATCATTTTTATAATAAAGTAAAAATAGAATCATGTAAAAAAAATTGTATATTCGTTGGTTTTTACTTGCAATAAAAAAAAAAAAATAAAATAAAGAAAAAAAGTTATTTTTAGAATTATAACGAAGCTTTTATAATTAAAGTTTGGTTTGTCGGTTGATATGCTCTATGCAACGTTTTATGCTATCGTTTTTAATATCGTAGTAAAATCAAAGTGAATTATTTATTATAATAAAAGTCTAGGATTGATAAGTATAGTTAAAAGCTTTTTCGTTTAGTAACTTCTAATTAGAAAAAAGCTTATTTATTCAGATTAAGCTTTCTTTTAAAAATGTTTGAGCCAAATAGACCAAAATTACGAAACAGATAGTTAAGAAACGAAAGTATTCCCTGTTATCTCATTAAAAAAAAAAAATTGTTGCTAATATGATTTCCCTAGTTTTTATAGGAGCTTTTTACAATTTTCCCACAAAGCTTAATTAATTTTTTTCCTTTTCTTTTTTCATTACGTTTTAATCAGAACACAGACGCAAATGATAAACATCGATCAACAAAACAGCAATTATCCCATTTACAAAAACGTTTTGTATCAAGTGAAGAGTCACTCGTTGATGAACTGGATGATCTTAAACGGATGGCAGCGTAATTACAAGAAAACAAATTGGCAAATATGAACAATGGTGACAACAACAAAACAAATCAATAAGCAGCTAAAAAAAAATATGAAGTAAAAAAAAAGGTTTTTATGATTTTTGTTTTTTTTTTTTTGAGTTAATTTTTTTAATTACTTTTGTTTCATATATTTATGTAATAATTAAAAAACGAAGTGAGAATTATTTCTATACATATATATATATATTAAAAAATCAATATCAGCTAATTAATTAATTAATAATAATAATAATAACTAATAATAATAATAAAACTTCTTTTTTAATTATTATTTTTTTAATTTTTATTTTAAATTTTGGGTTTTTTTTTTTTTTTTTATTGTTTTTCTATCGTTTAACTCGAGACTGATTGGGAATTATTTCTCTATTATTACACAATAAATAAAAAGAAGAAATTATATAAAATTAGCTTTGTAAATTATAAATTAATTGATAATAAAACTTATTTAATAAACATACATAACATAGATACATATATATATATATAAATTAATTAATTAATTAAACTTTACTTTTGCTACTCTTTTAATAATAATTTTGTACAAAATAACAAATAAAACTAATTAAATATTTAAATTACAAAATATTAATTAATTAAATAAAATTAACTAATTAAAGGATGCTTAATAATTATTAATTAAATTATATATATATAAATATATATTTATGAAAGTACGGTCCCTTCCAAATGGCAGCTAGCGCCCCAAAAAAAGAAATAAAGAAAAAAAAATTTTTTTTTTTTTAAACAAACTTGTAAATATAAATTAAAAATGAAAAAATTAAAGGAGTTCGATACTAGTCACTGATTATTATAATAATTAAATTGAGATAATAAAAAAAAAAAAAAAAAAAATTATTAAGCTCATAATAAATAAATTAAAAACTATTTTTATTTTTTTGGTTATAGTTTTGTGTGTTTTCATCTAAATTATTTAAATTACACATACAAAAAAAACCTTGATAATCGGCTTAGATTAATTAAAATTTCTTAATTTCACTTTAAAGTTTGTTAATTACTTTATTTTTCTGACTTTCTACAATAAAAATTCAATTTTAAATGGGTGCTTTTATAGCAAAACAGTCGTATATCGAGTAAACTTTTTTATTAACAAATAAAAACAACAAGATCAATTAATAACAAATCAATTATATACAATAATTAATTAATAATTTCCACACTCCCCGTTAAATTAAAGTCCAGAATACTAAAATAAAAAAAAAATTATTATTATCAGGAGAAAGAAATAATAAATATGAGATAAAATGTGGATAACAGGATAGGATGAGGTTGTGTTGTTTTGCCCTTAATGCTGCGTTAATTGTTTGCATTTTTTCTTACATGAATTCCCTTTTTATTATTTTTTTTTTTCTTCATCAATATTTTCAGAAATAAAAATCTTTTCAAGTCTATTATTAATAATTTTTAATTGATTTATTAATTCCTGTAAAAAAGTATTTTTTTCCTTCCTTTGTTAAGATTTTTTCTATTTTTTTTTTTTTTCGCTATTTATTTTCATTTTCATTTATTATAAAAAGCTTTTATTAAACAAATAACGCAGCTAATTAACCGTATAATCAACACATTGTTAAGTTAAATAATTAAAAAAAAAAAAAAAATCATCGAATAAAGTCGAATAAAGAAAGATAAGAAAGATTTTTTGAGATAGCAAATTTTGTGTTTTTTAATTAAACTCTTGAGGTAAAACGATGGTTTATTCGTTTTCCCTGTTAAATCTTTAGTTTGGTTGATTGAAGAATTTTCCTTTTCAACAATTTAGTATTTATCAGGTGATAGCAGATATCATATTCAGGTGAAACCTGATGGTTTTTTTTTTTATTATTATTGGAACCACAAACAATTTTTTCTTTATTTTTTTTTTTTGTACAATTCCGTAGGCTCAAAATAGTTTTTTATTTATTTTTTTTTTCTTAATCTTATATGTGATAAAAATAATTAAATAAATTAAATTAAAATTTAAATTAAAAAAAAAAACAATAAAACAAAACAAAACAAACAAAAAAAAATAATTAAAAAATAACTTTGTAAAATGAAGAGATAATGGACTGTGTGTAGGTAATTTATATAAATAATTAATAAACGCTAATTATATATATATATATATAAAAAGTAAAAGAACTTTTTAATTATAATTTTGTATAAAAAATAAAAACAAAAATAAAATTAATTAATTAACATTTTATTCATTATAAATAAATAAATTAATTAATTAATTATAAATAAAAACCAAGTCAATAATTTAATATATAAAATTAAAAAATAAATAAAAATAATGGAGTAATAAACAATTATTCAATTATTCATAATTATATATTTATATATAATATTTAATTAACTTTTAAAGGAATACTTGAACAACAAAAAAAAAAAAAAAAAAAAAAAATGCTTTATTAGATAGATGCTCTACTTATATAAATACTTAATTTAAAAACTAAAATATTATTATTAAAAAAAAAAAAAAAAATTAATAAAATGATTCTCTTGATTTTATTTTATTTTAATTAAATTAATTAATTAATTTATTTATTTGAATCATTTTTCTTTTTTCTTTTTTCTTTTCTTTTCTGTATAAATTTTTATTCCGCCCACATAAAAAAAATAAATAAATAAAGGAAATATTATTGTTGATACATATGTGGGTTGTAAATATTCGTAGAATATAACCTTTTACCGCGTATAATGCCTATCATTATAAATCTTTCATTTTATTTTCTACATCATTTAATTTATTTATATAAATATTATCTATTTTAAAAGGTTAAAGAAAAAATGTTTTACTTAATTAATTAATTGAAATTAAAAATTAAAAATTAAAATAAAATCAACAAGAATCATTAAGATATAAAATAAAAAATAAAAAAAATGTAAATTAATTAAAAATACATGTACCTTAAATAGGAATGATAAGGGTGTAAACAGTTTAAATACTTTATTGGAAATTTATTAAAAGTAGAAAAACTTTGAAAAAATCTAGTTAGTATAATTATACAAAAAAATTAAAGCAAACTTTTATAAAAAAAAAAAAAAAAATAATAATAAATAAATAACTTAGTCGTGTAAATAATTTATTTATTTATTATTTTTTTTTTTTTTTTTTTTTTTTTGATTAAATTTGTTTTGATTAGATTGATTTGTTGTGTAGTGTTATTGTAATGTTATAACGTTATTTGATAAAGTAAATGAATTGTTATTGGTAATGTATGTTTAAAATGAAAAGTAATGTTATTTTGTAGCGTTATTTAAGGGTTTTTTGTTTTTTTGTTATTCCGGTATTTATGAGTAAAGTAATTTTAAAATGAAAAGAAACGTTATTTGTAACGTTATTTAACGGTTTTGATTTTTTATCTGGTATTTTATTCTGTTTGAAGTTTTTTAAATTTACCAAAACTGTGAAAATGTTGGTAAAATCCATTCCTTTTTAACTGTAATTTACTCTTAACTATAATCACACTAAATTAATAAAAATTTAACAATTATTATCTGTTATTTTGAGAAAATAATAATAATTACTAACAAAAAGTAACACTGTAACGAAAAATAACGAATAACTATTACTTTTCCAGTATTTTACACAACATGGCAGTAACTTTATTTATTTTCTACACTAACGTTACAATATTTTTATTATTACACAACACTGATATCGACTATTAAACCCTTGTATTAATATCAGATTATAAAAGAAGTTTAATGTGGGAACCATATTTAAATACAAGACGATGACAAAAAAAAAATTATCCAATAAACGCGTTAATTTTTTATTTCTCTTCTCTGTATTTAAATACAACGGAAAACTTTCTTTACGTTTATTTCTATTAAAAATAAATAAAAAAAATAAATATTTCCAAAGATACACTGGAACCTTGTATATTTCGAAATATTTTTATATAAAATTATTTATTTTTAATAAAAATAAATAAAAATCTGATATCAATATGATTCGTTTAATGTTTGAAAAAAAAAAGCTATAAGGCTTTAAAGCTATTAATTTATATGAATAAAAAAAAAAAAAACTATAATTAGTAAGATTATTGTGTTTAATGATTAATTTTTTTTATTTTTTTTTTTTATTATTAATTTAATTAATTAAATAAAGCATTCAAACGAAAAGCTGTTATTGCACAAAATTAATTAAAAAGAAAGAAATTTTATGCAAATAAAATAAATAAATCAAATAATAAAATTTTATTTACTTAATTAATTAATTAATATAATATAATATAATATAAAATCACTTATTAATTCGCACAAAAATATAATTTTAATTATATTTTATTAATAATTTATTTTATTAAAATATAAATGTGAATTTTTGTACATATCTCTCTTAAAAAATAAATAATTTTTTAATTGCTTATTAAGAGAACATATAAATATATAATTAAATAATTTATCTAATAAACTTTAATAATTTTTTTTTTTTTGAACTATTATTATAATATAATTACATAGAAAAAAAAAAATATTGTACATAAGACTATATATTTTGATAATATATTAAAAATGGAAGAAGAGAAAAAAAAAATTCTTTATAATTAAAAATTAAAAAATTAAAACTAAAAAAGAAGAGAAATCATTACCTGTATCTTGTTATATATATATATATATATATATATATTATATATATAACAAAAAATTAATTAATTAAATAATTAATTAATTATTAATATATAATGCTAATAAATAATTAAAAATAACTATATATTATATAATATTAATATAAACCAAAAATAAAAGGTAAAATAATTCAGTCAATTTAAATAATTAACGTAGAGAAGAAAAAAAATAAAAAATATAAAAAATATAAAAAGTATAAAAAAAAAAAAATCAAGAAATCCTCATAACAACACACACTTAATATAATTGTGTAACAAAATATTCAATTACTAAATATAAAAATTAATTAATTACACAATATATATTTATCAATAATTTTCTTCTTTTTCTTTTTTCTTTTCTTTTTTTTTTAATTTAATTTTATTTATCGTACAGTTTCGAATATTATTAATTAAAAAAAAAAAACAAATTCCAAAACAAAAAGAAGAAAACGTAAATAATTATTTTAATTTAAAACCGGAAATATTTCAATGAAGAGAAACCTTTTAAACTAAACTAAACTAACTAACTAACTATTATTATTATAAATATATAAAATATATAAAATAAACAATGACTGATGTATTATAAATTATATAAACAAAAAAAAAAGAAAGAAAGAATATATAAATAAATAAATAAATAAAATAATTATTCAATATAAAAAAAAAAAAAAACTAATAATTATGTGTTTAAAAACAGAACAAACTAAATACATTTTTGTTTTTTTTTTTATATTTTTTTATATTTTTAATTCCCTTTTAGAAAATTGTCTCTAGATTATTTTTTTTTTTTTTCGCTTTACTTTCTTTGGTGGTTTATTTACTGGTCAACACTGTAGCTTTATTTCGTTTGATTTTCATTTCATAAAGGTGTAAAAGTTTAAAAGACAAAATTAACTGATGCTGGCTTGAGAAACAGCAATTAAAAATTCAAAACCACGTTAAAAATCAAAGATTGAAAATTTATCTAAACATTCTAGATTGTTTTAGCTGGAAAATACGATCAAAATCGTGCTAAATCATATAAATAAAATACAAAGGACTCTACAAGTTTAAATCATAAAAATCTATTTCACAATTTCTCAACAGTTAGTTATTCTACCAATTAGAATCTTCAAAAGCTATTTCGAACAGTTAGAAACCTGGTATTCAAATCTGTTTCAGCGTTTTATAATACAGAATTTTCATACAGAACTTCTTAAATGTTAATAAAAAATGTAAGCAAAACAGGTAATATTCGCCATATAATACTTATTGATACCTGAGTGCTGTTTCTATATAAATTCCACAAAATTTGTTACGTTAAATCATCCATAAAAAGGGAATTATTTCTTATTTATTGAAGTAAAATTAATTCCTGAGAAAAATATCTAAATAGTACAATTCAGAAGATTCTAGAACTTAAAAACTCTAATTAAGAAACCAATTGTGCCCAAGTTTCACGTTTATTTTTATAGAATTATTCTGGTTTTCTGATGCATTTTTACTGCCCCAACACTTTGTAATTCCTGGTCACTGTATTTTACTGAATTATGTAATGAATACAATCAATAATCGCATGTTGTAATCGTAATTAAAGTTGAATTTATATCAGCTATTGATAAGGAAATTGTGGTTTCTTATTATTTATAAGGATTAAAAAATATTTTTTCATTCTAATTTCACTGTAAAAACGCTGCTGCAGCTTTTAAAAAGTTCTTCTCAATAATAAAGCAATTATTAGATTATTTATATTCACTTTAAAACAATTATAATCGCATTACAAGTCTAATCAAAGTAAGAATTTTTATTTATTAATTAAAAATTTCTTAAAACTAAAGGAATTAGAAAAAAAAAAAAAAGAAGAAGATTTATGGCTTTTTCCCATTATAATATTTTGTTCTAGATTAAATTATAAAACTGTAAAGAGCCTGCCAGAGAAATGTGAAAGCTTTAACCAGGTCAATACAAGTAAACTTGTTTAAAATTAGGGCATTAAAACTCATAGATGAGTGCATTTAACTATTGAACTACTTAAATGGCGAAGCAAATAAAAATCGAAGAAGGATTATTAAAAGGAATATAATTAAGAAACGTTTTGATATAGGAAATGGGGAAAAAGAAAACTTTATTACGTTGACACCATAATATCATTGATTGATTTTGTTGTTTTTTTTTTTTTTTTTTTTTTTTTTTATTATTTTTCAAATACAAATTATTATTATTTTTATTATTAATAAATAAACAGCAAAAAAAAAATAGGAAAAAAGGTGAAAAAAAAATGTTTTTCGAAAGGTCAAAGTATTTAGGTCTGTATTGAACATTTATATTTTATAATAATAATAATAATAATACGTAATAATGATAATAATAATCCGCTCTGTCATATAAGCGAACTACAGGCAGGTGTCTACAACGTTGAACAAATACAGGCGGTGCCAGAGATGAAAAAAATCTTTATAAACAGAATTAAAATTTGACGAATTACAGTTTCCAGAGTTTTTATTAATATTTTCTAAAAAAAACCGTAAGAGTATTCTAGATGCTTGGTAAAATAATTGGTCAATAAATCAGGAATCTTGGAAAATATCGTGCTGAATAGATCAGCTCTGTTATATAAGTGAACTAGGCAAGTGTTCAGAACGTTGAACGTTGAACAGGTGCTGTCAGAGTTTTTTAGTATTTTCTAAATAAACCAACAAGTTTATTCCAGATACTTCGTAAAATTAATTTTGGTTCAGTCAATAAATCAGGAATAATCTTTCTACTGAGAACAACAGAGTGCAATAATTTAACGAATTAAACTTTCAAGAGTTTTTGTAATATCGCCTAAATAAAACGTAGAACTATTCCGTACGCTGCGTAAAATAAATTTGTATTTTAGTGGAATAATCTGGAATTTTTCATGGACTTTTTGTGGTTTTTTGTTGTAAACTCACATGCAAGGTACCTTACAAGAGAACAAATCACACTTTTGATTTTAATTATAGTTTTATGTTAAAAATCCTGTTCAAAAATAAATAATTTTCCAGACTGCAGGAGTATCCACTTATAAAATGATCTAATCTCGAGTTTAATGACAATTTCGTACGTTATATTAGATAGACGTAGCTTCACCTGTAAAGTCAAATGAATTTTTTTATTTTAAATAATTATAACAAGGATATTAAGGCACCATATAGTGGCGTAAAACCATTTAAAATTAAAATTAAGCCACCACTGTTAACAAAAACATATCCATAAGTAGAAGAAAACAAGTAAATAACTAAAGAAAACTGTTTTTTCTTTTCTTTTATTATATTTTTTTTTTCCATTTATAATTTTCTTTTCTTTTTTTTTTTATTTTCTATTTACATCAAAAGCGATTCTTATCCTGTCATTTAGCGGTTACAATGTAAACAGAAATTAAAAAATAAATAAAGAAATAAATAAATAATAAAAAAAAAAAAATCAGAAAAACATTTCTAAAATAAATTTTATTCCTTGAAATAATAGAAAATACAATTAGATAATTAGATTTCATTAAGAATATAATTAAATAAAACAGGCGAACAAAATTCTGTTTTTTTTTTACAAAAATATTTATGTTTATTTGAATTAAAAATAAAAAATAAAGCCGAAAGCATAAATTAAATTGTAATTAATAGCTTTTTAACTTTTTAACCTTTAAGTAAAAATAAATTAATAATAAATTTTCCATACTTTTCATTAAAAAAAATATATATTTAATTCACTAGTCATAGCTTTTTCTTATTAAAAAAGAAAAGAAAAAAGAAAAAATTAAAAATAAAAATAAATTTTCCATGCTTTTTCGCAAAGTTTTTTCGCTTTTTTTTTTTTTTGTTTTTTTTTATAAATATTGAATTTTAAAGATTGAAAAAAAAAATAAAAATATTTTTAAACACACCACCTACACAACAGGTGCTTATTTTTCATTTAAAAAAAAAAATTTAAAAAAAAAAAAATAACAAACAATGTAAATCCAACTGAATGTTGTTAGTTGGTTAGGTTGGTCTTTGATAGGAATAAAACCCACAACCAACAAAAAAAACTCTTTTGTTAACAAACATTTCCATCATTTTATGTTTGCTACCAGCAAAACCCGAATAAAACACACACACAGCAAAAAAAAAAAAAAAATGAAGAAATAAAAGGCAACAAGAAAAAATTGGAAAAAAAAAAATAAAACATTTCCATTTAAATGTCAAAGGTCGTTTCTATGGAAGTTTATACCGATGATGAGCCGACTAGCATCCAAGAATGATGCGAGAAGGTATTATTTATATTAAATGCCAAGCCAAGCCAAACAAGAAAAAAAAAAAAGAAAAAAAAACTTTGGTAATATAATAAAAGCGCAAAAAAGCACACAAACACAGTTAAAACGAAAAAAAGCAGAAAGAAAAACCGAAAATAAATATTAAATTAAATGATAAAATAGAAGAAGAGAAATAATGTGTTGGCTGGTTGGTTGGCTGGTTGGTTGGCTGGTTGTTTGGTTGGTTGGTAAAAAAAAAAAAAAATTATTTTTATCTAATTTTCTTTCATTAAATTTTTGCATACTTAAAATGTTTTTTTTTTTTTTTTGATAATAATTTTTCAGGGCTTTTTATCTGTTTTGATTTGTCCTCTTTCTGTTTTTTATTTGTTGTTTTTTTTTTTTTTTTTTTTTGGCTTTTTCGTTATTATTATTAAATAAAGTTAATACAAAAATAATTTACTGATAATTATTAGAACATTATTTGTGGTTTCTCTTATCATTTTGATTTTAATTTCTTCTTTTTTGTTTTTAATCATTTATATAGCAAACAAATTAATTATGGATATTTATAAATAAAATAATAATAATACAATATTTTTTTTTTTTTGATTGATTGGTATTTAGATGATTATAGAAAAATGCTAAAAATAAAATAAAATTATTCTATACAGTGGCGTTGTTAGGGTAAACCTACTTAGATTGAATAAGGATTTTTCTAAAGGCTTACAAAGGAAAAGGAATGAACATTAGGATTTTTAGTAGAATTTTTCAATTAATACCAAAATTCAATCCGTTACCTTTTCTAAGTCGTCTTAGAAATCTTAGTACGTAGTTCCCCAGGCTGAGCAATGTTTTGTTTTATCGAGAAATTACTGCAGCATTCAGATCCAATCCCTTTATTTACCTTAGGATATTCAATCATAAAAAGTAATCAACCAGTAACATAACGATAATAGACACTTGATAGAAAAACACCCCTGAAAACATCCCTGACACCACTAAAATTTGTATATGTTACTTATCCAACTCTATCCAACTTAAATCACTCAATAACCCTCCAAGTAACACCACTGATTCTATATATTGACTACGATTTCACTAATCTACGTCAATAATAACCTTTTTTTAGTATTTTTTTCTGTTTTTATTTCCCCGCCCACCCTATTTTATTAAATTGATCAAACATAATTAACAGAAATAAGATAAAAATTAAAAAAAAAAACAAAAAAAATAATTTTTACTGAGAGTGGGTGATAAGTAAAATTTTTATTTGAAAATTACATCGAAATTCTTGTGTTTTCATAAAGGTTATTAATCTGCCTAAATAACAAATAATTTAATTAAAACTTTAAACGAAAATATAAACGTATTGTGATAAAATAAAAAAATTCAATACATGATAAAACACTCATTCCAAGGAATAAACCAATATTTCCACCGGTTTGTACTGTTTTTTTTTTTTTGGTATTTAAAAGAGAGAAATGAATTAATTTTTTCTAGTGTAAAAACTTTAAACAGTCTTAACAGTAATTTGATTAAATAAAAAAATATTTACCTAAAACATCAATCAAACTATAAATCACCTCACGTTTATAACGCATCTTTGTTTCTTGTAATTCCCAATGTATATTTGTACCCCTTTGCCAGTAAATTGTTTTTGAAAATTGTAAAATATGATGTGAGTTAAAACAATTTTTTAAACAGCTTGAATAATCTAAACTTTTATCAAATATAACTAAAAAAAAAACCAATTTTGATTAACTCGTTTAAAAAATAAAATAATTAAATTCAAAATTTTACTTTTACTACGGTCAATACATTTAAAACCATAAAAATCACAATAATTCTCATTTGGTAATTTTCGATAAAAATGCGGTATACAGTTGCATAATTTCATAAATAATTGCAATTGATATTCTAATTTGCATAAACTTTCTGAATAAAATTTTGGAAAATGTGGTAAATCTGATTCACTAGAATATCTATAAAGAAAAAATTATTATTTTCTTATGTAAAATTAAGAGAATTTTTTTTTTTTTTTTGTGAAATTTTACTTGCACTTTCTTTGATTCATAAATAAATTCTTCACCTGGGGCGCAGCTATTGTTTCGATTGTTGTAAAAAATAAATTTGTATACGTCGATATATTTTCATTAATCTTATAAATTTGTAATGGATTTGGTATATCAAAAGGACCATGAAAATAAACCTAATGAAAAATCTCTAACTTAAAAACAATTTTAATTGAAACTTTTATAAAAAAAAAAACATCAAACAAACATTAAATGTGATATTCATATCAAGAATTGTTGCATATATATCACCGTCTAAGTAATTCACATCATATAGTTGGATTTGTTTTGGTATTTTATTTTTATATAGATAATTTGGTGATAGGTATTTGGCGATTTTTGAATTAAACGTTGAACAAATACCCATTGCTGTTGAGACCCTTTGTAATTTAAATTTTTTATTTAATGGACTAGAGACTTCGTAGTTAAAATGATTAACGATTTTATCTAGAATCTGAAAAGGAAAAAAAAAATTAAAGTTTTCGTTAAATTCGTTTGTATTTAAGGCAACGAGTAGCAAGTGTTGGTTAAGGCTCTGCTCACAATGAACGTAAGAATAACGTAAGAAATGTCAGTTTAAATACAAGCAATTAAATTCATTTAAATCAACTTTTAAGTGACTTTTCTTATGTTCTATCCTTACGTAAGGATGATAAGGACCTACCTTTGGATAATTATTAGATGATATATTAGGAAAATTATATAATTCATCTAAATTTTCATAATTAAAATTAATTAAACTGTGCAGAAACGTTCTTGTTTCATTTGGCTCGTAATTATTCTCCCTGAAAATATAATTTAAAAAACAATTCTTAATTAAATTTTATTATTTTTTTTTTATATATGTATATAATTCGAATGTAAAACGTAATACAGACATAATAAATTGATTAACAGCCGTTTCATTAATTTTATTATGTAAACAAAATGTAATACTTGGAAACGTTGTATTCCAATTCATATAATCACGTTCAATTGCAATAACTGTTGGATTTGTTAAATGTCTCATCCAGAATATTGATGCTGAATAAATTGAACCATAACCAGCTAATAAAATGATTAAAATCCAAAATAAACTAAAAATATTAAAAATTAATTAATTCAAAAAAAAAACAACAAGAAAAACAATAATAATTACGCTTCAAATGGATGATGTCTGATATCAGCTAATTGTTTTGTACCATGTACACTACTACTCTCTAAAAATAATAATAAATATTTTAATAAAATTAAATAAAATTGTTTTAAATAAATTTTTATTATTTTTAACATTTTTAAATGCACTTTCGTTACTAATTTACTTTGAATGATACAGTTGTAACCGGTACGGTGTAATAAATAAGCTTTTTATATATATCGTAATATATTGTGATTAATTGATTATTATATTAATTATTAATTATTTATTGTAATATTTAATAAAGGAACAGGTGCAACAAGTCACAATTAATTAATATTAATACTGGAAATGTTATTCCAATGCACTCAAATATGCACAGTAGATCTGATTTTTAGATCATAATTACTTGTTTATTATAATAATTTATTAATAAAAGGTTACATTAGATGTTATCAATAAATAATAATAATAATAATTAAAAGCTCTAATCTATTGTTAATTACAAAATAAAAGAATGGAAAGCTTTTCTATTTCAGAAAATTTTATATAAACTGGATGAAAAATAAAATTCTATGTACAGGATTATAAAAGTTCCCGTATTTTAAACCCTAAAGGCTGTTTTTTATTTATTTAACAGCATCGTACCATACTTGTTGTCTTAATTTTATATATTTTTGTGTTGTATTTATGGAACGTTACTTCATTAACAGTCCTATAAACGTGTTAAGTCAGAATTAATTTAGAAACTGAACCATGTAGCTATAAAGCTATAATCCTGAATCCTCAGATTCAAATAGTTTAGTGCAATTATTATTCAGGTGTTGTACTGAAAAATTCTCTAAATATTTACCAAAAATATATTACGTCTTGCTAAAGTTGAAAGCTTTTTCCATTATTGTATCGTTTTAGTGTGCAAACTAAGCTAGAGACATCGGAGAATCATCATTAAAAGTAGTTTTTGCCGATAATCGATATTAAAAGTTAATTCAAAGGACGTATATCCATCAAGGGAAGTTTAATTTATATCAAAAAAAAAAAAAAAATATAACAAAAAACATTAAACGATTGATGTCTTGTCTGGAGGAAAGTTTAATCCATAATATTTCACCACAATACAAACATCAATACAGTTTATGGAAAAAATTTCATAAAATTTTCTACAAATCTCCCAAAAAAAAAAAAAGAAAAAAACTTTAATTTTTGTATATCCAAAATGTGACAACTAAAGCAGTTCGATCGAGATTTTATTCTGTTAATGCGTGGGATGTTTTTAATTAATTTTTTACATCAAAAACATTTTTGTTACTAACCAAAGGATTTTTTACAAAACATTTTACAAAACACAACAAACGATTTCAATGTAAATGTTTTGTCGTTATTAAATACAAATATTGACTTGATTTAAGTCAGTGTTAATTCGTTTTATAAAATAATAAAAAAAAAAAAAAACATGTTTAACTAATTTAACGACCACTGTTAATACCGGCAATTATATTTCACACAACTTTAAACAAAAAAAAAAAAATTATTTAATAATTTCTGTTTATTTTATTTAATTTGTTTGTTTGTTTGGAAAAGTTTAAAACTGTTTTGTACACAAGTTACGGTCATTGATCGTGTAAATTATGAAATAACAAATAAATTTAAAAAAAAATCTTTTTTTTTTTAATTTCTCATTCATTTTTTGTAATAAACTAATTTATCAATTTATGACAAGTCTCCAATGGTTTTATGTTTTTTTTTTTTTTTTTTTATTTTCTTAAAGAATTATTTCCCTGGAAATAAACACACAATCAAAATTTATTTAATTATTTCTAGAAAAAGCATTCGCTTAACGTAGATCAGCTTAACGATCAACTTTTATCGTTTAATTATTTTTGTACAGAACAAAAATTGTCAAAATCATTTGTTTGTCTTTGATTTCAAAAGAAATTGGCATTCGCTCATCACTAAATGTATGACATTAAAGCTTTATTTACATAAAATTTAAAATAAATGTGCTTGTAAACAGCTTTTATGTGTTTTTATTATTCATAAAAAAAACGATAGCATTTATAAGTTATCTGTGTTAATAACAATTAATTATAAATTAATTGAAACACAATAAAAGCACAAAGCTTACATCATTTATTTTATTTATATTATTATTATTATTATTATTGTTTGTTTTTTTTTTTTTTTTTTGCATAGAAAAATCACAAGAAATCTTTATAAAAAAAAAAAAAAAAAACAACAAACATTACAACAAACGCAAGTGGTAAACGCGAAAAAAAAAAAAAAGAAAAGAAATTAATTTACATAAAGAAAGGTTTGTCAAACATTATAGAAAGATACCATAAAAGTTCTATTTATTAAATTTATACATAAAACATTTATTATTTATTTGTTTTATTATATATATATATATATTTTTTATTATTATTATTATAACAATAAGAAAATAATAATTAATTGTATTATTTCATTACCATTTTACCCAGAATATGCACACGTTAAAGTTTCAAACCTTATAGCACAGTAACGTGACAAAAATTTGCTTCATTTTTTTTTTATTTTTTAATTATTATTAAACTTTTTTTTTTTTGTCGTTTTAATTGAAAATATTATCAATTATATGTAACGTTTTTTTTTTTTTATGCTTTTGAAGGCATAAAAATTATAGAATAGTATTTAGGGTGCATTTAGAAATACAGTACCGACGCTTTTTTTATGTTTTAAAAATAAAAATTATCATCCTGATAAGGAATAGCGACTAGGCTTTGCAGTTATTTTCAATATTTATTACTTGAAACGACGTGTTATAAAAGTTTCCATTGTAAAATAATAATTTTTCGTGTTTTTCATTGTATCAAAGAATAGTTTTCCGGGATATCTAATAACACAAATTACTTCCCACAATCATAAATTATCTTAGAAAATATAAAAAATCAATTTTTTTACACTTCAGAATCGATCTGTAGGATCATAACCAACACAGATCTACTTTAAATTATTTTTATTTTTTTTTTTTTGTTCAGAAGTTAATTCGCAAATCATATAAAAAAAACGATTGCAAAAAATTATTTTATTGCAAAGCTTATTTAAAACGTACACAAAGCAAGTTAATATATATTTATTTTTTTTTTTTTATGTATAAAATTCATTAACAAAAAATAAATAAATAAAATGCCAAGTGCAAAATGTTTTAATCATGAATCCTACACGTAAATTTAAATTAAGAACTTTCTTAATGTTTCTTGTATGTACGTTATTATCATAAAGAATCTCTTGCTATTCAATTAATTTATTTTAATTTTAATAAAAAAAAAAAAAGAAACGAACAAACAAACAAATAAGTCATCATTATAACAATTGTTAAATAATTATATATTTCTGTAACAAAACGAAACAAATTTATATGGCAAATAAATAAAAGCAAAAAATTATTTAATAAATATGAAAAATATAATTTTGTTTTTTTTTTTTTGACTTTAACACACACAGAGAAAAGTAATAAAAATAAAAATTAATTTAGCCTTCATGTGTGACTACAGGTTTATTTTTTTTTTATTTTTTAATATAAAATCGCATAAATAGATGTTGTTCTCGTGAAATATAAATTTAGTTGTGATTTTTCGCTTGGACAATAAATAGAAATAAAAAAATAAATAAAAAATTAATTTTTGTTGCTTTATAATGAAGCTTTTAATTATTTTACTAGGTAAAAGTTATTAAAATTATTTTTGTTTTTGTTTTATAAAATCAATTAACATGTGAAATCTATCTGTATTATTGAGTTTTTGGTTTAAAAGTTCATACCCGTAAAACGTGAAAGCTTTATCAGTTAGACGATTACAAGTTATCGATCACACGATGCGTTAAGATTTGAAAATAACACAAAATCAATGGAAAATAATCAACAAATCAACGATGAAAACAGATAAGATTGAATATTTATCATCTTATTTAAGCATAAATTGTTTACAGACAAATAAATTAAATACAAATCAAAAGACAATTTAATGCTTAAATCAAAGTTGAATTTTTCACTTCATTAATTTTGTTCTTTAATCAGTAATTCTTCATCGGGATATAATTATGTATTTACTTATTACAGTCACCTCTTAAACGATTACACGGTTTAATAACTTTTTTTTTTGTGGTGTATAAAAATGCTGGTCACTGGAGAAGTGTCTGTAGAATTTTTTCTATAAATAATATCCATGAAGCAACAAAAAAAAATAATAATAACGATTTTAAACCCAATAACTATATTAGTCTCGGTTATTATAAAATAATAATTAATTAACTCTAATTAGTGATGGAATTAATCTGTGACATCGCGTTTAATTTTTTTTTTATTATTATTATTTTTATTATGATCTAAATTTACCTTTTTGTTTGTTTTTTTTTTCTATTTTATTTTATGATTTTATGTTTTCCAACCCACATAGTTGCTACCGTGGCAACAATAGCAGTGGCATCACCAGCTAAAGATAAAAAGGTAAAATGTGATATCGCATGTCCTTTTGATTATATACCAGTATGTGCTGGACCGGAAACAGGAAATGAAAAGCCAAAATCATTTGGAAATGCTTGTGTTGTTGATAAATATAATTGTGATCATGAGTCAAGTAAGAATAATAATTATAATTCAACAAATATGTGGAAAAATTAATATATATTAAAAAAAAAAAAAAAAAATAATAATAATTAAATTACTTTTATTATTTTAGAATATGTTGTTAAGTCACAGGGCGAGTGTCCAGGTGGTGGTGGTGTCCGTTTACAATAATTCACTTTTTAACGAGAAAGGAGTTAAGAAAAAAAAAAAAAAAAAACAGAATTTTTATTAACTAACCCCCATACAATTTACAGATAATTACTAAATAAATAAAACAATTATGCATTTTATATTTCATTATTTTGACTTTTTATTAATATTATTACTTTATTAGTTTAAATTACAGGTTATACAACTGAACTACAGGAGATTAATTGACATTCATTACGTTATTCTTTAATCAAATTATTGAAATTAATTTTTCCTTTTAGTTATATTAAAAAAGAAGAAAAATTATCAGAATTGTTTTTATAAAGCATATTGTTTTCTGAATAATTAGGTAGATCCAGTCCCGAAATAAGGAGTCATTTGCTCTTCTTACAATAGAATAGTATAGAAAAATTTTATTGCTTTACTTAAAATGATTTAAATATGAATCAGAGAAGTGTTTTATAGTTTGGAACCTTTGGTACTCTTTTAGACTCATAATTTTACATAATAAACGATTAATTTGTATTTCAAATATTTGTGAAAATAGTATTGAAATACTCTCTACGATATTTCTCTGCTCTGAACAAGGTATAAGTTCAGAAAAAATGTTTGGGTCCCAAGTTTTGAGGTTTTAATGCTGATTAATGTAAAAAAAAAGTTTCAAAAATCACATTTTTTTGTAGGTTTTTAATAATTTCAGGCAGCATTACTCCGGAAACACACATTTTAAGTACATTTTTGTTAGTTATTACTAAAACAAAGTCAATTTGTCGGTATTTAACCTTAGTCCATTTAAAAAACAGAAAATTTGTGATTTTTATCTTATAGATCGGAAGTTTTGTGGACATAATTAACGAAAAAAACTCAACAAGAATATTTCTATCCGGAAAATATCTCAATCTCAAGTATCTCAATCATGTTGATACCGCCTAACGCTATAACCATGGTTTATAAAACAGGAAATTTTATGACTTATAGATTTAGACATTGCACCCTGTCTACGTCAATTATCTAGACAAATTCTGAAGGAATATTAAAATTAAAAAAAAAAAAAGAAAGTCTATTATTAAAGATTATTATGCAACAAATATCGAATATTTATGTAACGAATACTTAACTAAAATGTTACATCGATTATTATTCTACAGTCACAATCTGTCAACGTTATTCAACTTCCACAGTTACATCACTGATTATTTGTAATAAGTAATAATCATAAATAATCATAATTAATATGTAAATAATAATAATTTATTTTTTTTTTTTCAAATAAATAAATATTTTCTATAAAAACCGGAAACAACAATAGAATTACAATAAGTTTTTCGTTTTAGTTTTATAATGAAAATCGCATTGTTAATTTGTTTTATTATTTTATTAAATAATTCTTGTTTATGTAATAAACATATTTATGAAATAAATAATAATATTACAATAATTGTTGATTTCTTTAAAAATTTATTCATAAATAATACAAATTGTGTACGAATGATAAATGTTGATGAAACAACAACAACTGTAACAACAAAAATAAGAGAAATGAATAAAAATGAAATAAATTTAAATAAAATTTTACAACAATTAGAAAATAATTTAATTAAATTTTCTTATATTATTATTAATTATAATTTAATAATAAAACAAAATATAGAATATGATAAAATTAATTTATGTGATTATTATATTATATTTTTAAATGTGAATAATTTTTATTTAATTGATAATCTATTTATAACATATGATTTAAATACACGTTTTATACCATTTACAAAATTATTCATTGTGATTAATGATGATAAAAATAGAATTTTACTCCTTAATAAATTAAAATTATATAAAAATTATATGATGGTGAACGGTTTAAATGTATTTTTAATTAATTTAAATAATTTCACAATTGTATTTAATATACTTGAGAATAAAGAATTATTCATTGATAATGGTGATAGTGTTGCGGCAAATGTGTTTAAAGAAAATGAAAAACATCCACTATTTGTTAATGATACAGAATTCCGTATCAGTTTATTCAATTGTCCACCATTTGTTATAAGATTAAAACAAAAAAATGGAAGTTATAAGTAAATAATAATAAATCTCTCTTTATTTATTATATTAATTAATTAATTAATTAAATATATATATAAAAAATGTATTTAAAGATATGACGGTGTGGAATATCGTTTTATAAAGGAGGTAACAAAATTATGGCACTCAAAAATAATTGTTCAAGATGTTAGTAATAAAACTGTGGATCCCTGGTGTGAAGTGGCTAATCATGTTTTAAATAAAACATCAGAGTTAGCAATGTGTTCAATATGGATGAGTGAACGTAATGCTAAAAAATTTGATATGTCACATTATTTTGATTCGCAGTGCACAACATTTTTAGTGCCTAAACCATCACCACTTAATCAAGCATCTTATATATATTTGCCACTCAGTCATAACGTATGGTTTTGTTTTACTGCCAGTTTATTTATAATTAGTGGATTTTTATATATTATAAGTAATATTGGTATTAAAATGTTAATAAATAATGATTGGAAGAGGTCTGCATTTAAATATTTCACAACGGCATTCACTGAATCTGTTAATATCGCTACAACGCATGGTTTAGCGAAATTTCCCGTTCTGGTTCCAATTAAATTTCTTGTTATCAGGTAATCCTGAATATTTTTATTTTACCCAGTAATTTTATTAATTCACTTACTATTATACAGCTGGATGATTGTTAGTCTTCTGGTCGGTACTGGATACTCTAGTGGTTACACATCAATATTAACAAGCCCAAGATACTCAAAACCAATCGATACTATCAAAGATTTCTTAGATCAAAGTAAAATTTCTTGTTTATTGTCTTTAATTATTTTTGTAAGATTTTATTTTTATTATTTTTACAGACATATATTGGGGTGAATTAGTTGGACAATGGAGTCCATTTAGTGATATTTTTGAAAGTGAGAATAAAGATTATGCAGATTTATCGAAACGTATGATGCCTGAAGCGTATCCTGAAGACAGAAGTAATCGTTTAGCCAAAGGAAATTATGCAGCATTTGTTAAAGTACTTTCAAATAATTATGTAACCGATACGGAGCGATTAGTTGATTACGTAAATTCATTGCGTTTAATGAAATCATGCTTATTACGTTACTATTCTGTTTATATCCTGCAACGTCATTCACCGTATACATATTTATTCAACGCTGTTATATTAAAGTAGGAAATACAATACGATTGTTATTATATAAAAGATAACATTTTTAATAATTCACAGGTATCTGGAAACAGGAATAGTTCAATATTGGTTTAGAGATATAAACGCACGTTATGGCCAATCTTATATGCAAACATTTTTTGACACAAACAAACGGAAAATTTCTAGTGAACCGAAAACAATTACATTAGAGAATGTTATCGGGGCATTCTATTTACTATTAACCGGGCATCTTATCGCTGGATTAATATGTTTTATTGAAATTACAATGCATAAACAAAAGTTAAGAAAATTAATTAAAAAACCAAAATATTTACATTAAATAGAATTTTATTAAACTAAAAAAAAAAAAAAATATTTATATTTATATTTGAATTGTTTTAATATCAATAAATTTATTCACTTTCTTTTCCTTAATTAATGGTTTTAATAATTTCCGTTTTGCTATAACAATTTTACTGTTGAATTTTTTTAATAACTCTTGATTCTGTTCATATTTCTGATATTTTGTTAGATCACAGTAATATGATTGGATTGTTTTCACTTCAACTTGTCGACTACCAGGAAAACTAAAGCCAAATAGATTAACTTTGTGTTTTATCTGTAATGTTGAACTACGTTCGGGAAACCAATCTTTATCAATTTGCTTTGTAGACTTCTTATTGGATTTTTCGCGCACTTTCAATTGTATTTTTGTTAATATGTAATAATACTTTTTTGCATATCTCTTATCGTATTTATTTTGTAATTTTGCAATGCGGTTACTGTAATAAATCATGAATGGTTGAACACCATCACCGCATAAATCATATAGCCATTCGTAAAAAAATATATCACTTCTACCATTTATGTAAATTCCAAGAACCTAAAATAAAATTAAATATTTAATGTGTGCTTGAAAATTGATTAAAATAAAATTACATACATTGAAGTGACATAATGCCTTATCAGGAAACTCATATGCATTTAGTTTTGATAAATATTGCGTGAATTCCCTAACAGCATAATCTCCTAATGTCCATGCAATTCTAACTAATCGTATTAACCATTCACAATCTTTTTGTTCTAACAGCAAATTTACTTCAAAATATGATGCAAGTTTTTTAATAAATAAATAAATACATTCATCCTCTACGACCCCCCATATATTTGATAACACTCCAATTGTTCGACAAGCATAATCCAACATATTATCAGAACACATATTTGTTGTTAATTCTGAATGTTCAAAATTCTCTCTTTGATTATCTAACTCGGGAATACCATCCGACATTGTACTGTCATCTTCATTATTCTCATCTATTTCATTCTTTACATATTGATCAAGGTTTTGATCAAGACTTTGATCATAATTTGTATTTACATTATACTCATTTTTCGGATTATATAATTGAATCCCATCAAATGCATCTATCACTTCAGTTTTAGTTAATTCAACTGTGTCATTGTCCATGATTTCCTTTTTTATTGTTATTCCTTCATTTTCCATCATTATAAATAATTCATTTTTTATTTTATTAATATCTACACCATCATACTGATTTGGTTCTTCCTTTAAACTGCCCATGTTATCCGAAACACAATTTTGTGTACCATTTTCTGATGAATTCATACCAATAGAATAAATGTTATTACTAGAGGAATTCTCATCATTTATAACATTTAAAACATTTGACGTATTTGTATTGTCAACGTAATTATATGATGGTTTAATGTCAGCCTCTTCTACATTATCAACAATTCCAACAAAGATGTCATTTGTTTCATTCAAAATTCTATCCAACACCTTTGTTATACTTGGTACTCTTGGGCCTAGAACTAAGCACATTAATAATCTACTAAGATGAAGCAGATCATTGTTCATATCTGAATCTCTAGCACAATTATTAAGTGATAATGCATTTAGAAAATGTAAAACACGCTCTAATGTGGAAGTGGTGTAATCAAATGCAATCATTTTAACACATTTATTTATAAAAAATTTAATTAATGTTCCAATTTGCATATTTGTGATAACTAATTCAATTGCATAATTAAATGTTTCCTCATCACCGTAAAAAATTGCATTACAAATTTTACGATACATTTTAACTAAATTATCAGCAATTTTCTTTTCGGTTAACCAACTGGTTGTAATTGCCAGATTTCCAAATTTATCCTCATAACCAGATTTTAAATATTCATCACGTAAATTTATAACTTCGTTCTAAAGATAGAAAACAAATTATTAAATTTAATTTTATTACTTTTATTAAACATACTGAATTGAAAAAAATGGTTCCATCTCGATTTATTCTTTCCCAATTTGCATCATTAGCTCCTATAGCTGGCGGTATATTTGCTTCTTTAAAAATTTCATTAACTAAGTCTGTAGTAACTTTGCCACCTGAATGTCGTGAAAATGTTTTTATTACATTTGCCATTTCCCATAATTTATATGTAACATCTTCTGCAACCTTTGTTAGAGCATCCGCAGAAATATCGGTACCGGATGTATCAAATTGTTCCCACATACATTTTATAGATTTTGCACTTATTCCAGCATATGTTTTAATTTTATTCTAGATAATACAGAGAATAAAAATTAATAAACTGTTTTAATTGAATGATAAAATTATATTTACTTCATCTTTTCCACTATTTAATGTAATCTTAGTTGATTCATTCTGAGCAGGTAATGCGGGTGCAGTTTTCGGTACCTTTTTTTTAGGCAAGTGATTTTTTTTTTTCGTACGAGATTTTGTTGCATTTTTACTATTTTTCTTTACATTAATTTTACTTGATTTTTTTCCGGCACCACTTGTATCAACTGATGGTTTCATTATTATAGGATTCAAATTTAAAAAAAAAACTTAATGTTCATTAAAATAACATTCGCAAAATTAATTGTTTACACAAGTTTTACAGCATGCCGCAACAAACAACTGTCAAAACTAAACATCTGTCATTTTTGACAGTTTTCCTTGTAATAAACCGTATATGCAGGGCTTGCACAAATTATACAAACTAATGGTCGTATTTAAATTCCAGTTCAACTAATTTTATTTTATCATATTACAATTTTATTTTATTTTTTTCTTATCAAGAGAGATTTTTATAAATGAATATTATTTTTTAAAAATATGTATTGTGTTGTAAATTTATAAATATAAATTATAAATGTTTTTTGATGATATAGTTGATCCTGATCCTTTATGCTGTTGTGAATATTTTGATCGTAACAATGAAAGGAATCATATGTTAGCCTGTTTTTGCAATTGTATTGACTTTGATGAAGCTTTTGACAGGTAATGTCCTTAACTTTTTTTTTCGTTCCAAATGTGAATAAATTTTCTATACCGGTGCATGAGGTTATTATATTAATATTTAATATTAATGCGATATAAACTACAATGCCACATATTTGAATATAATTGTGATAATTATAAAAAATAAAAAAAATATATTTTTTACAGATTTATAAGGTGTCGTGCAGTGACAAGACAACAAACAACAAATATGTTGTTGACATTCCAGGATCGATTAAGAATACCATGGAGAGGTGGTGCAAAGCAAATCTCTTTGGATACAATAATGCCAATTATTTTGTTACCTATTTTATTAGCAATCGCCGCTATTAATCTTTATTGTTCAATTATTATATTTTTAACATTGCCTATATTTCTTGGATATACATATTATTATTTAATGAAAATGATTCCTAAGTAAGTCCAATAACTAATAAATAAAAAAAATAAATTTCTTATTAAAAATAAATTTATATTTTTATATATTTCTAGGACAAAATTCTTCTTTTTATGGGCATTCTGGTCGATTATCTACCTATGGCTTTTATTTCAATTAACTGTACCACTTTTAGAATTATTACCGGAAGAGAATTTAGGATTTATTGTTTTAATGTGTGGTGCACTGTTTTGTTTTTTTAAAGTAATAATTAAATTTATAAATAAATTATAGATTAAATCGTTATTATTAAATTTAGGTTAAACAAAAAGCACATTTAAATTATGTTGTACAATCAACAACAAACGAAGATAATCTTCCGGATATAACAGAAGAACAAACATCATTACTTATATCGGAACAAGATGATTCTGATGAAAGTGATAGCCAACCAAATATATGTCAAACATGCCGTAAATATGTACCACCACGTACTTATCATTGTGTTGTTTGTCAGGCTTGTATTATTAAAAGAGATCATCATAATGTTTGGTAAAAAATTAAATTTTATTTTTTTATTCGCTTAATTAGTTAATCAATTTATTTATTATATTTTCAGGCTAGATTGTTGTATTGGTGAATCAAATCATAAATATTTCTTAGCCGGTTGTACACTGTGTTTATTTGGAATGTTATTGTCTGCAAATTTATCCTTAACCTCGATCTGCCATCCATTTATTGTATCAAACTTTTTTGGAATATATATATTATTACCAGACGATTGTAGTGATGTTTATGATCAATACGAGTTAGTAGTTTATGGATAATAAAAAATCGTTTTTTCTTGGTTGTTAATTATCATTAATCAATTTTCAGCGTATCTATTTGTTTTGTGGGTGCAATTTATAACTTATTAATGACTATTTGTTTATTGATTAACTTATCACATCAGGTATAAATGATTAAATTTTCTTTTTTTTTTTGTTTTTAGTTTATCTTACTTCGTTTTTTTTTTTTAGATTTATTTAATATCGAGAGGCCAAACTGGTTCGGAATGGAGAAGAGATAACTCAAATAGGCGAAGTTGCTTATCAAATTGGAAAGCATTTCTATGTTGTCGTAATTAAAATTAAAATTTCTAAATTTTAATTGTTTTATAATTATAAAGACTTCTGATTATACAAAACAAGAAAAATTATATTTATTATTATTATTATAAAATACAGAAATAATTTTTAGTATCAAAAACTAATCACATTTATGACAAATAATTAGAAGCAAAAGCACAGAATACTTATTTAAAAAAAGAAAAAGAAGAAAAAACCAAAAAATGTATTATTTTTAAGTTAAAGTGAAAAAGAAAGGCTATTAAATAGTCTAAAAAATTACTGATAACATTATTCTTGTGTTATCAAATTTATATAAAATGTAAAAAAAAAAAAAAATGTTTAAAAATTAAATTAAAATTCCAGTATTGTATTTCCTGCACAACAAATAATCGGTGTTTTAGACGGAATTTATTTATTATAAAAATGTATTAAAAAAAAAGAAAAATTAATTTAAGCTTTATGATGCAAAAAGTTTAAAATTTTATTTTGTTTTTAAATACCAAAAAGTATTTTGAAAAGAAAATAAAAATTTTTGACATGATAATTAAGTATTTAAATAAAAATAAAAAAAAAATAATTTAATTTATGGCTAATAGAAATAATTTAATAAAATAAATAAATATTCGGTTATAAAAATAATAATTATTATTTAAGTGGGTTTTATTCCTCATTTGGTAGATAATCTGGTAGTAGTTCCCATATTTTAATACGCCAACGTTGACGTCTCTCTTCTGTTTCTTTTTCCAATTTAACAATCATTGGTAAACGTTGCCAATGTTCTAAGACTTTCCACTTTAAATGCCTTTAAACAGTAATTAGAAATGATTTCATCAATAAAATCTATTTAATAAATACAGAAAATACCATTCATGATGTGCAACTGCTTGACGTAAATGAATTTCTTGGATATATTTCTCTTGTTTTACATATGATGCCCAGTTACGTAAAATACGTTCACTTAATCGCATCTCAAACCAATCAACAGCGATTAAAAGTTTACTTTGTTCAAGCAAATGTTTCTACAAATTAAATAAAAAGTATTTCTTAATTTTTACATAAATAAAAATCATAAAAATAATTTTAATTACTTTACGCCATATCCGGAACATAATTCTAATTAAATATTTCCGATGATAATAATCAGCTTTTATACGTTTTATTTCCCATATTGAATTTGTAAAGATTTTCCATTTTTCAAAACAATATTTAATCTTTAAACGTTTACTAAATTGTTTTGCTTTCGCTTCATTTAACTTCTTAATTAGTATTAGTTTCCTTAATGGTTTAATACCGTAATTAAGTAATAAACGTTTACGATTAAAATCATTTGCTTTTTTAATATTCTCTAAATATTTTTGTTTATCTTGTTCTCGTTGTTGTTTTAATTGTTTTTCCTGGCGTCGTTTTTCACGGAGCTCCTCAATACGTTTTTGTTTTGCTTCATCATCTTCACGACGCTAAAAAAGTATTGAATTATTTTATTATAAAAGCTTTATATAAGCAATTTGCACATACTTTAGCTTCCTCAGCCTCTGACTTTGCGAATTCCTTTTCTTGTTCCAAACGAAGGCGACGTTCTTTCGCTTCCTGATGACGTTGATTACGTTCAGAAGCACGTTCTTGCATTTTTGCTAAAAACGTTGGAATAACTAAACCCTGCGCATGTAACATTTCTAGTTCATCATCATCGTCATCCTTTAAATCCCCAATAATTTGTAAGCATTTCGCCTTGCAACGTAGTTGAGTGTTTCCTCTCTTAGCAACATTTTTCAATTCTTGTTTTATTTCATCTTTGGCCTCCTTCTGCTCTTCATTTAACTTTGATAACTTCAATTCCGATATCATACGCTCCTGTTTTTGTAATTTCATTTTTTGCAACTCAATTACATCCTGCTGCATTTTCATTCTAAAAACAAATTAAAGTGCAAAAAAAAAATTACTATAAACACGCAAAGCAATTTATTTTTTAAAATTACTTATTTTGATATCGTTTAGCTAAAACGACAGCATTTTCCCGTTCTTCCATTTTCTTAGGACCAATTTTTTCATTATTTTTTGTATTTGGTGAAATGATTTGCTTTGCACGATTCTTTTCATGACGAATTCTATTTAAAAATTCATTGATTTTCTTAACACGCTCATCCCGATTAAATGTGTGATGTTTCTTTATTTTTGCCAATGCACTAACTTGAAACCACTGATGAAAGGATTTTCGTAATACATCTCTATTATATTCCTTGTTTGTTATTTCCGGTGTTTCCGAAAATAATTCTTTAATTATTTTTACCTTTTCGACAGTGTTTTCTTCAATTGTTGTTTCGCATTTTGTTTTCATCGTTGTTGTGACCATTATACGACTTATATCATGATTTTCTAATTCAATTTTTTTAATTATTAAGTTATTAGAATCTTCCGATGTTAAATTAGAATCATTCACTGAATCACTTGTTAGATCATTTTGATCGTATGGCATAATATTGCAACAGACTTTAATGTCAGTTACTGTGTTACTATGAATATTATTCGAATCCTGAATTGATTTCCCAATTAATTCAAAATCAATAGCATTTTCAGGATACGGTATAAATTCTGAACAAATTGTTCCACTCACATTTTGTATTGTAGTAACAACATTTCTACAATCATCTTCCGACAAATCAGAATATGAATCAAACGTATCTGTTCCATTCACTTCTTCTTGTTTATAATTGTCATGTTCACAACTACTGTAAGACGTAATTGTTGGTTCCTGGGAATAATTTATTACTTCTGTATCACCAAAATGAACATTACGTATATCCCCATTAGTTGCTATAACTGTTGTATTACTAAAAGATTGCTCTGCATAAAGCGGTGCATTCATACTAGTTTCAAAAAAATTCACAGTCGAATTTTCGATTTTTTGGATGTTTTCAAATATTGGACGATTATCAATATACTCGATGTGATATTTATTTTTGTTACTATTAATATTAATAGTTTTTTTTGGCTTAAGTCGTTTCAGTTCAGTCTTAAATTTTGATAGTTCATGATTAATTAATTTTGTTTCTAATGATTTTTTGTGCTCTTCGATTTTTTGTTGACGAATTATTTTCAATGGATCAACTAAATTTGTTTGTGATTTTGTTTTTCTTTGTATCTAAAATAATTCGGAAATTCTGTTATCAATAATTAATAAATTAATATCTTATTTAAAAATACCATTTCATGTCGCATATCCATTACTAAGCCTGGATCAAGTCTGCGTGACACATGTCCATTTAAAACTTTCTCATCGTCTGGATTTATGAAACTCATATTAAAAAATTTTCTTACCATCTCAGTTTTAACATTTATATTATGGATATGTTTTTTCCTTATTCTTTCCCAACGATTTTCTTTATTTTTACTTCCACTTTCATATCTATTATTATTATTCATTTTTGTTTATGAATTAAATTTATATGTATGAATTATTAACTTAAATGGAATACAAAAATGTAAACAATAATGGAATTGTTGCTAAGATACAGTATATCCTTTATAATTTTTCTTTCTTTTATTATTATGTCTTGAATTGATTGTGTATTATTTTATAATATAAATATTATTTATTAATAAGATAAATACATTATAAGAATTATGCCCTGAAAATAAAAATTTCAAAACAACAAAATCAATCATATAAAAAGTCGTTACTTTTTCTTTTTTTTTGTAATTATTTACAAATGGTATAAAATTGCATAATGCACGCAACCTAAAATTTTGATGAAAATTATTTGTATAATTTTCCATATCGTATAATTCCCACTTTGACATTTTGTTGTGATGTGACAGCGTTGTTAAATGTTGATTTTCCATCGCATTATTTTATAAATAATATTGTGACCGGTTTAATATATAGAAATAAATATTATAATTATTAAAAGTGTTTAATGGCTAATAATAATAAAAATAATTAATATCATAGAAATATAAGTTTATAAAAGTAAATGGTAAATTATTAGAAAAAAATTATTTGTTTGAAGGTTATGTTTGAATTATAAGATTTCAAAAAAAAAAATAAAATAAATAGGAATCTTCAAGTTCTACGACTGCTTTTACAGCGGCAAGTGCAAGACCTCCAATGATAAGTACACCACCGTCTGTTCCACAAATGAATACAGCTCCGCCAGCTGCTGGAGCTGTTGCTCCACTAGCTGGTTTACCTCCAACTGGAATGGCTTATCCGGGCATGGTTCCCCAATACAATATTCCTCCACCAGGCTTTACATCATTTGGAACAGTAAATATTATAATAAATATTAAGAAATAAATTTAATTTACATATTTTTAAGGATACTAATTCAGAATGGACTGAGCATAAAGCTCCCGATGGAAGAAAATATTATTATAATAATCATACAAAGCAAAGCTCTTGGGAAAAACCAGATGAATTAAAAACATCGGCTGAAGTTTGTTATATGCAATAAAGAAATAATAAGACTATAAACTATAAACATATTTTATTATTTATTTATAGAAATTATTGTCAGCTTGTCCTTGGAAAGAATACCGTTCTGATAATGGAAAGGTATATTATCATAATGTCAATACAAAGGAATCAAGATGGGAGACTCCTACAGATCTTGTAGAAATCAAAGCTAAAATAGCTACTGAAGAGTATGTGCGCTTTAATAATATAAGTTCATAATAAAATAAATTCTATAAATTTTAGAGCAAATGCAGCAAAAGCCGCTATATCTGCTCCTAATGTCATGCATCCATCTATTGGCTTACCAGCAGGAATGCCTATTATTCCGCCAGCTGTTGCTCCATTAATTAATTCGTTGCCAACCAGTGAAGTTTCATCACCAGCACCAGTTACACCTGCATCAAATGAAAACTCATCATCTGCCTTAGATCAGGCAATGGCTGCTACATTAGCATCTATTGAAATACCAGATACGCCAAAAGATGAAGATAGAGAAATATCTAAACCGAAAACACCCAGTCCAGAACCAAAAGTAGAATTTAAAGACAAAAAAGAAGCAATTGAAGCATTTAAAGAAATTCTTAAAGAAAAGGTAAAGTCATAAACAAAAAAAATAAATAATTGAAAATAAATTTGTATAAAATAAAATTTTAGAGTGTTCCATCAAATGCTACATGGGAACAATGTGTAAAAATAATATCCAAAGATCCACGTTATACTGCATTTAAAAATTTAAATGAAAAGAAACAAGCATTTAATGCATACAAAACGCAAAAATTAAAAGATGAACGCGATGAGCAAAGATTAAAAGCGAAACAAGCAAAAGAGAATTTGGAAAAATTTTTAATGTCGTCCGATAAAATGCAATCAACTACTAAATTTTATAAATGTGATGAAATGTTTGCAAACCTAGAAGTATGGCGTACCGTACCTGAGCAAGATCGACGAGATATTTATGAAGATTGCGTTTTTAATTTAATAAAAAGGGAGAGAGAGGAAGCACGCGTATTAAAGAAAAGAAATAATAGGGTATTAGGGGAATTATTAGAATCGATGACATCAATAACTTATCAAACTACATGGTCAGAAGCACAAGTTATGTTATTAGAAAATTCAGCATTTAAAAACGATGTAAATTTGTTGGGAATGGATAAAGAAGATGCTTTAATTGTTTTTGAAGAGCACATACGAGCATTGGAGCATGAAGAGGAAGAGGAACGTGAACGTGAAAAGAAACGTGTTCGAAGACAGCATAGGAAAAATCGTGATTCATTTCTAACATTACTTGATACGTTGCATGAAGAAGGCAAATTAACCTCTATGTCTTTATGGGTCGAATTATATCCCATAATTTCTGCTGATTTACGTTTTTCAGCAATGTTAGGCGATTGCTGTAATTAACTTTTCTTTTACTTAAATCTGATACTTTTAAATCATAACGTACACACTATTTATGTTATTTAATGTTTATGTTTAGGGCAATCTGGTTCGACGCCACTTGACTTATTTAAATTTTATGTAGAGAACCTTAAAGCACGTTTTCATGATGAGAAAAAAATTATTAAAGAAATTTTAAAAGAGAAAACCTTTGTGGTTGTCGCAATTACAACATTCGAAGATTTTGCAACAGTTGTTTGCGAAGATAAGAGATCGGCAACGTTAGATGCGGGTAATGTTAAATTAACTTATAATTCATTATTGGAAAAGGTTTGTCTATTGCATTTATTTTTTTTTCCACTTTGATTTGGTTTTAATTTTTTGTTTATAATCATATAGGCTGAAGCTGCTGAAAAGGAAAGATTAAAAGAAGAAAACAGGCGTTTAAGAAAGTTAGAAAATGAAGTGAAAACAGTTTGGATAGAAGCGGGTTTAAATTCTGGCGATTCTTATGAAATTGCGAAGAAAATGATTATTGAAAAGGATGTGTTTGCTCAATTTGAAAAGGAAGATCAAGTGGAGAAAATTTGGGAAGTATGTTGTAATAAAAGTTTAAATATTATAAAAGATTTTGATTTAAATGGTTTAATTTGTTTCTTAAGGATTTTATTAAAGAGACTGAAGATTCTTGTAGTCATCACCATTCCCGCTCGAGGAAATCAAAGAAAAATAAAAAGCATAAGAAACGAAGATCCAGCTCAAAATCCGTAAATAGTTTTAAATGAAAATTATATAAAATTGAGTAATAATTAAAAATATTTTAATTTTTTTTTATAGATATCTGAAATATCAGAGATTGATTATGAGAAATTAAAAAAGAAGAAACATTCCTCTAGATCACGTTCTGTAAGTTGTAATGTGACTCATTTATCAAGCTTTGTTGATTGATGAACTGCATGCTCTTTTAAAATATTATTTTATAAATATTTAAATTTAGTTTTAATAAAGATTATTTATTAATAAATAGTTTATCCAATTTATTAATTACTAATGAATATTTATTTATTCCAGAGATCTACTAGTTCGGTGAGTACAAATAGTGATCGAAATAAAAGGAAAAAGAAAAAGAAGCATCGTAAATTATCAAAAAGTGTATGCCAAACAGTAAAATAATGCCCAAGATTAACAAAAAAATAAAATAAAACTAATTAAATTTATTTGTAAATTATTTACTTTTAGCCGTCATTATATGAGTCACCTGCTGAACCAACCAGTCCTATAACGAATCCTCCTAGTCCAGTAGAGTTGGCACCGCCAAAAAAGGTGAATTTGAAGAAATATAATTTTAAAAAAATCGTTTTTTACCAAATATATTTTATTACAGAAAAAGAAAGATAAAAAGAAAAAAGAAAAAAAACGTTCACCGACTGGAAGTCCAATTAGTAATGAATCACCAAACGCTAATTCAATGTCATCAAAACATGGTGATGATCCTGGTCTAAGTGAATCTGAATTAGAATCAAAAAGAGCAGCTTTACTAGCACAATTGAATGAACAATTAGATGATTAATAATATAATTAAAACTAAAATAATAATTAACTTTTGTCATTTTTAAAAAGATTTTTACATCAAAAAGTAATTGTATGGTAATGTCATAAATAAAATTTTATTTATAAAATATTAATTTTTATTTAAAAAAATGAAGAAAATTATTTTTTCCCGTTTTCCTAAATATTTCTTTCATGCAACAATCATATTTGAAAATTATAAGGGGAAATTAAGAAAAAAAAAAACAAACGTGAAGTTAGTTTCATTATAAACAAAAATTCAGCGAAATTAATAATTTTTTATGGTTATGTTAAAATATCTGGATTGAGTCATTTTTTTAATTAATTCATTTTAATTGATATTTGTGTAATAAATAAATTAGTTGTTTTCTTGGAAAGTACACGTTAATAATCACAAAAAATAGTTAGTTAAATATTTTATTCATAAAATAGTATTATTTTTGTTATAAATATATAAAGAATGGAAACAAATGTGGAAAAAACTCCTGATGAAGCAGTAAATTCATCCGGTGAAGAAAACAATGTGATTGCTGAAACAGTACCAACTGATGGTCCAACAATTGTTAAAATTGAAGAAATTGAATTAGATCCAGAGGCTACAGAATTGGATTTAAATCATCGTCGTATTGGACAAATTGAACAATTGGATACTATGGTTAATTTGGAAAGGTAATTTTGACATATAATTATTGAATTATCTATCCATCATACATACATACATTTTTTTTTTAATTAATTAATTAACAGATTATACTGTCGTTGGAATTTAATTAAAAAAATTGAAAACTTGAATCCATTAACTAATTTAATTGAATTGGAATTGTATGATAATCAAATAACTGTAATAGAAAACCTTGACTGTCTCGTCAATTTAGAGTAAGAGTTCTCTTTCTGTTTTTCTATTAAAATAAATAAATAAATTAATTGTTTATTTATTATTATAGAATTTTAGATTTAAGCTTTAATCGGATAACAAAAATACAAAATTTGGATAACCTTAAGAAATTGAATAAATTATTTTTGTGTGCAAATAAAATATCAAAAATTGAAAATTTATCCAATTTAACTGGTTTAACAATGTTAGAATTGGGCGATAATAAAATTCGGGTAACTAATTCCGATGAATTCATTTTTATTTTAATTAAACAATTTTTTGTTTCTTTCCTTTTTTTTAGAGAATTGAAAATTTAGATGCTCTCGTTAATTTAAAACAATTATATTTTGGTAAAAATAAAATATCAAAAATTGATAATTTAAATACTTTTGTAAATTTAGAGTGTTTAAGTTTACAAGCAAATCGTATAACAAAATTAGAAAATTTAAATTCATTAATAAATTTAAAAGAGTTTTATATATCTGAGAATGGTATTGAATTAATTGAAAATTTGGATAATAATAAATTAATTGAAATATTTGATTTGGCTAAGAATCGTTTGAAAACAATTGATAATTTGGAACATATGGATATGTTAGAAGAGTTATGGGTGAGTGTTCATTATCTAACGATTAATTAATAGGGAAATTTATAAATTTTTTTTTTAAATAACAGATGAATAATAATCAAATTGCTGATTGGACAACAATTAATAAATTAATAAAAAATGTTAAATTAACAGTTGTCTATTTGGAACAAAATCCGATAAGTAAGGATATTCAATATCGTAAAAAACTTAAATTAGCATTACCAAAACTAACCAAAATTGATGCAACATTATGTCGATAAAGATTTAATAATAATAATTTATTTTTTATTATTATTATAATTATTGAAAATCAATAAACAAGAGTAAATACTGATGATTATGATTAATATAATTAATAAAAGTAATTCAGATAGATATATATATATATATAATGTAGAAGTCAGTCTTAATATAAAAAAAAAATAAAATAAAAAGTATTTTAAAATAAAATCAATCAATAAAAAAATTCTTGTATGCTATTATTTATGTAATTTTTTTTATTATTATTATAATTATAGTTTTGTTATTTAAATAAATATATAAAATAATATTATAAAATCCCATTTATGTTTATTGTTTATTTAATATTATTATTTTCATTATTGTTTATTACATTTTATAATCTAATTATTATTATTATAAATATTGATAATATTTTTGTTTGCACGATTTAACTTAATATGGTACATATAATTTTATTGAATAAAATGATTTAAAATTAAAATACACAGAAATATTTAATAGTATAAAAAGCAAAAAAGGAAAATTTTGTTTTATTTTTTATTTTTTTTTGTATTTTTTGAAAGAGTAGTAAATAAACAAAAAAATTTAAAAAAGGAATGAGAAAAAAAAAAAAACTAATCCATTTTATTTTAAATTAATAATTTCATCATTATTTATTAAATGTTTTTTAGCATTATCATTATCCACATATTCAACAGCATCATCATCTTCATCTTCGTCATCATCATCATCTGAACCATCAATTACATGTCCCAAGGACTTTAATTGTTTCTTATATTTGGTTAATTTTAAATCCTAAAAAAAAAAAAACAAAATTTTAGTTTTAATAAAATTTAAAACACAGAAAATTAAAAATTAAATTTTTTACCTGATCAGCTAATAACTCTAATAAATCATCTTGATCCTTACGCGTTTTATCCAAATCATTTAATTTTTCTATTAATTTTGTATCAATCTCATTTATACGCAAACGTAACATCTCATTCTCATTTTGTAAACGTAAATTTTCATTTTGATAATAATCAATATGCTGTTGCTGTTGCTTATTCTGTTCTAAACTTAAATTATACATTTCATTTTCAATATTATGTGTTGATGTACCATTACAATGTTGTTGTATTGTTGATGCGGATGATGAGGCAGCTGATAATTGTGCTTTTAATAATATATTCTGATCAGATAATTGTGAATTGGCACCTAATGTTTCATTTAATTTTATTTGTATTTTATTTTTATCATGTTCTATTGTATTTAATCTGTCTTCTAATTTTTTTATTTTAACATCTTGTTCCCTTATTATATCTTTGTATTGTCCCACTAAACCGGATGCTTCTTGACTTAACGTTAATTCTGTTAAGTTTGTAACACCAGCGCCAATACCATTTACAGTTTTTGTCAATACGGCTACAAAAAGAAAATAAATAAATAAATTAAAAACCAAAGAAAAATAAAAAAATTAAATAGCTTACATTCTAATGCTTTGAATAATTTACAAAATTCGTAATCAAGAACAAGTTCGGATGATGATTTGACACGAATTTGTGGCTGTTTGGCGGCTTTACTGTAACTTTCATTTTTCGATACATCACCTAATTTGGTGCTATATGTTTCAAGACCAATACGCTCTATCAAAAGTTGACACAGGTCGTCACGCTTATAAATATCAACGCTGTTATCATTAAATTGAATACAGATGCCCATTAGAAACGCACATAATCCCTGTACTAAATATACATTTTCATCATGTTCATGTGCGCTGATTTGTGCAATTAAAAATGCGACGCTACCCGGTGCTTGAAGGAACACCGATACAGCTGCCGGACAATGTGTTAACCAAGTACTCAATAGCATAAGAATCCCAATTTTGCTTTGAATCTTATAATTCCCTTGCAGCAATGCAGTACATTGCTGTAACAATGAAACTGGGGGACTTCCAACAGATGTCGCTAATAGCACACGAAGTAATTGCTCTTTTTGAACTGGATTCTCAATAAGACCGTGCATTAGAGACACTGCAGAATACCAATTGGCAAGTGGATCTGTACTAAATAAACCTCCGCACAATAACTGTCCAGTTGTTAAACTTGACACATCACTAGACGATGGTAAAAGTGTCTGCACTAATTCCGTTTGTCCAACTTCATTACGATAGAGAAATGATTGGAAACAATATAAAACAGCACATCGAAGGGGTAGTGGTTGTTTCTCATTAACCATTGACATTAGAAGAACAACAATTGCAGGACGTGGAGGATTACTAGGAGCCATTACTGTACTCAAATACTCTTGATTAAATATGTCACCACGCACAACTTCACCCACTGTATTAATTGTTTCTGTTAAAATATTTGCTGGAACACCACTACACATTAACATAGTACACAATGCTCCCAAAAGACCACAACTTCTCATTGCCCGCTGACAAGACGCAACAACATGTTGTGCATTTGCTGGATTTACCAAAGATCTAACCATTTCGAGCATACAATGAATATTTGAGACTTTTTGTGGTGGCCATCCCGCCTCTTCTAATTCTGATGGCAAAGTAAACATTGATGCTAAACGTTGAATGTATGATCCTTCTTTAAAAAATTGTTGATTACTGCAATTATTTTTCAGAAGATTTAACATTAGGATAAGACAATCCTCAACAACTATTCCACCATCAGAGCACCCTTCTTCTATTATGACATCAAATAGGCGATCAAAAGCATTTTCAAATGCGACAATTTTCTGTATATTTGCATTTCCTTTTGTCAATTGAATTATCAAAAGCAAAGCATCATTTCTGATTACTTCTCGACTATCACCAAGCAAATCCATCAATTTTGAAACTCCCATAGGACTGACTAAAATAATTTCTTGTATTTCCTTTGGGCGATTGGCCAATAATGTAGTTAGCAATTTGATTGCAGGCCAACGTACTCTAAAATCATATTCTTCGAGATAGTTCAAAACAAGACCCACATTATCTGGATTTTTAATAAACATTTCCGTAAATTGTTCACCAATATTTACAGTAACAACAGGATTCTCCATCTCCTCATCGAATTGCTCTTGTGAGGTTACATTACAGAGTGTATCGAGAGCATACCCAATAATTTCACAATCAGCTTTATCCAATTCAAGAATTTGGATAATTGCTGGCATTCCTTGGGCCCCCACATCGATTCTATATTTTCGTGATAACGATTTAAGAGCACGACATGCATCTCGTCTATCTTCTAACAACGTAGATGATGTTACACGATCAACAAGACGTTCTACCTAAAAGAAACCGAAGCGAAATGTTTGCATATCATAAATAAGGGAGTTTTCTAAGAACAATTTTTTTATGTTCATTGAAAATTACGTACTGTTTCAGCTCCCGTAGGTTGGGCACCAGCCTCTTGGGCACCCAGTACACTTTTCAAACCACTTTTAAAGAAATCCATTTGTTCAACGTATTATTCAAATATTACAAATTACAAAAAATTTAAAACATTTTTGAATGTACACGTCGCTCGATTAGAAAATTATCAAAACATTAATTTACATTAAAAAAAATTTTTTTTGATAAAACATATTTTCTATCTACCTATCTGACACAACAATAAAACTGTTTTATCGATGATTATGCCACACAAACATTTGCCATAATTGCAAATAAGAATTTTTGATTATTTTTATCTGAACAAAAAAAAAACAGCAATTTATAGTGGTTTGTTTCTTTGTTAAATATTCAATTAGATCTACTATAAATAGTGAGGTTAATAATTTTAAATATATAATTATTGGACTTGGATTGCATTTGACAAAACATTGTAAAGTGACAATGCTGTTTTGATTTTTCTGCACACACAAAACATTCAATACAATTTTCATCGAGCAATTTTAATTTATTTTGTGAATAATAATTATAATTAACTAATATAAATAACTAATTTATAATAAATAAATATTCGATTACATATCTGTGATTATAAATATAAAATATTTTTTAAAATAAAATGTCTGATATGCAAACATTAGTTGATATGGGATTTCCTAAAGAACGAGCGTAAATATAATAATGAAATAATTTTTAGGTTAGATAAATATTTATTATTTTATTCTATTATGTGAAACATGTAGTGAAAGAGCACTTCAAGTGACAAATTACAAGGGTGTTGAACCGGCTATGGAATGGCTTTTAGCGCATGCTGATGAAGATATACCTAGTTTACCAGAACAAAGTGCCGTGCAACCCGCTGCACCAGACAATGCCGGTACAACAACAACATCAACACAAGTCTCAATTACAGCAACTGAACAAGGTATTGACGCTCAGTCCTCTACTGAAATAGGCGCTGTAAATGATGTTGAATTATCTGGTGATCCAGAGGAAGCATCATCATCACAAGATTCACAAGAAGCAAAATCACTTAAATGTGATGAATGTAATCGTTTATTTCGTACACAAATGGAAGTGGAATTTCATGCAGCTAAATCTGGACATAGTAAATTCTCTGAATCTACCGAAGAAAAGAAGCCACTCACAGAGGATGAGAAAAAGGAACAATTATCAAAATTAGAGGAGAGAATTAAACAAAAGCGTACAGAACGTGAAGAAAAGGAAAAGGTTTGATAAATGTCACTATAATTGATCATTCGTTTAATAAATAAAAAAAAAAATAATTAGTTAGAAGCATTAGAACGGGAACGTTTACGTATTAAATCTGGTAAAGATATGTTAGAAGCACGCCGAAAAATGGACGAACTAGAAATGTTAAAAATAGTGGAACAACGTAAACGAGAGAAGGATGAAGAGAAAGCAGCTAGAGACAGAGTTCGTGCACAAATTGAAGCCGATAAAGCTGCACGCAAAGCACGGATGGCTGCGTAATTATTATAAGTGATTGAAATGAAATTTTTTATTTATGTTTGGAATTCTTTTTTCTATTTTGTAGTGAGACTGGTGTTCCATTACCACCAGTACCAATACAATCACCAATTGTTGCACCAGCACAAACTTCATCATCACCAAAACCATCAAAAGAATATTCCATTACAAAAATACAAATACGTTTACAGGATGGTAGTACATTAACGCAAACATTTGATGTTAAGGAACCATTATCAGCTGTACGATTATTTATACAAATCAAACAAGGTATTGACATTCCATTTGGTTTAATGACATCATTCCCAAGGAAAATATTCTCTGATGATGATTTCGATAAGCCATTAGAAGTTTTAGGTAATTTTTATACTTTATTGTCTATTTAAAATAGTTATTTTTTTTTTTTATTAAATTCAAATAATTAATTAACACAGGTTTAGTACCATCAGCTGTTGTCATTGTCACAAAAACTCAATAAAAGGTCCGAATGTTAAAAAAAAAAAATATTAAAAAATAAAATAAAATACTTATTTATAATTAATTAATTAATAAATTAAATAAAAGAATTAAAGAAAATTTTAAACCATTATTTTTTTCTTCTTATTTATTAATTAATTTTTTTATTTCTTATTGAGAAATTACAAAAAAAAAATATTGATTATTTTATAATGATGTCGTCGCAGTCATCGTCTCAAATACAAAGTGCAAATACAAATTATTTTTTTTATTTAAAAATTGCACAAACACAGATATAAATTTAGTCAAATATTTACAATTTATTTATTTATTAAATAATTAATTAATTTTTTCTCTTCTTATTTTTAAATATTTATTGTATTGTGTAGGAAATGGAAAAGGATAAAAAAAAAATACTGTTTTTTTTTTTTTTTTTTTTATTGAGTATATTGAAGGTTAAAAAAAATTGTTTTTTTTTTTTTTTGTAATAGAATTGATTTGTGTAATTTGGGGGGGTGTTTTAACAATGAATTTTAATTTGAATATTTAATTATAAGAATACAAAGAATTAATTATTTTTTTCGTTATACAACCAGCATTATTTTTGTCAGTACTCTAATCAATTCTAATCTTGTTGCTGTTAACAATTGTTATTTAAAAAATTCTAAATTTTATTTACAATAATAATATTTTTATTTATTTTTTTTAAATCTTTATTAATATCACGAAACACAGAGATTATATGATTTATGGGGATTGTTGATATTTATTTTTTTGAAGTGCTTGTTGTGAAAAGTGGTGAATATTCTTTAATTCTCTTTGTGGTTTTTTTTTTTTTTTTTTTTTTTTTGAAGTATTATTGTGTGAATTTTGTTGATAAAGTTTAAAAACAATTGCCTTGTCATGGAAGATGACAATCTTTAAAACTTTAACAGAATTTAATGTCATCATTTTTGACGTAAGAATGTCTTAAGAAACTTCTATCACTTTAACCTTGTTTTAATAAAATTAATCAATTCTAAGGGCATTTGGCTTGTATTTAACTCGTCATCCAATTTAAAAACACTTAAATGATATTTGTTAAGTTATCCGGAAATTATTTTTAAACCAACATCCATTACGTCTACTGTACTAAAGGAAATCAATTTTTTATTTAAAAATCAACTATTCTGTCTGTTTAAGTCTTAATCGTCTATAAAGCAAAGGTTTTATTTAATAAACTCAACAAAAACTCACAAAAGCACAAACTGATAATAATTTTTCTTCTTTACATCTGAAAATTTCTCGAATTTCTAGAACTATCTAAAAAGAATTCACTTCAGACATGTTCACACAAGCACCTTAATTTGCAATTTAATTACTTTGTTTTAGTGACTTGAAAATATACTTTTCTATTATATAAAAAAAAAAAAACAATGATAAGTAATTAATTAATTCCCGGTTAATTGAATACATAAAAAATAAAAATAAACAATGAAAATACTTTCTCAAGTCTTAATTAAAAAAAAAATTAAAAAACAAATAATAAATAAAATTAAATATTTACAATGTTAACCATTTAATTAATTGTAATAATTTATAAAAATTAACCATACTTAATTTTCGATAATTTTTATTCATATCATATCTGGTTGGTGGTACATCTGATGGATACATAATTGATGAATGTACATCACAATTTGTTATTATTTTACCACCTGGTGAATCAATTGTTAATGTTTCACCAATTATATTTTCACAATCGATTAGATTTAATGTTTTATCAAAACATAAACGTATTTCTGATAAATAACTTATATTATGACGATTATCATAATAACAATGTATAACCGGACGTTTAATTAATAAATTTATTAATGAATTATATATTTCAAATACTGTATATTGATTATCTGGTTTTATATTAACATTATTTAATAATGTTGTCATTGAATATTTATCTAACCATTCTAAACCTTTTGTAAAATATTTCACTTCTGAATTTAGTGCAGTTAATTCAGCAGCACAAGTACCATGTTTTTCCCATTCATGTTGCCATAATACATCAGTGTTATCACCTTTTGAATATTCTCGTATTAATAAAGTAAATAAAACAAATTATTATTTATTTATTTACCTTTTTCAATATTTGTCCAAACACGTTCTAATTGTGATTCAATTGGTTTTATTTTATTTATATCGAAATGCCATGTACGGTTACAATAAAATGGGCCAATTGTCTCATTACGATTTGGCCATATACCATGAATTGTCCATATTTTTTCTTTTGGTAATGTACATTCATTATGTTCACTATGCTCCATCCAATCATAACAATATGTAATTGGCCACTGTTGGGTAAATATTAAAATATCCCATTTTATCTCTTCACCACTTATATCAGTCTTTATTGAACTAAAATGACTCGTCATTAAAAATTAAAAATTGATTAAAAGAAAAAAAAATCTCTTCTCACCTGCAATCATACGGTACACCAAATATTGTTATTAAAAATATATAGAAATAGATAAAGGATGATTGTAACATTTTCTTCATCACATTTATTTAACACTTTTTCCTTTTATTAAATAAAAATTTGATTGAGAGAAAGTTTGTTTTTTTTTTTTTTGTTAAAATAGAAAATTATTTTATTTTTTTTTTCTTTTACAAAGAAAGAAGAACTTTAAACGTCAAATAATTTTTTTTTTTCAACAGAAACGCCATTTTTACCAAAAATAAAAAAGTATTATTACGTCATATTAGATTCCATATATATTCGTAACACAAACCATAATGTATTGTGTTGTAATATAGATTAAACAACGCCATCTGTTTATGTGGAGTATTTACAGAATTTACTTACATTTAGTAAGTCAATAAAAAAACCAATGAGGACTAGATTAGTAAAACAAGAGCCAACACAACACGTTCAAGAAGAGAAACAAACAAAAAAACAATTTTTATATTGAAAAAAAAAAAAAACATTTTTATTTTTTTATTATTTATTTAAAACAAGATTTCATTTTATACAAAAACAATTTTTTTTATTTATTTACATTATTAAGATAAATAAAGAAAAAAAACAATCGTAATTAAAATTAACATAATTGTAGCTTTTTGTTCACACATTGAATGTACTCCAACACGTGCCGGGTTTCATTACTACCAGAGCACCTGATGAAGTACAATAGACATGCGACAATTTGATTTCATTTATTTATTTATACAAAATAAAAATAAAAACATTTAAAAAAAAAAAAAGCATTTTATTATAAATTATTCTTAATTAACTCTAACTTATTATTAATGGTTTTGTATAACAAAAAAAAAACCATTTTTAATTGTTATTGAATAATGAAAATTCTTTGACACCACTAACCGTCTTGTTGCGTCTTTGATTAATTAATTTTTATTTAGCCCTGAGATGGATTTACTTTTTTTTTTCTTTTCTTTTTTAATTATTCGCAATAATAAATACAAAAAAAAAAAAAACTCTACACACTCTAAAACAAGTTTATTTTCTATTCTGCAAATAGTTTTTCTGTACGTTTTTATTATTTTTTTGCCTATTTTTAGCATATACACAGTCTAAAATTAAAATATTTGTTTATCCATTCAGTCAGTGGTGTTATTATTGTTGCGTTGCAAAAAAAAACTTCGCAACGGTTGAACAATCCTAAGTGAACCAACAAACAAATCAAAAAAAAAAAATAAATAAATAAAATATTTTTTTTGTATTAAATATGCTGCAAAAATAAAAAATAAAAAAAAAAAAAAATTTATATCTTATGACGTAAATTCACCAAGGATATTGAGATCTTTTGTTGTTAATAATATTTCATACTTCGCGCGCTACTTCAGGTACCTGACTGTTTTTTTTTTGTTTTTCAATTATAATAAAGTCCTGGTCCCTGTTTAGCGCGCAAAGTAAATGAAATGCATTTTTATCCTATCGAAACGATGTCGCCTCACTGTAAATAAATTAAATTTTAACTGAAAAATTAAACAAAAAATAATAAATTTATTTAAACAACCATTTTGGTAATTCTTAGAAAAGCTTCTTTTTTTTTTTTTTTTGTTCTTTTTGCAAAGAACTTTTTTAATGTAATAAATGAAGAATTAAATAACGACGAAGAAAAAGAAGAAAATAAAAAAAAAATTATTATAAAAGTTCAAAGTACTGATTTTTGTGTATTTTGTTTGCTTTTGTAAAGAAGCGAGGTCATCATAAAGTTGTTAACAAAAAAAAAAAAAAATACAAAAAAAAATTTCTCGTTTATTTATTGTTTTGTGCCAAAGTAACAAAACAAACAAACAAACAAACAAAATAATTAACATGGGGTGCATTCAGATTAGTAATGAAATGAAATAATTTTATTATAAAAAAAAAAAAAGGTAACAAAAAAACTAGAGTAAAGAAAGAAAGAAAGAAATCAATTTTATTCGCTCTCTCCTGTTTTAACCTTTTCATTGACACCAAAAAAAATGTGTTTCTTACGTTTATACTAAGCCAAAAAATAAAACAATTAATAAAACAGCAAAATAATAAATAAATATGTAGAACAGACGACATATAGCAAGACAACAAATAATAATAATAATAATAATAATAATAAAAAAAAACAACACACAAGGCAAACGACAAGACAATAAGCATCTTATAAAAAGCTGCGATCAGCTAATACACACCACTCCACTACCATACAGATCATCATCATCATCATCACACATGTAAATATAAAATAAAGAATTAACAGACATAATAAATAAAAATTTACACAATTTAATATAGAAAACACGCAAGTAAAGAATTAAAAAAAAAAAAAAAAATCATTTTTTTGCGCGGCGCGGCCTTCACAAGTTGAAGTCATTACCCGCCGTCGCAGTCATTGCCGTTGTTTTACTTTTTCTCTCACTCTCTCTCTCTCTCTCTCTGTGTGTGTGTGTGTTTTTTTTTTTTTTTCTTCTTCTGTATATATTCCTCCTATGTTACTGTGCTTACTTTTCTTCATTTAAAACCGATGCTACCGTCATCACTGTGATCATGATCACTTATAACAACTGCGATCATGTCACACAATATTTCGATTTATTTTTTTCCTTTCTTATGATCAACACACTTTTGCAGTTAATAAAATAAAATAACATAAAAAAAAAAGAAAAAGAAAAATGATCAAATTCCTTAGCAGCAGAAAAAACTCGGTTATGTTGCTGTTGGAAAAAAAAATTTTTTTTTTTCTTTTAAAAACTAAAATTAAAATTTTTAAAAGAAATTCTATTTTACAAAGCAATAATTTAATTAATTAAAAAACAAAAAAACGAATTTTTTTTTTTTTTATAATAAAACCGCACAACTACATTTTACTCCTCCGTTATTTAGGATTACGTTTTGATGTATTTTTTAATAAACATTTAAACTCCTACTCATTCAGCATCTGTTCTAAATGGAAGAATAAAAAAATAAAAAAAAATGTATAGAAAGTAGCAGGCCCGGTACTAGATGTATGTCCCAAGGCTGCAAATGATGAGCAATTACAAAAGAATTCAATTTGCATTGCGATCTATTCTTTAGCAGAAAAAGTTGTTTTAATGAGTTTTATCCTGGAAATGCTTCTTTTTTTTTTTGTAACATGATCTTGTTGTTTATTGTTTTTCTCAGGATCGCTCCGGGTAATAAAAAAACTTAATAATTTGAAGCTTGTAACGTTAAATATCCTTAATTTCATAAATTAGTAGCCAGTGCCTAAAGTCATTAAGTTTTTCGTAAGGTAAGTTCTGGAAAGAAGCAAATTTATGTACATAATTCAAACAGAATAAAGCTCATTCAACAGTCCTAATCAATTATTCTGAAGGCTAATAAATCTTCTAGTATCGAATAACAATTTATTTTTTAACAGAAGAAATTCATCTTCCAGTCAGACAACATCGTTTATATTCCTTCATTAAAATTAACAAAGAAATTATTGCAAATCACGCAATGATTAACTAATTACAATTAATTAGTAATTTTCTTCACTTTTACAATGTCAGCCGAAATAATATTTACTGTCTACTGCCTTCTGTTATTTTTTAATTATTATTTTTAATAATTGTCTTAACTTAAGATTTACTTAAAGTACATTCTTTTGCTTATCCTGTTTTACATTTTTTTTTTTTTTTTTTTTTTTTATGTATGTCTGACAGACAAAATACCAGTTACAAAAAAAAAAAAAAACGAACTTATTTTAGCACCTGGGCAACCATGAAATCAAAATTATATTAAGGTGAAAAAAAAAACACTGAGTGTATTCAGTTTTATAAAAAAAAAAATTTCATTCTTCCCATCCATGTATTTTTTGTTGCTTCATCGTTATTAAATCATTTCCCAATTGTATTGTTTTATTTATTTATTTTTGATTGCATTTCACTACAGTAGCGAATGAGTTTCCATTACATTTCCAATATTATCCAGTTCAACGTCGGATCTGAATAACCAAAAAAAAAAGAAAATACAAAATAATTAGTAATGAGGTAAATTTAATTATTTAATTTTTTAATTAAACAAAACTTATTTAATAATATTTAATAATTAATAATATTTGTTCAAAAAAATTTACTACAAAACTCCTTAAAACACTTTGTAATCCTTGATTTATTCGCGTAACAACCGAATAATAAGCAAAAATTTCACTATTAAATATGTTCAAAAACACAAAAAGAATAATAAATTTAAAGTCAAGCTTTATTACCTTTAAAAGCACACACAAACATAAATACATTTAATTTATTTAATTTTCTTAATTCAAATCAAAAAATCAAATAAAATAACCGAAATAATTACAAAACTAATAAATAAAAGAGTAGAAAACGAAAAAAAAAAACCAAAAAAAAATGAAGCATTTACTTAGAATTCAGTGACTTGTGCCTTTTTTTTTTTTGTTTTATTTTATCCGTACCGTCGTCATTTGTTCAATTACAAGAAGAAAACAAAACAAAACACAAAACAAAAACCGTGATAAAGCAAGATATGCATGCGCAAACGGACGTACCCCCCGTATATAAACACTTATACATAAAAGTTCTTTATATACAAACGGATGGACAACGCGTGTCCGTATGTGATTTCTTTTTTATCATTAACAAACAAACAAACAAAAAATTAAATTTTTTTTCTTCGTATTAGTCGTTGATATAACATTTGACATTCTTAATCCAACAAAAACTTTTTTTATTTTTCGTTTTTGCAAAAAAAAATAATTTTTTTTTTTTTTTGTACATTTTCGCTTTGTTTGTATTAAAATTAAACAAGTTAACGAAAAAAAAAAAAAAAATTTTTTTTCTTTTTAAACAGAGAAATAAATGCGCAACTGACTTAAATTTTTTTTTTTTTTTTAGTACGCGGTCGGTAAACGATATGTCTACGTCCTTGAGATTTTTTCATTTATTTCTTCTTTTTTTTTTGTTTTTTGCTCATTACTTTTATTAAAAACTCACAAAACATTTCTTTTATAAACTTTTACTTTAATTTTTCTACTTAATTAAGTAAGGTTATTAAAAATAATTTCTTTAAACAAATACACACACAAATACGCTAGAGAATTACATTTTAGATTAACTATACAACACAGAAAAAGACACATTTTTATTTTAATCACACAACAAAGTAAACATTTAAGTCACTATCCTAGCTAAATCAACCAAAAATTGACTTAATCCTCATTATACACCTGTTTTATCTATATTTCTTTCATAAATTAACTTAAAAAAAAAAAAGAAAAAAAGAAGTTAATTATTAATCGACTTTAATTTAATTAAAAACCACAAACTAATTGCTTAAATAAATTGTGATTTAACTTCACGATTAACTTAACGTAAGTACAATTCAAAAAACCAAAAACAAAAAAAAAAAAAAAACTTTTTGGTGTTGCTTTTCAACTAACCGGACACAAACTGACTGACTTAAAAGAAAAGAAAAAAAAACAAAAATACCAAAAAAGAATTATTAAAACAAAAGAAAAGATAAAAAAAAAAAAAAACGTAACAAAAGAAAAACGCGAACTGTGTGATCGGTTATTAACATTTAAGTTAATTGCACATGCGCATTAATATAAAAAAAAATTTTTTTTTTTTTTACTTAATTTTGTTTACTTGTCGTTTTTTTTCTTTCTTTTCTTTTCATTTCATGTCTTTACTCTTTATTTACTTTTATATATGTGCCTTTATTTTATTTTTTTTTCCTACATTAAATGTTTGCATGTAATTTCAAATGACAAAAAAAGGAAAAAAAAAAAAATAATAAAAATTTATTCTCAGCATAATGTTTTACTGAATTATGACACCTTTTGTAAAAGTCACAAAATAAAATAAAATAAAATATTTTTTGTTTTTAAACTAAATAATTTTCATTACTTTATTATTTACTTTTTATTTTATTAACGTTGCCTTTGTGTTAAAATTTTGTGTAAAATATATAATAAATTAAATTAACAAAAAAATAACAAATAAATAAATAAATAACTTGTTTTAAGTATTTTTTACAAAACAAAACAACAAAAAAAAAAAAAAATTTAGTTCATTAACATTTGTGGCTCGCATACATTACAAAATATATGATACCCAAAGTGCAAATAAACAATTCAAAGGAATTATTATTATTTTTATTATTATTATTATTCAGATTTCACATGTAACAAACATATGTATTTACAAACACGTACATTATATTATATTATATAAAAAAAAAATATATAATTAAATGTATAAAATGAAAATAATAAATATTTTATGTAAGCATATTTAAGCTGAATAAGCGCCATACAATTATTTTTCATTTCTTACTAATCAACAAATAAAAAAAAAATAATTAATAATTCTTAACGAAAATTAATGTAAGTTACATGGGAGATAAATATATATTTAAAAAACAAATCAAATCAAATTAAATTACAAGAAATAAATAATAAATCAAAAAACAGAAAAAAAAACAGAAACAGAAACAAAAAACAGCCGCAAATAAAAACGACGCCATTTACATTTAATGCGATTTATTTTTTTTGCGTTTTTTGCGATTTTTTTTTTTTTTAATTTAATTTAATTTAATTACGTTGCACTGTCAGTCATAAATGTATTTAAATTAAATAATAATAATAATAATAATAATATGATGAACCAGTATAATAATTTCATCATATTGTGAAATTTATTAATTTTTTTTTTGATTTATTTAAAATGCATTTTTTTTTTTAATATTTAATTTCGAATATGACTTAAGTCAAAAAATAAAGGTAATAATGTTGATTAACATTACAATAAATTAAATTTATTAAAACCATATTTTGTTGTTTTTAAATGTGTTAATTAATTTAATGGTGCCTTTATTGTGTGGCTTTTTGTGTTTTCTGCGAAAACTTTTTTTTAGTTTTCTTCTTCTATTAATTATTTTAATAATTAAAGGAATATCCAAAAGTAATCAAAACTATTTACATGACTTAGTTTAATAAATGAAAAATACAAACATCAAGGCAAACAGACGTGAAATGAAACAGATAAAGCTTTTGTTGTTACAAAACTTAATTAAATAAAATTTTGATTATTTTTTTTGTGATTTTGTTAAATTAAAAATTTCACACATCGTCATCCAGCCAACACAAATTTTGTTGTTTTTTTTTTTTGGTTTTGGTTTTGGTTTTGGTTTTCTGACTTAAACAGAGTTCTTTCAACTTTAAACGTACCGTCATCTTTTAACTCGTGTGATTTGTTTAAGATTTAAGTGTTTTTAAGAGTTATAATAAGTTAAGAAAGGATCTGGTTTTTGGTTAAAATTGATCAATAAAATTAAAATGAAAGCAGCTACCCAAAAAAAAAATAAATAAATAAATAAAAATAATAATATGTTTAACCAAGACAAATCATCTAAAAAACAACTAAAGGAATAAAAAAAGTCAAACCGGATAATTAACCGGTTAAAAAGACTTTCTCATTTATCTACTCTACACAAAATTTATTGCACAAAAGGCAATAAAAGCAAAGGAACAACAACGACGAAGCTTATTAATTAAAAGTCGTAGGTTTATGTGCTTAAAATACATAAAACCGTTCATAAGAAAAAAAATTTTTTCAAAAACGGCTTAGAATTAAGTCTTTAAAAACAAGATTAAATAAGTAATGTAAATTTCGCAATTTTTTTTTTTATTTTTCTTCTCATTCTGTTACTTCTTCAATAAATCCGAGTGACCTTATGCGAGTAACGCTTTATATGAGTTAATTTTTATTTTTGCATTATGTGAACTGCAGTTAAAAAAAAAAAAAAGAAAAAAAGAAAAGAAGACAACAAGGATTTTGGAAACAAAGAAATGAATAAAATTGTAATAAAAATAACAACAATAATCTGGACAACGCCTTGGTTATTATTATTATTATTATTGTCATTTAAATAAAATTAACACGATATTATCTACCTACAAGTGTTGTATCATTAATACATACTGAAGAAATAATAATAATAATAATAATAAAAAAAACTTTTTCACCATAAATGGCTATAAAAACAAAGTGTTTTTGCGTTTTTACTTTTTTTCAATCGTAAATATTTTCTCTCTTTTTTTTTTTTTTTTAAGATTTAAAACTTTGTATTGATTTCACTGATTTTTTTTTTTGGTTGACTCTTATAATTATTACAGATTCATATAGTTTAAATTAGTGTATTTTTTTTTTTTTTCAATGAAAATCCTGAACTCTAACGCACAGAAGTATAAACGTTGATGCTTCTCATTAACGATATTGATACGCAGAGTGCATGTAATTTGCTTCTTTGAACAGAATTTAATTATTACACTTTTGAAGGGGTTTTTACCTTCTTTTGATTAATAATCTTCTTAAATTTTATAAGAATCTGCGATATTAATTTACTGTCACCAATGTCACTTATTCCGGTATATCTGGTACAGAACAATTTTATTATTTAATATCAAACAGAAAAAAAAAAAAATTCCATACAATACATTTCTGCGTAATGTTTCAATAAATTGAAAAGTTAATTAATTAAAATTTTCTCAAAATCAAAATAACAGCAACGAAACAGAATTTACAAAGAATTAATAATCGCATAGAGAATTTTATCAGAGAATAATCATAATTTATTTATGCAAATTCGTTTCTTCTTTTTTTATTATTATTAATTAATTATAAATGTTTTACGTAATTAAATTAATTTGTTACGTTTTAGTTTATGAATTATTATGTAATTTAATAAAAAAATGTAATGCATTTATGCTTAAAGCTGTGGTGTAAGTAAAAAAAAAAAACAAAGTGATTTACAGTGGATTAGATTGTTTTTACCGTCGGTTATTTTTCTAATTAATTACTTGACTACTAACGAATTTATTCGGTTTGTTTAGTGATTGCTAAAGTTCTGCAAAGAAACGTAAAGTTTCCAACTACAATTATGTTTGAACGTTTATAACGTAATAAAAGCTCTTTTATTATTAATCATAACACAAATAACAATGCTTTTTATGTATTTTAATAAATATCTCAAACAATTATACCAAATGGCACCTATATAAACGTATTTATAGTAGATTATCAAAATTTTAATTTAATCACAAAATAAAATTTCACACCACAAACATGATAAAAAAAAAAAAAAATTCTTTTTATTGGGGCGCGTAACAACAACTAACAACACATTAAAACAAGTAAGGTAACAACACAACAAAGGTAAATACGAATATAAATGAAAAAAAAAAAAATAAAAAAAAATTGTGACATCATTTATTTATTAATAAATAAATAATTTAAAAAAAAAAAAAAAAAAAAAGAAAAGATCAATAAACTTTAATTTATTAAAACGCAATATTTGTACTTGATTTCAATAAATAAATAATTTTTTTTTTTGCTGTTGTTGTTGTTATTCTTATTACTAGCAATAATAATCATAATAATAATAATAATAATAATCATAATAATAATAATAAATAAAAGAAAATAAAATAAAATTCTTCAGATCATACGTAACTGTAGCGTAAGTAAAATAAAAATCCAAAAAAAAAAAAAAAAAAAAAGAAATCATCATGCAAAAAATTGAGAAGAATTTTAACAAAAAAAAAACCAACAACTGTATGCGTGCCGTAAAAGCTTAATACTTTATTATGTGCTTTATGTACATTTATTTAATAATAAAAAAAAAAAAAAAAAAAAAAAAAATTATTGATAAAGAATTTCACAAGTTTCGATCATGATGATCATTTTAAGAAAGAGAAATAAATTTTTTAATTTTTTTTTTAACACAAATATCGAAATTTTGTGGAGGCATATGTTGTGTCATCAACATCACCATAGTCGTTGTAGCAGCAAGAAAAACAACAACAGCATCAGAAGCACTAGTATCAAACGGCAACAATACATTATTTAAAAGCGACCACTGTATAAATAACAAACAAGCAGAATGTGTAATAAAGAAATATGCGACCGATGATAAAATATTATTATTTATTTATTTTTTATTTATTTTTTCATCGTAAACGAATGAAACACATGAAAATAATTTTTTTTTTATATATACATAGAAGAAGAAGAATAATGGAGGCGTCTCGTTTGATAAAGATTTATATATTTAATTTAAAAAACATTAACATTTAAAAAATAAAAATAAAAATAAAATAAAATAAATAATTTAATGATATTTCTTCTTCTTATTATTTGTCCTTCTCTGCGATTTTTGCTTTTGTGCTTTTTTTTTTTTTTTTTTTCCTTTAGTTTTTAGAGTGTGCAACAACCACGACCATCACAATATCAATTTTTAAACCCCACTCACAAGTAGTTTCTTGTCTTATTGTTTCTGTTTTTTTTTCTTTTAATAAATAAATAAATAAATACATTTATAAGGTGGATACTTGAAAGAATGCAAGTTAAAGGACATTTGCTTTGACCAAGGATGACCTCGTTTAAAGATTTTTTTTTTCTTTCTCTTTTTTTTTTTTGTTTTATTACTTTGAATTATGTTGATAAAGTGCTTTGAGGTTTTACATTTTATTTAAACGAGATACTTTGTATGAGACTGAAAAAAAGCTTCGTAGTTTTACATATGTTTTATGGTGCTTTATTATGGTGTTTTCAACCGATAAGCATTTTGATGCTATTATGATAAAATTGGAGAAAAAAAACCCACATAAACAGAATAAATATGATGGATTCTTGTGAAATGTTTGCAGAAACTTTTCGGTGCGATATTTTTGTTTCTTTTTTTTTTTTTTTTTTTTTTATCAGGAAAATGACTAATGATTACGTCGATTTCTTTGGAAGTTTCTACTGCAACGTGTTCTACTAAATACATTTAATTAATTTCTGTTTAACACAAGTACTCCAAGTTTTTTTTTGTTCCAGATAATCATTTAAGTAACTTTCGTTATAATTACGATTAAAATCTATTGAGGAGTGGTGACTGTAAAGCGTTTTTTTAAATTTATTTTTTGTACATTAAAACTATTTATAAAATTCAAATAGATTATGATTCAAAACAATCGGAAGTTAAACAATTCATACATAAAACGATTATATCTTGTGCTACATTCATCATTCATTCATTCAACAATTTCATATTTATGGTCAAAAAATACATTAAAGTGATACATGTGGTAAATCATTTAATGTGATCTGTTTAAGTAATATCAACGGATTATTGCCTATTTATGACAGACGAAAAAACCATAAACAGTGAAAAAAAAAAAAAATATTTCAACTCATGTAATAAAATTATTAAAAAAAAAGAAAAAGAAAAAAAACAGCGAAGCTTCTTATTATTAATGAAAAAACGCACAAGAGTGAATATTTTTTTTTTATATATTTTATTAAAGTGCACAGACGTCCTTCAATATCATTAATTTATAAAAATTGATTTGCATGATTGCAATAAGTAATAATAAAAATAAAAAAAAAAAAATTGTGAATGAAATAAAATTTTAACACAGATATTTCCACTAGTTTTCATGGTCTTTTGCTTTGCTTTTTTCTTTCTTTCTGTTATCTTATCTGTTTTAATGATTTTTTTTTTTTTTTTATTAATTCCTTTGTTGCTTTTATGACGACATTTAATGAGTTTCTAATGACAATACATTTTGACTTGGTTGTTCTTTCTTTCAATTTTTTTTTATAAAATAAAATTGAGGTCGAGGGCCAAATGCAAGTGATTATTATTCCAGTTACAAAGAATTTTCCATTTAACATTCATGTGTGTGTGTGTGTGTGTATTTGCAACGAATAAATTTATTGCAAAAATTATTATTTCACACATAAATACGTATTAGTGACTAATTTCGTTCATAGCTACGCGATAACGTTAAAATTAACAAACATTAACAATAGATAATTAAGAATTATTTTATTTTATTTATTTTATTTTTATTACGGATATCCGTAACTAGTGAATAACAAAATTCTACAGAATTATCAATATTCTTTGTATTATGAATAATATTTAAACTTTAAACGTGAATAACAATTACATACCAAAGTGCCTATTTTCGATAACAAAAATCAAAAGATTTTCACGGTTAATTCCATAGAAAAATTTTTGTGATTACTAATCGTTTAATTAAAAATTCAAGCGATTTATATTAAATGAATAAAACTGATAATCGGTTACAAAAACAAGGTAAACAAAAATATACACACACACACATTAAATCCTCTCTGTTATGTGCTGTTGATTCTTTCATTACGCGATTACATTACAATTTTATTTCTGTATTTTTATACATTTCTAGTTCTAAAAATAGATTTTTTTTTTTATATATTATAATGAAAAAAAAAAAAATAAATATTTTTCTTTTATTTCTCATAAACTTTTACTCAACGTTTTTTTTTTTTTTTAAATTAATTTTGTTCACAATTTATTGTTTTGAAGTTATTTGGGAAACAAAAAAGAAATGAATTGTTGCTGTGCTGTGTCTGCTGTTGAACTTTTTTTTATATAGAATTTTATAATAAAAACTACACACACACACACACACACACACACACACTCACACAAAAACACGACTGTCGAGGTCGTCGATTTTTGCAAAAAAAAAAAAAAAAAAAAAATTCGCAACATATGCTGCGTTTTCTACAAATTCTAATACCATTTGTAAATAATTAATTTACTGTATTTGTTTTTTTTTTTTTTTACTAATTAAACGAGTAGTTAAAAAGTGTGCTAATTACAAATTTTTTTTTTTTTTTAATTAAAAATAATTATGTTGGTGTGTTATTATGAATTAGAAATGCAATTAGAATTATAAACTTTTTTGTTAGTCTCCTGATTAATAGAAAATCAAAGAAAGCTTTTGTGGTTTTTATTGCTTTCCTTTCGTTAATAAAAATAATAATAAAAAAAAAAAAAAAACAGCACACACATTACATTTACCTTGTTATTTTCTGATTATCTTGGTTGAACACGCGTGAGACATGTTTGAACTTGAATTTATTTGACTATGACTGTGTAATTTTCTAATAGCAATACGAAAAAAGAACAAACATAACTCATTCCACGGTGCTGTAAATATTTTCTTTTTATTTATGCTAGTCGTGTTAAATAATTGTTTAAAACTCATGTATAAAGCGTGTTTTTTTTCCTGCTTAATAATGACAATTTATCAGATATTTAAATAAAAGAGAGAAATTATTTTAAATCACAGTAACAGTACCAATAACAAGTTATAAATCACAGTTACTGAACGTTGTTAAAAAATTCCCTTTCATTTTTCAACCCTAAAACAAATAATCAATGTAATTAAAATAATTATTTTCCCTTTAATTAATTAATTAAGTAATTTATCAACAATTTAATTATTAAATAAAAATAAATTTATATCACGTTAATAAATTAAAAAATTAAAAAACAAGCAAAAGAGACCAATAAAAATCAAATAGTAAAATGAAAAAAAAAAATATAATAATTAAAGCAGGTGAAAAAATAAAGAAAAATAAATGAAATCACCTGTCCAATCGAATTAACGTAAAAAAAGCTTAACTTTAAAAATATATATATATTTAATGAATAATTATTAAACAGATGACATATCGTCAATTCTGTTGTTGTTGCCTTGTTTTTTTTTTAAGTATATAACTTTTAGCTGTTATTATGATAATTTATCAGCATCCAATTTGTTCAACATTTTTTTTTTTTGCTTTCTATAATTAAATAATTTTATACATTAAAAACCAGGGTTGCATAAATAAAAAAAAAATTATTATCGTTACGTTAGACATTTTTTTTTTTTTTGGTAGTATTTTGATTATTAATGCAAAGTAGTTCTTCGTTACGGTATAACGTTATTGACGTTATATAAAAACGACGGTCGTTACACTGGTTATTTTCTAAATAATGATTTAATTTTTTTTTTTTTTTGTTAATTATTGAGTATTGTAGTGATTGATTTAAAGCCTTTTTCATCAATTAGACACAATAGTCGTATTTTCACAGTGATTTAAGTAGCGTTATTATATGCAACGTAACACAAATATTATAAAAGGTCCAAACAATTTTAATAATTATTTAGCTTAAATTAAACGAAATAAACGTAATTTACGACAATGTTATAAGCAGACTCCGGATATAAAGATCACAGTACCGTTATATAAGCGTCAAAAGGGTCACAAAAAAACAACAACAACAATAACGAAACAAATAATACAGCCCTGTTAAAAAAAAAACACAAATAAATTTAATAACATAATTATTATTACATCTGTTTCTATATATGATGACAATGAATTAAATGATTACAAAAAAAGAAAAAAAGAAATATTATTTTATTTTTTTTTATTATTTATGAATAAATCTCATCAAGGTGTTTCTATTTTTTTTTTTTTTTTTTTGTAGCTTAATTATATAAATTTTTATATTTTTATTCCATGATCATTTTAACATTAATATTTCTCTTTTTAATATTAAACGCCAAGTCATTATTATTATTATTTTTTTTAATTATTAAATTGACTAAAATGACGTGGTTTTAGTATTTAACAAAAAAAAAAAAAAAATCCCCCAAAAACAAAAAACAGCTTAATTTTCTAGTTGAAAAAACAAGGCTTTTTGTGTATACAGCAAAAAAATTATTTCAATGACTTTAATAATTATTTTTCTATTAGTAATATGCTAATTTATATTTGTTAACGTTTTTTTTTTTTTTTTTTTGTTAAAAGTATTCAAATTAGTGCGACTATGAATCACACAAAGTAGACGACTAAGTAGAAAAACCAAATAAACTGAATACACTGAAGTCATTTGTAAAAAATAGAAAAATTTCACTTTTAAAATAGAGTTAATTGGTTAGGATGTTACAGTATTGTCTCTTTAGTTTTTTTTAATTCATAAATTACATTCCGGAACTTAAATGTTTTTAATTCATAACGCTACTCTTTTACGTTTATAATTTATTAGCATAGCAACAATGTGATTATTTAATTATTTAATATTAATCTTAGTGTAGGATTGTACATTTTTGTAATTTTCAACATAGATAAACTTGAAATACTGATGATATTAAGTAATTAAAGAATATTTTCTTTTTTTTTTCTAATTTAAATTTCATTTTCAAACAGAAAACCTACGCCATAAAGCTGCGTTTTTTAAAGACGAAAAGAAACAACAAATAAAAATTTTAAATGATTTTTTTCTTTTTTTTTTTTGCAATAATTGTAAAAATAAAAATAAATTAAATGTTGCTAATAATAATATTTGATGAAATAAAAGTGAATTAGGAGAAATAAAAAAAAAAAAAAAAAAAACAACACAAATGACGTCAATAAAAAGGTTTTTCTTTTTCTTTTTTTTTCTGTATAATTTAATTTAATTTCTAGGTCGACGAAATTAAATAAATAAAGAACATTAGATATAGAAAATGAAGAACGAAAAAAAAAAAAGAAAAAAGAATTAAGTTTATTTATCTATCTGTCTGTTTTTCATTTCGTTATAAACAAAAAACGAAACAAAACCCGTGAATTACAAAATGAAAATAAATAAAACAACAAGAAAACATCTGTTTAATATGTTGATAAAAGTGACATTGGACAGTTTTTTTTTTATCAAGTGTTAAAATATTACTGATTAAATTGTAAAACGTATGATACTAGCTTTCTATTCCACGAAGAATTGTGGGTGTTTATTTGTTTAATTATATAGATTTATCTAGATGAACTTTGACTTTATTCGAAATTTATTCTACGTCGTATATACAGTGATTGTGTAATAAAGACTTAATAATACAACAACAACAACAAAAAAAAAGCTTCTTAGAACACACAAAAGCTTTATATAACAACAACCAAAAAAATCAGTAAATACTCAAATTCTGTTTATTCTAAGAAAAAAATTGATTAAAATTTTTTTTTAAAAATAAAAAAAAATAAAAACATTTTAATACTTACACCACTGTAAAAAAAAAAAAACCACCAATCCAAGTCCAAAAAAAAAAGCTCCAATCATCCTTTAAAAAGAAAAAAAAAAAAATAAATAAAATCTCACATCACATCATAGTTTTATAAAATAATTAATAAACGATAACATTATGGCGCCTTTTTGGTTAGTCGTTTTCTTGATAAAATAGGCGTCATCTTATGCAATAAAAAATTGTTCAAAAAAAATAAAACTCCCACAATAAATTTTGTATTATTTTTTTTTTTTCTTATTTATGTCGATAATAATAAATAAAAAGAAGGCACAACTAATTGGATTCAATGATTACAGAAAAGAAAAAAAAAAAAAAAAACCACAACAAAGCTGTATCGCATTAATGCACTTATTAATGGAAATTTACTAACGTTACTTAACGTTATATTATGTTAAGTTAAGTTAAGTAATGTTTATTACAGAAAACAATAAAATTTTAATTAAAAAGGAAGGGAAAAAATAAAATGTATAAAATTATTTTGTAATTATTATATAACGACCCTAAGACGCCAATGTATTACACTTAAAGACACTTTGTATTAATATTTTCTGTAATTTTTATTTTTTTTTTTTGTCACAGAAAATGTCGTAAACTAAATGTCGCGATGTGAATTTATTAAAAGAGAATATTTAACCGTCGGTTGGGGACTAACTAAATCATTTTTCTGATATAAATTTTCATCCATTAACACTTTATTACACAAGTTAACGCAATACATCAATATCAATCTTTAAACAAGAATTGATTCAGAAACAATTTTTTTTTTTTTTTGGTTTATTTGCTTGTTACTCATTCATCCGTGTTGTTTTTTTTTTTGTCATTTCATGATGCATGTTTACTAGTTTCGTTTTTAATGTTTAAAGGAAATATTTAATTTTGGTTTTGTTATTTATGATTCATGAAACTAAATATAAAATAATTTTTTTTTTTTTTTTGTTGATTAGTTAAGCCTAATGAATACTTTGTACACGGGGGTAATTTATAATTTTGTAATAAAAAATTAATCACACACAAAATTTCATATCACTTATTAGATGGAAATGTGCTTTTATGATATTTTCGTTGACAGGCAAGAGAATAAGACGTTTGAACAGAACAACGAACATAAACTAACTAAATAGTAATGAATATAAAACTGAACTGAACTGAATTGAACTTTTGTCACTATTAAAAAAAAAAAAAAAGAAAAAAAAAAACAACACTTCCGATGGTTAAGATTCCTTTATCGAAATAAAACTTTTTACTACTTTGGTCTGTTTGGTCTGTTGAAACGAGCCAACGCCAACAAACTAAATGTTGCGAATGTCTCTTATGAAAGTTTTTGCAATGTTCATTCTTTCATTTACTCCTTTTTATTTATTTTTTTTTTTTTTCATTATAAAATTCTTAAAACTCCCCTTTATGACTAGACAGTGTTTTCCCCTAAAAATTTTTGTTTTTCGATTTTCAGGAGAAAATCACATTTGCCAGTCACTTTTACACTTCAAAAATAAATAAATAAATAAATAAGTTTTTAATGCCAGACAGAAAAGAATATTTTTTTTTATTTATTTTAATATTTAATACGATTAAACTGAGAGAGATTTTTGATTGTTTGAGAAAAAAAAAATTCTTGTCTGTCTGGTAATCATTGTTATCAAAAGGGAGGCACATAGTACACAAATACTGCGCAATCGTTTTTAACTAAAAAAAAAAACATATGGTAATAGTTCGCCCATTAAACAAATATTTTTAATTAAAAAATTATTTTATTATTTTTTATCAAGATAACAATTAACTATAATTAACACAAAAAACAACACAACAACTTTCCAAAGAAATATTTCTTAATAATTAATAACTTTCTTCAAAACTAGGTGCAGTCGTATAATAATGCATTGATCGAATGAAGAACTGTCTCGTGGTGATGCTTCAGAAGAACTGGATGTGTGTACGTATTGTTTAATGTTTTCTATGAAACTAACTATTGTCCTTTTTTGGACGAGATCTTTATAGCAAATAGGACAGCAAAAAAAAAAATTTTTTTATTTCTATCCATTAAAGGGCGCAAGTCGTGTATTTCTTTCAACTTTTACTAGACTAAAAGTTTTTTTTTTTTGTCTTTTACGTTATAATACGCAAAAGAAAAAAATCAAATCTGTTTTTCTCAGCATCAAATGGATGCTGAACGCCTGGCTTATTGAATATTTTCGGTAATGTCGTTGTGAGTGTCGTATATATATACTGTTCGTGTTATTCACACCATTATAAATTACACCACTGGAAAGCTTTACTAAGGATTTCAATTGTGTTTTATAACGTAAGGCACATTTCACCGAAAAATAAACACGGCTGCCAGGACATAAGTATAAGTATAAGTATAAGGACATAAATAATATTTCAACAAAAAATTAATAATAAATAATTAAAATTACATATGTATTAAGCGGTAAACAATCTGATCGACCATCGAACCCACCATAAATGTTTTTATATATACCATATAGACACGTCTAGACATATTTTATATGTGCTGCATGCATGCGTTTTTAACATCGGTTTCTTTTTCATTTTTTTTTTTTTTTTTTTTTACATTTTGTGTGGCGTGCACCGCATCATTCGTATATTTTTAACAACCATTCTGGATTAGAAGACGAGAATTTTGCACAAAAAAAAAAAAAGAAATTAAACAGGATTCAAAAACCACACACACACACGAACAAACAAAAAAACTAGAATTTAATCTAAAAAATTAAAAAAAAAAACAATTTTTTTGTTTAAACAATATTCATCAAACTTTTGATCAGAAACTAATGCAAAGGCAAAAAAAAAAAAAAATTATATAGGGCGACGAACTTAGTGTTATTGGCCAAGGCTAAGGTAAAATAAAAACACAAAAAAAAAAAAAAATTGGACACTTATACACTAAAAATGTTTTTTTTTTTTTTTTTTGTTTTTTAATTCACTGATGTCGTTTCGTGCAAATAATAACCCATAATAAGTCGTCTTTGGAGGGTTAACTCTTGAACAGAACTGTGCAAAATTTGGCAAAATGAAACGGAGCAATGTCTGCAATCTTACACATAAACATTTTTTTTTTTACAATTGTTTAGCTATATATACACATTATGTAATGGGGAGTTTTTTGGACGTAGGTAAGTGACGCCGCCAGCAGCAGCAGCAGCAGTTATTGGGTTCGTTGTACGATAATACAAAAGCAAAAAAAAAAAAAAAACAAAAATCGCAAACATTACGCGCATAATGTTATGCGCATATTGGTAGACGGTTCGTTATACTGCGGTGGTTCATTAAGGGTGGTTATTATTTTTTTTTTTTAACCCGTAAAGCAACGTAGTAATAAATTAATATAAAGTTATTTAAATTTGTGGGGTGATGTGGTAGGTGGTATTGTTTTTGTTATTTTATTTTTTTTTTTCTGATTGTACGTAAAGCAAAGACAGATAGAATGCAGACAAGTTAGGTTATACCCAGCCATAAGGATCGTGTAACGCAACAGGATATATAGAAAAAAAAAAAAAAAAAAAAAAAAACAACAACAAGACTACATTGTAACAGAATAGGGTAGGTTAGGTACATATAAAACGACATTGTCGCGTCAATGACAACAACTGACATGACGCCCAATAACTACTACCATTCAAAAAATTCATATTCAAGACTTTTAGGTTATTTCTTGTTGAATTGTTTTCCAGAGTTTTTTTTTTTTTTTTTTTTTGCTACTCAACAAAATTTATTTATTACTAATCTACAGGGCGTATTTTAATTTATTTACAAAAAAAAAAAAAAAAATATAATAAACGTCTTACCCCCTATCGAAAAGAATTTACGCTTTATTATTTTTTTTTTTTTGCGTTTTTATCCAAGTTTAATAAAAGCTTTGCCAAAATAAATAATAAAAAAAAATTTACAATACGACAAATAAATTAAAGTATTCAACAACAATTTCCAGACAGACAGATGAATATAGAGAATTCAATACCAGACGACGGGGTCTTTGTACTATGTTGTTAATTTTTTTCTTTTTTTTTTTTTTTTTTTGGGGAGTTTTTGTCTCACATTTTCTATACACACAAAAAAAAAAAAAAAAAAAATTCGCACTTTAAAACGTGAAATAAAATAGAAATTTTTTGCGTAAAACCCAGACGCTAGTAAAAAAAAAAAAAAAATTATTATTATTATTCTTCATGCTTTAAAGACATTTTTTTTTTTTTTTTGATTTTTACTTATTTCAAAAACACCATTTTTAAGGGTTCATTGCCATTTGTGCGTTATTTATTTATTCTACTAAGAATATCTACAAAAGCTTTAAACAGCAACGGTTGTCTAACGTTCAACAATTTAAATTTCACAGACAACAACAACAACAACAAAAAAATTAAATAAAATTGGGGTTGAAAGTTGATTATAACAAATATATTTTACATATGTTATTCACGTGTATTTTTTCTATGTAATTTTATAACCAATGTAATAATTATAAATTATTTTCCGTTTCAAACATAAATAATAGAAAAATTATTTGCAAAAATTTTTTGCAATTAAATGTTTCGTTTTTCGTATATTTGTTGTTAATTAAAAACCATTTATAATAAGAAGAAAAAGTTTCTTTAGTTAAAAAATATCAACCGAATTATATTACAGGAACTATTGTCAGTTAAACAAATTATTGATAAAGAAAGCTTAAAATAGAAAAAATAAAAAAAAACTGTTTGAAAATTGTATGTTACGACGATAAAATTTACGCCCACTTAAATCAATAATTTTTTCTGTCAATTTTTTAGCTATTCATAGAAATGAATGATCCAATAATTGTAAGAATAAATTATGACATGCATAGTAGTAAAAATATTTATTAATAAAGAAGAAAAAAAAAACAACGTTGATTCAACTGATTAGTTTAAATCAGCGGTACTCAACCCGTGGAATATATTTTTATGACTAATCCGTAAAGCAACGTTTATCTGTATAATGCAACGTTTTTAATCGGTTAATCATTATTTTCTATTATCAACATAACAATAATTTTGTAACACTCAAACTGTTTTACATTTCTGTACCATAAAAAATTGTATAACTGGCTTTTAGAAGAATTCTTCCACGAAAATTACTCAACTTTCACCAATAGACAATTTTTATTATATCAAATAGATTTCCATCATATGCAAATAGATTTAATTCAATAAATTATTAATCGAATAGGATTTTTAGATTAAAAACAACAGCAACAAAGTAGAAATTTCGCAAAAATACACAATTTATTATTCACGTTACATCAAAACGTGACTCATAACGATAAAAATTAACGAAACAAAATATGACGCAGTACAGTGAATAAAAAAAAAAAAAATTATAATTAAATTTTTATTTCATATTGCTATATAATTTATAATATTAATCATGCAGTCATAGTGGCGCTTATATTGTTTTAAAAATAAATAACAAAAAAAAAAAAAAGGAAGAAAACTCTGTACTATTAGTAACAAAAAAAAAACAAAAAAAAGGAAGAAAAGTAAAAGCAAAGTAAATAAATAAATAGAAAAAGGGTGACGATGGTGACTCTATCAATATAATTTTATTTTTACAATATTTTCTTCACGGTTATTATTATTATTATTATTATTATTATTATTATTATTATTATTATTATTATTATTATTATTATTATTATTATCATTATTATGATAATTATTCCACCCTATAAATATTATTAACTGTCGCTTTAAGAGAGATAGTACATTATTTTTGCTTTGTGTTATAACAAAAAGAAAAAAAACTAAAAGCAACGTCAATCACCTTACTTATTAATAATTATATATAATTATGTTTGAAATTATTTTTGTAAAATTATTATTAATCTTTAATTAAATTAATAAGATGGAGAAAAACAGTGACAGATCATTAATGACAGGCAAAATTGATGAATGAACAACTAAAAAAATAGAAAACAGTAAAAGCACTTTAAGAAATGTTTTGTTAGACGACCTAGATATGTATCAGGAGTAGCGAAAGAATATAAAAATTGATTTGCACATCAAAATATGAGATTTGATTTAGAAAATCGGTTATAGGAATTAAGTCGTACTTGAAATGATTATTAAATTCCCTACGATTGCTTTATTGAACAGTATTCCTGAAAGTTACCCAGGATTTCACAATGATAATAAGTTTCGATTGTCTAATTATATCTAATTAAAATTCGTATTCACTGTACATCAAATCATAATAAATGACTAATTGTATTACCCAAAAGAAAAGAAACGAAAAGGTTGTTACTTAAATAAAAATTTATATAAAAATAGAATGACAGTAGAAACTCCCCAAACACACAAAGCAATTAAATAAAAATGTTTGTATATATATATATATTTTTTTTTTCTTATTACAGGTAATCTGTCTCCTCTACACACTGCAAAGTATAAAAAGAAAAACTAAAGCAATGATCGTGACAACAACAACAACAGACATATTAATCGTGATTTAAAGTTAATTTCCCATCTTAATTAAGTCAAAGACAGCAATTATCACACAACAATTATGGTTTGAAATTGAATTGAAATGAATTGAATTTTTTTTTTTTTTTTTTACACTACTGTTAATGACAACTTAATAAACATTTTATATTATGCTTCGTTTCATTTATTTATTTATTTATTATTATTATAACGAAAATAAAAAAAGAAATTTTTTATTTATAATTCTAAGAATTATCCGTCACACATTCACGTCAACATTTACGTGTTATTATTATAAAATTAATGAACAAACGCACGAAAATATATATAATTTCACCACATTATAATACACACATATATGTTAATAATAATAAAAAATTAATTAAACTTAATATTTAGAGAAATAAACTGTTTTTTTTTTTCTTTTTTTTTTTTGATAATAAAATTCACGTTACACTTACAAAACGTTATTGATAAAAAAAACTTTCCACGTTTTTTTTTTTTTTTTTTGCTTTTTAAATTTGCGTCAATCGAAAAATGTTTTTTTTTTTTTTTTTTTTCATAATCAAAATTATTATTATTATTATTATTATTTACATTGGTTTTGGCAAAGTATTTTCTTAGTTTATTATTCGTATAATTTACGTAAATAAATTTAATCTTATTTTACAAAGAAATAAATTTAAAAAAAATTATTCCCACGATTAGATAATAGAAATTTTAATTTTTTTTTTTTTATTTAACCTAAATTTCTATGTTATGTGTTTGAAACCCACACACACACAAAAAAAAAAAAAATAAAGACATAAAGGCTTTATTAGTTGATAACAAACGAGACAAGAAATTATTCACTAATCGGTGATGAGAAGACTAGGAGGTTGATGATTTTAAGTTAAGACGCAGCATACTAACAATCGCGAAAACTCTAATCGTATCTGACTGATTTAAATTTAATTTTTTTACCTCACCTTTAAAAGCGTTTTTTGTGTTGTTGTCGTTGCTATTCGTTTAAAAAGCACAACTCGTGGGGGCACTTATTGAACAACAACAGCAAAAAAAAAAAATAAAATAAATAAATAAAATAATAAAACGTGTGCAAAACCAACCAAAATTAATGTAATTGAACTGCGTTAACATTAAAAATTTTTTAACGTCCGGTTTAAATTACCTTTACAAAATATAGATAAGAACGTTTATTATAAATGAAACTTTTCTTTTATTTATTAAATAAATAAAATATTTATATTTAATAAATAACAAAAATTTTATAAACAAAAACTATCATACGTCATTTACACAAAGAAACAAAATCTAAAAATAACTTGTGACTCTCTCTCTTGAGAATTTTACATAAAGAAACAAAAAAAAAAAAAAAAAAAAAAAAATGTATTTGCTTGTCACATGCGTTCTGCAGATTTTATATAAAATGCGTTTAATGAAAAACGAGATGTTAACGTTCCAACGCCAGTAATACAAAGTTCTGGAATAAACGAGCGACAATTATAAACGGAAATTCCAGCGAAAAACAACGAAACGTCGCTTGTATTAAACATGCAAACATGCAGAAAATAAAAAGGGATAAACGACATATGGATACACAATTAGAAACAAGATAAACAGCTATGTGTACAGAACGGACCAGGATAATACACAAATAACAAAACTACAATCACATTTGATCATCGTCTCTCAAAAAGCAAAGAAAAGAAAAAAAACCTTTCGACCGTGAAACATGTTTGTAAAATTTTAATTTTTTTTTTGCATTAAAAATCCTTTTAATTACACAAAACTCAAAAAATTTACAATCGAAAAATCAACTTCAACATAATTTAACACTTTGTTATGAAGAATTATTTTCAGCGACGGTAAAAATTGCATCTAATAAAGCGTTGACAAATCGTACCGGCTTTATAAATAAATTTAAAAAAAAAATATTTATCTTGTATAATTAATCAATTAGCGTTTGGTTTGGTTTTTTTTTTCTTTTTTTTTTGATTGAAAGGTAGCAATAAATCTGTTACACCAAAAAAAAAAAAAAACACTTGATCATAATAAAGAAAGAAGAAAATAAATCGAAGACTACGATGATGATGATTTTTTTTTTTCATGTTAAATTAGCTGTTAAATAAATTATTAGCCGACAGCGAATAAGCATCATCATGACAATGAAAAACAGACAACAAAATTATTAATAAAATAAATAACGTGTTTCGGTTAATAAATAGTTTCTTTTTTTTTTTTCGTTTTTCTTTTTCTTAAACAGGTAATAAAACAATGAAAAAAAAAATAAAAATTTAATTTAACTTGCTACACTTGTCTCTCATATTTTATAATTATCTTGATACACACAATTAACATAAAACTTAACTAAGTAAATAGTAAAATTAGCAACCAAAAAAAAAATCATCATCATCATCATCATCACCATATTGTACGCCCCCAAGTTTGTCATTAAAAATAATAAAAAATATCAATATTCATTTAATAAAATTAATTTCTTTCAAACGCAAAATTATACCACTTAATTATGTGGGTGTTGATGTTGTAGCAGTGTTTTTTAACCTATTTACTGCGTAACAATATTGTTCCGGAAATAAATTGCAGGTGTCACACGAAATACTACGTCATAAAAGTAATTACATTCGACAGAGAGTAAACAATTTTTAAAATAGTTCCACGAAAAATAAAACTTTAAAACAGCACCGATGTGAACAGTGGAGCTTTTTTTTTTTCTTTCTTTCAAAACTGTAAGCCAGACAACGAAATCGTTTTTTTTTTTTTTTTGTTTAAATATTTTTCAATTCATAGATCGATAATTATCGGTAAATAAAGGAAAAAAAAAAAAAAATTCAATGTTAATACAAAGTTGATAAGTGATGGAAACAAATAATATAAAGTAAAGTAACACGCTTAAAACTAAGTTAAAAAAAAAAACGAAGCAAACAGAAATCGATTAACAAGTATAAAAAAATAAAAAAAAAAAAATTCCCTAGTCACACGTTAACTAATTTATTTTCCAATACTGATAAAAAATATTTTTTTTTTTTAATTATTTCCTTAAAAATACCCAAAACAAAAAATTCTCAACCTTAATTAAGCCAGGTTTTTTCGCTTTTTCGTTTTTTTTTTTTAAAGTAAATTAAACATCCAATTCCCATACCAAGGAAAAAATTATTTTATCTAACATAAAACTAAAAACTAAAAAAAAAAAAAATTATTTAAATTAGGTTAACTCATGATTATAATTTAATTTAATTTAATTTAATTTAATTAAATTAAATGGAAATAATAATAAAACGTTTGAAGTTTGATGTGTGCGTTTTTTTTTTTTTTTATTATTATTCCCTAATTATTATTATGAAAATATTCACTATTGTCGGTTTGTGTGTTATTTTTGAAGAACCAAATTATTATAAATTTGTTAAACCACAATAAAAAGGAAAAAAAAAATAAAAAGCCATAATTTAAGTCAGAAAAACGTGTTTAAAAAAAAAAAGAAAAAACTGTTGAATGGTTCGATGAATATTAAAATTTTTTCGTTAATTTTTCATTTCATTACACGATTGTTGTTCAACGAAATAAATAAATAACCCAAAACCCATAAAAAACAATTAATTAATAAAAAGGAATAATTAACATACAAAAAAACAAAAAAAAATTTTTTTAATTTTTACTCACCAATTTAATTTAGATTACAAGAAAGAACGAATTTCATCACCTTTGTTCATTATTTCTTCATCATAGCTGTCTTTTAATTAATTTACACTTTTTAATTTTATTTCAGTTCATTTATTATGCATAAGTCCCTTAAAAGCAGTGTTTTTTTTTTTTTTTTTTTTTTTTTTGAAAAACATTTCTGAAAACAGAAAAAAATTACTTTGCAAAAACCACTGACTTTTTTTTTTTCTCTGGTTGATTTTTCACTTTTTTATTTAACTAATTGTTCTTGCCTTGTGATTTTACCGGTGAAAATCGGTTATGCTAATTTCTTAAACAAACAACACATCACATTACTTAAGTTTTTTTTTCTTTTTTTTTCTTTGTGTATTTTCTAATAATTCAAATCACAAATGAATTTAATTTAATCACAGATTTTTTTTTCTCTATATCGCAGGATATCACATTTAGTTCTTTAATAAAAATAGTGATGGAAATAAAATTTGTTATCTAGAAGTTATAAACACTATAAATAACTTGTATCCTCTTCAGTGTTTTCTTAATTTAAAATATATGATCACAGATTTAATTTATCACCAAAAATATTCAGTTTATAAAATATCATAAAAATTCACTTTGAATAACTTAAATAAATAAATGTACAACCGAACTGAACAACAATCCACGTTGAAATGAACTTCTAATTTAACATTTACAATATCAAAAGTGATATCGAAATTATTTTTATTATTATTATTATTAAACAGAAAGGCAAATAGAAGAAGAAAAAGAAGAAGTAGAAGTAGTAGAAAATGAAATAAAAGCTCGATTCTACCATCCGTTCCGTCCAGTACACCCATAATTTTAGGTATGTTTTTTAATTTATATTTTCGAGAGATTGTTCAAATCGGATATGTTCCCTCCGCAATGTTTAACACATATCTAGAACACTTTGATTGTATTCTGGTCTATTCTGTTCCGTTCCATTTTGCTATTCATACAAATTTTACTGTGTGCACAACACACGTATGTATTGTGTTAACGTAATATGGTAGCCGCATATGATACAGTAGTAGTAACTGACTTTGGTATTTGGATATTTTTTTTTTATTTAAGCGAAAATAGCACAGCATGATAAAAAAAAAATATTTTTTTTTTTTTTTTATTAGTACATGATTATAATCAGGGAATAAAAATATTTTTTTATTAATTTATATGGAGTGGTGGAGTAATTTTAGTAAGAAATGAAAAAAAGCAGCCAAACTATATCGCGTTGCATCCATGAAACCACTGCTAAAGCTTTATTATTGTATTGTAAAAGTACAACGTACACATTTATATAAATATTTTCCCCATTTGTTATAATAATAATAATAATTATTATTATTATTATTATTATTACGAAAACAAATACTATTAAATACATTTTTTTTTTTTTTTATTATTTTTAATGTTGCTTGGCGGATGACGATTGTCGACTACACTGCTTTATAGAAGTCTACGGTGCAATAGCCGGATAAATCATACTAACACATCAAAGACTTTACATTTTTTTTTGCACAAAATTTTTAATACATTTACGTAATGCTTTTAGGAATATTTGTGTAAAGCTTCTTTATATTTTGTTTTTAATTCACAAATAAAGTGACTTAGCAAAATGTTAAAAGAGAAAAAAAAATCATTTTTTTTTCTGTTATTTGTTAATTAAAAATAAAGCTTTACTAATTAAATACAAAAAAATTAATTAATTAATTGATTAAGGTAACAAACTAACAACAAAGTGACAGAATTTATGCTAGACACAAAACCAATAAATAATTTAATTTTTTATTTATTTATTAAAATAATTAATTAAAAATTTTAAATTATTATTATTATTTTTTTTTTTTTTGATAATAATAATTTATTCAATAAATAATAAAAAAAAAATAAAAAAAAAAAAAATGTATAAAGTAAACATCCGGTAAAACATAAATAAAAATAAATTCCGTTATCAAATAATGTTACCCAAGTAAATCAGACTAATTTAATTAAATGACGATATTTCTATGTTGTAGAAGCATAATAAAAAAAAAAAAAAAAAAAAAAAAATTTTTTATTATTTTACCTCGAGCGTGTGTTAGAAACAGCGAATTCCTTCTTAGAAAATAAAAACTTCGTATGAGTGATATTTACTTAAAAAACGTTTAAAAATAAAAATGATGACGAATCAATTGGAATTTTTCTTTATTATTATTATTTTTTTTTAATTATTTAATCTCTTATGTCTTAATAGATCTTGTCTCGCTCCTTTTGTCACATTTTTTTGTTTTGTTTTGTTTTGTTATTTCAAAAAACCGAATTTAAAGTAAAACCATGCGATTTGAAATAGAAAAATTCGTTTAAAATTTTTGTTAAGATAATTAACGAATAAATTATGATAAACGAACTGACTTAGCAAAGTCAGAAGAAATAAAATAAAAACAAACAAAGCAGAATTGACTTAATTTAAGTGTAAAATAGAAATTGACAGATGTTTGCTGTTACTTAGTAATCCCCGATTGAAATATACATTCAATGGTTTTCAGTGAATTAAGTTACTTTGGTTTCTAAACGACTTAATACCGGAATATTTATTTATTTAATCAGGTGTATGGAATTTAAACCTTTTTTTATAAAACAAAGTACGGCTACACGCTTTTTATGCTGTTTTTATGGTTTGTTTTAGACTTTTTTGCGACACTAAATCACTGAATTAATTCCTTCGAAATACACTACTGCTTTACGCCCTAAAATTAAATTTACATAGACTGGTAATCGGGTTGGTGCCTTTTTACATTAGCATAAAATTTTAAATACTAATATTATCGGAATGTAAAATACAAATCACACCGAATGTATGTTATTGTGAAACGTGAATTTAATTAACAGCTTAAGTCATCTAATTTGTTTGATGTTAAGTGTAGTTCGCTGTTATCCACATATATGTAGTTAAGCCATCCCTGGAAATATAGCAACAACTCTATTAAAAATATTTAACCAAAACATTGATATTTTTAAGAAAAATTATTTTTATGAAATTTTTCTATTTTAAGCATTTCGCGCACTTTTTTTTTTTATGTTTCGTATATACATATATTTCTTATAGATTTTTAATTCACTGATAACAAATACAATAAATGAAAAACATGTACATGTATTAAAAAAAAAAAAAAAAAAACACACATATTTCTCTTTTTTTTTTATTATTTTAATTACTGTATGTAATGTTATAATTATTATCGCGATACAAATCGTTAAATCGTGTGACGATATTTGAGCGACGAATTTTTTTTTGACTGTTTAAATAATTTTTTTTTGTTTGTTTTTAAATTAAATTAAAATAACATGAAAATATATATAAAAAAAAAAAATTATTTCTATATATACATAAATTCAGGTTGTTATAAATTTTATTTATTTAATAAAATTCGTGCAAAATAAAAAAAAAAAAAAAAATGATGTTTGACAATGGCAATTAATAAAAACCGAATTAAATGATAAAGGTATGGAAAAAAATAAAACATCAATAAACAAAGAAAGAGAAAAAATCATAAAAATTTGCATAAATATGACAGAAAACAATGTGTTTAAAGCATAAATAAATAAATTATAAAAATAAACATACCGTAAAAGACAAGTGGTAGGAAGTCTTTGCTAATGATTAACACCTTAAACATTTTTTAAAAAATTTTTTTTTTCATAATTGATGCAAAATGGACGTTGGTAAAATCGTTTGTTATAGATGGATAAAAACAACATGGAAGATTTTTAAAATTAGGGTCATAGCCCAGGTTATTTTACAAAAAAATACTTTAAGGGTTCAGCAAATTTCAAAACAATAGCAACAAGCAAATAAGTAAAAAGTAAAAAAAAAAATATACGAGGTGGATAGTTATGATGATGATTGCATGTCATAAACGCATTTTGGTTGGCTGAATCTTTCAAATAAAAATACAAAAAAAAATTTTTAAACTTCTTTTAATCACCATACTGCATTAAACAAACAATTATCATAATATATAGATACGTATAAATACATATGTGTTAAATGTGTGTACAAAAGTTTATTATAGTTCCAAGTCAATGGTCTTCTTCCCTGCCATTATTATTAAGGTAGAAAAATAAATAAAAATAAAAATAATAATAAATAACAAAATAACACGCAAAAAGGCGAAATTATATTGCAAAACTTAAAGACCATTTATTAATTCGTTTGTTTTGTCTTTAAACATATTTTTTTGTGTTTTTTGTGTTTTTTGTTATTTAATGCTTGAAAAATAGTGTGTGAGGGTGATACTTGGTATGTTAATAATAATAGTAATATTAAATGGGTTGTAACTTTTACATATTTACATAAACGTTAACGTATCATTCGGTGGAAATTATCTTTTCTTTCCATTTTTTTTTCTTTTTTTATTATTATTAGCACAACCTGCTAAAATTTTTTATTTATTTATTTCAACGCATTGTTAAACTTTAAAGCCATTATCATTTATCTTCAAAAAAAAAAAAAAAAAAATACACTTCTTCGTTTTTAAAATTAATTTGATTGGGAAAACATAAACAGTACCGGGCCTTAGTGTATGTGAGGCTTGTGGAAAGGAAGAAGAATTTTTTGTTATGACAGTTGGAGCAAATGCTATTGTGTGTAAGAGTTTTGAAAAGGATTAGCTACAGAAATGACGATAACACAACTTATAAAACCAAATGATATGCATTTAATAGTAAGTAATAATCCTCAACGTTGTGCTTTTAAATCCCCTTCTGAACTAAAGATAAGTTATTCGTTTTTAAGGATACTTTTATGTTCGTTAAAGTTTTAATATTTTTTTTTTTTTTGTACATATAATTATGCTGCTACTTCTACTGTTGCTGGTTAATTTTATTTATTATTTATGCTCACTTACTATTAAGTAATTTTTCTTTCTTAAACAATTATATATGATCATAACTCCGCAACGAATATGGACATTTATTACTTTTAATTATTTGTAACAACAACAAAAAAAAAAAAAAAATGGAGCTTAACCAAGATTATTAAAAAAAAGGGCGTTTTCTTGCAAAAATCAGCATAAATTATATAAAAATAATTAAATATACTTGTTATTCCATTACTATAGAAAATAAAAAAAAAAAAAAAAAAAACAAATTAATAATATTTTTTATCAATAATATTAAGTAGAAAAATCAATTATCAACTGAATATTATAACGAATAAAAATTTATTAATCAGAAATAGAAAGAAATATCAATCGAGAAATGTGAATTATTATTGTTACAACGAGTACATTTATACCGTTTCCTAGGATACGAATGTACCAATTAGGGTACATTGCCTTTTATCCACATTCATATACGTTTATAAACTATAAACTTTTAAACCTTAACATTATGTTTATTTGGCTGCAATATGCATTTTATTTTATTTTCAACTTTACCAATACACCAAAAAACACAAAAAAAAAAATCAACCACCATTTACTCCCAACAACAACAACAACAAAAAAGCCAAAACAAAAAAAAAAAAAATTTTATTTATTGAAAATTTTGTGTAAATCTGTCTAGTCTAGTCGTTTTGTGTGTTGTGTATTGTCTAGTCTAGTTTCGTTTCATTTCGTTGTTTTTTCTTTTTTTACACATTGATACCAGATATATAATCGTTATATACTTTAAGTATATAAATATAAAATATAACATTTTATGCCCAAAGGGGATGCCCAAATTGTCTCTCTTTCACAATATACTATATATATATATATTTTTTCTATTGTTTATTTAATAAATGTGAGTTAGCTACATTATTTCAATAAATACGAGTTCATTGCCCAAATTCAATCTTTATTATTAAACCAACACAACGTTATACGTTCCATATAAAGTAAACATAATTTTCATCGCAAATTTTTTATTTTTTTTTTGTTTGATAGGAACGCACCAAAAAAAAAGCTTTACAAAACATACCGAAAAAATCGTTCTTAATAAAGCCATCAACATCGAAACAACAAGTTAAAGTAAAAATTTTACCACGTAAACCATTTTACCTGTCACATAAAAGAAAAAAAAAAAATCAGTAACCCCCTCGAAAAAAAAAAGCAGCATAAAATCTCTAATAAACTGTAATGAAGCACCGTAAAAAAAAAAAGAATTTCTTTTTTTTTTTTTTTATTACCACCCTTGAACACAGTCAGTAACCGACGAATGAACGGATTACATGAGAAAAAAAAAAAAAAACCGAAGTATCATCCGCCACAAGTTTTGTTCTTTCTCAATTTATTGCTGTCAACTCGTAAAATTTTTGGTTTTAATTTTATTTTTGTCTGGTTTATCCAGTCACCCACCACCCAATTTTCATTTAACTCCAAAATTAACCCTACTTTTGTCTGCTTATTTTATTTAATAATAAAAAAAAAAAAAAAATTATAATTTTTTTTGTTGTTAGCGAAATTATTTGCAAAAAAAAAAAAAAAAAAATTCTTCTAATTTGTGCTTTATGCTCTATTTAATAATTTTTTTTTTTTTTTTGTTCATTTCACAAAAACCGTTTTATTTATTATTTTAACAGTTAATAGAAAGAAAGAAAGAAAGAGAAATATTATTAATATTTTGTAATAATTAATAAATGAGTTTAAATATTTATTAACGTTACAATTTGAAAAATAAATAATAATAATAATAATAATAATTAATTGTGCTTTACCAAACAAGGTATAAAACTGTGCTGTGTAATGATACAGGTAAATAACATTGATTACGATATACAATATATATATTCTTCTATTAAATTGTATTATAATGAAATTATTTGGATAAAGCTTTCTTATTTGACCTTAATTTTTATTATCTTGCATTAAGTCATTAATTTTTATTAAAACAGATTTTTTTAAAAAGAAAAAAGAGAAAAGAAAATACATTGAGAAGGTTAAATAAGTTATTAACCAAAGGTGTTTAGCTGTCTCGATATATTTACATTTATGGATTATCAGGATTATTATTGTGAATCATTTTTCAACGCTTGAAGCAAATTACTTATTAATTTCCGATATCCTGTATTTCAAAAAGTTTCAGCTACGGAAGTGTACAAATATTCTGATTAAGAATTAGAGGATCAACACTAGAATTTATTGTGTTTATAGTTTAATGGTTTTGTGTTCTAAATAAATCTAAGTCTTTTACACCATGACTTTGACTGAATCCTTTTTTTTAAAGAATATTTCCATTAAACGATAACATCCTTAGCATGCCATTCACATCTCATATTATTACTAAAAACTTATGCATTGTCGATGTATCATGTTTAATATTAATTAATAACTTTTGAAAACCTTAGCAAACATTCATATTTACCAAATTGTTCCGCTAGCCAACATCATACAGGTAAACTATTAAACCAAACAAGTAAACTATTAATCAAATAATTGTAAGCAATGTACTTAAATGTACTCACAATTTAAAATTAACATTAATTAAAAAAAAAAATTATAAGAGAATCATCGTCATATCTTATTGAAGTGATTTATGTCATATTTTACACCACAATTATTCTTCCATCTTTTTATAACAAAAACAAAAACAAAAAAAAAAAATGCTTCATTTCCAGCACTTTATTTAATATTATTATGTTACGGCAATAAAATGGTTTAAACATTAAAAACCATTGAATTTAATCATAAAAGAATTATTAATATTTTATTTTTTTAAAGTTTATTATGTGATGTAATGTAATTAAATTTAAATATAATAATGAAAAAAAAAAAAAAAAAAAAATTAAATTTATTGTTCCGGTTCTCGAAGAAGCAAACTTTAATCTAAAAAAAAAAATGTATTTTAATTGAAAACATAGTTAATTAAAATCATATTGTCTGCATTGTTATAAATATATAATAAATGTGTACTAAACACAGGTGAATAATAAAAAATTATTTCCAAACGTTACACACAAACGGTTTTTCAATTCTTTAATTTGTTTGTTTGCGAATTTTATATTGGGTGAGCATTATTTTGGGGACGCCTTAAGCATTTTTATTGAATTCAGACGTTGCTAATTATGTCATTATCCTTTTTTTTTTTCATCTTTTTTTTAAATAAATGTGTTTTTCATTTAATTTATATTAAAGGGTCGCCGAATGTAAAGCGTTAGTAATTTGAATAGTTTAGGTCGATGCGGAATAAACACAAAATGCCAACAGCATAATGGACAAACAGTTTCATTTGTTCTCCACATTTTAACCAAGTTCCCGGACATTTTGTTTTACAGCAAAAAAAAAAAAAAAAAAAAAAAAAACGGTTCGGAATAAAGCTTTTGTAATCGAAACATTTTTCCCAATTAAACCATGGAACAACTGGCAGATCGATCAAAGTAATTTTTGTTTGTATATTTATCATTCATATCAGCATCATGATATGCTTTTCAAAGTCACAACAAAGTAATTTTCCGTACCAAAAAAAGTTAACTGTCAAGCATAAATTAAATTGACAAAACTCCTGATCGTTATTTAAAGACATGAATGGATCTATCCAACCAGATGGATAGAATATTTCGCTGCAGGTAATAACCCTAATAATGTTTTGTAATAATAATAATATTTGACGTAATACTACCAGTTTATATGTATATCCTTTAAAATAGTTTCCTTAACATTATATAACCTGTTAATAGGTTTAACACTAACAAAAAAGAAAGATTTTTTTTATGTTTAATTACATTAACTATTTGCATAATTTATTAAAAGCGATAATAGAATTTTTTATTTTTTTGTAAATTGGCACGTTGCAGTTATTTTTATACTTGTGAAATGATTTTTTTTTCTATTATAGCGATGTATTTCCAATGATTTTATTTATTTATTTATTTATTTGTTTTTTTTTTTTTTGATGATGATGCGAAACAAGCAATGACCTTTGAACTCTTCAGCAGATTTTTTTTTTTTTTAATGTTTTTTTTTTATGCTTTTTTATTTTTATGACATTCCGGCTAGCCGTGCGCGCGCATCATCAACATCATCATGTGCTACAGACAATAACATAAAATGAAATAAAACTTAACGATAAATGTTGAATAAATATATATATATATATATGTATGTTGGACAAGAAAATACGATGCTTTATTATTATTATTATTTATTTATTTATTTTCTTCAAATTCTACAGGACAAACAGGCAGATGAGACTGAATCTGTATTATTTTTATATGCTTTTGTCTGATAAACAACAAGAATATTGAAAAAAAGAAAGAATAAAACGATCTGAACAGACATAAACTTATAAAATATTAAATTTTCTTTTTTTTTTTTATTACTATTGTTATGCATAATTCCGACGCGATTCTCATCACTAAGAAAACGTGAATTGAATTGCATATTTATCTTCTTCATTTACAAAAAGTAAAAACGAAAAAAAAAAAAAATTATATTTTGAATTTGATGCAATTTCATTGTCGTTTTTCTCCATGTAGTTAAGTTATGTTAGCAAGAGAACAGCCACTGTTGCTGAGGATAATTTTTACTTTTTTTTTTTTCTACTATACATGAAACAATGACAACCTTTACATTACATTGTATTTATAAATATTTTTAATATGATTATATATGCTTGCGTTTTAACGATACCGCCCAATTTTTATAAAGTGTTTGTCCTTAAGGTAAAATTACTACATCGTAATATAATTATTTACCTTTATTTGCTATAAATGGTTTTATTTTTCTATATCCTGATATATATTTTTTATCCAGACAAATATATTTATATACACTTTGGATTTATTTCTTTTATCTTTTAATGCGTTTTAATAAGATAAAAATAATATAAAATTAATATCGTTGGTAATATCACCTTTACACAACTCCGTTTCCTTTTTTTTTTATGAGTTTTATTATTATTATTATTGTTATTGGCAGAACGACTTTTTAATAAATTAATAAATTTTTATTTCTATGATATCATCACCATATAATTATTTCAAAAAAAAAAAAAAAAAATTGTGATTTTAAGGTCAATTAACACCTTCACTTAAGATTACAGAAAAACATTCATTGTGCATCAATAATAATTTTCTTTATTTTTGTGTAAAGGGATTTAACTGACTTGTTGCTAGAGAATTTATTTTTTGTACAAACAACTTGTTAAACTAAACTTAAAAACTAATCCATTTATAGCTTATGGTCGGTATTTGATTACAACAATTCGTTTAATCAATTTGGCGTTTTTTTGCAAATCTTAGCTTCGTCTACTTAATTATATTTCTAGACGAAGGCTGTGTCTGTGTCTTTATAAGAACTTTGGTAAAGAATAAAAGTTTTTAAAAAAAAATTGTGTCTAGATTCAATAATACAGTAAGATCTCGAATTGTGGGTTCCGGTATTCGTAAAATCATTCCTGAAGCTGTGCACAGTTAAATAATCAAATCGCCAAAATCTTATTTTAAAGCAACACAGCGAATTTAAAAGCTTAATGGATTACGACTACATTTTTTAAAAGAATTATCCTTGTAACACAAGGTTTCACTGTAGTTTGAAATGACTTAAACCTGCCAATTTATGTTGTGACCAATAAACCCTTTTTCTTATTAATACAAAAAATAAAAACGAAATGAAAGAATTGTTATAAGAGAAAACACAAAACGAGAGAATTTAAAATAAAAAAATAAAAAACAGAAAAAATTCTATTCTGTAAAAATAATATCAGAGTAAAGGAATGTTAAGAATTTTAATGTCTAGTCTCTATGAATGCAGAAAGATTAAAACGTGCAAAACAAGAAAAATATAGAAAATATATATGTATATACATATATGTGATAAGTGGCTTAACCAGTTATGCTAAATGCTGGTATGCAAGAGTGAAACAATGATGATAATGTGAATTATTTAATGCAGATTATAAATATTGAATGAATTCACTTGGCTTACTTGCTAGTATTTATTTATCTAGTCTAGTTTTATTCAACATAAATATTCAATAATTTATATTATTTATTAACGCGTTTACCCAGATTTTATAAATCTAGTTAATTTTTTATGTCAACATATTAATAAAAAAAAAAAAAATAATAAAAAAAACATAAATGACATCAGCAATTCAATTCATTAAACAAATCTTTTTTTTTTTGTATTATTTATCTACAAAGGCGTCCCTAGAACTCTTACAGAACTTGACTAATAAAAAAATCGATCTTGCGATCCAGGTTGCCATCTAACTTGCTATCCATCTAACTATCGAACATTCCAGGCAAACTTGCTATCCAAACTTACTATCGTATTAACCAGACAACTTTCTATCCACCTTAAAATCCTTAATTATAAAAGTTCCAAACTATACACCATAATCATTACAGAATATAAAAAACTTAACAAAACAACAAGAAATGTGCTAAGTATGTAACTTAAGCCACAAATATAACATGAATATGAACTAAATATATTGTTACCAACCAAATCTAAAAACAATTATTGAATTGTTGATTTGAAAATTTTCAATATAAAACCGGAGAGTGAATACATTATATAATCATCGCCCACATAAAACATAAATAAAGTTTATTAAATTTTGATTGTTTTTTTTTTCGAAAGGTCATCCATGAAGGCTTATCTTCGGTTTTATCAAATGAATTTTTTTTTTCCTTTTTCTACCCTTAAAAACAGATGGGTGGGTGTTGATATTTATTTTTACAAAATTTTTCTCTATTTCTAAATCACGTCAAATCAATCAAGTTTTCGATAAGTTTTTTTTTTTTTTTCGCAAAATATTTTTCTACACAACCACCTGAGAGAAATACCAATAATAATACAAAACAACCGGTAAATGGACTGTTGCTTCAGGTTTCTATCATTATTTTTATTATTATTATTTATTTCTTGTAATTTTATCTTTATATACTTGTCTAATTGGAGTTAATAAAGGTAATAAATAATAATAATAATAAAAAAAAAAAAATAAAAGAATTATTAACAATAAAAGAAAAATGTTTTCATTAAAGTTTCTTGTTTAAAATTTATTTCCCTTTTTTTTTTCTCCTCTTTTTCTTCTTATTCTTCTTCTGCACAATAATAAGAAAATTAAAAAATTCTTCTAATTGGTCAGATATTATTAAAAAAAAAAAAAAAAAAAAAAAAAAACCAATAAATGTCGAATATGTAGAAAAATTTGTACGCGAACGCAACGGTTATGTTTATTAACCAAAAAATTCAATGAGTTTTTTTTTTATGAATGAATGATAAAAAATAAAAATTTTTGTTAATACCAAAAATCAGAATCCAAATCGGCCCGTGTATGGCATTAAATTTTTTTTTTTTTTTAATTAAATAAAATTAATAAATTAATTTAAAAAAAAAAAACAAATTTATATAACAAAATTTTTATGTTTTCACGCTTCATGACTTTTATTAATTATTTTCGATGAAAAAGTATCTGGTTCAGGTTTTTTATTTTTTTTTTTATAATTAAATGAAGACAAACGCGAAAGACAATAAATATTTTATCAAAAAACCGTAATTTGATGGTATTTGGTTGTGGAAATTAGAGAGTTTTTGTTAGAATAAAATATCCAAGGATATTTACAGGGAAAATAAATAGTCATAATTGACAGAAAATGTATTGGAAACAAAGTAAAAATTATGACAAACCAATTTGTATTTATTTGTTATAATGAGTTATTTACTTTGTCTGGCTCATTGGCTATAAAATTGATGTTTTTTTTCTTTTTGATTGTTCAAGTCGATCTTGTTTAATTTTTTTACTTTTTTTATATCAAAAACATGTGGAGTTAATAAAAATGATTTTATCAACACATCCTATCAATTTAGATTAAATTTTGAATTTTTTATTGATTTAATGACATATAAAATGTCTTTATTGTTCATAATAAATACAGGTACATTCGAGCTTTATTCGTAATCTTTGTCGTCGTCTTATTATAATATTTGCGTTGTTGATTGTTAAAAACAGATAAAGAATATTATTAATAAAAAAAAAAAAAAAAGAATAAAATACAGAAGCAAAATTTAAAAGAAAAATACGCGGAAAAAAAAATTTTAATTAAAAATCTGCATTTTCGTTTGTTGATTTTATTTTTGTTAGGTTTGTAAGGGACCACACCTTATGACCACCAAAGACGCTTTTCTGTTCTGTTTCTTTACATATTAATTTTTATTATTACTTAATACAAATGTTTCGGTAGTAATAATTTGCATAATTAATAAGGAGAATTTGATTTGAAAACAGCAGGAGGATTTAATTGTTGTGAAATTTTTTTTTATTTTTATTAAATTTAATAGTTAACCCGACGTAAGCATAAATAAATTAAATTTATTTATACGATGTCATAATAAATAATAATTTTAAACGATTATTTGTTAATCACTAATTGTGATAAGATTATTTGTAAGGATTGATTAAACATGCAAATACCATTTAAACGTAATAAATGTTGCTTTAAAGCTTAATGTAGCTCTTTTGTATTTTTTATGTTTGAATAATTATATGTGGTTTAAGTTGGATAAATTATCACAGCAGTTGGTCTTCGATATGCTCGTTCTATTACTTGTTGTTATTACCATAATTATTATTAATGTTAATATTAAAAAATAGATCACAATAACAACACAAAAAACGTACCGATATTGATTTTAAACGTTGATATGTAATTAAATTTCGTTTGCGTTTTAAATTGAATAATTTGATTGCAATGATAGCCAGAAGTGTTATGGTTATTGTTTTGTAAAAGTATCTATTATTAATCTGAAGTTTATCTGAATTGCCTTTCAAATTCTATTTATAAAAGCGCAATAGACTCACTTATATTTTATTTTATAATGCAACGAATTATTAATAATTTAAATGACAGTAAATCGATAAAATCTCATCTCATTTTACTTAAAGCATGGTACAAAAATAAAAACAAAACGTTACGTCACATAAAAAAGTTATTTTAAGAGTGATTTTCTCGTTATTTTTAATTTCAATAAAATTATTTAATCTAAGTAAAATGTATTAAAAAAAAAATATAAAAACATTTTCTACCCCTGATAAATATTATTTATTTGCAAAATAAACACAAACAGACACTATAAATAAATAATTAAATAATACTAAAAACAATAAGCGTTATTTCATTATTATTAACGTGATAATAACGTTATTATCTCTCGTTATATAATTATTAAATAAAAATCTAGAATAATTTTGTTACTAAATTAATTAAATAAATGTCAATCATCATAATTGTTTTATATAATTTTTTTTTTTTTTTTACATTTTATATTTAAATTAATTTTTTTTTTTATAATAAAACTAATGACTAAAAAGGTATTATTTAACATAATTAATAACGTTCTTGTTATTGGTATAATGGAACCAGTTTAATAAAAATATGTAAACAGTGATTTTAATTTAATTATTAACAAACAAAACAAAAAAAAAAGGTTAAACATCTATATACTATAAAATGTAATAATTAATTAATTAATAAAGAAATGAAAAGAATGATAAATACCGGTATCCAAGATAACAGATAAACTGCACGTAAATAATAAAATTCCTTAAATAAAACACTGCTCTTGGGTTAATTGTAATTATATATATGAGGTGAATATTTCAACATATTTATTCAACTACTGTTATTTTTGGGATAAATTTATTTATTTATTTTTTGGTTATTTTGACACCGGTGCAAATGGTAGCAACAATCAAATGAAAAAACCAATAACAAGAAATAAATAAAGAAGATGTATAACAATGAATTATATATGCAAATGATTAATGAAACAAAGGATATATGCAATGCATATAATCAAACTTACGCAATTTTACATTTATATTTACATTATTATCTTTTCGTTATTTTCATTATCGTTTTGTTTGCTGCACTTTATAAAAGCTAAGTCATCAATCAAGTGAAAATATAAAAGAGTATTTAACATAAATGTGAAGAAAAAAGAAAAAAAAATACAACAACAGAAATGTGCATATAAATAATAGCAGCAGCAGTAACAGCAACAACAATAACAACAAGAATCAGCGCGAACAAAACAGTAACAACGAAATATATAAACTAAAATTAAAGAAAGGAATTTATCAACATCAGCAAATTGTCGCCTTTTATAATTTATTAACAAAACAAAAAATTGTTTTGGCATTTTCCATTTGTTTTTTTTTTGCAAGGTTTTTGCTTTTTTTTTATTTGCTTCACTCTGTATGTGTGCTTGCGCTTTTTTTTATTTTTGTTAAATATTTTATTTAATGTGTCAAACAAATTTAATAAAAAAAAAATGTTTTCTTCTTTATTTTCCTTGAGTAAAAATTAATTAAATAATAAAATAGAACAACGACGTGAAGTCACAGAAAAAAATTATTATTATTTTTTTTTTTTGTTTATGTTGAATAATTTTGTCATAAACTTTGTTTCGGTCGATAGCATTAAAGTTTTCTAATCATTTATGATTGCAAAAAAAAAAATAATTTTTTTGTTTCTTCTTTTTTTTGCAACCAAAATTGTCTTCAACAGCTGACTGATTTTTTAATATTAATACATAACAATTTTTTTTTTTTTTTTTTTTCGGTTTCTCCGTGTATTGTGTGAAAATAATTTGGTTGTTGCTCATTTACCATCCATGACTCATTATTAAGAGTAAAAATTAACGAAAAATTTTTTTTTTATAAATTAAGATTCGTTTAATGTTTTTTTTTTTTTTGTTTTATTAAGTTTTGTGGTATTTGTTGATTAAATACAGTGAAAATGGTTAGATGATGAATTTTTTTTTATATAGAAACGAGGTCGTGATTTAGTTCTCGGTCATTGTGCTTTCGCTTATTTATTTTAGCAAAATTAAATATATTTTTTTTTTTTTGGTTTAAAACAAAGGATATAAGTCAGTTTAAAATTCATTCATTAATTTTCATGTTGCAGTGAATCTTGAATTATTATTATTTTAATTTTTATTTTTATTTAAGATATCAATCTTGGTAAATTTATTTAATCATTTCCGGATGTTTGGATTGTTTTAAACAAATTATTTAATTTATAATTAATTAACTGCTTCACATAGTGCTTTTTAATTGTTGTTTACCACTGGACAAAAGCTAACCAATTATGATGAGAAATTTGGTGAAACTTTGTGGATGTATAGATTCGTTGATGATTCGTTACACTTTTCTAAAGATATTCGAACTTCTAAATGAAGATACCAAAGATAAAAATGTAATTATTAAATAAGTAATTAAAATTAGGTTAAATATATATTGGATATCCTGTTACCTGTTTGATTAATTCATTATAATTTGAGGTAATCAATAAATTTTATTTATTTTTTTTTTTATTACAATAGCAGCAAACTTGGGCAAAACCGGTGAGACTTTGATGAATTTTTTTGTTACCTTAAAAATTCAATTTACCTTGTGCATCATAAAATTGAAATGAAGTTGAAAAGTAATCAATAAATGACAAATTTTTTATAACTGGACATTGTCATCACTGACTATCGTCACCGATATTTTCAATAAATTATAACCAGTCGCTTCTTCCTTTGTTATAAAGAAATTAAATAAAATTAAAACCGTGCAACGATTATTATACAAAAAATAATTTTCCTAGAACTCGATTAAGCATAATTAAAGCTAATAATAATAAAAGAAAAAAAAAAAAAAAGAAAAATAATGTGTCAGTCTGATCGATGATCGCGTTGCATAAAAAAAAAAAAAAAAAAGCACAAATACAAAGCAAGAGAAAAAAAACGACGCAAAATCAGTTAATTTGAAAGACGAAGAATAAATATATTTTTTTTTGTTTGTTTTTTGTTTTACATCAACATGACTGAATTTGGACTCGACTTTGTTCCACAGTTACCATTTAAATAAATTTTTTATTTTTATTAAATCAAATAAAATAAAAATGTCGAAAGAAACCAAAAAATTTATTAATAATTTCGCCCACCAACGCAACGCGACTTTATGTCTGTGAAATGTTTTCGTTTTTTTTTTTTTAACATTTTTGTGACGTTGCCTGCTCATCTTCGATTATATTTATAAAAAAGAAAAAAAAAAAACGAATTAAGAATAAAGAAGGAAACAAAGCACTGAAATGTCTACCAAATTTGGTAAAAAATTTTTTTTGATGTTGATACAGAAGCACAACCAACAAACCAAAAAAATATTTTTCTTTTTTTTTTGTTAATTTGCTAAAATCGCAATACAATTGTTTAGCTATAGGAAACAATGGTTACACTGTGTGTGTGTGTGTCTGTATATGTGCTTTTTTATGTTAAATAAAATATTCAATTTTAAAATAAAATATAAAAAAGCTCACAATAACCAAACGGAAAGGATTATGAAAAAAAAAAAAATAAATAAAATCATTTGGCGGCTATAGCACTTTGGTGTGACGGTGCATTTGTTGTGTCCTCAAAAAAAAAGTTTGTTTTTCTTCTTTTTTTTTTTTGGTTTTTGGTTTTTGCAATTACTCCATGGTCATATAACTGATTGTTATTAGCAAATACAAAATTTTATGAACTTTCAGTGTATGTCGTCACGTAGCAAGTTTTTTTTTGTTTTTTTTTTTTGCAGCGAACCAGCAAGATTACAAACAAACAATCAAGTGAGGATTAGGTAAGCAACGGAAAAACGATGCATCAACTTGCCTAGGTTTAGTTTTACTAAAAAAAAAAAAAAAAAAAAAATTCACACAGAAAATTTCGTGTTGCTCGCAACAAATGTTGCGCTACAAAATATTGATAAAACGTTTGCTGTTATGTGATGACGCACCTTAAGTGTATAGCAACAAAGTAATACAATAAAAATATCAATAAATATTAAAAGTATTTAACATCAAGTTGTTTTCAACATTTTAAAATAAAAATAGATAGAAAAACTAAACATAATCGCCTTGTATTAAAGATTTAAAAAACTTAAAAACGAAAGAACAAAATCAATGGAGAACTGGCAACTGCAAAAACTTTTTTTTTTTTTACACTTAACCTTCTGTTAAAGAAGTTTCATTATTATTTCTGTATGCACAATATGACCATGGATATTATAATTCTATTTTATTTTATTTTATTTTACTTTTTTTGTATAACAATATTGCTTAAGTTAATTTAACTGAAATTAAATGAAGTAAAGTCACTTGTTTGCTATTTTTTCTTTTTTTTTTTCTTTTGTGCAAATTTTTCCTATTGTTTTATTAGGAAATAAATTTTTTAAATTAATTTATATTTAGAAAGTAAATTGTAACTGTTTACTTCTCTTAAAATGGTAATAAAAATTCACAATTGTATGTACAGTAAAAAAATATATATATATTAATTAATTTCATGGACACGACCTCTAAAACATGTTTAATAATTAAAAAAAAAATCGCATATGACGACGCCCGCTCTCTTTTTCTTTGCAAATCTATTATTAATTTTTATTTTGTTTGGTTGTTAAATAATTAAATAATGAATTTTCATTTGAACGTCATTTTGGTAGTCAAGACAAGAAAAAACAACAGGAACATGTGGTGTTTATTTTTCAATTACTTAAAGTATTTAATTCTTTAAATTCTTCTTCAGAATCACTCAGAATCACAGAGATCACTCTTTTAGTTTATTGCAAACATTTCTTTTCTTTTGTAATAAAAACACACAAAAAATTTTGTTAGCGGATAGTGATTAAGATTAGCTAAAATTGATTTAAATTTTTTAAATTAATTCCTGTATGGTTTCCAGTGTGGTAAAAGGCAATTTTTGTTTGTTTTTTTTTTTTTTTTTAATTAAAATAATAAAAGCAATTAAAAGCAGTTGAAAGAATTTTTTTTAATTTTTTTTTTTTTTTTTTAATTAAAGCGGAGACCCAACCGGAAACTATTTTTGTGTGTTTTTATTTTATTTATAAACCGAAGAATGAATTAAAAAAAAAAAAAAAAAATTCACATGATTTTTACTCATCTAAATTGACGATCAATACAAAATAATTTTTCTTAAATAAAATAGAATTTTGATTCATCAAATAAATTCTGTAAACATCACACGTAAGTCATTAATTTATCAAAAACATTTTAATTTTTTTTTTTTTTTTTAATTTTATAAATTATTCGACGTGTTAATTTTTTTTTTAAATTTAATTATAAATAATTAATAATAAAAATGCTTCAAATAAAAACAATAAAGCAAAATGCTTTTATTACGGGAATAAAAGCAAAACAAAACGAGCCAGTCATATTCTATTAGAATAAATGAATCAAAAACATTGCGTGTCTTGATAAAACAATTCGTATTTTAACTGAAAAAGTGGCTTCACGACTTAATAAAACCGCATATTAGATGGTATTATTATCGGGTAATTTGTAGTTAAAGTAATAATTTTTAATTTCAATACTGTTCCGTATAGCTAACCAAAATTATACTTGTCTTTCTATTTCTGTACGAAATAATACAGTGAAAAAGCTTAAAAATTAAATTAATTATCGTGACCTTAAATTGTAATTCACTTGCCGGTGTTAAGTGTGTTAAAAAAGTTTATTTGCTTTAAAGCATTGTTATTAACTATTTGCATTGAAATGTAAAATAAGTGGTTGTGTGGCAACGTTTCGGAAAGCTTTTAAGAATAACCAACCAACATTTAACACAATCCGGAATATTTATAAAATAAAATGCATTCTATATTTTTGAATAAACACCGGAAACAGCAACTATATCAGTCCTGAAATAAAAACAGCGGTGTCTATCTGCTTTATAAATCATGCTGGTGACACAACAGACGGCCAACATAAATTCTGTAATTAAATTTAATCCTTATCGAAACCAGGAATACCACATAATTAGTACTTTCCTGCATTGCATAAAACAATTTTTAGGTTAAAAATTTGCGTTACGTATTATATGATCATCATACAGTACTTGCATACATTTTAATAAATTTTCTGTTTGCGTTCCGATGACGTTTCTATGCGGTTTCACAGTTACATCAGCGTAATTTCAAGTAAAATACTCACATACATCACCTTAAATCTAAAAATAGAATTCTTTTTTATTATTAATTACATTGCAACAAGTTATTTGAATGTTTGAACGGTTGAATGAATTTTTAATTTTTTTTTTTTGTTCTATCTGATTTAAGACAAGAGACGTGAATTTTATTTTGAAAACACAAATATATTTCTTATGATTTCTTGGATTTCCTTGAAATTTATTAATCTTTTTTTTTTTTTATATATTTTACTTATTTGTAAATTAACAATATTATTAACAATTTTTATTTGTTTTTGTTGTTGTGTGTGTATTATAAATGACTCATACATCCGAATGAATAACAAAAAAATAATAAATAAATTTTTTTTGCTAAATGTATTTTACGTGCAATCAACAAAACAAGAAAACTTCGTTTAACAAACATTAAAATCATAAAATGTTAATTTAATTGAAATATTTAATCAATTATTAGTATTTTTTTTTTATTTATGTGCAAAAGAAGACGACGAAGAAGAAGTAGAAAAAGAATAAGAAGTAACGAAAATATGGTACAGGAAAAATAATTTGCAACATTGTAGATGTTTGTTATAAAAGAAATGATTCATTTAGCATAAATTTATTCTCTACAACAGGTTATTGAGCTTTTATTAACTATGAAACGCGTGTTCTGTTTAAGTGTGCAAAAAAAAAAAAATAAAAAATAAAAATTTAAGAATACTCACAGAACAGTCATCTAGTTAAGCAAAAAAAAATTTATTATATGCGCGCCTATGTGAGAAAAGAAAACGCACATAAAAATGTAATAAAGGAAAATTATTCTCATCAACAGCAACTGAAACAACAAGACAAGTATAAAAGAAAGAAAAAAAGTATTTATTTTTTTCTGCGTCATTCGTGTGTTGTTCATAAAATTTTCCAAGGAAAAACACACAAAAAAAAAATAAAAGAAAAAAAAACATTTCTTCTTATGCTTTTTGTCTGACCTTTATTGTATGGTATGTCATCTACGTCATAGTTCGCTTATTTATGCTACTTACGTGGCTTTACTTAATTGTAAAGAAAAAAAAAAAAATTATTAACTAAATCTGTTACAAACGATCACTCAAAATGTAACAAAATTTATACAAATTATGTTTAAAGAATTAATTAAATGCCACGAGCATGATATTATTGTTAGAGGAAAACCTTGGTCCAAATACATGTGGAGGTTTTTTTTTGTTTATAAAAGAGACACGAGGATAGAAATCCTTTTTTTGATCAACCCTCCATTTTTTTCGTTTCATTTCATTGTTTTGCATTTCATTATTAATTTTTGACTTGATAGAAATGAAATATTTGTTTTTCTGCTCTTTATTTATTTAAATAAATTAAGTAAACAAGAGAATATTACGATGTATGATTTGATTTTCTTAGAATTGTTGAAACGTGGCATCGTTGTACCTAGACTATGGTAAATGGTACAGCCAACTCACCCAAAATGGAAAAAAAGAAAAAAAAATACCCACCCACTATAACAGAATTTATTTTATTTATCCCTCGATATTAGGTACAGCAGAGCAGCCAGACAGTCTGACTGGACGGGGGTTGCACCAGCACAACAGTTTATACATAAATGTGGCATTGGTAATGGTAATAGCAATACAACAACAGCAGCAGTAGCAGCAGCAATGTTGCTATAACAACGATAGTCTCGTCGAGACAAGCTGCTGGAGGCCACACTGGCAACAGCAATAACAGTTATACCACCCAAAAATACACTACCTCACCCATCATACATATATATTCTATCCTCATATTTACTATTTACCTTATTGCATGTATATTTTACAGTTCTGGTGCACCTTCAAAGTACAATCAATAGAAAATAAATATGTGCACACGATTTGTAGTTTTTTTTTTTTGTCCCTTGTAAGAGAAGGACGTAAATTACACCCACAATCCATCAGCCAAGTAAACACGTCATTTGGTTTATTCCATTCAATTTTGTTCTCCAATGTCGCACATAATCATTATCGATTATAATGAAATGTTTTTTCCCTTGATATTCAAAGGTGGCTTCTTTAATAAATTACGTCTGTCCTCCTTCTGTGACTAAATAAAATTTTTCTTAGTCATCTTAGCGATTAAGAACGCAATTTGTTAATAAATTCAATTGGTATTTCCTTTTTGTAACTTAAAAAAATCGAATCCTTGTGCTATATAATTATTAAATATCTTCTGAACTTAGGTACAAAAATCTGCTTCTTAATTTATTTTCGGTTTTAGTTCCAAAACAATTTTTTTCCCTTGTTCTAAGAAATTATTTCGCGTTTTTTTAAAAGAAGAAGAGAACAAAAATTATTTGTTTCGCCACTTCAATTTCTTTATGTTCTTTGTGATGTTGTTGAATCATTTTAGCCGAGCGACAGGTTCAAATATAATTGGCTCCGTTTGCAATTTACATTTTTTTAATTTTTTAATTTTTTTCGTTTTGTTTTTTTTTAAAGAAAACAAAGAGGAATTTTTATTAAAGCGAAAAAGATACGGAAATACCAAGTTTTTTTCTTCTTCTTCTTCTTCTTCTGTTCTTCTAATTTATTCTTTTTGCAATAATTTAGCAACTGATAGTTTTATTAAATAATTTTTTTTTTTTTAAATTAAGATTTGAATTTAGCAAACGTAGCTAAAGTAAAAGTAAAAAAAAAAAACCGCATTTGGCGTATTTAATAATATTTTGTAATTTATATTTCGTTACTTTGCAAGGAAAAAAAATTAAAAAAAAAAAAAAATATGTCTGGGTCATGAAAGGAATTTCCGGTGTTATGTGAATTCTATCGAAATGTTTTTTATGTAACAGAAAATAACAAAAACTAAATCAAAATAAAAATTTAAAAAATGTTTGTGTTTAGAAAAAGATAAAATCAATAACCGCTGTTAGCAGAGAGAAATCATTTTATTGTTTATTGAAACAGAAAAAAAAAAAAAATGGGTAATGCTTTAAAAGGGTAAACACAGGATAAAAATACCTGAATTCAATTATCTTAAGCAGGAAATGGACGGCATATTTTAGTTAATGCAAACAAAAATTTGTTCAGGAAATAAGATTTTTTTTTTTTTACAAACCTATGGTGAGGATTCAAGTGATTTAAAAAAACGATCCGTTCTGCTACTGATGCAGGAAATCGTCACAGAATAATGGGAAAAATAACTAATTATCCATAATCGAGTTAATTCTGCTTTTTTTTTGTTTAATGAAATTCACCGAATTTACCTAATTCACGTTCCTGAATTTATTTAAGCATCGTACGTACTTTATTGGTTATTTTACTACAATCAAAATCGAAAACTAATTCTGGATCTCAGGAATTTAAAAAAAAAAACAAAAAAAAAAAAATTAACAACCGGTTCGTTGTGGAGAAAAATATAAACTCTCCATACCAAACCGGCTGTTAAATATTTAAAATCTCATCATGAATTTTTTTCCGTTCTGTAATTAATTTAGAACAAAATTGTAGAAATCACGCAAAAAAAAAAAAAAACTGTACGCTTCTGTCAAAAAAAAAAAATAATAAGAGAAGTAAAAATTCCAGATTGACGTACAGGAATTATTCCTTTTTTTGGTGAGAAGTAAAATAAAAAACGAATTTATAATTTTTGACACGTTAATACGTACAAGACAAGCAAATAATGACATAACGAAGACGTTGTCCAGAGAATTTAATTTTTTTTTTTTTTTTTTGATTTTTATGGAAATTTTCGATAAGCGGATATGCTGTTTATAAGGTAATGAAATAACAAAACATAATTTCACTAAAACAAGTAAAAAAAAGAAAAAGATAAATTAAGTGCAATTACAAAAAAAATCCAAATACACGAACACTTCACAGTCTGTTAACTACCGGCAAAAACTATCATAATTAAGCTTAATATAATAAAAAAAAAAAAAAATAAATATTATCATTAATAATATAAAAATTATAACGTTCATAATAATAATAATAATAATATAATTTACCAGCAGCAACATTGTCCCTTTTATTATTTAAATAAATAAAAAATATATATATATTATTCTAATTAAACGGCTAATTACTTAAAAACTAAGTTGATCATCAACATGAAACAAACAAAAATGATTTTTGCTCGTTTAATAACCCTGACACAAAATGAATTACTTGGTCTTAATTTTTGTGAATAATTAAAAAAAGAAGCAACTCTCGTGTGAAATAATAATTTATTAAGCTAATGAAAAATCCACAAATAAATATGTGGATAAGATACATAAATATGTAATACCTACCTCTAATAATAATTATGTATTTAAGAAATTAACATTGTTTTTTTTTTTTTTTTTTTTTAATGAAATAAAAGAGACAAAAATAAGACAGACTGACAGGCAGACAGACAGACAGAGATTAAGACAATGGATGTGGGAGTTTTACAAATGGTTTTTAAATTTATTGATTTATTACATTGATGGTCTGGATTTGTTGAAAATACTTTTAAGTGCTGTGTGAATTATTTAAAAAAAAAAAATAAAAAATGTATTTCACTAAATACGTATTTTGAATGTCTGAGAGCAAAACCCAGAACATATAATTTGATTTTTCTAATTAAAATTTTTTTTTTTTGTAAATTTGTCACAAGAGTTTGATTTCTATTTATTTTATTTTTTTGGAAATAAATTCTTAATCAGATGTGTCAGAGTGGTGAGATTTTAATTAATTTTTTTTTTTTTTTTTAAGTGGTGAATATAGGGAATAAAAATTCCTTCTAATCAACGGACAGATAAATCTGAATAATTATGCTGGAAAATTGAGTTTTTTTTTTTTTTTGGTCTATAACACGTTGATTAATTTCGTGACAGCATAAAAGCTTCACGATGTACTAAATAAAATGGTTAAGTGATTTATTTTTAGAACATCCCGTTAAAACTTTTTATTTATACAAGTGCAACAATTTTCTTATAAACTTTCTTATTATTATTATTATTCTTATTATTCTTATTATTAACAAAAAAAAAAAAAAAAAAAAAAAAGCTTAGGAAAAAAAACTTAAAATCCCCTTAAAAAGCTTATAATTGTATAAATTAATTTTTAAAAATGAATACTGAAAAATGCTTAAATAAAATTTTAATTAAATAACAAAAAAAAAAAAAAAATGTTGGAAAAGTCACGCCAACCACAACTGATACAAATCATTTCCGTTTAAATTATACTGAAAAACTAAAAAAATAAATAAAAAAATAAAAATTTACCTCCACCCCGCCAACAAAAACAAAACTAAAAAAAAAACTAAAAAAAAACAAAAAAAAAAAACAGAATATAATTATCCATGTAAATATTTTGATAACATTTTTAATTCGTAACAAGGATTTATTTTGTAAAATTTAATACTTTTATCATTTTACAAAAATCAAAATTAATAAAAATAATAATAATAATTGTTTTATTTTGTTTTATTCGTGTTTATTTAATTTAATTTAATTTTTTTTATCTGTTAATAAAAGAAAGCGACGAATCTTTTTTTATTTTTTGTTATTAAAATTAAGTGAAACACGCTATCTATCACTTTACGTTTGTTTGTTTGGCTTTTATGTGCAATAATTTAATTTTATATTAATAAAATGTGAATACAGTAAATAAAAAATTATTATTATTATGATGAATTATTAAATGTTGTTGTGAATTGCTTTAGCTCTATACCTATTTATATGTAATTACACCTATCCGTGTAACTGCTTCCTTTTAAATCAACCGGGAATCAACCGGGTTTGTCAGGTTTTTAGCGGAAACTTTTTTCTTTTTTTTTTTAAGTTTTAAATGCAAGAGTTTTAAACCAAACCAGTAGAAGCTTAGAAAGTGTTTTTGTCGGAAAATCTGACTGTATATCTTGTGTAACAGCCATTTTAAGATTCGGGATTAATCGGAATTTTATTTTGGAAAATTCTAGAGGGCATAACTCGCGTAGTAAATTTTTTTCAGACAAACCCGTCGAACTATTTGGAATTTATTTTTTTTTCAGCTGAAAAAATTGTAAAACAAGCCGATGCTGTGTGCATTTTTTTTTTTAGAAATTGAGATGACACTTTTCAGGAATACTTTTTGAGGCAAACAAGATTGACAAATCGTTTTACGTTGATTTTCTGTTAATTGAAATGTGGCGAATAAAAAATGTATTTCTCGAGTTATGAAGTCTTGAACTTTTAAGAAAATAGAACCCGGATTTTAAAATGTCTGTAACCTGAGAAATACATTTTTATTCGGCCATAGAACCCGTAGTAACAAAGTCGATTATGTTTCCTTCAAAGATTATCCTGTTTTCCTGTATTTCAGCCTTTTTGGAATTAATTTTATTTTTTTTTCGGCTGAAAATCTGAAGGATTACAGGAATTTTTAAAAAAAAATCAGGATTTATAATTACTACAAGAGAGAAAGAAAGAAAGCAAAAAAAAAGAAAAACACAAACATGTGTATAAATAATTTTTATTTTTATTTTATTTAAATTATTTAAAAATATTTTTTTTTTCATTTATTTAAAATTTTTTTTCTTATTTTTTACATAGAATTAATAATTTAACTTAACTTTTTAAGATTTCTTATTAATTTTTTACATTTATAGTTAATAAATAATAATAAAATCTACAATTAAAAATACGATTTGTTTTTTTGTTTGTTCATTTATATATATAAAAAAAAAAAATTAATTAATTTACATGAGATGAGAGATGTATTAAATATTAAAATTAGAAGAAGAAAAAAAAAACTATTAACTAATGGAGGAGTTTTGCTTAAATTTCTCAATTCAATACAAGATTTTTATGTTTTTAATACTTTTATTGATTAACAATATATATTTTTTACAGCATATTTAGTTGTGTTATCAGCATAAACATAATTCACAAAACAATAAAATAAACCTAAATACAATTAACACATACATTAAACTTTTAATTACGTTAAATATTCAATTCTTAAGGTGATAAGAAATAAAAAAAAAAAAAAAATGAAATTTTTACGATACTTTCTCTGGTTTTTAATAAAAACATTCAAACGAATTTAAAAAACGAACATTTAAATTACTTAATTTATTTAATTACGTCATTATGGATAAAAAAAATTACATAAATTAATTAAATGTAGAAGAAGAGGATGGATTAAATGAAAAATGCAAACAAATTTAATTACCAAATAACAATACAATAAATAAATAGACAAATAATTGCTACAAATCATGTAGAAAAAAGACAGCAAAAAATAACAAATTAAAAAAAAAAAAAAAAAAAAAAGTAAAAACCAAGAACCAACAACCCATCCTGAAAATCGGTATTTGTAATAATTTTTTTTTTTTTTTCTTTAGTAAATTGTTTCTAGAATCAGTAATTAGTGTAATCACCATTCCTTAAATGACCATTATTCGTAACATGATTATAATAATTTAATAAAGAAAATGTTGATGATGCTGATACTGATACAGAGACAGATGATGATGATGATGATGATGGAACATTTGTTATATTCGATGTTAAATTATTATTATTATAAAAATAATTATTATTATTATTTACATTATTTAATGTAATTGTATTATTATTATTATTATTATGAATTGTTGATGATGATGATGATGATACATTTATAATGCCGATACCTCCATTTCCATGCATATTATTGTGCTGGCGCTAGGATGGTCCGGTTGTTGTCGTCGGCGGTACAAATGGTGTCCATCGAAGACATGTTGGATCGATTTTTAATACTGCACCACGTCGTTTCACACGCTCTGTATACTCATCAAGTACATCCTAATAATAATAATAATAATAATAAAAAAAAAATTATAATTTATAGAGAGAATTTTTTTTAAATAATAAATATAACAAGTAATTATTATAATTAATGAATTGTTTTGTAGTTAAATTAAATAAATCATTAAAATAAAAATAAAAATAAATATTCAACATTGTTGAATAATCCCCTAAAGCTATTTAAAAATTACATGAATAATATTACGTACATATGTACGTAATAATTAAGACATTATAAATTATTTTCATTTAAATGAATTAAAGAACAAGAAAACAACATAACATGCTTTAAATAAATATAAAAATAATAATTGGCAATAATAAAATATATTACATTCTCTAGAGATCATCATAAATAAATCTATTTGATTAATTATGATTATAAATTGCAAACATCAACAAACATACATCATAAAGCAACTTAAATAAAGAAAAAAGAAAAAAAAAACATTTTTTTATCACGTCACTAAATATTAACCTGATTTAATTATGAACTCATTCCTGCATGATGATAAGAAAACCTGATAAAAAAAAAAATTCACTTAATTATCATTTAAATATCAATAAGCTATATGCGACACTTAAATTATATTTCGTATGAATGAAATAACTTTGAATGACGCGATTTTACAAGGAATTAAATCACAAAGATTTCATTATAAAAAAAAAAAAAATTTTATCAAATTTATTAAGAAATTTTTAATTAAATTAAATTTTTAACCGATAAAACGCAAAAAAAAAATTATTTGGTTCACTGTTGATAAGTTTTAATAAAATTTCCCTACTTTTATCTGGCAAGAGTTTTGTGGCATTGCTTTAACCTTTAAAACCAATCGTTAATTACAATACCACAGTAATCATAAAGGAGTTTCTTAATAATAAATCCTAAAGCCAGGTTATTTCATCAAAATTCACTAAAAACTTTATTTCCCTGTATTAAGAACAAATAGAACAAAATAAATAAATTAACACAAAACCAAACATTTTCAATTTCAATTAAAAATTAATTAATTAAAAACACAAACAAACAAACACAAAATAAATAAATTAATTTAAAGAAAAGAAAAAAGTAAAGAAAAATTATATCGGGCAAAAAAAAAAAAAAAAAAAACAACGACAAAACCGCACGCATGTTTTTAACACAAAAAAACATTAACAAGAAAAAACACTTAGGATACAACAAAATACAGCAAAACAAACAACAGATGTCTTCGGATTTATTAAGATAATTATTTTTATTTTTTTTTTTCATCATTCCTTAACACAAAACATACACCAAAAAAACAAAATTATTCAAATTGATAAGAAACAAACGAAAAAAAAAAAATTATTAGAGTTCATAAAAAACTATAAAAACCACATAAATGTTTATAATTAACGGCAATTGGTAAACAGGTTAATAAACGAAAAAAAAAAAACAACAACCAAACATGATAACATTGTCACGAGCGCATTACTTACAAATTACACTTTTTCTCATTACAAACTACACAGCTTAAACCGAGCAAAAAAACGCGCAAAAAAAAAAACGCAAGAAAAAATTAAAAATTTAAAAAAAAACGATAACACAGCTTGAGCTTTGTTTTATTATCAAAAAAAAAAATGTGTCTTTATTATTTGAAAGCTATAAAAGCTACAAGCAAAAAAAAAATAATTTTTTTTCTTCATTTATTAATATTAATAATTTAGCTACAGTATTTTTGTTGCCTTGATGACAATAAATGTTAACAATTTAAACAATTATTAAACGATAAAAAACACACACAAACACACACCAAAAAAAAAAAAAAGTGGTAAAGAGATGGTATAAATACCACACAAAAAAACGGACAAAACATCAAATAATACTGTAATAATCATGAAATTATAATAAGTACTTTAGCGGGAACGGTTTATGCCACCCGTGTTATTTATTTTTTTGCTGCTGTTGTTGTTATTTATAACAACGATTACTGGTAACATCAAATTTACCGCCTTTATACTTAGACTTTTATATTATTACAACATTTTGCTACCTTCTTTCGTTTATTACTTCAACTTTTTCGCCTTTTTATTATTTTTTTTTTCTTCATATTAAATTATACTTATTAAACAAATTTTTGTGTATTCACAATTACAATCGTAACAGCAAAAACACTGTGCATTTAGGGTAGTTAAACCGTGCAAGTTGAAACCACAAAAACGATCAAAGTTTAAACGATTAGTTTTACCTTTCTAGTCAATTCGTATTGATATAATAATTATGTAATAAATTAATTTTCAAACCATTATTCATTGCGTATTTAAATAAAAGTGTACAGCGTAATTGTTATTTGTCTTGCATCTTCCGCATTTACGTAAAGTTATAAACTAACGAATGTAACGACAAGTGCTAAATAATATCTAAAAGCTAATTAAAAAATGTTTCTTTTACTTTTTTTTATTAAATGTCATCGATTTGTAATTTTATTATAATTAATATTTGATAAAAGAATACAAATTTTTCCTTATCTTGTAATTTGTAAGCGATGATGATACTCATAAAAATATTTATTTATTTATATATCTTCATTATTTATCTGATAATGTTTTATTTTGGTGTGTTCGTTTTTTATTTTAAATAAACCATTTAGTTGATAAACAACCAGAAGAAGAAGCAGCAGCAAAAAAAAAAACCACATTAGTATGCAGAATGTAACCAAAGATAGTAATTTTTTTTTTTTTTTAATTATAATTCCGCACTTAAGAAACGACATACAAACGTTACAAACACATAAACGATTAAAAACAAAAAAAAATATATTAATAATTATGTTAAAGAAACAAATTAATTGAAATATAAAAAAAAAACGCATAAATGTCATTTTTAATGATAATAAAAAATGATACAAGATTATGATAATAAAAAAAAAAGAGAAAATAAAATAAAATGTTTGTGTGGTCTTTTTATTCTGTTTAGTTATTATATTTAAAAAAAAAAAGATTAAATTTATTGACTCGATTTAAATAAAATAAAACTAATTTATAATAATTCGTATTAATGAGCTTTTTTTTTATTGCAACAGGTAGCAAGTAGTTTAACATGAAACGCATTCATTACTTAAATTTATTGTACAACGATTAACTTAAACCGTTTAAATATGTCTTATAAACATTTGATTAATTAAATAATATTGAACACAAAAATGTATTCAAGAAATTGTTAATAATTTAATAAATTTATTATCAACAATTATAACAATTAATTAAAAAAAAAAAATATTCTTAATACAAACGACATAAATTAATAACACAAAAAAAAAAAAAAAACAGAAATTTTATACAAAACTAAGTTCATTCAGGGTAAATGGTTTTTCCATCAAATAATAAATCCAAATTTATATCAGAAATTATCAAAGCCAATAACAGAATAAAAAACCAGAAAGATAAAAAAAATTTAAATACACAACGTAACGCACCTGCTTTTTAAGTATAATATGTTTGCCCTTCCAGTATTTCATCATACCTAGCGCCTGTAGTGTACTCACAATATCATATGAATTGATTGCCATTTCCTGAAAAAAAAAAAAAAAAACAATACAAAATTTTGTTAATTAAAAATATGTAGAATAATTATTACTAACTAATTAGCTGTAATAGTTGCAAAAGAAAATAAATTTTTCGCGTAAAGCGTAAAAAAAAAAAATCATTTTGAGAAAGTAAATGAAGAATGAAAAAAACGTTAACACGCAGCATTAAGACAATACAAATTGATTTTTATATTTTTTGTAATTTTTTTTAACGAGCAATAATAAATAATAAATAAATAAAAAAGAGTCCTTCATATATACAATTTTCACAATATAAGGATGTAACATATATTTCAGCTTGCCAACCTTCTGCATTCATGAATAAACAAAATTACAAGCAAAGATTATCTTAGTTTAATTAAAAATTGTTATGAGTTAATTATTTTTATTTGTTGATCCAAATACGTTTTTTTTTTTTATTTTTAATATTATTGGTTGAACAATTAAAAAGAAAAAGAAAAAAAAAACAATTTCTTTCATTTATTTAACGCATTTGATTCATTAAGTGTTTTCTACAGCCAGGTGTCTGATTAATTATATTTAAATTAACCAAAAAAAAAAAAAGAAAAGAAAAGAAAAGAAAAGAAAAAGCACAAGAAGAATAAGATTTTTATCATAAAGGCTAAAGATTAAAGTAAGAAAAAAAAAATAATTATAATGATTAAAATTTTTAATAATAATAATAATTAATATATAACAGTAACTGGTAAACGCTGTTAAATAAATTTTTATAATATTCATTGCATGTTTTACAGGTATTTTAAAAGCTTACAACTGCACTTTTTATTGAATTAAACGAAGAAAAGCCCATCAAACCCAGCAAATAAAATGAATAATTACTTGAACAGGAATATTAAATTTACATTGTTTTTTTTTTTTTTTTTCTGCATGCCTTTTTGTATTTATTATTAAAACAGATACCAAAGTTATAGGATGATAAATTAATAACAACAATTTATATGATAATAATCTAGACACTAAAATTACATAAAAACTTGCACCAAATACATTACAAAATAATTAACAAATATTTATTATTTAAACACTAAAAATGGATACAAAAATTAAACAATTATCCTCAAGCAAATAATTAATCTAAAAACTAAGTTAAAATTGATTAAATAAAAAGAAAAATTCACCAACTACAATTGTCTTTAAGTAATAAAAGTTTAATCAATGATAAAAAGAAAATTAAATTACTTTACGATTGTATCAAACATTCTACACAAATATATATTTTTTTTATAAAACTATATTAACACAATTATAATAAATAAAAATAAAAATAATTATAGCAGTTATGAACAGTGTTATTAAGCATTTAAAAAAACATCAGTCACATTACAATGTATTATGTTAAGGGAAACCAATTCACTTTAAAGTTTAAACGATTAATCCTTTTACATTATTATTATTGCATTTTTTTTTTTTTTTTTATTTTCAATTTAACCATTGTTTTGTGTTAATCACTTACAAAATCTAATTTTAAAGAAAGCAAAACGTACGCAAAAAAAAAAAAAACCGAAAACCATTTAACAAAATACATACAGGTGAGAATCATCAATTCAATAATCGCCGGGTGCTATGCTTAGATAATCTCTTTTAACATTAAACCAACAACTTAAGGTAAAATATTATTTATAATTATAGGAAATATACGATTGAATATTACAACCAAAACAAAAAAAAAAAAAAAACATTGCAAACATTTTGTGCATTAGATCAGATTACAGACAATTTACCACAATTATTCAGTATGAAAAATTAACGAATAAAAGCGATTTTTCTTTTAATTTTTATCTTAGTAAATCATGCTATAAACTAATAAAAATTTTAATATAAAAAAAGAAAAATAATAATATTTCAATAAAATGTGAAATCAATTTTTTTTTTTGTAGTAGCACAACAAAAAGTAATAATTTTTAAAGTTATGCAGACAAATTATAATATGAGCATAAAAAACGATAAATATGTTACGCATGTACAATTATAATATATATATATATTTTTTTTTATATATATATATCTAAGAACCTTACTTTATTTACATGATACAAATAAATAAAAAAAAAAAATTAAATAAAATACAAAATTCAAGGTTTTTAACTAATTAAATAAAAAATTTAAAAAAAATTATCAAAAATATTTCACGATTATCAATTATTAATTTTTTTTTTGTTTTGTTTATAAAGATCACGTTACTAGCCATAACAGAATATCGAATTAAAAAAATTTGTTTATGTTAATAAAATGAATAAATAAATCAACCAACCTGTGATACATCTTTAATATTTAATGTGGGCCCTGTACGTGAACATAAATAATCAAGTAACACATCTTTCCAATATGAACGATACGATATTAAACCAAGATCCGATAATGGTTTTTCTGGTGAACCAATTTTTCCCTCAACACGTGTCAACAGATAACCTGAAACAAAAATTCATTTTTAAATTATAATTATTATTTGCTACATTTATTATTTAAAAAAAAAAAAAAAAAAAAAAAAATATGGGAAAACCATTTAAGAGTTATTTACTGTGATGATCTTTTGCCAAAAATGTATCATATGAAAAATTATTTATTTATTTAATGTTAAAAATAGCTGAAAACATTTGAATATAGTGCTAGACACAGTTGAAAATAATATTTATGTAGCATTAATTAAATTAGATTTTTTAAATGAAAAATATAAAATAAATCTTTTTTTTTTGGTTAAAAACATGTTTGTAGAGAAAACATAAAATCGTGGGCTACATAAATTACAGAAATATAAATGTTACAAGGTCATGTTAATAAATTTGTCAATTTTTTTTTTTAAATCCTTATTACTCAAAAAAAATCATAATGCACTATGTCTATTAATTATTAAATGTTTTTGTAAAACCAAACAAAAATTTATTGAGAATCTCTGAGTACATTACGTTTTCTATTTTATTTATTTTGCATCATCATTTGAATACAAAATATGTGTTATCTAAAAATAAACATATATAAAAAAAAAAAAATAATCATATGTCTATAACCTATTCAAAAATATAAATTTTAATTAGAATTAGATGAACGGCGCTCTAAATCTAAAAATAAAACAAAAGGAATGTTGAATAAAATTGTATTCACAAAGCATTTCACAATACAAATTAAAATTAAAATTCCTTAGTGTGTATTGCTCTTTATTTATCATTGTATTATCTAAAATCATTACATTTCCTTGTACATTTAATTTAATTATAAGAAACATTTTAAAAAACTTAAATTTTAACATCGACAGTCCATTAAAAACGCAAAATATCATTCACATTTCCACTGTAATTATATTAATGTCTGCAAATCAAGTAAAACCACCTTGCATTCATTTATTTATTGCCTTTGCTTTTGTGCCTTTTTTTTTTTTTATTTTATTTTTTTACAAATTCAAAGTAAACTGTTTATGAGTACTTAACTTATTTAAGCTAATTCAGTTGTTAAAATAACAAACAAGACTATAAAAACAAAAAGAAAAACAAACAACAAATAATTAAGCCATACCACCACCAAACAGAAGAAGAAAATAAATATTATTAATAATAGCAATATACTATTAACATAAAAAACATAAAAATCATAAAAAAAAAAATACGCTGACACTGATGATGATTCCAAGACAATTTAAATATTAATAATAATAAATAAAAGCATAATTATATGTTTCTGTCAGCACCTAAAGACAAAACGGTTTTATTTTATTTAACAAACATAAAAACAAATATTAATTATTTTTTTTTTTTTTTTCGCAAAAGTTAACTCCCCAATTATATCAATTATTATAACCGAAGGATCACAAATAAACAATTCATATATATTCTATGGGCATATTTTTTTTTAATTTTATTTTGTATATTATGTTATTTTTATGTGCAAAAATATGAAATTGCACAAATTAAAAAAAAAAAAACGACAAATTATTTTCCATTTATGTTTCTTCAAATGCAATAAAACAAAAATAAAAACACATGTAATGTGCAACACAAAACCCAGAATGGTTTTTTACAATTTTATTTTATTGTAATAAAAAAAATAAAAATCCTATAGTTCCGGGAAGAATAAACGTCGCGACGCATCAGGGCGCCATACCGACGTTGCGCATCGTTGACATAGGTTAGTATTGTATTTAATAAATAAATAAAAAAAAAAAAAAAGCACATACACAGGCTGGCTGGCTGGCTGACTGACTGGCAAGGAGCAATGGCATTACAATGAAGGCAGACATTCACTCCCAAACAATAATTCACAAAATTTATAACTAAAATCAACATTATACAACGACGAGACCTTGCCAAACAGCCGGGCAATAAAATGAATTTGAAGAACCGAGATAGTTATATTTAATATAGATGCGATGCGGCATTTTATATGGGGGATGTTATTGGTTGTTGCTCCCAATTTGTCATCGAAGAGACAGTAAAAAAAAAGTAAAAATAATAAAAAAAAAAAGAAAACTTTTATAGTCACAGACACGGGCGCTGCCGCCCCTGATGTTACCACTATTCAACGCATGACTAAATATAAGAAATTTTTTTTTTCTACCATTGTGTCTACCACTTAGCAAACAATATTTCTGTTAATTTTTCTCTACTTGCTTTTTTTTTCCCCATTAGTTTTTTAAGGTGGTAAAATTTATAGATATTTTCCCAAATATAAATTTAAACTGTCATCCGTATGCTGTCTGATTTTTAGACAACGGAAATAAATGCAAATTTTCCATATTGGTTTGTGTGTTTTTTTTTTTTTTTTTCTCGAATTCTTTTGCTATTTTTAAGCCGAAAATCTAAGAACATGCTTAAAAGCTTTTATTATTTTATTTTTTTAATCAATGCAACATACGATCAAACGATCATACGAATATAGATAAAAAGGTCATTGATGTCTTATTGTTTTAAACGAGAATTTAATTTGATTGAAAAATACATAAATAGCTCAATGACAAAAAAAAAAATTCAGTTTGCAAAATAAATAGAACAACATTTAATTCAACAAATTTTCAACAAGAATTTTAAACATTTTATTTCAAAAATATTATAATTTCTAAAGACACATACACTAAATGGTAATAATTTATAATGACAGGTTCGTGCAGATAATATTGTGTCTTCCCAGAACGAACGACAAAATATCTTTAAGAAATTGTAATCACATAAGAGAACAAGAAAAGAAAAAAAAATTTTAGACAAAATTATATTTGCATTACATGTTCGATGTGTGTGTGTTCTGCTTTTTTTGTAATAAAACAAAAAAAAAAAACTAAAAAACTTTTCGAGCTTTTTCTTTTATTATTATTATTATTATTATTTTACTTTCGAAAAGAATACCAAAACAAAATATCAACAAATATTATTAAAATTTTGTATAAAGATAATAATAAAAAAGAAAAATAAGAGAAAAACAATATAGGGAGAAGAAAAATTTTCGGTTTTATTTTACCAAAGATATAAGAAAAAAAGAAGAAAAAAAAAAAGAATAAAAATTAAAGAAAACTTAAGAGTATGGCATAAAACGACGAGACTTTTTGGATTATAGATCGTTTCTGTCTAGACAATTTTCTCTGCCTTAACATTATTTTTACCCTTATATTTTTCACCACCCTAACCAAAATAAAGGAAAATCTATTTAAACGCGTTTTATTTTGACTTTTTGCTCTTTGTGTATTTTTTTTTTTTTATTTATTTTACTTTTCTATTACATTTAGACTTTGGGGAGCAGCAGCAACAGCAGCAGCAGTAGTAGCAGCAGAAGCATAAAGCTAGACACATAATATACAAAATAGAGCTTATAGACAAACAAAAAAAATAGAAAAAATAAAGCACCACACAGTGTGAAACGAACCATTACCATCACTGATGTATGCTGGAAAATAATATAAAACGTTTGTCAAAGAAGACTAAAAGCGTGGCAAATATGATAGGGTCGCAGGAAAATTACCAATTTTCAATTGAAAATTTCATTTTTTTTTTTCCAGGCTTTGGTTACATTTGATTTTTGGGTGCGGCACTATATAAATTCACAGCATGTAATCACTTTTATAAGTACATTTAAATGACACAAAAACAGAGTCGGATAAAACTTAAGCAACAAATTAATTCATTGATTAGGTTCAACAATTTTTCTTTAACAAAATCGCGTTTTTATCCTTAATTCATTTAGCTAGAGTTTTAAATAAATGTGCTTTCAACACCACTGTCATTATTTATTTTTAGATTACAGAAACCAAAAGCGTCATGTTTTTTTTTTTGGTTAAAACACCCTGAAATACCACCTACTGATTTGATTTATTACAAAAAAAAATTCGGTTTTATTCCTTTCACCAACTCAATTTAACAATTTTTCAAGAAAAACACATAAAATCGAGACATCGCCCTATTTAGTATATTTTATATATTAAATTGTAAAAATCAAAGTTAATTTATGCTGTGTGATTTTTGTGATTTATCGCTAAAGTAACGAATTTTAATAAATTTGCATAATTTTAAATAATAGTAAAACAAAAAAAAATTAACTCTTAAGAACAATGTGAAGAAAAAAAAAAAGAAGTTATTAAAATGTAGTGTTGACGGGCGTCGATTAAATTATAAGACACGAAAAACGATATAAAATAAATATTGGGTTTAATGTGGAGGCAAAGCAGCTAAAAGGCAACGGCCACCAACAAAATTAAAGCCGATTGAGAGAGAAAAAAATACAAAATAATAAAATTCTTTTCTTAATCGAATATTACAAACACGTGCCGTATTATTATTATTATTATTATTATTATTACTTATTTTCAGGTTATTAGCCAGACAAAAAAAAAATATATATTCGATTGTATTTCGCTTATATTTTTTAATTAAAAAAAATAATAATTTCGCTGTAAAACTACTTAAAGAAAACATATTTTACTCGACGATATTTTTCTTTCTTTTATTTTCAACCTCGATTACAATTTCGATTGAACTTCGATTATACCAAAAAAAAAAAAAAAAAAAAAAAAAAGATACAAATTTATAACGAAATTAATTAAATAAAATAAATGATAATAAACTTTAAAACACTTAATAAATACTTATGGCTATTATTCTTCACTTTTCCTATTTATCTTTAAGAGTATTTTTTTTTTTTTTGTTTCTTTTTTGGCAAAGAAACAGATTGTAAGCTTTGTACGAACTATCTTCAAAACAGTACAAATATTTTTGTATAGCGTTTTATATAAAACAATAAAACCAATAACATTACCGATCGTTTATTATAACATAATCAAAATAATAATAAAACAAATTTTAATTAATAATGTTAGAAAACAAATAAAAATTTACTACAAGAACATTCCGTAATAATTTAATATTTATCTAAATGAACGTACCTAAGTACAAGAAAATACAAAACAATTATTCTTATTATGATTAAACAATCATACTGTGTATTATAAAAAATATATCGCATAATCAATTATAAATAATCAATTAATTAAAATTTTTAAATAAATGAACATAGAAATAAAATATTTGTTTATGCAAAAAAAAAGTGCTTTTACCAACCAATCGACGTTTTTCTTTTTTTTTTGCTTTGTTTTTCTTTTCTTTTCCTACTTCTAATATTGATTAATCAAGAAAAAAACAGCTGATTTCTCTGCCTACATTCTCTACATACAACTTGTAAAATTATTATACAAAATTTCTACATATGTACGGTTGTTTAAAAAATAAAAGATACCATAAGTCTTCTTATTCTGTGGTTTTATTATATCCTTTGCTGTTGTAACTATTCTTCATCCTTTATTTTCGTGTCTAACAAGTATTATGAATAATCAAAGAGGCAACACATAGCAAAAAAAAAATAAAAATAAATAAACAAGCCTTCAAGGCAATAAAAATTCTCTAGTCTAAACATACAGTCTGAGGTTTTTTGTACATCATGATGAGTTCTTTATTATTTTATTATCATTATTATTATTATGATTATTATTTTATGCTTGTATTCGTTTCAATGTAACATATACATATTTATGCATTTTTTATTTCTTTACATTTTATGCTGATAATTTTAAAATAAAAACAAGTAAATAGTTAACCTAGGTTATTGTAGTTCTTCCCGGTTTTATAAATAAAAAAAAAGGATTTTAATTGTCCCGTCAATCAATAATTAGAAGAAAAACTGTAATGTAACACAGAAGACGCGCTTTTTTTTTTTTTTTTTTTTTAATTTAGTAAAAACACAAAAAATTTATCATTTTGAAGCGATGCATTTTCTATTAAATAAAAATTAATCAAAAACTACCTGCAAATAAAAATAAATAAATAATGATAATAAAATAAATAAAACGAGAAAAGACTATCATATTTGAGGTCATATCGGGTCACAGTCAGGGCGTCGCCCTCAGGGCCACAGGCGTCGATCGATAAAATCGTCTCGACGCAACTAAAAATCAACCAAACCAAAAATTCTATAAACAAAACAGCAAAGCCAAAAACCATATCTATCGTTCTCCTTCTAGTCTATGCACAATATGGAGAAGAAAAATAAATAAAAATCTAATAGAAATAAAAAAAAATAAAAAAAATAGCAGCAGCAGCAGCATAAAAGCAACAACATAAAAAGCAGTAAAATAGTTTATGCATTCAAGTGTATTTCATCCTATTTTCCCATATAATCTCTACTACAAAACATACTTACTATTATTCGTCCTTTCTTTAATAGAAATATTATTTTACTAACACACAACTACTACAACAAATTTTAATACAAATCCAACATAAATAGTGTCTGTGTTGATAGAATAGTTGAATGTCGAAAGCTTTTTTTTTTTTTTGTTGGGGTAGGGCGTTCTTTTTTACGCTGGTTTTTATATTATCATTTTTATTATTATTATTGTTGATGATTATTATTATTGTTGTTGCTACAAAAAAAATTTTTTTTTTTTTTTATTATTATCATCATAGTCTGTGACGTTGTGGTCTTATTTTTTGGAATAAAAACAGCAAATGTCGTCGTCGTTCGTTGTCGCAGCCACTTGATATAAGCGACGACGCATTCTAATATTTACCAAAAATATGTAACTGAGTGTTAAAAATGGTGAAATTTTTATATTGTGTGGAAAATTTTTCGTTTTTTTAGGAACACTCACCGAATTTTATTTTATCATTTTTACGTTGTCTCCCCGGCTTAATATTTTTACTTTGGTCGGTGTTTTTCACTTCTTTTCATTTTGTTTTTTGTTTTGTTTTTTTTTTTTTATTCTGAATGAAACGTAGTACGTTGGCCTGGGACATATACATTTGCTATAATTATTTTTATAAAAGTCTACAAAATATATTTTATAATAATATTATAAAAAATTAAATTAAACGGACATAATTATACAGAATTATTAATTAAGATAAATAAAATAATATTTATCCAATTTAAATATTAATAAAATAAATTATTTATTAATTCAACTCAAGTGTAACTCATCACGATATTATCGTTTTTACGTGCTTAATTTGATTTAAAAAAAAAAAATTTTTTTTTATTGTTTGAAAATATTGGCAAAATAAACAATAATATTTATGTGATTTAATTAAAATAAAACTAATTATATAAAACAAAAAAAAAAAAAATCTTTAATTTATTGGATTCTTTTTTTTTTTTTTCCTTTTCCTTTTGTTTTTCTTTATCAACTTCTTTTTTTTTTATTTTTATTTTTTTTTGCTTATTTAATAATGACAGACAATGTCGCGACATTACATTAAAATAACGTAAAACAAGACACAATATTTATTATTATTATTAATAATAATAATTTCGAGAAACGAATATTTTTTTTTACTTATATAAAAATTAGAGAAATTATTTCATATCCATTCCACAACGATTATGTGTAGACGCCCAGTATTTTATAAACAAATCTTCAATCAATTTTTTTTGTGCTTATTTTTTTATTACTCTCAAAAATTTTAATAAATAGTTTTTTTTTTTTTAATAATTAAATTTTAACTAGAATAATAAATAATTAATTTTTTTTTAATAAATTCATTAATAAACGACAGACATTAAATTAATGAATCATTATTTTGTTGTTATAATGTTTCTATAAATAAATATTCTTTATTGATTCAATTAGAAAAAACAACAAAAATTCTGAATCATTTTTTTATTTTAATCCAAATATGGAAATTTATAAATAAATTAATTAAGGAAAACGCATCAATTAATTAAATAATAATCAATGAGTATCGTTGTTTAGAAAACAAGAATATTTTTATGATAATTGTGGTGTTAATCGTAATGGAAGTTGTTATAGTGTCTTGACTATTAAATTAAAAAAAAAAAAACATATATATATTATATATATATATATAACTATTGCCGGTTATTATATATATAATGTAATGCAACGAATGAGCCCCGGGAACATCAATGGAGCTATATACTATTACGTCACACACCATAGAAACTATAACTCCGCCCATAATTGCAATATTCCTACTGCTGTTTTTTTTATTTAATAATTTTAATTTTTTTTTTTTTAGTTTTTCGTTTGTAAAAGCATTACTACTATATTTCTGCTACTGCTCCGTGTGCCCTATCATTCAATTTTTCAACGATAGATATACTTTATACTTATATTGTGAACATTTTACGACACTTTTTTTATTTATTTATTTTTTTTTTTGTTGGTTTCATTACCACCGCCAACGCGAAAAAAAATTTTTTTTTTTTTTTTCATACATTAAAAAGCATACAAAGCAGCATAAACACAAATAAGCAAAATGCAGTCTTATTTCTTTGTATGGGCGTTTTATTTTAACGTTTACATAAAATTTTTAATAGTAAAATACATTTTTATAGAAGAATTTTTTTTTCTTTCTTAAACAAATGTGTGTTTCCAGCATTTCCTAGTAGTCAGTCTATAAACTTTCCAAAAAAAAAAAAAAAACACAAAAACACAAAACTCTAACCAAAGCACAAAAACAATTTTTTTTTTTTTTTTTTTTTACTAAATGAAAATTGTTTTAAGTAAAAAATACTACAGAAATATTTTTACTATTAACCGGAAAATAAAAATAAAAAGGTTTAAAAAAAGTAAAAACAGTAGAAAATCATCATGAATCAAAATAGTTTTTACTAGACATAATTTAACGTAAACTTTGTAGTAAATTACTATTAAGCAAAAAAAAAATAAATAAATAAATAAAAGGCCTATATACATTTACAACGCCTACAATTTATACTTGGGGAAAAGTATACATCGTAAAAACAGGAGCGCTAGGCAATATGAAAAATGAATTAAAAAAAAAAAAAAAGTTTTTCATTAAAACTTACTATCATAATACAAACGTACTTTCGATTATAGTAATAAACAAAAACCAAAACTACAGAATGAAGTAATGATTTATGTAATTGTAATGGAAATAATTATAAACAAAATTTTAGGGTTACTTCGTTAAGAATTATTAAGAAAGATAGCAATTTGTTCTGTAAAATCACTTCCTAAAAGCTTTATAGTTCGATGAACCATTGATCTTTATAATGTTTAAGATTTTAAAACTGAACCACTGTTAACCATAATAGACTCTTATATAATACCTCATCTGTTCTTGAAATATATCTAAAATCCCACATAATCAATGACGTAAATCTTATTACAAATACGCAATTTATATTTTTTACCATAATTAGATAAAAATTCTCAACACAACCTACACGATTTTATAAAATAAAAGTCGTCATGACTTACGTCATTTCTACAATAATAGAAAAATCAAAGAAAGAGAAAAGAAAATTCGAAAACAATTTAAACATAGTTTAAATGAAAACTAAAATACCTACAGGATTTTCCGTGTATTTTCATAAAGTACATGCGCACCGGAAATTTCTATTAAAATTAAAATTACAAAAAAAAAAAAAAAAACGCAGAAATGAATTGCTATGCATTTCTCTATATTTATGGAATAATAATGCACAAATAAAATAGCGCATTTAATACAACCGCAGTGCAGCAGTTCTTTAATTAAAAAAAAAAAGAAAAAAAGAAAAACTCCTATAGTAGGAAAAACTCTTATAAAGATAATATTCCTTAAAAAACAAAAAAAAAAAAAAAAAAATTCATTCATGCATTCATAATAACTCAAAATATAATCATTGGCCTTTAATTAAAATTTTCTGTAAATAATATATCCATAACACAGCAACATTAATTTAATTATTTTATTTATTTATTCACTGACTTATTATATTATTCTCGGATGTAGAACGTCATTGTCTGGTCGTGACTTTTTTCTTTTTTTCGCTACAAAAAAAAAAAAAACGATTTTTTAAAATAAGAAAAAGAAAAAATAATAATTTTTTTTTTTTTATATTTTTCGCAAAGAAATTAAATAAAATAAAAACGCACACACATTGTGCTAAATAAATAAGACATAAAATTATTTATTACATATTTATTTTTAAATTAAAAAATAAAATATTATTTGTTGACGTCAGATAGACACAGACTACGTCATTTTATTTGCATATGGAAGTGTTTTTTTTTTTTTTTTTGAAACGCGACTTTAACCTAAATCTATTAAGGAAAAAATTTATAATAAAATGCAGAAGGACTTTTACAAACATTAAAATTATTATAATTATTATTGTTATTACAATCCGAGTTGTATTATTGATGTTTCTTAATTTATTTACCTAAATTACATTTACCCACTCAGTAATTTTAATTGTTTTTTTTTTTTCTGAACAGTTTTTATTGTTGTGATTTATTCTTTCCTTTACTCCATAAAAAAAGAAAAAAGAAAAAAACGAAAGAAAATAGAAAAGTTTATAGTGAAATATCGTTTAAAGAACAAACACAAAAAAAAAAAATTATTAATTGTTGCATCACCACCCACTACAATATTGTTTATCTTGATTCAACAAATAAATAAGAATAATAAATTTATGAACAAAAAAAAAAAAAAAAACGCGAAAATAGTATAAGTCTTGTGGGACGAAGGTTTTTTTTTTAATTTAGCTTTAATTAATCATTTATTTTATTACCATTAATCCCAGACTGTTTTATTATTTTATTTTTTTTTTTCTTTAATCATAATTTAATTAAAACCCATTTCAAGTTGCATGGCAACCGATATTTATCAGGTAACAATAATAACAAAGAAACTCAAAAACAAAATAAAATAATAATTTAATTAAAAAAAAAAGGTGTTTTAATTGAATAACAAATATAATAAGAACTCTATAATTCGTCATGATCATTTGGTACGGTCTTTCCAAAAATAACAAATATAAAATTCTCGTTAATGCAGAAGCTGCGTTTCTTGGTTTTATCGCAAAGAATAGTGTTTTCCTGATATTACCCTTTTAAGAATATAAAGATAAAACTGTTTTAATTCCAAGATAATCAATAAGACTCAGGATTTATAGTTAAAAAAGTCATTTGATAAAAGATTTTGTTTTAAATACACAATCCAAAAAAAAAAAAAAACTCCGAAAATTCCGTGTTTCTTCCGTATTTATTTAGATTTCTTCATAACAATTAAAAATAAAAATAAAAACATTAATTAAAACTAATAATAATTTACTAATTATAATTCTAAAAAAATGTTTAATAAAAAAATAATTAACAAAACATAATTCAATGAACACAGGTGTTGATGAAGGATTTAATTAAATTTTACCACAAATTTTAAATTATAATTATAATAATACTTTATCGCAACAAATTTGCTACTTTACCTAGTATTTTAAATACTTATAAATTAATTTTTTAATAAAATTATTATTTAGAAAATTATTCACTGTTTGCATGACATCAAAAAATAAATTTCTGTTAAATAGAAAAAATTATAACGAAAAACAAATTATAACAAATTACCAGATTACCAATTCTAAGAAACAGATACCTGTTAATGATTCGTAAAATTTTCTTATAACAAGATAAATTATCAGAATTAAAGATTTTAAAAAGACGCAACAAAAATGACAATAGAAAATAAAAAAAACTATTAAATTTCCACAATATTTTTGCCACAATAATTATTTAAATTCATATCACGAAAAAAAAAAAAAAAAAATCCAAAATTACCGCATTGATGATGAATTCTATAAAAAAATAAATTAACAAAAACATATTTTTATAATATCTCATCTATAATCCATATTAAATAATTTTAATAAAATGTTTAAATAAAAATAATTTAGGTAAATAAAAATTAAATAAATAAAAATCAACAATATAGCAACGATTGAAGGAATTATTTAAAAAAAAAAAAATTTCTAACGAAAGTAAATTAAATTTTACGTATTATCCAAAAAAAAAAAAAAATTAAATATAGATAACATTATAAGCACACACATAGATACTACGTTTTGATGTATTACACGACAATATTATGATAGAAAAAAATACGCAAACTTTGCACGTCAAGTTTATGTCAACATAAGACAAATACGCAAATATTATAAAAAAAAAAAAATTATTTAGAGCTTTTAATATAAAACATTTTTTCAGGTTTCATCATTTTTATGTTTCATTATTATCTGTTTTATACTAAAAAATGTTAAAACTTCTAAAAACACTTTTGTATCCAAGCTTTATCTAATAAACGAAACACAACACAACAACAAAAAAAAAAAAAAAACATAATCAATCAATAATAACCTAAAATTAGAGCATAACTTTTATGCTTTTAAGCATGTAACTTAATATTCATTAATTAATGTCTTTCTATAAACAACATTTCTATTTTTAGTCATCAAATTTTTGTATATTTAGATTTTATTTTTTTTTATCTATTTTTAGTATAACAATTATGAAAATATGAATATAAATAATCAATAAAAATTTACGCACATGTACACAAATAAATATTTATGATATCTTATTGGGTGGCATATTTAATAAGGTGTGCTTTTACAAAAATTTACTCACGATAAGTAATTTCAATTTAATTGTAATAATAAAGCAATCAAAATATTTATTAATAGTTCTATTCATAGTCATTTCAATCAAATAATTTTAATAAATAAAAAAAAAAAGGCAAAGAAAATAACTTACTGAAATCAATTAGAAGACGTCCATATCCTTTACGTTGATACGGTGGCAGCGTTAATATACACGAAACATTATAATTTAAAAATGAATTTTTTTCCTGTAATTAAAAACAAACAAAACAAAAAAAAACATTAGATTAGTTTAAATATATAATTTCCTTATCTAAATAAATTAAATACAATTAATAATTACATAAAAGAAAAGGAGACAAAACTATTTCAACGTTAAAAGACAAAAAAAAAAAAAAAAAGACTTTCAAAAGGCACAATTTAATTAAAAATAAGTGCCAAAAGCAAGTAAATGTTTATAAAGAATTTTCTTTTCATTTTTCATTTTTCATTTCTTCTTTACACTTTACGTTAATAATATTATGTACTTACTTTACATAATTCATAACAATTGACGAATAAACTACTTGTATGATAAGTATTTAAAAAAAAAAAAGAAAACTCCTTACTACCATTTTTACGAAAAAGAAATTTAATTATTAAAAATGAAAAAAAATCTTCTTTTCACAACATAAATTTACACAAGTTAGACAGACAAAAATTCTATCATTATCAGCACACCAGTTAAAAAAAAGAAAAAAAAAGTCAAGTTGTGTGCAAACATTTTTCATTTTTTTCTTTCTCTATACAAACACTGCGGTGTTTTGTGAATAACGAAAATATGCAAATAAACAAACAAACATACAAAAAATAAAAAAAAAGATAGGAAAGAAAGAAAGATGCAACCACAAACTACTTGTGCATTAGATGAAAAAATAAATATTTTACAAGATTAATTAAATTTAAATATTTAGGTATTGTAAAAAAAAAAAAAAAAAAAAGTTTAGAAAATAAATTCTCTAAAAAGAACCAACGTAAATAAAACAACAAAATACCATTAATAATAAATGAAGCCAATTTATTAAGTAAACTGAAAAAGTAACAATAAAAATTGTGAGTTAAGCATATGACAAAATGTTATACATTGATGGCCATCTCTAAGTATCTTTAAATAAGACAAAGATGTAAATTAAAAATTGACGAGAGCAATAAACCCTTATGTTATAGCATAATATCAGTCAGCTTTAGAGCCCAGCCAAATGCCGTACACAAAACTTTATACACAAAAAGCACAGCGTATAGTATTCGTTATTATAAAAAAAAAAAAAACACGAGTGTAGTGTAAAAAAAAGGAAAATTCTCCTCTTAAGAACACAGTAAATGCAGACAAATGAAATAAGAAATTAATATGAAGAATAAAATATTCATTTAAAAGTTTTAATATGTTATTTATATAAAGGTAGACAAAATAATTTGCATAAATAATAAATGGGTGAAAAATGATTTAATTTCGTTGAATAGAAGAGAAACGGATAAGCGTGTCACAGAAAATTTACATCAATGATAAATACATGAATGTTGTAGCAACACTTTGCTGATGATGATCTTTTTCACATTATTTCAGTTAATCATATTTATGGATAGAAAATGATAATATTTTCCCATTTATTTACTATATAAATGAAAAGGGTAAAAATATGTGTACAACAAGCAACAACTGTATAAAGGGTTGACAATATTACATTTTCCAGTGTATATATTCCAATCACAATAATAAATTCCAACTAACAAAGCTTAGACTATAGGGCGGTTTAATTGAATACATAAAATACTTTTAATACAAACGATATTTAATAAATTATTTTATAATTTACGGAGAAAAATCTTTACTTTGTTAATGTAACGCTATTTCATTTTTTCCGCGTATCCTGTATTATCAAACAAATGATTACAAATATAAATAAATGCAATCACAAAATTCGAAATACAATATTAATAAAGTATTTGTATAAAACATAAAATTTACAATGGGGTACAGTTTTCAGATACAACAGATATTTGGCACTCGATGCGAGACAGACAAAATACAAAAAAAAAAAAAAAATTACATAACTACCCTAATACCAAATATACCAAAAAATAAAATCAAAGCAAAATGAAAGTATAAAAATAAAATAAAAACAATAATCATAGTATGAGGATGGCATATGCAGACAAATAGACAGACAGACGTTTTATTTTATTTTATTTTATTTAGTTTGTTTCCAGACTATAGAATCTTTCTCATTTTATCCCATAAATGATGCTCATCATATTTATTCTCATTATCAATATTGTCATCTCTCATTGTTATTATTTAATTTTATGGATATTATGTTTACAGATTAGTAGATAGAATAAACAATTCATTTACATAATCTTTTTTCATTTATGTCTTAACAAAGTTTTTTTTTTTTTTTTTTTGTTTATTACCAAAATCAAATTAACAAATTAAAAAAAAGAGCAAAAAAGCAAAAAAAAAAACTGTAGCACCAAAATTATTCATTTTAATAACAATACTGGTAAAGAGATGATGAGAATGATGATGAAGATAAGATTTACGTGCAACATAAACAGTTAAAAACCATTAAATTTTGACCAATTTTTCATAAAAAAAAAAGAGAGAAAAAGAAAAAAGGGAAGAAAAAATATTTTTATAAAAACCATTTAACAATCGTAACGCATAAAATTGTTGCAAATAAAATTAAATTTAACATACGTTTAAAAAGAAATGCAAATGGAAGAATAATAACATAAGTTCTAAAATAATATATGACTGTCAGAGTTCACAGAAGTCGGCGACATAACAACAACAATTATTACAAGACGAATACGACAATAACGACAAAGGGATTGAGTAAAAGTTAAAATACTTAAATGTTTGACTGTTTTTAATGGGATTTTTTATTTTTTTTTCATTTTTTTTATATAATTTTTAATACTTGGTTCATCATTCTTGGTTTTTTTTTTTTTTATTCTTCTTAATAAACATTGGTAACCACAGATGAAATTTAAAAATATATACATAAAAACGTATGCAAAACATTTATTTTATGTCATCCTTAACGTAATAATATGAAATAACATTACTTGCATATTTATAACTATTATTATATCGGTGTTTTATATATATTTATAACTTGGTTTAGTTTCTTGTATTTTTTTATCAACAATAATTTTTTTTCTTATAACATTACATATGTATTATACACTACACTGGGATGGGTATTGTGAAGATCTTTGTTTATTATTGTTACTCTGTATTTCTTCATTTAATTTAATTTAAAGAGGAAAACTATGCAAATTAAAATTAAAAATAATAATATAAATTAAATAAAAATAAAATTAATGTACTTATATCTTGTTATTTTTCTTCTTTTCTTTTTTTTTTAATATTGTAATGTAGATGATTATTACTGAAAAAGTCGCTAACACAATGATGAGGGTAACGACTTTTTTCTTTTTTTTTCTTGTATTTTTATATATGAAAAGCGCATTCGTTGTTAACGCGTTATGCTCGTCTACACATAACATTGCATTTTAAAATTTATTTCAACCATTAATATTTTTATCCTTTATTACTTGTAGATTTTCTATAGTAATATTGTTTTAATTAACAATTATTTTAATTGTAAAAAATTTTTTTTTATAGAGATATAGCAATTTGTTTATAGTGAATTATTATTATTAGAAAAATATTTTATTGAAGCATCAATGTTCAAGCATAAATCTTGTCATTAATTAAAAATAAATAACTAAGAGATGTTAAAGCTTTTTAGATTTGCCATGTTCAGTAAGTTTTAAGGAAACTATGCGGCAACTACGTTTTAACCACAAACAAAGTCTTATTAAACAATTTTTATGAATCAATCATAATCAACCTTCAATGATAATCATAATTTAAATTTAAAAAAAAAAAAAAAACAAATTCATCAATTTTACACAGAAAATTAAACAAATTCGCTTAATTAATTAAATTTAAATTTATTCTAATAAATATTAATGATAAAAATCAATTTTGTTACAATGATGAACCATTAAAAAAAAAATTTATTTAATTAGTTTAAAAATAAAGAGGAAAAATATTCAAAAAGTTTTTGGTCTTAAAAAGTCTGTTACTTCCTTTATTATCTTAATAATAACACCTCAAATGTGAAAACAAGCAATAAAAGTATTTTTTACACTACGAAACCAGTACGAAAAGTAAAGAAATCATTATCAGCTATCATTAATTTTTAACATTAAAAAAATTCCAAACAATGTACATAGGCAAATTTCTTATGTTTTCATCATAATAAAATTTATTCAAATATTAAAATAGTTAAATATGTACATCCTACACGCCCATTAAAGGAAACTATATAAGAAAAAGAAACTAAATTAAGATTATATCGAATCTAATAAATTTTCCACAATTTTTAACCATTATCGGTGTAAAGTTGAAGATTGTTAGGTCAACACAGTATATAGATTTTATGTCTTAAATTTAATTTAAATAAACCTCAGTCAGAATAATTTAAATGTTGAAAACAGGAAAAAAAATAAAAAAATTAATTAAATGCGCCTACGAAATAAATTTTCTTTATCGATAAAACATAATTTTATGCAATTAAATATATTTATTACATATTTGTTCATAGAATAATAATAATAATAATAATAATAATAATAATAATAATAATAATACAAAAATCCTGGTTAGTGCATCCAACCGAACTGAAATCAGTGATGTTAGCAGCAGCATCAATTGTGAAACCATGGTAACATTTAAATTTACAGACTGAGTCATATTTTTCAAAGAGAAGAATAAAACCAACAACAACGAAAAATTAATAAATATAAATTAATAAATATAAAATTATAATAAAAGGTGCAGTAGTAGTAGGTAATAGTGGTATAGTAATAAAACTAACAAATCAACAATTGTATGAGTTAAATCCGTAATTCTAGTTAGATTCTCGTTATATAAGATAGAAAACATTAACACAGAAATTCTGTTGTTTTTCTCCTCCGACCAACAATAATGCTAAAGTTAAAGTCTCGTATTAATTTATTTTTGTGTTTTTTTTTTTTTTTTCATTTTTTTGTTTTTTGGCAGGATCGGCTGTGGCGGCAGCATCATCCGTAAACCAGTTCCATTACAAATAAAATCTGTAGCAGAACTAGGCATGAGCCATGTCTATAATTCGCTAAATGTATACTTTAAATCTATTATATTTAAACTTCTATATAAGAATATTGTAGCATAGTCAGCCAGACATAGAGACGCGGAGCAATGACCGTTTCTATATAACCCAGGCGTTCTCATTCTTTTTAACATATAGTCTGCATTTTGCACACCAATATTTTTTACAAACTCCAAATATACGTTAACGTTTACGTACAATCAAAACCGAACAAACCCATATCTACCAAAAAATATATATATATATATAATTCACCCATTACCTATTTTACGCTCTGCGTTGATACAATCCAGTAGTAGTCTGCCGTCGCTACCAATGACGACGACGTTGATACAGCATACGAAACACCCCAAAAGAAAAAGTTAAAATAAAAATAAAAAATAATCTATATATGCATATAACTTTGCTCTGTTTTATATTGCTCTATGCTATAAATAATATTGGGGGATGCTGTATTATTCTGAACTCTATGCCATGAATTTCGCGCATAATGTACAAAGCACACTGCAAAGCAGACACTATCCTAGAATGACTACATAACTATATATATATATGTGTTTAATGTTTATATAGAGAAAATTTATTCTCTCATACTTCATTTACACTAGCTCATCCTATACCAGACGTAGACCGCGGCTAGACTATTGCATTCTTCTAAAAAGCATGAGAAAGTTCAACGACCGAAAATATACTATGAAGCAGAGTAACAAACCAGAATAACACAGATACCAGACTGTATAAGCCACCATCAGCCATCATCAAGTTATTCTATTACCATTCACGAAATCTGCGAAACACATCATCATCAATAGAATAACGGAGCAGAACAATATAGCATACAGAAGAGGACTAAAATATATTTTTTTTTTTTTTTTTTTAAATATATATAAGCTTTAAAATTGTTTATTTGCAAATTTAACGCTTTTAATACTAAAATTTATATATTTAACTGACTCTGTCTAGCATTTGTATTTACCAAGCTTTTTTCTACTCTTTTTTTTGATACATTCTCTTTGATTTTTAATTGTATAAATATGATAAATTAATAATTGACCATAAAAACAATTAAAATACAAACAAATAATATATGATAATAGAATATCACATTTGTTTTGCAGATTACGACTATAGATTTATACTGTTTGTCGCTATTATCAAATTAAATAAATTTAGATTGACAATACATATTTAGAAAGAATAAAGACAACTAAAAAAAAAAAAAAAGGTAGAAATAAAACATAATTGCATGTCCCAAACCTAAAATTAGTCTATTTTTCTTATTTACATTGTGTCTAGTCAGGTCATTCGCAAAATAATTTATTAATCAAGTATCGTTTAGTATCTTTTCGTTTTTCTACATCATTCTTTAAATATTTTATATAGCTTTGGGTTAATTTTTAAAGAAGTTACCAGACTACGGGTGTTATTTTTTTTTTTTTTAATAATAATAATAAAAAAAATTATTTTTACTTTTAGCTGATAAAAAATATCAAAACTACGTACAACAAAAACTAAATGAAATAAACGTATGAAAAGAAAAATTTTGTTAACAGAATTTGCAGTATGAAAATGAAGAAAATGTAAAGAATTTAAGATAAACTAATAATAAAAGTAAAATATTTTATTCATAAACCTACTTTTACTCTGATTTTACAATAATTATTTTCTTTTTAAATAAATAATTTTCATTACCTTGCTAAAATAACCAATTGTATGGCATCCTTCTGAATCAGCTAATGTCATAACATAAAATAAAAATGGTTCAACGTCATAATATAATGTTTTATGGTCTAAAAAAAATTTTGCTAATAAACATAAATGTTGACAATATTGTTTATGACGTTTTCCATCAACCTGCCAAACACTTAATTTACTTTTACGATAAATCTGCAAAAGATAGAAGAAAAAAAAAATTAAAATTAATCATTAATCAAAAAAACCAAGAGAAATTGATTTAAAATTACTTCATCGCCAGGAGGATGTCGCCAAACGCATTTAGCTGCATGACGTTTCATACAGACTTCAGACTTTTGATAACGTAAACAAAATTCACATAAATATAATTTCGGTAAGCGGGCAGCATCTTCAGGATATGGTGATTGGTACCATACCTCCATATTAAATTTACCCATTAGTACATATCTGTCAAATATTAATTTAGATTAGCAAATAAAATTATTAAATAAAAATTGAATTTTCTTATTACTTTGTTCCTTTTGATGCTGGTAATGTTTTTAATTCATTCTCCATATTTTCACTAGCAATCGCTTGTGCCTCACGAAATAATTGCAAATCATAATCAGAAACCATACCATTAAGACTTGGCTCCTTTCCCTTATTAACATTATCCTTATTATTATCCTTATTTGTGCTATTTGTTTTACCTTTACTACTACCATTATTATAATTATCACTGTTCTTGGTGTTATTACTATTAGAAGACGCAGTGGTAGTAGCTGCAGTAGTAACATTACCACTATTATTTATACTGTTGCTATTATTACTATTGTTTGTTTCATTATTTATATTATTATTGCTATCATTATCATTATTAAGGATATTATTATTAATATTATTTGTATTATTATTATTAATATTATTGTTATTATTATTTAGATTATTATTTTGATTCGCCGATGATGATGGTGTTGGTTGTGGTTTAAATTTCGCTCGCATATCTTTTACTTTTTGTAAATACTGTTTTTGCTCAATTGTTTGTATCTTTTTTATCGGATCTAATAATATGATTGCCTTTTTACGTTCGTCTTCATGCTTTTTCCTTTCATTATACAGTTCTTTAGTTTGTGCAGGCGTTACATTATGATAAATCGGACAGGATTCTTGAGTAAAATGCTTATCAAATTGCCCACCCAAATGACCAGATGAATCACAATCGGTTACAGGACATTTACGTTCAGTTGGGGCTGGCGGAGTTACATTATTATTATTTATTTTTGTGTCACTTCGTTTATTTTTTGTTTTTCCTTTAGTTGCTACGGGAGCTTTTTTGACGGGACTTTTTGACATTGACCGCTTAGTACTCTCTGCATCTGAATCAGTCTCTGACGCTACTTTCCCTGTTAAATGTTTTGATTTGCGTGTACTTGCTGATCTCGTTAGTTTACGTACAGTTGGCTTAGCTGCATCAAGATCTGAGTCAGAACCGATATTATCCTTTGAACCATCTCCTTTAGAAGTATTTGCTGATTTATTATTCGACTTCTTAGGCGCAATTTTTTTTGAGTATTGCATAGAATCATCGCTGGTTTCAGATTCCGATTCACTAAAATTGTATTTAATATTTATAACAACTAAATGTAAAAAACATTAAATGAACTAATTACCTGCTGCTAGAAGTGTCTGAGGACGTCGAAGAAACTGAAGATTCAGAACTTTTAGAAACCACTTTTTCTTTTTCTATTGGCACTATTTTTGGTTTACTTTTACCAGTTGGAGTGACGATAGGAGTTATATTTTTAACAACTGGAATGGGTTGTTCCTTCGGTTTGGATTTTACAGGTGGTTTTGTTTTACCACCAACATGAGGAATTGGTTTATTGACTTTTGGCGGCGGTGGTGGTGCCTGTGGTGGCATATTTTCTTCTTCTGATTCGGAACTATTTACAGGTGAAAAAATACTTTTTTTCTTCAATTTATTAGCAGCGGCAGCTGCAGCAGCAGAAGCAGCAGCGGATATCAACTTTTCCGAATTGGATAATGATTTCTGTGTCGACGCTTTAGATGAATTATTATTTTTATTATTGCTGTTACTATTCGAGGTTTTAGTTGGTGGATGTATTTGCTGTTGTTGTTGATGTTGTTTAACAACTGATGGAGGAGCTTTTCCACCCGTACTAAGCATCGGTACGGCACTAGCTTTAGCTTTTGTCGTGATTGGTACTTTCTTTTTAGGCTCATTTTGTATTGCTTTTTTCGTAGATGGTGGCAATTTTACAGAGTTTATATCATCGTCACTCGAGAACACGCTTGGCCTAACAATTTTTTGAGATAATATTTTTGATGGTGGTGGCGGAGGAGCAATTTTCTCTTTTCCTTTCACATTTGATGGTAATTTTTCTGTTTCCTGTTTTGTTTGGGCTTTTCCTGTAACGGTTTCGGCGCTTCGACGACGTGATGCTTTTTCTGTGACTTTAACTACAAAAAATAAAAACGAAAAAATTTAGAATAAATAAATTTTAATTAAAAATTTAATAAATTACTTGGAGCATTTTGTGCTGTACTCTGTGTAGTTGGTTCTTCTGAACTAGATGAATCACTATCTGAACTTGATGAACCAGAATCTGAACCACTGGATGAACTACTACTACTGCTAGATCCTGAACTAGATCCAGAACTTGTCTCTGTACTACTTGTTGACTAAAATAAAAAGAAAAGTAAATAAAAGTTGTCACACGAAATAATGCGTCTTTGCTAAGCAAATATAAAAAACAAACAATAATTAGCAAGGACAAATATAATGGCGATGAATGCACTCATAACAAAATACCAAAACAAAAAAAAAATATTAAAAATTAACTAAAAAAATCGATTACAATATGAATAGACTAGCATTATTTATAAGTAAATTTATAAATTTAAGAAAGTCTGTTAAATTAAAAACAACAAACGATATAGAAAAGTTAAAATATACATTAAATTCATATCATTTCATCAAGAATCACTCATTTAATCAAAAGGTAAACAAAAATCACAAACACATAAAATCATTAAAAACATTCCGAACCTTTTTTCTAGGCGACATTTTTCATATTATATAACAACAACACATTAAAATATACAAATTATTCAATTAAAATTCATTATTGCACAATTAAATAAATTAGAAATTCAATTTTTATTTTATTTATTAAACAAAAAAAAAAATTCTTTTTTTTTTGACAACCAAAATAACATAAACGTCGCGCTTAGAGAGACACGTCAAAAAAGATTCTCTTTTTTTACGTTTTTTACTTCAAAAACCTCCCACATTATGGAAATGGCGATTATTGTCAAAAATAGAAATAACAAACAAAATATTGGATAATTCAATTGAGAAAATTCACTCATTCATTTTTTATATAAAATGTAATTTTATTTTTTTTTTGTAATTAATTATTATATAAATAAATAAATATTTCTCTACAAGTTCTCTGCATTTTGTAAATAAATTAAATAAAAGTTTTGTTTGAAATACAAAAAATAAAACAGAAAAACTTTTTTGTTATCTACTATTTAGATAGTAAAAACCCATATTTATGTCACATGGTCTCTCATTCACAAAAAATTCTCCTAAAAATAAAAAAAAAAAACAAAACAAGCAAGCAACAATCAATGGTAACAACACCTGAGTGTAATTGCAATTATATTTAATTAGAAAAAACAGTTGATATAAAAATATCAGTGATGACGGAATAATAAAAATAAAACAAACAAAATTATTTAATTATTATTATTTTTGTTATTAACAATATACACAACAAAATGACACGTAAAGGCTCATTTTCTGTTTTATATTTTTTATTAATAATTTTCCTTTCTATTCATTTATCAAACGAACAAAAGAATTCTTTAAAGGATAAACAGGTAAATGAAATTATTTATAATTAATAATATAAATGATAATTAAATTGTTTTTTAAATTTTCTTTTTAGAAAAGTCATGTTCCATTAAATGTTCCTGAACATAAACTAACGCTTATTAATCAAATGCAAGATTTAAATCACTTTAATACTGTATTAGATAAGATAATAGTACCAAGAGTGGTCGGAACTACAGGGCATGATGATGTTCGTGATTTTATTGTTGATTCAATGAAAGAACTTCATTGGAATGTTGAAATTGATAAATTTAACGATACTACTCCAAATTTAGGAGAATTAACATTCGACAATATTATTGCTACATACAATCCAAAGGCGGAACGTTACCTAATATTAGCTTGTCATTACGATAGCAAATATTTTCCTAATCAAGAATTTTTAGGTAATAATTTTTAATAAGTAAATAAATGGTTATTTAAAAAAAAAATTATTTTTTATAGGTGCAACCGATTCTGCCGTACCGTGTGCAATGCTCATTAATTTAGCATACGTGCTTCGTAAATATTTAGAAAATGCTGATAATAGTTTAGGTATTAGTTTACAATTTGTGTTTTTTGATGGAGAGGAAGCTTTTAAAGAATGGGGACCGACCGATTCGATATATGGTGCAAGACATTTAGCAAATAAATGGGACGATAGTGGACATTTGGAGAAAATTGTAATTTTTATTTTTGTATTTATTTTTTATATAATTATAATGAATTAATTTTAATTTTCAGGATATGATGATATTGTTAGATTTATTGGGTGCTTCAGATCCAAATTTTTATAGTTTTTTTAAACAAACAGAAAATTGGTATGCACATTTAATATTTAGCGAGGATCGTTTAGCAACTGCCGGATATTTAGCACAGTATGCTTATAGTAGTGTTAATGTTAATCGTGCTCCAAATAGATATTTTCAACCACTCTCGTATAATACAGTGATTGAAGATGATCATATACCGTTCTTACGGAAAGGTGTACCAATTCTCCATATAATTCCATATCCATTTCCTACCATATGGCATAAAATGGACGATGATCGTGAGGCTGTTGATATTACAACTGTTGAAAATATTAATAAAATATTCAAATTATTTATTATTGAATATTTACATATTACTGTTTGAACATAATTTTATACATCCCCCAATCCGTACGTATTAATATTAGCTCTGGATTTAAAAAAAAAAAAAAATTAATTAATTAGATAGATTTGTTATTAAAATATACACTAGTATTTGTTAGTTCTTAAATAAATATACGAAAAAATTTTGAATGCACAATAATAAAGTAATTGATTAAAAAAAAGCAAATATTTTATTTATTTTTAACTGATAAAACATTGTGATAATTTTTTTTTTTTTTAATTTACATTTTTGGTTGGAGAGAATCAAAATGATTATAGTTGCAAAATTAAATGCTTTTGATATTATCGCGCTGCTATCTTTGTAGAGTAAATATTTGTTATTCTATTTGTTTGACATTTAGTGTTGTGCCGAATAAAAAGACATAAAGAATAGAATTAAAAATCATCGAAGAATAATTTTTTTTTAAATTTAATCATGATTACCACAACTAATTTACGTACGCAATTATCCACATTAACAGCATTTTCTGGAACTCATAAAGAGCAAGCAGACAGGTAAGTGAGGTTAATACTTTCTGTAATATCCAGTAAAAACGTTTTTTTTTCTTCTGTACTTTCTTTAGATACCGAACACTTTTAGAAAATGTCCTATCAAATACTGATAATGATTTAATTGAAACTTTAAAGATATTTATTGAAGCAAGTATGTATATTTCTTAAATGTTGTATAATCTTTATGGTTGTTTTATAATTTTATATTATTTTTAGTTGTCAATGAACATGTGAGCCTTGTTATATCCCGTCAAATTTTGACCGACATTGGGGTACATCTGACAAATTTACCAGATGATGTTTCACAAGTTGTATCACATTTCACATTGGATAGGGTACAACCAAGAGTTATATCATTTGAGGAACAAGTAGCTAGCATTCGTCAGCATTTAGCTGATATTTATGAAAGGAATTATAATTGGCGTGAAGCAGCAAATGTTTTAGTGGGAATACCGTTGGAAACAGGACAAAAGTAGCATTTTTCAAAAATAATAATATGAATCTCAATAAATAAAATATTTTCTTTAGACAATATCCAGTGGATTACAAGTTAGATACATATTTAAAAATAGCACGATTATATCTAGAGGATGATAATTCAATACAAGCAGAAGCATATATAAATCGTGCATCATTATTACAGGCTGAAACAAAATGTGAAGTATTGCAAGTTGGTTATAAAAGTTGTTATGCCCGTGTTTTAGATTATAGAAGGTAGAAAAGCAATTATTTCAGTTTTCTCAATTAAATGTATTAAATAAATAAAATTTTATTAGAAAATTTATTGAAGCTGCTCAGAGATATAATGAATTATCTTACCGAACTATTGTTGAAGAAAGTGAACGTATCACTGCTTTGAAGAAGGCATTAATCTGTACAATCTTAGCATCGGCTGGACAACAAAGATCTCGTATGTTGGCAACATTATTCAAAGATGAACGTTGTCAACATTTTCCAGCTTATGCAATATTAGAGAAAATGTATTTAGATCGTATTATACGACGATATGAATTACAAGAATTTGAAGCATTATTACAGTCACATCAGAAGGCAGTTACTGGTGATGGGTCAACAATATTAGATAGAGCTGTTTTTGAACATAATTTATTATCAGCTAGTAAATTATATAATAATATAACGTTTGAAGAATTAGGTGCTCTCTTAGAGATACCACCATCAAAAGCCGAACGTATTGCTAGCCAAATGATAACCGAAGGCAGAATGACCGGATATATTGATCAAATCGATGGGATTGTTCATTTTGAAAGTAAAATTGTTTTTCTTTTTTTTTTATATATTGAAATTATATGAAAATTTATGTCTAAATATTTTTTAGCACGTGAAATATTACCACAATGGGATAAACAAATTCAATCATTATGCTATCAAGTGAATAGTATAATTGAGAAAATTGGCACAGCAGAACCGGAATGGACATCAAAAGCTATGGATGAACAAATGTGTCACTGAATTATATTTTAATTTACATATAAATGTTATTCAATTACAAATAAAGGTTTAATTAATTCTAAAAATAATTTCTATTTGTGTGTTGGGAATTTTATTTATTTATTTTACTCTCGTTCTTTTAATGATGGGTATTGCTGAGCAAAAGCTGACTTTCCTTTTCATCCAAACTATATTAACGAATAAAATAAACAAAGTTTCTTCAGTTTTTCGTTTTTTTTTTTTTTTCTCTTTTAATTGAATTATTTTATCTATATTCATTTTTTTTATTATTATTATCATTTCTTTAAGTTTGTTTTTTTCTTGACTAACAATAAGATTCATTTTAAGCGAACAAAAATTTTTTTTTTATTTTTTACACAAAAATTACAATTTCTTTTTATTTCATTTTTAAACTTTTTATTTTTCTTTACTCATCAAACACTACAATATTCTTTTCTTTAATCTATTAAAAAAAAAAAAAAAAAACAAATAATAATAAATATTCGGGCACAACGAAAAATGATAATTATACAACAGCATCCAATTTTATCGTCATTATCAAAATAAATTAAAATAATTATGCAGGAAATAATAAAGAAACGAAAAAGAAAGCAAAAAAAAATACAATAAAAAAAAAAAAAAGGATAAAAAACTTTATTGGAATTTTGTTTTATTTTATTTTTCTCTTCATGATGTGAGTGTGTGGCATTGCATACTTTTTATCTTTTTATTTAGTTACATTATATTAAATTAGATAATTCATTAGATTTTTCTTTTTTTTTTCTTGTTTTTTGTTAAAAATAATATTTTGTAAATTATGCAACAACAAACAAAAACAACAATAAAATGGATACGATAAAACGGCTACAATAATAGAAATTAAAGTTGTTGTTTGTTTTTTTTTTTTTTCTTCTTTTTTGTGTAAAATATTATTCTTAAGCTTCAAGTTCTAATGCAACACCGATTTTGTGTCCGCCAGCATTAAAGTTTTTGCCATCAATCAATGTTGATAATGTTAAAGTGACGCCATCACGTAATTTTTGTTGATAGCCCAAACCAATTTGGCTAGCGTTGTTGACCTTAGCGCGTACACATGCCTCTTTGTCCAAATCGAATTTAGCACCAAGACCGAATTTGGTTGCATTCGATGCTGAACTCCATGACAATTGGACACCAGTCTCCAAACGATCGGAACATCTTTGATAAATTGCACCACCGAATTCTTGTCCATCGTTTCTAAATAAATTTTAAGAAAAAACGAAAGAAAAAAAAATCATTTATTAAACAATCACATTATGCAATCAATTAGTCTCAATAATAAAATCAAGGATAAAACTTACACATTGGTATGTAATACAAAGTCACCAGTTGTATAACCAAGAGCAAAATTATTGGCAGTAATCTTTGATTTTTGGGTGTCAAAAGCGGTTTGGTAACCGGCCAACCATCCTTCATAACCGAATACTGCTGAAGCATTTATCAATGGTCCAGCCAAATCGATTGTAGCATCTGAATCAAACTTGACACGATCATGAGCGAAAGCTGTCTTTATGCGTCCAGATTTGCTTCTGTTTAATTTTTAATTTAAATAAAAAAAATGCTAAAGTTATATAAAAATAAAGAAATTTGTACAAACCCAGTTTGTGGTGCAAATGAGCTGTCAAAGGATAATTTTAATCCTTTAACCATCTGGTCTTGTACAGAAATTTCAGTTATTAATGTATTATCTGTATTCCATTTCTCTGTGAATGTTAAACCATAATCATTCACTTTATATTTTGTTTCTAATGATCCAAAAACTTTTCCCGAATCTTGATTGGAATGGCCACTTGTGGCAAATTCAACACCAGAACTGGTTTTTGTTTTGCAATCCAACTTCCATAATCCAAAATGGTAACCTTTACCAAAAATGTCACGGGCTTGTTTTCCCAAATCTGAATATGATGGTGGTGCCATTCTAAAACAAAAAAAAAAAAAAAAAAAAAAAATTATAAATAAATTAACTGATTAGATAAGATATCACGTACGCATTATTTTCTATTTAATATAATAGTTTAAAAAAAGAAAAAAAAAAAAACAAATCACATATTGTGTAATGATAACAAATACTTGCAAAGCCAGATTGTTATTAGGCTAGGTAGAAAATTTATCGATCAATAGAGCAATGATTTTCTTATTTTTTTCTAGAAAAACCAAAAAAATAATTTATTCCCTTCATTGGAATCTATTTAATTATTAAATATAAAGTAGTGGGAGAGAGATGTGTCGTCGCATCATAATCAAAATGCAAACAACAAAAATTTTTTTGATACAAATTAATAATTAAATCAAGAGATTACATAATACGTTTTTCACAGAGAAATTTTACTTTTTTTCGCCATTGTAACTCCTAGAAACTAACAAAATAATAATAATAAAAAAAAAAATTTTTTCATTATAGTAAATTGTTGATTTTTATTTTTAAAGGTAAATCTCGTCTATATAACACAATAAATGTATTTTTAGAAATTATGTTAAAGAACAAACAGAAGTTTTATTCTTAATACATTTTTTAAGCATTAAAAATTTGTTTTTTTTTTTTTTTTTCTAGATAATTTAATTAATTTTCAGTTTTATTTTCAATAAATAAAAATTCACCAGCCTTTTGTACCCAATGAACGAATTTTATTATTATTATTATTTTTTTTTTTTAATTTTAAAGGCCAAGGTCTAGTTTTTTTTTTTTCAACAGCAAATTAAACACTCGTCTTTAAATTAATTAATGAAAAGCAGCGAAAATTTTAAATTAAATAAATAAAAATTGAGAATAAGACAAAAAAAAAATCGCGTGACATCGCATTGGTATTATGTATTCGTATTCGATTCTCTTATCCGCATGTTCGTTCTACTTTTTTTTATTGATGCAGAAATTTTCTTTTTTATTTTTTCAGTACTAATTTAAAGATTTTTAATTATCTTTTTATTAATTAAAAGTAATTAAATTAATGTAAAAGTATTGTTAAGTATTTTAACATTAAAAAAAGAAAATTAATTCCACTGTAGTAATATTGTAATGAGTAAGATTAGAGTAGTGTAGGGGAGCATAATAACAATTGAGTAAAATTTTAATCAATAAATTATTAGGTCAACTCATTATAGAATTTAATTAATAAATTTAATTTAATATTTTTATACAATTAAATAAAAAAAAAAATGATTTAAAGAAAATTTCTTCAAAACTAAACACGAGAAAATGATTTTTAATTTTTTTTTTTTTGTTAAAGAATTGTTACGTAACAATCGCTTATTTAATAGCAAAATCAGAGAAAATTTATTTTTTTTTATATGAGTGAAGGGCGGTGTTTTCTTCAAATTATTGATTTTTTTTTTCGGGAATATCTCCTTAATTCTTTAATAAAAAAAATAATAATTAATTAAAAAATAGATTAAAAATGCTTAAACTTGTCATAATCGGTTTTCCTGGTTCAATACACCGTGCCGACATTTTTTTTTTTTTTTTTTTTCAACATTAAAACCTCGCCGGTGTGGTAAAATATATGGAAGACATGATGAAAAAAAAAATATATCTTTAATTCTAAATTAAATTATTTCACAATGACACTGACATTTCTTTTGAATTAAATTTAATTTTAATAACACAATTTTTTCTTGCTCTTTTCTTTATTCGTTTTTAATTTAAAATATTTAATATTTTACTTACTTTTATAGAATTTTATTTAAGAAATGTTATTTTAAAAAAAAATAATTTTTTTTTTTTTAAGTAATTTTTAAATTGAGGAACACAATTTACGGATCACACAAAACTTGCTCTATAGCTAAAAAAAAAAATGTTACGACAACGATAAAATAAAATAAAAAAAAATTTATTTTATTTATTTACCGAAAGACGACTTCGGGAATTGGAGCTTTATTTTTTAGTATGTTACAACGTTTGAGATACGTTTTAATGCGATGGTAAAACAGAGCATAAACATATTTTCTGCACTACATTTTGTGTAATTTTGAAAATTTATAAAAATTTTCAGTTAACTTTTTATTTAAAAATAAATTTAATTAATTTAACAAGATAAATAAAATGTTAATTAGTTTTTATCATTATATTTATAAATAATTAATTTTTGTATTTGTGTATTTAAAATACTACACACACACACACATTACATTAATTTAATATTAGTTCAATTTTATAATATTGCTTTTATTCTAAAATTAGATTCATATGTATTTTACCTATCATCTCTCGATATTGTTAATTCTTTTGGTGAAATAAACACTAAACACAAATCAAAAAAAATTAAATAAAGAAATGTAAAGAAAATATATATAATAATATATAAAACAAATTAATAATAAATAAATGTTTTTAAATTAAATACAATTAGAGAAGTAATAATTCAAAAATTTTATTATATAATTTGTTTTAAAAATAAAATAAAAAAGGTAAAGATAAATCTCGAATTTAAAAAATTTTTTTTTTTTTGTCAAATTTAGATAAATACAAGTTGCTAGATCAGTTTTGTGTCATTTAAAAAGTGGATAACAGATAAAACGTTACAACGAAAGTTCTGTGTGATAATAAAAAATTTAAAAAAATGGCATCAACGTGTTATGAAGTGAGAACAAATTCAGAATTCGGAAGATATTGTGTCGCAACAAAGGATATTAAAGTGGGAGAAGTGATTTTAGAGGATAAACCAATAATTATTGGTCCAAAGCCTGATTCAATTATATCATGTCTCGGTTGTTATTGTCCGTTGGTTAATGAATCTATAGATGATAATCGTTGTCCTATTTGTAAATGGCCTTTATGTAAGAAATGTGCACAGAATACATCTTCTGATCATAAAAAAGAATGTGAAGTGTTTTCAAAAAATAATGTTACCTTTCAAAATATAAGCGATCCAACGGCCGTTTGTTTGCAATTAGATTGTATCACACCGTTACGATTATTGTTGGCAAAGGAAGCGGATCTTGATCGTTGGAATAGTGAAATTGAATGTATGGAACATCATGAAGCATTGAGACGTGATACTAAATACTGGCAGGCGGATAGTGTTAATATTGTTAATTATCTTCGAGGACCATGCAAGTTGAGTCGTTTCTCTGAAGATGTAATTCAACAAATAATTGGATTATTAGAAGTTAACTGTTTTGAAGCCAGAACGGAATCTGGTAACAGTTTACGTTGTTTATACCCAAGATTAGCAATCTTCGCACATTCGTGTATCCCAGACACAGCCCATTCTATTTTTCCTAGTGATAATTACAGGTAAAAATCAATTGTTTCTTATAAAGGGGATCACAAAATTTATTCCAATGAATAAAATTATAGAAGTACATTGCGAGCAACTGTTGATATTCCAAAAGGGGAAATAATAAATGTTTGTTATGCGTATACACTGCAGGGAACAGCACAACGTCAAGCATTTCTTAAAGAAAGTAAATATTTTACGTGTCATTGTAAACGGTGTGAAGATCCAACAGAAATGGGCACCCATTTTAGCTCTCTAAAATGTAATAGATGTGATCCGGGTTTAATTATAACAACAGATCCATTTAGTATGTGTTTTGAAAAATTGACATTTAATTAAATTTATATTATTTGACATCTGTTTGATTCTCAATATAGATGATGAGGCGCCGTGGAATTGTACAAATTGTGATTTTAAAACCACAGGCCCGGCAGTACAACGTGCCATAAATGTAATGCAAAGTGAAATAACCGAATCTGAAAATATTGAAATAGATGCAAAGAAACTAGAATCTCTCGAACACATTTATAGGAAGTATCGTAGTATTTTGCATCCGAAACATTTTCTAAATACATCATTGCGACAAATTTTAATACAACTATATGGCAGAGCTGAAGGCTATGATTTAGACAATTTACCAGATGTTCTCTTAGAAAGAAAAGTTGATATGTGTCGAATGATACTTAATGTATTGGACGTTGTTGAGCCGGGTTTAACACGATCACGTGCGTACACATTATACGAATTGCACGCACCATTAGTATTATTAGCAAAGACAGCGTATGCGGCTGGTGTTCTCTCTGGTCTCCCATTAAAGGAAAAACTTCAAGAAGCTATCACAATATTGGAAGAATGTTATAAAATATTTTCATGGGAAGACATTAAAACAACCGAATCTTACTTAGCCATGATGGCACAAGAGGGAGCTGAAAAACTTAGAGAAAGCATAAATATAATTCCAGAATAAAAACCATCGATTTGTCATTTCATAATTTTATTAAAAAAAATAATAATAAAAAACGGGGGGAGAAAATATATACAATACATAATTACAATTATAAAAATATTTATTTTTTATTCTTATTAAATGCTGGCTTTTTACCAAATGATTGCTTCTTATTCTTATTAAATTTATTTTTAATATGTGGGCCCCCCTTTTTCTTGTTAGTACAATCTTTACCTAAATGTTCTGGTGATGCACAATATCTGCAATTACCACCATCGGGGTAAACACCATTCTTTTTCTCACTGCATTGGCTCGTAATGTGACCCTAAAAATAAATTGAAAAAAAAAAAAATAAATAAATGATTCAAGCATTACATCGAGATTTAATTCCAAATTACCTTCTTTTTGCACGAAAAACATGTCGCAAAATTGTAGACAGGACCTGAATATACGGTGCATCCTGTATGTGTGTGATCCGCTGCCCCACACTTTAAACATATCGATGTATCACCCGCTTTAGAGCAATCACGCATCACATGTCCGATCTCGCGACATGCAAAACATTTTTCATTGCCTGTTGTTTTTGTTTCAGCATTGAATCCTTGAAAGGTTTTTGTATTTTTCATACCATTTGCATTTACGACACCAGGTTTATCGCCATTGACTAGTTTCGTTACTTCGGCATTTTTCTTCATTTTCTTATCATTTAATTTCTTTTTGTTTTTATTCTTCTTCTCAAATTTACCTTTTTCTTTTGGTTTTTCCGTTTTCTTCGGTGCATTATCTTGATGCTGCTCTACAGTTTCAGCAACTACTTTTGTGTTTTCCTTTAAATTCTCCTCAACAACTCCATCAACGACTACATTTCCATTAATTTTCTTTTTATCGTTTTCAACAACTGCCTTTTCAACATCAGTGCCCGCTTTATTTTTATTATTTTTTTTATTTTTCTTAAGTTTTTGCTGTTGCTTTTTAATAAGTTTTCTATTTTTATTTTCAATTTCACTTGCTGTTGCGTCAGTAGTAATCGTCGGTGCTGGAACACTATCCTTCGTTTCAGGTTCAATAATAGTTTTCTCTTTTTTTTTAGCTTGTTTTGCTGGCTTAACTTTAACGGCGGCTACCTCTTTAATTGGTGATTTAACAATTTTTATATCACTTACGTCATCAGATGCTTTTCCATGATCTGGTTTTGTAGTTTGCTTAGTTTTTGCCTCTTTCGCTAAATTTATTGCCTTTAAGTGTTCCTCTCTTTTTATTTTTCTATTTGCTTTTTGTCTTTCTTTTAATTTCTTTTTCTTACTTAAACGTTTCAATTCACTTGCGGTATTTAAAACTTCAGTTGCCGGTTTAACCTCATCATTTCCAGATGATGCGAGTTCCTCTTTTGCTTTTAATGTTGCCTCCAGTTTTAGTTTTCTATTCGCTTTATGTTTTTCTTTAAGTTTTTGCTTCTTTTCTAGTCGTTTTTTATCCTTATCTGTGAGTTCTTTTTCCTCGATTTTAGCTTTTTTATCGGGACTGGATTTTAGTGACACAGTTGAATCTGGAGCATTACGTTTCACTGTTTTGGCCTTTTCAACGTTTTCTTCACCATCTGAAAAACTTTCCCATTTTGCATCCTTTTTCTTTTTTAACGTTTCCTCCTTTATAAATTTCTTATAATTATCTTCACGTAACTTTTGAAATTCTTTATGCTTAGTCTTATCAAATTTCGGTTTTTTATTTTTCTCTAGCAAATCCTGTTTCATTATATTCCATGGAGTCGCTTCTTCACCTTCAATCTCTCCTGTTTCATCTCCAGCAACATATTTATCAGCTTCATCCAAATCCTCAATCATTTTTTATTTGTTAATAATTTGTGATTTTATTTAAAATAATTATATCTTCTCGTGAAAACTTTTAATAGAAACTAGAACTTGTTCTGAAGCATACGCACATGTATATTAAAAATGACAATCAGATGATTGAAGCCCACTGCAGATAAACGAAAGCACATGTTGAAAAAATAAATAATTTACAAAATTTGTTAATAGATGTCTCTTTTTTCAAAACATAAATTTATTTCGAGGATAATATCGAATTTAAATTCAATTTTTTTTTCTTGTATCTGAATTTATACCGCTTTAACTTCAACTACAAAGAATTTTACCGGATTTGAAAACAATCATAAATTGCATAATTATATATTTTTTTTATTGAATTAGATTATTTATTTTAATAAATGCTTGGATAAATTACATACATTACAATAAATATAACAAAATGAGAGGAAAAGGTTTAAAATTAAAATTAACTTGAGATTTATTTTGTTTTCATCATTTGTTTAATCCAAGGGTGTTTCATTACATCAATGAGTGTTATTCTAGTATTGGAATTAAGTTTCAATAACTGAAATAAATTAAAAAAAGAAGTTTAATAAACTTATCAATTGATTTTACAAACAAAATTAATATATTTACACTAGATATTAAATGTTTTGCTCCATCTGATAAATGTTTTGGATAAACCATATCTAGTCCACGGATTTTTTTATATGTTTTTTCATTGTCATCCGACTCAAATGGTGGATTACCAACTAAAAATTCGTAACACAAAATACCTAAACACCATTGATCTACAGAATCATCATATGATTGTCCTTCAACCATTTCTGGTGGTAAATAATCAAGGGTGCCACACATTGTTTTCCGTTTATTTGACGGTGTATGTGCAGACCAACCAAAATCAGCTAACTTTATATTATCATCAGATGTTAATAAAATATTTTCCGGCTTTAGATCACGATGTATAACGCTGTTTATGTGACAATAATTTAATGCATCAGCTACTTGAAAAGTATATTTAGCTGCGCGTGGTTCAGTAAAGCGTCCGTGTGGTGAATTTTTTAAATGTTTATAGAGCTCTCCATGCGATGCTATTTCCAAAGCTAAGTAAATACGCTTCTCATCATGAAACCAAGTGAACAGCCGTAAAATATTGGGATGCCTATATGGTAATAGAATAAGTTATAAGGAATGTTGAAGATTATTAATAAAACTTACTTTAAACGTGATTGTATTTCTATTTCTCTTAAAACTTGTCTTTCTACCCTTCCTTTACTTATTTCTGATTTAAACATAATCTTCATTGCAACCAAGAACTTTGATTTCTTTTCACGTGCAATATAAACTCTACCGAATTTTCCTCTTCCTAATGGTGCTCCCAACTCAAAATCATCTTTGCTCCATTGATAACTATATCGATTATAATATAATTTGGAATAATTCAAACAATTTTCTTTAATCAATTAATAACTTACGGTCGCCCAAATGCTTTGTGTTCAACAATGACGGTCGCCATATCAGAAACAGAGTCTATATATTCATTTGGTACATTACGAAGAATATTTGATATATTTGTAATATTAAGTTCTTCTTTAGTCATTTTTAATTAAGTTTATTATTTTATTCACTTTATATAAAATAAAATTAATTAAACTATTGTTTTAAATAAATAAATAAAATAAAAAAAAAAACGAAACATTTGCCTTTAATTGTTTACACAAATTTGAATTTATTATTACCGACTTTATATGTCAAATCAAAAATTCTATAGCCCTCAAACTGTTTTTTTTTTTTTTTAAATTAAAGTGACATCTATATTATTTATTTCAAAATTAAAATCGCGGGTATTTATTTTTAGTTTTAATTAATTTAATAAAAAAAAAATAAAAATTTCGATTTTGATTTATTTTCTATTTTTCATTTGTAAGAAATAAAAAGAAAATTTTATAATTACATTGGCATGATATAAATCCACCTACATATAGATAAACAAAGTTAGATGAATTTTCCAATTTATCTTTATTTTTAACATTCTTTCTATCTTTCTACTCTTATCTCTTATATATTACACAATTTTATTTTCTATTTGTTAAAACCTCCTACTTTATATATTTTCGTACATATTGAATTCTTTTATTTATTAAAATAAATTCTATATACTTGCAACTAACTTGTGTAATAATATAAAAAAAAATAAAATTATTATCGTATCATTGGTATATAAATATTTTTCTTTATTATTATTATTATTATTGGAATGTCTGTTTATGAAATCCGATTATTTGTAATCAATTCCCTTTTACGCACTGTTTAACTCTTTTTTTTTTTTTTTTTTTTGTTGATTAAACCGTATGGATTATGTTTTCCATTCCCATATTATTCTAGTGGTTTCTCTAAAGTAAAATTATTAATTAATGTAAGAATAAATACCCAAACTGATAGCTAAATACATACATTGAAAAATAAATCAATTTTAATTGAATAAATAAATAAATAAATAAATAATGATAATGTATAATTAGATGACTTAACATCATCATGTCATTATGATTTCAACACATTTATTTCTCTACTTTTGTTTTTTATTTTAACAGCTATTTACGGCTTTTCTGATAGATGAACAAATTTTTCGACACCACCCAATACATTTTTCACCAGCTCATGTATTTACTGTACTCAAATATTCTACTTCTCTTCTTCCTCTTTAAAAAAAAAAAAATAAATAAATAATAATAATAAATAAATAAAAAGGAAAAAAATAAAGCTAAAAACAACAACAACAAAGTTAAGTAGGATTTAAATTTCCATCTTCCATTCACTAAAAACCAAATTTTATTCTTATTGTTTTTTTTTTTTTTTTTCCATATCAAATGGCGCAACCGCAACATTTATATTTTCACCAGTGGAGACGCCATACACGTAAGTTTCATTCGGAAAACATATACTCAGCTCATTTTAGCTTGTTGTTATTGAAATATAAATTTTAACAAGAAACGATAAAATAAAATAAAAAAAAAAAAAAAAAACATATTACAGAGTGATATGGGTAGATAAATTCATTAAAAGCGCAAAAACGAAAAACGAAAAAGAAAAATTTGTTTTACTACTGAATAGGGATCGGCTAACATAGAAGTTAAAGAACTAGTTCAAATCAGTCGTGCAAGGTACATTTTCCTGTGTACGCCATTTTATAATAAAATTTCCTTATCTGAATGTAAAAAAAAAATAATAAAAGAAGAAAATTTTCATTAAAAAAATTTTTTTTTTTTTTTTGGTGTAATTGTGAATCCAAAAAAGTTACTTAGTTTAAGTGATTCTGTGAGCTTAAATTGAGCTTCATTTATTTTTTTATTTAATTATTATTATTTAATTTTTTCATTTTAACATTTTTATTCTTTTGTTTGTGTTGATTTAAGTGATTTATCTTTTGTTTTTCTGTCAAACAAACAAACAAACATAAGGAGAAGCAGACGAAAGCGAAATAATTTGCAAGAAACTTTTTTTTTGGCTAAAAGTTTTCTTTTCTGGTCACTGTTTGCAACAAATGGTAAGATGGGTTTTTTTTTTTTTTTAAGTAAAACTTTATTCTCATTGACCATAATCCTTTTACTGCGGTTTTGCTTTTATTGTTGGGGGGCGATTTTTTTTTTCTTTTAATTCTACAAAGTACAAATTACATTTTTAAACTTGTAGCTTAAATAATAAACCGAATACAGTAGAAATAAGTCTTAATGGCACAAAATAAAATAAAATAAAAAAAAAAAAAGAAAGAATGAAAAAAAAGTGACCTTATCGACTCCCGCATTAAACATATTAATGCTTTACATATCTGGAATAAATAAATATTCTTTTATGTACATATATATGTATGCATATATAAAAGCAGCAACATATGGTATAATCGATAAAAAAAAAAAAAGTAAAAAGTAAAATATCGCCCACATATTATAATTTTTATTATATTATTCTATTTTACTGATTTTAATGTTTAATAAATATTATAATAAAAGCATAGGAAAAATGCCATCAATTAAAAGATAAAACGTAAAGGGAAACAACATAAGAAAATTAATGTGGAAATATCATTTATGGACATTTATTTAAATAACAAAATTAAATTTAATGAGAAAATCATTAAACATTTATTTAATTTTATATTTATATATTTCTACGCCCGACTGATTATATTATTAAAAAACAAACTGAGCTTTTGGGTAAAGAAAAAACCAAAAACCATTACCCGAAATTACTTTAAACAGGAATTTTATTTAAATTATCAAGAAAAAACAAATAACACTTTTCCCTATATAAATAAAGTCTACATATGTGCCGGGGTGATTATTTTACCAGCCTTTAAAAAAAAAACAGCTTTCTAGTTTGTCATTTATAAATTAAATGAAATCGAATAAATAATAATCGAAATTTATTTTTTTAATTAATAATAAAAGCTATTAAACATTATATTTAAACTAAAAGCTTTCGAAAAAAATAATATCCTACGATGTTTTTATCACAAAACAAAAAAAAAAAAAAAAACTTGATAATAAAAGCATAATAACAAGAATAAAAATAAAAATAAAAAAAAAATCATAACAGAGAAACAACAATAATGATAAAAAGGAAAAAAAAAAATAAAAATGTAAATAAAAGTAGAAAAGAAAGAAAAAAAAATAATAATAATGACGTCATATAACCGTTGCCCTTATCGATCTAATGCTAAAATTATCTTAATAAAAAAAAAAAAAAAAAATACAAATGTATGTGTGTAATACGGGAAGAAAGAAAGAAAAAAAAAAGCTTCAAACCTGTATATTCAACAGGTGTTTTATGCCTGGTCTAGCCAATTTATCCCTTATTTAACTTGCTTATCAATTTTAAAAATAAATTTTATAAATCACACTTTCGTAGCTTGCATAAACACAAACAAATTTTATTTCAAAAAAAAAAAAAATTGCTTCGCCTGTAATTTTCCATTCAATCAAAATTATTCATTGAAAACGAATATTGCAAAGAACCAAAAAGTCTAAAGAAAACAATCAATAAAGTATTACAAAAAAAAAAAAAAAAGAAAAAAACAAGAACCCTTAAAGGAAAGCCATAGACATGAAACACCTTCAATAAAAGCCGCTTTTTTCTATACTTTTTTTTTCCTCTACAAAACATCATTATTCTACTGACAAACAATACACCAGATCCAAGCTTAAGACACTGAAGAGCCAAAGTTACACATACTTAAAGCTAGTTGATGATTGAGAGAAAAGAAACGAAACGAAAAAAAAGAAAAAAGAAAAAGGAAAACAAATAATAAAATACTTAACCACCCAAGTAACGTGGCAGAAAAATGAAAAAAAAAAAAAAAAAAAACAATAAAAGACCAAGAAAAAATCGTTCATTTGTGTAAAAAAAAAAAAAAAAGAAGAAAAGTTTGTGGGCTTTCATGTTTTCATCATGAATATAATAATAAATTTGATTTTATACATTTTTTTTTTCTTTTCACTTGTGGTATTGAAAGCCTACTTACATCTGTACCTTATTCCCTTTTTCTTCTTTATTTCTTTTTCTGGCCTAAGATTTTATATTTTTCTGTTGTAATTGAATGCCACTTACCGCATCTTTAGCATAAGCAATGTGAATTTAAGGCTTTTTTTTTCTTAATGCTTTAATTAAGAAATTTGATTTATTTGTATTTATGAATGTTGATTGTTGCTGTTAGTTGTGGAATTTAAACTAAATGCCACAGAAAACTTGATAAACTTTGTTCTGACTATGAATTTGCTTTAAAAAGTTGTAATAAACTGTCGTAAGTTAAAGTTCATTTAAAGTAATAAATCCTTACCTGATTGCATTTACTTAACTTAATTTCACAGAAATCTTGTAAAGCTTTGGTTTTGGCAAAAAAAAAAAATTGCTTTAAAAAATTATTGAAATCTTTGTAAAATCAAATACTTTAGTCATCAAAACTTGCTTGACACTTAATTCCTTACAAAACTAGCTAAAGTTTCGATTTGGCTAGAAAATTCCTTTAATAAAATTAAATTAAATCATCGCAAAACCATATTAAAGTTCATTGAAAGTAAATCGTTGTTTGATTGCATTTTACTTGCAAACTTTAGTCATCAAAAACTTTAGCTTTATGCGACATTAACCTTTAATGATTTTTATTTGAAACAGCAACTTGCATTATATGTTAAGCATATTTTAGTAATGCTTTAGCATAATGCTAAACTGTTTCATGGTTACTTTCCTTAATACGTATTAAGTTTACTAAAGAACAATTTGTAAAAATTAACTGAATGAACCGAGAGAAAAAAGTTTTCTTTTCAAAGAACTTAATAAATAATTAATTTGTTTATCTCTCCCTTAATATAATAAACAAATGATTTAACATAATAACTAATAATTCACAAGGGTTAAATCATTTATTAATTATTATTTAATAAAATGAAAAACAAAAAAAAATGTTTGGTTATTTTTAAAAAAATCACAAAATTGAAATTCCTTGACTATGAAACATATTTTTCCCCGCATAACTCTTGTCTTTTAGTTATTTTTCTATTTTTATCCAGCTAGAAATTCATATGAATTTATTATCAATGTTAGAATTGACAAGGCAAAAATGTTGCTAAGGGTGGAACAGTAAAATAAAGTTGTTTTAAATTTCTATATTGGATGGTAGCAAAAGGAAAATGAAAAGGCAGAAAAGTTATCAATATAAATGCGAAGATTCCTTTTTTTTTATGAAACTTTTCTTAGAGACATAAATTTCTATATTGAAAATGTTGATGATCATGAATATTTGTGCGGATGGCGACATTTTTTGTGTTATTACCAATGTTGTTACATCAAATAACAAAAAACGATGGAAAATAAATAAAATGAGCAGCGCAATGATGAAAACATGAATACAAATCGTTCTTATCGTCTCTGATAATCAAACAGCCTCTATACCGTGCACCTTTTTTCTTGTTTTGGGTTGTTATTCATTTTGTTACAACAAAAAAAAGCGAAAAAGATAAAAATAAAACGAAGCCAAAGGGAAATTAACTTCCCTATTCATTCATATAATTTTGATAGTCTTGAACTTATCTTTAACAAATTTGTTTGTTTATATAAATGATTGATGTTCTGTTGTGTTGTTTGTTTACTTTTCAAGGGAATAACCATCTTATACAAAAGAATTTTTGAATAAACGAATTGAACGAAAGCGATAAGAAAAATGGGTGACAAGTATAACGGATCTATAATAATTCTATCAATGTGTCTCCTATTACCATTACCATCTTATGGTTACATGTCTAATCCGGGGAAGGTATATTCGTTTAATTATTTCTTCTAATTAAACATTTTAACGTTAATTTGCTGTTGTTACAGGACCACTTTATTTCGGATGCTTTGCTAAGAGAAATAGTTGATCGAATGGGTAAAGATCTGGTTGATGCAGCTGATGCATATATAGATCCATTGTCTATGAATGAGATGCCATCACAGTTGGCGTTAATGGCACGTGCTTCTAAAGATATAGAAGCAGAACAAATGGACTATGATGCATTATTGGAGGGTAATCCTAGTCCATCACTTCGCGATCAGGAATACTTGCAACACAGCTCACTTTGGGGACATCAATATGTTTCAGGTGGAACTGGAGAAGGACCACATCATATTAAAGCACAAGTTAAGACCGATGCCACATTGCCAGCCTATTGTAATCCACCAAATCCATGTCCAGTTGGTTATACAGAGGATCAAGGATGTCAAATGGATTTTGAAAATACTGCTGCATTTAGTCGTGAATATCAATCTGCCCAGGAATGTATGTGCGATGGTGAACACATGTTTGAGTGTCCAGGACAAGAACAAGGTGATGGTAGCCGTCAAATGGATTCTGACTTGGAAAGTTTTCTCTCCCGTCAATTTCACACTCAAGAGCATAAGAATTTGGTTGCCAAGAAATTCCACGCTAAAAAGGTATAAAAATACCGAATTTTTGTACTTTTTTTTTTTTAATTTTATATTTGATCAAAATTTGTTTATCTTTCAGAAGTCAGTAAATCCATATTTGGAAGGTGAAAAGCTTCCAGTTGCCGCTAAAAAAGGTAATAATGTGATTTATTAAACAAAACTAAAGAAATTTGTGACATACAATCAAAACTATTCTCGATGACGACCGCTGCGCACTCACCCGGCCAAAAGTAAAGAAAAAAAAAAAGCTTTTATATTAATCTGTTTTTATTTTATTTTTTTTTTTTAATTTCTTTTATTATTATGTATAATCTCTTAAGAATAAACAAAAAAAAAATATAAAACTGTTCTTAAAATTGGTGTGTATCTTAACTAAAAAAAAATAAAAATAACATAGGGATTAAGTATTGAATAGGAAAAATTAGAAACATTTTTCTTGATTGTTGCAAATAAATTAATTTTCTTTTATTTTTCTTTAATATAAAAACAGAAAAAAAAAAAAAACCCAAAGAATTAATTTTAATTGGAAAAATGTGTACAAAGAACAAAATTTAATAATTTTTAATATAAATTATAATGACCCTACCCTACTTCTAATTTCTTTATTTAAATAATTTTATTAAAAATTATTAAATCATTACTTTGTACATTTATTGTTTCCCATGAAATAATTCTTTTTGTTTGTGTTTGCTTTTGTTCTTATTATGAAAGGAGGAAAATTTTTATTAACTTTTTTTTTTTGTTAAAGAAAAAAAAAAAAAAACAACAACAACAATCAAAACAAACGTTTCTAAATTAAAGTAAAAACTGTCTCTGCGAAAAAAAAAAAAAAAAAAAATTATAAATAAATAAAAGGAAAGGAAAAGAAAAGAAATGAAAATTTATTAATAATTAAAATTAAATATATATATATGTAAAAAAAAAAAAGAAGAAAAAACTAAAACTCTGACACAAGTTAAAAACAAGCAAAAAACAAGAAAAATCTAAATTAATCTAGGAGGCCCCAAATTCCGAGAAATTAATAAAAAAAATAACTTAATCAAGACGAAGAAAATACACTTATAAAATATTTAAAATGAATTTGTATTAATGCTAATACCATATGCACACATTAATACAATTAATTAAAGAACAAAATAATTCAAATATGATACATGTGCACAGTAATTTAGTTAATTAAATTAACTAAAAATTAAAAATCGTGGTTAAAAGCGTAAAAACAAAACGAAAACCAAACAAAGAAAGAAAAAAAAAAAAAAAAAAAATCAAAGCCTACTTAAACATTATTATAAAAAAAAAAAAAAAAATAAATAAGACAACAGAGTGAGTGACTTTCCTCCTGAAAGTTTTCCATTTCTCTTCTTATTTATTTTTTCTAATAATGAAATAACAACAAAATAAATTTTTTTTTTTTAATTTTTTTTGTTTTTTTTCTTATTAAATGTGTTCTTGACGTCAACACAAGTAATAAAAATGAAACAAAACAAACATATCACGATTATAAAGAAAAAAAAAAAATTATAATAATAAAGGAAAAAAAGAAGAAGAAGGGAGAAGAACTTATTATTAATAAAATAATTAATAAAAATGAATAATAAAAATATAACTAGGGTGTGATAGCCATCCCAAAGTATTTTAATTTTTTTTCTTAATATATTTTTAAAACCTTTATTCTGTTATAAGCTTAATAAGCTTCATCAGCTTATTAAGTTATACAACAACAGCAACATCATAATATATTATAAATTAAAATTAAAATTACTATCTCCTTAAATGTTTTTAAATTAAATTAAGAAAAACAAAAAAAAAAAAAAATTTTATAAAATGAATGAGGCATTTATTTTATTAAACTTAACTTAACTTAACTTAAATACTAAACTAAAAATTAAATAAAATGCAAAATTAATTAAATTAATAAATAAAACGGAAAAACATTATGAATTATTTAATTATAAAAACAAAAAAAAATTATTATTATTTTATTTTTTTCTCTCGTAATTAATTAATTAATAAACAAAAATTAATATATAAGAAAAATTATAATCTAATTACTTTATTAATTAATTTTTTACCAAAGAATCAAAAAAAAAATTATAATTTAAAAATTTTTTAAAATTAAATAATTCTTAATGTTTTTTCCTCTCTATTAATTTATTAATTATTTACTTAATTTTTAAATACAAATTAGCGGCAAATTGTTTACAATTAAATTAATACAAAAATCCTTTATAAAAAAAGGCTGCATATAAATTTAATTAAACTAAGAAAAATGTGGGGAGAAAAAAAATCAAAGTTAACTAATGAAAATTAATTAATTAATAAATTAATTAATAAAAATACAAAAAAAAAAAAACAACAACAACTAATAAAGAAGCTTTTTTTTGGAGATTTTAATGCTTCTAAAAATATCAAAACGTTTTAAGTGGAGGAAATAAACATCAAATAACGTCATAAAAAAAAAAAAAAAAACTATATTGAGGAGAACAACAAACTTTTTTATAAGATCTAATCAAAAAAGAGAAAAATTAAGAAATTAATTAAAAATAATTAATTAAAAAAAAAAAAAAATCAGAAAATGTCAAAATTAAAAATAAATAAAATTTCAATACCAAAAATAATTAAATTAAATTAAAAAATTAATTTATTTAATTAAGCAAATTGAAATTTTATTTATTTATTTATTAAAAACAAAACATAATAAAATTAATTTTTTAATTAATCTATTATTTATATTAATATTAAATTACTTAATACATAATAATCATAAAAACATATATTATAAAAAAAAAAAAACTATTTAAAAAATATATAATCTCTATTATAATGTTCAATGTAAATGTTTTGTCAAGGACAAACCATAAAAAAAAAAAACCCCAAATACCCTAAGAAAAAAAAAATGAATCCCTTTAAAAATTATATAAATAAATATTAATCTTGATAATGAAGATAAAAAGCATAAACAAAACGAGAATAAAAAAAAAAAAAAAAAAAAAAATTAAATGAAACGGATGAAGGGTTGTTAATTGGAAATGGAAATTATTACCAATTAAACGGATTTTACATAAGAATTTAAGAGAAATAATAACCAAAAAAAACAAACAGATTAACTTGATTATGATTAAAATAAATGTTGATAACAAGGAGGGTTGTAGTTATGATGAAAAAAAAAAAAACAAAAAAGGTAAAAAGAAAATTAGAAAGTTTTTTTTTTTTTTTTCTCTGGTTACTTTTGGTTTCTGTGGATATTCACTCCTGGTGCTTCAGGAAATTTATTTTTTCTTTAGATGTTTATCATCATTATAAAATACATTAAGCTTATCTAACTTCATGTAACGAAATTCATTCAAAAGCTTTTACCAATATTGTGAAATTAAATGCCAAAAATGTGAATTAATTCCACGAAATATCGAGAATTAATAATTCTTCTAATTACCATTTATTTACCGTTAAAATTCTGTTATTTAGTTTAAGGTAATTATATTCTATTCGTGGGTTTCTAATTTGTGTTATCTCCACACTTTAATTGGTCTTAATTCCGCTTTTAAAAGCTATTTTTGTTAGATAAATCCAGAATATTACAATTCGAAATAAGTTTATTTGCTTTAAATATTTACCATAAAATATCAACGCAGTTATTATTAGCTAGTCAATCAGTTTCAAACAGAAAGCTTACACTTTTCTTTAGGAATATCAAAGCAATTGAAAGATCGATGATAATAAATTAGGAAAAAAGATCTTTTCAAAAGCTTTATTATTATGTTTAAGGGATTTATTGTCAAGTATTTATGTTCTTTACGTTGCCCTTGACGATGTTTACAATATTTATTTTTTTTGTTGACTCATTAAATTTTATTTTTAACAGCGTTTTTGGTAATTGGGTTCCCCCAGTAAAAATAGAGATTATTATTTAAAGGGATAAATACGATGAAATTTGAAAGGTTTTTTTTTTGGTTATTTTATTGCTTGGGATGGTCAAAAGGATTATTTATTTAAAATATTCAGTGGTTTACTTCAGTATTACAATACTCTCAGTGATCGTACGTTTAAAAAACATTTCTTAGCCCATTATCCTTGAATACAACTAAAGATTTCTTATGCATACAGAACTAGTGACTAAATATTTCAACTTTTCAACAAAACAAAATAGAACTTTCGTTGAAAATCACTTCAAAATATAATTTTTATTCAATTCATATAAAAAAATAATTTTATTGCGATTTGTACAATTTTTCGAACTGCAAAAAAATGAAAATATTTAAACAGAAATAAAAATAAAAAAATATGTTAAGGGAAAAAGAATAACAAAGTTTAACAAGAGAAAATAATTTTTATTATCTGATCAAATTATACAAATATTGTTGGTCTGGATAGAAAATTGATGGTGAAAAAAAACCAAAAAAAAAAAAACCGCATATCATGTGTTTTTGGTAAAGAAAAGTAAGTTTAAGACGTCCTTCGTCGAGACGGTTAGGCGACGGTAAATATATCAAATTCATATCATCTTGACTTTTTCTTTTTCTTTTTATTACAATTCTCTATTTTATTATAATTCTTTGATTTTATTTAACTTTTTTTTTTTCTGTTCGATTTGTGTGTTTTTTGAATAAATTATTTCGATTGGGGATTACAGCTCGAACGTTGGGAAATAATTACAGAAGAATAGACGCTGCAAAGGTGTTTAATATTGCTGTTTACTACTTACTGTTGTTACATTTTTGTTTTTCAAGCAAAAATTAAGCAAAATTTATAAAACTTTTTCAAGCATAAACTTCAGGCGTAAAATCGGCTTAAATATGGGCTAATTACACAAAGTATATTCCAGAGAGTTTAATCCTCACTACACCTATTAAATTACTAAGATCTGTGGTGGTTTTAACAGAGTTTAACAGTACAAATATAAATAGAAAAGTCTATTACTAAAATTTACATTTTAAACAGAATAACAACAGAACTACATAAATTAATATTCACGCTATTGATAAAACTGATAAATAGAAAAATAAAAGAATAATAATAATAATAGAAATAGAAAGGTCAAAGAAAACTATTTAACAAAATTCATAAATAAATAAAGAAAAGAAAAGAAAAATAAATAAACATCTAAAGGAAAACAACAACTTAATAAAACATACAGAATATAGGGAAAAAAAAAACTTATTCTTTCGACCTTGTGGCGACAACATCCTAATTGAGTCTCTTTATTTTTTTTTTTTTTTTTTACTCTTACAAACAGAAACGTTTTAATTCTTTTTTTTTTTATTTATATTTGTTTTTCGTTTCATTTCTATTAATGCTGTTAATTTAATATGTTTTCATTTTATTTTATTTATAATATGCTTTCCTTTAGCATTACAAAACTGCAAGTTTATTATATTTACAAGAGCAGAGAGATTCAAGGTGGAAAAGAATAAAAAAAAAAACACAAAGAAAAATTTAAAACCACTTAAAAGAGTAAATAAAATTTAATTAAATAAATGTATTTATAATGAAAGGTAATGTAAAATACAGAAAAAAAAAAAATAAAAAAATATTATTTCATCCCTTGATATAAGGAGTAAATTAGAAATTTCTTAGGCTTTAATTTGTGGATGCTGCGCTGGCAGTTAGGTATAATGAAATGCAAATATTAATCCACTTGAGATAAGCTAGTTTGTCTTAGATTCTACTATGAATGTTTTTTTTTTTTCTTAAAACGGCTTTTTCAGCTTAATTTAAAAAGCTTCAACTGTAGTAAATAATTGTCTTAACAGTATCTGCGGATTTTAATTGTAGCGTAAGGTTAATTGTTTCAATCTGATAGTTTTGCTTTAAAAACATCTTACCGCTGTTGTTATTCAGTTACCACGGCGGTATCACATTAGTGAATTAACTAAAAATTACAAAGTCATGTGTAAATATTTTGTGTGCTATGCTTTTATGCTTTTAATAAGAACATTTTGGCATTTTTATTTTTATGTAGTACGGTTCGATTAAACGTAAATGTTTTCATGAAAAACAGAAGTGTTTTTTTTTCGTGGTTATTAGATAAATTCTGCAAATGCAGCTTTATTTTAAGACGCCAATTTTGAATAAAAAACTATATAAAATTATTATATTTTCCACCCATTTTTTTGATATTACTGACATGAGGCGTTTTTATATATTTTTTTTTTCTTGTGCAGAAAATGAAAACTTTTGCATTTTTCGTGGCATTTGAAAAATTATTGCAATTTTGCTGTTGTGATAGAATTTTTTTTTTTTTTTTGTGTTCTATCTCAATTGATGTCAATAAACTGTTTACGAATATAATTAATTAAAATTTGTTGTAGGAACAAATAACGTGATACGGATTATTATATACAGGTAAGTGAACCAATTAGGTTTTCTTGGTTTTTTTTCGTTTTGTTTTCTTAAAACAGAAAATTTACTATTTTAATGGACAATCGCCAAATGAATGATTTATTACCAACAATAACCAATTGCCAAATAATTTATTTCATTATGAATTACCTACTAGTACCTGGCTGTCGTACTAATAATAAAAATTTTTCTTAATCAATGAATGAACAAGGTAAGAACTTTTCAGAATTCATAAATCACAAAAATGAAAACGCACTTGAATCAGGCAAAATTATTAACAAAATAAAAAAAAAAAAGTTTTAATTAAAAGAATAAAAAATGAATTTGTCTAAGCATGAGAAATAAATCCGGTATGGGGTAGAGAGATGAGTTTAGGTTAACAAAAAAGAAAAAAAAAAAACAACAAGAAAAGTAACAAAATCAAATGAAAAGAAATAAAATAATTTAACGAAAATAAAGTAAATCAGAAGCAAATGCGGCCAATATAGAAGGATATAAAGAAGTCGAATAAATTATGGCGCCTGTGTAACCGGTAACGAAGCCGCCGCACATCTGTCTCAAGCACAATACAAGAATGGAAAAAAAAAAGAAATAGAAGAGAAAAACCACACAAATGAAAAGAAAAAAAGGGACATTCCGTCTGTCAGTCGACGACGTTTGTTACATTTTTAGTAATATTACCTTTGTTGATGTCCCATCTTTTAATCTTTCAAAGTGTTAAATATTATTCATTCAGATAAAAAAGAAAAATTTCCACTGGCATTAACGCAAGGTGAATCACAATAAAAACCAACGAAAAAAAAAAAAAAACCATTCTTGTATCACATTAATTTAAAATAAAAAAAAAAATAAAAATAAAAATACCTTCTGGTAACATCCTGTATAGAAATAAATTTTATTTTAATTCAAAAGCGAAAAGAAAAGAAAATAAAATAAAATCTCACTCACCTCAACCGCATTTAATCGTATCTTGAAAATTTATCAAACGAATTTCTGTATTTTTTTTTTTTTTTTTATTATTATTGTTTTCTTGAAATTATTTTTTTTTTCTTTCGTTACAAGAAATTCTTCTATAAGCGCTACACTTCTACGAATAAAATCTGTGTATAAGGATCAGAAAAACCAATCCTTTATTATAATTTTAAAATTTTTATTGGATTATTTTCGTTACATAAAAAAAAAAAAAAATCCCCTTTACACAAATTTATCGTAAATGTTACACGATCAACGGTCATATCGGAATTTTGTATTTATGTTAACAAGATGTGTATTATAGATTTTACTTACCTTACGCTTTTAAATTATTTTTTTTTTTATTAATTTACTACGATTTGAAAGTTTTCTTTTTTATTTTTATTTTCAGGAATTTCACATCAGTTAAATCTTTATAAAAGAAAAGAATAAATGTCAACGATGGTAGACGGGTTAAATAATTGATTTTATTGATTTAAATATTATAATAATTCTACGTCTATAATAAAATCCACACCTTTAGGGTTAAAACAATAAAAAAAAAAAAACAAAATTAATAAATCAGCAGCAAATAAAAAATCGTGTAAATCGGGAAATATCCACATTAAACGCCTAACAATTGTTTTTTTTTTCTCTGTTACAAAACCTATTAAATGTTTTTTTTTTTTGTGAAAATAATTTTAATGTGATTTCATCAGATTGTAATTAGAATTATTAATCAAATAAAAGAATGAATTGCGTATTTATATAATAAATAATATAAGGAAAAGTCTTTGAAAATGAAATTAAATAATTAAAAATTGTTTAATGTATTAAACAGAATAAATGATTAAGTAAATTAGAAAATTCGCGTCTTTGTAGTTTAATTAAGTTTTTTAAACTTAATTTCTAGTCCCTTTAAAATAATAAAAAAAATTAGTGAAAGTAATTTTATAATGTCAATTAAAACATTAATAACCCAATTAAAAAGAAAAGTCCTTTAAAAAGATTTCTAGAGTAATTAAAAAAAAAAAATCATTTTCATAGAGACAATTTTTTTTTTTTTTTAATTTTTCTCCCTTTCTTTTTATTTCATTTCTTTTAATCTCAGTTTAATATTTTTTTTTTTAAATTAATTAATTATAATACATAACATAATTTACATTAATTATTTTTTTCTATTTATTCTACAATCATTTTTTTTTATTATGCATCGATGCGCTGTTGCTACAGAAGTTTTATTAAAAAAAAAATTCTGTGGAAACAAAAAAAAAAAAAAAAAAAATTTCTTTTTCTTTTCGGTTTTTTAATTAATTTAATTTGTGTTCTGTAAGATTAATGTCAAGTATTTTAAGGTGGTTGTATTTGTTTTACACAATTTATATATATATTTTTTTGTTTAAATTTAAAACAGTCACAGGAGATGATGCTAGACAAAGCAATACAGACATTTTTTATTTTTCATCTATTTTACTGGATGCTAGGTGAGCAGTTTGTAAGTTTTAAGCAATAAATCACAGAATACTCTTATGCCTTTTGAAATAATTTTTTTTTATTTATTTAAAAACATAACGAGTACAGACTGTGGTAAACTTAAGTTACTTATTTTATTATAAAAATGTGTGTATATAAGTTACTTAAATATACAGAAGAAGAAAAAAAAAATGATTTTTTTTTTTAATTTTTTCTTCTATAAAACACTTGAACATGTTTCCGATTAGAGTCGCCAAATTAATCTACTCAATTAACAATATTTTTAGCATTTTTTTTTTTTATTATTTTTTATTATTACGATTCTTTAACTTGGCTTATATTCTGTTACATGTGGAAATATAATTTTACTTAACTCTTACTTTTCTATTTTGGCATAAAGTTTTTTTTTTTTCTTGTTTATTATTTTTGCTTCTGGCTTTATTACTTATTGTTGGCTTTCAGTATTAATAAAATAATTTGATTTTTTTTTCGTATTTCTCCAGAATTAAAATAATAATAATTTATGGCTTATTATGAGTCAGTAATTAGATTAAGCGTGGCTTATTTAATATTTAATTTTTAATAAAGAAAATAATTGTTTTAAGGGGTGATGTCTAGATATCTTAAAGTACTGATACTACTGTGTATCTGTAGTTGTGGTAATAAAATAATAAATACTCGTAAGCTGGTTGCAGTAATAAATAAAAAAAAATATTGTTTTTTATTAATTACAATTTTGTAGATAGAAAACATAGAAACAAGAAACGATTAAAAATTGAATTTATTTGATAAAAATCCAGTGGAACTAAATATTGCTTTTCTCAATTTAGCATTTTTCAATTCATTTTTTTTATTTTATTTAATAATTTATTATTTATAAAATTGAAATTGAACATATGTTTTGTTAATATTTATGAAACTTCTTTTAAAATAAAAAGAAGAAAATAATAATCCATCCATTGATTTTAATCGGATTTAATTGATTTAGCTAAAGATTATTACGGTAGAAATGATTTCTTTCTTCTGAAATAATAGGGAAAAATAAAAATGTATTATTATTATTTTTTTTTTTTTTTAATTATTTTAATCAATTATCAACAATATATCTATGACAATTTTTTATTTAATTATTTTATTTTCTAGTATTTTTATTGTTAAGCATAACCAATTTTTAAATCACTTTTTCTTTTTTCTTTTTTTTTGTGTTTGTTTTATTGAAAAAAATAATTTTTATATTTTTTTTTCTTGTTTTTCTATAAAATGCATCAACAACTTATTTTTATTTTAATAATTATTATTATTATTATTATTAATTATAAAATATTTTTTTAATTTTTAATTACAACATTATATGCACCATTAATTAGATAAATTAATTTCTATTAATTAATACAGAAAATTTATATAGAATTTACGTGTTTTTCTCTAATTTTGATATATATATATTTTTATTTTTTTTTTTAAATTTTTTAACAGATCTCGATCTACATTTGATTATTTAAGGGTATAATTTTACAGGAATTGTTTAATTAAAAATAATTTCATTACTAATTACATAAGCACATTTAATTAGAATTTTTTTTGTTTTTGTTCATAAGCCAACTGTCGTTATAACACTGCTGCTATAAAAAATTGTGTTTTCAAAACAAAACAGTTTTTTTTTTTTTTTTTTTGCTTTAATGTTACTACAGCATTAATTATTTAATTATGTATTTCAAAGCAATTTTAAACAAATGCCTTTTTTTTTTAAATAATTAATTATTACTAAAATACTGAATCTCTAATACACATACACACACGTACACACATTGTAATTTAATATTTTAAATTTAATGAGAAGCAAAAAATATTTTTTTATTTTGCTTTCTATTAAATAAAAAAAAAATTTTTTTTCTTCTTTTTTTTTTATTTATTTATTTATTATCAATTATTAATTATAAATTGTTTTATTATTATTATTATTTATTAATTTAAATAATACCGTGTTTAAAAATTAACTTATTATTTATTAATCTAATAAAATATGAATTAAATGAATTAACATACAAAAAAAAAAAATAAAATAAAAAATAAATGTACAAAAAAAAAAAAAAAAAGAAAAAAAAATTATTTATAGGAACATTTAATCAATAAATATATATATATAAATTTATAATTAATTAATTAATTAATTTATTATATTAAATAAGTGTTATTTATTATACAGGGTGACTTAAAAAAAAAAAAAAAAACAAAAAACACATTAAATTTTGTTAATGAAATAGTAATTGTTGGATTTATAGCGAAAATAATATTTTTATCTACACACAAAATTTTATCCTTAATTCTAATTAATACTAAAGGATTGGATGAATTATAATTGACATCTATAAAAGAATTTATTAATTTTTAAATTTATAACTATACACTCTGTATAATAATTTATGTTTTTTTTTCATCTTCTCATTAACTCTTAAAAATAGTTTTTCATTACTGGTAACAAGTTAAACGATTAAAAATTTTTTTTTTTTTTTTTTTTTGCTTAATTATGCATATTTTTTTTTAAATTTATTTAATTATTTATTCACCTTTTTTTTTTAGCCTATGCTTATGCTAAATTAAATTTTAATTTTATAATAATTTTTTTTTTTAACGTCTAAACTAACATCATATGGATGATGAATTAATGATGTAAATTCCATACCACACAATTGCATTGTTTATTCTACGAAAGAAAGTTGATGACGTTTTTGTGGCGTCTTTTAATAAATACCGATAAGGATAATAAAACTTAATTAAAATAAATAAAATAAACAAACAAAACAGAATGATGAATTAATTTCATTGTGAAAATGTTTTATAATCAAATAGAAAAAAAGGTGTGAAGAGCCTTTTAAAAAAGGAAAAAACTTTTAATGCTTTGCGCCACTTAATTTTCCCTATGAAAACATCAACGCTTAGTTTTTTTTTCTTTCCTTTTTTTTTTTTTTTTTTGGCTAATACAAAATTTTATGAACTTTCAATCTGATATCTTTCGTTCAAAATTTAATTGTGGATTTAGTGTTTTTGTGAAAAATTGTGATCCCAGCACAATATAGCCTTTAGTTAAGTGGCTCAGCAATGCATTTACATTGTTTGATACGTTGAATGCGTTTTTTACGCAGTTGCGGCATTAGCGATGGACAACGCAGCGTTACAGTAATCCAAGTGAATTTTTTTGGTTTACAAAATGCACAGGAACGAAAGGCGGCACCAGTTAGATCCTCATCCTCAAAGTCTTCACCATCACGTAATCGATTAGCACCTTTACCACCACCGCCACCAGGGCCCCCTGAACCACGTCTACGTGGACTCTTCGGAATGTAAAAAGAATTACATTGGCCATAACAAAAACGATTTATAATCGTCCTGCTTAGACAACCATCCTCACGGATTCTTTGCACTAATGGTTCCGTTTTACACCAATCTTTCTTCAGATATTCTTTCTTAGTCACAATCAATGCATTTTTACTTGATTTCAATAATTTATCAGCACGATATGCCTGCAAATCAGCTAATATATCAGGACTTGGTGACTGTTGATACGTTGGTATTATCGTGTCATTATATTGCATTAAAATATCAACCGGACGTGAGGATATTGTTGGCTTACGTCCATTATATTCAAAATCAACAGCAATTTCAGGTGTTTGATAATTATCGGGATTTTCTGTCTCCGAAAAATCATCATCCAAATCATTTTGTATTAAAAATTTTTTCTCATCTCTCGATGTATTCATACGACGTTCAGCCATCAAACGTTCAATATGTCTTGGATTCATAATATCCAATATTGAATCTGTTTGCCGATGACCGGATGTATTCAGTATTAATACTGACACTATTATTGTAATTAGTTGAATCTTTGCACCCATCTGAAATAATAAATAATAGAGAAAATTACATTAAAATATATATATATATATATTATGTATTTAACCACACACGCATAAAACTAGCCACGCACTTATAATCGTTTATAATAATAATAATAAAGCATAAAAAAAAAATTGCGAAGGCATTATTGCATGACGTAATCTTCGATGTACTTTAAGCAAAAACCGTTTCAATGAAAGTAGCGAAACGTCGCGTGCTTTATACATAAATGTAACAAAACCGATTTAAAATATATTTATTTATTTTGTTTTTTTAAACATAGCGTGGCGTAAAAATAATAATAAATAGGGTAATTTAATAAATAAATAAACAAAAACAAACCAAAAAACCTTTACGGTAAAACGTGGACAAAAAAAAAGGCGCCAAAAATCTTGTAACTCTCAATTTATCTTATTTGTGAATGAAAAAAATAAGTTTACGAGTAATACTTTTGTAAAAAAAAATTTTGCTAACGTCTAACCCATTCACATTATATGTTAAAAAAAAAAAATAAAGAAAAGCAATAAAAAAAAAAGGTAAAGAGTTGATTTCCTCCAACTCCAATGGTAAAAATTAAATAAATATTTGTTTGGCACGACAGCAGAATTAAATGGAAAAAAAAAAACAGACTAAATGATGAGGAGGTATACAGGTTGAGTGGGTGACCGCGGCCAATCTTACATTTAATGTTAAAAAACGTTTATCTCAATATTACACATACCGATACATTACTTCTGTGATTATTTACTTTACATTACTTTATTTTTCTAATTACGTGTTGCCCGCAATGTATTGCCCACGTGTTCGTCATTTATTAAAACCAAAACAATAATAACAGCGGATAAACATTTTTATTTATTTTTATAAATTAAATATGCAAAAAAAAAAACTCCACAAAACATGAAACGGAAAGAGAAGTAAAAATAATAATAATAAAAAAAAAACATCAGTGAATATGATAAATTCATGTTGCACTTAGCATTTGCAACAGGGCGTTCATTCATATATAAAAAATCGTAAAGAAAAAAAAAAAAAAAAAACAAGAAAAGAAATGAAACGAAAACCACATCCACCTCTGTAGTTTTTTTTTTTTAATTATGAATTTTATTTATATATTATCAAAAATTAATTCATGATTTATGGCAATAAATTATTTTCAATAAGTAATGAAAAAAAATAATTAAAAATTTATTGAGCTGTAATTGATCTGATTTGTGTTTTTTTTTTTTGTTATTTTTTATTTATTAATTAGTGAACATTAAATAATACAATGTTGCTACTTTATTACATTTATTTATTAGAATAAATTCGGTTCTTTAATTTAATTATTAATATAATAATAAAATATAAAAAAAAAAAAAAAAATTTAGAAAATAAATTGTAATAAAACTGTAGCCGTTCGTATTTTCTTTTTCATTTTTCGAATTAATTTAAGTAAATCACGCAGCTAAACGTATTATTTTTATTGTTTTAAAATTTTTTGTTAATCGTAAGTAATAATAATAATAATTATAATTATAATTCATCAACATCATAACCGTAATAAAACATTAAAATTTTATTTTAAGTGACGCCAGGCGAGATGAAGTATAAAGATCAGAATAAAATAAAAAAAAAAAAAAAATTAAATGAAATGAAATGAAACAATGTAAATTGTGAAGGCATACGATTATTAAATGGTCATATAAATGTTAGATTTTGTTATGTTTTGCAGTTGATATAAGATGTAAAATTATGAAATTTAATAAAAACAGACAATGTATGGAAAATTATGGTTTAAATACACCATATGATATGGTTGATAGGTTTTATGTGCGCGTGTTTCTTGTTTGTCGGTTCAATTCTATTTAGTTTATATTATGTTGGCTGGAGACGGAAAACGTAAAAAAAAAAAAAAGAAGTTAAATGGGATGAAAGATTAAATAAGAAATGAAATAAATGACGCAGGCCAAAGGTGGACCCCGGTGGGCGCCTGTCTGCCTCATCAACAAAAAATATTGGGTTTTTATTTACCTTCAACCCGTATTTTGTGTTTTCTTTTTTTTGCTTTATTTATATAAATTATTGTTGTGTTATCATTTTTATTCTTTAATTCTTTTATTTTTCTGTTATTTATTTCAAACAGAATGAATAAAAGAGAAAAAGCAAAAAAAAAAAAAATCATACGCGGATATATTAAAAACGCGTGCTGTTTGCATTTTTTTTTTCATTCTTTCTTTATTTCATTTCAAAACACGATGATCTTATAATTTACTTTAAAAAGCTCCAGACATCATGCCATCAGTATATTGTAAAACTTGTAATGGACAACCAAACAAGAAAATAATTTTTTTTTTTATAAATAAATTTTGTGTTTAAGAAGTGCTAATAAAGAAATCAAATAAAATGAATAAAAATCATTTTAATAAATAAAATTAAGTCACGTTTTAGTGTAAAGCTTTTAATAAAAGGCGATAGAATTATTATAATAAAAAAAAGTAAATAAAAATCTAGAGATGGACGACAAGGATTCTATGGTTGATTGCTTTTCGTTTTGTTTTGCTATTTACAACGATCAACATTGATCGTTTTTCTGTTTACAATGACAAGCAGTTGTGTAACGTGACCGACTAACACTTTTCACAAAAAAAAAAAAATATTTTCCATCTAGTTCAACAAAAAATAGAGACAAATTTAAGATAAAAAAAAATCAAAAAATCTATGAAGATTACTCATCAGATATTAAAACTAAAAAGGTGTGGCGAAAAAAAAAAAAAAAAATTGTATACGGGAATAGCCATGTATTCTTCATGACCATAAACGTATGAATTCATTTCCAAAATAGATCGAACACAACCATCTCTGTTATATAAATAGAAGAAGAAAAACGAAAATAAAAGCACTGAATGTGTAACCATAATAAAGAAATAAAACTTTTTTTTTTTTTTCTCTTCATTTTGTTTTAAACATATAAAGTCAAACGAGATATGATTTGCGTCGTTAAATAATTAAATTTAAAGGAAAGGAAAAAGACAACAAAAAGCAAAAAAAAAAAGAAAAAAAAATCCTCAATGAAATGAAGACACACTACGAGTTTTGTTTAGGTAAAGTAAGTTAAGGTAAAGTAAAGAAGCTTTTGTTGTTGTCGCCAATTTGGCTGCCACACACACCTAGCACCATATTAAAAAATTAAATTTATTTCTGCGATTTAGTTAAAGTTTGTTATCTAATATGGAAAATGATTGAAATAATTTAATTAAATGAATTCAAAAAATTTGTTTGCGCTTCGTTTATTTATAATAATATCAAATTGGGGGCCCCCCCATGGTGCAAATGTGTTAAACATTGTGGTATTTTAATTTGACATGCCGCGCTTTCACTCAATTGTAAGGCGTTTAAGGTGCACATGGCGGCAAATTACAAAACAAGATCAGAATTTTTTATTTTTTTATTTATTATTCGACTTAATTCTTCGTGTTTAATACAAGAGAATTTTTTAAAATCGAGTTTTTTTTTTTTTGTTATTAATATTTTCTTTTAATTTTTTTTTTCTGTTTGTTTGTTGGTATTTGGAATAACGTGAGATTCTGGTTAATTTCATTCTAAACACTTTTTATGTTATACAAAAGACAAAAAATGTTGGGTTACAGAATTTGTGTATTTACGGGATTGGTATAAAGCCTTAATATCATGTGGTGTTAATCCGATGACTAAGGTGACGAACACGTCGTTAAAATGATGAATGAAAGAATGGAATTTCTTCTTGAAATGCCGCCACTTTTTGTGATCCCATTCACACTAATTTTTTTTTTTTTTTTTATATTTTTCGGTTCTTCAACACCACATGGTTTCGTTTATTTATTATTTATTTCATACCTTAGTTGTAGTCAGTAGTATTAAATACTTGTTCCATAGTTAGGTGAACAATTTTTTGTTGTTATTTTTATTCAATGAATGTGACACGGTGTTGTGTTTTCCTGTAATATTTGTAATTCATTATATGAAGTAAATTGAGATCCCAAAAAAAAAAAAAAATTATAACTAAACAAAAGTGTCTAATGAATGTGAGATTTATACAGAAATATAACGTCTCAGAAGAAACGATAAAAATATTTAGATTTCCATTTATAAAATGTTTTCACAAAAATAATTCTTTTATTAAACCGAAAAAATAGTCTTAAAAGGATATAAAATGGATATGAAAGAAGAAAAGAATCTTTTTCAACAGTAACAACAATAATAGAAGAAGAAAAATAAAAAGAATAAATTCTTTAAACATCCGCAACAATAGGTAAAAAATTATTTCTATAATGTTTAATGAGATGAATAAAATGAAACTTGCTTATAAATAATATGATGATGTAATAGAGAATAAATGTCTAGTTGTTACCTTTATAAATAATAATAATTATAATAATAGTCTAAAAGGTGTATCCGTACCTATGGCGCTCTGTATTTTATTTCCATTTAAATAGCTAAGAATTTAACAAAAAAAAAAAAAGTTTTTTTTTGTAGAATTTTTGATGAAAACCATTTACCAATTACGTGTCCATCCTCAAATTATAGGAAATACAAAAAAAAAACACACACACAAAAAACATTTAATAAATTAGGATTCTTTGTCCCATTACCATTCGTAAAGTAAATGTTCGAATACGTGCCACAAATATAATGCAAAAACGAAAGAAAAAAAAGGTTTTTCAGGTATTACATTGTTTGCTGATGATTTTCGTTATTTTTATATTTTTTTTTTTGCAAACAAAATTCAAAATAATTTTTTCTTAATTTCCTTATTTATGTTTTATTATTATTATTATATTGCTAGCATTGTTTGTGTTTAAATATGTTACAAACATTTTTTTTTCTTTATTTCCAGTAGCAAAATATGGGAATTTAGTGGTGGGTTTCAAACATATTTAACAACCGGTTCGATGAGGAAAAAAACGAAAAAAAAATAATAAAAAAAAAATGTTACACAAAACCTAATGTATATTGAAAAATACAATAAAAATTCTTTCATAAATTTATAAAATTTGTTAAAAGAGTAAAAGTTTTATTTTGTAATTTATAATTCAGATGAAAATTTTTAAGTTCCGAACGTTTTAGTTAATTTTTAGATTAATGTTTGAAGGTGTCAAAATAATCACTAGGATGAATTGAAGAGAACAAGCTAATTCTCACAACTCACAACTAATCTGTAAAGAATCTTCTGTAAGAAGCGTATTTAAATTTGTTGCGGTTGATCTGGTATGAATTCAGCTTGAGGGATTTCTCTTGAAACTATAGCTCCTGCTTTAAATTTAGATTTAAACAACTGGTGTTATAACGACTTTTGTTAGTTTTCCATATTTAAAAAACAATTTTACAAAAACTAATCAAGCTTTTCCTGGAAATACAACTGAACTAATTTAGTTTCCTTTTCCTTAATTTCATAAAATTTTTATCTAAAATTCACTCCTTTTTAAATAAAAAAAACCAAAAATTCTTTGTTAATTTAATCAAGATCTCTAGACCTAGTCATGTATGCTAGTTAAAAATAATTTCGTTAAACATAAAATGCGTATTAATGTCAGATGACTCTTTAATTATGATTTATTAAACATAATTCATATTATTTATAAATCAGTAAGATGAGTGAGATAATATATATATATATTTAACATAACAATAACGTCCCATCAATAATAATTTATTTCTATAAAAAATAAAAAAGAAAAAGAAAATGAACAAAACTATAGGAAATGTTTGATTATAAAAGTTAATCAGGAAATTAAATCTGTCTACATATTGTCTGTATTGTCAGTATTTATAATAATCTTTATAATGTTTCACCCTCAGCTATATTATTAATTTTATTACAAATATATATGATTTATTTTTTTTATGTATAGATTTAGTTTAATTAAAACTAATAATAATAATAATAATAATAATAATAATAATAATAATAATAACGAATACAGGAAAAGAAACTATAATAATAATAATAATAAAAAAAGGCGATTTTTTGGCACAGACAATACTAAAGAATTTATTCAATGAAGTGTTAAACTCATTTAATTGTGTTATTACATTTAATAATAATAATAATAATAATACCACGATTATCTTTTATTATCATTGCAAAGTACATTGCACATTATTGTGTCTGGCTCGTTATAATAAATACAATAAAAAAAAAAAAAAAAACTACATTCTGTACATTACGAAAAATAAACTTATTTTTCGAAGATGAAATGATTTTATTGGATTAAATAAAAAAAAAAAAAAAAGAAACATGTACATAGTAAATACGTCAACTATTCTACAAAACAAGGTAATATAAATTTAGAAATGGGCGTTAAGATGCTCTTACAACATGGTTTAAGCTTTTTTTCATTTAGCTTTTAATAAGCTAATCTCAAGAATTGCTTAATGTTTATAAATTTTTATGGACTATGATTAATTAATTTCTTGTACATTGTTTGCTTTTTAAGGTAATGAATGCAGTACTGTAATAAGCTTTTTTGTGGGTACTGTGCCTGTTTAATGGTTACATTAATAAAACTTTTACTTTGTTCAGTTAGGTTTTGGTTTTTTTTTTTTTATAATAAAAGGATTAGTCTAGCACAGTGTTAGCAAATAGTTTTATCGTTTTTTAAAATACAGAAACCTTCAGCTTAATCAATTTACCTGGTTACAACACTGCTTATAGGAAAAAATGAATATTTTCTCTCAATGTAAATCAAACTTTTTTATTTTTATTAATTTAATTTTATGAAATTTAAGATTATTAATTATTATTTTTTTTTTGTTTTTAGTTACCATTAAATGCGTTACGACTTTTACGAATTTTTTTCTACTTCAATTATGTTTTATTAATGGAATTACGGTACGTTTTGTAATTGCTTTTATTATTTATATAAATAAAATGTATGAAGGTGGTTGAAATTATAAATAATAATTTTAATTAATTAATTTAATTGTATTTTGGTATATATTGTGCTTTTCGATTAATTAAATTGTGGGTGTAATTTTAATGGAGATTTAATAAAAAAAAAAAAATTAAAATCGTTTTATTATTATAATTTGTTGTGTTGTTAAATTAGAGTGCGGCGAAATCGCTTTAAGGTACATAAAAGATCATCAAGTGATTACATTAAATAACCAAAGGCTTAAAAAAAAATATAAATAAAAAAAAAAAAGGTTAAGCTTTATTGAACTTTACGTCGTGTTAAACACATTTATTTACAGTTTGGAGTTTTTTTTTTTTTTTCCAATCAATTTATGCTCTTTGTTTTTTTTTATTTTTATGTTATTTTGCGTTAAGTATTTTTAAAAATAAATTTATATTAAAACAAAAAACTAATTTTTGTTTTTATCAAAAGGAAAAACTAGAATTAAGTAAACAAGAAATGAATAAAAAAAAAATGGTAAAACGTAACAAACACCTTTTAAACACCATATACATAAAGGTAATCATATCACACAATTATTATTATTATTTTTGTTTTTTTTTTTTATTTATAATTAATAATCAAATTTATATCATTTCTTTTTAATATAATTTTTTTTTATAATAATTATTATTATTATTATAATTTCTTTATTGTATAATATAAACAAAAAAATAAAAAAATAAATAAAATTATTAATTTACTTTAAAATTTGTATTTTAATAAATTTATTTATTTAATAATTTGTTTGTTTATGGCGCGTCGTCGAGGACGATCATCAGACCTCTCAGACGACAACATAAAGTTTTTTTTTTTTATTATTATTATTATTATTATTATTATTATTATTATTATTATTGCTGTTGCTGTTGCTGTTCTTACTGTGTGTATTTTGGGTGCTCTGTTTGTGCCTTCTGAATTACATTACTTAGTAGATTATTAAGTAGTAAAAGTTGTAGACGTTAGAAACACGCGACGTGATGTAATAAAAATACAAGAAGAAATTAATGAAAAACAAAAACAGAAATGAAATGAAGAAGAAGAAGTAGAACAAGAAGAAGAAAAAGAAAACATGATATGATATGATTATAATTTAAATGTATCCAAAGTAAGTGGCGCTAACATTTTTTATTTTTTTTTTTTTATCTACTTATAGTAAAATAATAATTTTTTTTTGTTTTTATTTGTTTGTTGCATTGTTTCTTGATTTTTTCTTTCTTTTTTCGTGTATTAAATATGATTTTTATTTTTTTTTTTATAAGTATGTATACACATATAAATGTCTGATAAGCCGCGGCGCATTGGCGTCGGACCGATTGGCGGCTTTGAACGATACGATACGATACGATACATGGCACCAATTGGAGTTTATATATATTAAATAAATATTTTGTTTTTTTTTTTTTTTTTTTTTTTTGCCCTTTTATTCCTTCTTTTCATAATTTTTTTGTTATTATCATTTTTTCTTTTATTAATTATTTATTAATTCAATGTTTATTGATTCGTGTTTTTTTTTTTTGTGATAGAAAAAACACTGTGAAAATGTTGTTTAAAAGATAAATTCTTTACGAAGCTAATCCTTTATTAATTTTTAATAATATAACACGCCACCACTGCTATATAATGCAGTGTGTCGCCTTTTTAATTTTCTTCAATAAATAAAATAAATAAAAAATTTGTTACAATTGATATCAACAAATTGGATGTGACGCCAAAAAGACAAAAAAAAAAAATAATAAAAATATTATTCATTAAGTCTTTAAGTGTTATTTAAAAAATTAAAATTTATGTAAATTAAATTAGATGATTAGAAGTTTATAGGATGCAATTGAAATTTTTTTAATTTCTTTTTTTCGTTGTAAATTTAATTATAGAAATCTAATGAATGTGTAACATTTGTTAGGTTAATGTAAACAAATAATATTATTACAAATAATAATTAAAAAAGAAATAAACAATTAAAAATGGGTCAATAATGTGCTAAATTAATGTAAATTATAGGAGATTTGTCTGTGGAAAAATGTGGACTGGTTAAATTCCTTTAATTTATGTACAAATTTAACGATACGATACTAAAACAAATAAATAATCAGTTTGGGTATTTTTACAGGACATAAGATATTGTATGGCGCACCACTAACCAAAAATACTCATTCAATTGATACTTAAAAGAGAAGCCAAAAGTATTTAAATTTAATGTCTCGTCTCCATATAAATATTTACATAAATACTTATTATAAGCAATTGTACGGGGTTTTGTACATAAAATAAAAAAAAAAAAAAAAAATCTGTAATAACTACGAAGGAAACAAATAAAACAATAAAAAATTAAACCAATGTCGAGACAATTTATTTCTAATTTTCTACACCAAAAAAAAAAAAAAAATAAAATAAAATGTTGATTGAAGTGAAAGCAATGAAAATTTGCCAATTTCTATCACTGTGCGTTTAACAATGTCTCATTTTATAAATAATAATTAACTGACAAACAATACAATATTTAATCGTAAACATAAATAAATAGGAGAAAGAAAAAAAAAATCAAAATAAAAATAATTATAATAATTGAAAAGGCGTCATCAAGCGTCAATAAATGATTAATCGTGAAAATAAATTAAAAAACCAAAAAAAAAAAAAAAATTGGTTAGCTAAAATTAAATTAAATGAAAAAAGAAAAATAGAAATCGAAAAAAAAAAAAAAAAAAAATTTAGTACATACAGAAAAATCAAAAACCGCAAGCAAATTTATTCTTCTTCACATATTTTTTATATTTTTATTATCTTTTGCCTTTTTTTTTTTATTAATATTATTACTGGCTGTTATTGTTGTTGTTGTTGCTATGGCGCTATGTTGTTGTTGCAAATTAAAAATAAAAAAATTAACAGACAAAAACTAACTAACCGCATATAAAAAAAAAACAAGAAAAAATAATTATTTACAACAAAAATTAACAAAGTAAAATTTTTTTTTTTGAGTAAAGATTTATTTAATTTCCGTTTATTATAATGAATTAAATAGTTTTGTACCAATATTACTGCTGTTTTTTTTTTAAGTAAACAAAATTTATTTATTTTATTAAATCCTAGAACTTAATAAATAATTTAAATAAGAAAATATTTTGAGGTTGCTAAAAAATTTTTTGTCATGTAGAAAAATAAAAATGAATTTACGATACACGATAATCGATTACAGAGTCGTAATTTGAATAAAACGTGAAGAAAATGCAACAAGAATAAGTGTTTTGGAACGTATTGATACAAATAAATAGAAATTGATTATACTTGACTAGATGTTCCAGATTACTTGACTAGATCTGCCATTGTTTATGTCGAGGAATTCCATTAGTTTCCGGATTTTTAATATTACGGATAGAATCGCTATTTTAAATAGAGTAATCGCTATTATTATTATGAACATGAATGAGTAATTTGAAGAATCGTATCATAGATCCTCATGTTACGTCCTGAAGTCAGAACAAAAAATTTTCTCGAATGCTACAATTCCAAGCTAATTTAGAACAAACTTTTAATGTTTGATTTTAACTCAGGACTCTCAGAATAATTTAATTTACAAGTGGAATTAAAAATAATTGCGCTATGATCCTCAGAGTATTGGCTATTTAAATTTGAGAAATCCTAGTAACAGAGTTGTAATCAGACACAAGTGCACAGATCCAGAATTATAAGGGATTTTTTTTTTTTAAAGGAAACATTTGTTAATGTCATAGAACCTCGTGTTAATATTGTTATCGCGTTGTTTTTCCTCATATTTTAACACCAGATTTGTAATACAACATTTTTGTAATTTTTATTTAACTTAATTGTGGGTTGATGTTGTTGTTACTGTTGTTGTTTTTATTATATTATTTATTTTTTTTACTTCCATTTTGCACATATCGTAGTTCGTTCTCATGAATAATGGGCGCGTGGAAGAGGCGTTAAAAAAAAAAAAATACTTAAAAAGAAAAAAAAAAAAAAAAAAAAATTAAATCTAAAATTGTTTTTCATGTGAAAATTACTATAATTTGCGGTTTATTTTTTAGTTTTTTTTCTTTTTTTTTATTATTATTAAATTGATGATGCAGTCCGACATTTGTGCTTATTAATGACAGGGGTGTATTTACTTTAATTGAATTGCGTGGGATTAATTTAATTTTATTTAAAGAGCTCGGCAAAAGAGTTTTTAATACAATCAAATTTTCTGTAATATATAATTAATGGAAATTAATTCATTCACTACATCTCTGTGTTTTATAGTTTATTTTTTTTATTTAAATAATAATCTTTTAATGATGGGTTAGAGTTGTGGGCGCCATTTAAGTATCAGATATAAAGTACCTAATCATAAAGCTAAATAAATAATATTTTTACAAGAATAGTCTCATAAAATTTATATAAAAAAAAAAAAAAAAAAAACATTTTTTTCTAACTACATAAATCCCCATTATTCGTTCGTTCGTTCGTTTTTTTTTTATTGTGTTTTTAATTTAAATAAGTGTTAGACTTATTATAATAACGTTACGGTCGTATAACTTAGGAAAAAAGAATAAAAGAAAAAATGTCATCAAAGCTTTAGCTTTTTTTTTTAATTCTATTATAAAACTGATTGCTATTTTAATAATGCTGGCATAATATGTAGAACAAACAATATAATGTCAAATTGGAATTTTATACAAAATAAGATAATTTTTATTGTTAAATCATTTATTTTATTTTTAATTTAATTCAAATTTATTGATTTCATTATTTATTACATAATAATAATAATAATAATGCAACTTCTGTTTTTTTATAAATTATAATAATAATAACTGGATAATGGTATTCAGAAATATTTGATTAATTTAATTAAGATTTATTAATTGTTTTTAACTGACAAATTTTTGGTATGGATATTAAAGAAGAATTATTGAATTTTTTGTTGGTATTTTTAGGGTACTTGGTCTATCTAGTAGATGATCTATTACACGTAATAGCTGTTGAGAATGTTTTCAGCTCTTAATTTCATGTTTTAATTACAAATAAAATGTTAACCATTAATAAAAGTTTTATTAAGGTAAAATAAAAATATTATAAACAAATAAATGCCCTTAATGCGCAAGGGCTAAATATTAATTTTATTTAAGCCACTACTGTTCTTTTTTAATACATAACAAAATTTGCTCTATAATTTATCTACCTAACACAAAAATTACGATTAAATTAATTAATAATTATCTTGTTGTGTTAAATTAAAAAAAAAAAAATTATCTAATTATAAACGACACGAGTAACATTGTTATCTGATGACATTATATATCTTAATAATAACAAATCTATTCATATCAAAAAGATAATTAAAAAAATTAAAGAATTTATTTATTTTAATTATGCAAATTTATAAAATTAGAATAAAAAAAAAAACAAATTTCTTTTTTAATTAAATTAAGATAATGAATTAAATTAACTAAGGATTAGTTACGTAAATCTATTATCAATTTCAAATTTAAAAAAATAATTAAATTTTTTTTTTATTAATTTATGTAAAACTAATTAAAATTAAATAGAAAAAAAAAAAAACAAATATTCCTCCTACCTTCTTTAATTGCCAAATAAACATTATGAATTGATTTGGTATTTTTTTTTTTTTGCTTCTTCTACTTTAATTTAACTTAACAAAATCACAAACTTTTATTTGCCTATTTAAGGCTTTAAATTCGTTTAATCGTTTAAATTTTTTATTAATCAATAATTTGTGCGAGAATATATATGTCTGTTGTCTTCTATAAACTACGTTATAAACAAACACCAGTTGATTTCACACAGCTTTTTTTTTTTTTTTTCTTTTCTTATTTTTTGCACACTTTAGAAAACTTTTTTTTATGTTTACTTGAACTTTTGTGTTTTACATTAAAATTCACTTGTTAATTATTAATTTTTTTTTATAAGGTGATCACCACCTTCGCAATAATATTATTATTATTTTTATTTTTATTTTTTTTGACAATTTGATGACATTTGTAATGCTCGAAAAGGAATTGTAACGAAATTTTGTTTGTTTGTTCTTTTTTTTTTCTTAAGTTTAATAACAATTGAAAAGTCTTAACACCTATTATGTTTTTATTGTTTATTACTTTAAGTTAAACCAAATATATTCCGTACAGTAAAATAATTCACTTATTACAATAAAAAAAGAGAAAAATTATTATTAACAAGCATCACAAATTGTTGACTTAATAAATAAATAAACAGCAGATGAATATATACAAAATAAAAAAATAATAATCGTGAAAATGTGCGGGCGATTTTACTTCTCTTTACTTAACTTTACTTTACTTTATTGCTTTATTTTCTGTTTTTTAAATTAAGCCGCACTTATCGTTTCTTTTAATAACAAGTTTAAATTTTTTTTTCTTGTTATTTTAACTTTTAATGAATGAAATTCATTGAAGATAAACAAAATTCACGTGAGTTTTTCCTCTTTTTTTTTTTTTCTTTCTTTCTTATTTTTAAAAATACTTAGCGTAACTATAATTTAACTTACAGTTTTTGTTTAAAGTAAATTTATAATTTATATATAAAAATTATTTATTTAACCAAATACACATGATTGTTGCGTATTATAAATAATTAAAACACTTAAACAAAAAAAAAAATGACGCGGTTTTCACTTAATCAATCAAAAAATAAAAACAAAATTATTATTTATTTTCCACGACGTACTGGACCGAAATTAATTATTTTTTTCTTTAATTAAATTCTCTTTCACAAACTCTTCAAAAAAAAAAAAAAATCGAAAAAAATACAAAAAAATGTATATTTATATGAAAATTTGTTTAAAAAAATAAATTTCTTTACACTAATTTGCATGCGAGTTTTCACTGGCGCCAATATATTGTTGGCGGTTATTTAATTTTTATTATACGTTTTGTTTGTTTTTATTTTTCTTCTACTTCTTCTTTTTTTATAAATCCAAAAGCAATTATAAAATAATTGTTTTTCTTTTCAGATATTTCTATTTGCAGTTTTTTAAATTTATAGAAATTCAGTAATTTTTTTTTTATTTTCCCGGTGTTATTTACTTGCTTTTACACTCTTGTGGGACAAACACCATTAATTATTTAATTAAATAAATCACACACTAATTAGTTGATAATTATTTTTTTATTTTAACTTAAATAAAGTCAATTAGTGTCAATTTTGTGTTTTAATTAACTCTTTTCTTGTTTATTTAAAACAAAAAAAAAAAAATTTTTTTTAAGTCACTACACACAAAAAATAAAATTTCTAGTCAAACAAATAGAATTTGCAAAATTCGTATTTTTTTTTTTTTTTGTGTTTTCTTTGCTACTGCTGCGAATGCACCACCGTTCGTAGTGATGTTCACCGTACAAATGGTGTTGGACAAATGTTACTCATTGTGGTAGTATTTTGGCGGCGTACTGTTGGCTGCTGCCTGTTTATATGGTTATAACGTTCCGTCTGTTTGGGTTGCCTGTTTTAGACTGTCTTGATTTCTTCTATTTTACTTTGCTTTGCTTAACAAACTTTATGTTGGATTTAAATATTAATTTTTTTTTTTTGTTTTACTATAACGCAACGTTAGCAGCTTTAATATTTATAACGTATTGACGTTTTTTGTATTTTTTTTAGTTTAAGTTTTAGTTTCTCAATATTCATCCGGTTTGCCAGATAATTTGATCCAGAATATAACACTGCTAAAGATTTTTCTTTTGTATATTAAAAATAGAGGAACTTTAAAGGTATATAAATATTTTCGTTTTACGTTTTTTTTTTTTTTTTATTTATTTGAAATCTGTAGCTCCGTTACGGCGACGTCTGCTTTTGTTGTTGATGGTGAGATCTCTGTTTTTTTTTTTACAAGTCTGTTTAGTACGTGGCGTTGGTGCCGGTCGTCCGTCGTCATCATCATCTTCTGTCTGTCTTGTCTCTTTAAAAACGAAAAAAAAAGTTTCAAAATTATATCCCGTCGTTTTGTTGCATTTTTTTTTCTCCATCTATTTTTCAGTTATAAATTCATTTTAAGTCACAGTAATAATGATGAAATTCATCAAAATTTCTATAAACATATCGAACTAAGAACATATTTAAAAATTAATTTAAATACACGACCTAATACAATTTAACCACTTTAAACAATATTATTTACGATTCTATATTCTATATACACTCACTACTCTCTCACTTGTCTCTGTGTTTAATATTCTAGTGCCTATAGTCGTCGATAATAATAAATAAAATTTTCAATAAATTTTGTGATGAAAATAAAAAAAAAAAAAAAAATAATTCTGTAAAACATTTCGGAAAAGAAATTGAATTTTATAAAGAAGAGAAAATAGATAAATTTTAAAAACTCTCTTCCTTCCTATTTGTGTTTTTTATTTAATTAATTCAGTTTAAATTAATTAAATTAATTTTTCTTCATTAATTTGCTTCTTCTTTTTTTTAATGTTTTCATCTGTTTCAAGTTTTTAATTCAATGTAAAATTCATGACTCAAAAGAGTTTTAATTTAACAATTGAACACAAATATAGTGATTAATGATTGTTAAATTATATTAACAAAAAAAAAAAAAAAAAAAAAAACATTAAAAAAATATTGAAATAATGAATAAACTGGGATTTGAGTGGTTTTAAAATTTATTTTTCCCTGCTGTTGTTGTTTAATGGTTTTTTTTTTTTAATACATTTTTGACAACAATTTCGTTATGGATGAGCGATGAAGTAATTATAAATAAAATTTAAATAACGAAGACAAAATTAATTATTGAATTAAAAATAAAACCAGTAAATTTAGCAGAGAAAATACAAACATACCCAGACTGACAAGTCAGACATCTAATAGCGAATAGAACTTAATTTAATTAAAGAAGAAAAAAAAAAAAACAACAACATATTTTATTTGTTATTCTTAATTAAAAGTAAATGTTTTTGAAAAAAAGAAAAACCGAAAAATTTTCACACCTATTACACTCGAGTTTTCTTTTTCGTTTTTTAATTTTTATTTTTCCTTCATAATATAACGTTTAGTTTTGGTTTGTTTCGTGTTGATTGAGGAGAATCATAAAAATATTTAACGAATTTGTTATGCCAATTAAAAAATACAAAAAAAAAATTCTTAAGTGATGTATGTTGATATTTATGTCCGATATGTATTTGACGTCATTTTATTTAATTAATACAATTTTCAGGGGAAAATTATATGAAATTTTATTTTATTAAAATTTTTTCCTTTTTTTTATGTGTTTTATTTTACCTTATTCCCTTGTTTAAATGTTTTTCAGTTATTTTAACGTAATCGATCAACTACAGAATAAAATGATAAAGAAAAAAAGTACAAAAAAAAACTCGCAAAAACGTACACAATACAAAAATTAATTAATTAATAAAAGAAAAAAAAAACAATTTTATATGATGACTCATTTTATTTATTTATTTTTTTTGGTTCAATATTTTCTTCAATTGCTTGTAAGTTCAAATAAAGTTTAAATATATTAATAAAAGAAAATAAATAAAAGAAATAAAAGAACTTCTCTTGATAAACAAAAAAAAAAAATATTTTTTTTTTCTTTATTATTTTGATTGATTTGCTTTAATAAATAAGAATAAAATAAAAATAAAATATAAATTAATAATTGTCGCATTTTAAGCGATTATATCATCGAAAAATAATTTTATTTTTTTATTTTATTGTTTAAATATTGTTTTTATCCATTTGTTTATTTATTATTTTAATAAAAAATATTATTATTACCTTATTAGGTAATTAAGGATAATTAGTTCTGTTTGATCAGAACACCATTTGTTAGAATCACCATTAATAATTTTTTATTTAACGAACGTTTGGTTTATGATAACGAATTTGATTGTTCACTCATTGTTTGTACTTTGATTATAGAATCGCTTTGTGGTTAAGACTAATCAGGACTTTTATTAATAATAAACAAACTGATCTATCTGAAATAAGAACATGATCAGTTACAGCTAGTAAAACGTAAAAATTGAATAAAATTCCAGAGTTCTTTCCTTCTTTTAATTCATTTTTTTTTTTAATTCATTCATTATTCATCAATATATCGTCATAAGTAATAATTATTTGAATTTATGTTATTATGTTTATGTACAAACATTTTATGTATTTTAATCGTGTGAAATTGTGTAAAAAAATTTTTTTTTAATAATATTTGGGTTAAAAATTGAAATGGCGCCCGTTTAAATTTTCTAATTTCAATTATAATGCAAAATAGAATTAAATAAAATCAGAACGTATCCATTATCAATTAATAAAAAAAATATATATATATATATTGTTATACATATAAGTGAAATACGTTTCGAAATAAAAATTATTTATTTATATTTAGAAGTAGGATACAAATATGAAAAAAGCTGAGAAACGTACGAGTAGTTTAACGCAGCGTTACAGGAATGTAAATCATCTATATAGTAGGTAACGCATGATCTAAGTAATGTGTGGGATATTTAATTTAGGTGCGTGCTTTATTTAATTACTATAAAAAGCTTTGCGTTTTGTTTATTATTATTTTTTTTTTTGTACAAATAATAATAAATTTAATTATTTTATTATTATTATTATTAGTTTGTTAACATTTTTATTGATTGAAAGTGTCAAAATTAAGCAAATTAAGGTTGCGTTCAGCTTTAATATAAAATTACCAGAATTGGTGATTTTAATTAGTTTTGAAGACAACATTAAAATGTCATACCCGATTAACATTGATGTGTATATTCCTTCACCATTTTGGTCATTCATTAATAATTAAACAAAAATCAATAAGACGCTACGAAGTTTTTAATAAAATTAAAATTTAAATAAAATTAAAATTAAATCACAAACGACACTAATTTAAACATTTAAATTATGTGTTGATTTGATTTGATTTTTTTTTGTATTTAGTTTATTACCTTTTTTGCAAAACATAGATAAATTTTTTTTAATTTATTTTTCACGTAAATAACATTTTCAACAAAGATGAACGAAGAGAAAAGATGGAAAGATTATATTGATGTCGGATGCATGTAAAACAATTTTTTTTTTCTGTATGTTTTTTTTTTTAACACATATTATGGATAAGCTTAATACAGTGGCGGCGGAAAGCGTAGGATGGCCGATACGTGTGTTCGTTTTTTTTTGTAAGAAAATCTCTAATGTTATTACAACATTAATTTTGATGAATATTTTTCTTACCAGGAATATGAAATGCTTTTTTTTTTATCACCTTTGGAAATGTAACGTTATTTTATAATAACACGGTATTTGAATATTATGTTATGTAACGTTATGATATAGCGTTACAACAAACGATACAATAAAGAAAATTAAAGGATTTTGGTTATCACATTACGAACAAATAACGCGATAACGAATTTACGTTGTGTAACGATAAGAAATGAATAAAATCGTTATAAAATTGTTTTGCAACCCTGCTTATTACATAAACATAAAAATGATTAACAGTCCTGTACGATAGTTTTTTGCCTGATTATTACATTTTTATTAAATATATTAACCCTCTATTATTATTATTTCATGGAGATTATAATTGGTTCATGCTGTGTAATTTAACTAAATTTTTATTAAATGATGCTCTGTCCAATTATCAGTTAGCTTTATTACCAGACTTTATATTGTAATAATTTTTTTTCATTTATTATTTTTTTTTTTTTTGTTTTCAATTGGATATAATCCAATTATTAGCATAAATAAATTAATTTACAATATATGTAGATACAAAATGACATAATACAAAATTGAAGTACTGTTGCTGTATGAATGGTGGATGGTCGCTATTGTGTGAGAGAGTGAACGATCCAACCACGTAATTCTTATTTATTGACTTGCACTATTCATGATAATAATTTATGTTATTATGGCAAAATATTTATATTTCCTTGCAAAAATAAAATTAATTAAAAAAAATGATTTTTTTTTTTTTTTTTTGTACAAATTTCTTGTCTTGCTGTTGGGTGGTAATTTTAATTTTTGTTTAAATTTTTTCTTTTTTTATTTCCCAATGACATTGACACACATTTTTATTATTCTAATTATAATATTTCTCTTTAAATTACAGAATATATATATAATTCGTAGCCAATTTATTTACATATAATTTGTGGGATGATGATGTTTTTCCATTTGGCAAAAAATAACTGTTGGAAATTTATTATTATTTATTTTTTTTTTTTATTCAATTGCATCTAGATAATCCTGAAGAAAAAAAAGCTTTAAAATTAAATTGATCATTAAGTGACTTTAATGAATAATAATATAAAAAAAAAAAAAATAAAAGCATTAAAGAGAGAAGAACAACAACGTAGAAAAAAAAGAAAAAAAAAAAGCGGAAATAATGGTTACAAAAGCATCAATAAACGTAAAAGATATAAAATATTTTTTTTTTTTTTTGTGTAATAAAGGGCGTCAAATCGGCTATAAAATACGACTGTTAAAAAAAAAAATAAATACTACAAACTAGAAAAACTTATTTCTACAAACACTATAATAAACGTAAATGCTGTTGTTGGCCTTATATTTTCTATCCATATATAACGAAAAAAAATAAAAAATAATAAAAAAATGAAAAGAATTCTAAGCAGTTTTAAGTTTAAGTTAATAACACTTCATCAAAACAATAATAATAATAATAATAAAAAAAAGAACAAAAAGCACAACTGAAAAAAAAGTCTTTTGTTTACCAAAAGTATTAATAAAAAAAAAAAAAAAAAGAAAACAGAAAATTCCATCATGAAAATCAGACATCAAGATTCATATTGTTGACGTTTCAATTCTGTCTATTCACATTTGTTATAGAAAAATGCCATCCGATTCACTTAACAACCGAATTCTTTTAACTCAGTTTTTTTTTCCCTTCTTTAGTTCTATAAAGTTTTCAAAGCTTCGATGAATAAATTTTTTTTTTTTGTTTTTTTTTTTCTTTGCTACTAATCTAATTGAATTTTTGTTTTTTGTTGTTCTGTTTTATCTTCTACTGTCACCAAGGATAGAAAAAAATTGATTAAAAATTGTTGCATTGTGTAAATGAATTAAATTTCTTTAGGGGGGTTTTTTTTTTTATTTTCTCTCTCTCTCAATATTATGCAATAAATTTTTTCGTTCTAGTTTTGCATCATTTTTTTCTTGCATTATTATTTAATTTTTTTTTTTTATTACTTATATGCAAATATGGAAATTGAAATTATTCTTTATTATAATTTTGTTGAATTTATTGGTAAATATTTATAACAGGGTGTTTTGTTCAAGTTTTTCTACGAATGTATATATTAAAACAACCTTTAAAAGCACCCTGTTTACCAGATATACTTCTGATACTCCTTACATAACAGCAATTACTGAAATTATAAATCCATTTTCAATTTCTAGAGAGAGAGAATCAATAAAAATTCAATTTTAGTTTTATGTGACAATAATTTTTTTTATATATATTTTTTTTTTTTTGTTTTTATGTAAAGTTTAAGGGTGGCAAAAAACACATTAAGAAACATAAAAAAAAAAAAAAAAAAAAAACTAAAAACAAATTGCTCCTGGTAAAGGACATCATTTTCAAGGTTGACATTAACATATTTATTACAGAAATTTTATTTTTGTTTTTTCTTTCCTGATAGGAATTGGGTTATTAATGGAAGTTTTTTCAATGATGATTATTATTGATTCTTTCGTGGGAAAAAAAAGAAGAAGAAATTGAATTCCGGAGGCATTAACAAGACAAATTGATTTTTAAAACGAAATCAAGGTTTATTTGTATAGTATCTGGTTTAAGGACGGTTTTATAACATTTTTTTTTTTTTTTAAACAAAACACCTGTATTTTAACGACACAAATATCACACCTTTAAAATTTAACGACTAAACCTACAAGTTTCCGTAAATCTTTAATAATTCATTACAAAAAAAAAAAAAAAATAAATAAAAAAAATTTCACAATTCACATTAATAGAAATTTAATCTTCGGCTATTTTGCCAATTTTGGTTTTTCTTCTACAAATTTAAATTACGTTTTTTATGCATAAAAATTAAAAATTAAAAAAAGAAGTCAAAGATAACCAAAAAAAAAAAAAAAAACAAACACACACACAAATTAAGTAGCACAAATGTACGAAAAGGAAGTGAAAATAATTAATTTTTATTACAGTCACGCGTTTAGTTATCTGTTTTTCTGAAATTAATAATAAAAAAAAAAAAGTTTGCTGTTAGTTTTGCGAAAGCTTTTTATTTGTTGTTGTTGTTAGAAAATAAAAATTATAATAAATCACAGAAGAAAAAGAAAAAAAATAAAATAAACTGTGTGGTAGCGGAAATGGAAAATAACTTTCATCAATTAAATGAAATTGTTTGGAATTACAGAAACAAAAAAAAAAAAAAAAATTATTATTATTATTACTGTCATGTTTAATTTAATAAATTAACTTTGATGAAAGCACAACCAAATAACAATTTTAATAAGTAAAATTCAAGATGATCAAGATAACAGGACACAATAAAAACAACATCAACAACAACAACAACAACAACAAAATATGTTTTATGATTTACACATGCCTGATGCCTTGTGGTTTTTAATAATAATAAAAAATGTTTCTGTTGTTTTTCTCATTATGTTTAATGGAATTTTTGGCGAATATTGGATAATATTCTAAAGAGAAATTTTTGAACACAAACATGCTAGAAGTTATCATATTGTTGTGGCGAAAGTAATTTAATAAACCGTAGTTTAAATGTTCTATCTTACTGCTACCTTACCTTCTAGCTTTTTATGGGCCTTGGGAAACACATTCTGAAATATTTTTGCTTAAGAAAGTTTTATAGGAAAGCAAATTCTACCTTACTGTGGTTTCAGAAGTAGTCCTCTAGTTTTATGCTCCATAACGAAAACGCAGCTCCTATCAAGATAATTCAATTTATTTAGTTTAGTTGTATACAGCTGCTGTTTAAGAAAGTTTTATATGGAAAACAGTGAAAGAAAAACTTTCTTTACCATAAAAATTAATTTTTATGAACAAATACTCAGGCGTCAGGTTTTCTTTGCACCGTAAATCTACACCGCAAATATTAATAATAATAATAATAAATAGAAATTTCCTAGTTTTTACTGTAGTTTATTATTGATAATTTGTTTTCATGTGCGGTTTTGTTTTTTTTTTTTTCTTTTTATGCTCATAAAGTACTTTGCATTTTATATTATTTATACAAAAGTTATGGTTTATCCAATTCCACTATTATTTTCATTATTTTATTTACTTATTTATTGTGCTCTGTCTGTCGCCTTTTTATCATTAATAATAATAAAAAAAAAAATGTTTCTTCTGTTCTTTGTGAAGAAACAAAATTAATAACGAAAAGAAAAATAATCTTCCGCTTCATTTGTTTGATAAGAAATAAATAATAATCGAGAAAGAGAGACTTATTGGTGAAAATTTATATAATTTGGAGAACTTTATTCAGTCTGAAATATAATTTTTTTTTATTTTCTATTAGAATAATGAATAATATTTATCGGGGAAAAAAAAAAAAATTAATTCTTTATTAAACTTGAAACAACTACACAAAACACTTTATGGAATTTTCTAAATTTTTTTATTTTAATTAAATTAATGTTTTGTTGATTTTGAACAAAATATAGACATAGATTTTTTTTTTTTCAATATTCCACATTCAATGGTTCGGTAATAGCTAGACGTTTATTATAATTCGATAGCTTGGCTATTGCAAAGCGATAATCTTCATCGGTGAAGTTTATCATTTCTTTTAAATTACCATTATCATCCATAAGGGCGATACAATTATTCGGTAATGTTCTTGCCGTTGTATTATAATTAACATTCTCAAATGGTTCGTACATTCTAGATGGTCTTGTGTACCATGGCATTGGGGCAACATATTTCTGATGTGGCTTTTGTGATATTGTATCATAATAACACGCCGGATCATATGCTGACATTGAATGTTTCATCATATCAATATTTTTAAGATTATTCTTATAAATTATTTTATTTTTATTTTTATGCTTTTTTGTGATTTTATTTTTTCTCCCTTTCGCCACATCATTTATTGTCATTGATGGTAGTTGTACACATAATGCAACAAATAAAAATATTGCAAATATCAAATACATATAAATATTACGAAAATGATGGCCGAGTAATGATCTTGATGGCATTTTTTTTGTTTTTTATAACCTTAATAATCCTTTTAAATTAGTAATATCAATTAAAAAAAAATAATATAAATATAAATAAAAAGAAAAAAAAAAAAAAGAAAAAAATTTGAATTTTATGCGAAAATTTAAAGCAAAAAAAAAAAAATTTTGACAGGAAATTTTTTTTTTTTTTTTTTTTTTTTTTTTTTAAATCTATTATTTAATTAATAATAAGAAAAAATATAATAAAATTAAAATAATAAATGAAGAAATCAATTAACAAAAGTTTATTGTAATTGAAAAAAATAAAAAAAAAGAGAAAAAAAAGAAAATTATAATAAAAGTGGTGACTATGATTAAAAAAAAAATTTGTATATACATATATATAAATGAAAAAGGATCCGTGTATAATTTAAAGTTTATTCAGGATCAGGTAGTTCTATTGAATCTATTATTTGACCTTTTTTATTCACAATTACAACTGGATGAAAGCGGTGTTTTTTCTGTTTTGCATGCTCATCAATATTACTTAGCTTACCCAGATTACCAACATTTGTCATTTTTGTTTTTTTAATCAGTGTGATACTATCATTTCTATCTGGTACAGGACTTCCTTTGGGTTTTTTATTTTTTACTGGATTATATGATCGTTCTTGATTATGTGTTGAGGTATTTGGTGGATTATCTTCAGTTATATCCGGTGGTGTGTAGTAATCACGTTTGCCAAAATATGAATTTCTTTTTGTGCCAGCTGGTGAATGTCGTGTTATTGCGGCATACTGTCGCACATTTACTAAGTTCTGATTTTGTGATGTTGGAATACAACATGCTGCATCTTGTAACTTTTTTCGCTGTACTAATTTCCGTTTTGCTATTGGTGGATTTGTTGAATAATAGTTGTTGGATTCTTCGGAAGCTTTTCTATTATCCATTTTTAACACATTTTCCGAATTAGACAATTTTGGTGTTTCAATTATTGAATTTTTCAATAAAACCGCCTCAACAATTAGCTCATCTTCGAAATGTTCAACTAGTTGACGAATTTGCTGACAAATATGTTCATCCGTTACCATTGACGATGAACTTTGTCGACTTTCTCTATGTGTTATTATTTGTTTGGACTGTGTAACATTTTGGGATGGTCTAACAGGAATTCGTGTCATTTGACGACGCATATTACGAGTGTCTTCTAAATAGTTCGGTTTAATGCTTTCAATAATGATGCTTGAGGTCTCATTAATAAGTTCTTCTGATTGGTCTAAATTTTGACAATTCTCTAGTATAGAACCTTGGTTTGAGTTGTCAGGATCTTGAAGTGAGCTTTTATCATAAGAAATTGATTTAATATTACTTGATCGTCGTTGACTATTTCCCGATGCACTACCAACTTCAACTAAAGTCTCATCAAACTTACTAATCATTCTACGTAAATCATTTGATAGTTTTCCAGTAGCCTCCGCCAATTGCATTGCTACATTTCTTCTACGTTCAACATCATTCTCAGTTTGTCTATCATAATAATTTTTATACGCAATATAGATTAGTGGAATATTAACTGACAGAAGAGCGGCAGCTAACACCATTGATGTTATTTGACAATTCGTAAGAACCATGATTTTAGAAAAAAAAATTTAATAAATAAACCAATAGAAGATTTTTCCTTTTATTTTATTATGATTATTATTTTTTTTTATTTATTTAATTAATTAATTAATTATGGTAATTTGTAGTAATTTTTCTGTATAATTTTTTTTTTTTTTTTACTGAATTTTTTGAATTTTGAATAAATATAAAAAAATTTGACATAATAAAAAAAGACTAAATTTCCTATTCGCCTTCTTTATAGAATAAAATTATTTTCAAAAGTTTTCTGAATTTAAAAAATAAAAAAGAATTTTTGTTGTTGCAAATTTTGTTCCTGTTCCTGTTTTTTTTTTTTTTTTTTTTTTTTGTTAAATAATATGTGGCATAGATTCATCAATATATGATAATCTTGTACCACTAGCTGTTCTACCAGTAGTTCCACCAGCACCAACAAAGCTAAACGGTGCCCGGCCCTGTTGAATTCGATGAACAATTATTCTAGCCTCTCTACGTATGCGTTTGAACCATCTTGGTAAATTTAATGCAACTGTTGCACTTAATAAAGCAATTGTCGCTATCTGACATTTTGATAAATCTTCCATAATTAATTACATAAATATTTTAAAATAACAAAATAAATAAATAAATGTATACTAAAAATTTGTTTGCTTAATTTATTTTTTTCTTTTTTTTTTTTGTGGTGAATTTAAAATGTCATTTATGACACGAATTTTATAATAATACGGAAATTTCAAATTGCCTTCTATGAATTCTGGTTTTTATTCTTTTTCTTTTTTTTTTTTTTTATTTATTAATAAACAAAGTGAAAGGATTTAATTTAAATTAATTACCGAAACTGGTAATAACTTTTCAAAAAGAAAATCCCCAGTTTAAAAAATTTCAGGATATTTCAGGATAATCTTCTGGTTAAAAGAAACTTTTATACAAATATCTATAGTTTTATGGATTTTGCTTAAAATTTCCTTACATTCGAGTATTAAAATCGCTTCATTTCCTGCTTTTACCAATTTTGTAACAAGTAGATCTGTATGCCAATAAAACTTATACTTTGCGAAGTACTCTAAAATTTGTACCACAGGACAACAAATATTATTCCTTAAAACACAATGAAAAAAAAATAGGTAATAATCATAAAAAAGCACATTTTAAAGCTCATTTCCTCCTGAAATTCAATAATAATATTAATTTTTATTTATAAAACAGAAAAAAAAGGAGAAAAAACGGAAAAATTATTTCAAATCTCTTTCGGAAAAATGAATAAAAAAAAATTCTTTTTTTTTTTTTATAATTGATTTGCATTTTTATCACATTGTTGACTATTAGTTTGAAGTGGTTTTACCGATTGGTAAACAGAGTAATTAGATTTTTCTTTTTCTCTGTTATTATTATTATTTTTTTTTTAAATACATAAAGGATGATGATTTCAAGTAAACAAAATAAATTTATTATAATAGACGGAAAATACGAGTAAATTATAATTTTTTTATTTTTTTATAATAATAACAATAATGATAATAATAATAAAAATATATAAAGAGATTGATAATGATTTCCTTATGGACTATCAGAAACATCATTTATATAATATTGTTGATTACGCTGTTGTTTTATATTATTAATATTTTGATTATATTTTATAACTGGCTCCACATATCTTTCTTTAGACGGTCCAGCAATTGCAAGATGTTTATTATAATTTGAAAATTTCGCAATCGCTTGTAGATACTCTTCATCGGTGAAATTTATCATTTCTTTTAAATTTCCCGACTCATCCATAACCGCAATACAATTACTAGGACCCGATACACATAATAAATTTTTATTTCTTTGATCACGACATTTTAAACGTCTTGGATTACCACTTGCACTCACAAAATTTGATACATTTGATATATATTTACTTTGTGGCTTATGCGTTATTGTATCAACATAATTTGCATAATCACGTACAGGTGTTTTTATTGGTTTTTTCCTTATCATTTCCTTATCTTTTCTAATTGAAACCTTTCCTTTTATCGATTTACTTGTTAGTTTTGTTTTTATTCTTTTTTTCTTTAGTGTCTTTACAGTTTTGCCAGCATCCTTAAATGTAATTGTTGGTAACTGGGCACAAAATGATGCTAACATTACAAATGCAAATATAAAATACATATAAATACTACGAAAATGATTACTTATTAACAATGATTTTGATGGCATGTTTGAGAGAATTTATTAAATTAAATAAAAAGGGAGAGGAAATTTCGAAAAAATAAGGCAAAAAAGGCAAAAGAGGCAAAAAAAAAAGTTCCGAAAATTTTGTTGCTTACATAGAAATATCTTTTTCTTTTTATTTATTTATATTTTATTTTTTTGTTTTTCCCAATAAATTTTGACAAAATAATTTTTTTTTTTTTAATTTTTAAATTAATTATTTATAAACAGAAGAATTGCATGAAACTAAAATATTAAGAGGGAAAAAAGAAATAAAAAAAACAGTTTTTTTTTTTTTTTTTTTAAATTAAACTCAATGCCAACTTAGGTTATAATTTTTATTTATTTGTTTTATGGTAACGTATCTAGAGCATTTGCAACAGCTTCATCATATTCCTTATCAGTAAATTCAATTGTTTCAATTATATTACCATCACCATCTACAATAAATATCGAATTTAAACGGTCGTCATCATTTTTTTTATTACCATTAACGAACTGACGATATTCATCATCATTGAAATTGATACGTTTTTGTGGTTCTGTATATGGTGGATTACGATTACTGTAATCTATTGAAGCAGTACGCTGTGGTTCATTTAGAATGTATTCCCTTTTGCCATAAACTGCATCATCTATATAAATACGTGGTAATGGTCCAGGTGGCGGTGGCAAAGTTTGCTGTTGTGGTGGATACGGATAAGGTGGCTGTTGCTGATATGGTGAATAATTCGGTTGTGGTGGTGGATAACCAGGAAAAGGTAATGGCTGTGGTGGATAAGCAGAATACGCAGGATTTGGTGGGTAATTACCATTCATAGGTGACGGTTGAAATTGTTGTTGTGGAAACTGTCCAGGAAATTGAATATTTTGATTATCCTTCTCTAGTTTTAATCGATTAGTATTTTGATCACGCCTTAATCGACATCGTCCCTGTAATTCAGCTAAAAGACTTGTTCTTTGAGGTTTATCAGATCTTGCCGGACGATTTTGTAGTCCCATTATTTTGTTTTCAAAATTACGATTAATTTGTGTATTCAGAATAACCGGCCGTCCAACACCAGATGTTTTTGGATCACCCGTTTCAGTCTCTACACCTTGACGTTGACTTATTATTGGTGAATTTATTAATGTACTATTTAGATTATCACCTTTATATGTTTCTAAATCATCACAACTAAAATTCTGTGCATCCTGTGTATCCTTTATTTCTTTATCAATTACTTCAACCATATGTCGTGATTCCTCTGCAAGTTTTTCAGTTGCCTGTGCCAACCGAAGGGCATCCTCTTTCTTTCGCAGTATTGTCTTCTCATCAATTCTATCACCACTTCCTCGCATACGATAATACAACATTGGAATATTAATTGCTATAGCCGCTGCAGCAATTCCCACTGTAAGTCTTTGTGCGTTGTTCATTCCTTTTTGTATAAAAAATTTGCCTAAATTTAATGGTTAGTGTCTTTGATTGTTTTTCCCTTTTTTTTTTTTGTCTTTTGTGATTTTGTGTTGATTTTTTTTTCTTTTCTTTTTTTTTTTTGTGTAAATAAATAAAAAATAAATAAATTATTTTTATTAAACTTTAATTTGGATGGTTATTATGAATTTTTTATTTTTATTTTAAAATTAAATTTTAATATGTCAAATTCCGACATTGTTTCCATGGCCAACTATGACTTATTTTATTTTCTTGATTTGTTTGTACATTTTGTAATATTTGTACGGTTTGTCTTATTGGTTCTGTCTGTCATATTTGTTAAATGCGACCTATCTGTCCTATTTGTCATATTCGTGAAATGTGTCCTATCTGTCATATGCGTCTTATTTGTGATATTTGATTTGTGTGTTGCATTTGTTCTAGATAAATTATTCGTGTATTTTGATGGTTCTAACCGTGATCCATTTGTCGAGTAATACGTTGTACCGTTCATTGATTTTGTTTTCTGTGATTTATTACAGGTTGATGCTTGTGATATATTTTTATTATCCAGTCTTTGTGTTATCAGTTGTTCCATTTGACATGGGCTAACGTTTAAGTTCCTTGGTATGCACACAATATTCGCTGCGTATGTACGTCGCCGTTTCTTAGACACATAATATTTATTTAAAAATGACGGAATTGATACTAATAGCAAAAGGATAAAGACAAATATAAATAAAAATAATTTTTTTAATGTCTGATCTGATGATTCCATAATAATGATAATACAAATATGATTTACAAAACTTAAATAATTTAAATAAAAAATTTTTTCTTATCTTTTTTTTTTTTTTTAATTTTTTTAATTTTTTTGTTGATTTTTTTTTTTTTGTTTTGGGGTTTGACTATAAAAAAAAAAAAAAAAATTTAATAGCGCGAGCCAAAAGTATCTGACATTATGAAATATTTTTATTGTTGTTTTTTTTTGTGTACGTCTGTCAAAGCTTGCTCTGATTGCTTTTAGCTCTTTGTATACTATCGTAGCAAACTGTTGAACCGTCTGGTAACACTGCAAAAATAATTTCCGTTTGTTCGGGTACTGTTTGCGGTGGTGCTTTCACCATCGGACGCATAACCTCGAAGGTACGCGATGTATCATCAAAAATATTAATTCTAGTTAATGCCCATTGGGTTCTTACTATTTTCGGTTTGCTCTTTTTAATACTGTGCTTCCGTGCGGAATAGTAAAGTTTTGACAGACGTGGCGACGGTGTTTTTGGTTCTGAAATGAATCTACTTATTAGTTATTAGGAAGTCAGTAGACGGTCTAATTAAGGCTTACGCATTCTGCATTCAACTAAAGAGCATGTGCAGCGGCCTAAAGATGCAGTATCATTTTCTGGGGGTAGAACATTTAAAGAAACCGTTTCCTTAAAACCAATACTTTTGGGATCATTTGTTGGCTTGTTTGAACTTTTAATTGACGATTTGGATTTTAGTTTTTTTGAGGAAATTTTTGATTTATGTGAACCACCAGTTGATGTCGTATTCGTAGGCACGGTCGATGTAGATTCAGAAATAAGCTTGTCCTCATTCGAATCAGGAGCTACTACTTCACCTTTCCCTTTTTTTTTACTAGACTTTTTACGATGTTTTGACTTTTTTTTATCCAACGGGACATCATTGGTTACTGTCGCTGTCGTTTCCATTTTTGACGAAGATGATGGTAACATAGATTTAATTAGTTCCTTAAACATATCCTCATCACACATACATTTTGGAAGGGTGTCCCGTAATGATTTTAAACGATCATTAATTAGTGTTTCCACATCGATCAATGTAAAGTCACGGTCTTTTGGAAGATTGAACTTTGTCATGGATTTTGGTAATGTTGAGTCACATTTGCATTCTTTCATATTTCCTTTGTATGCATTTCCTGTTTCTATGGATGTGGTCGATAGGGATAGTGTTCGTGGTGCACACAACTCTTTTAAATTAAAATCTTTTCCAACGAAACCTGAAACACAAAACGAATTAATTTTTTTTTTACATAAAAAATTCCTAAAAATTCTTCAACTTTTCATCCCAATTATGTGAAGAAAACGATCAATTCCCGATAAAATAACTTCATCCGGATAAGGTCCATAAATACAATCTGCTGGAAATTTTTGATTTTTAAACTCTTCATCATATTCCCCAATGATTTTACAACCGCTACCTCCATCCTGTCTGAAGTGAATAGAAATTTTCAGAAAACTTGTATCAACGGAAAATTTGATTAAAAAATAGAAAAAAAACTCACGAGGAAAAACTTAAATTAAATTTTGATTGAAATTGTGGTTCAGGTTTTTTTAAAATTTTTTCCAGATCCGATGTTTTCGATTTTAATAAACTTGATTGAGTTTGACTGGAACCAAGTGTTGATGTGGAGCCGCTACGTGTTGACAATGACATCGATGATGCCTGTAAATCGGAGCCATTTGAAGAGCTACCCATTGACGACAATTTTGATGTTGAATTTTTTTTTAACTTTTTCGATAAACTTTTTCTTAATGAATTGTCACGCAGTATACTGCTACGACGACTTTTATCGTGTGCACTCAAATTTTGGGAATTACTTTTAGCAAAAATTTTCTGGGACGACATGATTTGATTTTTTTTTTTTATTACAATTTTTGATAAACGAAACAAACTAAATAATTAAAAAAAAAAAAAACTAAAAAAAACAATTTGGATAAATACTAAGAAAAAATTTTTTAATGAATTTTGGCTTAAATTTTTTTTTTATTTTTACATCAATTGTTTGACATTTTTGGATTTATTATCGGTTACTGTAATTGATTCGATTTGATTAAATGTGAATTAAAGTAGAAGAGAAATTATTCATCTTCGCATTCTTCTTCGGTCTCCTCGTCGCTGGTGTGCTCCAGTTGTTTATCATCCTCTAAATCGTAGTTTTGCAGCTGAATGCAATCCTCACCATCTGAGCTATCTGTTTCGTCATCGTCGTATAATTTCTCTTCGTAAAAATCTTTTTCAGCTACTTTCATGCCAATACTCATGCCAAGCATATACAGGATTGTGTCCAATGCTGCTAGGATTGTTTCGTCGGGATACGGACCAAGGATGCCACGCATTAAATTCACATTTTTAGGCTGAAAATGATGATCAGACAACACCATGCACCGTTGAGGAGGATAGACACATGGAGGAGGAACCGTTGTATTTATTGGAACCATTTCATTCCCTTTGATCCAATCAGAATCGCCAGTGGCATTCATATCCAAATGTGTTGGGGTGACAGAACATGTTTTTTCCGATACAGGTGGCACAAAGCTACATATTTGTGGGGCTGTCGAACTAAGTTGACTTTTTCCTGATGCTTTCGTTTTGAACGATGAATTTTTTGACACATTTGCTTTTGATTTCTGACAGCTAGATTTCTGGCTGTACGCATTCGTGTCTTGTTGAAATGATAAAGGAGTCGCAAAAACTGTAGAGTGGCCAGACGGTGCCGAAAATCCAGAGCTAGCTAATGATGTTTTTTGTCCATTTGATGTCCGTTTCATAGACTCAGATTGTGCACTTTTATTTCTACTGGAATAGTCATTATCGTTTAATGTATTTGTAGCCTGTGATCCGGCCGTCTTTTTCGACTGTGTTTCTCGTAAATAATTTAAAATTGATTTGTTAAATACTTTCGCCATTTATATTGAATTTATTGATAATTAGACTATTTTGGAATTTTTAGTTATTTTTTTTTCAGCTCAGGGGGTACTTGACGGACTTGACAATTTCTTTTCTTTTTGTGATAACAAAACAAATAAATAATAAAAAAAAATTTTTTACAACAATAACAACATTAATAATTAATTAAACAAAAACAAAAAACAAAAAATGAATAAATTAATTAAATTTAAAAATAAAAATATTTAATAAATTTTCTAGACATAACAAGACAAACAAGAATAAAAAAAAAAAATAAAAAAAAATAAAATAAAATTCCGAATGGTTGGAAGGAAAGAAAAGTTTAATAAAAAAAAAGCTTACTTGGATTCTTATTATGGCTAGAAGTTTTTTTTAGTGACATCTAACGTACAAAAATGTATTTATTCTATTTTTCGAAATGGTTGTTGTATGGAATATTTTTTTTTGTATTTTAAGCATAGTAGTTTTCAGCATAGTGCTACAAACAATTTTTTTAAAAATATTTTCTATTAATTAATTTTTATTATAAACCGTTGTAATAAACTAATTAATATTTATGTAAATATAAATAACTTGAATACTTGTTAATTATATACATTTTCAATTATTATATTAAATACTTAGTTGAATAAAAATATATTTAATTAAAAAGAAAAAAATAAAAACGAAACAAAAGTGTGATGAGTGGAGGATTTATTAAAAAAATCACCCACACAAAATGGGCGGTAACAAATGAATTGAGGAAATTGTTATTAAATAACAAAAAAAAACAAAATCAAATAAATAAATATGTGACGCCCCTTAGAAATACGCCTCATCTCAAATGTAGCTTTGAAAATAAAAAAAAGTTCAAATTTCATTTCCCTTTTTTCCTTTTTTTTTTATGGCAACAGTATCCAACGATGCGAAAAGTTTCAGCTGCGGATGGGCATGTAGGGAAAATGTTTTGTTTTAAGCTCGATGGAAAATTAAGTATAAAAAATGTTCTGTAGAAAATTAATAAAAAAAAAAAAAAAAAATTCGACCTGATGCCTGAGACGTGTTATTGAATCTTTGAATTCATGTTTTTTTTTTTTTTTTTTTTTGTGTACAACAAAATTAAGATATTTTCTGTGAATGGTAAATAATATTTTATTATTTTCTGATAACGATATTTTACATCCAGTTACGTACATACATATATATAGAAAAAAAAAACATAATTCAATTGATATAATAGTGCGTTTTCCGTAACCATTACTTTGTTTATCACAAGTTCACACTCGGTTAAGCTAATGTCTGCCTATTGTATAGAGGGAAAATGACATTTATTTTTTTTTTTTTGATGCCTATGTTTGGTTTAATAAGGGTCATAACTGACACGGTGGGTTTTAAGAAACGACATAAAGTGTTTAATAAAAACACGAAAAGTGTGCGATCGTGATTAATGATTTTTTTATGTTTGAAAGTGAAAAGTTTTAGCTAACGAAAAAGGCTTATTTTGTGACTTTATTCGGTAAAATTAGCAATTATATAAAGATGGGCCCTGAAATACTGCTATTCATGAAGTAATAACCAATCAGAGAATGTGCAATGTAATCAGGAATGGATCTACCATCTGAATAGTATCATAAACTGTTAAGACACCTGAAAACCTCAGTATTTCGTTAACTTACTAAAATGTAAAGCAAAATTTTTTATTTATTTAAACATTAGAGACTCTGGAAAATCTAAAAAGTTTGTCTTGAGACATTACTTGCTTTCAGAAATACTTGCAAAAATTTAAAAGTAGCAAAATAGAAAAAAAATTCAGAAGAAAACCAAAACAAAAGTTTGTCTTAATGCGTTGATTAGAAGAACTCTTACAGATTTTTATGGAATTTCATTTAGCCTGGTCCCAAAACTTGATAATAAAACTGACTAACGTAATTTTAATTTTTAATTAACTCTTCATCACATAATAAGTACCGCAAATGACTTTTTCTTACTTCAGGTTTTGATGTGGAAATTTCCAATGCATTAACTTAGTCATCGTTCCCCTCTTAACTATAAATAACATGTCAATAAATTTTATTGTTGCTATGTGTCGCCTATGGTCGTGTGCAAACAAGTGGGGATTGATCAAATTCTATTAAAATCCAACCGATTAGGAAATTATAGAAAGAAAATTTCGGCAAAAAAAAAAAAAAAATGAAAAAAGAAAAAGAATCAACAAACACACAAAGTTTATAGATCAATTGAAAGTACAACGCATTTCATTGTTTGTTTATTACCATTAGTCTGTCTATATTTCTAGTTTTGTGGTATATTAAGGATCTACTTGTAGACATATCTTAAATGTACCGTAATGGGGTGAATTCATACAGTGAAATATAAATATTTATATGATTTGTCCGTTGTTAAATTTTTATTGTCGCTTGTGTGTAGTAAAGACATCGGAATGCACTGTGCATCTGTAGCACAGTGGTTTTAACAAACCGTATTTCTATTTGCGGTAGTTTTATGTGTTGTCCCTAAAGAGATTTTCATGTCACTAAACATTTCAAGTATATCAATCAGAATGACCTTTGGTTTTTTTTGTTTTTTTTTTATTTCAAATATTTGACTTGGATAATTCTTGTTTTTCAACCCCCTAAATAAATTTTTTTATTTTTTTTTCGTTTGTTATTAAACAAATAATAAAGATCATCCTGCGTGAAATAAGAAACCATAAAAAAAAAAGTTCCAGTACACCGCAAACGCATAAATTAAATGACGCATAAATTCAAATCAACAGAGTAAATTCCTTGTGACAGTTTTCAGAAGCAAAAAAAAAAAAAATCAAAATTAAAATTAAACCAAGCGAAATTTATTACAAAATTAATTAAAAAAGTGATGGAATAAATGCGAATTTTTTTTTTTTTTTTTTCGTTAGAAAATTAATATAAAAACAAAATCATGAAGTGGTTTTGTTTGAAAGTAAAATAAGATGAGAAATGAGAAATCATTTCTTTATTCGCACATGAAAAGTGTTTATTTATTGCCACTTAAACTGACAACGATGACATTCTCCAAGTGAAATCAAATAAAATAAAAATACCAGGGTGCAAAGGTGAATAATAGAAAAACTGGTTTTTCCCTCTAAACTAATTTGAGAAATTTTTTTTTTTACTTCTGAACAACAACCCAGCAAAAGATTAGAAGAAAGTAAAAAGGATCTAAAAGAACAAAATAAAAAAAAAATGTGAAAGAAGCAACTAATAATATTAAAATAAAAATAAAAAAAGAATCAACAACAACAGATAAGGGTGCCGATTGAAGGAAGAACGAACGAAAGAAAGAAAAAAAAAATCTAAATTTATCCCCGTAAATTGTCATCAAGTTACCTTTTTTTTTTATTTTTATCTGCTTAAACGAACTCATTATAAATAAATCGAATGGAAAAAATTAAATAGGAAAACAGAGTGGAGGTTTGTGGAAATCTTTTTATTTAATAGATGGAAATTTATTAGTTTCAGATCTGTTAATTCAGTTAATGTTGAAAAGGGGTTAATATGTGAAATTCTTTACTCATCTCTACAACTCTTAAATTTTTTTTTTTTTTTTTTTTTCGTATTTAACTCTCGTACCCGTTTTACATAATTTTATTTAATAAATACCAATTAGTTGTTTTTCAGTTTAAGGGGTTGGCAAAACACCGTATCGCACTAACACTGCAAACAGGTTATTGAAAATATAAAAACAGATTAATAAGATTTTTAGCTTTCAATGTGGATATTTTTTTTTTTTTTACCAGGGGTGTAGAAATAGTTTATGAATTATTTTCCTGTATAAAATTATGTTTCCTGGTTGTAAAAAACTTTTGAAGAGTGAACTTTTAATATTAACTAGGGCATCTAATCTAAGTTATTCAAGTACTATTTGTATTTTTATTACTTCCCGATTCCAAAATAGTATTTTGAAAAATCTAAGAAACATTTGGGAAATAATTAAAAAATTAATAAAACGTTTTAAAGAGACCGATTTTGTTCACTAACCAATGATTTTTTTATTTCACTGGACGAAACTAGTCTGTTAAGGACTTTTGAATAGAATTTTCAGGTTTCGTTTAAGAAAATTAAAACTGCTGTACTGAGAAAAGTTACTTTGTGGAAAAACCTATAAAACCCAGTGTTCTAAGCGATGTACAATAATTAATCAAACTAATATAAAAAATTCAGATTATACACTTTTCAGAACAGTTAAAATGGAACTTAAAGTCCTGTAAAATAATAAAAGTTCCGTGCTGGAAAAATACTAAACATTTACCTGTATAACCCCTGAAAAATAATAAATTATCGATAATATTACGTAAACAAGTTCATTAGTTACGTTTCACTTAATTTCAGGAATTATATTCAGGAGGTAAATATTTCATAAAATTTATTACACAAAGTTCACCATCGCATAACAATGTAGAAGAAATTCAATTCATACGTCAGTCAATCAGATTTTTATTATATAAAATGAAATTACAAAGGAGTACAAAAGAACTTGTAGATAATTTAAGTCGCGTGGCAACATGTATTAAATATTTCCTATTTCATATAAATATTCGGTATGGTATGTATACCTTTAACAAACGCAACAAAACTAACGAACGAACGAACGAACACTCCAAAGCCAAAACGAATAAAATTAAATAAAATTAAATTTTAAAGTTTTCACGTATTTAGTTTCATTTTTTTTTTTGTTTGTTTGTTACATTATTGATTCTTTACGACATGCACAGAATACAGTTGATAAAATATTAATAAAATAAAAGTATATAACGATGAAGAATTGTCGAGAATTTTCCCTGGACTTAGATTTTTCAATTTAATAAAAAAAAAAAATACTGAATTTTGTGCAAACAGAATTTGTAATTTTCTATTATCATCCACCATGAACTACATCATCTCATTCTATTGTTCATTAATGCCTTGTTTTCTGTTTGTTACATTGCTGGTTTGTGTTTGCCGAAGTACGAAAAATTTATTGATTTTAATATTAAAAAAAAAAAAAAAAAAAAAACAGAAAATTATGAAGATACTGCCCATTTTGTATTCGTTACAAAGTTCCAACCGTCCATACCACCGTTAAAAGATAATTTATACAGAGACAACCACAAACAATTTTTTTAATTAAATAAAAGCTTTCATAGATTTTCGAATCTTTTTGTAATAAAAAAAAAATAAATAAAAATTATGCCAGTTTTTCGGATTTAAATGTAAAAATCGAAGTTCAAACTTTTTTTAATCAAAAATCCTCGTTAAAATTTCTTTAATCGGTTTGATAAATTTTTTTGGAAACGTTCTAACCCGCTGTGTCTCATCTCACCGAATTAAAATTAAATATAAAACAAATCCATCCCGAAAGGTGTATTTTGTAAACTTTTTTAGAAGTTCAAAATAAAAAAAAAAAGAAAGAAAACGAAATTGTTTTTCGATTTAATGGAATTTACGCAATTATTTAAACAAGTAAAATATGTAAGAATTAATTTTTAAATCAAATAGATTTGGGTGAGTTACAAGAGAATTGTTAGTAATTTTTCAAACAATAATCAGTTATTACCATAAAGAGGTGGAGCTTTTGGAAGTTATACGAATGTTAATTGAAAACAACAGAATACAATAAAAAAAAAAAAAGAAGAGAAACGACCAAGACGTTGAAACTTATTTTTAAGTCTTTTTATAAATAACTTTTCACTTAGCTTTAAAATAAATGACGTTACGTAGTGTAAAGCTTTTATCATTGTTAGATGCTGTTGAGGAAAAAAAAAACTTAAAAAATATCTTGTCTTGTTAATGGAGTTGATAATGCTTACGTAATCAGATAATGAGATCAATACGCGACTCAATTGTTTACCACCTAGCACAACCCGATTGCTGTCAAGTTTTATTCTAGTTATTCGTTGGATGTGGAGCGGTTCCAGAAAATAGTACACAAAAAAAAAAAAAAAATAAAAACGCGTACATTGAACGCAAAATATGGCTGCCGTGTTCGGTCGATAATCAACTGGGTGGCCCAAGTATTTCATGGAATGATAATATGAATACATTTCCTGACAGATGAATACGAACAGTTTGTTGTTTTTTTAATTTTTTTTTTTCTATTCGGAATATTTTTTTTTAGAACTTACCAAAATGTATTACGTTTCATTTCCGTTCTGGTTTATTATTGTGTTCGGTTCTAAACTTAGAATGATAATAATAATGAAAAAAAAAAAAAAAAAAGCTCAACCAGAGCTCCACCCTTCATTGGTGGTTAGGGATTGGTCGATGTCGTGCTGTTTACCGAATTGTAACAGTTGCCACCCAATTGCCAGTCAAATTATTTAATTTTATCTTTCTTTTACTAGAACTTTTTAAGTATTTCGATAAAAATAAATATTGCAATTGCGCATTGAAAGAACGAAAAAAAAAAACAAATAAAAAAAAAAATGAGATAAAAATAGTGGGCGAGTAAACGGGATAACGTTATATGATATGAATGGGGTTGCGCACATCCTAGTGGCTGTAAAAAAGAGAGAAAATTATTTAGAACCAAGTCGACCGTTGACTAGGACGCTACTAAATACGACGCGAGTACACTGGTCTTGTTTGCTGGGACCACAGCACAGCAAAAGAATTTATTAAAAAAAAAAAACGTTTTATTTTTGTGTTTTGTATTCATCTACTCGAAACGATCAGGACTGACGGAACGACAGACAGACTGACTGACTGATCACGACAGACAGACAGATCTACATAGACAGACGGACGGCAGCTAGCTCCCGCTGCTGTTGCTGCTGAATATTCAGCAGCTACTCAGGCACTCTGTCTGCGAATGAGTCTGTGCTCAGTTTAGTGTGTGCGATTGTTTATTGTTAAATTATTTAATTTTTTTTTTTAGTTTTTAATTTTTCAATAATTCAGTTTTATTTCCAATTAGTTTTTCAATTAAAACATTTTTTTTGTTTGTTTTATGTTTTTGTTGGTTCGTTTGGTGAAAATTCCATAGAAAAAATAAAAGTTTTGTTCTCGAAAAGTGAGTATTTTGCATAAATTTTGTTTTTTAACAATAAAATATTGAATAAAAAAAAAAAAAAAAAACATTTTTTTTAATTAATTTTCAGGACTGTTGAGGATTAATTTCGAATAGTAATTTGCACCAAAGGAAAGGAATTAAAATTTGTGATTTGTTTTTTGCCAACGATTTTTATTCATTGAGTTGTTAAAAAGAACTAAGAACTAAAAACCTGAAAAACAATCGAAATGCCGGGATTAGGAGGGCTTAAAGATCGGGCCACTGGAATATTTGGCGGGTAAGCTAATTTTTAAATTCAAAATTCATTTTTTATTGCTACGTTGTGACTTATTAAAATTCTGTTTTAACGCAAATTCACTTACTTAAGCTGTGTAATAAATGTTGAGCTTATTATACCAGGAGACATTTATTACTTTATTATTCGTTGAATAATTTTGCAATAAATATGACTCTGTGTTCAGCTGAGGAACCTGAGTCACAGAAAATATTTTTATTACGCAATTTTGTTGTTTTATTTTTTTTATCCTATATTTTTTTTTTCTCTCTGGTGAAGTGTGTTCGTTGGACGATAACGAAGATCATAAACATCTAGTTGCTAGGAGTATGGTATAAGCGCCCTTGTAAAAATTTTGTTTTTTATTTCAAAATACCATAGACAGGGATAATAATGCGAAAACTAAAAAAAAAGTTTAGATGATTTAGTTGTTTGTGTAGTTGTTATTGGTTTGATGTTATTAATCCGGATTTGTAACCCACTTACAAAAATTATTATTATTATTATTATTAATAGAAAAATATATATATAAAATCGTAAAAAGCTATAAACATTTCATGAATCTTCTGTATCTCATCAAACTAAATTCTGTATTAAGAAGGCTTAATAATTTTATTTTTTTTTTTTTTAAACTAAATCTCCTACTTGAAATTCTTTTTGTATTTTCAAAATATTATTAACAATAATTCATCTCCCTGTAAGCAAGTGTTTTTTTTTTATTTTGTATCCAACATAATATTTTTCGATAACAAATTGCCGCTCCCTAGGGTGCGAATTATATCACAAAAATAAACCACAAAATGCAACAAATACAGCGAATATAAAACAATAAAAAAAAAAAAAAAAAACAAAAACGAAGAAGAAATTTTAACAAGGAGTAAACAAGTAAAAAAAAAAAAAAAATCAGTAAGGGATCTTAAGGATCAGCAAAAAATTTGTTGATAAAACAGATTTATTTATTGGTTGTCTTATATTTCATATTATTAACTGATGGCATACAATCGCGAGAATTTATTTATTTATTAATTTTTTTTCCGCAAGAAAGTTACTCTGGAAATTTCACGTTAAAAGTGTAGGAGAAAAAAATGTTTTCTTCTTTTTTTTATCATTCTTCTTGTATGGTTTATACTTTATTATATAATCGTTTTAAGCATAATTAAATATTTAATACATTGTGACGTAAATTATATTTAAAAATAAAACAAGAAAAACTTTATCTACTATAACAAAAGCATTAAAAAGTTACACGAACTGCATTGAAAATACGCTGATAATTCGTTTATGGAGTTTAATAAATCGAATTTGTAACTAAATTGGTTTTTTATTTTATTTTACGTTTAAATGACATTAAAAGGCTAAAAGCATTTCACTATCAATTTAATTTACGAAAAAATAAAACACCCTCAGACACAAAAAAAATTTACTTATTGTCTGGGCACATTAACAAAACAAACACCATTACCCTTGATTATTTAATAAAAATAACAAAGCAAAACCAATTAAAAAAAAAATCACATTTTCACGTGTGTAAAAGGAGATTTTGTGACTCGAGCAACAGTGGTTGTTTCATAAAAAACTTATTAGAAAAGCGCGAAATGTTAAAAATAATTTTTTTTTTCGTCACTCCTGAATCCAAAAGATGCAAATTTCACGTATTTATAATTTTAATTGTTTGTGTTTTTGATTTTTAATTACTTTAAACGAATAAATAAAGAAAAAGAGAAGAAAATTCGTGATGTGGATGCAGAAAAAAAAACCCCCCCTAACAAAGTCACAAATCAGAAATAGTAGAATAAAACGTGTTTAGAATAATATTTGTGGTTCAGTTAAGTATCGTGAAATAGTTTACGCATTTTTTAGTACAGTGAGAGGTTAATAAATCGAAAGGATCAATGTTGTTCCGATTATTGTTACTCTGGTGCGAAAATAAACTTGAATAAACTTTTGGGAACAAGCTGAAACCTGGTGCTAGGTGTTAGATTATTTGAATTCCTGGTAATATGCTAACCCAAATTGAATACTTTTGTAAAAAAAAACCTTCGCGGTTTTAATTATGAGTGGGCATAACTCGTCTAGTAATTGAAATTTGATATTATCAAAATTTTCGTAATTAAACAATTCCGTATTGTTGAGTTCTCACTGTATATGCAGTCAAGAAACCACTTGATTGTTTTTTATGTATTAATACTAAAGATCCTTGGTTGTTAGTTTCGTCTCGTTCCGGTTATAAGTCTTTTTAATAAAAATGCGTATTCGATACGTTTTTTTAATAAACGGTGCATCATAGAAAATTCCTCAATATAAATCGAGATGTGAATTGATAATAATAGATAAGAATATAGGGTGGCAAATAACTAGTTCCGTGTACACCAAAAAATATTCTTTTTAGTCTTATGACTTAACGATTTAATTAGAATTTAAATCCCTTAAATTATCACATTTGAACACATTTTTTTATTATTTTTAATTCACCCTTCTGCTAGCAAATAGATTGTAATGCAGTTTAAAATGGTAATAAGTCGTATTTATATCTATTATGACCGTTTCCATTACAATGTTACAGTCAGGGCTGTGGAAAACAATTAATTTTTCATTATACCTGTAAAGCTTTATGTTTGCCACGATCCTAGTTTATTTAAAAAAACTGAATCATACAAAAGACTCCACTATACAACCCTTAAAATTTCTTTATTATAAATAGATTTGTGATAATTCTGTATTCATCACATCTATCAATTGTCTTGAATATTAATTTCGATTGTATTCCGACGGCAGAGTACCACTTTCATTTAGAAATGTTTGGATTAAACATGTCTGAGGGTTACGATAATAGAATTATTACCATTTACGATATATTTGTAACTAATATGGAACATCTATAAGCCGCACATTTATATTGCATATCATACCCGATATTGATTATTTAATACGGATATAATAAGATGCAAATTCAACATCCTTATTGATTTAATTTAGGTTTTTTTTTTTTTCGTTTTTACTTTGTCTTTCTTCCTATTTTATTTATGGCAGTAGTTGGAAGCATGTACAGCATTAACGATCGATTGCAATAAATACAAATTAAGTAGAAATTTATATAGAGAAAACAATAAGATGTTACTAGTGTATGATAGTAAAGAGGAATTTTCTTTAAAAGGCGCGTCGCAACATAATTGAGATATACTGCGACCACGTATTAAGCATATTCCCTGCTTCTTCTTTTATTTTTTCCTTTTTTTTTTTTTTTAGCATAATGTTCCTGTTTACAAGATATAAACTTATCAACGAACAAGTTGTACAAAGTACTAGTGAGGTCATGCACTGTAGAAACATGTTTGGCTTAAATTTCATTATTATAAACAAGTCCATGGATGGTACTGATAAAAATAAAAATGGAAATAAAATTCTCAAGCTTAGCTAATAATAATTAATTTAAATAACTAGGAAACCATAACAGTTTCTCATTATAATTATCAATTCTGGCACAAATATATATTTATTACAAAGCGAAAAAAAATATTCTTTCTCTATAGAGAAAGTAGAACAAAGTGCTGCTCGTTTACTGATAATAAAAAAAAAAAACAAAACGAAAATTAAAGATTCTGATAAAAAAAAAAAAAAAAAATTATTTTTATTTTTTGTCAGAAGTGGAAGTAATTTGTAAGTCTTGGCACGTGCGAGACAAGCGTCTTAATAGCCTCGACGACAGTGCTCTATGTGTACGCAAGTTTTAACGAAAAGTTTCTTAAGATTTAAGAGCATAATGGAGGTTGTTGTTGTTGTTGACGTTAAAATACGAAAATTTGTAAAAATATTGATTTTTATGTGAAGAAAACGGTTCTGAAGAAAAAATCTATTTTCATGGTGAAATGTAACAAAAAGAAAAAAAAGACATTTTTATGCTCCAGGTGCTACTTAAGTGTATGACATAGGTTTCTATTTTTTTTTTTTTTGTTAAGATTTTCAAGTCCACTTGATGCGAAAAGTATCAGAAAACTTGACAATACATCATGATTAGACTAGTTGGAAAGCTAATGGAAACGACTAAATTTTATTATAACTTCGCTGCCACGGTAACTGTTTCATTAATAACATAAAAGGCACCGTTGATATGTTATCTGATAACCATCGATAATCTATTGTTTAAGAATTTTACATTTCAAACAAAAAAAAATAATAAAAAAAAAATCTCATTTATTAAAAGGCGATTGTTTTCTATAATAGAAAAGATTATAAATAAGCTAGGGTGATTAAAAATAAAAATTTGATGATGTGCAGAGAAAGATTAGATAGATGTGTACTTCAGCTGAATGGTTAGACTCATTAATGGGAATTATAAAGATAAAAATCCAATTCTCATTCCATTTAATTTAAATGAAATACAACTAAAAAAAAAAAAAAATTTTTATTATCAAAATGACCAAAAACTGCTGTGCTTTTTCGATTAGCGAAATTGTTTTCAGTTTTTAATTTGAATTTATTTCCCATATAAATACTTGACGGTAGACGTAGAAGTTAAGGTTGTGCAAAACGTTTTTGTTGATTGTCCAGAATGCATTTAGCTAATTGAAATGTTCTTGTAAAACGATGACCATTTACCGACTTTTAACACCGATAAAACTCATCGAAAATACCTTAGGTCAGTTTTTCTTAATTCTTATTCCCTTAACAAAATTATTCTTCACACAACATTTACGTTTAGTAATGTGAAATAGAAATAAAATTTACATAAAAATACTCAACCTGGTTAAAAGCACAACTTTAATACTTTTTTGTTGGTGTGGTGGTGATGGTTGTAATAGTGGTGATAGTAGTGACATTTCTCTCTCATCTATCAATCGATCGATTTTTTTAAAATAATTATTCATAGAGACACATAAAACGTCCTCATTGATGTAGTTTTAATGATTTATTTGTTGTAGGTGTACCATCTCATTTCATTTTAAATTTAAAATTAATAATCCTCCCATTTTAAATAATTATTCATCGAATGCAAGGATTTTTGTTTATATCAGCAGAATTTTTTTTCGTTTTTTAATGTATTCAGTTGGTTGCAATCAATTGTTATGCTGCTAGAAAATTCCACCCTTTTAGTGCTTTCAGCAGTTATAAAACGTTATTTGTAAGATCGGGACTTTTTATTATTTTAATGTCTGTAGAGAGGATTTGTTTATTTAGCTACTTTTTAAATCATTTTATAGATTTATTACCAATTGAATTTATTGTTACGCATTTACTACTCTCCTTGAACTGCGTCATTTTTACAAATTATTTACCATGTTGCCGCCAGAGATGAGACATCTTCATTGTCTAGCCACAATGTCTACATAAACAGAAATATTTTAAGTTATTACTGTTCATAGTTATATTTTTATTCGCCCTTTTCTCTATTTTTCCTATGCCCAAACTGTTAATGGTATAAATAAAAAAGAAAAAACATTGGTCGCGTTTTTCATAAGTTTTGTCTATTTTAAGAGATTCTGTGGCGCCACATTTAACTCCCTGAAATAGTTTTTTTTTTCTTTTCTTTTCTTTGTCTTTTCTTTTTTTTTTTTTTGCACCACAAATAATCGTCTATGGATAGTGAATAGATTTTTATAGGCGCCGAATTGTTGTCTGTTTAATAACAAAAAAAAAAAAAATCTTCAAATTTTATCGACTTATTTTCACAACGTTTAGTGCCCTAGTTCTGTAAGATAAAAATACAAAAACAAAAAAAAAAAATTGTAATTTATCTGTAAAATGTGTGGAGGTTTTTTTTCTTTTCTTCGCCAAAAATTTGTACGCAATTTAAATTCAATATTTGTGCTGCTGTTATGGAATTATTCTGGCGACATTGGAATTTTCATTTACAAAATAAATTTTAGTTCACTAAAGATTAGTTAAAACTGAGTATTTTTCAGTTACAATAAATTTTCTTGTTTTATCTGCAGTGAATAAACAACGTGAAATCCTTTAATTAAAAAAAAAAAAAAACCAAAATATATCCTTTTCGCCCTTTTAAAGGTTAAAGTAAAAAAAAAAAAAATTAAAATTCATGGAAAAAGTGAAAATCAAAGAGTTATTTCCGTTTTTATTTCTTTGATACAAATTTTTTTGTATTCTTCCCGAAATAAATCTTTCTTTACAAAAAAAATTCCTTTTTTTTTTCCCTGTTTTCAAAACAAAAATAAAAAAATTTATATTTCCTAATAAAGCAACAAAGAAAAAAATAAAAAAAAAATAAAAAAAATTGAAATGAAGCAAATTAAATGAGACAGAATGACATAAATATGTTTTAACGTAATAAATATATAAGGGTGGTTTGATTATTTTCCTATATTTTATAGCTTTATACAATTTTTTTATCTTCTACTAACAAGACAACAGCCGATAGATCAGAAAAGATATGATGACGATAACAGAAAGAATGAAAGCAAAGAAAGAAAGAAAAAAATTATTAGTTGACGAGACAAAAAGGCGACACAGTTAAATTGTGTACAGTGGATACAATTTTCCGATGATTCTGTTTATAGAAAATATGAAGAAAAAAAAAAAAAAAAAAACTTTTAGATAGACAGGACTCATAAATGGAAGTTATTTCAAATAACAAACAACAAAGTAATAATCCGATTTCCATGATTTAAATAAAAGAAAAAAAAGAGAGGAAAACATTTTTTTAAGCAGATTGTATTATGTGTGCGTTGCTATGTAACAATCTGCATGTTCCTAGAATATTATTAAAGCTTTTGAACATTTGATCGAATGATTTTTTTCTCTTACTTAGTAATAAATTGACTAATTGTTGATAACAAAACAACTAGTCTAGTTACAGCACTGATGTTAATAACAAACCCTTGTCTCGATTAAAAATAAAAAAAAGGAAGAGAGAACACAAAACGTTAAACATGTAAAGCACCATCCATTAAACTGATTAAATTGCTTGAAAAACGGTCGTCATGTCACCACATGACTCCGAAACAACAGATTTTTTTTTCTTTTTGTGTGTTATAAGCAAAAACTAGACAATAGAAAATCATTTGCGTTGTGTTAATGTTTAATAGAAACGAGTCATAATCAATTTTCCATAAAAGGGGTTTTTCTTTTCCTTTTTATTTTTAAGGTGTAGGCGGTGTAAACCAACACTAAAGTACCAGTAGGAGCTATTGCGGTTTATTTAAAGTTACAAGAAAAAAATAAAAAAAAAAAAACTTTTCTAATTCACAGTAATGAATAAAAATTTCTTAATTAATTAATTTTTTTCTGGAAATTCCTTCACTAATTTTCTATTCAAAGAAACGGCAAAATTAATTAAAAATTACCGTAAGACACTCAATTTTTTTTTCCTCTTTTATCTAATAAAGTTCATTCCTTAATCAGGATAAAGGAATCAAAAAAAATTTTGTGAACTTTTTCCTATTTCCTATTTGTTGTTAAATAAATGTGAGAATTGTTACTGACGTCAGTTAACTATTTATTTATCCATTTCAAATAGAATACATCCGATTATAATCATGGAATAAAAAAAAAAATAACTAGGACAAAAAACGCGTCCATTTAAACAATGAAAAATCTTTTCATTATTCTCCTATGCGTTCCGGAGATGAGTTAAATGTGTTAATTTTGAGTTGATGTTTGTATTAAGATAAGAAAAAAGTCTTTTGTTGGTTCGTTTTTTTTTTTTTTATTTTTTATTTTTCTTTATCATTCAGTAATAAAAAAAAAAAAAAAGAAAATAAAAAGGGAGGAAATTGTTTCATTGTTTGTCCTTTTTTATAGCAAAAATAAATAGCGAAATTATGCATTTAACGATCTCTTATCATATAAATGGAAGCCGTTTTAACTTTGGCATTCTGTTTCTGCTGAGAAAACTTTTATTAATTAAAATGGAAATTAAAAAAACAAAAAAAAAAAAAAAGAAAAAGTTTCATTTTTGACCAGGTAGGAGACTTCTTTTGAGATTAGAAATATGTCCAAACAAAAAAATTTTTTTTCGTGCTTTCAAATGATTTTGTATACGAAGAAACCTAACAAATGTTAATGAAGAAAGTCTGTTAAATTATTTAATTTTTTCCTCAATTATAACAAAAAAAAAACTTTTTTTTTCTTTGTTTTGGCTTTAACTCGGAAAACTCCGTCTAATTGATGTTGGCAGAGTAGATTAAATTTTTGTATTTTCTTTATTCCTTCCTTTACCAATAATCTATCATTCGAACAAAATTATTATTTTTTAAATAATTAATGCTCTTAATTTATGATTAATGACTTAATAGCATTGCGTTAAGATACGCACGGTATTTAACAAATGGATCAAATTTCATGTTTTAGCTTTAAAGAAATTTAATGGAAAGGTTTAATTAATTTTAGAATGAACAAGTTTTATATTTAGCTTCTTTCTTTTTTTTAACCAGAAAAGCAACAATATCAACCACAACAATAACAGAGTTGGTTGGAGGTGAAAAAAAACATCAAAAGTTTTACACACATATGCGACAAAGACGGTAACCAAAACCGTTTCATTGAGTATTAGTCGGATTGGATTTTTCGTTTTTTTTTTTAAATATTTGTTAATAAGAGATGAGAAATAGTAAAAACATCATCATCCCCCCGCCACACAAACGTATAGAATGATAGTAAAAAGTGAAATGAATCAAACTTGTGGGAACATAGCGAGTGTTTCGTCTCAAGGGAAATCAGCTAAGCCGCATATAATGACTCGACTTGATATACCCGATGACAACAACAACAGCAACAACCAAAGGGATATTTATTTCACAACCTAAAATCCCATTTTAACATAGAAAATCTTCCTTTTTACTGGTTGGTTTTTTTTTTTTGTTACTGGTTTTATCCTCATTATTAAAATGAACAAGAATATTACTTTTCAATAAATAATAATAAAAAAAAAAAAAAAAGAAGAAAAATAAGTTTATGTTTGGGGATGCGATTTTAATTACAGAACTTTGTCATAATCAGTTTGGCCGGTTTTGTTTATCATTAACGTTACGCAACATATTAATGATTACGCATTGGCTTATTTTACTGTCCCCATTTATTTATAATAAAACTAATTTATATCAATTCACTTTGAACATTCGCATGTTGATAACAAAAAAAAAAAAAAAAAAAAAAAATGTAATTTTTCATGCGTTGTTGTCGTCGTCATCGTCATCATTATCGTCATCACATTACAAGGATCGAATCCCTTTCATTTTTTTACTTTTATAATAAATATCGTGAAATTTATTTCAATTGCTTTAAGAAGAAGTTTATTTTTATTGTTATGTCGTTATTTTTCTATGGTGATAAGTGAATAAGAATGTAAAATTCTAATGGCAAGTGGGTGGGTGGGGTTCATTGGATGGCAATCAATATAATAAAATTGAAAAATTGAATTTTCTTATTTATTGTGTAAAGAAAATTTCTTTTCTTTTTTCTTTTTTTTCTTTTTTTTATTTTCATTTAATATTCTTGTGGTGTTTAGAAATTTGTTTAACTCAATTGATGATGGTATTATATTTTGTGATAACAAGGAAAACTACTACAAAAAAAAAAGAAGCGAAGTTTTTATTCACTTTGAATGCATAACTGACTGAAGAAAGATGATTCAATGTGATTGTTATGAGGATAACAAACATTTTTAAATGATTTTTCCTCTTTTTTTTTTTTTTTTGTTTATTAATCAAATAGAGGGTTTTGCATTGAATATTGCTTTTTTAAAGCATTTTTTGCCTAAAGTTATTGACTTTTCAAAACTGGATACATCCGGATTTAGATACGCTACAGAATGATTTTTTCTAAAACATAGTTTTAACCCTGTACAAATATCTAGTCATCAAGAATTAATCTCTATTCGATAATAGCTCGTACATGTACTGCAGTATATATTGCCGTATACAAATATTTGTACGACTCGTAATATTTAATATGCGAAACAATTTTATTATTATTATTACTCTTGAGGAAGTCACTATTCCATTTATTTATATTGTGCGTCATACAACAAACAGTCCAATAAGATATTTTATCCTGGCGCCAGTTTATGAAAAAAAAAAAAAAAAAAAAAAAACCGAAAAATATTTTTGCCAACAATTTTCACTTTGTTTTCACTGAATACAAAAATGCGTTGAATGACAAGAAAAAAGATAGATAGAAAAAAAAAATTATGAGTTCTAATCCAGATGAGTCAACAGAAATTATTTAATCAACATAAGAAAAGCCTTTTGATCATAATTTAATAAAAAAAAGAAAAAAATTATTACATCAAATAATTATTATTTGTTCACTCCTAGCACAAATTTATACAAAAAAAAAAAAAAAATATTTCTTGGGTGGTTAAGAGATAAATAAAAATATAAATCGAAAACGTGACGTTTCAACGGTTCCGCTTATTTGTTTGTCAGAAAATACAGATATAAAAACAAATAAAATTCTACGATTCTTAAATTTTTTCACATTCTGTTCGTTGACTTTAATTTTTCCTTGCCAAAAAAAAAAGAAAATAATCAAACTCTTTCTTATCAGTAAAATACAAAATAAATAAGAAAACAGAGAGCAAAAACCACTCAGCTTGACACACATCATGATTCCGTACAAATCATAAATAACAGGGTCAGTTGGTATTTGATTTTTGTTTACCACGAACGAATGGTAAAAAAAAAAGAAGAAAAGTGTCGCGATATTGATTGATGATGATCAGAGTTTCGTCTTTCGTATAGTAAACATAAAATACTTTTTTCTTCGGTATTTCATCGGGAAAAAAAATAAAATAAAATCACTCACAAGGGAACAACATTAATATCTGGATAAATTTTGAGGGAGGAAATGAAGTGATTTGATGTTGTTTAAAGAAGGCAAAGGAAAAAAAAATCTAATAGCAACAAGCAAGGAAGTTTAACGAAGGATATTTGGTAAAAAGCATTTACTTATTTACTGCTCGTTGATGCAGTAAGAATTTAAAAGGATTCATTTTTCAAACATCGCTGAAATCTTATCGTTGATACTAAAAATAAAAACTAAAAGAAAAAACCGATTTGAAATATTGTTATATGTAGGAATGAACTGAACAACAATTGTTAACAAAAAATTATTATTATTAACTTTAAATAATAAGGAAGGACGACTTGTGAAAGCTTTAAATAAAAAATAATTTCATTTCATTCATATCTATTTGATATGATTTATTTTTTCATTGATTGAATTTCCGGTTCAATTGATTTTTCATTTAACTTTATATCCTAAATTCATATGGAATTAAAATTTACTTCATTATGGTATGGTATGGTTTGTTCGATTCCTTACACCTCAGTACAGACAGAAAGATAATGGAAAACCAATTTCGTTCAAGTAAATATCGAAATTAAATAAGTATTTCGGTGAAATTATAATTAAAATAATAATTATTATTATCATTGTTACTTCTGTATATGTATTCCGTAACAAAAAAAAAACAAAAAAAGTTTTATTCGTACACGTTGAGTTACTTTACCCTCATTGCGGCAATCAGTTTGTTTGTTTGTAGATATTCCCTTGTTGAAGTCTTTTATTTGGTAATGACTTTTCGATGGAAACTGATTTTTATACGTTTTTTTTTTTTTTCTCCTACTTAAGCATCCCTTTAAGAACAATTTCTCATACCCTCAAAAAATACATCTTATTTACCAACAAGTTGAATAATATTCTTCTGATGTTAATTGAATTTAATATTTTCTATTCTACTTGGTACTTTAATGGTTCGTTGCTTTACTAATAGAAATTAATAGGTATGAAACCTTACAAATGTAATTGTTTTTTTTTAAATAAAATTTAATTTGATTTTCCTTTTAAAAAGGAATTTTCGTTGTTGTTGTTTATTTTTAAATGAGAAAACTTAATTAAAACCGCTAACAAAATTAATTAAGAAATACAGTAAATAAATAAATAAATGTAGACCGATAAACCATCCCCTAATTGATTTATTAATAATTGTGTTTTATTACAAACAAACTGAAAATTTGTAACAAAAATAATATGTTTGTTGCTGGCTGGCGTGTGCCAAGTGTCATTATTAAAACTCCCTTAAACAAGTTTTTTTTTTTCCTTTACTTTCCTTTATATTATTAATTTAATTTTTTTTTTAATAATATCTATGTCTACGATAAATTATTATTTAAATTTTATGTTTATTTTTCCTACTACAAATTTACTACCTAAAAATCCTTTTGGTTTATTTAAATACAAAAAAATACAAAAACACCCGGTAAAATCATATAAAACAAAACTAAAGCTCACCCTTTGTTTACAAATGTAAAATGTAATATCTTTTTTCACGATCAAGAGATAAGCAAACAAGCATTAAAAGCGTTTACAACAAATTCTGTATGTTTATATATGTTAATATTAAAAAAAAAAAAAAAAAATTTCTGTCTATTTCGCTGATTGTTTATTTAATAAAAAAAAAAAAGAAGCAAAAATCTGATTTACAAAAAAAAAATAAATAAATAAAATTCTCTGTAATTAACATTTCATTACATGACTTTAGACACACTGACAAAAATGTAAACAAAGAAATAATTAAAATTAGAAAATATTTTTTCAACTTTTTCCAACTATAAAAGTATTAATTTTTTTCGTTTAATACATCAAAGGTATCATAGCAATTAATAATTTTTTTTTTTTAAAACAATATTAATAACAAGATTCATTGCATGGAATGTCCTTATTAAAAAAAAAAACAGCTGAAACAAATATAAAAAAAAAATCATTTACCACTCTAACAAAACGGAGCGGTTAAGTAGCTTTGTTAAGATGTGACAGTGACATATCAAGAAATGTAATCATTCTTCATTTAGTGATGGTGAATGTAGTGTGAAGTTTTTTTTTTGTTTTGTTTATTTTAATACAGGAATGAGAATGTAACGTTTATATAAGAAACGTAAGAGTAATAGATGATTTCTATTTTATATTAAGTGTAATAAAGGGGGTAGTAGATTTTGTTATAAAACACTCACTTAAGCTACGATTATTAGCGACGTGTTTTGTAGATTTAATGGACGCATAATAACAACGCAAGATAAATATAATAAAAAGTTAAAATAACAATACAGTAAACGGTTACCCTTCTCTGCATAGATTGTTCTCATCTATTAAATCAGGATGAAGGGTTGACAATATCACGTCTTGTTTTATATATATATATATATATATATATATACCATCATCACTGTAATTATCAAAATCATTAATGTCAGTCGTTTTTTAAAAGTTTGTTTTTTTTTGCTTTAAAATTAATCGTCGTTTCGCTTCGCGTTAATCCAAGAATAAATAAAAATTTGTATAGACAGATTATTAATTACAGTGAATTAAAATTTATCACGAAGTATTGTTCTATTTAGTAACACCTTAAACTCTTATTAGAGTGTAAAAAAAAAAATAAAAAAAAATTCAATAACACTCTGTTAATATTGGAAATTACCTATTACGTGATCATGGATCGCTTTTTATCACAAAATCGTACAAATAATTGATGAAAGTTCAACGTTTTATTTTCTGTTATCATTTAGAAATAGAAAAATAATCTTCTTAGAACTAGGAATTCGAAGGAAAAAAAAAAAAAACAATAAAAAGTTTTCACTTTGTGTAAATATTGAATCGTGCGTGATGACCATGTCTTGTCATCACTCTGAAGACCTCTGTACCCCCATTACGTAATAATAAAAGAAGCTAAAGTACAAAAGTAGCCTGTTCTGAAACTGGGGGGGTGGGTTGGACCACCCCTCTGTAAGTTAAATAAGATAAAGAAGAACAAAGTAGCTGTTAAAAGATTGAGAAACGATATTACTTTCGTTTTGTTTGTTTATTTTATTTTGCTTAAGTAAATAAACTTCAGGGGGTATGGGCTCAGGGTTGCTACGTTTATCTATCCACATCAGATGAATAAAATTGAATTCAATTCTTTTATTATTATTTTTTTACTGTAGGCGATTTTATGAACTTTACAAGTTTGCCTGGTTTGAGGGTAGATTTTTTTGCCTATTTTTTTTTTTTTTTTTTTCGAAGAGAGTAGCAAAAAAGCAATCAACTGAATTGCCAAGATACGGTTTTGTTAGGTAGCAAAAACATTGCAGAATGCAACAATATAACGAAAATCTTAATCTATTTGTAAGATGAGACAGGATTTAATACAAAAATAATCTTCACGACTGTAAACGATTTTCTAGGATTTATCAGTACCATAATGTTGGATTAAGCGAATACTTAAAGATATAGTAAAATGTGTGAGTAGAAGAGTAGAGAAATTTATTTACTTAAATGATGACAAGATTTTAAAGAATTTTTATTCTCTTTTTTTTTACGATTTTATAAAGCTTTTACGGCTTATGCTAAGTAAAACAGTACAACAAACATATATTATTTTTTTTTTGCTTCTTCTACTTCTTAAAAATTGTAATAAAACTCATATTACATTAGTTTTCTGATTTTTTTATTTTTATTTTATTTATCAAATCAAATCGATCAACCCCAAAAATAAAATATAATAACAATTGGAAAAACTTTTCTAGAAACAACATAAAAAATGGGGAATCTTGAATTGTATTCAACGCAATATGAATTGATATGTGGTACATTTTTCGGGTTAGATGGTGACTCTTTTTCTCTTTTACGCCAGTTACTAAAGAACTTATCCATCCTTTATCTTGAGTTAATATGTGTAATGTAGACAAGAATCTGTAAACGTCTATAAACAACAGAAACCCTTATAGTGCATTAGAAACCAATATAGAAATGTGTGTGTTTTGTAGCATTTCAATGAACAAATACAATTCACATCCTTTTGTTGCATAGATTTTTCGTTATTTTTCGTTATTTTTTATATAAAAAAAAAACATCAACAATACAGTTTTTATGTGCGTTTTTAAAGGCTTTTGTAGTTGAAAAATATACAACCCTCAAACGAGTGTTTTATTTATAAAATAGCAACATCATCAAACAGTCACGTTGTCGTCGATGTGTCGTTTGTTACAAAAATGAATACATCAGACAGCAAACTCTTATAAAGGATTTTTCATTTTTTTTTTTCTTTTTCTTTTTATTTTTATAAACAAGGATGTTGAGGGGGGAAAAAAGATTTTTTATTTACTGTATAGCCACGCTTTTAACATGTTCTCACTTTAATAAAAAGGAGTAAATTATGCAAATGAAGTATCCGAATGTAAACCATATTGTATCCATTATACACTCTAAAAAGATTCCCTTATCTTGTGTGGTTATGGTGAATTAGACACTTCACAGATCTTTATAATTTTAATTATTAAAAACGCAAAAATTCTCTTCTTTTTTCTTTCTCTCTTTTTTTTTTTTTTTTGTTTAACTTAATTAATAGTTTAGTTAAGTTTAGTTAAAGTAAATAAAAAAAAAAATCGAGGGTAGTTTCGAAGGTAAAATTTTCTTTTTTTTTTTTTTTTTTTTTATATTTTTATTCACGAGGGGAATGAATATTTGATTGTTTTTGTTTGTGTTTATGTGGTGGGTTAAATATAAAACACCTTGTTAATATAAATTATGCACTTGTTTCCCACGTTATATATTTATAGGTTTGTCTGCAACCGTTTTGTCTACATTACAACAAAAATGATTTTTTGTTAGTATTTTTCGGTATGTTATCCATTATATTCCCTATGGACATATAAAAAAAAAAAAAAATGTTCATGACTTTTTCTTTCCCTATTTAATCGAAATCAACGAGCAATATTCACAAACCTGTTGATTATTAGATGTTAACTAGAAACATGTCATCACCAAATGTCAATACACCAACATGTGGTTATGATTGAATTTCCTATAAATTAAAATTTAGATCAAGTGGTTTTTTTTTTTTATTGTATTGTCTACCTCGGGAAAATTCCTATAGAAAATTAATTGATTTGTTAATCAAAAAAAAAAAAAAAAATGAAAACCCATTTAACTCACACCAATAGTTTAAATAAAAAAAAAAGCACGCGAATTTCCATCTTCTGCCTTGAAATCGAGATTCAAATCAGTGTCTAAAGTACCATTTAAATGTGTTTAACTTACTTTTACCGCATCATATCCTATCAATGCTTTTATAAAAGTGAAAAAATAAAAAAAAAACACCGCAAATACTTCTCCAACATTTGTACAATCATACGAAAATGATAATAAAGCGAAAAGTAAGTGCAAAAAAAAAGAAAAAGCAGGAAAATTTCCTTTCAATCATCATGCTTTGGTTTGATGATTTAAAGAGGGAAAACATTTCATTTCATTTCACTTAAGTTTCATGCAAATATCAATTATTGGTTAAATAAAAATTTCTTTTTTTTTTGTCTTTAGTTTAATTTAAATAGATAAAAAGAAAATATTTTAATTAATTTAAAAACTAACGACTTTATCGGATTAGAAATAAAATAAAATTTTTGAAAGAATTGGTGAAAAATGAGTAAAAAAAATCCTGAATACATTTTCAATTCCTTTTGATTGTAATATTTGGTAGCAACCATGTGGAATTTTTACTACCTTTTCTGGGTGAAACGATTTAACTAAAACTGTGATACCAATCATTTAAGTGATTTTTTTTTTTTTTTACATGAAATCAATAAAATCTCATGAAATCCCTGGATGTTATAGTGGAATTTTTTTTTTTTTTTTTCTTTTGCAATAATGTTTATCGCTTTTAAGCTTTTATAATGTTTTACAATGTATTTTGCTGTATTTGCGTTAAGGGAGTTTTATATAATAATAATAATAATAATGTTTATAACATCCCGTACCACAAATTCTCTGGGTATAAGTTGAATGATTGAAATGTAATCGGTGATAGCCGCAACGGGAGTTATAAATTGTTCTTTTTTTAACAGAGTTTGTTATAAATATTTTTGGTTTTTCGAAATATAAATATATATATATGTACATAGTTATGTAATAAGACACAAAAAACCAGTAAACAATATTTCTTTTTGTAAAATGATTACGTAATGTAAAACTTTGGTCATTTTTTCTCTTTTCCATTATTTCATCCCTGATTCCTTTTTCCTTTTTTTTAATAATCGGATCATGTAATTTGTGAAATTGTTGTTCACGTCGTTTAGTAATAGTCAAACGGGAGATAGGTGGGCGTTGCACGGTTGTTATATTAAAATATGATGACACAATAAACAAAAGTTACAACCCCAAAATGTTGTTAATGAAAAAAAATTAAAAAAGGAAAAAAAAAAAAACTGAGTGAATTATAAAACATAATCACATTTATTAGGCTGTTGCTACTGCTGATGTTTTGTTACTTGTTTAGGGATGAGGTTTATTCATCAACTACCATACGGTAATGTATTGATACGGATATAATACTACCTTGTCGTTTCAATTTAAATACAGAATTTAGTCAATTTAATCGTAAATATGAATTGTAGAATAAAGATGAAACGATATGATGGAAATAAATTGATAAATTGTTGACTAAAAGCAAACTAATTTATTCGTATATACGAAAATATTTATAACTTAATAAGTAGGAAAAATAGATTAATATGCATATCGTTGTCTGATATTCAAATACAATGGTTAAAAAAAAACAAAAATAGTCAAAAAGGGTGATTTCAGTATTATAAAGAAAGAAAGAAAAAAAACCCCTAGATATTTATTTTCTGCATTTAATGCTTTACCACTTTATAGCTTTATAGAAATATTACATTAACGGAACAAATTATAATCGGGTGGCAAGATATAAGGGGACAAACAAAATAAAAAAAAAAAAATGTTATAAAATAAACCACCCACAATAAACAATCGATATGAATAGATGTAATGCATTAAAGTTACAGCAAAACATGATGTTATTGTCGGGTTGTTTTTTTTTTTTTTAACAATGTTTTCTGTCTATTTATGATGTGTCTCCGCTTTTTCATTATTAATCATTTTTTATTTTTTTATTTTATTTCAAATTATGATTTTTATGGGGTTTTGTTTATTATGTTATAGAATTTTTTTTTTTTCTCTCTTTTTTTATTTTTATTAATGGACTTTTATGCTGATGTTGCCCGCTGTTTTTTTTTTTTTTTGTCTTCTTTTCTTTGAAATTTTCTTTTGATGGATAAATAAAAAAAAAAACAGAGAAAATTTTTTATTTATTTATTTTTTTTTTGTTATTAAATTATAACAAGTTTAAAATGATAAATTTAATTTAACTACGTTGGTAAACTAACTAAGGACTAACAAATCATCGCTGTTATTTTCTGTTATCTCAATTTTCATGGGGGTTTTTTTTTTTTTTCCTGCTTGTTAAAGAAGCGGAAAATAATTTTGTTTTTCTGAAAAATGAGTTATCTTGTGAGGATATAAATCTTTCGTGATTTATTTACCGCCAGAATTATTTTTTTTTTTGGTATGAAAATAAATTTTTTATTGTGATTTCAATAGGCAACCGCTTAAGTGATTTGTTTTTATTTTCTGGTGCTCCGGTATATCCTAGAATTGAGAATTCCTGATATTCGAAAAATAATTTTTTAATAACTTTTCAAGGAAATTAATTTTTTTCGCACAAATCCGTAAAACAAAGTCGAATGCTGTTGTCCTAAAGATTCCTGCAAAGTATCAGCATGATCAGAATTAATTTTTTTACGGACAGAAATTGAAAGAAAACTGGACAACGGGTTTCTTCGAAAAAAAAAATTCATTTATCGAGTTATGAGCAATAAAAGTTTGAAAAATAAAATTTCCGGTTGAACCCTGATTTTAAAATTCCTATAAGTCAAGAAAATAAATTATTTCTTTAAAGTCTATCAAATTCCGTTTCTAATGTGATGGTAAACCGGCAAAAACTTTGTCACCCCAGAACAAAATCATTTTTACGCTCACAGAAACATTCATAGATTAAATTTGAAGAATTTTGCTGATCAAGTACATAATTCCCATGTAATTGTTATTCATTTTCTGGTTTTCGTTAATTAACTTTTATTAGTTCTAATACATTTTTCAAGTATATATATATATATATATATGTATATATGCACAAGTTGAAAATCCAAATAAACGATGTGAAATTTAATTGAAAAACTAGATTTTTCAGCAGAAAAATGTCTATTTCGTGTAAAAAATAATCTCAACAGCACAGTTGGTGGTGACATGAAGTGGTTTTTGCTTCTTCTTCTTCTTCTTCTTATTTTTTTATTTATTTCTTACATAGACAATAAAAGTGGTTAGAACTCACCCACACAGTGTATACTAATTATTCGTATCTTGTATTTATTCTTAATAAACGCAAACAACGTTTAAGAAAAGTCGTCAAGCAACAAAGAAATTTTTTTTTTATTATTTAATTGAATTTATTTAATTAGAAATTATTCCCTTAGCACTGTATTTTTTTTTTGTAGTTTGTAGTTTGTCACTCAATTGATAATTTTAAATAATAATGGAAAAGTAGGAAGCAACAAAAAAAAAAAAAATGCAAATTTATACAGAAATAATGCTGCTTTTTTTTTTGTATCAATTTTTCAATAAATATTTTCTTTCTGTTTTTGTTTTCATTGCTTTTTAAAAATAGGAATCGTTATGAAAACTTTGAGATACCGAAGCATGGGTATGAGCACATGGATGGTGATGGTGGTGGCGGTAAAAGTGGTGCTGGTGGCGGTGGTTATGCAGATGATGGTGGTGCCGACTCACCAATGTCATTTGAAGAAATTGAACGTCCACCATTACGACACGTCGATAAATATATTCGTGCTGAATGTCCGTGCCTAACCACCCGCTATACAATTGCCCTGATGACCTGTCTGGGCTTCATTATCTCATTTGGGATGCGTTGCAATATGGGAATGGCAAAGTTACAATTTGAAAACGGAGTAAGTAATTCATTTATTTAACTATTTAAAATGTATTGTCACGCACTGTTAATGTGACGTACATTAATGGATTGTACAGAAATGGGTGGTTGTCGGTGGTTATGAAAGTTTTTTCTTTTTTTTTTTTTTTTTGCTTTATTATTATGATTATTATGGGGTGACGAACCGTGACAAATAATTTTTCAAATAATGTTTTATTTAAATTGTAGGGTAAACGTGATATATAATATATAAAATATTAAATAAATTAATCGATAATAGAATTGAGCTTCGATCAAACATGGTAAAGCAGAAATTAGATTAATCTTAAAGGTTGTTGTTGTTGTTGTTTATCCCTTTTACATTTTATACCATTTTTACGGTTCCGTGTGCTTTTCGATTAGAAACATTATAAAACAAATGAACAATAAAACACGTGGCGAATATATAAACGAAGAAGAAGTAGAAGAAGAAGTGATTTGTCATTAAATATATATATATATATATAATTAAAAAAATTAATAAATGTATTTGTCAGGACGACGGTGAATAATAATTTATAAATGCGCGCAAAATATAGCAAAAAACGATGACGCCCGCCGGCAGCACTTCCTCATTCTATATATTTACAAAATAAATACTTACTAAAAAAAAAAAAAAAACATTGTATATGTTGACACCCTCGAAGCGATAGTACTTCCGGTTTTTATGCGACAGGAAATGGGACGCTTTTGTATTTATTTATATGAATCCCTATGTATTTTTATTTTATTTTTCACCATAATAACTTTTCTATAGACTTTATGATTTTATTTCGTTTGTGTCGCAGTTTTTTTTTTTGTTTTTTTGCTCTTTTTGCTGAATTATTAAAAATGAAATATTAGGAGGAAACTTGATCACATCAATTAGTGTGATGATCAATAAAATAGATTAATAAATATATATATTTTATATTTTAGGCAGTGAAATATAATTGGACTGTCGCAATGGAGAGTGCTGTCGATTCATCATTCTTTTGGGGATACTTAGTGACACAAGTACCTGGTGGCTTTTTAGCATCAATGTTTCCAGCAAATCGTATTTTTGGTACAGCAATTGCCTGCTCATCATTTTTAAATCTTTTGGTACCTGGTGCAATGACACTACATCCAACTGTCGTTATTTTAGTAAGAGTCCTTCAAGGATTAGTTGAGGTAATATTAATTCACATCTATTCTTATATATAATTTATATAATATTGTACAATATCCGGTATCGTTTTGGGGATCACCCATGCGATATAAACGATATAAGCAGCGGTCTTTTGTGATGCTGATATTACTGAATATAGAATGATGAAAAACTCATCAGAAATACATATTTAATACTGTGTAAGCCTAGCTAAATCCGTTCTCCACATATACTCCATAAAGTATTACATGAATGGTGAAATGATATAAATCAGATTTTTAACAAAAGAAGGATTTTACGTTGAATTCGAAATCTTTAAGATTTTCAATTCTGTATTCATTCAGTTTTTATATTTCCTGCTTTAATTTTCCCTTTATTATTTTTTTTTTTTTTTTTTGATTTTTAATAACAAACAGGGTGTCACGTATCCAGCTTGTCATGGTATTTGGCGTTTTTGGGCGCCACCATTCGAACGTTCCCGACTTGCTACAATGGCATTCAGTGGATCATATGCTGGCGTTGTACTCGGCATGCCAATGTCCGGTATTTTAACAGGATTAATTGGATGGCAGGCACCGTTTTATTTCTACGGTGTCATGGGAATGACATGGTAAGTTATCATTAAAACGAATTCACCAAAATCTCATTAATCGTTTAATAATTTAGGTACATCTTCTGGTTGTGGTTGTCTTTTGAGAAGCCCCGCAATCATCCAACAATAACCGTTCAAGAATTAAAATATATAGAAAAGTCTCTTGGTGAATCCGTACAACAGACAATGCCTACCTTGGCAACAACACCATGGAGATGTTTCTTCCGTTCAATGCCCGTTTATGCTATTATTGTCGCAAATTTTTGTCGCTCCTGGAATTTTTATCTTCTCGTATTATACCAAAGTGCTTATCTAAAACATTCATTTAACTTTCGAATTGAAGAGGTGAATTCATATTTTCTATTTATGTCAATAAACTTCAAAAAAATAAATAAAATTGTTTATTCAATAGACTGGACTACTAGGCGCTTTACCTCATCTATTGATGACAATAATAGTACCGTTTGGCGGTATGCTGGCGGATTACGTACGCAAAGAGGGGATTTTATCAACAACAAATGTACGAAAATTATTTAATTGTGGTGGATTCGGGTTAGAAGGATTATTTTTCTTGGTCGTTGCACATGCTAAAACATCGGTAAATCAAATTAATAAAATAAAAAAAAATAAATTTGCATAACTGAAAACAATTTTTTTTTTGTGTATTAAATAAAACAGACAGGCGCTATAACTGCGTTAACATTTGGCGTTGCATTTAGTGGATTTGCAATATCAGGGTATAATGTTAATCATTTAGATATTGCACCGCGTTATGCTAGTATTTTGATGGGAATGTCTAATGGTATTGGTACTATAGCTGGTCTCATTTGTCCGATTGCAATTGATCATCTGACACGTGGACAGGTAAACTTTTTTTTTTTTGTTGCTTTACAATTAAATGTCGAAGGGAAAAATAGAGAAGAAAAATAACGAATAAATATGACAATCAGCTAAAATGAATAAAATTTTACTCTACTTCTTTTATAAATAACTAAATAAAACTACTCCATCCAGAACCATCACCACCAACCCCAACAAAAAAAAAAAAACACAATGCATCATATTGCTTTTGTGACGTGTGACACCCCAATTCTTAATAATATCCTATGATGTATCAAATCATTGTTGTTATTGTTACAAACAACCATCTGAATAATAATAAAAAAATTGTATAAGGGGGCTTCCTGGTTGCTTTTTAAAAAAAAAAAAATTTTTTTTTATAGCAAAAGATATCAGATTCGGTGTTCAACAATGAGATTTTCCTTTTTTTTTTTTTTTCTTCGTTCTAAAATCGAATCGCCACGGTTGCTAACTTATGAAATCTAGGATGGTTACGCACGACTCAGCCAGTCAACTTTATACAAATCTCATTGCAAAAAAAAAAAAAAAAAGTTTTTATTCATTTCATTACTGAAATTTCTATTTTAGGGAATATAAATAAGATAGAAAATCGGTTCATTCAAGTGTTATTTCGGCTGATATTGCTATTTATATACTTTATGATAAATTATGAAAAAAAAATCCCCATTATCATCGATAGAGATAAATATTAATAATAAAATCAGTCGTGCTGAATATTATGAAAGACTAATCGACTTTTATTATCCAAAAAAAAAAAAAAAAATTTTTTTTTAAATTAGCCAAAAGATTGTTGGGAAATTGTATTCACGATAGCAGCAACCGTACATTTGATTGGTATAACATTCTATGCAATATTTGCCTCTGGTGAGCTACAACCATGGGCTGAACCTAAAGTTGAGGAGCAAAAAGTATGGAGTCCAACAGAAGCTGGATATGAAAAAGAAACGAAATTTGTAAGTTTTTGCTGGTTGTGGTTTATTAACCAAAAATTAAAAATATTTTTTATCTTTGTTATCAGGACGGTACACAACCATTAGATCAACAGCAAACACAACAAATAGCAAATCAAAAGGCGGTTAGTTATGGTGCCGTTGAACATGTTGCTGGTAACCCATTTGCAAATGCGACAGCATTAGCTGAGGAACAGGTACAGCCACAAGCAACAGATACTTATCTACATGGAACAACTGAGGATCGATCGTATTAAAATTCCTTAAACACAAAAGGTAACGAAAAAAAAAAAAAAAAAAAAATTCTATTTTAATTTTTTAATTTACTCTACGAACAATTTTTCATTTTTTTTTTTTTCTCTCGTATTTGTACAAAAAAATAATAATAAAAATATTATCGTCTATCAAACTACCCTTAAAACTATACAAAAAAATATATAAATATAAATATAAATATATATTTCAATGTTTCTAATAAAATTATAAAACTTTGTTAACTAAATTAATTAATTAATTAAATAAATAAATAAAAATGTAAACCAAAAGGATTAATAAAATTAATTAATTAATAAAATTAAATTAAAAATAAAAAAAAAAAAAAAAATACCCTGCTTAAGCAATTACTTCTTAGATAGATAGGGAACTAACTTATAGAACAGATCTTTATAATTAAAATAAAAAAAAAATAATAATAATAATAATATTTAAATCCTGTTCAAATGCATTTGTTATTTATGCACACATTAAATTAAAAAATTTAATTAATTATAATAAAACATAAATTAAACTAACAAGTCAATTTTATTAAAGAAAAACTCTATGAAATATTTAATAAAATGTTTAAGTAAAAATGCTAAAAAAAATAAATTAATTAAAGTGAAAAGTTTAATCAAAAAAACATAACGGCATGGATTTGTTTAATCATTATGCGTAATTTAAAATTAATTAATTAATTTTTTTTTGGTTTTCTGTAAATATGTTTTTTTAATTAGCAAAATATTTTTGTTTTTTTTTTTTTTACGTTACGCGTTCGGTTTTTATTAGCACTTAAATTAACACAATGTATTTGCACATATGACTTATATTCAGTCGTTTTTAATTATTAATTTTGCACTTTGTTCACAACCCCTGTTTATGCACATAAAACAACAAAAAAAAAATGGCAAATGTTTATTCAGTTTTATAAAATGCTCGTAATATCACTGACTGTTCTAAACACGTAATGCCACAGCACCTTAGTAATAACACAAAAATAAAAAATCACAAACGGATTTTATACAAGAAATCAATCATGCACCATGCACTAAATAAGTAAAAAAAAAAAAAAAAAACTCACATAAGATTCGTTCTCTGCTAAAGAATAAAACTTTCAGATGAATCTTTAATTATTTAATGCACAAGACACAAGCACCGCGCACAAAACTTTCATGCACTTAGAAAAAGCACACATTTAACCCTGCAGACACAAAATTTCAGGAATTTATTCTGAAGAAAAAAAAAAAAAAAACACAAAAAATTGTGGTAACTACAAGCACCTACGCACCTATGCACTCAAGGTTTTATTTTTTCAAATATAAATAAACCTTGGAAAGCACCTTAAATGCACATAAAAAAAAAAAAAAAAAAAATCTTATTATCACTTCTACTATCCACTATAATTGCTTACGGTTTTACAACTTTAAAAATCGCACAGTTTGCACTTTTAGTCCCCTCGTTTTTCTGTCTTACTTTCTCACATCTTAAGCTAACTTTACTTAACTTTATTGATAAAATTGTTGTTTTAAAATATTTTTATTATTTTTTACTTATTAACAAATGCTTTTGCATAAGAGAAGCTTTTCTGATTAAAATTATTCATTTCTTGTTAAGTAATTAAAATTTTAATTTAATTTAATTGTTTTTTTTTTTTTTTGTTGCACTTATTACCATCATTATTCTACATTACCTCGTTTTTCTTGTGGAATTATTTTTGCTTTTATTAATTTATTGGGTACGAACAGGAAACTTTTACGTCTACCTTCCATTAAACAAGTAGCAAGTTATCAGTGAATTATTTTATTTGTTTTTTTTTGTTAAAGCTTTTTATTATCATTCTCTAGTTTAATTCATTTAAATTTTCTTTTTTTTAAATATAATTAGTTATAGGAAATGTACATAAATGAAAGTAAAGTGTTTTGATGAACAATACCAATTATTATTTAAGAATATATAAATAATAAAATAATTAAGTCAATAAATCATGTATTTTGCATATTATTGCCTTTGTACATTTATTATTATCATTTATACAAAAATCAGTTAATAAGTTTTGTACATGTGTTCAAATCATTTTTAAAACTAATAAACAAAGCTTTTAGGAATTTACTTTTCGTAATTTTGACTTAGTTTAACAAGAAAAAACGGTTAAAATAAGAATTATCAGGTAATAAACAGAGATCTGAACCCGAGATAATACAATAGAAAAGCTTTTTATATAATTTAAAAATGGGCTTACAAACCGTTTTGATATTAATATCGGTTAAAATAGATCTAAAGTTTGTTCATTTATCTAAGGATTTTTAAGTTAATGAACTAGTTTATTATATTTCAGAATTATCTCACCTTTTTAGTCAGTTAAACTCTTTGAATCTTCCTAAAAAAAACTGTTCATATAAATTCATTACACAACTTGCGATTTGTTATTAAAAATCTATCACAGATTCTACGTTTTCACTTCAACAATCGATACAACTATTGATATAAAATTATAATTTAATAAAATTGCAAGTTCAAAGCTCATCAACTCTCATCATTCAAACACAAATTAAAGCCAAAGTAGTTATAAATCAAAAGCACAAAAAAAAAAAAGAATGAAAAAAAACTTATTAACTGTTTTCATTAATATCATTAACTAAATCATTAAATAAAAAAACATTTGTATAAATAATATTAAAAAAAAAAATATATATATAATAATAAGATAAATATGCTTAATTAATTAAATAAATTATATAAAATAAATTAAACAAATTATATTTAATAAACATTTAAAACAATAATACTGTTGACAAATGACAATAAAACTTAGTTTTTAAGTGAATTTAATATTAAGATAAATTATTAATAAAATAAAATAAAAAAAAAAAAAACTTAGTTAATTAATTAATTTTAATGTTTATTTGCAAAGTATAATTATTTAAATATTTATTATTTAATTATTTAATTAGATAAAAGGCATGAATGGTATGACAAATTATTCGTTTTTTATTGGTTTGAATTTTTAATTTTTGTTAATTTTTTTTAGTTCGGATATTTGTTTGTTTGTTTGTTGAATGTTTATTAGACTTTTTGTGGTTTTTAACAGTTAATCCGTGATTCTAAAGTGTTAATAATTTTTTTTTAAAACCTTTGCGAATCGTTAATTAACCAGCAAATCCTTTAAATGTCTACAGAAATAATTTTACTAAACTAATTTGTTTTGCTATTAAGCTTCTAAAAGCTCCTTAGAATTCCACATAAATAATATTTTTTTACAATTCTCTAGAATAACGAAATAAAATTAAACCACAATGTACGTAACGGATGACTTAAGAAATATCACTTAAAAGTTTGTTAAATAAAATTACCGCTAAATACTTTTCTATAAATATTAATTTTAAAGACATTGCTCGAGTATTTACCAGTAAATTCGATTTATAAACTCTGCAGTGACATTTCTTAAGACATTCTTACGTCGATTGTGCTTACGTATTTAAACAGTAACATCAGGATTATATTAATAATTAAAGAAAACTTCCACATTTCATATTACTTCATTCTGTAGAGGATGTTAAAAACATTGATGATTATATAAAGCATTACGTAAGCAATCCACCCACTTCCTGAATTACATAAAAATACGCAAACAAAAAATTAAATTAAAACAGCAAAGTCAGACAGTATAAATTACGTTTTGTTACGTAAAAAAAAAATTTACAAAACAATTTCAAATGTCAACGTCAGTTACATAATTTAATTTAATTTTATAAATTTACATGAAATAACCTAAATATTCCGCTAAATATATGCTTAATCAATTATGTTTTTTTTTTTTCATTTTTTTTATAACTAAATTATCTAATCAAAAAAAAAAAAAAAAAATGCAAACAAACAAACGACAAATATTTAATTAAATAAAATTATTATTATTATTTTTTTTTTTTGTTGTTGGTTAAAACATATAATTTTGTTAATGCAATCGTTGATTTTAATTATTAATATTGGCTTATGTTGATCAACCTTCACCCAAAATTGATTTTCTTTAAAAAAAATTGTTTTTTTTTTAATTATTTTCTGTAATTAATTGAATTTTTTTTTTGTTTTTTTTTTGAATGGTAAAATGTATGAACAAATTTCATTAGAAAGATGTGTTGAAGAAAAATAAATTTAAAAAAAATTAAGGAGTATATATATATTTGAGGTGTACTCACTCTCAAAGGCTGTGTTGACAATAATAAAAAAAAATAAAAAAATAATAAAAATATATAATTAGCTTAATTAATTATAATTAAAATAAAAAAATGTAAATTAAAATAAAAAAAAAAAATAATAAGATAATTAGCACAGGAAAATTAATTAAATAAATTAAAAAAAAAAAAAAAAAAAACATAAATTAATTTCCCTGTGCGATTAAAAATCTGTAAATAAAATTATTTAAATAAATTTAAAAAAAATCTTCTCTCCTTAAATAAATTAAAATTAAAATTAAAATTAAATAAAAACTAAATGTAAATGTAAATTAATTATCTATTGGTTTTCTCTTTCTTTAAAAAAAAAAAAAATAAATACATTATAATAATAATAATTTAATTAATTAATTAATAAAAAAAAAAAAAAAAAAAAACCAGTCACAGGGTGAATATAATAGAGATCACCCTCCCTGAAAAAGATTAATCTCCTTCCCAAAAATAAAAAAAAAACAAACGAAAATTAAAAAAACTTTAATTCCTTAAGTAAATTAAAGGAAAAAAAAAAATATTTATTATGTTTATTAATTAATAGAATTTAATTAATTAATTTTAATTTGTTTTCCCTGTTTTTTTTTTTTTTTTTTTTGGTATTAAATTGATTTAAAAAAAAGAAAAACACAAAAAAAAGGCACAAAATAGTAAAACAGAAAAAAATATGAAAGTTTGAATAGAACAGCTTTCGTGTGTTTTTTTTTTTTTTCTTCTAATTGTTGTTGTTGTTGTTGTTGTTATTGTTGTTGTTGTTATTATTATGTTGATTTTTCCATTTTCCGGTAAAGAAAAAAAAAAGCAACAAAGAAAAACCAGAGCAAATGGAGATGAAAAATAGAAAAATCGTGTATTGCGAGTTTATTATTTTTTTTTTTTTTTATAAACCAGAGAGTAAAACCGAATTAATTATTTTGTTTTCGGTGGAAAACTTATTTTATTTTAATTGGTATGTGGAAAACGGTTTTGTGATTCTTTTTTGGATTAAATTTCCCAACGTTGTTTCGTTGTAGCTTCTTTAGTTTAGACACTCCAAAGTGAGGGCTATCTTCGGTTTTGTTTTCTTTTGCAAACTTACAACTTTAAAAGCTGTTTAAATTTTTTCAAAGCATCTTAATGTGTTTTGGAACACACATTAGGAAACAGTTGATCTGTATGTCTTCTCAAAACGCATTCAATAAACAGATGAGATAAAATTTGGTTTAAAACACCTGAACTATCAAACTTTTCTATAACCGGGTAGAGTGCCACCGGTTAAATATCACAACTAGCAATAATCGAATAATCGATTATTCACCGCTTATCGAATATTCGCTAATTAATGGTCTAAACAGTGATAAAATCCAGTCACAATTGATTTCGCTCTAAACTTTTGCAAATAACTCTTACAAACATAAAAAAAAAAATTATTTTACCATTTTAGCTAGCGAAAAGATGTTTTTATTTTTTTAATTTTTTAGCGACAGAATGAAAGCATAGAAATAGAAAGTGTTTAAACCCTAACCAACAAGTTTTTTTTTTTTTTGTTTATTATTTAATTAAAATTGTTTTTCTACTTTTTTTTTTTATTTACATGGCATTACATTATATTTATTCATTTAAATTATATAAGTCGTACTAGGGTCGTGAATTGATTAGTGGATTTTTATATATATGTCTGTTGTATAACACGTTGATTTGTCGTTTTTTATTCACCATGTATGATGATAATTAGAAATTATTAATTAATTATTTAACTACATTCACTTTAATGCATACTGCGTTTATTATTTATGTTTACAAGTAAACAAACTCCTCCAACATGTTAAGAAACAGCGATAAATTTTTTTTTTATTTTTTTTAAAAAATCTTAAAACAACCAACATTTAATCCTGAGTATTCATAATCAAATCCGACCGAATGTAATTAAAATGTAATGTCAATTAATATATTAATAAATTAATAAAAAAAAAATTAATACAGCGAAAATAAAATTTCTCTCTTTCTCTCTTTCTTATTATCATTTGTAAATAAAAGATAAGATTTATGTGATTAAATCTTAAAACTTTCTATATAAACTTATTTAATAAATAAATAAAAAAAAAAACTATTTGTTATTAGATTAAAAAAAAAAAAAAAAAGGTAAATTAAATAAACTTAATAAGGTATAAAAATTGAAATCACAACGAGATGTAATAAAAAAAAAACAAATAATCGATTACGTTAAAAAAAAAAAAAAAATGCGATAATCGATTTCATTTTCATTTTTCTTTCTGTTGCTCCGTTGTGTATTTATAAAAAAAAAAAAAAAAATTATTAACAAATTGATTTTTAAATGTAAAATTATATAATTAAGTAATGTAAATTATAAAAAAAAAAATAATAATTAATTAATTAATTAATTAACTTACAGTAAAATGTAAAGTAAAGTGAAGTAAAGTAATGTAAATGCTGAGATAAAAGCAACGTAACGAAATGGGACGTCTCGTAATAATATAATTAATGTAATAAAATAAAAGAAATATATATATTTACTGAATAAAAATAATTCACACATAATTAATTAATATTAGATAATAGAAAAAAAAAATGAAATTAAATTAAATTAATCTGTTTCGTTACCATTATTGTTTAATAAAAAAAAAATATATTTTTTTTTTCTTTTCTTTTCTTTTAATTTAATTTAATTAAATGTTGCAAAAAATAATGAAGCAAAATAATTTAACATTAAAAACATATTTATTTTAATTTAAAAAAAAAAAAAATTATTAACAAATACTAATTAATAAATGATTTAGATAAAAATTGACAAAGAAAATTTAAATAAATCTCCATGTATTACCATTTTAATATAAATAATTAAAAAAATAAATAAAATAAAAACCTTTTTAGTATAATAAATAAATAAATTAAAAGAAAATTATTTAAATAAATCTTAATAAATGTTACATAAATAATTAAAGAAGAAGAAGAAGAAGAAGATGGAAAAAACATTACAAATTTGAATAATTAGTAAACAAGTAAATACCAAGTGAAAGAATGGAATTAATCACTGAATTAACGCAAAGTAATTTGATAAGTAAATAAAATAAAATAAAATGAAAAATTCAATAAATATATTAAAATTGTTAGAAATACTTTTATTTAATATTATTATTTTACAATATATATTATCATTTTTATTACATAATTCATTTATTTATTCTATTAATTAATTAAGAATAATGTTGTTTTTTTTTTTTTTAATTTTATTTAACTAGGACTCACACCGTTTGCAGATTTATTTTATTTTTTTTTTGTTTTATGCTTCTACTGGTAAATGGTAAAATGTTTTGTTTTGTTTTATTTGTTTGACTGTTTTTGATAGGGGTTTTTAAAAGGGAATCGTGAACAAGCATCTTGATTTTTGGAGGGCGTTTTTTAAACACTTATTTGTATTTTAACTTTTTAGCTGTATTAATTACTGATAGCAACAGTAAGAGTGCTAATCATCATTCTAACGTAACTATCTTCATGATCGATAAAGACTTGAAAAGACTTATTGAAATCTTCATGGAAAATTCGAAAGTTTTTGACATTACCCCAGAAGTTTCTTCATTCATTGATTCAATTAATTTTTAATTTTGTTTTCCGGAGTTTTTTTTCTTTTTTCTTTTGTTTATTGATTTTTTCCATGCTCTAATTCACGAGACTTACATTAAAAATCTTCATTAAAACACCTTGACGAACTGAGCTTTTTTTTCAAGTAATCTATATAGAGTTTTAAGTCTTTGGGTACAGATACAGATCGTAGACCAAAGTATATATTTTCAGAATTACTATCACTACCGAATTATAAAGCTTTTCCTGTACTCCTGTTAACGAACTTTATTCTTTTAACTCATCTATCGCCACTTTAACTTTTTTTTTTATTTTTATCGTGTTGTTTCAACAGTCACTTCCTGGATTGTTTTATAAAAATCCACAATAAAATATCAAACGGCCAGCCAAAAACACCCCTACATATACATAACCAAAAAAAAAATAATAAAATTGCACATTAAATCTAAATCACATTTTAACTAAAGAAACAAACGAATAATAATATAAAATAATTAAAACTTAAAGCTTTTAACTTAAATAAATAGTTCTAACCCCCTCAAGTTTAGTAAAAAACTTTTCTTTTTTTTAACTAGTTTGAACACGGAATGGCTAAAACAATGAATTTACAAGAAATTTTTAGAGTTTTTCTGTTTATTAATTAAATTAAATTTTTCTATTTTTATTTCCTTCGTTTCTTTTTTAATCCAGTGTAATCACCGTTACGCGATGCACGTCTACCTTTTCCTGGAAAACCGCGAGCAAACGGTGGCTTGGCATTTGTTGTTACATAGAATACACCGCGAGCACTGTTGAATGAATTTATTTCCAAACGAATTAATTTAATTAAAAATGACAAAAGATGGGAAAATATTCTTACTCTGTCGGGCAATGTTCCCCCATTAAAATGTAGTCACTGTCCTTTGGTTCACACCAACCAATTAAATATGTAAACAGATTGGGACATGGTCCGGAATAAAATCCATTTGCTGAATTTATTGATTCAATAAAGTACGGCGTCACCTTTGTATGATCGCACGCTAATGTTTCTTTAGAAAGATTTAAAAAAAAAAATGAAATTATTTTTGCATAGTTTAAAGCAACGGGACACTTACGAAAAATGGTTGTACTTGCGCAACCCGGTTGACTTGTTCCTCCATTAATATAGAAATCTGCATGACCGCTAGGACTCCATTGTCCTAGAATACCAGCGCCTGTATGCAAAACATCCACAAAGTGTGCATCACTCGGATCCAAATCACGGGTATTGTTTGAACCGGCATAGAAGAAAATCGTTGGATCTAGACCTGTAATGGGATTTTTTTTATAAAAAAATGTCTTTGCTTCCTGTGTTTATAAAATTCCTACCTGTAATCCTCCCCAGTTTTCCTTCTTCAGGTGTTAAATAATTAGCAACTAATCCAGCCATATGAGCGCCCACACTATAACCGATTAAATGCATATCATCTGGTCGAACACCACGGGGATGCGCTGCAATATATTTAACCAATTGTGCTATACACATGCTTCCAAATCTGGGTGCCCATTCCATTTGGCTTAAACATGGCTCTTTTACAGCATTCCGATAATCCACAATTATAATATTATACTCGCCGCGTGTAAAGTAAGCTTTTCTAATATCCGGACTCGGTGAATGATCTCTGCCACCGCCAAAACCGTGAATAACAATTTTTGTCGGATGCACCCGATTAAAATGTGTATAATACAATGAGTCCGGATTCAGGACATTTAATTTTTCACCAGTCTGTTGTGTGCGTCTTGTGTACAAATAAAAATTTATTTTCGGATGCGGACAACGGAAAGGTTTCTCCAGGCATGATGTTGTTGTAAAAACATTTGCTTCAGTCTGTTGCCCACTAACTATTTGTTTGTTTTGTTTTGTTAAATTAAATAATTAAAATTTATTAAACCATAAAATTATAAGTTTTTTTTTTCATTCATTCATTTCCCTTTTTAATTTTATAACAAGAATACAAAAAAAAAATCACAAGACTTTTACGTTTGGCTAAGCGTAAAAATGTTACAATCGGTTATAATCGGTAAAGGTATTGTTGTTAGTGTAGTTTTTTTTTTTTTTCTTTTTTGTTCAATAAAAGTGAAATTTAATTTTTTTTTTTTTATTATTATTATTAATTAATTAATGTTTTATGTTTTATTGTAAGCTTTTTTTGATTAAAAGTTTTTTTTTTTATTTTTAAGCGACATTCCGTTAGTTTTTATTTGCTTTGACAATTTTTTTTTTTTCTTTTTTTAATGAATTTCCACAAGTATTTCCTATTTTATTTAATTACTTTTTAAATCTAATTTTATGCTTTTATTGCTTTAGTTAATTCATAATATACGTAATCGTATAGCATAATCAATCGAAAACCAGTTGATTTACGCAGTGTTATTAAATGTACGTAAAAACTACGAGGTAATTAATCAAAAACAATTTAAACATTAATTAATTAATTAATTTTTATTGTATTGTAAAAATATTTTTATTTTGAATAAAATAATTTAACACATTCATAATAGCAATAAAAAATTAATAACACGAGAAAGAAATTACTTTCACCTACAGTCAACAATAATCAAGTTAATAAATAATTATTATGAATCACTGTAAACAAAAAACATAAAACCGACGTTTTATTTAATTTATTAATTATTGCTGAGTTATTTACCTTATTAATTATATTTTGAAATGTTTAATAAAAAAATAAAATTTTATTTGTATTATTTGATGTGTTTGTCAGCATATTTTTTGTATACAAAAAAAAAAAAAAAAAAAAAATTAATTATAATGATATGCAGAAAAGAAATTGAGATTGTCCTACATTTGTAGGTATAGTAAATAACAGTGGTGGTGATAATACGTTATTTTAATTTAGTGCGATCAGTTATTTGTTTTTATAAATTGTTTTTAATAAGAAGTTTTAATGGAAGATTAAAGTGGATTAAAGTAGAATCTCTCGTTGTTTTAGTTTCTTCTGTTTTTAATAATCAACAGATATATTCTGATTATAACGCTCAGTAACGAAGTTTTAAATAACGTAACGTAACGAATTTTTATTAACATTTTCAGCCCACAAAATTAAATTATGAACATAAGTTGGTTTAAACCATTGTAACTTAATTAAAAGTTATTTACTTTATTTGCTGAATCGTTTAAAATACCACACAGAGTACAGTGAAATATAAAATAACGTTTGAAATATAACTGAAACAAGCACAGTTCTTAAAGCCAGAAAAAAACTTTTAAGCACACAAGCAGTTATTTAAGTTAAAAATTCTGACTGATACTCAAATGCTTCAGTCTAACAATAAAATATTTTATTTACTGTGCAAAAAACTCTTTTTCTTACAAAAATAATTTTTTCAAACAAATAACGATATTAGTAACGTGATAATAATTTTTTACTATAATAGACCTACACAGGTAAACTGAGTTTTATTATCTGTTTCCCAGTAATAATGTTACTACAATACGGAAGTAGTAAAAACGTCTGCAATAAATATAATCAGGTTTGATCATTTAATATTCACTGTTAAACGTTTCGTTATCTAATAAAATGCATTTTAAAAATCGAAAAAGAAAACAAAAAAAAAAAAAAAAAAAATTCATAACATCATCGAGCGTGATAGTTCACAAGTTAAAAATACAATTTTATTTTGCTGCCTTTCACAAATACACGAAGAAAGTACAAAACGTAAAAATGTGTGACAGTCAAATAAAAGAGTCGAAATAAAACAAAATAAACTTTGCACAGTGAATTTTATTATATTCGCTTTACGTATTAAAGCTTCTTAATTAATTTTGTGTGTAACATTTTAACGTGGTTATTAATAATAAAACGTTATGAAAACAAAAAGAAATGTTTAATTAACAGTAAAAAAATAAAAACTTTTTTTTGGGTCATTATTCTAATTTGAGCTTTTTTTCTTTTATTATTTTTTTTTTTTTTTTTGTGTTGTGCTTTTTTCATTGATTCAAACTTTTTTTTTATTTTTTTTTTTGTTGATGAAACAAGAAAGTTAAGTAAAAAAAAAAAAAAAAAATTTCACTTATTGCAATCCGTTGAATTAAAATCACAAAAAAAAAAAAAAAATTATTAATGTTTGCTGAATTATTAATTTAATTGTGTTAAAATTTCTTCAGTTATTATTTAATTAGATTTAATTTGTAATTAAGAGGAATTGCAGGTAATTAAACAGAGCGAAAAAAATAAATGTATTTTTTTTTTCTATTCGCTGGTATCACAATCACAAATTATTTAATGAACACAGATTAACGCAGTTTTGACTATCATTAATCAAATTTAATAATTTTTGTAATTATTTATTGTATTAGAAAAAGCTTAATAATTTAAATAAAAAAAATCATTTGAACGCTGCACCAACAGTTCTTTCATTTTTTTGGATGATTTTTTTTTTCTGCTTGGATTTTTGTTGCTTGTTTCTTTTTCTAAGAAAAAGCTAGAAGAAAAATTAAGGACAAGCTCATAATTATTTTATTTATTTATTTCATTATAATTTTAAACGTTTTGTTAGATAAAAAAGAATTTCATAATTAGAAACTAACGTAAAAAGTAACAACAACCTTGTCGCATTTTGTCTTGTTTATCGTTGAAACGAATGATTTTTTTTTTTTTTTTTTTTTAATTGCAAAGTGGTTTTTTTTAGTTACTATCTTACTGCTATTAAAAATTAATTAAACGCTTATTTTTAATGTAAAATATGCTTACCATAAATAATATTTAATAATAATCCAAAAATTATAAATTTAATCCACATTTTTCACAACAAATTTCAACATCAAACTATAAAATATAAAACTATCTCACTGTCACTTTGAATTTTTTTTTTTTTTTTGTTTTTATTATTTCACTTAGTTATGCTTTTTGTATTATTAATTAAACGTGATAAAAGCTTTGTAAATTCATTTCTTTTTTCAAAATAATTCTTTCACATGTACACTTTCACCTGATTATTATTATTATTATTATTTTTTTTTTTTGTGTAACTTTGAATACAACGAATTAAGTCATTTTTTTATTTCTGTTTAAAATGCTTAAATACTCGCGCGAAAAAAAAAAAATTTGTTTTTGCTTTGTTTTTTCTTAAGAAAAGAAAATAAACTTTAAAGTTCAACCAGCAGTAAGTAAGTCAAACAAAGAGACGAAGAAATTATTTTTATTTACTTTGTTAATGTTAATGACACACAAAATAAAAATAAAAAAAAATGCTGGTGCACCTCTCGCCGGTGGAATTTAAACTAAAAACGTTTTTACAGTTTTATGAAAAAAAAAAAAAATGAAAATGAAAAAAACTTAAACGAAGAAGTTGGTTATGATAAGTTATAACGTTGTGTGATTTTCTATAAATTTTGTTATTAACGACGAAGAAAAAAAAAATTGTTTTAAAGACTAAAAATAAAAAATAATAAAGAAAGAGAGAGTGGAGAGCATTGCGTCCCCCCTACTATACAACGTATCCACGTTAATTATGTTTATGAGTTTTCTGCTGTTTTCGCTTTACATTATTTGTTTTCTTTGTAATAAGCTCGTATTATAGTTAAAAATGTTGTAAAATTTCATCAAGTTACGTTATAGTGACCTAGAGCAGTGTTTTATAAACTTTTATTCCATGGAATTTTATTGTTCGGAAAATTTACAACACAGGTGTTTCGTGAAACAAGGACTTTTTCTGTTATTTTCTTTAAAATTTCCCAAAATAACGCCTGGAAAAGTAGTGTCACTTTCTTCAAGTCATCCGGAAAATGAAGTAAAGCCAAATGAAATTTAGTCCCCGTTTACAGAAAATACAAATATTGCATAATGCATGCGAAAAGTTAGAGTTTTAACTAATAACCAGGACCTTTTAAAAAAAAAAGTTAGGATAGGGACTTAAACACGCTTGAAATACGAAACAAAATTGAAGAAATCTAAGTGCAAAAGTTTACAGTTGTAATCACTGACTAAAACCATATAGATCTAATTTTGTGCCTACTTACAGTTAGTACTTACAGAAGTATTTTCCGGGGGGACATAAACCTGTTGCTAAAACTTTATTAATGTTATGGAAACTTATAACAGAAAGCTTTTCTTTTAAAAATCAGTTCAGAACTAAACCATAAAAGACCTGAGGCTGAATTGGAACCAACCTGTAATACAAAAGAAATTCAGGTGTTCTGTAAAATTAGGTCAAAACCGAGAAACTTAAAAAAAAAAAATGTTTTCTCTAATAATATCTCAAAACTCTTTTAGCAGAACTAGCGGATGATAATCAGGATTTTGGTTAGGTTCAGTAAAATGGTTAAAAGCTTTTAATAAAGGTGAAAAGTTTGGGAAACACTGACCTAGAGTAACGTATAGGACATTAAGTAACTTAAATAAAGTCTTGTAACGTCTTGTTTGTAATGCCTTTTGCTACTGTTTTTAAGCGTTACAAAAAAAAACTTTTTTTTTTTTTGTTCTCTTCTTCTGCTTCTGCTTAATTACATTTTATCAACGCACGAATCAACCGTAACATAAATTACATCTATTTTGACATCCATTTATTATTTATTATTATTTTTCTGTGTGCCTGAACGTAACACGAACAATTTTTAAAATTTATTTTGTATTCTGCGTAATTATACATAGCATAAGTAATTTTCATCAGTTAAAACATTTCTTACATCATGACATCAGCATTTGTAATTTAATGAGTATTTATATAATCAGTGGATTATTCTTCTATTTACTTATATACTTATATAAAAAAAAAAATAATAATTTAATTTAATTTTGCTGTATGATCAATGAATTTTCAATGAGGCTGTGTGAAAGTGAATTTTCACTTTGTTATTTCGCTTTAAATATTTTCTTCATTTCTTTTGAACAGTTATGCTCAAACTGAGATTTTTTGTGTCCACGATTCCGCCAATAGAATTGACTGGTAGACTGGTCCGACAAGGAACTATTGCTTCTTGAATCTCCTTATTTGTGTGCAGCTGGATTGTTGCGTCGTACATCTGACGATTAATTATCGATTATTATGAAAATCATTTTTTAAAAGAGTGTTTGAGTATTCAGAAGCGGCACTCAATGGCAAATATTTAAAAAAAATAATTACAGGGGAGTCCTATATTTTTTTTTTATATCCTGCAGCTCCAAAATAAAGCGAAGGTATTCGATTTTTCTTATGATCTATGTTTAATAATTTAAGAAGCTCCCTTAAACCCAGTTTTTATAGTCCTTATTATTTTCTTATTTTTCCAGAGTGGTTAGAAATTCTTCATTAATATTTTCCAAAAATAAATAACTTTCGGAAACCACAGTTTTAGATGATAAAAATATATAAAGCAGTTTGTTGTTTTTTGAAAACACCTGAAAGCAACTGTCGTACATTCTCTAACCACTTCTCTCATTTTTTTTTTTTTGTTGTTGTCTTTAACTTTAACGTAAACTAATTAAATAATTTCTTCACTATATATGGGCCTTTTGAAATGGTTTTATTTATTTTTTTACCGTTTAAAGATTCTGTTATTCAATATTTTTTGTAATAAAATTAAAAGAAATGAAATGAAAAGAAATTTTCATGTAGAAAAACCACTAATCAAATTATACTTTCCGGTTTTTTCTTCTTTATTTAATTTTTTTTGCACTGTCTTAACATTTCAAAACAGATAGAATAAGTAAAAAAAAAAAAAAAATAAATAAAAAAAAAAGGTTGAGCTTAGGAAAGCAAAAGTAAAAGTTTTGAAAAGGAAGCTGAGAAATATTTAAGACGCCAAGATGCGATGAAACCATTTTTTTTTTATTAATAAAAGCAAAAGCTTTGTATTATGCGACGTCATTATTTATTTATTTAATTTTATATGATATATTTCTTTGTAATTAAATAAGTTTACTTGACAAATAAAATGCAATCTCATTTGTGCCATTAACGTCACCAGTTAGCTATTCAGTCATCGTCAACACCATAGAAAATATAATAACAAAGAACAAATAGAAGAAAAATATTTTTATAAGAGATAAATTTTAATTAAATAACAAATAAAAAGCTTTAAGTGTATGAACCTTGATTATTGAGGTCAAGTTAAGTCGGTAATTCAGTGAAAAACAAAATTATTCCTGGTTAATAAAAATGAATAAATGCAAAGTGGTTTAAGGAACATAAAAATCCATTTATTTTAATTAAATTTAAATTACAAAACAAATAAAAAAAAAAACATTAACAATTCTCAAAATCTACGGTAATGTTCTAAGCATATGACTTAACTGGTTTCATTATCATTGATTTTTCCTTTATTACTTTGTTTATACTAAAACGTCCTTGGGCATATGGTTCATTCTCATTTGTTGAGAAAAAATATAGTCCGCGTGCACTGTAATTAAAATTTAAAATTCATTAATTAAATGTAAATATTTGCTTCTGGATTTCATAATAATAAAGTAAGTGAAGGTCACGTCTTGTAAATTGTTTCGTTAGTAGCGTAGACTTTGATTTAATTTTAGTTAAAACCAAAAAAAAAAAACAGAAAACATTCCACAACCAGTTTAATTACAATTCAATGTTGTAAAATTTGGTAATTGTTTTTCGATTTTATCACGGTGTTAAACCTAAATTACATAGTTGGAGAAACTTTTTTTAATCAAACAATAATTTTCATTACAGGCTTGGAAATTAGGAGTGATTGGGGAAGCAAAAAAGGTAATGGTATTTGGCTTAAAGATGGCAACATTTTGAAAAACCTTCAACTTCCAAAAAGTCGTGAAAGAAGGTCATTAAAATGGTCCGTTAATTGGCAAAAACTGATTGTTAAATTCAGCTAACTAATCGCTTGGATAACCTTCAGGTAAGATGGTGGTTAGCATTGAAATGTGGCATTAGGTGGACAGATTTAAATAGCCAGTGTTACAAAAATAATTAAATTAAATTTCTTTTTAGGTATGGCGTGTATCCACCTACACAGGACTTTCATCAGAAGTGCTTAAATCTCTAGATATGTTTCGTTATAATGAAAGCTTAATGTAAATGGTTATAAAAGCGAAATAATAACAAGTGCTGTGGTCAATTAAGTCAATTATGTTGGAAGTTCTAAGATTACTGAATAAATTCTGTAAATAAACTTCTCTTATCTATTCCAAAACATATTTATCTACTTTAGCATTAATGAAAGAATAAAAATGAATCCCTACAAAACTGTGGTTTGTAAAATCTACCAGCATCAACAACAAAAAAAAAGCATTACCTAGCTGATAATTAAACAGAATAATAATTATAATAATTATGACTTAACAAAATACAAGGAAAATTAATTTATTAATAATAATTAATAAATAATTTTTACAAAAAAAAAAAAAAAAAAAAAGAAATAAATAAATTGCGATCAAGGTTTTTTTGTTAATTTTTTTTTTTTTTTTAAAGAAAAAAATTAGTTACTATGCAATTGCATGTCATTTACGTTGCAGTTTATATTATTTTATTTTGTTTTTTTTTTTTTTAAACATTTGTCTACACTAAGCCTATACTTAACTTAATTTCAGTAATTAAAACAAAAAAAAAAAAAAAATATTATTATTCGCGAATTATTATAAAGAAACAGAAAAATAAAAACCAAACAAACATGCATGACATCAATACGACAACAACACATATGACCCAAATTATCTTAAATAATTAAAAGAAAAAAACAATTGGGATACCTCACTTTGTTTTTAATTAATTAACTTTTCTATGATCGCTTTTATTCTTTCTCTATTCCACTCTTTTATTATTTTTTTTTGTTTTCCGCTTGTTAAATAAATTAATTTGTTACAGATGCCATGACCTTGACAAAAACAATTAATTTGTCGGCTTTTTATGGCGCATTTCTAATTTTGAAAATAATTTTACCTTTGATCAGTATTTGTACAGTAGAATCACTGTTAATTATTGATTAGTAACTGGTATCGTAGTTATTGTTCGTTAAACGTAACTGATACTGCTGAGTAAAGTCTAATAGCGATTTGATACTACTTTTGCAGTAGCTGTAAGCGAATATTACGTTAAAAGTAAACAGTAACAGTGATTCGGTATTAAATCCCTATTATAACCGTTCGAACGTTTATTATACTCTTATTAAGCGTTTAAAACTAGTGGGAAACCAGCTAAAACTAAGTAGAATTGCCAACAAAGTTGTCGACACTACTGGCGACACCTCGTTACGTTAACGTAATAACAAATAAAATAAAATAAAAAAAACAATAAATAAATAAATTAATTAACAAAACATGTGTTAAAATGTATTATTTACCAATAATACCTATAAAAATCCAATTAAAAAATGATATAATTTCTCGTTGTTTAACGTTTGGTTTTAAAAATTCTGCAATAAAAATAAAAACTAAAAACGCAAAGAATAACAAAATACAATGCATTCTGTGCATTGATATTAAAAATGTTGTTTTAATTAAACTGTACTGATCTGTGTTAATTATAAAATCGAGTCACCAAAGTCAAGTTTAATTAAAAAAATAAATCATAACTTTCTACGGTGGAAATTAAATGTATATGAGAGGGGACACAGGAAAATGAAACAGCATTTTTGTCACTTTTAAAACTGTTTTAAGGTCAGGGTTAAGGAACTTCTAGGGCTTTACTTTAATACAGTTTAATACATTATTCGTTGTTTTATCGGATTTTTATCAATACCAATACTAAATTAATTGTGAACAAGTTTTATTTATTTTTTTTTTTTTTTGTATAATTTGTTTCTTGTTGTTGGTTAAAAGAAAACAATTAAATACGAAGAAAAAGATGAAAACATAAAATCTTGTTCAGACTTTCTCTTTACGATCTTAAGTGTATTTTTCTTATGAAAATTTAAAGACATTGAACTGTCTAAGTATGTATTTAACACTTTTTCACTCTTCTCTTATTATTATTATTATTATTACGAATATTATTCGATGAAAAATTGATTAGATTTTACCAGCACTACTAATCCGGTTATTTACATAAAAATAAAATAATAAAAAAAATGTTTAACTTTTACTTTCATATACAAATATATAAATATTACGTTTTTCCAGCATTAAGTTCTCTTTAACCAAGTGAAACCATAAAAATTAATAAAAAGAAAAAAATAATAAAAACTTACCTATGCGGTGTATTTATTCCATAAATCATTTGATTATTATTTGTTTTATAACAAAAACCCAATAAAAACATTAAATAATTTGGACATTGATATCCCCAAAAACCTTTAACACTGTTCAACGATTCAGCATAATAAACTGGTGCCCGTGCATGATTACAAGAACCTGTAGCTGCAAATCGTTTGAAAAAAAAAAGTAAAAATAAAATAATAATAATTAAACAGCGAAAAAGAAAATTTTATTTTAACGTACATGTCGCGTTGTTACATCCTGGCTGATAAATTCCTCCATTTGCATAAAAATCGACGTGACCCAATGACTGTAATAGTCCACGTTCTATAATATTTGTATGGAGAATATCAACAAACTCAGCGTCATCAGCGTCTAGACGATACGTATTCGGTGCACCAATGAATAATGGTTTCGCTGGATCTAAGCCAGTTATTCGCTTTAATTTACCAGATTTTAGAAATAAACCAATCATTCCAGCAGTGTGAGCACCTAAACTGAATCCAATTACATGAAATTGATCTAATCTCACGTTGATATTCTGGATTAAACTGTCTATTAGTTGGGCGGTACAGTTGGAGACAACTTTCAAGTTGAAAACTGCTTGAATGTAACAGGGTTCTGGTACTAAAGGACCATAATCAATCGATATAATATTGTATTCACCACGCTTGAAGTATGCTAGTCGGGAATTTAATTGATTAACAGACAAAAAAAAAACTGTACAAGGATTTATACCAACCAGGACGAATTTCATTATTCGGATCATAATCCTTATGCCCTGTATAACCATGAATAAGCACAACTATTGGACGATCTTTTATAAATTTATCTTTGTCTATTGACTTTTCATCACTAACATTTAATTCATGTGGATCTCCTTGTGAATCCCTAAAATCCAGAATTAAATTAAAACGAAAATTAAAAAAGGAAAAAAAAAATTACGAACCTGGTATACAGGAAAAACCGAATATTTTTATTAGGACAAATCTCTTCAGCGACAGGACAATTACAACTCATAAAACATTTTTGTTCTATTTCATTAAGCTCCTCAAAGTCACCATAAATCCCATAAAAAGCTTCGAAAATAATTTTTTTTATATCAAAATAAAACTATGTAACACTGTTTGCCTGCATTTTGGCGATATTAAAATTTAAATTTATTAGAAAAAACTTTTATAACTCACCAAAGCTAATATAAAGAATTATAGTAAAATAACATAACATAATTAATAAATAATTAACACAAAAGCACAATCGTTAAACAAAATAAATTATTTAAAACCAAAACAATTAAATTTATTGCACACGCGGTTCCACAAACTATGAAAAACTAAAAAAAAATCGTAAAAAAACTTTTTTTGCTGCCTCTTTCTTCATGTATTTATGCTCTAATTTATGCTTTTATTTATGTAATGAAATTAAATTCAATTTAAGTTTTCCAATTATAACAGCACAACAGAAGCAAAAAAAAAAAATAATAATATTAATTATTATTCGATAGTTGTTTTCACTTTTTTTTTGACGAATGAATGAATAAAAATTTTATTACAAAATTCTTTTTATACCTTTTTGTTTCTTCTCATTTTTTTTTTTGCTTCTGCTGTTTCTGATATTTTACTGTGCTTTTGTCAATGTTTAAAAGTAGATTAATTATTTTATTATTTTTATCTTGTTGTTTTTTTTTTTTTTATTATTAATATATGATGGTGGTTTATTAAATATTACTGCAAATATGTGATACAGATGATTCAATTTAATTTTATTTTTTATTAATAAGACCAATCGTGCTTTGTTCTACTGTTACTGATAAGTTTTTTTTTTTTTTTTTTTTTTTGATTTGAATAACAAGTTTCCATGTAAATTTGTGCAAAAATTGTTTTTAGTTATTAAGAGTGAGAAAGTGTATTAATTAAGTGATAATTAACAATATAATATGCTAATAATTAAATAATAAAATAAATTAATAAGTAAAAAGTCTACATAAAGCTTTCACATAAACTTTTTTAATCACTGAAAAAAAAAATCTAAGAATATTTAAAATTCAATAGATGGCAGTAATGTTTTCGAAAAAAATGAAAAAAGGTTCGAGTCATAAATAAATACAATAAAATCCACAATTGGAATTGAATTTTGACAGTTCATTTATTACACTGATAACGTATAACATTTCTTATCATTTCTATATTAAAATATTTGTGCAATAATTAAAAAAATGTATTTCAGTTGTAAATAAATAATTATAAATATTAGATTATGTTAGTTTATCGAATACTAGTAAACCGTGTGTTAAAATCTCATTTGTTTCGAAATATTGACAAAAGAAAATGTTCCGAAAGTAAACAAAATAAAATTTTAAAAGGCAACAAAATGTCAAATCTTTTAATTGAGGAGAAAATTAATTTAGTTAAGGATATCTATATGACGTCAGTGAATGCTGTTAAAGCAAAAGGATTAATTGTTGATAATAAATTCTTTGATTTGGTTAAAAAAGATAACGGAACAGAGGTTTTACATGTCAATGATATTGAATCTTTAAGTTATGTTGTTGATATAACAAACAAAAATATTCATCTAATCGGTTTTGGTAAAGCAGTTTACGGGTTAGCGGTTCAAATAGCACGAATCTTGGGTAATCGAATAAAATCAGGAATTGTTAGCATTCCAGTTGGTTCATTAAAACAATTTAAAGGTGATCCAGACTATGAACTTAATAATACCGTGATTAAATTTATAGAAGGTGGTGAATTTAATAGGCCAGATGAAAATTCAGTTTTTGCTGGCAATGAGATTAGAAATTTAGCAAAAAGTATGACTGATAATGATATTTTAATATCGCTAACTACTGGCGGTGCATCAGCATTGGTTGTATGTCCAAAGGAAGGAATTTCTGTTACTGAAAAATCAAATTTAATTCAAAAGTTGTCTAATCTTGGTGCTAATATAACGGAAATGAATGTCGTTCGTATTGCATTATCAGAAATAAAGGGTGGAAAATTGTGTCAAGATGCGATAAATGCTCATTCATTCATCTCTTTAGTGTTATCGGATATAATAGATAATCCAATCCATTTGATTGGTAGTGGCCCATGCGTACCTATGGTTCCTACAGAACTCTCACCAATAGATATTCTAAAAAAATATAATTTGTGGGTGAATCTGGATAGACATGTAGTTGAGATAATAGTAGCGGCGAAGGAACACAAAGAAGAACCTCTGGTTAATCCTAATTTGAACGTTCATTTAATTGGATGCAATAAAATGGCTATCGATTGTGCTCTAGAGAAAATAATTGAATACGAATATTATCCGGTATTTCTGTCATCCAGAATAGATGGTGACGTTACTGATGTAAGCGTCTGCTATTGGAAGCTTGCAGTTGCTATAAATGAGTTTATCATGAATAAACAAGCCTCTAAAGATTTTGCCAACCAAATAACGGAGATTGGAAGCGAAATAAAAGCTCAGGATAATCTGGCAAGGGATACAATCGAAGCTATTAATAGTGCTGCAAAGGGAATAATTTTAGTAGGCGGTGGTGAGTGTACTGTTAAAGTAAAAGGTGAAGGTATTGGCGGCAGGAATCAGGAATTAGCCCTTCAATTTTCATATCACTGTGCCAATTGTGATGGAGACACAACAAATGTTTTATTATTATGTGCGGGTACCGATGGAATAGATGGACCAACCGAAGCAGCTGGTGCTATTGGCGGAAGTCACATAATCCGTGACTACAATAAATTAGACATGCATAACTCACCAAGTATTGAGGATTTCTTAAGGCGTAACGATAGTTTCACATTCTATCGCAATTACAAAAATGGTTTATTTCAAATAAATATTGGGCACACAGGAACTAATGTAATGGATCTGAATCTGCTATTATTTGAGTTTGAGATATAATTTGATTTTAATTTTAAAAAAATTCAATGATGATGATTGTTCAGAGGGTTTATGCTGTATCATTATCCCTGTAGAAATAAAAATAATAATTCCATATGATAAATAAATGTGTAACGTTTTTATGCTAAAAATTTAATTTATTTTAGCATTTTAGTCGTAGTTTTGTTATAAAATAAAAAAAAAAAAATTTTTTTTTTTTTAATCTCTGTGTTATTAAATTGATTTACTCATATCCGGTTTCTATATAATCCGTAATATGTGTTATATTCCCCTCCTCCTGATATTATTATTATTATTATTATTATTATCATCATCATCATCTTGATCATCATTATTTCCACCCACACCCAAAAAATAATAATAATAAATGATGAATAACAAACAGAAATTATTATTTCGCTTTTCAAAATTTTATTAAAAATTGCATTTGTGTTTGTTGGTTTTGTCATTTTTGTTGTTTTATTAATAATGTTTCAACAAATACTTTTCTATAATTAATTAAATAAAATAATTGTATATATACGGCATGCGGTCGTGCATGTGCGAAATTTAACAGCAATAATAAGCAAACAAAAAATAAAAAAAAATAATGAAAAAAAAACTTCGTTAATTAAGGGAATTACACATAGACGATGCCAGACTAATAGACGGCGTCGATTATTTTTATATTTTTCTTCACTTAATTCGTTCGTATGCATTTTTTACTGTCGTTTTTATTTTTTTTTTTTTTTATTTTTAATGCGATAAAGTCGTCGTCGTCGTTATTAACGACTTAAATCATGATAAAAGCCATAACAAAAATTTCTTGAAGGTTGAATCTGTTCTTTCTTTCTTTTTTTTTTTTTTAATAAAAGCTTAGAGAAGTTTTTTTTTTTTTTTTTTTTTGCTTTTTCATTTTTGTTATAATTAAATTTAACACGAATTTGAATCATTTGTTAACTGGGTTAATCAAAATAAAATATTTCCTGTAATTAAAAAAGGATTTAATTATTAACCAAAAAATTCATGTAATTAAAGATGAATTTAATTACTAAAGATTTATTTTATTTATATAAATCGTAGAAAAATCCTACACAACAAGAAATGTAAACTGACGTAATTCATATGAATAATTAATAAAAATTATAAAAAATAATTTCCCATAAATAACAATTTTTATAATTAATTGAATTGAATTGAAGCAAATCAGGAATGTGTAGAAAAAAAAACAATCTACAAAATGCACACACACACACACACACACATAATAATAGTTTTGAAATTACATTTAAGTGACTTAAAAGTAACCGCAAACAAATTACTTCTGTTTAACTCTTAAATCATTAAACAAATATTGAAAAGTAATTAAAATAAAATTAATTTCTGTTTTCTTATTTGGTTTTTATAAAAAAAAAAAAAAAATTTCAAAATTAATTTACAGTAAATGAAGAAACAAAAAAAAAAAAAATACATAATCTTGGAATTTATTCCAGTTATACCTTTTTCTCGTTTTTTTTAATTTTTTTATTTTTTTTGGTACGTTGTGTTTCGATTTTATTTATTCTGAGATGGATTTTGCTTTTTTTTTTTTGGGTAGATTAGGTAACTGTGTCTCTGTACTCTGAATCTTACGATAATACAATAAAAGGATTTGGAAGTTATTACAATAAGCAGTTACTAATGAAAGTGATTTTAAGTAACAGTGATTAATTAATTTAAGTAATAAGTGGGTAATCTCGCTATTTTAAGTCACAAAAACAACACTTGGTTCAACTAGAAACTAAAATTTGATCTACAGTTGAAAGTTCCTTGTTAAAAATTGAACCACGACATGAGTTCTGTCAGGCGGAAAGTAACAGTGATTTCAACAAACAATAAAAACTATGTAATTCCTGAGTTTTTTGTGACGGTTTCATTTACTTCGACCTTTTGGGAGATTTAATCACAATTGCACACACACTTTTTTAAAGCTTATTTTTTAATTCACCTTAATTTCCAATTCTCAAAAAAGGTCTAGTTATATTTCTGTTTTAACGCAAATAAAAGCTTTTAAAGCTTGAAATATTACCTTAACAATTTTTTTACATCCCTAAATGAATACTGCTGATCGCTTAAAGTCTGTAAATGAGTAGCCGAATAATCTTTGTTCCCTTTAAATAAAAAAAAAAATACAGAAAGTACATCGTAGAATAACTTTATTAAAATTCTACCTTAAATTCTCTGACGTTATCGCTATTTAAAAAATATTTTGTAAACAAATAACAATAACAAATAAATAAATAAATAATTATATATATATATATATATATAAAGAAGAAAAAACATTAATTAATTATCATAAATAATTTATTTGTTAATATTAATCAAAGAAACAAATAAAAAAAAACAAAAATTATTCAAAACAAGACAGAGGAGGCAGCCAGCAAAGTTTGTACAGTGAAATACAACAACTTGCTAGCCAGTCTGGCAACAAAATATTAAAAAAAAACATCTTTTTTTTTTTTTTATAATCAACGCTTTGTTGTTTTTCGCATCTTTATTCTCTGCTTGTTTTAACTTGTTAATTAATTTAATTTTCTGTGGTTTTCCTTTTTCTTTTTTTTTTTTGTTGTTGTTTATAAGATAATTTCATCATTTTTATTAATAAATTTTAATTATTTTAATGCTTTGTGTTTTTCTGTGTTTTTTTTTTTTTTTTTTATTCTTCTCCATCTTCTTCGATTTATTTGTTTACAATATCTGTTGCTGATAAGAAATAATAGTAATAAACAACGATGTGACTGTTCTATCGGTTTTTATTTTTTATTTTCAGGAAAAATACCGAAACATCTATTTGAACCTGGTGTTTTTTTTTTATTATTATTATTAAAGATGCCTGGATTGACCTAATAATAATAAAATATTACTCTTTTTAAAATATGACATCATACTACATTTACTACTACTGACTAATCCGTCAATTAACAAATAAATTAATCCACAAGTGCTACATTCTACACATAATAATATCTACTAAATTCTAACATCACTATCCCAACTACATTATGATTGGTTAGAAAGGAAAAAAAAAAACGCACTAATTGCACCGTATCAACGAATCTGATTCGTTTAAAATAATTTTTCATTTCTTTTTTCATTTAATTTTAATTGGTTGCATCAATTCAATAAAAAAAAAAAAAAATTTAAAAATTTATTTAAATAAAACAAAAACGAAGAAAATACGTTTCAGGAAAATAATTTAAATTAATTAATTAAAAAAAAAAAAAAAAGAAAAAAATTCGCAAAGTGTAAAGTTTAATCAAAACAACAAATTTATAATTCAATTAAATAAATAAAAAGCGAATATTAAAATATGAAAAAGTTTTTTTTTTCTTTTCTTTTGTTATATAAATCAACGACCACACAGCGTGCTAATTAAATTAAATAAAAAAAATCGAAAGATTAATTAATTTTATTTATGTTTTTTTTTTTTTTTTTTTCTGTAAAATTATTTGTTTTATTCGTTACATTCATGTAAAATACCCGCATTTTATGTAAAGATTATGCATTTTCATTGTATATTTCTTTAGTATACAGTGCTGGAAACCGTACGGTCTTGTTTAGAAAGCCGCAACCGAGTTGGAATACAGAAGTCAGGAAATTATATTATAACGTAGCTATAACGTAAAATTAAATTGAAATGCGAGAAAACGTAGCATCAAAGGCACAACGAAAATCTTTCCTGAAATTGAAGTGCAGTAATAACTGGATGATTAAAAACTCGTACAAGATCATACATCGTAACACCAACACTACGTAAAATTGTTGAAATATGTACAACTTAATTATTTAAAGCACATATGAAATCACAATGCAACGTTCAGTGATTTTATTCAAATACCTTATGCAAAATAAATCGTACATAATTTCTGCTACACGATTCATTACTTGAATGCTTTGACGATTTTGATTAATTTCGTTCACATTATATACAAAAAATAAATTGTTTACGGTTTGATGTACTGGAAATTGCACTACTTTGTCTGTGTTACTAAGAAATCTCTCTGTTTATTCTGTTTACATAAACCGCGTAAATTATTTTCTTTTTTTTTTGTTGTCATAATTATTGAAATTTGTTTGCTTTTCAAAACAAACTAAAAAAAAAATTCAATTTTTATTCAGAACACAACAACCCACCTCCCCAGCATTATTCATTTTTATCTCATTTCATTTCAAATGGCATTTTTTTTTTTTTCTTGTTATTTTCTCAGTTTAGTTAAGTTAAGTTAAGTTTTATATTTTACTATGAGTATTGTGTGGCACCAATGTGTCTACAAGAAAATAATAATATATATTTTTTAGTTTTGCTTTTTAATAATTTATTCCAACTTTCTTGCCTTTATATAAGTTTTGTAAATAAGTTTATTTTTTTTTTTTTTTTTTTTTTTATAAAAGTTTCTTTCTTTCTTTCATTTTTAACTGTTTTAAGTTTATTTTGTGCTATGAGAAAAATAATAATTTGTTATCTTTTTATGTCTATTTTGTGACTTAAAATATATATTTTTTTTTAATTTGTTATTTTACTGGAAGCTTCGAGACATTTATGCTGCATTTGATCCAATTATGGTGATTTAAAGGTAAGAACATTACGCTCGCTGGAAAGTAAAGTAAAGTAAAGTAAAGTAAAGTAAAGTAAAGTAAAGTAAAGTAAAGTAAAGTAAAGTAAAGTAAAGTAAAGTAAAGTAAAGTAAAGTAAAAACAAAAACTAAATTTTTTTCATTATAATTTCATTAATTAAAACTAAACTAATTTTAACATGGAATAATCATGTTATCAAAATATTAACATAAGAAAAATTATTATTAATTAATTAATTAAAAAAAAAAAAAAAAAAAAGGAAAAGAAAAAGAAAAAGAAAAGAAAAAGAAAAAACTGGTCAAGACATGACCAACCAATTTAAAATGAATTTAAATCTAAAACCCATGAAACCCGTGAAACATTGTTATTTAAGAAATAATCAAAAAAAAAAAAAAAAAATTAATTAATTAAAAGGTGTGCAACGCAATTAAACAATTAAGATAATGTTAAATAAGGTAAAAAAAAAAAATAAATAAGAAATGAAAAATAAATATATAACTAAAGAAACAAGTTAATAAGCTCAGATGTTAAACGTGAACGCATAAGAACAAGAATATAAATTTTAATAAAAAATTATTTCAAGCAACATTTTCCATTTTAATTTTTTACTTGTGCATGTACAGAAATTAAAATGTTTTTTTTTTTTTTTTTTTTTTTTTTCGTTTTTATATCTAAAATATAGCTAAAGCCTTTTTGTAATTTCTCTTCAAACAGATACATTAATAAAAAAAAAAAATGAATTTATTTTATTTTTAAGTAACTACATTATAAAATAATTATTTTTTTATACATCATTACTTATCTTAATCTTAAACTTTTGCCCTAACCATTAACGTTTTATAACTGCGTTAATGTGTTTTTAAGATGCATACTTCTCTACTAGTTTTTTTTTTTTTGTGTTTAGTTTCAGTTTCTTTATTCTACTTTAATTCATTATTTTTTGTTTTTGTTTTCTACACTTAATTAAGATCAAAAGGTCTACGCATTTTATTCTATATATAAATATTTTTTTTTTTTTTTTTATATGTACTTTGTACAGTGAGTACAATTACTGTCAGAATTTATTAAAATTTATAATAGAAATTATTTAATAACAGTTATTAGATTATTAGTTAATTTATTAGTTGTTATTAAGAAATGTTTATTTGGCTCAAGAATAAGTATTTTTAGTTACTGGAGAGTATAGGGTACGCATATCTGTACATGCTGAATTTAATGGGATAACTCTGTTACTGTTATCAGTTATTAGTTACTGTAAAGAGCATACCAGAGAATAAGCACTTTTTGTTACTGATATTCATATGCTATTTGATCGTTATTAGAATGAAATTTGCAGAGTACGCGTAGTGCTAAATTTAACGAGAAGACTGCTACTGTTATTCGTTATTAGTTACTCTATATCGCATACCTGTTTATACTAGATATCGTTACTGGGAATAATTTAACAGTTTTAAATTCTGTTAACACTGAAAATTTAATCAGAAAGCTCCAAAAGTTTTTCGTTATTTGTTACTAGGTAGATTTCAATATTCTCTCGAGTACACGTATCAATTTATTGGTAGAACTAACGTCATATGCAAATTTACGTTATTTGTTATTCGAAAGAATCTAGCAGATTTAAAGTTTGTTGTAAAATTTGCTGCTAATTTGAACGAACGTGCTAATAAGTTACTAATTTACGTTACTAGTTATTAGTAAGACTGGAGCTTTTTTTTTGTTTTGTATCCAGTTATTCGTTATCGGTTTAATACTCAGTTATTCCAGATTTATTAATGCAAATATCTACTCCTATTGGAATTAACCTATCCAAATATTATTTATTATTATTACTCCATTTACTATTATTTTTATTAATTTATTTTTTATGTGGCCTGCTGCTGCTGCTGTTTCTGCAAATATTTAACTTTGGATTAGATTGCGCATTTAACTCGCACGAGTATAATAAATTCATTCGCGCGCACCGCTTATATATGTAATTTATTATTATAATAAAAAAAAAAACATTATATCTGTATATACATATATATATATATCTGTATAAATAAAACAAAAAATATTATATATACACAAAACAGACAACATGTAGGCAAACTGTTAACGTTCAGTTAAACCTGTTAAAAGTTACTTAACTTTTTTTCTTATTTTATTATTTTCGAAAACAGAGTGAGATACAAATAAAAAAAAAAAAAAAAACACACATTTTTATTTTATTAATTTAACTTTTTAAGTTAGTTATTTTTTAATAATACTTTATTTTATGTCAATGTGTGTTTTGGACTAAAAAAAAAAAAACAAAAAAAAAGAAAAAAAGTTGTTCGCTTTACATGTGGGGACGTTTACACAACGTTGAATAATTATTTAAAACACAAAAAAAAAAAAAAAAACACACAGATGAAGAAGATGAAGATGAAGTAAAAAAAAAAATAAAAAAAAATAATAATTAAACTTTAGCTTTAGTTATACGAAGCTTTTCTTGTTATGCTTAAGGTTTTTATCCAATATTCAATTACTAAAAGGGTTTTTTTTTTCTTTTTCTTCTTCAAGTGTTTACTTAATTGATTTTTTTTTTTGTTAACATTTTTCGTTATTATTAATTAAAAACCAAAGTCAATTCAATATGAATTCATCTATACAATAACAAAAAAAAAATTTTTTAATTCATGCAAATTTATCTTATTTTAAGCATCTCTCACTTATATATGGAAATAAACTTTTTTCTTTTTTTTTTTTTTTAAATATATTAAAAGCATTGTACGTGTGTGCGATTGTGACTGCGACTTAAACTGTGATGCCTGATTGTAATAATATCCGAGATATCTGACTGTTGTTGTTGATTTTTTTTCGCTGTTGTTGTTAATTTTGTTGTTGCTCATTAACTTAGTTAAATTGAGCTAATCTGAGCTCATTTTCTTTTCTTTTTTTTTCTTTTTAAAGTTGATGAATTTTTTTTTTGTATTTTTTAGCTTAATGACGACGACGTCGTTGTCTCTTTTAAATGTCGTACAATTTTTTTATTTATTTAATTTTTGTTGTTAATTTTTAATTCATATAAAAAAAAAAAAATATTAATTTTTTTTTTTTTTTTTATTTTTCGTTAAATATTAAAAAATAAAAATTATTATTATTATTATTATTATAATTATTATTGAGATTGGAGTATATATAATTTCCAGTATATGAATATTGTATGTAGTGGAGTGACTCCAATTCTCAAAGATCGGATACAGCTAGCCAGTAGAGAGCTGATCGCAGACTAAACAGCATCAAATTTTAATATATTTAAACCAAAAAAAAAATAAAAATAATAATAAAAAATTTTAATAAATTTTCTGTGTGTGAAAAACATTATTATAAATTAATTACTCTTGAATAATTCTTTGTGTTAAATTTAAAATAATTTATTTATTTATTTTTTCTGTGTTTAATTAAACTAAAAAAAAAAAACAAAAAAAAAAAATTGTATTGTAGTAGAAAAAAAAAAACCTTTATATATCTGTGTGTTTTGTTATTATTATTTTGTTTTTAATTAATTTTAATTAGTAAAAACAAAAAAAAATTCTTCTCTATTTTCAACATTTTAAAACCACAAAAAATTAAAAAACGTGTAAGTGCGTGTAATAAAAAATATAAGAGAATAAGAAATAAAAGAAATATTTTAATTGATATTAATTAGTTGGATTAAGAAAGAAAGAAAGAAAGAAAGAAAAAAAAAAAGTGTGTTATGTGCTAAACTCTTCACTGTTTTTAAACAAATTTTATTTCCTTGTTTTAAAGTTTATTTTCCAATTTTTTTTTTTTTTTAATCCTATATTAAACGCGACTAACCGTTTCTTATATATATTGTTCATGTGACAGGAGTTTCAAGAATAATAAATTTCACTATGGTCAATTTATAATTATCAACAGCAAAATATAAATAAGAAGAGAAGAACAAAAATTAAAACTACATTGTCGTGTTGTGTGCAAAGTGAATTTTGAAAAACTTTTTTTCTTGCATTCTCGCATCTTTCTTTCCTGTTTTCAATAAGAAAACCAAAGATACGTAAGTGACGCGGTAATTTTTATTTGGTTCTCTTTTAATTTTGTTAAGAAAAATCCGTTCATGCTTTAAGCTTTTATTTTTAGTTGAGAAAAGAAAGAAAAAAAAAAACGGTTTTGCTCAGCTAAATAACTTTTTAAAGTTTTAAAGTGTTATTTTGTTTACTAGTGCAAATGTTTGATTTGATAATTTAATTAAAGCAAAAAATGTTTTATGTTTTTTTTTGTTGTAAAACCATTAAAATAAAGTTTTAAAGGGGAAAAAAAAAGAAGAAAAACAAACAAACATAATTAGCAAGGTGACTTGAATATGAATAAAGAAAAAATAAAATTTATTATGAAGGAGATTTTGTTGAAAAATTCTTTTGCACGTGTACACATATGTGCGTGAGTGGTTTTTATTTTATTTTTCTTTTTTATTTTATTTAATAACTTTAAAAAAAAAAAAATAATAATAATTTTTTTTAATTTTTGTAATAAATTGGCTGATAAATTCATATCAGCGCTAAACTTTCTAAAATTATAACAAACAAACACACATCGTGTATACGATTTAATAAAAAAATAAAAAAAAAAAACTTCTTTTTTAACGAACAACAACAATACTACCGTCGTTAGGTGTTTTATTCAATGCTTTTTATTTTTTTATTTTTTTTTTATTTTTTTTTTAACAGAAGAAGAAAATAATATATAATTTAAGCTTTTATTTTTCTCTGCTTTTTTTTTTTGTTTTTATTAAAATCCGTTTCATATTTTTTTTCAATATAAAAATTAAATTTATTAACAGATATTATGCGGGTAAATAAAAAGCTTCTTTTTTTAGTAATATTTAGTTTAAAGCTAAAAGGATTATAAATAAATTAATAACAGGCAAAAGACAAAAAATTATTTTAACTAACTACTTGCGGTTTATTCTTATAAAAATTTACTTGTTTTGTTTGCTGTTTAAACTTAATTGAGTTACAAAAAAAAAAAGCACAAATAAACGTTTCTGATAAATAAATAATTTTGTTCTGTTTTTTTTTTTGTTGTTTTGTGAATTTTAATTAATTAATTAATAAACCGAATTGATTGAATAAAATAAAAAATAAAAAAAAAAACGTTTTTCCTTGTAATTATTCTAATTTTTTTTTTTTTTGTATGTTAAATTAAAAACAAATTTTAATTCAACAACAAATAACAATAATCAATCAATAATTATAATAACAAGTGAATTTTCATAAACTGATCACATACTGAGATTAATAATAAAAAAAAAAAAAGGCAGGCAAAACAAAAAGTAACTAAGTGTTAAAAATTGAAAGAAAACAGACAGTTTGTTTTATTTTTTATTATTTTATTTTTTTTTTCATTTATTATAGTAAATAAATTAAGTACAATTAAGCTTAAACAGAATTAATTAATTTATTTTATTTTATTTCTAAAGTAAAACAAAACATAAAACGAAAACTTTAATTAGAATTAAAAAAAAAAAAAAAAAATGTTGAGAGAATTACTTTAATTTAACGAATAATAACGAATAAAAAAAAATTGATGAAAAATTTTAATTAAAATATTGTAAGAAAAGTAATAAATTATTAACAAATTATAAAACATTTTTTTTTTTTTTTTTTTTTTAACTGAAACAAACAGAAAAATATTAACAACAGCAGCAGCAACAGTAGCAGCAGCAGCAGCAGCAATAGTAACAGCAACAAAAACAGCACAGAGCAAGTAAAACAGGCAACATCTCACCTTCTTTCCAATCAACAAAACCAACCAACCAACCCAGCAAGCAGCAGCAGCAGCAAGTTTTTTTTTTTTTATTTGTATTTTGTATTTTGTAAATAAATTTATTTATTAAAGAAACAACGCAGCACAATTTTGAAAAAAAAAAAAAACCGAACAACAAATGCAAAAAAAAAAAAATAAAAAAAATATTTTTTTTTTTTTTCGTTGTATTCAATTTTCATAACAAAACGAACAACGAACAACCGGAAAATTTTTTAATAAAGGAGAAAAAAAAAAAGAAATGAAGAAAAAATGGTTTTTTTTTTCGTTTTTGAAATAAAATTAAATATTAAAAATTAAAATATATATATATTTTTTTTTTAAATCAATGTTGTGAACAATTATAGTGTGTAATGTATTTTAATAATAAAAAAATTAATTTCTTTATAATAATAAGAAAAAGCAAAAGCAAATCGTCAAAGTGTTGTTAGTTAGTGATGAAAAATTTTATTAAATTTAAATAATAAAAAAGTGTGCGTTTAACGAAAAAAAGTAGCAAAAAAAAAAAAAAAAAGTGATTTGTATAAATAGGAAATAAGTAATAAAAAAGAAGAAAAAAAAATATAGTGAATAAATAACCGTGAGTAACTAGGTGGTAATGACAGCGTGCAAGTTTACCTGGATTTTAAACTTTACGCACAACAATATCACATAAAAAAATATTAGAAAAACGGTTTTTACGGTTATTTACGTTGATTCTGATCAACCAACAAAAAAAAAAATAAATTTTCTTTTTCATTAATCAATAAAAGCAGTACGCGAAAAAAGTAAACAAGAAAAGTAAAGAAAAAAAAAAAAAACGCAAACCAAACGAAAATCGAAGATAATTATAGGAAAAATTTTGCTGGGAAGGGGCTAAGCACCCCTGGAAGCATCTTGCAGTCGCAATAAAGGTAATACAAACATATTATTTTTGTGTATCTTTTCCTTCTTCTTCTTCAAAAAGAAAAAAAAAAAAAAACATCGAATAACATTTAAAGTCAATAACCTTGGGATTAAACGTTAACGCAGATGTGTAGTAATTTCTTTTTTTTTTTCCGTATTATTATTTTTGATTATAATCAATGTTTATATAAAACATTACAATCACTTTAAATATGTTAACGAAAGAATTGAAAACAACAAGAAAAAACATAATATTTGTCTTTGTTTGTATTTAAGAAGAAGTGAAATAAAAATAAATAAATAATTACACGAATGGACAACGTGATCGCGATCTCTGATCGACGAAAAGCGATCAAATAAAATAAACTTCTCTGCATATTTGTTACGTTTTTGTTTATAAAAAAAAAAATCTCAATTAATCTATTTTAAGTTAGTTTCAACAAGTTTTTACGAGTTAAATTATTGGTGAAGAAAAAAAATAACAAAATAATTGTGGTAGTCAAAAATCTAGAAATATCTCTTTAATAAACAGAAATTTTTTTTTTCTTTTATTTAATTAATTAATAAATTTTTTTGATACGCGTAATACTAGCGGTACTTTAACCTCTTAACTGATGTAAAAAAAAAAAAAAAAAAAAAAAAAAAAAGTGAAAATACCTTATTGAAAATAATATTTTCTATTTAACAAATAAATGTAGAGTTTTGCTTTTAATTAAATAAAATAAAGTTTTTTTTTTTTTTTTTACACACAAATTCAATGAATGAATGAATTTCCAGCAACAGTTTTTCCCGGTTTATCTTTAAAAACTTCATTCTTGAGCGGTTTTTTTTTTTCTTTTTCTTATTCAACATTTAAACGTTTAATGTTTAATGCAGCCAATAACATTGCCATTACTATATGCTGCGATAACATTAACATTAACATTAACATAACCACATGATTACAATGAAGAAGCGAAACATGTCGCATATAAATAATATTAATAATAAACAATTGTCTTATCTTATCTCGTATATTAAATAAAAACATCGTTTCACTACTTATTCTTTATCTTTATGATGCTGTAGGGAATTTTCATCATCTTCTTCTTCATTTTCTGGTTGTCATCATCATCATCATCATTTTTTTTTTTACTTTACTTGCTTTCTTAACTATTTCACTTCTGCAAAATTGTAATTCGGTTGCAGTTTATAAAACTAAACTTATGTTTAAAAAGTCAGAAATAAACTCAATTTTTTTTTTCTTCATCTTTTGCTTCTTCTTCTTCATCATCTTCGGTTTTACCATCCATCCATCCATCCATTGATAATAATTCTTTGAACAGCAATTATTCATGTCACGATCTGATCATCTCTTAAACGTTTCTATTTATTTTCTTATTTAATTTAATACCAGAAACAAGAATATACGTTTGTTCTTGTTGTCGTCTTTTCTGTGTTATAAAATTATTTATCGAAGATTATTATCAATGAAATAAATAAATAAATAAATAAAAATGTATCAAAGTTAAATGATAAACAAGACAATGAAATGCATCAGGTGAATCTTTTTTTATTTAATAATTAAATTTAAAAATGCAATGTACGTGTCTGTTCTTTAAAATTCTTATTAAAATGATTTTTCTTTTTTTTTTTTTTTATTTATAATTAGTACAAAGTTGTTGTTTGTTTTTTTTAAGGATGGTTTTGTAAAGCTTAAAAAAAGCTGCACATTTCTTTTATCTTAATGTAGAAAGAGAGAAAAAAAAATTGTTTTTAACAAACAAACAAAAAAAAAAAAAAAACTGGGCGCAGCTTTTTTTCATTTCTTTAAACTTTTATTGAATAATCTGAGCTTTTTTTTTTTCTTTTAATTTATTTATTTATTTATTTTTATTTACGTTAATACATTGTTTGTTGAATAACTACAATTATCATAACTCAAATATAATAAACCTTGCCTTAATGTCTGATTTTGTTAAACAATCTGTCAATTTATTTGGTTTCTGTGTATTTTTCTATGTCGCTTGATTTCTGTTTTTTTTTTTTTTTTTTTTCATATTTTGTTGTCTTCAAAAAAAAAATGTTTTTATCTAAATTTTGTTAATATTAACATGTCTAACCTCGTTTAAAGCAAAAGTAAATATAAATGATAAAATTCACATCAAATCAAATCAATATCAGAAACAACTCAATGCTTTTTGTTTTATGAAATGTTTTCGGTTTTATTTTAATTAGAATAATTATTATTTATTAAATTTTTGTTGCTTTGATTAATATATAATTTAATAATCATATTTAATATTATTATTATTATTAATTTATAAGAAATCAGTTGTTCATCTCTCAGAAATATCTGAGGTTGACATTTTTCTATAGACGTCATCAAAAGAATGTTACCAAACTGGTTGTATACACTGTTGGTTGTATGTTGTGCATATATAAAACCACATTAAATGATGAAGTAACTTAAATTCATATATATAAATATATAAATATATATTTAATACGTTCGTCTATCTCTTTTATTTATTAAAAAAATATAAAAATAAATTAAAAAAAAAAAAAAAACCAAAGATAAAGAATAAAACAACAAGCATAAAGAAGTAAAAACAAAAAAAAATAAATAAATACAGAAGGAAAACATAATATGTAAAAGAAACATCTGTGTAGAGTGTAAAAAAGCTCATCATGCGGTTAAAAAAAATAAATAAAATAAAATAAATGTGCTGGTGTAGCTCAGCTTTATTAGCGATTGATAGTGTCAAAGCTTAAACCAGTGATTGTTACACCGTTTAGTTGATTTTAAATTGCTTTATCGTGATTACCACTAGAATCTAATAGGGAAACTAAATTTAATTTCCTTTCTTTCTGGTCTTCGAGAAAGCTTTGGAAACACCTTTTCAAGCTTTTTTTTTTATTTATTTATTTATTTATTTTCATCTCACCACATTTAACGTTATTAATAAAATAAAAAAAAAATAAAAATACTTAATTAATAATCGTTCGTAACTACACCTCTGCTTTGCCACTGGTCTTCAGTGAAAAATTTTTTTTTGATTTTTTTTTTTATATATATATAAATAAATACAAAAAAAAAAAATAAAACGAGTTATGGATATTACATTTCAATTCAAATTAGGTCTGATTTAAAACTGGCTGTAGAATGAATTAAAAAATTAATAAAAAAAAATTCACAAAAAAAAAAAACTCCAATAAAACGTGAAAATTAAAATTAAATTTTTTTTTTTTTTTATTAACGATGAAAATTTAATTTTATTTCATTTTTGCCACTGTGCTAAAATAATCCTAATAATAATAACATAAAAAAAAAATTGTTGGTATTCTCATTAAGTTTTTTTTTTTTTTTTTTTTTATATACATTAATTAAGTAATTAACTGTTGTGTGGCTATATGAAAAGTTTTAAGTCATTCAATTTCTGAGACATATTAAAAAAAATTTTTTATTCTATTTTTATTGATAAAAGTTTTTGTTTTTTTTTATCGTTTTTTTTTTTTGGTGTTTATTTGATTGTTGATGATAATGTTGTTTTATTTTTTTTTTTTTATGATCGTTTTATTATATAGTTTCTTAGGCAAAACGAAAATGTCTTCATTTTTCTACATAATCATGCGGATTGAATAAATTTTTTTTTTGTTAAATTTATTAACACAAACGACAGCAATACCAAGAAAAATAGGTGAACAAAAACTTAAAATTGTAGGGAGAAAAAAGCTTAAATATTTAAAATGAAATGAGAGTGTAAAAGGCTTCTACCAAAAGTACAAAATTCTTTTAAAACACCACCTGATTACCTTTTATTTAAAACGTTTTTAACAGAGAAACAACTGTAAAAGGTAAAAAGAAAAAAATTTACAAGCAAAAGCAGGAAGTAACACGAATACATAATTTTTTTTTTTTTTTTTGTTATTGTTCTTGTGTTTAATAACTTTATCTATGTACATCCCTTGTATAGTAAATAAGTAAGTAAGTAAGCTTACTACCCAAATAAAAATAAATACCGCACCGGTATTCAGGAACTAATTATCAATACTAAGCATATTTTTCGGTTGTATATAAATGGGAAATTCCCATAGAAAACAATTTTTACTGAATGAATATAAAAAAAAAGAAAAAAAAAGGAATTTATTTATTTATTTTTTTTTTTTTTTTCTTTAATTATTTTATTATTACAACGGATATAAATTTCGTTAATACTCTTTTCCTTACTATAATTATTTTTTCTTGGTAAAACCAATGGTATTATATAGTATTTTTATGTGTGTGTGTCGGATTAACACAATATTTTATTGATGGGGGTACACTTTGCAATAACACCTTAAAAATAAAAAAATTATGAAAATGTAATAAAAACAGGAAAAGAAAAAGTTTATGTGTTAAGGATTCTCCCAAAAATTATTCTTTTTTTTTTTTTGTTTTTATGAATGAATTTATTTACAATAATAGCTAAGGTAAAAATTCTTCTTAATTTTTATTTAAGTTAGTGATAAAACAATGTAATTCCTTTAAATTACTTCTTCTTCTTCTTTCTTTTTTTTTTCGTATCCCCGTCACAGTGTTTCATTGATCCTTTTCGGTTTTCCACTAAATTTTATGTAAATTTTTGTTGTTTTTTCTATTATTTATTACAATTAGAAGCCTAGAAAATGAAAAAAAAAAAAAATATTAACAATGCATTAATCAGTAAATAAGCGTTGGTAAGAACATCTGTTGTTGTTGATGTTGATGTTGATGTTGTTGATGTTTAACATAAAAACGTTTACGTTGCCATTAACATTGTTTTTTTTTTTTTTTGTTTAAAGATAATGCCGCGTTATACAAGTAAACCACAAAATATATATATATTTTTTTTAATGTTTAACGTTTAAACAAAACGTAGAAGTAGAAAAATCATAATAATTTTTAATGACATGTTAAGTGCGGGACCACAAAAACACAATAAACATCACAATAATATTATCATTGTTTTTTTTTCTTTCTTACCAGTTTTCTTTTCTCTAAATAAACATTTTATTAGACGTAATGTCTCCTTTAAAACGTTAAAAAAAAATATCAACAACAAACATTTCGTTAAGTTTTATACAAAGAAATGTATTAAAAAATAATAATAATAAATTTCTGTTTACAATGCATTTACATATATTAATAACACATCAAATATATATAGTTAACAATAATATTACTATTAGTTATACATACTTAGTGTTATTCCACTGTTATTACACACATTATACATTATAAATATTTATTAAGAAAATCCCTAGTCTTTTGTTGATAAAAAAAAAACAACAAATTATGTTAAAGATTTCAATATAAATATCAAACATGCTAGAGCTATGGCTTTCCTCTAATGTTAAAACAAATATTCAATTCTTAAGTTATTTCCAATTATGATTATCAATTATAAAATGTCCAGTGTCAGACTTTTAATTTTGTAATTTGTATTTGTCTTGAGATTGTAAGGTTTCTTCTAATTTTTTTTTTTTTGAAACCTCCAGAAGCTTTTGAATAAGATTTTATCTAAAAAATATTTTTAAAAACATCTCAATATTCCTAAAATAGATTTTTATAATGATAACGTTGATACAGCTCGTATTTAAACCGGGATATGCATAGTAAGAAGATCTCTGATTATTAATACTAAGTTTTAATTTAATTTTCAACATAAAGCTAAAAGCTAGAAGCTTTTGAAAACGTTTTTAAAACTGTAAATCATATTTTAATTTGTAATTGAATCGTATAGTGGTATAGAAACTTTAAATACTTTTAGATTTTAGATCAAGCAGATTCTACGTTAAGGTGAAAATTGATAAGAAATTTTGTGGGGTAAATAACCCGGAACATGATATCTATTTCAACTATGAGAAAATTGATTAAGTAGTAAACAAATAAGCCACATCATTCATAGTTTACGTAAGGAGTAGTTTTAATACCTTTTATTCAATAATGAGTTGTAATTAGCACGTTAAAACGTAACGCAATACTGCTTAAGATATCATTAATAGAATCGCAATCAATGCCACCCACAATTTCTTTTAAATTTGGATAATACACAACAAAAATTAAATATTTAATAAAGTTGGTAATAAAGTGACATTGCTTAAGTAATCTTTTCGTTAAATAGTGTCTAGGCTTTGTAACTTAACAAGACAATTAATAATCACAAATTACATCTCTGCTTTTTTATAAACGTACATAACAGTGGTAATATTTATTCTCAACTTATCTCATATCAAGGTAAGAAGGTAGCCACCAAGTCACTCAAATACATATCAAAAAAAACAAAATTTTTTTTTTCGTATTAGTTTTATTAGTTATACAATTTTTTTTTTTTTTTTTATATAATTTTATTTATTCTCTTAATATTGTTGGTAAACGTCAGTTAGTTAGTAACGTTAGTTGATTTAACATTGATTCATGATAGACGTTAATTTATATATATATATATATAAAAATGTATTTTATCTTTGTTTTTGTTTTAAACAAAAACACAACACAAAGTAAAACGTTAATTAAACATACTTCAAACGTTTTATTTAATTTAATTTAATTTTTTTTTTTGTGTAATGAATAAACGATAAATAAATAAAAAAAAATAAAAATTGTGTGATTGTCCGACTTTCTGGGAATAAAGTGTGAAGTCTATTTGATTAAAGAAATAAAAAAAATCTCTAAAAATTTGCTTTCAGTTAACAAATAGATTTCTTTGATGTTTTTTTTTTTTCAATTTTTACTTGAATGAAGGATAACACGTACAATATTACCGATTAAGATAAATGGATAAATTTGCCCACTTATGACATGTTGTAACGTCTGTTGCTTCTCTTTATTCCTGTACGTGTGGGCTATATGTTGCAATTTTTTGGTGTTTGTTTCTTTAATGTTTTGCGATACATTCGTGCTAAAATATGAGACTTATTATAACGTAAAAAAAAAAAAATAAAATAAAAAAAACAGATTAGCGTAGGAGCGTAAATTAATTAATTAATTAATTAGCTCTACACGTGTTAACACGATTTTTTTTTTTTTTTTTTAATTTTTTTTTATATATTATGAAAGTTCTTTAATAATATTTGATCATTTCTTCTATTTGCCACTATTCCTGTTTATATATTCAATTAAACATGTGTAATCAATAAATGTTGATTGATTTACCTGCATCATTTATACATAAAATACAATAAAATTCTTTCACACAATTTCATTCTGTTTATTTTAATTAAATTTTCAGTTTATTACAAACAATTTTAAATTTTTTTATTTAATATTAAAATAAAAAAAAAAAAAAAAAAAAAATTAACAGAAACAGAAAGAAAAAAAAAACATTAAAAGATTTTTAATTATATATTTATATAAAAAAAAAAACGAACGAAAAATTAGTAGCAGTTGAAATGCAATATAATTTTTTTTTTTGGTTTTTTGGTTTTTTTATTTAATAAAATTTAAAGAAAAAAAATTATTATTTTTTTTTTTTTTTTTTTTTTAAACACTATGGCTGCACTTGATCAACTGTTAAAACTAAGTTAATAAACATCAATTAACAAGTAGCTAGCTATTAATATAATTATATAGGCGACACACAAATTACAAATTAGAAATAAAATTAATTAACATTATTATTATTACTAAAATTATTGTTATTATGTAATAAAAAAAAAAAATTAATTAATTTTTATTTCACTTTCTTTTTATCTTTCAATAAATATTTAACCAAAAAACCCTCTACACAGATATTGCCTTTAAATACTCTTCAATGTTTTGTTTACATATTAATTAATTTTATTTATTAGCCTTTTACATTTCTGTATTCTTGTATTGTGTTTTTTCGAGTTAAAAGGAAATAATAATTTTGGTAACAGTTATGTTAACAAAAAAAAAAAAATAAAAACCCATGTTTAAAAGACATTACATATTTGCCTTGTAACATATTATTAAATTTAATTAAATTTAAGACAGACTTATGATGTTGTTCTGGTGATTTTTTATGCCCTATTTACAAAAAAAAAAAAAATAAAAATATATTTATTTAAAACATTCTTCAAAATAAACAAAATAATAATATCAAAAAAACCCCCCTGTTTATTGTCTGCTTTTCATCTTAATTTCCTGAGTGCAATTTTTGCTAGATTTTTTTTTATCAATAAATAAATAAAATTCCATTATGACAGTAATTATACAGAAAGAATTCTCTTACAAACAATTCCACTTGAATTTTGCATTAAAATCTTATCAATCTTATTTATTGCAAAAAATAAAAAGGCTATAAAAAAAAACACTCAAAGCTCCTTACTGTACAAAATTAAAAAAACAAAACCTTGTAGCAAAAATTCAACAAAACAACAAAAAAAAAAAAAAAAAAAATCTTATTGCTTTACAATTACAAATTATTTCTTCGTATTTAAATTATTATTATTTTAATTTTTTTTTGTTTAAATAAATACAAAAGAAAATACAAAATGTAGTGAGATGAGAGGAAAATAAAATTAGAAACTAAAAGAAGACGACGAAGAAGAAGAAGAGGAGGAAAAAATTGTGTAATTTAAGATTTAACACATGGCCATCGAGTATTAAAAAAAATATGAAAATATCATCACTGTTCTCAATAATAATAATAATAAATAAATAAAGAAATAAATAAATAAATATTTTAATACAACAAACTTACAAACAAATGTCAATTTAGTTTCAATATTTTTTCATCATTGTGTTTAAAAAAAAAAAAAAGAAAAAAGAAAAGTATTTTCCTTTCTTATTAAACTCAAAGAAAATGACAAGACAGATATTATTTCTTGTAGCCACACTGTCTCGTTTATTTATTAAATAGTTTTCTTTTTTTTTTTTGGAACATTTTTACCAGTTGCGCTTATTCAGTATTTAATTAAATATTCTTATTATAAACAAACAAAATATTAATCAACAAAAAGAAAAAAAAATGACAGAAATTACAAAACATTTTTTAATTATAAACATCGTGTAATATCGATATATGTAGATATGTTACTTAAAAATAAAAAGGCTAAGCTCTGTTATACTGAATTACAATAATATGACAATAGCAACAATAAAGAAGAAAAAAAAAAAGGCAGACATAAGAGAAGAAAACAGAAATTATTCAAAAAAAAAAAAATTATTTATTAAGAAAAGAAAAAAAAAAAACATCGAAGCTTGATGCTGGAGTCAAGCTGTCTGGCAGTACCAAAACGTTTTTTTCTCTTATTTTTTATTTTTTTTTTTTCTTTATTTCTTTTCTTTTCTTTTTTCTGTTAACATTTTCGACCTTTTGGTATTTATGTTACTTTACATTACAATAACGTTACTTAAACATTTTTTTTCTATTTACATTTTTTTTTTTTCTTTTTTTTTTTTTGCTTTTTATTTTATAATAAGGTGTGCACATATGACACATTTAATTGGTGTCCAATGCAGCACATTCAGTGTAATTTCAATAACAACAATTTATAAGAATTTTTAATCAAAAAAAAAATAAAGTAAATTTGTTTATTAATGTTGTTGGTGCTGTAATGCAAAAAAAAAAAAATAAATAAAAAATTTTACCAACAAAACGTCATTAATTTTTATGTAAAAGAAAGAATAAGAATTTTTTTTTTTTTTTTATTTTTCTTCTACTTTTGTTCGTATCGTTTTGAATAGAAGCTGATGGTTACTGTTGTTGTCGTTACTTGTTGTTGATGCAGCTTGTTGAGATCTCATCTATTATGTTGCTCTTTTGTATGTTTTATTATTATTATTATTATTATTTTGGGCCTCTTCAACATATAATCTGTTAAGTTCTACATGACACGATGTAATCATAAATGTTATGAGGGAAAACTCCGTCTTTTTTACAACAATAATAGAATTGAAGTCGCCACGAAGGCTGGCATGGATTTATTTATTTATTTTTCTTCTTTTCTATTCTTTTCTTTTTCTTTTTTCTTGGTCTTTACAAAAGTATTTCCCTTAAATCTTTAAAGAAAAAAAAAAAAATTAAATGTATTTTTCTTGTGTAGTTTCTTAGCTTTTTAAATGCCACGTGCTATTATAATTTTTTTATAAACTAAGTTAATGGGCGTGAGAATAGAATTTCTTTTGTACAATTAATTTTCTATTTCTTAGCGTGAATATATGTATATATATTTTTTTTCTACATAATTTAACAAGCCTTATGTCTATACGTTTATAATGCACTAAAGAATTTTTCTTTTCTTATTTTATAATCTAAGAATCTTTAAAGATTATCGCTTTTAAGTAGATTTAAAAAAAAGGAAAAAGAACAGAAAAAAAAAATTAAAGAAAAATTCTCTCTCTTCTTGATAATAATTAAATTAAAATTAAAATCCAAATGATTACGCATTTACAAAATAATTATTGGATATTAGCCAAAAAAAAAAAAAAAACAAATTTTTTATTTCATCCTTATACGTTCTAGGAACATTTCTACAAAAAAAAAAAAAAAAAAGAAACGCAATTTCTGTTCTAGTTAATAACAATCAAAAGAAAACGCAAGAAAAACAAAAAAATAATTCTTTTAATTAATAAATAAATAAATTAATTAATAATTAATAAATATTTATTATACAAAGAATTTTAAGCTATTAACACTTAAATAGAATTTTCATATGAAAATTAATTAAAGCAAAGCAAAGAAAAATGAATTTTTCTTCAATTGAAATTAACCAGAATTTTATTTTATTTATATTGATTTGATTATTGATTATTAATATTATTTAATGGAATAGAGAGGCAACAGTAATTTACCAGCAAGATAAACAAAAAAAAAAAAATTAAATGAAAATAGGAAATTTTTCAGTAATTATTTAACATAAACATCGTCAAATTCGATGAAAATGTTATTGCGGAATATTTGGCTTCTATTGTATAATTTAGAATAAACTAGACTAAACAATATATATATATAATTACATTACTTAGAAATAAATAATTATTTGTAATTAAATCAAGTGTAGAATTAAATAATTAATAACGTATTTTATGCATAATTAATGCGTTTATCACATTTTAATTCGTGACTAATTAATACAAAAAAATTCTAACAAGAATTTAATAGGCGTAATACAATGACCATATGTTATTTCTTTTGAAAAGAAACATCAACAATTTTTTACTAATTAAATTAAATTATTTAATCACTTGGTTAATTATAATTAACTTAAAAAAAACTAAATCAATTCCTTCATCAACCTTCTTCGTTTTTTTTTTTTATTATTCGGTTGAATAAATCTTAATTCACCTTCACATTTTTTTTTCGTTACAAATCACCCATTAAATTATAATAAAACGAAAATTAACGTTTTTGTGTTGTTGCGGTTAATTAGTAAATCTATCTTAATTAAAATTGTACTAGCAAATTATTTTTAATACTAAACAGATGGCGTAAATAAATACAAAAAATTAACATAAACTAATTGTCACATTTAATTAAGCTGTGCTAATTTTTACATAATAATAATAATAATAAAAACGCAAAAATTATAAATAAACGCATTAAAGAAAAGTAAAAATCAAAACAAAAAATTAATTAAAATAGAGTAAACAAAAAAAAAAAAAAAAATCGCAATAAATATAAATTAAACGGATTTTAGTTATATTTCTATACACAAAAAAAAAAAAACCAAATTGCAACATCTGGTTTTTATAGAAATACAGCAAAAAATTTAATTACTAAGAATAATTAATTTAATTTTTTCCAGGTGTAATCAATGTCCTTGGTTAACCTTTATAATAAAACAACAAAAAAAAAAACATTTTTCTTTAACGGAAAATTCCTCATAAAACGTTTATTATTCTTAGACTTAAAGACGCTTAAGTATTCTGTGTGTGTGTGTGTGCCATTCAATGAAATTTCATCACTTTTTCCATCTACCATATTATACGTAAAAAATGATTTTTTTTTTCTTTTCTTTTCTTTTCTTTTCTTTTCTTTATTTTTTTTAATAAAACCAAAAAAAAAAAAAAAAAAAATTAATAATAATAATAATATTTTATCCAGTGAATGAAAATATAGAATGAAACAACAAACAATAAATATATATTCACGACAGGTGATTATTTGTTATAAGATATTTAATCAAATAACAAATAATAAAAAAAAATTCTCATGCCTTCTGTACCCGTATCATTTTTTTTATTTTTTTCTTGTTGCTGTTGTTGCTGTTGTTGTTGTCTTCTTTCTAACCAATTTAACCCAATCAACAAAATACACACACACACACACAAATTGAATTAAATTATTTTTTTCATCTTCTATTTTGATTTTTCTTGTGGTTTTTTTTTTCTTTTTATTTTTGTTTGCTCCTTTTCATAAATTCTTAAATAGATCTCTTTAAAAAAGAAAAGAAAAATACAATACTAACCACATATTTATATCATGTCATCAACGGCTGTTAATCAATTATTATATGGTTAACCTCCCTACGTGATACGTGATTGTTGTGTATGTTTATTCTTCTTATTCCATTTTATTACCACTCTTTATATTCGTATTTTTAGTTTTTTTTTAAATATTTTATTTGAATTAAGAGCAAACACAAAATACACAGAGAAATATTTAAAAAAAAAACAACAATTCAAATAATTTATTCAATTTTTATATTTTATTTATTTATTATGAAAAAGCAACAGAGCTAATCATTTTCAAATGTATTTTCGATGGGAAAAATTATTTTCCAATCGTATTTTTTTTTTTTTTGTATAAAATTAATTCCAGAAAATGTTTGATTGTACAAAATTACAAAAATTCTGTTATAAAGTGTCTTTCATATTATTTCTGCACAAATTAAATATAATATTGATCGATGGTAATATTTCATTCTTTCTTTCTTTTATTTAGTCTCTCTTTAATCTTTATAATATTGTCGTCAAGATTGTTAATAACATTGAAGGTATAAAATGTTTCAATGATGTACAATTTTTTTAATTCATGCTTGTAAAATACTTGTAATATTGTTGCTTCCAGGTGTACCTGTATCAAACTTATAGAACGCCTTTTTGTTGTATATATAAATATAAATATAAATATAAATAAATTCTCGATTAACTAAAAGAAACAAAAAAAAAAAAGAAAAAAGAAAAAGAATTATTTTCATAATAAAAGAAAAAGTAAATTAATTAAAATCAATGATGATTGTTGTTTATTTAATAAAAAAAACTTACAATTCGCATAAAATATTCTGTGTACATAAACGAACGATATATAGGAAATTGGAAGAAGAAATATATTTATGATCGTCACGCGTACAATTTATAAATTTTAATGAAATAACAGAACGACATGTATGATTACAGAACAACAAAATTACAATCCGTGTTTATCACACATCTGGCTCAATATTACATTTTATATAAATAATGCACTTAACTTACTTAACTGAACTTAAAATACATAAATATATATATATATATATATTTTTTTTCCTTACTTTGTTTGATCGTCAATGAATTGTGATAAAATAAATAATCAAACAGATATTGAAAATAGTTGACAATTATTTATACGGGACTTGAATTATTAATGCCTCTGTGTTCCGTTTTTATTCATTCTTTCGCATTATTATAGAATTTTTTCTTTTTTTTTTTTTTATTAAATGAACTTAAGTTGTTCGACTTGTTTATAAGAGTCCTGGTTTTTGAGTAAAATTATTATTATAACTGGTAGTAAGTAAGTATGTAAGTAATAATAATTCCAAGTAAATAGACGTGTTGCGATCAATCGCAAATTATCGCCTAATACCACTCGACTTAACCCCCTGGTTGGTTGTTATTAAATTTAGTTGTTTAGTTGTTCAGGTAACAAGCACACCTTCGCTTAATACCTCAAGAATGTACAGTTTTTGAGTGTGTAGCGTGCTGTTTTTTTTTTTTTTTTTTTTTTTTATTATACATTTTGTGAGGATCATTTTTAACGAAGGAAAAAAAAGGAAAATTAAGAAGAAAATATTCGGCTTTATAAATGGCAACAAAGTAAAAACAAAAAAAAAAAAAACCAAAAAATTAAGGTGAACCTATCGATACAGATATTTTCTGCTTCTTCTTTTAATTTTTATAATTTTACTAAAAACGTCACTTGTACATTTTTTTATGGAATTATGACCTTCTTCGGTTTTTTTGTTTTTTTTTTTGCTATAAGTAAAAGTAGAAGCAGAAAAGGTAACCAAAATACAGAACTAAACGCATTCGTAGAGATATAATAAGAAAATGAAAATATTTATAGACAAAAGAAACACTTGAGATCACACTATGGGGTCGCATTGTGTGGTCCCCTCAAATGCCCTATTAATTTTTTTTTTTTTTTTTTTTTTTTTTTTTTTTTGTGTATATTTTTGTGTTTTATTTTTCTTCTACAACCACCATGATCTAAGATTTAACTAACTAACGGTCATATAATGGCCAATTATATGACTTAAATTACTATCGATGCTTCAGCACGTGGCGAAAAGCGAAAATAATTTGAATAATTTATTTATTTATTTTTGTTATTTTTAGAAAAAAATTAATACAAATTTTGCACGATTATAATAAAGTAATAACAAAAAAAAACGAAAAAAAATTTATTCAATTAATGATTTATACAAGTTATATATTTTGTATTTTTTATTAAATAGGTAGAGCGGCATCTTGTTTGATTCAAACAAGAAATTTATAAATCAGACTTATAATAATAAAAACAATGGAGACTCTCAAAGAGATTTTTATTTTTAAAGTCCGCGTGGGATTGGACATAAATGAGAACGATGTTTAACAAAACATAAAAGTATTTTTTTTTTTATTTTTTTTATAAATAAATAATAATAATATTAATGATAATGATACTATTAAAGAAAGAATGAAAAAAAAAATAAAAAAATATAAATAAAATTCTAATAAAATAAATCGTGATCATCCCAAACGTAAAGCCTAAATTGATTGGTTGAATTATTTGTTTGTTTCTTTGACAGTCATAGGAGGAGTTAGTCCTTTTACTCTTTTTTTTTTCTTTTTTGTTACTTAGTTAGTTTCTTTCGTTTTTATTTATGTTTGTGTGCTTTGAACCTTTTCTATCCTTTTCTTATTTTACTCTCTACCTTCGTAGTTAGTAATTCACCTCATACAAATTTAAATGAAAAAAAAAAAAAAAAAAAAAAAAATGAAACTCACCGGTGAAACGTGAACAAAAGAATTTCTGTTATAGGTGATCCACGCACACAGAAACATATATAATTGCCGCGATCGTATAATACACAATAATAATAAAAAAAAAAGAAAAAAATCTAAAACGATTTAAAGAAAAATGAATTAAATACTCATAGCTGAATGGAAAAATTGTGTGTGAGTGGTGGCGGAGATCCACCAACCAATAATGATACATGAGGATTGGCTGCATTCGGTCTGCTCCGGTTAAACATTTTTTTTTTTATTTTAAACAACACGAAAAATAAAAAAAAAAAAAGAAAAAGGAAAATGAAATTGGAGAGAAAGAAAACATAAAAAAAAAAATCAAACATAATCGTGGCGCAGTAACGGCTAACAAGATCGTTTTTGTGTATTTATATTAAAAAAAAAAACCAACAACAAACCGAATGCATTCAAAAGAAAAAAGATTTTTAATTTCGTTTTGTTTTGTTGAAAAGAAATAGAAAACAGCGAAAAAAAAAAAGGTATAAAAATCTATAAAATTTCGTTGGTGCGACACGGTACGACGATGATGATGTTTGATATTCGTGCTTTTAATTTTCAAAAGCTTATATAAGCGATCGCACGACCAACTGCATATTGCAGTCAGTTCTATCTATTTAGAGCCTCAACCAGCCAACAACTACACTAACAAAAGAAAGAAAAAAAAAAAAAAAAGAAAAGAAAATCAAGAAACAATTTAATATTTTTTTTTGTATTTTGTATTTTAACGATGGGTTCGTTTGACTCAACCCTGCCCTGCCTTTTGCCTAGAGAAAATATATTTGAGTTGAAGTTGAAGACACATCACACAAAGAAAACAAATAATAATAAAACAGAAGAAGGAGAGCCTATGGAATAACACCACTAGCCAGGGACACACAGTTATATTCGTGCGATCTTTCATGTCGTGTCGTTTAAGTTAAATTTTGGTGTCTTGTTAAAAAAAAAATACAAAATATTTTTTCGTTTATTTTATTTTTTTTTTTTTGTTTTGTTTAAATTAATTAATTAATTAAATTTTCTAATTTGTGAATAATAATTTTCTATAAAGAAAAACCTTTTTTTTTACTTTTTTTTTTTGATTAATTTATCTTTGTGCCTTTTTTTGTTTTTTTTTTTTTCTTGATTTTAGTTGAAACAGAAAATAATCAAACGATGAAGTGTTTTAATTATTTGTATGAATAAAAAAAAATTTAAGTGAATAAAAAAAAAAAAAAGAAAAAGTTTTTTTCAAGTTTTAATTAAAACGATATTAAAACGTTTAAATAAATAATTAATTAATAGAATTAAAATTAAATTAAATGAATGAAATGAGAATATTAAAATTAATAAATAAAATCTGTGACATAGATGCTTGTGGTTTTATAACGAAGACAATTAAATGAAAATACAAAATACAAAATATATAAAAAAATAATAAATTTGTTATCAGTACTCAATACCTTAATTAAAAATCGTATATAAAAAAAAATAATAATTAATATTTTCATTAAAAGTGCGTGTGTTTACGTGTATGTTTGTGCTTGTGGGGCGCTGTGTATATATTTTATATAGTGACTATTCTAAGGATTAACTTAAGTAAAACTATAAAAAAACTGTTAATGTTATTTATAATAAACGTAAAACAACAATAAATATTGATTTAAACAATTAAAAAGTCAAGGTGAGTTCATTTTTTTTTTTTTTTCTTGTACAAAGCGTTAAAAATAACGCGTAAAATACATCGTTGTCTCTCTGAAACAATAAATAAAAATAAAGGAATTTTTGTGTGTGGTCTTGAAAATTGCATGATCCTTAAAAAAAAAAAAATAAATAAATAAATACAGACACGAATAAAAATTATAAATGCGCGTGGATACAATTTATTATTTCTGTGAAACTAAACATAAACATTAACAAGTTAATAAGAAAGACTAATTAAAAAGGACAAACAATGATAAAGACTTGATAATAATAAAAAAAAAAAAATTTGTTTTGTTTTAATTTAATTTAATTTAAATTACCTCCTATTATGTTTTTTTTGCATGTTGTCACATTAAGTTCTCTAACAACACAGATGTGATATCCTTTTTATATTGTTGATAATATTCACACGGTAAATTTAGTCTGATATAATAAACAACGAACCCGTGTGACATTTTTCCATCCACTTTACTATTAATTCGTTGTGTTCTGGTTGTTGATGACTTTATTTCGTTATTTAAAATTTTATACAACCTTTTGATCTATTTGACAAACGTCCTTAATTTTTTTTTCTTTTATTTTTTAACTTATGTTGCATTAATAAATTATTTTTATTAATTGACTCCTCATACGAATGACAAATTTTTATATAAATATTTGAAAAGAATATTGTTATTTTATAGCATATATATGCAAATATATAAAATATACATGCAAAATACATAATTATCTTTAATAATATTATTGTTATACGGGCACAAGCAACATAACACTTTAGTTTATTAATTTAATTGTTTTTTTTTTTTTTTTTTTTTAACTAACACGTTATAAAGTCAGAGGTTCAACTAAAAAAAAAAAATGTAATAAATTTCTTCATTAAAAAATTGTATGACAAATCATCATGTTCTTCTTTTTATCTATTCTCTGTGTTTGTCTTCATTTAACTAAACAAAGCTAAATAAATTTATTCAGCTTTAATTGCTAAGTATGTGTATCTTAATTTTCATATATTTCGTTTTATGGGGTCAAACGTATTGTATTCACTAATTAAATTAAATTAAATAAAACATTTTAAGTAATTATAAATATTTCTATTTACCAAAAAAAAATTAAGAAAGAAACTTGAAAATTATATTCACTTTCAATACAACTGGTTCAATAAAACAATTAAGTAATTTAGCATTAATAAAAATAAGAAGAAGGAAAATAAAAATTAAATAATTATTGTCAATACATAAAGATAGAGAGAGAGATAGAGAATTTAACGTACCTTACTGTGTTGACACACCTGCATCAATAAATATGCTGAAAAAAAAAAAAAGCACAAAAAATAATTTTCGAATTAATTTCTTTATTATTTAAATTGATTGAGGTGTAAAAAATAATTTATAATATAAGGTGACTCTAATAAATGTGTAAAAATATTTTATATACAGTGGCGTCATTGGATAATCAATACCTTGGCAAAAAAAAAAAAAAAAAAAATAGTAGAAAATATCAGGAAAAATCATAAAAATTTAATGAGTTAGAGTTTTTAGGATTTATAAGGGTAAAAAGCCAAGGTTATTATTTTACCTTCTAAACGGTACAGTGCCAAAAATTAACTCAATTCGCATTCAGTACTAATTTTTTTTTAAGCTGTACGTCACGCAAAGCCATAAAATCTATATATATATATATTAAATAAACAACCCTTATATTCTCTGTTTGTCTCATTTTGACTTATGTTTAAAGAAAAGCATTAAAAAAAAAAAAAATTAAAAATTTTTGTATTATAAATATTAAAGCCCCGCAATCAATCTAAGTGGCGCCAAAGTATTTTTAACCGAAAATTTACTCAATTTTATTAGTTTATTGGTTGGTTATTACTAAATTATTACACTTTATTAGAAATATTTATTTATTTATTTATAACAAGTTTAAAAAGAAAAAAGTGCTAAAATAATAATAAAAAAATTCGTTATATTTTAACACGGTGTGTGTGTGTGTGTGTGTGTGTGTGTGTGTGTGTGTGTGTGTGTGTGTGTGTGTGTGTGTGTTTGCGTTTTTAAATCTTCAACGTTACACCTTAAAAAAATTGTTTTTTATATACAGTTTCCTCAATAAAAGTCCTTTTTGCTAACTCTCACCTCTATACACCTTCATTTCACCTAACAACAACAATATTCTGTTGATTAAAAATTTAAAAAAATCAGGAAATTTTTATAAAAAAAAATAAAAAGAAAAAAATTAAATTTATTTAACGGGGGTGACCTTGTTTACAAAAATGCTTCTCTTATAATTTTATAAATAAAAAAGTAACAGAAAACACATTGAATATATTCTACAAGGTAAAAATTAATATTATAATTAGTAAAAATACATTTAATGATTAGAATTTATAATTACTATCCAAAATGAACAAGAAGAAGTAGAAAAAAAAAATTATTTTTCATTTATTAGTTTCTCAGGAAAATCCCATCGAAAATATCAACGAAATTTTTAATATAATAAAAAAAAAGAAAATAACTGATGAAAAGTTCAATTGAATTTATTACGCCCTTATTACATAAACCTTTAAAATAATAAATCCTTTTTCTTTATTTGCTGTTTTTTTTTTTTTTTTTTTGTTTTTACTATAAACGATCATACCGATCATAGTTTTTCTTACTTATATCCATTGTCTTACTTAGCTTAAAGTAAAGTAGATAAATAATTGCTGATGACCTTTTTTTCTTCTCTCTACTACTTTAGATAATTTTGTATTTTTATGACCACAAACAAAAAGAAAGAAAATTGTTTTTTTTTAAATTTTTTTTTTAACAGAAATATAAATCCCTTCGTGACTTTCTTCCATCATCATCATTATTATTATTATTGAAAAAAAATAAATAAATAATTTTCTATCCTACTTATAAGTTTTTATATATTTCATATTTCTTAATAATATTATCGTAATTTAAAATAAAAGGAAAAAAAGAAAAGAAAAGAAAAGAAAAGAATAGAGAAAAAGGAATCGAAATTATTATTTATTTTTACCGTAGAGAGTACAGTGCAGTACTTCAAACTATGTCGAAAAACACTAAATTAACATCATAAAACATAGGACTTAATGAAAAAGAAAAAAAAAATATGAGAGAAAATTTCTTTTCTTTTCATTTCATTTCATTTTTTTTTTGTTTAAACATAAAAATCAAACATTATGAGTGGTTTAAGGTAAAAATAAATACTTAAAAACATTTAAAACAGTAGGTAGTGTGTACAGGTAGTTTAACCATAAGGAGTCAAGTTTTTGTCCGGTATTTAAAGAATTATTTTTTTTGTCTTACTTTAATTTTTTTTTTGTGATGATTTAATTTTTCTATCAATTTTATTTCTTCTCTCTTTTCTATTTTTCAAGTATTTTATGTTAAAATATTAATTAAAATACCTAACGGAAGAATAATCAAAAATTACCCCTTTTTATTATTTTATCAAATATTTAAAATCTACTAAAGTAAAATTGCAAATTCAAATATAATTATGTATGTAATTAAAATATGATTAAATCCTGCGTACATAAATTATAACTGTAGCACATTGTTTTTTTTTGTTGTTTAAATGCCGCTTTTATTTTAATTTTTATGTTCCTTAAAATAAAGGATTTTAAAAGGTAAAACATTTTCCTTATGATTTATAAGGTAACAAGCAGACAATTACAGTATAAATTAGTAAAAAAAAAAATTCACATAAACAAAATAACCCTAATATGATCACATTAAGAAAATATTCACAATGTCCCATTAAAAATAGTTTTATAAAATATAATTTCTTAGAAGGAAATATCCATTAAACAAAACATTTTACTTCCAATAATTTAAAAACTAATATGCAATCGCACTAAAACATAATTTACCATATTATTCGTTGTTGTTGTTTGTTTCTTTTTTTTTACTTTTTTAAATTACAAACATTAAAGTATTAAACATGTATCTAATGTTATAATAAATAAACAATTATGGAATATAAATATTGTAATTAACCAACAACAGAAAATAAGAATTAAATAAAACAACGAAACAAACATAGAATGAATAAAAAATGAAAAAAAAATAAAAAAATTCATTAAAGCGCCGCGCTGTCTACAATAATATCAATTTAATAATTTTTGAATAATTATTTATTTGTTAATAATTTTAATTATATTAACAACATAAATAATAATTATTAATGTTAATAATAATAATAATAATAATAATAATAAAAAAAAAAAAAAGTAAAATAATTTACCGAAGCCATTATAAATAATTTTTAATTTTTTTTTTCTTCTATTTTTCTATTAAAATTATGAAGAAGAATTTATAACATCTGGGAACGTTTAACGAACTGAAACTAATAATAATAATACATTTTTTTTTTATTAGGAATTTTTTAATACTCAACTAATAATTTGTTATTTCATCTTCAACAAAAAACTTGATGACGATCATCATATGATTATTAAACCATTCAGAGTTAAATTTTCTCTTACAAATTATTATTATTTAATTTTAATTCAACTCCTTTACCACTTATTCAATATATTTTTTATTTTTTTTTTCTGTGGTTTTCTTTTTTATTAATATATTTATAATTTTTGTTATAAAAAAAACAAACAAATTTCGTTACAAACAACACTTAAAAGCTTATATTACATGTTCGCTTATTTGTTTTGTTTGCTTTTTAATGTGGTTGCCTTGTAGGTTTTTTTTTTTTTTTCTTCTGTTTTTCAATTTTATTATTATCATTATTATTTATTTATTATTTATTATTATTAACTTAACTTAACTTTTGATTATTATTATATTTTATATACACTTAAGTACGTAACATGAATCGTTTATTTTTAATTTTTATAATTTTTGAAACCGCAAAAAAAAAAAACATAAACATAAACATTCCAATGTTTCAAGCATTTTTTTTTTTTTTTGTTATTTGTCTTATTCTTCATCATCTTCTTCTATTATTGATTAAATTTTTTTTTTTTGTACTCTTTTTTTTTTTTTTTACTATTTTTTACTCAACTACTTGTTTTTTTTTTTTTTTTTGTTTTTAAATCATTATTATATTAAAATTTTTAATAAATAAATTGATGAATCTTTTTCTTTTTTTCTTCATGAATTCTAATCTTGTTGTACTTGAAAAAAAAAAGAAAAAAAGAATAAAACAAAGCGAAAATGGCAAACACCAAACAAACAACAAAAACGAAATATATTAGCAAATCACGTGGTAATGTAATGACAATAACGAGTTAATAGTAATTACATTAAATTACAATTTTAAGTTCAGAAAAAAAAAATTAATAAATATTTTTATTTTTTATTTAAATAAGCAAATTCCACAGTAAAGTAAATGAGGAACAAAATGAAAAAAAAAAATAATAATTTTTAACTTTTTCATAATGTAAGAGAAAGTACGCGAATATAATTATTTACGTCATATACATAATTATTATAATAATATTAATAATAATAAAATTAAATATAAATTTATTAATTAAACATTTTATTTTTTTTTTTATTTTCAGTGTTGCGAGCGACCATGCGCGCGTGGCTTTTTGTCCTCGCGGTGCTGGTGACTTTTCATAAAATTAATCAAGTCGCTAGCACCGAGGAAGCACGATCTTCTTCAATAAATAATAATTTAAATAGTAATTTAGATAATAGTAATAGTTATAATAATATTAATAATAATAATAATAATAAATTACAAAATAAGGACGAGACACGTGGTGAAAAACCTGATCCTAGTACATTAGTTGAAATTGAAAAAAATCTTTTAACATTATTTGGTTTTAAAAATCGTCCAAAAGTTGATCGTAGTAAAGTTATAATACCAGAAGCAATGAAACAACTATATGCTGATATTATGGGAATGGAGTTAGACTCTGTGAATATACCAAAGCCCGGATTAAATACAAAAACAGCAAACACAGTTCGAAGTTTTACACATGAAGGTAAATTTAATTTAATTTTTTTTTTAATTTTAATTACATATTACACAAATATTTACATTTTGTTGTAATTTTCGTAATATATTTTAACCATTATAAAAATACACAGAAAAAACAAACAACGATGAACATTTATCCTAAATCTTAAGTACATAATTATTAAAACAAAACCGAAAAAGACGTAGAAAATGTAAAAAATGTAAAAAAAAAAGAAGGAAGAAATTCTATTTGATTATAATGTGTTTAAACAAAATTTCTTAATACTTTATTTAATACATTATTTAAGTAGCAAAATATTTATGAGTATATAAACATTTATATAAAAAAAAAAAAAAAAAAAAGCCAGAAGAACTTATTCCAAAAATTATGGGTTCTTTTTCCTTTTATCTCTTCTTACAAAAAAAAAAAAAAAAATGTTTTAAGAAAACACCAACGAAATAAAATATCATTTGTCGCGCGCGCACGCCACTTAACTTAGTTAAAGTAAATGGATTCCTTCTTTTCAACGTTTTTTTTTTTCTTTTCTTCTCTTTTTAAATGTTTATATATTTATATTTATATTTATATTTATATTTAAATTTTGTAAATTATTATTATTTATATAGAATATTCAATAAATCTTGATAATTACATTACAATATCAGTTAAAAGAAAACATAATTTTCTGTATAAAGGAAAGGATAAACAAAGTTTTTTTATAATTTTAATTACTGAAGACATAAGACATCATTAGACAACGTTTACTATAAAATTTAAAATGAAAAAAAAAATGTTTACAAATCTGCTTCTAATGAATTTATATATAAAAAAAACTAAAAAACAAAAACAAATTAAAAACAAATAAAAAATCTGGCTGATATAAGAAATTAAATTAAAAAAAAAACACAATTAATACGTAATAATAAAGAAAATTTTAATTGCTATTGTTTTCCGATTTAATTTAATTATTTTAAAACGCAATTTTACGCAATTAATTAATAAAACGACGCAGTTAGAGAGTAAAAACAATTCTAGCGAACAAATATTACACTCACCCACCCTCTACATATGTATTTAATAATTAGCGTACTTACTTAGTATGTAGCTCTCATTAAACACGAAGGAAGAATTATTATTCTAATGATAATCGTCCGTGAATGGAATAGTCCGCTGGATAAATCGTTCTTAATTGAATCGTCCGAGGATGAATAGTCTTCTGAATGAATTGTCAGTGGATGAATCATACGTTAAATATTCCACTGAATTATTCGTTCGTAGATAATTCGTCTGCCAGATTATTCGTTCTAGGACGAATATTCTTCTGGTTGAATCGTCAGTTGAAAAATCGTACGTAGCGAAAAAGTCCGTAGACAAATCGTTCACTGTTTACAAATTTTAATTAATACAAATTTTCGCCTAATGATAAAATAAAATTAATAAAGAATTTTATTAATTAATGAATTAATCAATTAAATTAATTAATCAAAATAAAAAACAATAAATTACTATATATGATGAACAAATAAATTTGAAAGTTTTCATACGAAAATGAATAAAAAAATTTGTTTTTAATCAAAAATAAAAAAATGTCAAATGTCAAACCGAAAAAAAAACAAAAAAAAAATCAAACAAACAAACAAATCACCGATGAATCATCAATAAAATATTTTATCATTGTTTATATCAATTTTTTTCTTCTTTAACTTCTGTCTAATCAATACAAACATAAAGTTTTATAATCATTAAACGTTGTGTATATGCACACATAATTTGCAGGTGAAAGAAAAAAAATGCTTTTTGTTATTTTAATTAACACAAAATAAACGCATAATTATACAAAAAAGAAAAAAGAAACTGTGGAATTTAACTTACGTTCAAAAAATAAAAAATAAAAATAAAAACGGCAGAAAAACAGATAAATAAATTACAGAAAAAAAAAGAAATTAAATGAAAAGACGACACACCATCAGCAGCAACAATGTTTAATCTTAACAAATAAAATTCACACATTGTCGTTCTGTTTTATTTAATTTAATTTTAATAATAATAATAATAACAACAACAACAACAACCGCAGAACTGCATGTTGTTTCTTTTAGTTAAATAAATTATAAAAGAAATATTCCATCCAAGGCAAGTGGGCGTATCAGGTGTTCAAGCCATGAATATATTTTTATTTTTTTTTTTTTATTAACATATTTGAAATATTTTTATTTATTTTCTGCCGCACAGTTGGATATTTTATTTAAAACAAAACAACGAACCAGACATTATGCGATTTAATTTAATTAAATTAAATTTCGTTTCTTTTTGATTCACTAGAGAGAGACTCTCGCAGAATACTTCACTTAAAAAAAAAAAAACCAAAATGGCAATTAATGGCTACTGGTTTTAAGTTTTGTTATTTTTTTTTTTTTTTTTAATTAGAGCTTAGCACTAATAAAACAATGAAATAAAAACTTAATTAAATTATTTTATAAATCAATTAAATATAAATTTTATATCGAAATTATAAATAAGAAGTAGAAAGTACTCATTGTTGTAATTGGAGGCAAATAATTGTGGGCTGAACACAAGTAAAAATACACAAGCACGCGTCATTAAAAATAATTTTTTATTAATAAATTTAAATAATTTATTTCATCTGTATTTCATTACATAAATACAATAAATTCCTTTGCTTTACATATAAATTATAAAATATTATTAATAAAAGACAAAATAATGACAGCAAAAAAACCCATTGGCTGCTAAATACACGAGCGATATTAACAAAATTGGCATTATACACAAAATACAAAATACAAAAAAAAAAGAAAGAAAAACAGACAAGAGTCATATATCACCTGATGATATTTTAGTTTAACAAAAAATAAAGAAAAAAAAAAACATTTTGCCTTGTTGGAATAAAATAATCAAAATTCTTTAGTAACGTTAAATAAATAATGGCAAAGATTAGCAAGACACCTGGTTCAAAAAGCCGGTTGACCAAAATTAATATAAAATATTAAAAAAAAAAAATTAAAAATACCAAAAAATTCTGAAAAATTAAAATAAAATAATTAAATAAAAAAAAAAAAAAAATTATGGACATATGTTGTTCGCGTGGTATATTAGTCGCCACAAAATAATCGATAAAATTCCTAAGCACATCATAATCAGCTTTATGGTTTTAATCTAAAAAAAATTAATAACAGCGATTACAACAACTAATTGTAAAATAATTCAAATTTCTAGTTAATTAATAATTTTTTTTCTTCTTTTAATTACAGAAAGCACAATAGACAATAGATTTCAGCATCATCATCGATTTCGTTTGCTATTTAATGTGTCAAGTATACCAAAGGAGGAATTATTAAAAGCGGCTGAGTTGAGGCTAAGCCGAAATGCATTTGGAGGTACAGATTTAAGAAGGGTGCGACATCAAATACATGTTTATGATATACTTCGGCCCGGACTTAAGGGGAAGCGTGAACCAATTTTTCTGTTAATTGATACAAAAACAGTGAAATTAAATGGCAGCGAACCAGTCAGTTTGGATGTAGTGCCGGCGGTAGAGCGATGGCTAAAAACACCAAAACAAAATTATGGACTTTTGGTGCATATATCGACGCAAGGAAGGCCTAGCGTTGAGGCCCCTTCAGATCAGCACATACGTTTAAGGCGGAGCGTTGATGAAAGTCATGAAACGTGGGCACAGAATCAACCGCTGTTGTTTACGTACACAGATGATGGCCGATATAAGCAACGTTCAATACGGGATGCTTTAGCAGCGAATAGAGCACGACGTGCGCCAACGAGAAGAGCGCATAGACGAAAGGATGGTAGAGAAATATGCCAAAGGCGGCCACTCTATGTCGACTTTACAGATGTCGGTTGGAGTGACTGGATTGTTGCACCTCCAGGATACGAAGCATACTATTGTCATGGAGAGTGCCAATTTCCACTTGCCGATCATCTTAACTCAACCAATCATGCAGTCGTCCAAACATTAGTGAACTCATATAATCCTAATTTGGCGCCGCGTGCCTGTTGTGTTCCCACACAGCTAACATCAATCTCGATGTTATATCTAGACGATCAAAACAAAGTTGTATTGAAAAATTATCAAGATATGACAGTCGTCGGATGTGGTTGTCGATGAAGAACTTTAATTAAAATTAAAATTAAAAATGAAAATTAAAATTAGTAAATAGAAGTTAATTAAATTAAAGAAAATTATTTAATAAGAAAAGTGCAAACAAATGAAAAAAAAAAAAAGAATAAAATAAAAAATATATAAATATATAATCGCCAATTCCTCCCCAGTCCCCAGTCTATGCATTAAGATTAATCGGCCGGGCCGAAGTGTACGTACTATTCACATTAATTTGTCCCAATTTTATATTAATTAATTAAAATTAAAAAAAAAGGAAAATAAGAAATTAAATTAAATAAATTTAGATAAATTAAATAATATGAAATATTAACTGAATAGATAAGAACAATCATCAACTAGCTAAAACAAAAAGATTAAAAAAAAAAAAAATAAAAGAAAGAAAAATGAACGTGATCGACGCAGTGCAGTGCTTCTTCAGCTTCAGCAGAGTCGGAACAAAGTGCCTTGCCAAATAAATTTTTTTTTTTTATTATTATTATAATTATAATTTTAATTAATAATTTAGTTGTTATTTTAATTAATTTTTTTTTTTTTTTAACAAATAAAACGAATAAATGTGCTCGAACAATTATTATTAATAGAAATTATGTTAAAACCGAAAAAAAAGTAAAAAAAAAAAACATTAACTATAAAGGATAACAAACAAATCCCTTTTATATATATATATATATATATATATATATATATATATATATATATATATATATATATAAATATATGTTGACCAGTGTAGTGAATTAGTGTTATATAAATAAATTAATTATTTAATCAATTAAATTAAGGATGAACGACGACGTTAAAACAAAAATAAATAAAAAATGAGAAAAAAATACAAAAAAAAAATTAATAATTTTATTAAATTTATAATATGAAAATGTGATTATATTATTATTATTATTATTATTATTATTATTATTATTATTATTTAAATTAAATAATGAAAGCAATAGAAATATAGATTAATAAATATTATTTAAATATGATAAAAAGGAGAGAATTTAAATTAAAGAATAAATTTTTACTTAAATTATATAAAACAAAAAAAAAGAAAAAAAATATATGACTTTTGGCTGCCATTTTGACTTAAAAAATGTGTCACAAATAAAAAATCGTTTTTTTTTTTTTTTTTTTTTAATCATAAAATGTCTTTCCTTTTTATTTATTAATTTTTTAGTTTTCTTTTTTATTTTATCTTTTAATTTATGTGTGTTATTCATAAATTAATTAATAATTTTAAGAAAAATAAACATTTTTTTTTTTTGTAATTAATAATAATTTATAATCTATAAACAGAACATCAAATCAATAATTTGTTTTTTTTTTTAATTAAAGAATTAATAAAAGAAAAAAAAAATTATTTATACAAAAAAAAAAAAACGAAAATTGATTTTTGTTGCATTTTAATGATATTATTCGATAAATTAATATTTTTATATTTGTGTAATTGTGTAATATAATAGTACCTGGATAAGGAAGAAATAACAAAAAAAAAAATATTTATTTAATTAATAAAACTTATAATAATAATAATAATAATAAAAAAAAAACGAAAAGAGAAAAAAAGAAAAATAAAATGATGAATTAAATAGATATACAAATATAAATGTATTGTTTTGTGAATGTTTTCTTATTATTTACCTTGTTTAATCCTTTTCTTCTTAAACAACTTTTAATCTTTATTATTTCTTACATTTTTTATTGTGATTTTCTTATTATTTATTTGCATAAAATAATAATTTTCCATTTTTGCATGAAAATTCAAAATTTATTTAAAATGGCTCCATCATGTGCATTTATTTTGTGCTTCTCAAACGCTTTCGAAATTCGAAAAGATAAAAAATTCAAAAAATGAAAAGGAAGCCATGACTGTTATTAATTTTTTTCTTTTTTTTTTTTTTTTTGTGTTTAAATTAACCTCTAACCTCACTTAATTCTTATTGCCAAAATTTATTTAATAATTTTTATTTAAAAAAAAAAACATTTAATTTCATCTTAATTAATTAATTAATAAAAAAATTTTTTTTTCTTGTTCGCATGTTGTTACAAAAAGAAAAATGTTATATTTGTGTCGTGATTATATAAAAAAAAAATAAAAAAACATAAAATATATTAATATTAACATAATTTAATTGATTAAATATTTTATTTGTTTTTAAATTATAAGTTTTTATTAGATAAAAAAAAAAAAGAAAAGAAAAAATATCTTCTTCTTTTTTTTTTCATTTTAATTTAAATATTTTTATTATTATTATTATTATTATTTTTTTTTTTTGTACAGTTTGTATATACAATTTATATTATAATATTAAAAAGTAAGAAAAGAAAAATTATGTAATTAAATAAAGATAAACAAAAATAAAATTAAAAGAAAAATTATTTAATTAATATAAATAACAAAATAACGAAAAGAAAAGAAAAAAAAAACGTGGAAGAAAAAAGGAAAAGAAAATGGACGTCTTCATAAAAAAGTAAAAAAAAAAAAAAAAAAAAAAAAAAAAAAATTGAATAAAAAAAAGAAAAAGAAAATTAATTCCTTTGTTTTAATTTATTTTTTTTATTTCAGATTAAAGTGAGTTTAAGTAATAATAATAATAATAATATTAATGCGACAATAAATTTATTATTTCTAATTGTAAATAAACACAAATTGGATAAAGTAAAGAAAATACAATTTCATGGTTTATTTTATATTATTATTTATATATTATGCTTCTTTAATTAATTTATAATTTTAAATGGTTTTAATGTGCGCGCAATTGCTTGAATATATATATATATATATTGTTTTTTTTCTTCACATAATTCGCGCGTGAATAAAAGTTCTAACAATTCTTTTGTAACATTGTCAACAGTTATTATTGTGGAATTTATTAATATTTCATACATTTTACGATGACCAACTATAAACCAGATGTGCATACAATAAATATTATATGGGTGGTAATTATAATATAAAAAATTTATTTTTATTTATTTATGGCTTTTATTATAAAGCTCGGTTAATAAACATAAAAATTATTTGAATAAAAAAAAATTTATTTATTAATCAATTTGCTTATATAAATGTTTTCTCTTTAATTTAACATACGTTTGTTGACTTAATCAATTAAACCTAGGTACCTAAAGTTTATAATAATAATTATTATTATTATTTTTTTTTTATTGATTTTGATATTGATATTTAAAATCATTTCCCACGCACATTATTCTGTTATTATTGTTGTTGAATACATTTTATTAATTAAATTGTCGTTTACCCAGAACATTTCTTAGAAATGTGACTTGTTTATGTGTTGACATGTTTAATATATAATAGCGGTGTAAAGTCATTATTTTTTTAATGCGTTTTAATTTACTAAGCGAATCAAAATTAAAAAAAATAAAAATGGTTAATAAAAATTCTATGAAATAATTAATAACAGTGACAAGACTTATTGTTCTTGTAATGGTGTGTTAAGCGTTGGTATAACTTTGTTCATAAAAATTTTACTCAGTTTTCATGAACTGTAACCGCTTTACGAATTGTTTTTATAAGAGGCGTTAATACCTGACACAGTCATGCAAGTATTACAATAAAATTCAATAAAAGCTCACAAAATCGAAGTTTAATCAATAAATGTAATATTTGAGCTTTTTCCCGATTAGATTAACCATCAGGAAAATCACAAAATTCTGTCAACATCCCAAGAATATCTCACGCCAGACCATTGCTTAAACAAATTATCTAATAAAACGCAGCAAGTTAAAAAGGTAAAACAGCCAAAACGACGAATATGTAATATGAATGGGAATAAAATCATAACAACAATTGTCTTAAATAAAGATGAAACAATAAAAATTCCTTAACTATTGTGGGGTGGTGGGAAAAAAAAATTTGTTGGCTGCAATCTTTCACAAACAAAAAATTCTTTAAAAAATTTTTTTTTTTTTTTTTAAATTAATATTTGAGAATCAATAAGAAAAGCTAATCAGCTTAGTCATTGTTTAAAATGATTTTTATTTTTCTCTTCCACCAGAGCATTAAACAAAAAAAAAAAAAAAAAAAAATAATTATAGTGCGGTTAAAAGAAAAAAACATTTTTATTTTTTTTTATGTTAGAAAACCCAACAATTTTTATTTCGTTTAATTCATTTTAATGAATGAAATAATATTTATTAAGTTATTTATTATTATTATTTTTTTTTTTCATTATTTAACAACAGCCATTGGACACCTGATTATAATCATAGAATTATTACATCCTTTAACTTTTAACATCAAATATATATAATTATTATTAATGGAATTTTTGCTATAAAAAAGAAAAAGAAGAAGAAGAAGATAAAGAACAAGAAAAGTAATTTCAAAAGAACCAAAACTATTTATAAAAAAAAGTCGACAAATCAATTAAAAAACTAAGAAAAAAATGTTTTTTTTTTTTTTTAATATTTATAATCGAATTTTTGTGCTTTTTTTTTTAGTTTCGGAAATAACCTTAAGTGGAAAAATTTATTCTTTTGCTTCATTAAAAACAATAAATAAAAAAAAAAAAAAAATAATGCAAAGCAATAGCATATAAATGCCCGGGTAATTACGTTAAGATATGTCCAGATAATGCATAAAAATTGCATTTCTTGCCTTAATATGTTTACTATACAAGAGAAGCAAAAAAAAAAAATATTTTAAAAGCATCACAACAAAAGCTTTTGATATTGGGGGGTCTTTTGCTTCCTTTTTTTTTAATTTAATTTTTTTTTTTTTTGTTTACTTGTACCAGATTGTGATATTTTTTTTTTTTTTTTCTACTTCATCTTCTTCTTTTTCTTCTCGTTATTAAATAAAGCAAAATACCTTAAGTAATTAATTCTATATAAAAATGCATTAAAGCTGATGACAAATGAATATTTGCGTTTCAAAAGAAAGAAGAAGAAACCATTTTTTTTTGTTTTTCATGTTGTTTAAGCGTTACAAATTACAAAAAAAAAAAAAAACCTTGCCAAATTGTTTATTTATATTCTTTCTAACCGAAAAATGAAAAAAAAAAAAATAAATAAATAATAATAATAATTCGTGCATTTTAATATGCACATTGATTTATTTATTAATAATTTAACAAGAGTAGAGATTTATAGTGATGCGCACCGCACAAAACACTTAGACACATTGACTTTGGTAACAATTTATTGATTGATTTGTTTATCATTCATAGCTAGCTAATAAATGAAAAACGAAATAATCAAACAAATGTATGTAAAATATGATTGTGAATTTAATAGCCTTAAGCTAAAAGAACCGAATAAACTGAATTTAAATGAAAATAAGAAAAGAGAAAAAAAAATCTTTTGTTATAGGGCGCGAGCGCGTGCTAAAGAATTTAAAATTAAAATAAAAATGATAAAAAACCAAAGTTAAGTACAGTTCATATTAAGTGCTAATATGTATGTGCGGTCATTTAAGTGTGGTAAAATATAATAATTTAAATTTATTTTTAGATGACTTCTTTATATACTTAACTGGTTACAATAGAATTGCATGCGGTTCTCCTCCGTATATAATTTACCACTATGGCTCAAATTACAACCAAATAAGATGTAATTTATTAATTTTTTTATTTTTTTTGTTTTTGTTTTTTAAACAATAAATATTCATCTCCTTACCATAAATTACACAAAACACAGAAAACGAAAAATTAATTAGATTGGTATCGTGTTGTAAATAATTAAGATGTACAAAGAAACAAATTCTTGTATCCCCTTTGTATTTCTCCATTGGTTCATTCAGTGTAATGTGATTATTTTGCAATAGTTGGTTGCAACGTAAAATAAGAGATTAAGAAAACGAAAAGACAATAAAAAAAAAAAAAAAATTCCAGTAAAAACAAAACGAATCAGGATAAATCAAGCAACGAATAACAAGAGCAACAAGCATCGAATTAAGATCAAATATCATCATCATCATCATCGAAAACAAGGATAACAAAGATATAAAAAAAAAAAAAACAAAAATTAAATCGTGTCTTCCTTACTTCTTATTTTCTTTACATATATATATTTTTTTTTTAAGTATGGTAACTATATTAGCCCATTGGCGTAATGTAATGGAAAATGTAAAGTATGGTAAAACAAAAAAAAAAAAAAAACGTTCCATAGATGATTATCACAAGGTGAAAAGGGATGTGATTGTAATTTTGCAGTGCGTGTGGGATTTTTGAATGGTAGAAACAATATAATACACCCGTAAATACTCAGCATCCCACAAAGAATAAAATAACCAACGAGTTTTACCTTTGTTTTAACTTTTTTTTTTTTTATTATTTTTTTTTTTTTATTTTTGCGATGAAACCACCCAGGTGTTCAGATATTTGTGCGCAAAAAAAAAAAAAAAAAAAAAAAATTGACGTTTTCAGTTTTTATTTACTAACAAAAAAAAAAAAAAAACGAAGGAAGAGATGATTGGAATTCAATGTTCCAACTATGTTAAAGAAAAAAAAAAAATTGTTTTTTTTTTATTTATTATCTGAAAATATATTATATATTTTCGATAATTATTTTCATGAAACAAAAGAGCCGGAATGAAAACTGAAAAAAAAAAAAGCCATTTCATCTAATAAAAATACCACATTACCCTACCAGATAGACAATATAAGAAAGAAAGAAAGGAAGAAAAGAAAGAAAGATGAAGAAAAAATAAGAGAAATTCACACGATTCTGTATTGGACAAACAACGTCTTTATCCTTGTAAGTAAGAATGAAAGAAAAAAACACAAAATAAATAATAATAAAACTGAAGTAAGGAAAGAAAAAAAAAAAGAAAAAAAAAAAAAGGAAAAACAAAAAATTCCCATGCCGATGATGATTATGATTGAGTTGCGACCGCCGCGCTGACTCGATTGCGCGCAAAAGGCGGACGGAATCGTCCGTGTGGTATGGTACATAATTTTTAAAATAAATATCATCTCTTTTATAGCAAGTTATGTGTTTTTCGTTTTATTTATTTATTTTTTTTTTTGTTCTCCATCTCCTTCTTTAACCAACTAGTTAAACATACATCCAGCCACCGTCAATGCTTAAAAACGCTTAAGGCAAACTGTTATGGATCATTGTCTTAGACATTTTGGTTTCGTACGATGGGAGACTCTTTGGTTCCTGTTGTAAAAAATTGTTGATCTTTTGTTGTTTTATTTTATTATTTTTTTTTTTTTCCGTTTACATCATTGCATCTTTAACTGCGTATAGAGGCAAAAAACGTCAGCATAATTTACTGTAGCAAAAATTATAATAAGAAGCTGCAACAACAGCAGCAGTTTTTTTTTTTTTTTTTATTAAGCTAATGATACTTTTAGTCGAAGCGCGTATTTTTCACGCATGTTAAAAAGCTATTCTGTTCTGTATTTTTTTTTTTAACTTTTTTCTTCTTTTGAATACTGAAGAATTAAAGAATTAAATTAATAAATGAAGACGAAACAATTGCAATGTATAATACCTGTAATATATACATATATATATATATATATATTTTTTTTTTTTAATTTTAATGTCGTTTTACGCTGCTCTTTACTGTACATTAAATGCATCAGCAAAATGAAAGAAGAAAAAAAAAATGTAGCAACTACACAAACATTAAATAAAAAAAAGAAGAAAAGCACACAACAAACTTTGCAAAGTTGTTTTAATTTATTTATATACGAGTATTTAAAATTTTTTTTTTTTTTTCGCTTTGAGCGCAGAATTGTTCTTTTCCTTCTTTCTTTCCTTTTTATTTTTTTTCTTTTTTTTTTTTATAAATCTTGTTTTACTTTTCATTTTAATATTAACTTCGCGATATGTGTGTATGCTGTATTACTGCGGTTAATATTTATTTCTCTTCTTTTCTTTATTATTTATTATTATTATTATTATTATTATTTGTTGTTGAATACCTTAAAAGACAAATAAATATTTATAACTTAATGTTATATACATAAACTAAAACAAAAAGAAAAAATAACAAAGTTTCACGTCGAAGTGCTTTAAGATTGTGCCTATGTGGTGGATAAAGTACAAAAAAAAAAAAAATGTTTTTAATAATAATAAATCTATAAGCAACTGATGTGTATACAACGTTTTTGGATGCATAAATATTAATTAAAAAGAAGAAACAAAAAAAAAAAAAAATTAAAATAAATAAATAAACAAATTATCTATTTTGCATCTGTATAATGTAATAAAATTTTAAATTCCTGTAACATACTAAAAAAAAAAAAAAAAATTACGATAATTAAAGAATCGCGAAACAAGTGAAGCAAAATTCAACATTCATAAAAAAAGCAAAAAAAAAAAAAACATTTTTTTTTTTTTTAAGAGTACAAATAAAAATGTCTTAAGCCTCTAAAAAAAAAAACAAGATTTATTAAAAGTAAATAAATTAATAATCTTTCGTACTCTCTGTGTTTTTTTTTTTTTTAATTTTTTTTTTTTTAAAACATTAACAAAGATATGTTATATGGGTATGGTATGGTATGGTATTGTATGGTATGAAAAAGATAGACATAATGGCGTGCGCGCGGGGCACCAAACAAAACGTACCTCAATGAAGCAACAGAAACAAAAGACAAGAAACGATGATGTTGGATCATTTATTAAGAAAAAAAAAAATATTTTTTTTTTCCCTTTTTGTAAATTTATTTTTTATTAATTTTGTTGTTGTTGTTGTTGTTGTTTTACCGATCGATCCTTCATTAAACACACCTGAAATATTTGATCCCCTCTTTTGCAATAATTTTATTTTTCTTTTTATCTTTTCTTTATTTATTTGTTAGATTTTTTTTTTTTATTTATTTAGTGCTTTTATTTATTTAAGCTTTGCTTAATAATAATTCAAACAGAGTACACAAGCGAGAAATGTGCGAGTTTTTTTTTTTTTTCTTTTTCTTCTTGTTGATTATTATATTTGTACTATGCTAGCCATATTGGAACCATTTTGTCTCCTTGAACCGGCAGACTTTTAATAATCCAAGTCAACAAGTAGAGAAATATTTTTATTTTTATTATTATTATTAAATTTAAAACAAAAAAAATATAAAATATGAAAGAAAAGACGACAGTATGGCTGGAGTATGAGTTGATTTACATTACTTAAGCTTAACTGTTATTAAAAGCTTTTTTTTTTTATCATTAAATCATATTTCTTAAATATTCTACAATTCTTATTCTTATTGCGTTGTGTATCCTCTTTCGTTAGGTTCTACTCTGTTTTTTTTTTTTTTCTTCTTTTATTGTGTAAATTACTGTCGATGTATTGTCTTTCAGCTTATTACAAAAAAAAAAAAAAGAAAAAAAAATGTTTTTTCTTCTCTTAACGTTTTTTCACGTGATTTACGTTGTGTACATTTAATAAATGTAAAAAAAAAAAAATAACAAAATAAATAAATAAATAAAAAAAAAAAAAGAAAATAAAATAAATGTATGCCTCCTCAATGTCTGGTAAAATTTTTATATATTTATATATATATACACACACACACAAAACATTATTAAATGAATTTTTTATTTATTTTCATTCTTTTGCTTTTTTTCTCTCTTAGCCTTTTTTTTTTTTTTTTCTGTATTGTTTTTGTTTTGTTTCTTGTTATGTTTTTTTTTTTTAGAAATTAAATAATTTAACGTGGGTGGCATTATGGCTTACTATTATTTTTTTGGTTATTAAAATTATTATTATTAATAATGCGGTAAATTAAAGCTTTTTTTTTTTTTTTCTTTTTCTATCTTTCATCGTAACTTTATGTGATTTACAGCATCGATCATTTTGAAAAGTGATCAAATCCGAAAAAACGGTTGAATATTTTTCTGTTTTTCTGTTTTTTTTTTTTTTCATTAATATGAATTATGATCTCTTGCATGTCTTTATTATAATAATAAAAAATATTTATAACCAAAATCAACACATTTTTTTATTGTTGTTGTTGTTGCGTTTCTTTAAACTAGTTTGGAGGTCCCTAAATTCCATTAACCTATACATTTTTGCGGTTTATTAATGTTTTTTTTTTTGTTTTTTTTGCTTGCTTGCTTGCTGTTTACATATTTTATTAAGTTCATCATCGCTTCGTGTGGTAAATTAACGACGATCGAAGCAAGGTTATAGCATTCATCTAACTTAAATAGCTCAATATAGACACATCAGAAAAAAAAAATTATTATAAAAGGAAAAATAATTTATGTAGAAGCGGGTGATTATTATATAGACCCCAATTATCTTAAGCCGAAAGCGATGAAGACTTAAGAAGAGTATTAAAAAAAAAAAAAAAAAAGAAAAAGGAAAAAAAAATTACTTAAAAACTAAGGAATGAGAGATTGGACTTCATAATTTTTTTTCTTTTTTTTTTTTTAAACAGATAGAAGGGACAACTTAAGATTTCATCATCATCATCATCATCAGCAGCAGCATCACGTATATAAAAAATGAAAAAAAAAATGCTTTATCAATATTCGAAACAGTGGCGTAGATTATTTATTTAAATAATTATTAAATTAATGTTTTAAGTATACCACGGAAATAACACTTGTTTTCGCTGTTATATTTTATAACATAGCAGATACGTTATACGCCCAGACTACTGTACTGTTTACATTTGTTATATTCACAAAAAAAGTTTTATTAATGTTACATTAATACGCAAAATAAATTTAATTAAATTTTGTTTAATTTCTTACATACACAGCAACTTTAAAATTAGTTTCCTTGCCTACCTACCGTTGAAGTCTTTCGTTTAACTATAAAACGCTCTTAATTATATCTATTTTTAATAAAGGCAAAACGAAGAATATTTAATCCACTAATTAATTACAACGAACACCACACGATACATTTAAATATATAAAAAAAAAACATTTTTTTTTTCTTCTAATATTCAATAAAAACGAAAAAAAAGAAGAAAATTCTGAATGAACATAAAAATTAAATTTAAATCATGACAAACCGAAAAAAAAAAACAAAAAAAAAGTGCATTTTTCTAAACAAACCAAACAAAATTAATGATTTATTTATTTATTTAGTTTTATTTTTTTTTTTATCCGTGTGTATCATTAAAGTTTTAAGTTTTAAGTTTTTTTTTTTTGTTTTTAATTTTTTCTCTCTTAATTTTCTTTTTTTTTTATTTCATTCAGAAGAAATAGAAATATATTTTTTTTTATTTATTATTTTTTTTTTATTTTTTTGATCATGTTTTATATGATTTTTAATGTTCATTTTCATGGGATCATTAAAATCAAAAGACGGCGTAATAATTCTTTAATCACTTTTTATTTTATTTATTTTATTTTATTTTTTTTTTTTTTTTCGTTTCGTTTAGTTTCTTAATGTTTATTGATTAATTCTTATGTTGTTGTTGATTTCGATATATATTTATATATAAAGTTATTATTATTATTATTATTATTACTATTTTTTTTTTTTAACTGGAAATTGTAATTAATTTAGATAAACAACGAATATAAAAATAATAATTAATTAAAAAAAAAAAAACAAAGAAAAAATTTTCTCTCATTTTTAAATTTTTATATTCATCTTGATGAATTTATTTCTTCAAAAATAATAAAATTAAAAAAAAACAATTTGATAATTTTACGTCATTATTTATTAGGTATAAGTAATTAAAATAATTTTTTTTTTTTTTTTGTTTTTCTCAATTTAAGACGTTAGCGTTGATGCTTAGAAATTGGGTGTCGTAATGTAACATAAAGATTTTTGTTTTTTTATTGTTTTTTCTATGATAATAGAAATAATAAATTTTTATTACAACACAAAAACAATGAACAACTGACTAACATTTGATTTTTAAACGTCCTGTAAAACAAGAAGAAATGTTTCGGTTATAAATTGATAAAAGCGATAATTGATTAAAAAATAATTAATTGTTATTTAAGTTGTGCGAAACTATTTTTAGCAAATTTAATTATTTTTATTATTTAGAAAAGAACTTTGATCTTTATTTAATTTTTGTTGTATTTAAAAAGTTTTTTTTTTTGTTTTCTTTCTATTTTTATTGACAAGCATGAAAATTGAAATTTTCACACCTTTTTAGTTGTTAAAAAAAAAAAAAATAAACAAACACTTTTTGATATAAGTTTATAATAATAATAATTCTGTTAAATAAAGAATAAATCAATGAAAATAGAATAAATAGAAAATACAAGAATTAAACACACAATTGATGATTTTGTTAAATGAAATGAAAATGGAAAAAAAAAAAAAACATTTTTAAACCGTAACCAAACATTAAATTTAATTATAGCAAATTATTTAAAAAAATTTTTTAAGAAGCTAGAAAATTACGTTTGAAACTTGTTTTAAGAAAAGAAATAGCACGTGCTAGTTTATTAGTATTGAATAATAAAGATAGACAATAGGTAAAAAAAAAATAGCGCACTGTTTAACGTGTCTGTTTTTTTTTTTTTTTATGGCAATGAAAAATATTATTATTATTATTTTATTTTATTTTTATAGCCATTATTATGATAATTTTAGAAAATAATAAATAAAATTGTTAAAACCACTTGTTATCCAAAGGTCGATTATTTCAATGCCGTGAATAGAGAAATGAAGAAAAAGAAGGCAAATGCCTTAAACAAAAAAAATTTTACAAAATGAATCAAAAGACTTCTATGCTATGTTTTAAATCTTTTTTTTGTTTTTTTGTAATTGTCCTGTGGTGAATGAATGTAAACGATCTTAATAAAATGTTTTTTTTTTTTTTTGTTAAGTATAAACGCACAACGTTTGCCACATTGTGATAGTGATTTTATAAACCTCCCAGTAGATTTAAAGATGATCACGGTTAGCTGCCTAGATGGCTAGCAAATGTAAAATAAAATACCGAATGAACATATAAGCCCACCTTAGAGATATGCGATTCACAAAAAAAAAAGTAAAATCCATAAAAAAAATGTTCAAAGTAAATATTATAAACGTAAATAAATTTGCCGACAACAACTTCTTTTTTATTTATTTGCTTACTGTGGTCCCAGTTTCTTCTCGTCCTCCCCCATACAAAATCTTTTGTATGAACAGAAAGAAAAACTAAAAAACCAAAAAAAATTAAATAAAAATCGCACAAAATCCTTTATCTAAGGCGAAATTAAAAACGATGTTCAATAAAACAAAGGAAATTTTTTTTTTTTTTTGCTTAATAAAAATAATAAAAAAAAAAAAACCGCGAAAATTATCATAGAAATTTAAGGTATCGTTTGTGATTTTTTTTGCAAAAAAAAAAAAATAAAAAAAAATACAGAATCCGATCTATTTGTGTGGCTGACCGGCGAAACTTAAAAGCACGTCAAGTGGAACTTTTGAATGAGATTTTTTTTTTTTTTTTCGTTTTGTATGTTTTTATTTTATTTCAGTAAAGAATAGTGAAAGGTGATCACTATATAGTTTGATCAGACATATTATTGAAATAATTTGATAATACAACGAAACCATGGTTTTTTTTTTCTTTTGGTTTATTAATTTACAACCAAATGATTATTTCAACTTTTGTTAATTTAAAAATACATAAGAATACCTAATAACAATCTAAATGATTAAACAACAAATTACTCTTTCATCTTCGACCTAACAAGATGTTTTAATGATTATTAGTTTCTGTTTAAAAAATTTTCTGTTTAAAGATGTTTTTTTTTTTTTTTTTTTTACCTAGACTTTAAGAGAATATTAACCAGCATCCGGTCATTTTTTTTTTCCTTTTCATTTTTGTTTTATAGAAAACTTTTTTTTTTTTTTTATATATATTTCTCTGTTCTTTTGGGTAATATGTGATGGACAAAGTGTTACATGATTAAGTGGCAATACTGTACCTTTTCTGTTATTTATTTTCAAATCAAAAAATAAAACTAAAATCGTGCTAATAACATAATAAAATGTTTTTAACAACTTTATTATTATTAACGAAAGAATAAATTAAGGAAGATAAAAGACCAAAAACTAAATAAATAAAAAAAAAAAAAATTCTGATTTAATTTGAAATAATCTGGTTGCAATCTTAATACGATTTTTAGGTTTTTTTTTGTTGGTTAGATTAATGTGGTTAGTTTATTTAATTTTTTCTTTTTTTTGGTTAATGAGTTTTACCACCTTTACGGTTTTATAATTATAATTTTGGTTTTTTTTTTCTGCGGAATAAATGTGACTGATTAGCTGGATTTATACGTGGAAAATTTGCGGAATTTAACAGGAAATAAAACGAAATTAGTTTATGATAACAGGAAGAAATTCTAATTAAATTTGTAGTACAGGGTGGTTTTTGTAATTATTTTAAAAACCAATTTAGGTTGAATATTGAAACCCACTGATTGATCACTTTAACAGCATAGAGACTCTGAATAAATTTTCAAAAGTAATCAAAGGATAAAACCTTGATGTTTGAAACATTTCCCAAACAATCCAATCTATTCACAAAAATTCTCTTTATTTAAATATTTAAGTAGAAAGTGGCTACAGATATTACAGATTAAAACAGTTAAAAAAAACAACACGAACGCATCCAACCAAAAAAAGCGTAACAACAAATTTTTTTTTTTGTTAAACACTAATTATGAGAATTATTTATGTTGATTAAAATAAAAACGAAAAAATAAAAAAATATACCGCTTGGTGAATTGATAATAATAATCAATAATCAATAATAAATATAGATGATGATGATGATGATGTCACCATTTGATTTAAAATTATAAATAAAGAAAACTTTGTATATCAAAAAAAAAAAAAAAATTAATTAATTAATTAATTATGCTTAAATACCTGAAAGAGTGATAAGGATAGCTAATGATTCCTTTTTTTTGTTTGTGTTGTTTGTGTTTTTTTTTTTTTCTTTATATTTATAATAAAAGACAAAACAGACCACTTGCTGTGTTATGATAATCATCGCGATGTTTAAATATTTTACTTATCTTTACTAAACTATGCTTTACGAAAGAAATGATTCGGTGTGGTTGTTGGTTTAATTTTGGTATCGCGGGAATAGTAAAGTTTTTTTTTTTTTAATAAAATATTTGTTTTTGTCGTAACATCATTGATCGAATTGATACAAATCAACATTAATAAAAATAATAATAATAATAATAAACATTTGTGATCATCATCATCGATATATTTTGTTCTTATCGTAATCCAACAACAATCATCTTGTTTTGTATGTTTTATTTGTCTTTAAATTTAACCATCAATGTTACCTTGTCGTCTGTCTCGTATGTCTATTATTATTATTATTACTATTACTATTTTCTTAAACAAATAAGAATTTCCTTTATTATTATTATTATTATTATTATCGATTTTTGTAGTTGTGTGTGCTAATAAAACTACTGTAAAACATAATAATATTTATATTAACACACAAAACAAACAAAAACAAACAAAAAAAAAAAATAAAACAGTCAACAACAATTATTAATAATTAAACAACAAAAAAATAATAATAAATTAATAAATTATTAAAAAAAAAAAAATTTTTTTGTTTTATAAATAAAAGAAAAAGAAAAGAATTTCGCGCTCTCTTGAAAAATAAAATAAAATTTAAAAAATATTCAACGTTATAATGTCAACGAGTCGACTGTACGGTTCGAGAAGGAAGAAGGTCAACTGTGAGGCGTGCTAAATATTGCGCGATTAAAATCAAAGTATCGTATATCGTTAAATTGTTTATATATATATATATGCAAAACACACACACATTATTAAATGTTTAAAAAGAAATTAAAAATTCCAATAAACAACATAAACATTTAATTTTAATTTTAATTTTAATTTAATTACAATAAAAGAAAAAGAAAACAGCGAAACACAAAAAAAAAAAAAATGTTCTATTTTTTTTTTTTTTTTATTTATAATTAAAATCTTAATTTAAATGCCTGATTAAACAATAAATATTTAAATAATAAAAAAAAAAAAAAAGTGTTATGTTGTAGAAAATAAATAATAAAAAAAAAAACCTTAAGGCGAATTACAGTTAAATAAACTACACGGAGAAAACAATAATTAATTAAAAAAGTAAATAAAAAATTGTAATAAATGTAACAAAAAAAAATTAAAAATTTATTTCAATGATTTAATTTACGTAACGCGTTTGTGATTAATTTTTGGTTTTGTTAATTATAAAATAAACTCTAAAATAATGTTATTTTAATTATTTTAAGTGTTTAAGTAAAATAATAATTAAGCAACGATGACAAAAAAAAAACGACTGATGGTGATGGTAACGTAATCGTATGTATAGTAAGAGTTTTTCTTGTCTTTTCCTTAGTCGCTTCATTATTTTATTTACAGAAAGAACATACACACTGTCTTGTTGGTTTATCGTTTAATTATAAAAAAAAAAATATTCGTTTTACTTCGTATACTTTTTTTGTTTTTTTTTTACATTAAATTAACATAAATGCATAAAGGAATTATAATAAATATTGAGAAAAAAAAAGAAAAAAAGTAAAATAAATAATGATGAATAAATAAATAGCAAGAGATGTTTACTCGTTATTTCAATTTTTATTTATTTATTTTATTTTTAATTTTTTTTTTTCGTTCGCGTAAAATTTTTACCACTCATTTGGAAAAAAAAGCTTTTAAATGTAAAAAGAAAACTGAAATCTTGCAGTGTTGTTTGGTAGCAAATTGTGTTTTTTGCACGACGAAGATGTAAAAAATAAGAAAGACAAAAAAATACAAACTGCAATCGCGAGCGGTATTTCTTCTCGATACTCGATTCTTCGATCTCGATTAATGATGATTTTTTTTTTTTTTTTTTTGTAACTTTTCTTTCTAAAATTTCTTATCATAACGTTGGAAACGTTATAAATGAGATAACAAATATATAGGCACAGGTGTTTTCTATATATTTTTTTTATTTTTTAATTAATGATAAATTTTTTCTTCTAGAAATATTAAAGAAAACAATTCACTATGTAAAACCTTAATTTTAATAATTAACCATCTAAATTAATTTAACATTAACATTCGTTACAAAAATAAAAAATTATTTTTAATAATAAAACAATTTTAAATATGAAAATCAAAAAAAAAAAGAAAAAAAATAAGTTGAATTGTGGTTGGTTGTGACTGTCTATATTACAACTTTCATAACGTGTCACTTTACGAGATATAAATAATATTTTATTTATAAATATATATAAATGCCTTGAGGCACCTGGCCAGCCCACAAAACAAAGTCAGCAAAAACATACAGCATCCAACAAAAATATATAAAAAAAAGAAAAAAAAAAATTATTATAACCAAAGGCGCGCGCGTATATACAAATATCAACAAAACAGAAAAAAAGAAACAAACAAATCAACCAGCAAATAAATACCAGCATTAAACTAAAGGTAGCTAGATGTTGATGCTGTTACTGTTGCTGCTGTTGTTGTTGCTGTTGCTGTTGCTGTTACTGCTATACAATAATAACAAATACTCAACAAGCGGCATATGTATTCAGATAGACTTGACGACGATTTAATAACGCGATATGCGAACGCAAGTTATTATTATTTATTTTTTTTTTTAATAATTTTTTCAATCGAACAAAATCTACTCAGCTAAGGTCTTGTGTGTAAAATTCTGGTTTTTTCTTTTTTTTCATTTTTAATAATAATTAATAATTGTTTTTTTTTTTTATTTTATCTAGTGGCATATTCAGTGGCGTACAATAGGTAATTTTTTTGTAAATTAAAATCGTAATCAATGCGTTTCGAAGACACACAATTTTGGTGGTATTATGTAGGTGGTAATGCACAAAGGAAAATACTTTTAATCTTCTGCGTAATATTTCCGTTAAACAATTGAAACGGGAAGTGAGAACAGGTAACTTTGCACATAAAGGATAAATACACAATAAAACAATCTAAAAGGATAATGGATTAGAAACAATAGTTAAAAAAAGGTAGAGCGATATGGAACTAGATATATAGAGAAACAAAGAATATTGGTAATGGGTCATCAGCAACAGCTAAAAAGTAAAAAAAAAAAAATTATCGAAAAAAAAAAATACCGAAACAATTGATAAGAATTAAAACATCGCACCCCACTTTAGGATATCTATTTTCAAGGATTTATTTATTTATGTCATTTTTGTTCGGTTCATTCATTTATTTTTTAACGATTGATCAGTTACGAGTTTTTCTATTCATTGTTAAATGTTTCGGCATTGTTTGTATTCTATTTCTTGTTTTTGCAGCTTATTGGAATTTTTGTCTTTTCTTTTATCATTATTTTTAAAGTAAGGAAAATGTTGGCCTATTTAAGTGTTATTGATATCCTTACGATAAGTATATTCTGATGTTTTATGTTTAACCGCCCGCACACATAGTATAATCAGTAACAAAAAATTAAAAATTAAAAAATTTATTTATCGCATTCCATTCATTTTCGTAGAAGTTTTTTTGTTTTTTTTTTTTTCTAGAAATCACTGGAATTTCTAAATATAACTAAAAAAAAAAAAAATTTTTTTTTTAATATTAATTGTGCTTTAAAAAAAACAAAAACAAAAAATTTCTTACTGTATTTGCAGCAAACAACTTTAAAGAAACAGAAAGAAAGAAAAAAAAAAAAAAAAAAAAAGCCAAAGTAAATCTAGATCGCGATTTTATGATAACATGGCGCTAGTAAGTCGACTTAAGGTGTCGCCGGTGACGCCTAGCTAAGTGTTTTTGTGTTATAATTTATAATCAAATTTGCATAGAAATGCAATAAATATATTTTTATTTTTAATATTTCTAGTTTAGTTATTATGGTTAAATAATAATAATAAAAAAAAAAAAAGCAGAAACTAAAGCTTCATCGCGGTTATTTTTGCTTTTTTTTTTATTCTTATTATTTTTTCTGTTATTTTGTTGACGAGAAAAAATATTTTAATTTTTTTTTTTTTTTTTTTTATTGTTATTACTATAATTTTTGTTAATTTTATTTGCTGGTTTTTTTTTGTTTTATTTGTGATTAAATTAAGCAATCAGTTTTGTCGCGTCGAATTATTTTTTTTATGAATTTTTACTACAATCTTGAATCAAGGTCGTTTGATGCGGTGATATAAAGTTTTGTGCTTATTTTAGGTTTTTTTTTTTTTTTTAATAATCTTCGCATTGTTAGTCATATAAAAATTAATTTTTTTTTTTTTGTTTTATTTCATAATTAGCATTGTTGTGGTTGTTTTTTTTTTATAGAAGTATTTTATGCTGTTATTTTATTTATCTTAATTGTTATAATATTGTTGTACGATTGGGAAATCACTGTTTTATTCAATTTAATATTTAAACAGCAAAAGTGTTAAGCAACTAATTAAAGCATTCCTACAAAAAATTTTGTAAATTTGTAAATTTTAAAATCCTAACACAATTTTAAACGTATGTTAAACAAATAAATAAAATAAATTTCATACCATAACCACAGCATGTACATGTACACACACAAATAAAAGTCACTTCAACCAAAATAAAAAGATGTTTTTAGAAAGGAAAGTATGTACCATTCAAATATAAACATCGGTGTTAATTATTTACTTATTGAATTTTTGTTCTTAATTAAATTTCCATTTCGTTATTAAGATACAAAGGTAAAACGAAATAAAAAAAAAAAAAGAAGTTTTTATATTTGGGTTATGTTCACTTGTTAGAAATGCGGCAGCAACAAAAAAAAAAAAAAAAAGAATTTATTTAATTACAGCCAAATATATGTATATAAAAAGGTAAATAAGATAAAAAAATGTAACAAATTATCAGTAGGAATATATTTCATCTGTTTGTTATTATTTAGTCACACACCGATAGATACATTAATTGTGTACATAATTTGTACAAATAGTTGGGAAAAAAATAAAAAAATAATAAACTACATAATTATTATTATAAATCTCTTGTGTTAAATAATAATACTTTATAAGTAGTTTGAATAATAATTTAACAAGGAAGGCCCACCAAGTATGTTTATATTAATTCTTTTTAAAACTATAAATGTCCCTTTTTTTGGTTTTTTTTGGTTTTTTTTTTCTCTTAGACGCCACTAAAGTCCACTGTATTGTGTTATACATCTTATGCGTTTCGGTTGTTAAATATAATAATATAACAATAATAAATAATAAAAAAAAAAATGAAAATGAAATTTTTTAACAAACAAAAATAGCGGCTTCTGTGTAAAAATATTAACAAGTCATTCAATATTCTCTTCTCAGTTCTAAAAAAAAGGAGGAAAAAGAAACAACAACAACAACAATATAAAAAATATTCAATAACAATTTTATATAGGGTGTTACAGTAAAAAAAAACAAAACAATTATTTTCCTGTTATTATAAAAAGGAAAAAAAAAAATTATTATCACCATGTAAACACCCTATATGAACACTAGAGTTCGTAGAAAAATTATTTTTAAATAATCTCATACCACATTTATTGTTTTTTTGATACATATAAATTGAAGAATTGAAATAAAAAAAACTCTGGAAATAAAATTTAGTCCAGTTTAATATACTTGAATAGGAAACAAGAAAACTAATAAATATATTTTTTATTTTATTGTTGTATATAAATACGTGGTGGTGGTGGTGGTGGTTATAGGTGGGCACCCCGTGTGTGGCGCTGAATTGTCTATTTACATTTTTTTTGTTTTTTTTTTGTGTTAGTTGTTAAACCGTATTAGTGGTATGCTTTGGGTGTTCTATCATGAATATCATAATTAATCGGAAGAATATGTTTGTTTGTTTATTTGTTTAGTCAATTATAGAACTAAAAACTGATGACTAAAGCTTTATCAATTATCATAATTTTCTTGGAATTTTTCATTCTTCTACTTTTTCTTTTTTTTTTTATTAATTATTGTGATGAATAATTTTTCTGTTGATTCATTTTTACCTTAAATCACAGGATGTAATACATTTTGGTAATTGTAAAATTTCGTTGAAATATTTATGTATCATCAGCATTAAAATATACAAAATAATAATAAATAAAAAACTAATTTAGTCCTTGCTATAAGCTAACTAATAAGCTCAATTTATTTGTTTATGGTCACCGTTTTGTAGGCAGGTTCGTCGTCTGTTGTTGTCTTTCCAACTATACAAGTAAATTAGGCGTAGAGAATGCAATACGACACGCTCTATTACATGCTTTTTAAACATTAAATTTATATTAGGACAGGATGAAAAATGATGCTTATTAGAGTTTAAATTATTTAATTTAAAAATAAAAAAACTAAAAAATTATTTTAAAAGGATAATAAATAATTTTATATTGACGGATATTTCGTCAAAATGAAAAAAAAAAAAAATTGAACCAAAGAGAAACAAAAAGCCAATAAAGTTAAACAACGTGCAGCAGAGTAGTAAATATAAATAATAATAAAACAAGAAATTCCAATCATTTTTCATCATCTCTCAACTAATTTAAACCCATTTAGATCCTCATAAAAATTCGTCACTTAAATCACTATTCAAAGCGATTAAACAAACATCAACTTTTGTTTTATTATTTTTTATTATGGTTTTGGTTATTTGAATTTTTTTTTATTTTATTCCTTGGGAACATATTTGTTTTATTACTCATTTAGTTCATCCAATTGAGGTTCTCTTCTGTAATATGCCGAGTATAGTTGTTTGACGATAGAATTTTTATTTATTAAATAACAGAAATACGATGATGATGATGATGATGCAAGCGCATCGTTAAGCGTGCTTAAAACATTTATAGTCAAGTTTAGTTAATTTAAGTCATATATAAATGGATGATGGTTTATAGAAAAAGAAATTTATTTCTATATCATTATTAAATAACTTAACTTTAAACTTCACAGTTTTGTTTATATGTAGAAAAAAAAAATTTGATTTTGTTGAATTTTTGTTTGAATTTCTGTTTTTTTTTTTATTGTTTTTTATCGATCAAAACATATAACAGCATAATAGAGATTAATAAATGTAGATAAAATGAATAAAAGAAGAAGAAATAAAACAACAAAACAACAGGTAATGAGACAATAAATATATTAAAGACAAAAAAATTGGAAATAAAGTGACCGGCATAAAATTATCTAATGATTTTATTCGGGCTGTTGAATTACACAAAAAAAAAAAAAAAAAAATTGAAGAAAATTCAATGGAGTGAAGACCAACAATAATAATAATAATAATAATAATCATCATCATAATAACATAATGCTCGAAAGAATCACATCTGTGAGTAGATGTGATTAATATATAAAAATGTTAAGATACAGAGATGCTGTATCACGTGCAACATCTGTACAGTGTGAGCACAATGTGTTTTTTAGCCGTTTTTATAGTATTCCTCTGTTCATAAACTTGATGCTTATTATTATTTAAACATTTAACCAAGTATTTTCAACATTCCTTCATCATCCACATCATCATCATCATCATCATCATCGTCATTCATATAATTATTATTTAACATCCACGATGTATTTGTTTTTCAAGTTAATATTACTGTACGCATTTTATGTTCATGTTATCGATGCAACGTGTATCTTAACGTTGCGTTTACTTTATTTAATTTATTTTTTTTTTATTTTTCCTATTGTTTTACTGCCTGTTGCTACTTTAATTTATGTTGCTGTTGTTAATAATAATAATAATATTATTATTATTATTGTTGTTGTCGATAATGATGATGGGATGAATGAAGCATATTACATTATAACCGGCATGCCTTTTTGTGTCATGCTGCTAATTTGTATCCCAAATAGATATCAGCTTCGGTGGCATTTTCCACCATTACTTCATTTGTTATTGTTTAAGTCAATTTTATATTAATATTTATTCTTCATTTGATATTTATTTTAGAAAAATAAAATTATTTAGTAAAGGAGGAGGAAAAGAATTAACTGTGGCGGGCTTAACAAAAATTATGTTGATGATGAAGATTTTTTTTTTTTTTTTTTTTTGTTATCTTTATATGAGAAATGTTAAGAATTTTTTTTTTTTTTTTTTTTGTATAATTTTGAAGTTTTTCTGTGTTTGGCTATTGTTTTTTTTTTTTTAATTTTTTTTTTTTGTGTTTCAAAACAGGAATTTTGTGCGTTGTTGTTTGTTGAAAAAGTCAGTAAATAATATTATTTCTTCTCTAATTCTTATCTTCGGTATGGTTTTTTTTTTTTTTTTTTTTTTTCTTCATTAAATAAGAAATATACCGCTTGCGCACCTTACCGAATATGATAATTAACACAGCTGGATACCATTTATAAATTGACCATCAGATATGTTAAAAACGAAATATTCATCCCTTAAAAACCTTCTTTTGCGGTTCTTCTTCCGCAATAGAATATGGACATATTTTTGTTTTTTTCATTTTTCGTAACCTGCTTTAACTAGTTTGAGTTAATAATTTTTTTCTTGTTGTTTTCTTTAATTTAAAGTGGTCAAAACTGATGGAATGATAACAAGATTTGTTTTCGTTTTTTTTTTTTTTTTTTACGTTTCGTTTCATTTGACTTATTTTCCATTCATTTATTCTTTATGATTAAGTATTTTTTGGGTTAATTTGAAGGTAACGACTTGTTGTTGCTGTTTTACCTATGAGGAATATTGTTTTTACCAATTCCCAGTGATGCGTCATTCAAAATACAAAAAGAAAAAAAAAAAGGGATGATGATGATGAAATTTTTTTTTGTACAAATTTTGTTGTTGTTATTTTCATCTTCAACTTGTGCTTCGTTTTCTCAAAATATTTCTTTAATGGTTTGTTAGAACAAGAAAAAGAGAAAAAATTCCTACACCCAAAATTTACTAATAAGGAAAATGTTGATGTTCTTGATGTTGAACTGATGTTATCTTCATCAAAAAGCTGCATAGTACTTTATAGATATATAATTTGGATGGGTCGTGTGTGTGTTCTCCTATTATAACCCTGTAACTAGTTAGTAAGTTATTTACATTTTTTGGTTAAATATAACTTTAGTGAGAATAACATTGCTATCAGTGCGACTTGACAAAATAGCCGATGTGTGTTAATTGATTTTTTTTTTTTTTTTTCAATTTTTCTTTTACATTCAACATTTATTTGTTATAACATTCTTAATTTTCTGTTATCTCATCGGCTTGATGTTGGATGTGTTCTCCTCTCTACCTGTTTTACAATTTTTTATTTTTTTTTGTTTTGTTTGTTATATCTACGGTGACAATTATATAGCGAGATGATTTCTTTTTTGTTCTTTCAAGCTATTAACAAGGCAGAAGCATAAACATCAGGCGGGGTGTGTGCCTTTGACTCATCGCTAAAATATTTATTAATGATTTTTGATGATTTTTTTTATTTTTTTATTTATTTATTTATTTCTTGTGTTTTCAAGTTTTAAGTATTGAAAAATGGAAAACGAAAAACGAAAAAAAAAAAAGTTAAAGAGCTTTTTGCCTTTATCATATAATGTGCCTGGGTGGTTGTTTTAAGTTAAAAGATTGTATTCTCTGTACTAATTTTTATATATTTTTTGTGTTTTTCTTTAACAGAAGGTAAATTAATGTTTCTTCTACATTTGTGAGTTTTTTTTTTTATTTTATTTTTTCCTGGTTTAGGTATAAATATTTCTGTGTGAAACATGTTAAGCCATGTAGTTGGCAGGAATTTTAAATAAAACACAAAAATTCTTCAGAATAGCATAGTAACAAAAAAATAAATTGAATAAATATTAATTAAATTCTACAACAGAAATTAAGTAATTAAAATGTCGACAAAACAAGCAAAATGAATCCAAATATAGCGACGTAATACGAACTGATTTCTCCATTTTTGTTGTAGAAATTAATTTATACCAAAAAAAAAAGTCATCACGTTTGTTTTGACACCTCGCATTACCTTTAATCAAACTCAACAAACAAAAGCTGCCAATCTATATAAGACGTTCTGATGACATATTCAGTTTATGTCATTATTTCTTGTATTGTTGTTATTACACCAATTTGGTATAAAAAAAAACAAAAAAATTGTTAACAAGGCAGCCGATCTGGCAGACAGAGTAGAAAATAAAATTAAAAAAAAAAAAAAAAAGCGCAGACAGTTTTAATTGAAATTATAGTAAAGAAACAACAATAACAAGCTGAAGCTTTATTATTATTAACCATATATAACGACTGGACTTAAGAGTTTTGTTTTTCTTTCTTTTTTTTTTTTTTAATGTTGAAAATAGCTAAAAATGGTGGTGTCTTGTCTGGATTTGGTTTTGTTGTCGTTTGTTGAGAGAGCTTTTTTTTTTTTGCTTTTTTTTGCTTTTTATCCACATAAAGATTGTTAAACGCGTGTGCGGGATACTTATGATCATTCGCGTGTGCGACATTTGATGAGTTAATTTGCTTCGTTTTTTTTTTTTTTTTTTTGTTTCACCATTAACACTTGTTCCTTATAAGAAAGTCATTAATAAAAATAATTTTATTTCTTGTTTATTAAGCGCAAAAAAAAAAAATTGAAATGCGTGAGAAAAATGTGTTTTCTTACTCCTTTTATTGATTTATTTTATATTTATGGAGTGTAATGACATATTATTGTATGGGAATTTTATTTTTATTTATTTAATTGTTGTTTTTCTTATTATTATTATTGTTATTATTATTATTATTATTATTGTTGCGTAAATTGAATAGAAATTGAAACAAAGAAAAATTGTGTTTTAACGAAAAACCTTTTTCTTTTTTTTTCGCATATATTGAAATTAAAATAATTTTTTGTTTTGTTTTGTTTTATTTTATTTGTGAAAGATCTGTTAACCATAAACAATTGCCATTGCATTCCTCTTATGTTGATTGTCATCTATACTGAGTGCAGCGACTTTGGACGACAACCAACATGCAGTCAATCGCCCAATTAACGTCACCTCAAGAAAACGTTGTCAATTGAAATTTATACTAACATACACACGACGACTTGTTGCAATTTTATTTTATTTTTTTTTTTTTATTAAAATGCCTCCCATATAAATACAAATACAACAAATTAAAGTAATAAAATAAATTTAAATGAAGAAGAAGATACAAATAAATAAATAAATAAAGAAACAAAAAAAAAAGTTGCGACATCATGTTGTCCAGCATTTCGCACACAGCACGAGTAAAAAAAAAAAAAAAAATAAAATTATTTATAACATACACTCGCGCACAGTTGTTACAGCAGAAACAATTCATTCGGGATATATAATGCTATGGAATGTTAATTGCACAAGGTTGATCTCTCAGCTTATAAATTTGTTTTTTTTACATTCACCTTGTTCAGAGCCTCCCTATAGCAATGCTAAACTGCAAACATATTCAGTTTTGTGGTTTGTCTTTAAAAAAAAAAAAAAAAGAAAAGAATTTTTTTTTTTTTTTTAATTTAATTCGTGAATACAAAACGAGACAATGTTATTTAACAAGGAAAAAAAAATAATAATCTCTTTTTTTTTTAGTTAGAACTTTTGGTTACATGTTTCTCTCTTTTGCTTATATTTTGTTCGTTGCTTTACTTTTTGTTTGTTTGTTTGTTTGTTTGTGAACATAACAACAATTCAGGGTGGTTAAATTAAATAATAAAGAAACTCGCAAATTCAATAAAACATTTAACAAATATTTGTTTCACTATCAATTTGAATTAAACGACTACGACGTCGATATCGTCCACGATTTATATAAATAAAAAAAAAAACAATTCGTTTTTCTATGTCAAAAGAGAATTCCTGTAATTCTTCTGTAATTTAACTGAAATTTATCGGTGCTATCCTTTTTTTTTGTATTGATTGTTGATTGGATATACCAATATACTTAACAAATGCTAATCAGCAGCCTGATGGACTGTTTTATAAATAAATTTTTTTATAAAAGAATGGCCGCATTGTTACAACAATGTAACAACAAAACTCTATCAACCAACAAGAAATGAAAATCAAATTAAGTAAAATTATTAAGAAATTAAGAAGAGAAGATATTTAACCAGCTTCGCACAACGTGAGTCTTTCGTTTGAAAATATTTTTATAATTGAAAAACCACAAAAACCGAACAACCATTATCATCACATTTAACGTTGCTTGTTATAATTTTTTTTTATTTGTTTTTCCATATTTCAATCCAGCGTTTTCAGTTTTTATTCCTTTTCATTTTTTTTTTTGTTCTCTACCTCATCAAAGTCTTTTTGGTCTTCTCTCTCCTTAATTTGGAATATTTTTTTTTTTTTTTTCTGGTCATCATCTTTTATTATTAACGAAATAATCAAAGAAACAACCAAAAAAAAAAAAACTAATCTCGTTTTATTATTATTTAAAAAATAATAATTTCGTGCGCGTATTTTTCTATATGAACGATGATAAACGCCCCTAAAAATCCCGCACACGTTGAAAAATTAAATTAAAAAAAAAATTATTTCATGCGGTTACGTTACGTTGCTGCTGCTGCTGCTGCTTGTTTCGACAATTCTTAACTTTGCTTAAAAATTTGTTTTTTATTGTTTAGATTATAATTAACTACAAAAGATGTGGTATGGGTGTCCCGCGGATGGATGTTCATCCTCCTTATTCTCGTCTACTTATAAAATAATTTTTTTGTTGTTGTTATTTTAATGTATTTGTTTTGGTCCAAACAGTGAAAAGAAACTGAAATTAGAACGATCAACAGCACCACCTCCTTCAAAAAATAAAGAAGACAAAAAAAAAAAAAAACAATTTCATAGCTTTGTATTCATTAATCTCCATTGCTTTTTACCCAAACGCTGATTATAACGAGAATTTACTTAGCACAATAATAAATTTTTTTTTTTTTTTTTTTATATTTTTATTTATTTATTTAACATGAAACTATAATTTAATTTTTATTTTTTTACTTTTTACTTTAACATTGCGTTTAGTTTTCTTTGTTTATTTGATATTTTGTATGCTCCAAATTTCATTTACAAATAATAAGAAATAAATACAGAAATTATGTATGCTAATGATTTATAACCACAGTGAGTATTTAATTTACGTGCTTACGAAATTATCACCACAAGCTTATTGATTTCATGAGAGCATTTACGATTAGATTATTATATATATTAGAAAAAAAAAAAGCTTAATTAACAAATACTTTAGATAAATATCATCGTTTTTAACTTTATTGTTCCAAAAACTCTTGATGTCGCTTATTTTAAAAATAAACAAATAAAAAAAAAAAAAATGAAAAACAAAAATGAAAAATTTAAACAACACATGTGTGGCAAGAATTTATAGCAAACTAAAAACTATTCGATTAATATTGGATATGATTTGTTATTAATAACTGTTTTTCATTCATATATACTTATGTATGTGACATAGTCAGGTATCGTGTCGTGTAAGTTATAAATTCCTTACAGACTAAACATCACTAAAGCTTTATGGAAGAAAAAGTTTAATTCCATTGTATGCGGGTGGTAATCTATTCATTTATTTTAATTTATACAAAACTTTTTATTATTATTATTATTATTATAGTTTCTGTGTTATAAAATAAAATCTTTTCTCTTTTGTAGGTTATTTTGGAAGTAGTTTTTTTTTTTTTTTTTTTCACTTTCCCTTGGTGATTTTTAAAGTATTTTCGCTGTACGATTTGTTTTCCGGTGTCAAGTTATTCGCATTATATTTTGGCAGGTTGTTTAATGGATGAGATTTTAGAGTTTTTTTCGTTTTACGTACAAATATTCACGATTTTATATCCTAGAAGTATTTTTGTAACCAGAAGTTTGTTTTGAAATTTTTTTTATATGATTTGTTGAGTTTTAAACAGGGATTTTAGGTAGAACCGGCAAAAACTTTGAAATCATGAAATATTCACATTGTAACGTTCTGAATTAACCGAAATTGTCTTGTTTTAGTATATATTTTCCAGGAAATATTCTAGATTTATATTAAAATATTCTGTAAGGTATTTTATAAGATTATTTCGGGATTATTAGAACTGAGAAAAATGCTGCAAATAGGTGACTTAAGTTATTCAATGAAAGTACTTCAGGATTTTTAAAATGTTTACTTAATTCTGGTTTAATAATCATTTTTCAGGATTCCTTATAATTTTATTCTGTATGACTTTATTTGTGTGTAAATGGGTAAAAAAAAATTATTTTTTTTGTATTTGTTGTCAGATTTTAACAATAAATCGTTTTGCTACAGGATTGTAGATGTTTTTGTTGTTTATAAATGTTTATGTGGTGCTTGAAAAGGACTCCATGATTCCTAGTTAACATCATAATTTAATTAATATTTAGTTCACATTGTGTAGCACCGACATTTCTGTTGATTAGTAATTTTGTATCAAATCATTCGTTCGTTTTGTTTATTCTTACCATAAATATTTATTATTTTATTAATAACTTTTACATCATCACAATTTCACGATAAACAAATTATAATTAAATCATAACAACACAAAATGATAAAAACAAGAAATATATCGCAGATAAAAGAAAGAAAAAAAAAACAAAACAAAACAATGCATAAATTAAATTAAAGAGGCGACAACTAGCTACCAAAATTTGTCTCAATCATAAATAACAAGAAAAAAAAAAAATTTTTTTGTATACAGATAATCCTAGAAAAAGAAAATCCAATGATAAAATGTTATCAAACTTTAAAGCTTTTGCCAAAAAAAAAAAAAAGTTTAAAACGCGCTAATAAAGAATCGGCAACAAAATCAAATAAAATAAAATATTTCGATTCCACCACTATAGGAGCAAGCATTAATCGTCACAGAACGTCAAGGTGAGGCAGTCTTTAATATTCGATATTATATTATTAAATAAAAAAAAATAAAAATAATAACAATAAATATAAAAAAAAAAAATTAAATTCGTTAGTCGCTTCTCAAAAAAAAAGAAAAAAAAAGCTGCGATACACCTGTGCTTGTGCCATAAAAATGTCTCAACTCAATGCGTTTTTTTCTTTTTTGTTTTCTTCTTCTTCGTTTCGCTCATCTTGAATCTTGTACTTTGATAAATAATTAAATAAATAAAATGAAAAATTTGTCTTCATGCTTATGTGTCTATGACAAACATATTCGCGTGTCTGAAATTCTTTTCTATCAGACATAAAAAAAAAAAAATTTAAGCAAAAGAAAAACTTAAAAAAATTTTTTTTTTTTTTTTTTTTTTTTTTTTTGTTATTCATCAAAAGTAAATAAATAAAAAAAATATATATATAATAAATTTATTCAGGTAAATATTGAATTTTTTATTTTATTTTTTTTTTTTTATTTTGCTGGGTAACACAATAATATTTACACATTTATGTGGTTTTTTCTACGCTTCTAGATTATTTGTTTATTTATTTTCATTTTTTTTTTATTGCGATTTTGTGGTACTTTAATGTGAATATTGATTATTTGCGCTTCTTAAACAAATAAATTAGTTTAAGTATTTATTGTGATGAATTTTTTCGTTGTATAAACATTTTATCTTTAATATTTATTCATTAATCATTGTTATTATCATTTAACTTTCAAGTAACCAGGTGTCTTTGTGACTTTGTTGTGATAATTTTATTAAAATTACCACAATCTACCGGTTATAAAAATCAAAAATTTTATTAATTAAATAATACAACAGAATTAAATCCTAATTAATTAATTAATTAATTCCTAGGTGCACTGTGTAGAGTACATTAGAGCGCATTAAAGTAATAAAAATTTCTCTGTTAAACTATTTAGCCGCATAAACAAGGCAAAGTAAATAAAATAAATAATACAAAAAAAAAAAAAGAAAAGCTAAAGCGGGCAGCCATTTTGTCTAGCAAAGCTTATTTATTAAAAAAAAAAATTTTTTTTTTTTTATTGAATGACTTGTTATTGCTGTTAAAAAAAAATTAATTTTTATTTGATTAAAAATTGTTATTAGAAACAAATAATGTCCTCGGTTAGTTTTATTTTTTTTTATTTTTTATATATTTAATTTATTTAATCCAATAATGTCCAGTTCGAACCAGATATTTTTTTTTTTTTTTTTCGTTTTATTTTAATTAATTAAAAAATTTAAATGACATAAAACAAAGAAAAAAAAAAAAAAAAAACACTAAACTGGTGTAGTGTATAATATGTAATTAAAACATTAAAATAATAATATTATTATTATTATTATTATTTTAACTACATACAAAAAAAAAAAATGTTAATTAATTATATAAGCACAGGTGTGGTTAGCAACAATTTATTTATTTATTTTTTTTTTTTTTATCAAAAGCTTTTAATTATGTTGATCACACATTTGTTAAAAGTTTTTTTTTATTTTTTTTTTTTTTTTATTTTATTGATGCCTTGTAGTTAGTTAATCTATCGATATTTGTTAGCTTAGCGTGGCTTAAACGGTTAATAGATGACTAATATTGAATGATTTTGTATTGCATTATGTGTGGCGTTACAGTTTTATTTTATTGTACGATCGCGATCGTAAGCGTATAGCAGTTTTATGTTGTAAATTCATTTAATTAACGTGTGATTATAACACAAAATTATACGATTAGCTATGTTTAGTACAGTTAAATTAAATTTTTTTTTTTTTTTTTTAATTTTTATGATAAATCATGTGTATCACAAGGGGGAACCATTAAATCATATTAAAATATTTATTAATGATCTTGTTTACTTACAATTAAAATTAAATTCATTAATGCACTTTAGTTTTTATTTTAATTAAATTATGCATTTGGAATGTTTAATGTGATAATTTGTTTTATTTATTTGTTAATGATAAATTTTTTTTTTTTTTTTTTTCTGTCTCATTTACAGTGGATTCGTGTTAAAATTGGTTGGTTTTACAGATTAATGTAAATTTGTTTTTTTTTTAGTTTTGTTTGTATTAGAGATTATACGATTGACGAACTCTATTACGCTTAGAACAACAGAAGTTTTCCAGGTGGAGCCTTTAAAAGGGTACAAACCGTTGTATTAAAGCTTACGGCTCGTTTAAGGATAATTAATAAATTTTATAATCAAAATTGAGGTTTTTGTTTAACATTCTTTATTGCAAACAAGTTTCGTTGATAGAACAATAATAAAACAACAGCACAAAATGCTTTAAACACCCTTAACAAGTGTCTTCTTTATTTTATTCTGTATACACACATAGATTAGCTGTGATCTTCCTACATAAAATCTGTTTAATTATTCCCTTTTAAAGACGTAAATTAACTAAAAGACGTTCCATCGGTTCCTTTGCAAACACCCAAGTAACTAACACCCAGCATAAAGCAATAAATAATTAATGAAATATACCAACCGTGCATTATTATTGACTGGCTACTGTAATTATAAAAATATTAATTAAATTAATAAATAACAAAAAAATGAAATTTTTTATATATTTAAATAAATATTTTTACTACTTGTTTTCCTTCGCCAAGATTTGTGTTGATTTCGAATTTATTTAATTTAATTTAAATAAAAAAATGTTTTTTTTATTACTTATTGAGTGTGTTGTCAGTGCTGTAACAAGCGTCTTATGGGCCCTGCACATAGTTTTTTCAATGTACATCCCTAAAAGTGTGTTTTCAAAGTTAGTTAGATTAGGATTGGAAATTACTTGCGTTTTTGGGTCTTAAAATGCTAGAACCCTAGAATAATTAACCAAAAGTAAAAATTAGAAGTTTTTTTTTTTAATTCAGCTTAAAAAAGATACCACTGGCTGAAAATGGTTCTGTAGCTAATTATTTGCTGGTTCTGACAAGGATTTATTTCCATAATTTAAACTCGGTGAAAATTCACTTAGTTTCAGCGGATATATTATTGAATAGCATTCACCACGATAGAGTTCAACAATCGGTGTAACATTGAGCTATAATTTTTTTTCTTTTCTTTTTTTAAACTGTTTCTACAAAACCGCCTAAATCTCACCAATTACCACTGTTTGTTACTAGGAAAATTACTATTTTCGAATAATCATTCATAATTAATAATTTTATTCTTTGCTTTTCAATAAATTTATTAATAAAAAAAAAAAAAACACGGGAGAAAAGAATTGTTTTTTCTGTTTTTTTCTGTTTTTTTTTTATTGAAAACCACAATACAAGGAGGTAATAAAAAAAAAAAAAAAAAAAAATTATTCTCATTACAATAATAAATTGGATTTCTTAGAAAATTTTATTTTTATTTTATTAATTTTATATTTTGTTTATGAATAATTAAGCGCATTTACTTAAGTGACATTTATGTGTATATTATTTTTTTATTTATTTATTTATTAATTAATTAATTAATTAATTATCTGTCTTATAGTTTTATTCTTTGTTATTTTTTTAATAAAATTATTTATTGTTTATTTCTGTTATTCTATTATTAATTATATGCTAATAAACGCATTAATTGTTATTGTTATTGTTTTGTAGGTATGATTGTAGGTAAAAACTAAACAATCCATTTCGAGTGTGTTCTCAGTATTGAAGTCATTGAGGTTTTTTATTTATTTTATTTATTATTTATTGGGATTATACATTGTTTGCTTGATTCAGAGAATTAATTTATTTGTTGCTAGATAAGAAATGATGTCCGGATGATTCATTTGCGAACGAATCATCTTTACTGGCTGATTCCTTCAGCTGATTTTCCAAGCTGAAACTTAATCCACGGGCGGTTTGTCTAGGTGACAATTCATTAAATGGATAACTAATCTAGCTAAGAATTATTATCTAGCTGACACTTTATTCACAAACTATTCATCTAGTTGGCGGCCGATTTATCAACGAACGATTCATCATCTTCATTAGCGGATGAATTATGTAGCGAACAGACAATTTACCTAACTGGCATAAGAATAATTAACAAACCCTAATTCCAGACTAGTTCCTTTCCATAATTACCAGAAAATACATCTCAAAAACTATAAACGTCTAAGGAGTATTCTTACAGTCAAAGAACTATAGAAAAAAAATCAAGCAGCAAAACCAAGAATTAATCAGCTCTCCTTTTTTTCTTTTCTTTTCACTTCAACCACGTTGCATACACAAAATGATTACACAAGCAATAAGCAATCACTATGATAATGTCGTGTAATTTTATAAAATCCACAGACTTTACTGTTTGTATTCAAAGTTAATTAAATGTTGCATATAAATTAAAACATTAAAAAAGAGTCAACTCGTCTAGCAACGATACATTTCGGCTCATTATAAATAAATTTTTTATTTATTGCTGTTCCGTCGTGTTTTTTTTTTATTTATTTACTTTTTTTTTGTTAAACGTTTGTTTCATCGTCATTATCGTTGAATTTTGTATTTCTTTGCACTATGCTCTTGAGCAAGTGATAGGGGATTTACATCCACAGAAATGTTTAGACTTTTACGTAAGGCTTTGCTGGTTAAAGCAAAAAGGGAGAGACGGCAAGCAAAGCTACGGTTTTGTTATTTGAAACCACTTTGTGATATCTTAAATGTCGATTACTATAATGCTTGATGAACAGTTCAGCATCCAGTATAGCAATTTATTTTAAATATAAAGAAATCGCTGGAAAAAAGTTTGTTACAAATACTTGTTACTGTGAAAACCAATAACCAGCGTCGTAATTAATTAGATGAGTGCTTTAAACCGTGGTTTTTATTAAGAAATTTATTGTAAATTGTTTTATTGTCTGGAAAAGACTTCTTGTTTATTAAAACTTTTCTACCCTAGACAGAACCGCAAAGAATTTACCCTTTATTCACTTATTTTCAAAAGATTTCAACGCTGCCGAATGACAGTAACCCGATTTAGTTTTTTTCTCCTAACTTTTCGTGTAAGCAATTTTCAAACAACTAAATTTTGTACCGTACTGTAAACTTCAAGCAACTTATAATGCAAAAGCTTTCAACACACTACGACGATTATTTTGATATCGAAAGAAATTAATTTTTGTAAACGAGCAGCAGATGTTTAAAAGCTTTTTAAACGAAAAAACTTCGGTACATTAGCTCTGCTCTTGCTTTTTTTTTTATATTTCAGTTTAGAGGAATGATGAGTAGAATTATTCTGTGTGCAATTAGATATTTTTTTATGTATTTTCAATCGATTATTTGAAAAATATTTCGCATAACTCAATACATTTTTTACGTTTTTCTATTTTATTTCATTTAAAAAAAAACGCCAAATATTTGATTTTTATTTTTAAAGATAATTTCTAGTTAAATTACGTTATTATTATTTTTTTTTTAATTATAGTTATTTGGCAGAGCTTTTTTCGCTATCATTCATGCTTTTCTTTTTTTGTTGTTGCTTTAATATCTAATAATTGAGGTTTTTATTTAATTCTAATATTAAACCTTTAATTTTGAGTAAAATAAATTTTTTTTTTTTATATTAAAACAATATAAAATCATATCGTAAAAAATAAATAAAAGCAGGTAAAAAAAAAAGTGAGCTATAGAAAGAAAAAAAAACAATTCGAAAAACATTTGTAAGGAGAAAAACAATTTTAAAATAAACATTTGAAATGTTTATATTTAACTAAACATTTAATAGGTTTTTTTTAAAATTATTATTTTAAAACAACAAGAAATTTCTAAGCTTTTGTTTCCAACTTTATTACCTCAAAAATATTTTTTTTTATAATTAATTAAAAAATAATAATAAAATAAACAAAACGATAATTAATTCAATTAGTTAGTTTTAGCTGTTTACAATATATTTTATTTTTAATACAAATGTTTTTTAATTCTCCTTAATTTCCTGTCCCAATAGGGATAATTGTTTTAAAAACTGTTTTGCATTGTTTAATGTGGATGCCCCATAGATAATACGTTTTGTTGACGTTGCCGTTTGTTTTTGCTATAGAGTAAAGAGTAGAATACACACAATAAAATAAAATTAAATAAATTTCTAATTAGAGAAATTAGAGATTCTTACCTTTATAAATTCAACTAAATTCTGATATTCAATGTAATTACCACCGCCAACAATAAATAAAATTGCATCTTGAAATGGTGCACGATTTTTTGGTATCTGATCACCACCTTTTAATAATTTTGGATCTAAATATAAATAGTCATCGGTATCATTATTTGTACGACAGTCCATTAGTTGTTCCGTGATTTTTGTCACTGGTAAATTCTATTGAAAAATAAAAATAATAAATTTATAATTCTAGGTTCTGAATCTGGTTCGCTTATAAAACTATTTACGTGTCTTTTAACAACGAGATTCTTTACACCCTCCATAACGAATGATGAACCTTGTGTCACTAATTTAGAAAACATAGAAACTGTCTTAGTACCGCCACCCTCATACGTTTGACTAGGTGTTGTTGTTCGGCACATGATGCTCCTTTAAAAACAAAAAAATAAATCAATAAAATCCCCACCAGCTGAATTACTTTCATCCCAAACAACTTACTTCCATCGTTGTAAATACGGTAAAGGTGATAAATCACAACCGGCCTCACCCAAAATCTGTTCATACTTGGAATATTCGGTATCTGGTATTGGTGTACAAATATAATAGATAATAAACAGACGCATTTTATCATCGGTTGTACCAAAGTCAGGATCACGCAATAGTTCACTCAAGGCACGATCTAATGCCGCTTTCGACATTATTTTCTCTTCTAATTCAAAAAATGAATCCAAACGACGCAGTTTTATGTAGTTTAATATTGACGTTGCGATTTTAGTGTGCATGTCAATGAGTCGTTTCATCTCCATTAGTTGTGGCAATGAATTGACAGCATTCGTTAGACGCGTTGTATTGTCGTTGACCATTGAGAAAGCGACATCACTTTCACCATCGATTCCCATTGAAGTTTTCAGTTTTTTTATTTCATCCTCCGACGATCTGTATTGCTCTAGTTCCTCCTGAATTGCTTCTGCGACAGTAGGAAAAGGACTGCCCTTATGATTACTCCAAAAACGATCACGTGTATCTAAGTCACAAGATTTCATTTTTGGTTTAGCACCACTCGCCGTTGATTTCTCATCATCCTCAATCACAACCCGATTTAATGCCAAATCTAGGACGTCGTGCGTTAACGCTTGGTACGTCCACGTATGATGCAATGGGGTTGCTAAATCAACATTTCGATCAAGTAAAATAAGGACGGGCCGTTGAAAACTAAATGCACCCGCCTGTGTTGCATCGACATGAAATAAATTATTTCTTGCATCCCATAAATTTTCGCGTAATTTCTTTTCTAATTTACGTGCCACCATTTCGGCAGCGGAATTTTTTGGACACCTGATTATCGGTACATTGCCCAGTGTTACAAACACAGAAAATAAACTATCTACAATACTGTCCATTATGTTTTCCATTTCATAATCTTTTGTATTTGCACGATTTATTGCTTTAAAATTTGAAACAAAATTAGTTTAAAATGTGATTCAGGAATTTTAATAAAAACCAATGTAATTACCGTAGTATGATAAAGATTCGCTGTTTTGATGTTTTAAAACAAACATATCATCCTCCAATGTTATAAAATTTAAATATTGATCATAAACTTTGTGTATATTTGCAACACAATTACCCTGTAATGCTGCCGATGCTAAATCCTCTAATTTCTGTCTGGATATTGGTGATAAAAAATTTAAATTATAAACATCGTATAAACCATTCTGAAAGTCTTGGCTAATACGTCCTAAATTCTCTTCTGTTGGTGCACAAAAATAAATCGCTGGTACATCCGGTATTGCATCACGATCTGAATGTAATTGTCTATAAAAACAATAAAATAAAAAATGATTTAATATCGGGAAACCACGGATAAGGACTATATTTACACATGAAGGGTTACACCTAATTCACGAAGTTCTCTTATTGATATTATTGGTGATATTATATCCTGACCAACACGATCATATATTAAAATTTTCCATACAGGTTCAGCGGCTAATGTTTTCGTTTGTGGTGCATTTAAATTCAGCATCTGCTTAATTGCATCTATAATTTTTAAATAATCAATCAAATCAAATAAAAGCATTAAAAAACTTTTTAATTAAATTTATTTCACATACTTATTTGTCTGTCACGTAAACTAGCCATAATTAATTATAAATTAAAATAAAAAAATAATTAAATAATAATAAGGATAATAAACAAAAACGCTACAGTTTATATTTTCTATATTATTTACAAATTAATTAATAAAAATTAAGAAAATTAATTAATAATTAATGTTTTCAACAAGACTCAATAACAGATGACATTTCTCAATAATTATAAAATTATAAAAAAAAAAAAAATTATTTTTTATCTGTCAAAATGTACAAGAGAGACACGTGTATTAAATGAAGTTAACGTTGATTGTCCGAAAAGTGTCTTTACTTTCGTAATAAAAATAAAACGGTTTGTGTCATTGCTATTGGAATGTTGAAAAAAAAAACTCCACTCAAGCAAAAAAAAATTAACTCAAATGAAAACCCAACTCATTTATAATTTTTGCATTAATTAATTTAATTTTTATTTATATATATATAATTATTAATTACTAAATATTTATTATAATTAATATTATATCAATATAATTATTAAATCTAAATATCTAAATATTTAATTGATTTTCCTTTTTTTCTAAGGTTAATTAATTAATTAATTAGTTTGTGGCATAATTAAAAACAAAAAAAAAAAAAACAATTATTATTCATTTTAAATTAAAATTGAGCAAAATTAATAAATATTTATTGCTCATTTTTGCTATGACAAATAAACGAAAAAAAAAAAAAGAAATTTTCTACTAAAATTCCTTTTAATTAATTAATTAATGAAAAATAATTATTTTTTTTTTCAACTTTTAATTAGTCATTTTCGTGGTTTTTTTTTATGTTATAGTAATATATTATTTTTGTGTGGCCAATAAGGCACAATTTATCTTTTTCTTTTTTTTTTTTCCTTTTTTTATATATTTTTTTTAATTTTTTGTAAACTCGTTAATTAACAACACACAAAACGTATTATATAATTTGCCTTTTAAGAGTTTTAATTAATTAATTAATTAATTAATTACATATAAAACACATGATTGACATTTATTTTTTCTTATTTTAGATATAAGATATTTGGAGATGTGGGGAGGTTTAGGTTATTGTTTTATTTTTAAATATAAATTGTGAAATGAAATTTAATAAAAAATTTTTTTTTGTTAAAAACGTTTCTATACTAAGGGTGGTTTTGGTTATTTGTTTGAATGAAATTTTAATTTTAAAGTAAAATTCGATATTAAAAAAAAAAAAAAAAAAAATAGAAAATAATGATAATTCGCAAAGCTGAGTTAAATTTTAATTAAGCAAAATATGTGATAATAGGCAATTTTGGTGAAAGAGTTTACACCCTGTTATAGTAGTTAAAGAATGTTTGGTTTGAGTATAAACTATATTTCGTTTTTTTTTTTTTTTCTTGTTGTCAAAAAGACATGGAAATTTTTATCATGTAAAAAAAAAATCAACAAACCAAATCTGGCATTTTTGCTAATGTTTTCTCGTCGACTTTATTTATTATTAATTAATTAATTAATTAAAAAAAAAAAAAGAATTAATTCATTATTTATATTATATATTATTTCACTCATTTTCTGTGTGTATTTTAATTATTTCGTTATTAATACAATTATCGGGGGATTATTATTGCGTTATTTACTTCTATTGCGTATAGTGGAAATAACACATTTATTAATTATAATTATAATTATATAAATTAAAACAGCAAAATTACAACTGAAACAAACAGAAAACAGTTTTTTTTACTATCATCAATACACGTATGATGCCCTAAGCTAAAATGCTAATCAAATATCGAATTTTTGTATTTTAATTGTAAAAAATTGACAAACAGAGTGATTTAAAATTTTATGTCACTTATAACTATTTTAATTAATTATTTAATAATTAAAAGTGATTATTTTGTCATTATTAATCACAATAAACACACTTTTGTTAAGATAAAAAAAAAATTTAATATGCTAATATGCTATGGATGGTTATTTACTGATTTTTTATTATCGTTTCAATATTTCAATTAATTAATCCACAAAAAAAAAATCAAATTTATTTTATTAACAAGACTAAGATTAATTTATTAATTAATCACTCTGTTTATTAATAATAAAAAAATTCATGGTTTAAATAAAATGTTAATTAACCAAAAAAATCTTTCTTTTTTTTTTTTTTTAATAATCCACATTAAATACTTTTAGTATTTGGATTACAGATTTGAATAAACTACCCTACTATAGCTTAATTAATTAATTAATTAATTAAAATAAAAAACCAAACATATTTTCTACAAAATAAATTTTTATTAAAAGGATAAAAGAAATAAAAAAATCAGGAATAATAATAATAATAAAACAAATCTCTTAAACATTGCGTTGATATTTAAATCGATGAATAATTAATTAAATTAATTAATTTAAAATTAGAGAATATTCTTAATATGTTGGCCAACGATTATTCTATTTTTATTTTTACGAAATTGAAATGCTTAAAAGTGTAATTAAAAAGTTATTTGAATGTAATTAGAAAATTTATATGAAACCCCCAGTTAAATTCTGTACAACATTTATATATATATATATTTATGCTTATATGTTTATAGAGAAATATATTATTATATATACATAAGGGAGAGAGGATGTGTAATTTTATTTTGTAGCTTAAAATATGCTTAATTAATTAATTAATTAATTAAATATAAAAAAAAGAAACAATTTAACAATACTAGCCCACAAAAACATAGATAAAAAAAACAATTATTTATTAAAATAAAAATGAAAATTTTCTTAAATAATTTTATTCCTAAATTGATTTTAATAAAAAAAAAAACTTTTTTTTTTTTGCATTAATTTGTGTTGCATTAATTGAGAAACGAACATATTTTTTTTAAATATTAATTAAGTTTATTCAAAAAAAAAAAAAAGAAAAGAAAAAGAAATTATTTATTTATTCATACACAAAAATAGTAATATATATTATTATTATTATTATTATTATTATTATAATAGTAGTAGCAGTAGTAGTAGTAGTGTAGTAATAATAATTTTGTAGGAAAAAAAAACCAAATAGAAATTATAAATTTTTTGTCTTTTTTCTTTTTTTTTACAAACGTGTATCATTAGTTATTTGATTATTATCACTTTCATTATTAATTGATGCTGTTGCTGATGCTGATGTTGTTGCTGTTGTTTTAATTATTTTTATTGGTTCATCAATAGCTAAAATAAAATGTTTACCATCATTAATAATATTTATTGAATTAGCTGATTGTGATGTTGATAATTGTAATAATGATGAAACAGTATCTGTACCAGTACCTGTACCAGACATTGAACCAGTACATGTACCTGTTGATGATATTTCTGGTAAACTAATACAAACATCAAGATTACTTAATGTTGTTTTATTATTATTATTATTCTCATTATTACTATTTATATTTATATTACAACTACTTTTATCATTATTTAATAATAATTTTTTATGTTTTGTTTGCCCTGTTTCATCCATTATTATTATATTTGCTGTTGTTGCTGATGCAGCTGCTGCTACTGCTGCTTCATGTGTTTTTTGTAATTTTTTATTTTTATTTTTGATTTTATAACCGGCTCCAGCCGATGATGTTGATGCAATCGGTTCATTTTTATAATTTATATTAGGACCAGATAACACTCTATTACCACCAACACCACCTCCACCACAACATATATCATTATTATCATAATCGTATTCATTATAATTATAATCATCATCATCATCATCATCATCGATCGGATGTTGCATTAATACATTATCCAATGAATAATAATAATCATTATTTATCTTTCGACGACCTTTAATACTCATCAATTGATTATCCATTATATTTATTATTTTATCATCAGCATTTGTATATGATTTACTACGATTATATTGTTTTAATAATAATTCTTGATTCTCCTCGATAAATTGTGTTTTACTATTGCTGGTACTTGCTGTTGTTCGTAATTCATGTTTACGCAATTTATTACGAATTTTTTGTATATTTATCTCATCAATATTATCTAAATCTAAATCTAAATCTAAATCCAAATCTATGTCTAAATTTAAATTTAAATCATCATCATCAATGTCATTACGATTGTGATTCTCTGCTGTACCAACACCTTGATGATGATTCCGTGATTGTTTATATTGACGCCGCTTGGTTTTACGTTTACGTTTCGCCGTCACCTTTAGCACATCATTATTAATTGATGATTCATCATTATCATCACCATCTAGTAAATCATTAAAGAAATTATCATGAAAGCGACAATCATTCGAGCCACCAGTTAAACGTTCTGGATTCATATTACGACGATATCTTTGTGTTTTTTTATCGTATTCAAATTGATTGGCAACATTTGGTAGTGGCATCATCATACCACTGCGTAACATTAATAATTTAGCAGACATTGCGGGTGGCGGTGGTGGAAATATACCATCATTTAAATTCTCATTAATATAATTAATGTGTATCGGTGATATTGGAATGCGTTCCGGACTTCCGTTAACACCATCTATACCACCATCCGTTGGTGTATAATAAACCGATATTTTACTTGCACCATCATTACTTTTGGCCGATGCAAAATTCGATGCAAAATGTTGACGAAATGCAGCTTCTGCAGCGGCTATAGCTGCTGCCTTATCTAAATTTTTTGCCTCAATTTGTGTTAATTTATCTATTTTTGTTTTTAAATAAACTTCAAATCCTACAAAAAAAATAAAAGGAAAAGTTACTATCATATTTCTTTATAATAAATAGAAAGTAGAACAAAAATGGATAGCAACTCACTCTTACCATTCATATCATCATCGCAACGGCCGCGACAATTATCAAAATAAAAACTTGGTAAATTTTCCAATACCTTATTTAATGTTTGCTGCTGATATTTATAACTTTCACGTAAACGTAACACCTGATGTGCACTAAATTTTCTTATTTTATTACGTTGAAATACATAATTCTCTCTAACCCAACTCAATTGTCCTGTCGAATAATCACGTACACGTTTAACCTAAAAAAATAATATAAAAAAAAACAAAAATAATAATTAATTAAATCAATAACAAAATAATATTAAAAACAAAAATTAAATAATATTTCACCTGATCATAATACTGATCACGTAATGTTGTCAAATGATGAGTACCGATTTCACGAATCTCACGTAAATGTTTTGTTTGGGTTGAGTAAGAACTTTGTATCCATTCAACTTGTTGTGCACAATTCTCCTTAATACGATGAACCTTTAAAGAAGAAGAAGAGAAGAAAGAAGATTTATTATTATTATTATTAATTAACGATTATATTTCCAAGGATTCTTTTATAACCAATTAATAACAAGTTAAAAATAACAAAATAATTGAACAATGTCATGGTATTTTATAGTAAATTAAACAATTATCTAATCTATTAATAAAAAAAAATAGAAACTAACAGCTCGTATGGATCAATGGAGACAAAACAGCCACCCGACTATTCCCTCATTTAATTTATCTCACATTTTATTGATTTTTCATTTATTACTTTAGTTTTATTTCTTCACAAAGCTATATTTAGTACCAGACAATCCGGCACTTATGCACAGGGAAATAGCATTTCTTTCTGTTTAGCCAACCAACACATCAGACAAAAACCCCCCGAATTGACCTTTAAACAACAAATTCTTCAAAAATATATAAAGACACAAAAACATTTTCCAAGAAAGTTTTTAATACAAAAATTTTAATTAAATTTTTAATAAAATAAAAAAAATTAAAAAACTAATTAAAGTTTAAAGGTGGTGGTGGTGGTGGTGGTAGTGGTGGTATTAGATTTATAAATAACAAACTGCCCCTCAAACGATAATGACATTGGTCACAAAAAATATTGCTCTCGAAAAACTTTTTCTAAAATAATAACGCAAAACAAAAAAGCAAAAAAACATTCTGTGTAATCAACGAAAATTAATTACAATTAAACAAAAAAAACAAAAATAATAAATAAACTTTGCTCTTACTTATTATTATTATTATTATTATTATCTTGCGCCAGTAAATACACGAAATAAAAATTTTCATTTTATAAATAAATCATTTAAAAAAAAAAAAAAAAAAGAAAAAAAGCCAGACAGCAGCATTTTATATATAAAAATAATAAACAAACCAAATCAACAATTGATAAAAGAATAATAAACCTTGAGAAATGATATTAAAAAAAAAATACAAAGCTTAATAAACAAGCAAGCATACAGCAAATAAACAAAAACAAAAAAAAAATACGCACACAAATACTGTACAATTAGTAGTAAAGCTCCATAGTCTTGCTATAAAAAAAATCTTCAGCTATTAATTACCCAATCAATTAGAGCAGAAAGAATTAACCAAAACAGTAGTAGTAAAAATCAATACAGAATCGTACAGAATGTAATTTAAAAAGTACCATTTAGCTTAACTAGTATAAATTCCACTTTAATTAACAACATACGAAAACCCCGATAAAACCCCATTTATTTAAACAGATTATCGAATCAGTATATAAAAGAAAAACACAATTTCTAAAATAAAAAAACCGCCAAAATTCATTAAAACATATTTTCATATCTGAGAGAGAAATAATACTTAAACTTGATTTAACCACAACAACTCTTATAGCATAATTTTTTATATAAAATAACCTCCTTAGTAATCTCCTTTGATACATATAAAATGATACAACATTTACCCGATTATTATTCAGACACGTAGTATTTACGAGTTGTTTTCATCAACAATTTATTGTTATCTGGGTTGTGCGACGTTTTACATTCTATTTATGTGGTTAATAATAAAAAAAAAATAAGATAAGAATATTACGAATATTTTGACGGATTAATAAAATTCATTTACTTTTCTCACCCTTTATTTAAAAAAAAAAAAAAAGCCTTCAAAACAGCCACTAAATGATATTAATAATAAAATTAAAAATACCAAAACATATTCTCTAATGATATTCTGAAAATAATAAAAAATATAAAAATAAATTCCCCATTAAACTTTATAAATAATAAAAATAAATTCTCCTATGCCGAGGCACCTCTATTCATAAAAGCTTCCTTTACATCCATCAAACTAAATTTATATTTTCAATTCAATTTACTCCTATCATTTTCTAGATTCATAACAACATTAAAGTTGCTTTAAGAAATGTGAATCAAAGCTTTTTTCTACTTCTTCTATACTTTTCTCAAAAAGGTAATAAATTTTCACATTTTCTATTTATCTTTATTTTTTTAAATTCATTTTTTTATTATTTTCCATAGAAATGGGTGAAGGTTAGGTCAACAGAATTATTAGAAATGCTGAATAGTAACTAAAGTTTAATAAAATTTTCTTATGCTAACCTTGCTTTCAAGTTTGTAGGTAGCATAATTTAATAAAAAACATAAAAAAACCTAAGGCAAACTAAAAGTTTTCAACGATAATTAATTATTAAGAAAAATAAATAAAATATTAAATGTAATGAGAGAGAAATAATTGAGTTTCTTTTTTTTATTTTTATTATCAGTAATAAACAAAACAATGAGGCTAATTACTACACAGCACACAAAAACACCAAAACAAAAAATTAATAAATTCAATATCAAAGATAAGGGCAAACTAATATAAATAAAAAAAATAAAAAAATTATATTTATTTACGTCATATTTATTCATTTTTAATTATTACCGAACAAACGGGGTTACACAATCATTGTAGTAATTAAAGAATAAAAAATTAATTATTTTAAAATATTCCTTTAAGGATAAGGACACACAACAACAAGCAAATTAAATTCAAAAATGGATTATATGGAGAAAAATTATAAAAATTACAAAAGCAAATCACAAAAAGAAAAAAGAAAACAAATTCCTTTAACCTTAATAAAAAGAAAAAAATAATTAAAAGCTCTACAACCAACATTTTATAGTAAAACAGAGTCAAAAGGATATTCAGGATAATAATGCAAATATTAGAAAAATTATTAATAACACATTAAAAGCAATTTCATGTTCATAAACACATTCTTACAATTATCTTGCAAATTAATTAACCACTAGTTAGCCACTATTAGGCTAACCAAATATATTTCAGTCATTTTCTCCAATGATGTGGGGGCTTTAAAATAACTAATTAATAAAACCAATTAAATTTCAAATTAAAAGAAAAAGAAAAAAAAAACAAAAAGACATCACAAAACCATAATATTGGCTAACCACTGCTATTTTACCAACAAATATTAGTCCTAACCTAAATTAGTTTACTAAAAACTAGACAAGAAACTTCTGCTTTAAAACTGAAAGCACTGAGTGCGTCACACAAATTTCATTCTCAATTCACCAATTCTCACATATATTATTATTAAATGAATTATTTTTGTTGTTTAAATTACTATTTTCATAGATACAATCTATTATCATCTAGAGGATTTCTTTTTTTAATAAATTTACAATAAATATTTATAAGGAGAGAGATTAATGAAAATTTTAGTTTCAGAGAATAAAACTCTACAGTTTTGTTTGGGGTTTTTCTCTATAATCTGACTCACATGTTGATTTTTTTCTTCTATAATAAATAAACCAATTAAAATTTCTTTTCTATTATTTATTTTGCATTGAAAAATTCCGCGAAATGACAACCCCAATATAAATAAAAATTCATAAAAAAAACCCTTTAGAATAATAATAAAGACAAAAAAAAAATAAATAAATAAAACTCACCTGTTGTGCATAATTTTCACGTAATTTCTCCAACTGTTGACTTTTATAATGTTCAATACTATCAAGCATTGCATAAATTTGACGTGCACGTGGTGTTGTCTTATCTTTTAAACAACAATTACAGCAGCTACAAAAACGATCAATGCAACCGCATCTACAAATGTAAATTAATAATAACAAAAAAAAAAAAATAATAATAATAATAAATAATAAAAAAATCATAAACAAATAATAAAAAAAAATTAAAAATGCCAAGATGTGTGGTTGGTTTGTATGAATAATTAAAATAATACAAAATTAAAGAATAAATAGAAAAATAAATAATAATAAATAATAATTAAAGAATATGTTTAATGGAATTTAATTAAATTTTCTATTCATCGTTTTTTTTTTTTTTTGCGGGAGAGATGATTAGCGATTTTTCTTTTCGCTAATTTTTTTAATTTTTTTTTTTTTTTTTTTTGAAACATAACACAACAACAAAAAAACCAAAGAAATTAAAATTTAATAAAATATTTGTTTTATTTTTATTTAATAAAATATATTTAAAAAGTTTTTTTTTTTTTTTTAATTTTAATTAATTAAAATTTATTTAATTTAATTTAATTTAATTAATTAAAATCAATTCTTTTTTAATAATAAATAATTATTATCATTATTATTAGTAAATAATACATACTTTTCACATAATTTCCTTATAAATTGTACAATTAATGTAATCAATAGAAATGCTGTTGCTGTTACAATACCAGTTAGTATACTGCCAATTTTAACACGATAAAATACAATTGGATCAATATATAATCTAAAAAATAGATAAATCAATTAAATAGAGCAAATTAATTAAATAAATATAAGAAGAAGATGAATTAATTACCTAATATTAGCAGTAGCATTACCCATTATATTAACAGCATAACATGTATATAAGCCACTATCTCTACGTGATATATTATGAACTTTTAATGAGCCATTCTCTAATAAACTGACACCAGATTGTAATGAATATTTTGATAAATCAAAAATACCATTACTATGATGTTGTTTTATATTTTTATTATGTCCATTCTCATTTCCATTATTATTACCATTATTACCATTATTTATATTATTTAAATTATGATGATGTTTTTGTAATAATTCATGTGATTCACCACCATTATTAGCTGATGATGTTAACATTTGAAAATCAATAGTTTGCTCATGTTTACTATCTGGATCAATTAGTACTGGTTTTATATCAGGATCTGCATTATGACGTAATATTGTATTTGTTGGTGTTATCCATATTATATCTGGTGTTGGATTACCATTAAATTTACATTCTAATATTGCATTTGATAATAATAAATGCATTTTACTTTCAGTTGTTTGTAATAATACCGGCTTTATACAATGTAAATGTTGTAAAACATTTAACATATCACCTGGATAACCATTATTACATTTTAATTCATCAAAATTTATAATATTCTTATTTTTATTTATTGTAAACCAATTAACAATCCAATACATACGACAATCACATCCATATATATTATTTAATAAATTTATATATTCAATATTATGTAATGTATCAATTTCTTTTGGTAGAAATGTTAATTGATTATTACTAATATCTAATGATTTTAATTTTTTCAATTCACCAATCTCTTTTGGCAACTGTTGAAGATTATTATTTGATAAATCTAATATTTCACATGATGGTACATTTATTAATACATTTATTTCAATATCATTTAAATCATAATTATCTTTTATAATAATCTCTTTTAAATTTTTCAATATTGTTTTATTAATCGTCTCATTATAACGTGATATCCAATTTGTTAATTTTATTAATTTTGTATTAATTATAATTAATTTTTTTAATTCATATTGATTACTAAAGATACCATTTGGTAATTGTATTAACATATTATAACTTATATCCAAATAATTGAGCTTATACAATGTTGCAAATACACTTGATGATAATATTTTTAATTTATTATTATTTATATTTAATTTTGTTAATTTTTCTAAACTATCAAAACTATTACGATCGATAAATTGTATATTATTATATGATATATCTAATTGTAATAAATTTTTTAAACCAAATAATGAATTTTTTGTTATTTTATCAATATTATTATTATTTAAATATAAATTGATTAATTTTTTATTTGTTATAAAAAAATTATCTAATATTGATACCAGTAAATTATTTGATAAATCCAATATTTCAATATTATATAAATCTTTAAATATTTGAAATGGTATTACATACAAACGATTATATGATAAATTTAATTTTTTTAATTTTATTAAACCATTAAATATATTACGTGGAAGATTATTTATTGTATTATTTGATAAATTTAATATTAATAAATTATTTAATTTATTAAATAATATTTGTTCAGTTATTAATTGTTCACTTATTGTATTTGTTTGTATACCAATATATTGAATTAGATTATTATTTAAATATAATTCATTTAAATTATATAAATCATTAAATATATCATTTGGAAGTTGTTTTATTAAATTAAATGATAAATTAAGTTTTGTTAATATTATTAATTTTTTTAAATAATTACGTTTTATTATTGTTATATGATTATTATTTAATTCTAATATTTTCAGTCTATTAAAATTTTTCTTTTTCTTATTTGGATTTGTATTATCATTATCATTATTATCATCTTCATTATATAATAAATAATTAATTTGCTCATCTGTTACATTACTATGTGACCATTTAATTGTTTCAATAAAATTTTCATTAAATATTTGTAAATTATTTGTTGTTTCTTCTAATCTGTTTTTTGAACCATCAGCAGCAGCAGCAGCAGAAATAGCAGTAGCAGCAGCAATTGCTCTTGCATTAATTAATTCCTCACTTGTTAAACCATAAACATTTTTTAATTCAATATTATTATAAATTATTGTTTCAATTAAATATTCTTTATTTATTATTGATAATGTTGTATTATTACATTCAATTATTTTTCGTATATTATTATTATTGTGATTTTTGTTGTTGCTATCTATATTCAAATCATATAATTGTTGTTCATTATTATTATTATTATTTTCATATTCATATTCATATTGATTATTAATTAAATTTTTTATTATACAAGAATCTGTTTGTAGTGTTATACCAATTAAATGTAAAATTATTATTAATATTATTATCATGATGTTTCCTTTTCTATTAATAATATTAAAAAATTCTTTATTTGTAGTTTTTGTTGATCTTTTATTATATTTATTATTGGTTTTATGATTTTCTGTTTTATCCATGATATTTGTAAATTTGATTTAATACAATAATTTGTCATCCATACATCAGGACTAGTTGTTTTATGCATTTCGTTTTGTATTATTGAAAAACTGAAAGTAAAAAAAAAAAAAATAAAAAAATTTAATTAATAATTAAAACAAATTTTATCTCTACACCCTTAAATAAATAATACGCACACACCAACAACAATAAAGTAGAAATTAGGTAGAAAATAATTTTTAAACACATGACGAAATACCAAAAAGTCACAACAAATAAACACCCACAACAATCGCCTTCATGTTTTTTTTTTTTTTTTTTTTTTTTTTTTTTTACCCACTGTGTTTTGCCACGATACCCACGATAAATTCACTAATTTTATTATCGACTGTTTCAATGTTTACATAAACTCAAAAATATCCTTTTATATGTTATCATTAAATTTTCCCAAAAGTAAAAACAAGCAAATTAAATTACCTTTTATTAAAAAAAAAAAAAAAAAATGTTATTATTCTGATAAAATTTCAATCAATTTATTTTTGTGAATATTCTTGACATAAATTTAAATAAAATGAAAGAGAAAAAGGTGCAAAAAAAAAATCGTTTCTTATAAATTAAGGAAGAGAGAAACTTATCTTTCTTTAAAAGCTCAATATAGTGAAACGAAACAAAACTTTAATAATCCAATAATAGAAAAAATAAAATAAAAAGGCGACCTTTTGCCAGCAAAACAATCCACGAACAACAATAAGCAACCAACACACGACACGACACACAAATATTATTTCAAATGAATAAACAAACCAATGAGAGAAAAAAAAAGGAAATTTGTGCGAGACGAAACGACAACAAGAGAAACGCATTATTCAAATAGTAACCACCCACCCACTATATAACAAACTGTAACTAAAATATACAAAAATAATTTAATTAATATTTTGTATCCGATATGTTAGCGAAAAAAAAAAAAAAAAAAAAAGGTTGTACCCGTAACAACATAACAAAATTTACGTTATCAATAAAATTACACACATAACGACGGTAGATGATATAACATAACAGGATGATATAATCACAAATTAGGGTTGTTCAACCATCGATTGATTATTAAAAAACACAACAACAACCAGTTACATCATTATCCCTTTAACTACGCGACCACAATACACTCAATTAATTAAATTTTTTTTCTTACATTTTATATTATTTAGGCAAGCAAAAAAAATATAAAAAAATGATTAAGAACCAATTTGAGGTCAAATCTAATTAAGAAGAATAAAAAATAAAACAATGAAACGACTTTTACGGTTTTTTTGTTCTAAATACATTTTTTTTTTATCACGAATCAAAATATTAATTAATTATTATTAGGCATTGAGACGAACATTTAATTCAATTAATAATAATAAAAAAATAAAATAAAAATTACACAACACATGTTTTTTCATATGCTTTTATTATAAACGAATGTAAGAAAATAAATAAAATTATTATTAAACTGATTTCCGCGTTTTAGTGTGTGTTGCAATCAATCAATCATAATTTTACAGAGAAAGAGCTATAATTACAAACAAAAAAAATTCATTGCACAATTTTCACATAAAATTTCTTATTGCGGTGGTGGTTGGTTGGTTTGTGTTAAAGTAGCAAAATTTAATATTTTATATAAATCATCAAGCATAAATGTAAACAAAAAAAAAACAACAACGAATATGAATGGATTGAATAACAGAATAAAATAACACAAATAGAAAAAGTTAAACTAAATAATAAAATTAAAAGATAATCAATAAATCAATAATCTAGAATTAAATTACACAAATAATTGCAACAAAACAAATCAAAAAACAATTTTAATCAAATTAATCTAAAAAAGAAGAATCAAAATAAAGTTGAAAAGTTATTTATTATTCTAGAAGAACGCTTAAAATAGTTGAAAAGTTTCAAACAAAAATATGTTAAATCGATTAAACATTTTTGCAGTTCTTGATGGTTTGGGAATTACCAACAATTGTTAGCAAAATAAGTTTTAAACTTTATTATAAATAAAATTGATTTCCTAGTAGATTTATTTTAAACAAATCTCACCAATCATCATAATTTATTTACAGAAATTTAGCAGGCTCGAAAAAACATTATTTAATGCAATGGGAAAAGGTTGTGCTAATAAACATTTCATTAATCTCATCTGTAATTACAGCATACAGTAATAAAAGTACAACAAATGTTTTGATTTGTCAAACATTAAGCATTTGTATTAGGATAATTAAAAGACAATTAATTTCCGTACTATAGTCAGATTCATTGCAATGAACTTGCCTTTAAATATTTCTGGTCTTTTTCATTAATTATTCAGTAACAATATAAGCTTCATTCAAACACGAACATTCCCTTATGTAAGATATAAATAAAATTGCTGTCTGGATTGAACCCGAATTGTGGCATTTCTGTAACTTGAGAAATAAATTTTTTTCGGGCAAAAATTGAAGCATTTTTTTTCCTGATTTTCAGCAAAGAAAAAAAAATCCAAATACACTAAAACTTTGCACGAATACTCAGAAAACAACAAAGATTTGGCCGAAAAAAAATTTATTTCTAGAGTTTTATGATCACTCAAACTATCAAAAAACTAAAAATGCAAATTCATTATATAATCCGATTTCTATCATACAAAATCATCTACATAAGTCAATGAATACAACATTTTTGGAAAGTTTATTATAACAAAGCCAGCATACATTGTTTAATAAAACAATAAATGCGTCATACAATAAAAATAAATAAAAAAAAAATCCAACTAACCACACACAGTAAATATAATTTATTCATAGGTAAAAAAAAAAGCCACAAATGTTTTCAAACTTGCTATCAACAATTACTGTCTGGCGGGACGACGACTACGACGACAAGGCATAAATAATTGCAAATAAAACATAAACAAGCAAAAAAAAAAAAATTATTTCAGTCCATAAATAACTCTAGGTGAACCCAACCATTATATTTGCATTACGAAAGCATTGTGTTATTATTATAAAAAAAAAAACTATGCACTTCACATAAAAATAAATTTTCACAGCCATCATCATCATCTTCACAAAACAATATTAGCATCATAATAAGCAGCAGCAGCATCATCATCATCAAACAACATTATTGCAACTATCATGAAAATTAACTAAAATAAAGAGAAATTCTTACTTCATTCATTCATATCAAAAGTCAAGGGAAGGCAGAGTAAAAGCACAATAAAAATCAAAGCAAAGAGATATAATAATAATAAAAAAAAGAAAAAGGTCTGTGCAAAAAAAAAAAAAAGAGGCGAAAATCAACGTCAACAACAGCAGTAAAAAGTAAACAAAAAAAAATCCATTTGATTAAAAAAGAAAAGGAAAAAAATGCGATAAATAATAGAAAAATGTTATTAAAGAAAGGAACAAATGTAAAAGCTTATCAGACACAGTCAGTCTCTTACACAGAATTCCTTACATATATGGAATGTTTCTTATATCTTTCTTATGTTGTCGTAACATATGCTATTCCTTATTCAACTCTCTTATTAATAAACTTTTTCTATTTAATCATCATCATCAAATTATTAAATTTTTCATTAAATTTTTATAAACAAAAAAAAAAAAAAAAAACACAAAACAGCCAACATATGACAAATATATGTAATTGAAAGTAATTTTTGCAATCGTCGTTTATATATAATGTGTAACAAGTAGCAACTTGGGCATAGAGAAAACTTCAACAATACTTAATGAAATATGTTTTGAGTGGAAAAAATGTTTGCCGTTTAACACTTCAAGAATAATTTTTTTTGAAATTTTCCCATCTAAAGTTTAAAGCAAAAAAATTAAAGTGGAAAATCTTGTAATAATTATTCTCAACAATATTTTACTTTTATAAAAAAAAAAAAACAATTAATTAAGCACTAAGTGGAGATTGTTCATTATATTAAATAAAAACACCAAAGGGTATTAAAGCTATCTATCTAAATCAAACAAATTCCACTCAATACTATCTAAAGGAATCATTAATAAAGCTTTCATATTCTATTAAAGAAAGATTTTTTTTTGTTTTACCAAATCATGTAAATACCTAGTTCTCTCTACTCGTGTAATAGGAATAAATAATTATCGTAGCAAAGTTAATTAAAAATTAAATATGCATATTCAATTTTTATTCCCAAAAAAAAAAAAAAAAATTAAATTAAATATGTTTCTCCGCATATTCGTAACCATCAAAAGCAATTTTTAATTAAATGAATAATGTATAAGGTAGAGAAGAAATAAAGAAATTAATCAGATTAAAAAAAAATGATTACGACTATAGAAATTTAAATTTCTAAATCCAGATACACAAAAAAATACATAGCGTGGGTGTACAGTACTGCACTACATACACACAATACAATCAGATTCAATGCACATCTGATAGTAATTTAAAATTAAATTATAATCCCGACAAGCATAAAGATTCATATCGCTAATAACAAAACATGAAAAAAAAAACGAAGACAACCTACAGCTAATACAAATCAAAATAAATATTCCTCATAATATTCATTAAGCTTGTCAGGAAAACTACGTTCAGATTACACACTTAAACTAAAAAAAAAAAAAAAAAATATTTTTCATATAAAAATTAATGAATTTCATTCCATTTGTGACAAACAAAACTCTCATCGATTTATATTGTGAATAAACAAAACGATTGATTTGAATGATAAGAACAAATAATCAAACAATAGAACCAAAAAAAGAAAGCAAAACCAACATAATTTAACCACCCCATATCTCTATCTACCTACAAACAATACAAAAAATAATATTAAATCAATAATTAATCGAGCAATTTGTAAATTTGTATTTACTTCAATTCACCCCAAAACAATTCAAAGAAAATAAATTTTATCGAAAAACAAAACGAGAATAATCTAGAGCAAAATATATAAAAAAAGGAAAATCTTTTTTACTTTTGTGTTTTTTTTTTTTTTTTCATTAAATTTCTTCGTTTTCGCCATACAATTTTATCATTAAAAAAAAAAAAAAATATTCTTTTTTATCTAAAATTTGTAGGCAAATTTCTATTGATAAAAATGACAAACAAAATATTCTGTTAAATAAATGATAAAAAGTAATTTTTGCAACAAGGACACAACACGCGCATTATAATCTTTCTTTGTATGTTTTGATAAAAAAAAATTAAATAAAATCGATGAAAAACAATAAAATTAATTGTGTAGAACGATAAAGAAAAAATGTAAAACCACCAATCACGAATTTTTAAGTAAACTTTTAATGGAGCAAAAAAAAAAACGATTCTAAAGCAGCTACTACCAGCTAAAAATAGTCAAAAAGTTAAAAATTATTGATTGTTGATAGCAGAGAAGAGGAAAATACACAGGAATAAATAATCTCGTGAATAAAACAAACATTTATTTCGATAAACATTTTAAATAAATATTTGTGACATTGAAAATTCATACACACACACACAAATTTATATAACTTACATAAAAAATGTTAATTAAATAAATAAATAAAAACAAAATTATTAATTTAAAATCAGATAAAAGTGTAAATAAATAAATGTAAATATTATTTAAAAAAAAAAAAAAGAAAAACCAAAGCTAAACAAACATTATCATTATCTCACTCACATGCATTTTATATAACTACACAAGAAATCAATTGAATCAATTTGATTGATTCAACACACAACACACAGTACACAAATGTGTTATTAATGTTTTATAATTAAAAGTTTGTTTTTGTTTCATTAAATTTCAAAAAACCATTTAATCAGTTTTATAAACTCACACACAATACCAACAAAATTAGATTTTCTATCGTTTATAAAACTTTCAAAAACAATTAACGACACACACACAATACCAGCAAAATGCATCAATAAACAATTAAACAAAATTAGATCCCGATAATAATCTTCAAACGTCGATTTTTATTAAGAAATTAATTAATTTATTTTCACACTAAAAATACATCAATAAATTCACCCAATAATAATTCAACAGATTTGCAGTGTGTGTGCAAGCATGTGTAAAACAACTCATACAGATAAAACGATGTGAATTGCGAGTCATTAATCCAAGTTATCAAACGAAGAACACAAATAAAACATTTTACCCACAAACAATCCCTGTAATTTAATATTACAATAAACCAGCAATAAAAAGAAAAAATATTTTCCAATAAAATCAACAAATTAAGCTTACAAAAAGAAAGAAAAAAAAAATCAATAATAAATCCAATTAACAAGAAAAATAAATTTTAATTTAATTAAAAATATATAAATCAATTGTGTTGTAACAAAAAAAATATCGACATCAAACAAGCAAAATAAAAATGCTTTCGGTATTTTAGTAGAAAAGAAATGGGAAATAAAAAAAAAAAAGACGACATCGTGACGACGTGTGAATGACAAATACAGGAAATTTGAAATGTTTTCCTTGTCGGCGGTGATGAATAAAAAAAAAAAGAAAAAAATAAATCAGCACAATAAAACAGATTTCTTTCATTCATTCATTTTTTTTTTATTATTTATTTACAGCAAAACATGCAGCAGTAACAGCAGCAGCAACAGTACAGATTCCATTTCACTATACACAAAAAAAAAAAAATTCATTCGTCACATTATTCATCATCTTTAACAGCGCAACATAAACATTCAACAAACTTCTACTACTCTGGAAAAATAATTTATTTAATAAACAGAAACGATTAATAAAAAAAATAATTGTCATTTATGGTATATATAATATATTCAGACCGCGAAAATACTTAATTAATATTAATAAAAGAAATATTAATTAAAATCTCAATAACTCGCTGTAGGTGCAAAGGTATTAATAATTGTCACTCTCTTTTCTCTGTATGTATTTCACAAATATCCTTGACTTCAATTCTATTTTAATTCACTCTGCAATGGCTTCTCATACCCACAATTAATCAATTAAAAATAAACTAAAACAGTGACAAAACTATCGAAATTAATTGTTAAAACTTATAAATAAACAAATATTATTGATTTCATTGATTAAATCATTAAAAACAAATTTTTCATTTATATCTATTAAAATAAAAAATAAAAAAAAAATGAATGTTATGACAGCACAATAATTTCGCAATAAAGTCCCCAAAATTTAATTTAATTATCACATAAATGTTAAAGACAAATTAACAAGTGAGTAATGAAGCAGCAGTAACAGCAGCTAAGCTATAAAACATTTTTTTCTCATAAATTCCATTAAACCCATTAAAAACACAACGAAAAAAAAATTATTTAATAAATTAATCTAAATGTAAAAACAAAAATATTTTAAATTGCATTTGGGAGGCAACAAATTGGCAAAAAAAAAATTGGCACCAAAGCAACAAATGGTGAATCCATATTTTCTAGATACAATTTTCTTACGCAATGGTAAACATTTTATTACATAAAAAAATGTTTTCTTATCATAACTTTTCGTTTAACTAAACAATTTAAAACAAAAATCCATAAACCAATAAAACACATAGAAAGGTGAAAATCCAATTGAACAACAAAATTACCTATGGCTGGCTGGGCTTCGGAATCGAAAACTTTCAAACAATAAAATAGCTGAGAAAAAAAAATCCTTCTTCTCGTTAATTATTTCAACCACAGGTTAAAGACTTATAAAATAAAGCTCAAGTTAAAAGTGTTGAAAAAATAAATTAAAAAAATTAAATTTTTCATTATTAAAAGCACACGATCAACGTGAATAGGAAAAATCAATAAAAAAAATTAATTTCATTACGACCACGAGAATCGATAATATCGAAAAATAGAGAATCAAAGTAACGAAATCTACCTGACTTCTATTCTCAACATTAAACGAACAGAAAAATAATTACATAAAACATACAAAAACCTCAAATATAAAGCCGCCACCAAAACGACCACCACCACCACCACCAAAAACAGTCAATTTTGTTTATTTATTAATAAATATAGAATTAACCAACACCACCAGTATGTCATTGAAATTTATTTAATTTTCGGTTGGGAATAATAGAAAAAACAAACGTTTTTAGTTATTCTATGTACACAAATAAATAATTAACGAAAACAGAATAAAACTAAGTCATTTATATTTAATACTTTTATTTTTATTTTTTTGGTCATTAATTATACGAATGGCTTTTCTTTGGACAATATTTCTGTAATTTATCATTTTAATTAAATAAATTATTAAAGACAATACAAAATAAACAGTAATTAGCATAATTACATAGAAATTGACTTATATTTTGTATGCTCAATACAATTTTTCAGTTAAATTATCGGAAAAATCAATAATTTTCACATCAGCCAAAGGACATTTAAACATGACATGAGGGGATCTATCAAAGTTTTTTTTTTTTTTTAACATTCAGATTCACAATTTTATTTATTGTTGAACCTAGTAATCCGTCAACTTTTAACCGTGAATAAAATCAAACACGAAACGCAGTGTGTGTTTAGAGTTCAAGGTTTTAACCAGGACAGTTTTCCCCATCTTTCTACCACACATTACTCTACATTATTAGTACTCGCAAACGGTTAAATTATTCCCAGAATAGAATACAATAAAAAATTCCCAAAAGCTTTTGCTTTTTTATTAATTTCTTATTTCTGCTACAAAAAACTCTCATACATTTATTAGCTACTAAATTTGATTACTTTTTATGTTAACATGAGTGGTGTATAATAATAATAATAATAATAATCATCATCATTACCTAATATGATCTTTAACCTTTAACAAATCAACAAGAACCTTAACCTTATCAGATCTGTGTATATATTTATTGACAAATTGCAAAGTTATTCTTCTGATTTTTCAAATATGATAAACAAATAGAAGAAAATAAAGCAGAGAAAAAAAAAACTCAAGTAAATTAAAATAAACCGCGCCCCAAACATCTTTTAAAATCGTTTATAATCTACGTACGTAAATAAACGACAAATAAATAATTAATAAACAGAAAAATAAACACAAAAATCACCAAAATAATCATTACACAAAGTAAAAAATAATTAAATCATAAAAAAGAAGAAAAATAATCCGCCTAACGTCATTTGGCAAAGAAATGATAAAAAAGCAAAGAAAAAAAAAAAAAATTCCACAAATATGTAAATTTCTTCTCATTTTCTTTAGAAATTTACGTCAATTTTCATGAAAACAAAAAAAAAATTCTTTTTTTGTTTTTAAACATACAAAATATGTTTAAAAATATTTATAATAACAAAAAATGCGAATAACAACCAAAGAAAATGACTGAATAATAAAGAAAAAAAAATTTAAAGCACATTCCGATAATAACAGAATTTAAGCATCAAAAACAAATAGTATCATCATTACTAATTACTAATAAATAAATAAAACACTTAACATAAGTAATAAAAAAATAAAGAAAAGAAAAATAAATTCCCGTCATCACAAATCAAAAATTTCATTTCATTAAGCCACAATAATTTCAATTAAAATTTCAATGAAAAATTCCATTGAAAAATTCAATAAAAATTTCTGCGACAAATTCTGTTTTTTTTTTTTTAAATAATAAATATTTTTCCAAACCATAACCAGGAAAAATACATTTTATAAAAAGAAAAAATCAATAAAATTTCATAGTTAGATAAGCAATACTGGATGGACAACAAAACACTCGTTATATACACACAAATAAAATAAAATAAAAAAAAACAAAATTCTAAAACAAATCATGAAATTTAATGCAAAAGAGCACAGAAATAAACGTGTAATATGAATAAACATAAATATAAAGCGATAACACGTACACTATACGACTATTGATACAAAATAATATGCGGAAAGAGCGAGCATCGTTACAAATGTCATTTTGTAAGAAAAAAAAATTATTTTATTTACAGCAAAAAAATTACAATTTTCTTATCAAGAAAACTAAATTTATTTCACATTTACAACAGATTTCAGAAGAAAAATTATTTTATAAAAAAAAAAAAACAAAAATCGATTCAAGGAAAAATAGTGTGAAATTGCCTTGATAACAAAAATCTTTATAGACAACACTTGCAGCTAACTAGGAAACAAACTTTAGATGATTGGTTTTTATAATCCAAAAACACTAAAAACAAACAAAAATAAAAAAAGCTTTAATCAAAGTCATAAAGCATAAGCATTATAAACAATTTCAAGGATCAATGTCAAACAAACATCACAAACTCATCATCCTCAATAGGGTAAATAAAATATAAAACTTTAATCTCAAAAGAAAATATTCTTCTATAAAACAACAAAAAAAAAAAAAAATTGTCATAAAAACTTGACAATATTTTTCATTTAAATCGACTTAAAAACAACTTACTTTATATATAGAATAAAAGCATAGTTATATAAAATTGATTGAAAGCACAATAAATGCTTTTTGCTATTAAAAATTTTGTTTTTATTAACAATAAAAAAAGCTTAAAGTCATTGAAATATTTTTATCACAAAAACACTTGCATTTTATGTCAGAAATGTTTATTGAAAGTTATTTATTAATCAATTAAAAGCTTCGGTTTGTAAAAAAAAAAAAATTATTTTCTTCTTTTAAACAAACCAAGAACGACGAACTTAAGTACATTTGCACTAAGAGACTTTTTTTTATACAAACAACGACAAAATTAATTTAAACGAACAAAAAAAAAAACTCCACTGATAACCTTATTGTCATCTAATTGTTTAGATAATTAATAATAAAAAAAATCATTTTTTTAGTTTCACTTTATGATAATTACTAAAAACAAAAACAAAAAAATAAACATTTGATGCCACATATTATGTAATTAATTATTTAATTTTTTCATAGACAGATAAGTTCAACAAAGTCCTATCCTAACGTAACGTAACGTATCGTATCGCAACATAAAACAACACAAGGCAACAGCACATGTGTGCAATGACATAAAAAGCAAAAAAAAATATTGAAAAAACTTAGTGAATTAACAAACAAAAATTATGTTAAAGTAAAGTTGAGTAAAAATTAATTAATAATGAAAAAAAAAATTAATTTTTCTAATAAACAAACAAGTAGATAGATGATACAAAACAGAAATTGAAAAAAAGAAAAAAAAGGACACCGAATAGTACAAATATTACCACAAACAACACCCACAACACTCATCAAAATATTCTAAAAACAAAAAAAAAAATGAATAAACAAAAACAACACGCAAAAGGTCAAAATACTAAAATATTAATAATTTTTTTTTTAATTAGAAAACTTAAGATAAAATTCTTACTACTACACACCACACATAAGAAAAATATTTAATTTTTATTCTAAACAACATAAATTTACTTAAAATTTATAATAAATAAGCCGGTGTGATGGTGGGTGGGTAGTGTTCTTTTAGTTGAAATTAATTAAAATTTTAATATTGTCATAAAATTATTTATTCAATAAATATGAAAAATTATGAGAAAATTTATTTAAATTAATTAATATTTATGCTGTCATATAAAAACAATTAAAAAATCGTCAGAGTACCGTAACGATTGTCTTTCCTAACTGCATCATCGTCACTAAATTTTATTTTTTCTTTAATTATTTTATTTGATATTAGTTAAGAGGAGTTTAATCACTTTATTAATTAATTAATTAATCAAAAAAAAACAATTTCTATATAAACAAATTAATTATTTAACACAGCATACATATATTACTCTTAGTAATTACACTTGATTATAAAAACAAACAAAATTCCATATTAATTATTTTACTATAAAACCCGTATTGTAAAATTTAATTAGAAAACTTTTAAATGTTGAATAAACATAAGAAAAAAATAAAAATAAAATTTACACCTTTGGATACCAAGTAATAATTGCAAAGCAGAGATTATTCCAAACAAAACAAATAAAAACAAATTAAATTTGATTAATAATTATTGTTTTTATAACTTTATTAATTACTACACAGAGTAACGTGTTATTATTATTATTATTATTTTCATATACATCATAAGCGCAATTACACAATTACTCAATTACATAATTTATACACAAACAAACAAAAAACAATTTAATTATTCTCTACTACTAATTAGTGAATAATAAAAACAACAAATCAAATCAAAACTAAACAAATAAAATTCATGACTCTGGTTTTGTTATTTCTTACCGAAATAACTTTAATTCAATTAGATCTGTAATCTGTAATTTGAAATTCAGAAATTTAATAAACGAAAAATTACTGGCAAAGAAAAATCTGTCTGCATCCTATATCTAAAAACCATGTAAAAATCCCAGAAAACCAACGAGTAATATTTTCCACCTTCATTCAAAGCAAAGCCAAGGAAAACAAATCCACCAACAATAAACCATCACGAGAATAAATAAAGTTTTCATTTCTTATAAATTATTGATGTTTATTAATTAATTATTCATGTTTTAAGAATTAAAAAGGCAAAAAAAAAAAAAAAAAATTAAACCGCAGATAAATAAATTAAAAAAAAAAAAAAAATTCTTTTTCCGATTACAGCGATTATTTATAAATAAATTATTATTATTTTTTTTTTTTTTTATAAATTTAAATTAAATATAATTATGAGGAGGAGTGAGGAGGATACATATTATTATAAATAAAATAAAAGCAAAATTTTTATGTTTCTATGCAAAAAAAAAATTCTTAGCAAAAGAAAACCAAACAACCAACCAATTAATTAACAATCCAACCGCGATACACACACAAAGGTTAAAATTCAACAACAAAAATAAATTATTAAATTATAATTTGAAAAAAAAAAGAATGACCAACGTCATAAAATAATGGTAATAACGTTACCATAAAATATTTACATAAAACACACATCGTCGTATAGCATAAATAAAATTTTATATAAACAAAATAAATTCACACGAAAAATCAACAAATAAATGACCACAACGACGACGAAGACGACGACCAAAGTAAAGTAAAATAATCAAATTACCTGGTGCTCTGCTGCTTGCACATTTTTATTTCACATATTTTTGTTTATTATTAACGAAAAATAAAATAATAATGTTGGTGCAAAATGCAAAAAATTATTGTGTAGGCGAGCAGCACAACACATTTATGCTCTCGCGATGCGTCACTTAAGATTTTTAATAAATTTCACTTAATTTTCACCGTAAAATATAAAATCAAACTTTTTAATTAAGGTGTGGCTAATTAAATTGATTAATTAAGATTTGTTTTAACTAAAAAAAATTCACACATTATAAGCAAAAAAAAAAAACAATTAAATTACCAAAATCACATGGTTTAAAGAGAAAAAAGAAAGGAAAAGAAAAATTCTAAATTCCACTAAACATTAGCACACATCACGCACTACTTTATTATACAGGTTTTTAGGTTTATCAAATCCCTGATATATTCTACATAATTCACAATTTAGTAAAACGTTTTTATAATAATAAAAAAAAGAACAAAACACGGATAAATATACAAAAAAAAATATTTTAAATAAAAATTAATTAAAATCGTTGATTCTTATCACTGACAATAATAATTAAAATAATTATACTATATTATTTTTACAAAGTATAAAAGTTTCTTTAATTAATTATAAATTGGTCAATTTAGACGACGCGTTATTTAAGCGTCACGTATTTACATAAAAATACAAAAAATAAGTAAATAGAAAAAACACCTAGATAAATATATAATTAGCTATAATAACAAAAAAAAAATTATCTATTTTAATCAATATAATTATATATCGAAAGCAACATTATAGATAGTTTTAACATTAAAATAAAATAAAATAAAAAAACAATTTTTATTGATTATTAATTATGGTAAAAAATTTAAATATAATCGATAAAACCACCGCATAGTCAAGTTGGTAAAATAAAACCAGACATGCAAACCGCTAATATGATGACTATAGCAATTACCGGTGATAGATAAATTATCCTTTCCTCAGGCTTCCGTGTATTACAGGAACTTATTCATCGTCATATATCGCGCCTATTTCAAAGGGTTGCTTGTAAATTTTGATTTTATGAATTAGCCGGAATGAATGAAGGTGAGCCTTAGTAAAAAATGTATTTTTTAGAGTTTATAAAAAGAATAACCAGTACAAACCTCCACAATGTAGATAATTCATTAAATATTGCATATGGATATAATAAATTAATTTAAAATTAATCAATATTCAACTAAATATTTAATAACTTCATAATTTTAATATAAAAATCCCCATTTCTTGGTAATATCCGTTAACAAACTTCAATCTGACGTTTCTTAAGTTAATTTTACCTCAACTATTACCGCATTAAGCAATCACGCAAAAAAACACTCACGTATACCTTATCTCAAAGAAAAGACACAGTAGATTCAGAAACGTTGTCAAATAATCAAAAACAAAACGGTTCACATCTCTGAACACAAAAACAATAAATTTTAAAGCAAATTTCTAGAAGTTTTATGTTTTTCTTTTCTTTTTTTATTTACTTAGTTATTGAAAACTAAAAATAAATAATTTATTTACATAACCGATGGTTATTACACACATACAGCAAATTGATTTTTTTTTTTTGTTAATTTATTTATTAGTAGTATTGATAGATAAACGCGAAGGGGGCAAAGTCATTTTATTTTTATACAAAAACTTTAAACTTTAAACTTAATTAATTCAAAATACAACAGCAAAAAATGTCTCAAGAATTAACTCAATTATTTTTGTTTTTTATTTGTTTCTTCAATCATATTTTTGCATCAATGTTTTTTTTTTTTTTATCCTTGTTGTTAAGAAAACCTGTTGCTATAACGTCAATAAACTTAGTTAAATCAATCAAGAAGAGAAAGAAAAGAAAAGAAAGACAAAAAAAAAAACCAAATACAGCTCTTTGACTGACGTCGACGACTTAACATTTATATCACTTTTATGGCGGCTAAAAATACATTTATTTTTTTTTTTTTTCGTACTTAATTTTTATCAAAACAAGTAAATAATCCATCAATTAGCAACAAACTTTGATACAAGTAAAACTAGTCTATCTATACGAATGACAAATAAACACATTTTAAACGGCAATTATTATTATTATTATTTTGCACAAACCAAAATTAGCATAACGTGAAATAAAAGCAAAATAAAATAATGTTAAAAACACTAAACAAGAGCAGAGTTTATAATTATAATAATTATGAAAAAAAAAATATCTATATAAATAACAACCTTGGATAATAATAATAATTAATAAATAAATAAAATAAAATTTTAATAAAGAAAACAATTTTATTCAAGGAATCTCTCTCTCTCTCCTCCTTCTCCAATAAAGAAATGCAATAATGTAAACAAAAATTACAAATTAATTAATTAATTAATTAATTATTTTTCATGTTTATTTATTTATTTAATTAAATATTATTTAAACAACAAGATACAGCAAATAACTTTCTAAAATCAATTTTTTTTTTTATTTTCAATTGAACGGATTTAAAATTTTTTTTTTTTTTTGCAAGTTTTTGTGTAAAACATTTCTTCGGTCGTTCTTTCGGATGTGTCATCTCAATAAATGGTTTCGTAAAGCGTCAACATAAAATGAGTTTAACTCAGAAACACAAAATAGGGGCATTAATCATCATTAATCAAGCACAGAATGTATGAATTGTAACGCAATTCCTCTTGTTTCCAGAGTTATTCCTCAAATTATGAGATAATTTCTCTCACATCGGTATTACTATGAAATTCTTGAAATTTTAACAAAAACTATTTGCCAAAGATGCTTTCAAAAATCAAACACAAAAGCTCGATTTCTAACTAGATTCCTCTTGTTTCTAGAGTTATTCCTCAAATCTGGAGACAATTTCTTTTTCAACGAAATTTCTACGATAGATAATGAATTTCTTGTACCATAGTAAGAACAATATGCCAAAAATGATTACAATAATCAAACAGAAAAGTTAGAGGTCAAATTTCTAACCAAATTTCTCTCGTTTCCAGAATTATTCCTCACACAATTAATCTTTAATTGCAACTATAGTAAAAGCATATAGCCGAAAAAACTGTCATTAATCAAGAACAAAAGCTAGAGATATGATTCCTAACTCAATTTCTTCTCCACATCAAAATTATATTTTTCATTCATCATTAATTACATAAAGCACTAAATAAACAATTAATTATCACGTAAAGAAGGATGTAGTTAGCTACAACAAATTAACACAACTATAAACTAAAAACTACTCGACATATTCAAGTACATTTCCAGAGTACATAACACATTTGATTAAATAATTATAAAATAAAAGCACAAAACAGCTGAAACAACAATCAAAAAAATGATTAAGGACAAGAAAATTTACTTAATAATAATTAATAAATAAATAAAAATAAAAAAAAATACAAGTTGCGATGATAGACATAAATATATAAAAGTGTATTATTAAGTAAATATTAATAAAATCAATCAATAACAAATTATATAACAAGAAATATAATTAATTACAAAATTGAGGAGAAGAACAATTAAAAAAAAAAAAATGTAGCAAACAGCAAACATTGTTTTGAAGGTGAAAAACGCTAGGTAAAAGAAAAAAAAATTTTTTTTTTTTTATTACGTGATGAAATTTCGGTACAGATCCCTTACTTACTATTCACGTTTTATAATTTTATAGTTAAGGGCAATATGTACAAACGAAACGTTTTCTTCACCTACGTAATATATTTTTAAACAATTTTTGATGATTTTTAATTATAAAACAAAGTTTTAGCCTACAAAAAACTTTTGATAATAAAATAAGAAGCAAAACTCTGTGATTCGATTTTTAGTATCTTAAAAGTTCTCAAATAAAAACCCACAAATATTACAAAAGTAACAAGAAAATCATAGAAAAAATTTATTTCAGAATCCATTATGTATTTTTCTCAAATTTTATTATAATCTCCCCCCCAAAAAAGTCTCCAAACCAACAAAAACTTATCGTAACTACATCGTAAACCGTAAATGTCAAATAAAAACACAAAAATTATGTTTCAATCATGTTTTTCTTTAATTATTTCTTTTAAATAGGGCTCAAAAATTAATTTCTTTTCAATGTTGAACACAAAAAGAACTGTGTAATTAATCTGTGCACTTGTTACACGATTTCGAAGAAACAATACAAAAGCCATTCACATGTTTTCCTAATTAATTTTACGCAACAAGATAGAGAATCTACAAAAAAAAAAAAAAATAATAAAAACATCAAAGCTACAAACTGAATATTTTTCTAATAAAAAATCATAAAACTCATTCATTAAATTAATTAAATTTAAATTAAAATAATTTAATTAAAAATTCACTAAAAAAGAAAAAAAAACGAAATAACTTCGCTTACATAATTTACGTACAAAAAAAAATTTCCATAAAAATAAAAAAAAAAAAAACAGAATTTTGTAATAAATAACCAAATGCATGTTTTGAAAAAATGAAAAAGAAAGAAAATCCTCTCTTGTCTTGATTTTGTAACAATGAACTTCCGCAACGCAATTTGCAGTGAAAACGAGAAGAAAAAAAAAAAATCATTTTTCACTTTGCATTTACCATTTTGTTTTTATTTTTCTCGAATTTCACCATAACCCAATATTCAAACCACGCACATAAATAATTTTATTTCATTTTTTTTTCTTCTAAAGGAAAATAATAAAACAGAACATGCAATCCATCATAATTAATGGAAATTTAATTATATTTAATAATAAAAAAGAAAGAAAAAAAAAATTGATGAAATGTTAGATACTTACGACATTTATTGTTTTAATGGCACCGCAAGATCCATTTTTGTTTTTTTTTTTCTTTTTCTTTTCTTTTCTTTTCTTTTCTTTTACTTTTCTGTCACTGAATCGTTTTTTTTTTTTTTTTTAAATTGATTAAATTTTTATTTATTTATCAACAAATTGACGAATTTTTATAACTAGATAGATTAAAGATAAATTTTCGATTTTTTTTTTTTTCAATATTCTTTGTGGAACCAAAATACAAGACAACAGGAATATTTATGCAATAAATTCTTAAAAGAATACAAATAATAAACTTAAAAACACATCGGGTCCACACACGAAATATTTAATTAAAAAAAAATAAATCTTTTTCTTTTTTCTTTATTATTTATTTAAATGACTTTTGGTCTATTTTGTATAAGAATTCTAAATACACAAAGCAGCTGATTATTACAAAACGAGACTGAACTCAACACACACAGGCACTTCGTCAACACCAACAATTTTGTAATTAATTTTAAACGAAATTAACTATTTTACATAAATGCATAACACAATTAATAATTAAATAATAACTATTTTGTTACATGTATTTAATTATTTATTTTTATTTTTTAATTAGGCAACTAGTTTTCTTTTTTCATTATTATTTTTTTTTTTGTAATTTTTTTTCAATTTTAAGCAAACTTGTCGTTCTTTCACGACAAAAATTTCACAACGTATTGAGAAAAATAATATAGGAAAAAAAAAATTTTATGTTGAAGGAAAACTCAATATGTCTGACGTTTTTAGTTATATATTTACCACAAAAGTTATGCGTTCAACATTGAACGCTTTCAACGAAATTGATTTTTTGTTTTTTTTTTTTTTTGCATTTCTCGTACTAGACGTACTTAATTTTTTTTTTTTCGTTTTATTAGCGACATCTATTTTCGTAAGCTTTTATTTTAGTAAAGACATTTTCTTTTTTAGGATTTTTTGGAATACGTTTTCGGCATTCTTTTTGGGAATCCGCATAAGAATCGCATAGGTAAAATCTTCCAGAAATAAAATTCATAAACCATCGTTTAAATAACCATGCACCAAATAATTTTTTTTTTAATAATAAAAACACAATCCACACAAAACATCAACTATTTTATTTTTCTTCAACATAAATTCATCATAATTTAATCGATAAAAATTAATTAAAACCAAAAAACATTATTATTCAAAACCAATTGAAAAAATGTGTGTAAAAGAATAAATTTTATTCAATTGACTACAATACGGTTTATGTATTTGCTATGTGGATTATGTTCAACATCGCATTGAAAAATAATCCAAACAAATATTTTATTCAATTAAAATATTAATGGGTTTAGAGGGATGAGATAAATTTTATTTTTTATTTTTTATCTAATTGCCACGTGCAATAATCCTTGTATTTTAAGTTAATTGACGTATAGCAAGGTAATTAATACTTTTGTCTATATTAAAAATAGAAAAAGGTAGAAACATTTCTAATTGACGTAATGAATTGGAAAGTAAACATGAAAAAAGAGCAATTTTGGCACGTGGCACACCTCTTTTCTTTTGATAATTCTGTATTTGTATGAAAATCAAACTTTTAATTGACTAAACCATAGCACATTATTATGTTAACAGAAAAGTAGATAAAGTTACATAGGATATAATACAAAGTAGATTACTGCAGGTAATCAATTGTATTAATTGCATGAATAGCATAATTCGCTTAAATCATTACAATAATAATAAAAAAAAAAAACCTAATATAAACGTTACAAAATAAGGTAAATCAACTATAGAAATTAATTAATTAATTAAAAAACAATAATGTAAAATTATAAAAAAAAAAAAACAAATAAACAAGAATTTTTAATATTCTTTAATTAATTAATTAATTTAATTTAATTTCTTCAACATTTTATGTAATAAATAAAAAAAACTAATAATATGTTCATATTTCTAACTACTTGTTTGTTTGTTTGTTTATTGTTATTATTATTAATATTAATATTTCTATTAATGCTATTTCTATTTAAATGTTATTAAACAGTTATTATTACTATTTATTGTTAGGTTATGTATTTCTAATAAGGTTCTATTATCGAATTTTCCACATCATTTATATAAATAGTATTTTTTTTTTGTTTTGTTATTTTAATTAATTATTCTAACCGTTTATATACATATATATACCATACATACATACATTAACATTTATTTAATATTATTCATATAAAAAGATTTTTTTTTATTATTACTCTCTACAATCACAAACAGAAACTAAAAACGAAATAAATTGTGTGTAATTTATAACTCCACCTACAAATATGGGTGTTGTCGAAAATTATTTTTTTTTTTTTTTTATGTGTTTCTATACATCATTGGTTTAAATTTCGATAAAAAAAAAAAAAGAAGAAAAATTCTTTCTTTTTTATTGTTTTGTGCCGTAATGTTTATTAATGCTTCCGGTATTTTCTGCGCAAGTGTAAATTTTCTATACGTTTTATTGGCTTATCGATTATATTTCTTCTTCTTTTTTTTATTAGTTATTAATGCTGCGTTCAATTTTGTTTGCGTTAAATATCGCTGTTTTAATTACACGTAGAAATATAATTAATTAATTAATTAATTAAATAATTTTTTATTGGTATTTTTTTTTTTTAAAGAATTCTTGTCAATTTATGTGAATAAAAATACTGAGAAAGTGTTTCAAAAAAATTCAGAGTGTTTTTTTTTTTTTTTTTTCTGTAAATTTTTGCTTGTTACAACCGCATTGCAATAGTGAAGTAAACATAATTTGGCCAGACAGTGGATTATTTATTTATTTATTAAAAAAAAAAAAAAATAAAAAAAAATGATAAACAAGAAATTTTTCGATTTTTTTATTTTATTTTTCCTTATTTATTTCTTCTTTTTTTTTCTTTTTTTTTTTTGTTTACACTTTCTGTTCAGTTATTTAAAACAAAAATCATATGATATTAAAATAATATTTACATTTAATCGCAATTGATAAAGTTATTTCTCTGTTTGTTTTTGCATTTTTTTTCTTTTTTTCCTTTTTTAATTTAATTTTTTTTTTTTTTTTTTTGCTGTAATTTAAAACAAAATAAAATGTTTTTTTAATTATTATTATTATTATTTTTTTAATAATATGATCTGGCTTTTACTAATAAATTATGTATGCAATTTTATTGATTTATTATTTATTTACATATAAATAAATAAATAAATAAATAATTGATAAATAATAAAACAGAAAATTAAAAAATTAATTTTCTTAGAATAAAAAAAAATTTTTTTTTTGTTTTTTCCTTGTTTCCCTTTCTTTAATTATTATTATTTTTTTTTTTTTAGTGTTGTTTAAGAATCATATTTTATGTATAAATGATATTAAAAAAAAAAAAATTCCTAGAATTTTATTCAATTTACAATTTTTTTTATTTATTTATTGAATTTTCGTGCTCATTTATTGTTTGTTATTAAAATTACTGGAGATTTCAATTTTTTTTTTTCGTGATTTTTCTCTTACTCTAGGATTTTAATTTCATTTTTCTAAATAACAAGAAAGGAAAAAAAAATTTTTTTTTTTAAGCTTTTTTAGCGAGATTAAAATTTTTGTATTTTGATTAAAAGATTCGTTTAGGCTTTCGGTTTATTTGAGTGATAAACTGATAAACTTTCGTAAGTTTGTATTTTACAGTGTTTGGGGATAGTTGCTTATTGTGGTATAAACTGAATTTATTATGAATTTTATTCTGAGAATTACAGACCGCCCTCGGTTTACAAGCCCTTGAATAGTAAAATAATTTACGAACTCTCGTGTACAAATCCGTTTTCAGAAGCCAATTAATTTCACTAAGAATGTCCAGCTTCAGAACTTCAGAATCAGTTCGACAAAAAAACACATTTCACTTTTTTTGATAAAGTTTTTGAATAAAGTCTGCAAAAAAAAAAACTTAATCCACATATTTAACATAACTTAACAACCTATACACCGTTAATTAAATCCTTAATTATAAATAATAATCAATTTATGTCAAATATAAACACGAAACTACTATCAAACTGTCAATGATAATTATTACGAGCATAAATCATAAAAACAAATTTCTTCTATTTTTTTTTTTTTTTTTTACTTTTATTTTTAAATCAATAAATATTGTTCATAAATCACATAAAAAAAATCACATAAAAAAATTAATTATGTATTTTATGAAAAGAGAGTTAAAGAAAATTTAATATTTTTTTTAAATCATTTTTTTTTTTTAAATTGAAGCAGCTACTGTGCTACTGTGCAATTATTTTTCTGTTCATATTGCATTTTCTTGTTTAAATTAAAAAAAAAAAAAAATTGTATAAATGAGATTAGCACGTTTCTTGTCATAACTCGTGATTATCCGCGTGTGTATGTGTGTTTCCGTGTATGTTCCGTTTATATTTTAATTTTCTTTTTATTTTCCAATTTAAATAAATAAAAACGAAAAATTTTTCTCTTGTTTTTTTTTATTTTTTACGACTTTTTCTACATAAAAACCCCAAGAGTTATGAATTTTTTTTTTTTTTTTTTTTCTTAAATAAATCATCGGATAATATTTCATTATAATAATTTATAAATGATTTTTTTTTTCTTTTATGTACGCAATTGAATTTTAATTTTAATTTATTTTTATTTATTTCATGTTTTAACACAACTCAGTTTGTTCACTTGTACGTGATAATTAGTAAGAAATAAAAAAGAAAAAGATTTTGTCGCTTTTAAAACGTCTTGTTAAATTTATTATTATTATTATTATTATTATTTATGCAATAATAATAATAAATGTATGTATTGTTATGTTATGTTTAAGCTATAAGCTAGTTGTAAAAATATTTATTTGTAGAATCGAATGGCAGGAAAGTGCATAAATGAAAATATAAAAACAATAGAAATGTATAAAACAAAGAAAAATTATATGAAAATGGGGGTGAATATAGATGATGTGATCCTGAGTAGCTAATTAATATATTTCTTCTTTTTTTTTTATTTTTATTACCATAACTAATTAAATTTAGAAATATTTTACTGTAAATGCAAATAAAAGAAAAAATGTTTGCTTTTAAAAACAAGTAAAATTCCATTAAAAAATTAATGAAAATTTCGATGTACGAATTTTTTATATGATTTCATAACTATTCTACCGATTTATTAGGATTTAGAGGGGAGTTTGTATGGGTTTTGTTTTATTTTCGGTATTTTATGTGTTTTATTAGTGCATGTACAACAAACCACGCTTGGTAACCTTATTGATTCCATGAATATTCAAGGAGATAGCTGGAAACTACTCTACTAAAACCACAGAAATTTAATAAAAATTTCTATTTTCTCATAAAATGGTTTGGAAAAGCAATTCTACTTCCACTGTCCTGAAAAACAACCCGAATAAACAAACACAGTCAAGGTTTTTTACAAATTCAACCCAATTTTACGCATTTTTTTTTTTTTTTTTTTAAATTATTTTTCTCATAAACAAAAACAATAAAAACGCATATCCAATCAGAAAATAATTTTTTTTTTTTATCATATCAAAAACAAAAATGAAGAATTTTAAAACAAAAAAAAAATTGTTTGCTTGAAATTATGTTTTTTAATGTAAATATTTATGCAAAATAATTTTTTTTTAAAAGCAACAAATAAGCATAAATTGTTTAAAGAAAATAAAAACAAAAACAAAAAAAAATATTTTTCCGGGTTTGTTTATGCGTTTTGTAAAATAAAAAATATTTTTTTTTTTTTACCAAATATGTACATTTGTTGTAAATATGCTGAGGTGTTAAAAATTTTTTTAAAATTATTATTTACAAATTATTCTCAGCGTGAATATGTATTACGCTGGGTGTAATTTAACATCGGATTTGTTTAAAGACATAAATCGAATAATGGATTTGATTAGTTTTATATATTCCATTAAAGCTTATATTACATAAATAAAGGAAGAATAACAAAGTTTAATTAAGAAAAATACAAAAAAAAAAAAATTACATAATTAATAACAATTAACGATTAAAATTTAATTTTGCAAAATTGTTAAACATCGCATTGAACACGATACTTTTATATGAAAATGAAAAAAAAAAAAAAAATTTCTTGTTTCGCTTTTGTAATCTAATTTGCGTTTGGAGTTTTTTCTTTTTTGTTTCTTATTTACTGATAAAGAACATTTTTTTTTTTTTTTTCTGTTTAATTTATGTTGGGTTAAGTAAAAGTAATGTTTAACGTTTAGCTTAATATAATAACAAGTAGCTAGTATTAGAAAAATTGTAGTAAATTAACGAACAAATTAATTAAATAATAAAAAAAAAAAAAAATTATTTTTACTTAACGTTACAGAAACAACGCTCAGAAAAATACAAATACAAAACCAAAAATCAAATCTATTTTGTATACTCAGTTTTATTTTGAGTCAGTCGGGCACAGTAGTTACTAGTCGTAAGACAAAAAAAAACGTTTTTTCATTTTTACGTAATCAAGAATAAACGACACTAGGCAGCTAACAGTAGCTGTGTGAAAACAGTGTGCAGCTATCACCAGCTTAATTCTGCTATTTTTATTTTGCTGTTGCTGCTTCTTTCAATATATTTGTAAACGAAACGTAACAAACAAAACAAATAAAAAGTTGACTTATTTTTCAATTTAACCCACCAAACCCACCGACCTATTATTATAATTAAAAAAAAAAATAAATAAATGTTTATTAAGAGTGAATATGAATTGAAATTTTAGTTAGCTACCAAATTTCAAATAGTAAACATGACAAAAACATTAGTAAACATAATGAAAAGTTAGTAAACAAATAAATATTAAATTAAATTAAATTAATAATATAAATAAAATAAAATAATAATAAAACAAAAAAAATATTTTTTTTTTTTTTTAATTTCTGCTTCAGTTTTTTTTTTAATTATTTTAATTTTTTTTTATTTATTGATCATATAGATCCTTTTGTAAATGAATTAAAATTAAAATAATTAAATAAATGTGTTAAAGTGTTAAGTGTTAACAGTGATTTCAATTGTTCAATAATTATAGTGACACAAGCACTAGTTAATTTAATTTAATTAATTAATAATAAAGGATACAAGAAATATCTTTAAAATAAATTAAAAAAAAACTAAAAAAATAATAAAGAAAAAAATCAGAAATTCTGTTAAGTAAAAAGAAAAGGATTATGTGTGTGTGTGTGTGCTTAGTTATTAAGAAAATTAGTTCAGAATGTTAGTTAAAATAATTGTGAATTTTTAATTAAATAAGAAATAAGCAAGGAAAAAAGCAGCAAAAATCAGTGCAAAAAAGAAATTATTATTTTTTCTTTTATCGTACCTTAGAAAAGCATTAAAATTCGTTATAAAAGTAAATATTTTCAGTGAAATTAATTAATTAATTAAAAAAAAGAAATATTTGTGAAACAAAAAGAAAATATTTTTTTTTATCATCATTTTCGTTTTGTAGTGTTGACAGCATCTAATCCATCAGAGATGACACCGCCGGATGGACAATTATCGTATTCAGATCCTAAATGGCATCTGGTATGAGTTTTTTCTTATTTTTTTTTTTTTTTCTTTTATTATTTATTTCTACGGTGGCAAAAATTTAAATTCAGCTTTAATTGTATCAGAAATCTGTAACGATACCGACGGGAAGAAAAATAATAAAAAAAAAATTAATCAATTAATAAAAAATTTCTTATTTAAAAAAAAACAACAAACAAATCGCTTACGAACCGTCGGAAAATTATAAAAAAAAATTCTCCTGTTTTAAAAACCACTTTGTATTCGTATTGAAAAAAAAACAAAAAAAAAGGAAGATAAAAGTGAAATTTATCATTGAGAAAATGAGAATAAAGGACAAACAAATCGCGATTTAATATTGTTCGTATTAATCACTTGAATTATTTTTATTTAAAATCATGTCCATTCAACTAAAAACAATAAATTTATCATAATTTTCCTCCTTTTTTTTCTTGGTTTTACGGGGGTTTTTTTTTTTTTTTGCAGTGAAAAAAATACTTTTTTTTATATTTTTCACGCTTGTTTTATGTCATCTTTAATAAATAAATAAATAAAATTAAATTTTAATTAATATTACAATCACATTGTATAATAATAATAATAATTTTTATTTATTAATAATAATAATAATAATAAAACAGTGGAAATGTTGATAAAACAAAATTATCTTAGGAAGCAAAAATAATAATACAATAAAAATAATGATAAAGATAATAAAAAAAAAATGCGTGAATCGCAATGAGAGACATTTTTTTTTTTAAATTAATTTATTTATTTATTTATTATTCAACAATTAAGCATAATTTTATGATAAAAATTTTATCAGATAGATAATTATTTCATCAATGTGTTTATTAATAATTAAATAAACATCGATGGCAAATAATTAAATATTAAACAGGTTAGCGACGTTACTTCTTATACTTTGTTGTGACGATAAATTAAAAATAAAATTTTAATGAAGTTAAACGCGGGTTTAATAAAACTGATTACGTCTTATCACTTCAAAAATCATCTAATATTCAGTTGCTTAAAGATTTTCATTCAATTTAACACTTAGGCATGTAGATTCTTTACAAAAAAACACCAAACACTGATTTTCTTCATAGTTCTCCTTAAATAATTGTCAACAAAAGTTCTTTTAATTAAATATTTTAATTGTAAAAATCCACCTACAAAAATTATGTAAAATTTTCTGTAAAACGATTTTACAACAATGAAATACCAAAAACTAATGAAATTTAATTTTTTTTTTGTTTGATAAAACACAAACGCGATTATCATCAATATTCGCGTTTTACAAAAAAAAATAATAATAATAATAGAAAAAAAAAAAATAAAAACTAAACTAAACGTTGAATGCATTGTATTATGTTGTGTGAATCTGTGTTGTGTGTATATAGAATATAAGTATAGCGTGGGTGTTTTAGGATTAAAAACTGCTTACCAAAGTGATATATATTGAACAGCTGTACGTTTCTACGGTTGTACGTTTTTATATAGATATATTTACCACTTAAATGTGGTAGACTATGGTTAATTTGATGATGATGATGAATTTTTTTTCATTTCGTTCTTTAATTTAATTTAATTTCTTGATTAAAACTTTTGTTAATTAGAAATTGATTTCATGACTTAGTCATAATTTGGTGTCTGCGAAATTCACTTTATAAAACCAAGCAGAGTTTCTACATTTAAATTAAATTTTTATTTAGCTGATTAAGACCTGAAATTTGTATTTTTTTTTTGGGTTAAAAATAACAGGCGAAATCTTGAATAATTTTCTTAATTTCAAGCCAAAACCAACATTTTTTTTCCAACAAGAAATAAAAGTAAGATTGCGATATTTGAATATTTAAACCTAAAACACGATGGTTTATAGTTTTATAATCCTAACCCTAGCCTTTTATTCGGCTTATAAAAATACCCAGCAATATGGTTAATCTTTTAAAACTCTGCCATTATTATAAAAAAAAAATTATTATCGTGCTCTCATTAACACCAATAAGTATTCATCAGCGGTAAACACTTTAATATCGTTTGATCAAACAGAAACAAATTGGGATTTTGTTAGTTTACCTGACATAATAAAAAAAAAAACATCGGAATGCTCTTCGTAAACTTTAATTTATGGTTCCGCTTCACATTAAATTAGAGAATTTATAGGAAAATTCAAATCACACTTTGTCCTAATTTTTCTTTTTTTTTTTTTTTGTAACAAACAAAGCTTAACTCATTAGACGTGAATAATGAACAACCGGCAAATTAAGATTTTTTTTTTTTGTTTTATTAGAAAAACTAAAAGGAAATCCGAAGAATTTTTTTTCCTTTCTTTCTCCGTATCTTTTCAGATAAAAAATTTTCTTTTTAAAACTATTTTTAAAATGCAAATTTATGCTTTTTGATTTAACAGATAAAACGTTTGAAATGGCTAAAAATCATGAGATTTAAAAGTTTCTCTATACAAATTGACTCAATGATTCTTAAATTTCATCAGCGATAAATCTAAATTTTTTTTTTTTATATTTTTAGATGAAATAAAATTATAAAATAGACAAAAAAAAAAGAAGGAAAAACCAAGAAAATCTAACAAATTAGAGTCAAATCATCTGAGATTCTTTTTTAAAACTTTGTTTTCTTTTTATTTACGCTTTTATATTTTTAATGTTCTTGCATCTTATTAATTTTAATTAATTAGTAAAACATTTTTTTTTCTTGTACAATTCAATCAATTATTTATTATTAATTAAATATTTATTATTTTAATTTTTTATTATACTACAAAAATCTAAAATCAACAAGCAAATAAAACAGAAAGTAAAAAAAAAATATTTTTTTTTTCTACTTTCTCAACCCAAAATTTGATTTATTTGATAATTTTAAACAAATTGAATTAATTATTTATAAAAAAAAAAAAATAATAAAATAAGAATAACAAAAATAAATGCTAAATCTTAAAATCAAAACTAATTAAATTATAAAAACAAACAAAGTAGTTAATAAAAATATTTATACACAAAAAAAATAAAAAAACGAAAAATGAATAAATTAATTTTTTGTAGAAAATATTTTTAAGATTTTTAGTTAAGAAAGAAAAAAAATTGGTTTGCACAGTGTGATACAGAAAATGTGTAAATGAAACTTAAGTACAAGTAAACAATTTTTTTTTTTTTTAACTTTTAATATGATCTGTAGCAATTGGAATGTCGTAACATTTTTATTCACCTGTATAATAGCAGGGATTTTATTGGTATTAGGTACAATCTGATCAAAGTTAGAAGCAGAAATTTAAACTCAAGCTTTTTACTCTGTAAATCACTCCTGAGTTAATAATAAATAATTAAACATTTGGACAAACAGCGAATTTTGATTATTAGACACAAATTGAAATGCATTTTAAGGGTAAAACAAATAAAATCTCCTTACGACTTTAACAAATCACTAACAAACAGTTTTGATTGTCTTTACCTAACTATTTACCTTAATTACCATATCAATCATATCCCAAACACCCATCTAAACATTTCAACAACAATTTAATATTCAAAAGCCTTTCGAATCACACGTTAAACCACTAAAAACTCAGACACAAAAAAGAAAAGGAAAGGAAAAGAACAAAAATTATTATAAATGACATAAAAAACACGTTATTAAAGTGATGAAAAATTTATTGTTCATGGACATGATGATAAATTAATTAAAATAGCGATTTACCATAAAATTTTTGACATTTATTTTAATGTAAACATGTAATCAACGAGTTTAAAGCGTTGAAAGTTGTGTGAAATGAAAAAATTTGTCTTCGTTGTTTCATTTTTTTTTTTTTTTTTTTTTTTTAATGAAAAACGTTCATCTGCTATCATTTTTATAGATATTTTGGAGGAAATTAATATAAATAAATAATGTACGCTTGTGTGCTAGATGAACTGATGATGATTAAGATGATATGTGATGTGTTGATGCGTTGTTTCATTAAAAAAGATTTTTTTTTTAATTTTATTCTTGTTTTGGCATTTTCCACCATTCTTTGCTTAACAATTCAATTCCAAAAAAAAATTTTGTATAAACATTTTCACTAATTTAAATTTGTAATAAAATAAATAAAGTGTTGATTGTGTTGACATTTACACCACCTCCAACAAATCGCTGTATGCCATAGCACACGTTTAATGAAACAGCGTACACCCATCATTCGCACCACCAGCATTTAACTGAGTGATTTTCAAGTATTTTTTCTTATTTAAATCCACCAAGTAATTATGATTAAGAGTTTTTTTTTTTATTATTATTATTATTATTATTTTCACAACAATTTAAATATTTATATTTTTTAATATAATTTGACATTTATTAAAATTTATTTATAGTTATTATTATTATTTTTTTTTTTTTGTAGAAAAGGTTTAAAAAATTCTTTGTATTTTAATAAATTTCTTTTCCTTATGATTTGTTGTGGTGAAATGCTCTGTTTGAAGTGTGCTTTAGTTAATTATTTTTTGGTTAATAAATTACAAATGATTTGTTATTGATAGGTGGCTTTATATAAATTATTAATAGTCGTGTTGTTGTTATAAATTGTTGAAATATTCAATGCAAACTAATTAATTAATTAATTAATTAAACCATCGCAAAAAAAAAAAAAATTCTTCCTTTAAAGATTAAAACATTAAAATCAATTAAAATATAAAAACTTTCACCTTATTTTATATTAAAATCGTTGACATAGAACGATTTCATAATAAATTAAAATATTTTTAATAATTTTTATTAGATTAAATAATCTAAATTGAGAAGAGAGAATTTTTCTTTTTGTTTTTATTTAATTATAAGAAATAAAGTTTAGAAATTTATCGTCTTAAAAGTCATATAATAAATGAAATGAAATATTAATAACATCGATAAAATTAAAATTAAAAGAAAAAAAAAACTAATAAATAATTAAAAACATAAATGTAGACGAGAGAGGACAAAAAAAACAAAAAAAAAAAAAAAATTTAAGAAAATAAAAAAAAAAAAAGAGTAAAAAACAATAATAATAAAAAATTAATAATCATTTTGTTTTTTGCGTAATAAACTAAACACACATATGATATTCATAAATATAAAATAACAGCAACAGAAACAAAAAAAAAAAAAAGTTAATTAATTTTTGAAGCTTAACCAAAAAATAATAAAAAAAAAGAAATTAATAAAAATAAACAAATCATGCTGAAGAGTCGTAAAAAAAAAAAAAATTCTGTCTGTCTGTCTGCTTATGTTAAAAAAAAAACAAATCTTACTGCTCACCAAATGTACTTTAGGCAGTAATTAAGTGTAAATTTTATTTTAATTTTTAACCTACTAAGTGTGACTTTTTTAATCCATTTTCTTCTGTTCTTTTTTTTTTTTTTATCTTTCTTTTATCGTTTACGATTTCACAGACAATTTGAATTCGTTGATACAGAAGATTAATCAAAGTCATAATTTTTTTTTTCTTGTATTTACATATTTGCATAGTTTTATTGCTTTACAACATAAGACAATAAAAAATTATTTATTATATATTGTGATTCGTGTATAAAAGTATGTAAATTTTATTCAGTGGGGATGTTTTACAGTCTTTGTGGAGTCTTGAATAGAACATTTTCAGGTATTAATTTGTAATTCGGTGTTGTAATTAGTTTTAGAAGGACTCTGTTTATAATTAGCGATTTTACGGACTTTTGAATAGTGAATTTTCAGGTTTTAAGTTGTATTCTGTTTTTTATCTAATCTTTATATGGACTCTTTTTGTGATTAGAGACTTTGCGTACTTTTGAATAATGAAGGTTTAGGTTTTGAATGTTATTCTGTGTTTTAAGTAGCATTACATAGGTCCTGTGTACATTTTATGTAATATTTGCCAAGTAAAATAGATCTAACCTAGCGAATTTTGTTTATAGAAATTAAACGTGGAATTTTGATACTTTAAACGTTTTTACTTTTTGTTCTTTATTTTATAAATTTTCAGGATCAGCATTTAACCTAAATTCAACATACTAGCAAACAAGCATACCTTGAAGTTTCTTCAAAAAAAAAAAAAAATATTGGTTAATGTTTGAATTTTGCATAGACAAGCATAGTCCAAATATGTCAATTTACGATTTTAGGAAAATGTTTTCTCTGTGATTCTTTTCTGTTTGATACTTACAAACATTATTTTATTTTACTATTACTAATTACTATAACTTAAAAAATTTATTGTAATTTAAGTCAATGTTTATGTTTATTCATATTTGTCATTTTAATTATGCTTTCGTTAACGAAATAACAAACAAAAAAACGTGACAATGGACAGCGCAACAAAAAAAATTTTTAATCGAATAAGTATTGAGTTCATTATTATTACATAATATTTAATAAACTCATTTAAACATAAATAAATATAAAAAACATAAACATAATTTATAAAAATAGTAAAAACTCAGCGAAAAATTTAATGGTGTCATGAAATAAAGAAAAACATTTTGTTGGGAGCATGATATTCCGATTCCTAAACTATCTATGATATTTACCTTTGATATAATGAATTATTTTAAAAAAGTTGATGACGATTAATAATACTTAAATACTTGTTAAGTAACATTAATATAAATTATTTATATTTAATTTTGGTATTAAGATATAAAAAAAAAAAAAAAACATAAAACCAAACACAAATCATATGATAAATTAATGAGAATCATTTAAATTTTCTGTTTTTTTTTTTTTTTTAATTTAATTATTTATTTTTGTTTTGTTTTGTTTTGTTTTAATAAAATTTAATATTCCCACACTGAAATTATATTTAATTTGCGAAAAAAAAAAGCAGAATTTTTCTTTACTTTTTAAAGATCAAAGTTATTTTTCGTTTCGTTTCGTTTCGTTTTATTATTATTATTATTATTATTAATATTAATATTTTCTCTTCACTTTTATATTCCTTAATTATCATTATAAAATAAAAAAAGAAATTGTTTTTTTTTAATCTTCTTAGGATATTATTATCTATTTTAAAGTGTTTTCCACAAAAAAAAAAATAAAAAAAAAGAAGCAATTTAAATTAAAACTAATAATTATAATCATTTCTTTGTTGTTGTTTTTTTTTTTTTATTATTCTAGAGTTTATTAAGTATGCCAAAGATCAAACAAGAAGGATATTCAGCATTAGGACATATGAGTAAGTAGAATTAAAATGTTTTTCGTTTTTCATCATTAAAATGTTAAATGGTTTTCGTTTGTAAATAATAAAAATAATAATTTGATTGCATCATAGAAAATCTTTAGAAAAATTATTAATTAATTAAATGTAAGGAACTTTCGTGGTTTAATTTTATGTGAAAGACAGTTAATAATTACAAATTTATTTAGCATCTTAAATCCTTGATTTCCGCATCTACTTACTTTTTTCTTTCTTATCACCAAAGACAACCCTCTGTTCTCCTTTTTACCTGGTATATTGTCTAGGAGAAAGTTTATCCAATTAATTTTAATTAAGTAAAACTAATAATAAAAATCCTAATAATTAATTAATTAAAAACTTTTTAATTATTGATTACATAAATTATTAATAATTAATTCATAAGTCATATTCTGCTCTAAATATTTGTCCTCAATTAACAATAATCTATTTTATTTTATTAAAAAAAATTTTAATTAAAAAAAATTTTTAAAAAAATCAAACTAATATTGCAAAATTGTGCTAATTATAATAAATTAACTAATTAAATTTTATTTTTTTTTTTATTATAAATTTAAAAAATAAACAAACTACGTCATATTTGTATTGCTGTTTTCTATGTTAAATTATTAATGTTTTAATGCGAAAAAAAAAAGAAAAAAAATAGTTTTTGATAAGACTAAGTATTTTTTTGATTAAATTATTTATAGTAAATAACATTTCTAGATTAATTAGTTGGATTCTAAAGCTTCATTTCTGATAAATTAATTTGTTCTCTCTTAAAGATTTTTATTATGCTCAGAAAGTTGTTTAATTAGAAAGAAAACTTGTTGATTACTTTAAATATCCTAAAACTATTTAGAAATTTCATTAATTAGTAGAATCTTCTTCCTAAAACAATTTTATTCGTTTGCTTATAATAAATTTCCATGATTACCCGATCACTTTAAAATTCCCAAACACACAAAATTTTCCTGATATCTTATCACAATTTTAAAAGAAAATGCAAACAAATTGTATACCCATACGCTAGTAAAAATTAAAGTAGAAAAACTAACAAATTAAAACATTAATCCACGATAAAAAAACACGTAGTAAATACGTCGTTTAATTATAATTAATAATCATATAAAATAATTAATTATAAAACTTAAGGCGCCAATAATATACTTTTTTTTTTATTTTTAATTTTATTTCACCATTATTATACATAATATTTAAGTATATTAAAAAAAAAAAAATTATTATTAAATTAACTTTTTGACTAATTAAAAGTGACGCACGATTAAAATTTCAAGTAATTAAATTACTTAAATTATTACCTGATTAGTAAAAAAAAAATTCATGAATAATTTTTACAAAAGTTCTTTTCTATGCGCTATTTAAATTGAAATTAGAGAATAATGTTAAAATTACATAATTAATGTTACATGAAATTCAATTAACCATATATTTCGTTTAATTTTTTTTTTTTTTTTTTAATAATTAATTGATTTTTTATTACATTACGTTTAGCGACAAAAATTCTCATAAATTTATAACACAAAAATAATTTTTTTTTTTCTTTCAGGCTCACATTTAGCGCCAATACCTACATATGATCATTCAATGAAATCACCTCCACCATCATCGTTACCAACAGTTATTGAACGTTTACCACCGCATGAGGCGACTAGTACTAGTTCCATTATACCAACAACAATTAAACATATTGACGATTTAACAACATCGCCACATTCACAATTAATTATTGACGATAGAAATAATACGCGGCAAGATAAATTGTAAAATTTTCTTGTTTTTTTTTAACATTAATTAATTAAAAAAATTTAATTGAAAATTTACTTATAGCTCATCAACATCATCATCATCAACAACGAACACAACAAATAATGATCGAAATCCAAATACAAAACCACCATATAGTTATGTCGCTTTAATTGCCATGGCAATACAGGTAATTTAATAAAAAATTAAAAATAATTTCTAATTAATAATTTAATTAAAACAATAAGAAATACTAATTAAACGAATTTTAATTAATGTAATAAAAATTATAAATTTTTTTTTTTATGTATTTAGATATAATTCGTTGTGTATTCGGTTTTTAACACAAAATTTTGCATTTAATTCAGGTCACATGGATATTATCAATGAATTTTTTATTATTTTTCTGTTTTATTAATTAAACATATTTAGCTAATTATCTTAATTCCTTAATAATAACAAAACAAAAAAAAAAAACAAATAGTTTTGTTATGATAATTCTTGATATCCGTACAAAGTAACAAAAAAAAAAAAAAAGAAAAAAAATTTCTCAAACATTTCTCTCTTTTGGGTTTTTTTCATCTCAAATTTATTTCAAAACATAATCACGTGCCTCGTATTTGTTTTTAAGTAAGTAATTTATTTACAAACAAACAGATTAGTTTATTTAACCGAAAGAAAATAAATAAAAAACAAAAATAAAAATAAATAAAACAAAAAAAAATGACAACAAAATTAAGAGAGAAAAAAATTCTGTTAAAAGAATTTTTCCGTACTTAAGGAATGAAAAATTTATTATAAAATGAAATAATTCAGATTATTAAGTTATTTAATTAATTGTGTTTTTAATTTTTTTACATTTTTACTCTTTTTTTTTTTTTTTTTTTTAATAAATAATAAAGAATTCACAATCAAAACGTGCAACATTAAGTGAAATTTATACATTTATAACATCAAGATTTCCATATTTTGAGAAGAATAAGAAAGGCTGGCAAAATTCCATACGCCATAATTTAAGCTTAAATGAATGTTTTATTAAAATACCACGTGAAGGTGGTGGCGAAAGAAAAGGCAATTACTGGACCTTGGGTATGTTTGAAATAATAATTAATTAACTTTTAGTTTTTAAATAAATTATTTATATTTATCAAGATTCACAATACGAGGACATGTTTGAGAATGGTAATTATCGTCGGCGACGACGTATGAAGCGTCCTTATCGTACTGGGACACATTTTTCGAAAATGTTTACAGAACCGTATGTCGGAAATACTGGTAATTTTGGTCCGAGATCAATGTTTACACAGAATCCATATCAAAACTATTCACGAGACTACTCAGGGTAATTTTTTGCAAAAATTTAATTCTTAATTTATTTGTTGATTAATTTGATAAAATTTCTTTATACAGCGCAACATGGATGCCAACATCACAATTAGCTAATTATGCGCCATGTCCATCACGATCATCGTACAGTTACAGCACACCTGTACGTTTAATTATTTAAAAATAAAAAAACCTTTTCTTTTAATCTCCTATTAAATATTTTCTTGTTCTTTTTGTTTCTTTGATTTATTAAGTTTTATTTAAATAATTTACAGTTGCAACAGACCGTGCCACCGGTATCAATTAATTCTTATAGTTCGCTCACGAGTAATATTGGTAAGTTCCATTCCATTTTTTACATCAAATAAGATTTTAGTTCTTAAATAACTTTAATTTCAGTATCCGGTAGCTCATCACCACCATGTCCACGTAGATTTGAAACACATCCAAGCCATTATCATTATTGGGATACAACACGTAAGTTATTTCGATTAATTTTTTCTATAATTTTATTTGTTTTCTTTTAAAAACATTTTTTAATTTTTATTATAATTAAAATTAATTAACAATTAGTAACAATTCCATCAATGGTGAAAGATGAACCGACAAGCCAAATGAATGTAACATCAACACAACAGAATTATCAAAAAAGTTATTTATCACAACCATAAAATTATTAAATTAATTAATTAATTAATACAAAAAAAAAAAAAAAAAAAACAAGAAAAATTTATATTTTATAATTAATCGTACTAAAACATAAGAATTAAGTTTAATTAATTAAGAAAAAATTAAAAACAAAAAAAAAAATTATTTAGCTAATTTTAACCTTAAAAAAAAAAACACACACAGAAAAAAGTTAAAAATTAACAAAAAAAAAAAGTTACTTAAATAGAATCTAAGGAATTTAACAAAAAAAAAAAAAAAAACACAAAATAAATATTAATTAAATAAAATAAATATAATTATTAATGTAAAAATAATAAAATATAATAAATAATTTAATATATGTAATTAATTTATCAAAACAAATTATCTCTCTCTCTAAATTCTAAATTCATTGTCTTTTTTTTTTTTTGTTGTATAAAGCTGTGGTCCAAATGAATAAATTATTGATTGAAATAAGAAAATAATTAATTAAATTTTTTTTTCGTACTATTTTGCATTTAATAAAACGGAGAATAAAGTTTGTGGCTAGTTTGATTGTTTCAGCAAATGAATTTCATTACTTTGTTACAACTGTTATTAGTCCCATCCCGAACTAAGTTCACTAAACTGATCACTTAAAAAATATTTTTGTACTAAAATAAATGAGATTTAAACTGAAATATTTGTCGTTTCATGAGAATTATGCTTAATTTCATACCGACTGATTTACTCCATGTAAAATCGTGTCTTGTAAAGGTGACTGATATAAAAGTGACAAATTTTTGTTAATATTCCTGCCTAAGTCAAGAATATGTTTTAAAATTAATTTTTTATTATAAAGCCGAACTAATAATTGCATTTAAAGCAGTAAAAATATGTTATAATTCGTTCAACATGGTTCATTAAAAAAAAAAAAAAACTCAAAATTTGCCACCAAATAAGAATAAAAAAAAAAATTTGGTTCATAAATTCGCTTAAATAAAATTCACTCAAAATATCTGTTTAAAGTTTTTAAGTAATTATTCCCGATTAGATGTGATTTTCGGTTGGAATATAAAATTAAAACTCTCGTGATTACAGTTAAACTAGCCACACATTCTAATTAAATTAAATTAAATTAAATTAAATTAAATTTAAAAAAAAAAAACCCGCAAAATAAATCTTTAAACTTCTTAAAAAAATTTTAACCAAAGTAATTAACGAATTTTTTTTTTAATTTCTATTATTATTTTCCGTCCTATATAATTTAAAATAAAAAAAAAGAAAAAAAATCTTAATAAAAAACAAAAGCAAATTTTTTATTTTTTTTAATTTATAAAATTAATTAAGAAATCAATAATTATGTAATAAAAACAAATACTAGTAACTTTTTAAATAAATGTTGTAAAGAAAAAAAATGAAAATCTGTAGTATCTTTTTCATTCACATGTCCGCAAAAAAATTAAAATAAGTAAACTTCCTGAAAATCCCCCCAAAAGTGATTTATTCACATTTAACAAACGGTTTTTGTTTTTAATTTTTTTTTTTACAAATATATAAATAAATTTAAAATTCTTAAAATTTCATTAACAGAAGAATTAGCTAGCGAGTAAAACAAGCAAAAAAAAAAGAAAAAAAAGAAAAAATATTTTGAAGTAATTCCCAAAGGTGTAAATCCTCAAAAGAAATTTTTTTTTTATAAAAATAATAAACAAAATAACGACATTAAAACATTATTTATGTTTTTTGAATACATATTAAGCAGACTAAGTGATTGTTATACGATTTAAAGTTGCTAATGCCATACGATATAATAATTGTAAGAAATGATTTACGGAATAAAATTGTTAACTACGTATGACATTTATAACAATTTTCTTCTTTTTCTTTTTCTTTTTTTTTAAACAATAATTTTCTTGATTTATTTAATTTATTTATTTATTTTTTTCTTTTTGTTTCAGTTTATTTATAAAATTTTACTTAATGGTTTTTCATGTTTTTTCATCAATATTAAATTTATTTTACATTTTTATTTTTTCCGTTTTGTTGTGCAAAACAAAAATCGGAATAAAGAAGTAAATAAAGAGAAACAGCAAACATACTTAATGTATTTAAAGTTTATACTAAGTTTAATGTTTTTATGTTTTAATGTAACAACTTTAAAAAAAAAAAATTATATAAGAAGAAAAAGAAGCAGAAGAAGTAGAAGAAAAATGCTAAATGCATGTAAAATTATAAAACAGACGACAAATATGTTTAAAATTGACACGTGTGGTGTATTGTGTAGCAATTTTCTGTTTACAGACTGTTTTCAGATGTGGCTTCTATTGCATTCTTTTTGGGCGCATCTCTATAATTAATAATATTTTATTGTGATGAAAATTAGTCCTTTTATCGTAAAATGTATGCAAATTTTTTGTATAACATAAAAATCAATGCATTATCCATCAAAATAGTAAATTGGGATTTTGATTATTAAATAGTCTATAATTCAGCTATAGTTAAACCTAATTTACTAACTTTTTACGATAGAAAAAACTGAGTTTATTACTTGTTTACTTGTTAAATTCTCAAAATGACAGTTCTTACGTCCTTATAACGTTATGCTACGTTCATTGTGTTCAGTACGCACAATCGTAACGTTTCTAATAACAGAATCCAACATAAAGTAACTAAGAAAAAAGAAAATGTTATTAAATTAGGGTCCCTTAATAGTAATTGTTAAACACGCCTAGTAAATAATATCCAGTACAACTCCTACGCACATTACAAAGTAAATGGTTAGTTGGTGTTAATAATGACAGCTTGCTTAAGTGAGAAGAAAATAAAAGGAAAGAAGAAAAACTCATCGGTTCTTTGCTTACTGTGTTACTTTATCATTATTAACTAACTTACAATTACATATTACAGAAATATTTCTCTCTTTCTCTAAAACCTCTTATACATACTTATATCTAGATATTAATTTACCAAAATATGCGAGGGTAATTATTTGACACATTGATATGTTAATACAAATGTTGCACAAAACAAAAAAAAAAAAAAAGAAAAAAAAATGTTAAAATAACTTCTCTATGGGTAATTTAAATTGTTTTATTTGAAAAATAAAAACATCATGTTTTATAAAATGGGTAATTTAAAGTAAAGACTGTGGTAAATTTATCTTTATCCTTCACAAAAAAAAAATATTACTTAAAAGCAAAACAAACAAACAAACAAACAAGACTTATATAAATAATATTAATTTATAATAAAATAATAAAAAAAAAGGAAAGGAAAGTGCTGATGGTGAAGTTTTTTTTTTTCTTTTTTGTACCAATTTTGTCTTCATTAATGCTGAAAGAACAGAAATAAGAAAAAAAACTTTCCTTTTTCACATTGTAAACTAAATTTTGACATGTTTAATAATTTTTCCTTATTAAAAGCGAACTGAATTTAAGAGAAAAATAAAATAATAAGAATTTGTTGCCTTGATTCAACAGTGAGAATTATAATAAATGTTAATAGTTGATGTCAGCTTTATCAAAATCATATAAGATTATAAATTCATTAATCATCAGCACACACTTACGTTTAGTTGTCTTTTTTTTTTTTTTTAATTTCAAAATCCAACATATAAAACACATTTTCAATTCTATTTTAACAAACAGACTACATTTACATCGTGTACCATTTTTTGATTTGCAATTAATTTTCCTAGTTTTAATTTTCGGATGGCTAATCGTTGTTAGTTAAAATTATAATAATAAAAAATAAAAATAAACAAGAAATGAATTGGCATTAATAAAATATAATTTATCATATTGAAACAGGATCTTGTGGTAGTTTCAAGTGTATTCAAGTAACTCCGGATGTCAGAATATTTCTAGTAATTTTCTTGTAAAATAAAATACAAAAAAAAAATTGAATGACTATTCTTAGAAAAAGTTCTAATGTAACCAGAAATTTAGGTAAATGAAAATAAAAGAGAAGTATTTGAAGTCCAGGAATACTGTCTTACAAGATCCATTTTTGCGGAGCCGCAAAATAAGCAAAATTCGGATTTTAAATAATCTAGAACTAATAGTAAAATAAATGTTGAATTTGGAATAAATTGGAATACTCTGGAATGTTTGGTTATTTGCAACAAGCAAAGTTGCAAAGCTGCAACAAGATATTTCTGTCAGGTAATCTAGGTATTAAAAGCCTTTGAAATGATTTTTTAAATTAATGAAAATTGTGTACAAACCGTCCTCAAGAAATCAATGAACGAATTTTTCTAAATTTCCTAATAAAACTCCAAAAATTAATTTGTATACAGGGTTAAAACTGTTAAAAACAATTAAAAAAAAAAATAAAAATGTCACCCAGTAAAAATAATCCATATTCTATATAAGCAATTATAAATAAATTATTTTATTAAATAATTATTATCCACTTTCATCTCATGCGCAACAATAAAATCAAAAATTCAAAAAAAAAAAATGTATTAAATTACATTTTAATTAATTAACGACAAACAAAAATAAGAAAAACAAAAAAAAACAAAAATGAATTAGATTTTTGTTTATTTTTTTAGTTGTCGTAATCACTTTTATATCTACATGTGCGTTTTATAATTTATTTTTATTTTATATATAAAAAAGCAACAATGTTGTTTGTTCACCACTACTACCGCATAACTTGGGAGAAATTTAATTAAATATTAATATATAAAAATAAAAAACTTTAAGCTTTTTATATGCTAAGAAATAAAAATTGATTACTTACAAAAAAAAAACTTTCAGCCATTTATTAACTATGAACGCAGTATAATAAATTTAAATAAAAAGAATAAGAAAAAGTAGAAACGAAAAAAACTGCGGTAATAAAATGTAATAAAAAGATGGAGTCTTCCATTATATATGTTACCTGTCTTAAAAGGTTTATTAATTTGAACCAATCCAATCAGTTTCAGTTTCACCATTCATTTTATTTTCAACAGAAAACAGAATATTATTATTATAACGTACGCTGAGGCTGAATACAGAGACCGTAGCTAAATAGAATGTAATACGATAGTGTGAATAAAATTATAAATTTATTACATTAAAAAAAAAATTTCTATTTTATGCTATTAAGAAATTAAGAAGTGAAGAAGAAAACAGAAAAATAAAAAAAAAAAAAATATCACATAAATGGTGGTACATTCAAGATTAAATTGCGCGAACGCAGTAAATTTCTTTTTTTTTTCTTACTTCATCTTTTTCTGCTTCATCTCATTCCTTTAAATTTAATTTAATATTTCTTTGCATCGCAATATAAAAGATTCAATGGTTTTACTGTGTTAAGGTTCAAAGCACTTCGTTATCAAGGCAGCCATGACAAATTTTTTTCTTTGCTCGCAAAAATATTAATTCATATAAAATCCACTTATAAAAGTGAAATTAATGATTTATTTTTAAAAAAGTAAAATAATTAATTAATTAAAGAAAAAAAAAATAAATAAATAAATAAACAATTTGATCAATAATTAATTAATTTTTTATTATTTTATTTTTCTTTTTTTTTTTTTTTTTTTCTTTCATTTCCGTGTTTACGGTCAGAAATAATAAAATTTATTAATAATTTTAAATTTATGTTACTTAGCTAATCCCTATTTTGTTTTAAAATTTAAATTAAAAATAGAGGAATGACTGTTTGCGGTTTTATGGTATTTTTTTTTTTTTTTTTGTTATGGTTTGTTATATTGCTTAGAGTTTTCATTAAAATAAAAAAAAAAAAAAATAATTAAAAATTGTTAACAAACGAGTTTAATTTTTTTATATTCTTGGGAGTTTTTATTTTTATTATTATTATAATTTTTGTTTTTTTTTAGAGCCGTTAAATTACAAATTTATGCACTGCAATACAGTGAAAGCTTTTTAATTGAGCATTCGCTTTTTAGGAAACGCGTTCAATTCGACGATGAATTTTTTTGTGTTTCTTTTAAACATTTTTACTATCTGAGACTTCTTTAAATGTGGATAAATATTAATTTGTGGTTGATTTGTTGAAGAATTCATTTTATTGCGAAAGAATCAGCTTTAAACGGGAAGCTTTCGACAATTATTTTTTCAGTGATAACATTCAGGTAAGGATTTTTTTTTTCTTAAACGTTTTAAAATAAAATTTACTGTTCCTATTCCAGTGATAAATTCTCTTTAAAGCCGTCCTGAATTTCATAAAATTTTGGTGTAAAATTAATGCATGTACAAGACAAAATTAAGGCAACACACGTTGTCATTCAAAGGTAACATAAAAACGATCAACAATAGACAAATTTTAAGTTTTTTTAAAATAATTTCCATGGTTAATTAAATAAAGCTAAAACTCCAAATTGTTTCATTAACGCGAAAAATGTGTTACCAAAAATTAAATAAAAGAAACACAAAAAACCAAAAATCATTTTAAAATAAATTTTAAAGTGTTAAGATAACAGAAATTTGTTTGTTACATAATTACCATAGCGTAAAACTAAATGACTGAAAAGAAAACACAAATTAAAATTTATTTAACGCTTTTGTGTCATTTTTGTTTTATTTATTTATTTATTTTTTTTTTTTTGCATTTAATACAAATTTGTTGTTTAAATATGCTGGGAATTTTTTTTTAGCGTTTTTAATTTAAGATAATCGTCCTACACTTTAACCACATTTAACACTGTGTTGATTGTTTTTCGTTAAATTTAATCATTTGTCACAATAGACATTTTAAATAACAAAAACAAATATTTTGAGATGCGTTAAAAGGTTTATTGTCAATAAAATTTTGTTGCTTTTTAAGAGTTGAAGAGGAAGTACTCGATTTGTCCCGAACCTTCAAAAATCATTGCATAAATTTACAGAATTGTTAACAGGAATTAATTTGATTCATAATCGAAGTGATATTCATCAGATTTAAATATTTTATAAATAAAATCAGAAGGCAAATTGTTTGTTTAGGAAAATTTTTAATTTTAATTTTTAATCAACAAACATAATGAAACTCTTAGTGTTTGTGTTTTATGTTGGATTTCTTATAAAATTTGAAGTCATATGAGATGAATCCTTGAAAAATAAAACGTGTAAGTGTAAAGTGGAATGTTCTCTCCAAAACAAATCTTAGAAAATAAAAATTCGCGATTGAGTTATTTCTGTCCAGAATCATCTCACATCACAGAATTTATGTATCTTTACAGCTAACTAATTAAATTGGAATTTCAAAAGCTAAATAAATAAGATAATCAGGATTACCGTGATCAGTAGTCGTTTGACAGAAGTTATAACCAATTTCAATAATTGTAAAACTGTGACATTTGCCAGATTTCTAACTCACATTCATGAGTCACTCCTGATTTATTATTGAAATTAAATACACATCGAATCAAATACACAATAATAAGGCCAAACACAAATAACCTATTCTCATTACCTATTTACCTCAATGATTTAATATTAATTGCTCTATTATAGAAAAATCAAAATTAATTAAATTAATTTACACATAAAAAAAATAATAAAAATAATAATAATGCAATTATACAATATTATTAATTTAATTTAATTTATTTTAATTTTTTTTATTTTAATTTAATTTAATTTAATTGTTATTTAATAACATTTAAACACCTGACTGTTTATTATTATAATAATAATAATAAAAATAATAATAATTATTATTATTATTACAAGTAATTTTATAAATAAATAAATAATTAATAATAAACATATTAAAAAATAAAATAAAAAAAAAAAAAAAAACTATTAGACAATATAAATTATGAGTTAATTAAGAAATTCGTTTTTTCTGTTTTATTTATTAAACATTTTTTTTCTATATTGAAATAAAATTTATTTGACATAAAATTTAATAATATTATTGAATTTTGTTTTTCTTTTTTATTATTTATTATTGTAAATAAATAAATAATATTTTTATTTTACTATACAGCCAATTACCTGTTATGCTGATTTTTAATTAATTTGGAATTTTTATTTTGTAATTTTTTTTTTTTTGTGTGAAGTTTACTCAAATTTTTTCATATTTTGTTTTTAACGATGTCGGTGTTTGATTGTTTATGTTTATATTGGGTCATATGGTTAAATTTCGGATAGTGGTCATTTTGGCTTGTATTGCCTATCTGATAACAATCAAATCAGAACTTGCACGGACATTATTAAAATATATTTCCTCGTGTAATTTTTGTTTTTTTTTTTAGAGTAGAATTGTTGCCAAAAATACAGGAAAACGTAATTAACAATCTAAAAATTAAGGCAATGAAGATGAAATCTCCAATTTGTTTATTTCTTTATAAATCACGCAGCTTACAATGCACAGTTTTCAAGGCACAGTTTACAAGACACTGAGTTAGTTATTTCTGTTTTAAAGCTTCTAATCAATAAGCAAATTCTACGAATAATTCCAATCTCAATTAAATTTGTTTATATTTATTAATTAAATTATAAATTAGTGTTGAAATCCACAATCCACAATCCACAATCCGTTCTCTCAGTGTTATAATCGTTACAGTGTTAATACTAAAAAAAGAATTCATGAAATCACTTAACATTCCAATACAAATCATTTCTAGAAAATTTTTTTTTTTTTTTTTAATAAATAATTTAACTTTCCCGAGGGTGATATCATCTGCTGTAATTATTATTAATTTTTTTTTTCTTCATTTTACTTTTAATAAACAATACAAATGATATGTTTTAGCCTTCCTCGAATTTTGTTATTTATACAGATTATAACATGCGAATGGTAAAGTTTAATAAACTTTGAATATGATCCGATTTATTGTTTTGTATTTTTGCATGCACATGATTCAACTAATCGCATATCTCTCATTTTAGTGATATTTGAAGCCAAAACAAAATGCAACTGCATTGCCACGTAAGCAAACTAAGATAATTTGTAATTAAATATAAAAAAAAAAAATAATTATTTTTGCTATCTGTTAACGGACTTTAAACGCAATTAAAATTGAAAAAGAAATAAACAAATAAAATCAACTGAAAATGCTAACATGTACATAAATTATATGAAATATTTAGATACGTTAATTTAATTATTCATTAATTCGTCCGTGTGCTTAAATAAAACGGAATTACATTTATTATCAATTGACATTTCATTTAAACATTTATTAAACCATCAGCAAAGCAAAGTATTTCTTTACTTCTCATGCCATATATATGTAGAACCGCGAAAATAAAAACAACCAAGAAGCAAAACATACAAAACAAAACGGAAAATAATATTAAAAAAAAAAAAAGAAGCAAAACGGCAAGAATGAAATAAAAATTTTTATAGTAAATATTTATAAAATAGAAAAAAAATAAATAAATAAATAAATAAAATAAATAATTAAAAATAAACAAATAAAATGATTTTGAACAAATTTTCATTCTGTAATAATTTGTTTATTTATTTAAGAAAAAAAAAAAAAAATATAAGAAATTTTTTTTTTTTTATTATTGTTTTAATTTTTTTTTCTCTCTTTTTCTTTTTTTTTTTATTAATTTTATTTATATTTAATTGAAGATAATATTTTTCATTGTTTTTATATAAAATAATTTGTTTTTTTTTTGTTTGTTTGTTTGTTTGTTACAGACATTCTATGACGAAGCTAAAAAGCACACGCACTTGGCTGTTATGTTTCATTATCATTAAACGTAATTTAAAAGAAAGAAAAACTTGAAATTGAAATTAATTTTATTTATATTACTTCTATAATAAAACTATAATCTAGCATAGTGTTTATATATTTTAAGCCATTTTTGTGTACTTGCGTGTGTGTGTGTATGATTGTATGATAAATACGTAATTAAGCTTTGGTTTCGCACAACGAAACTTTTCTAAAGTAAATAAATAATCAGAACCAACCCAAAAAAAAAAAAATGTTTTATCTCAATTATTAAGTTTTATAATTGTAATTTGATAGAATTAAAAAATTAATTTAAATAGAAAGATTAATATTTTTAATTTTTTTTATTTGATATTGTTTTTAATAATTAATTTTTTTTTTTTCAGATAAGAATTAATTAAAATATAAAAAAAGGTAGAATAACATATGAAATATGTTACAAACGCGTATGACTCATATTAATTAGAAAAACATTTTTATTAGGATATTTTTTTTTCTTTTTTAATTTTCTTAATTTTAAATTTTAATTATTATGTTATGTGTAAGTTATGGAAAAGCACAGTTGGTGGTTTTTGTTATATCTGTACTTAGTTTAAGGTGTCATTGTCCTGTTATGTATTTAACGTAATTAATACGTGATATTCGCATTACAAGTGTTTGATAGCGTTTATTTTTTTAAAAGTTTGTATTGTGTGCCTAATTTTTATTATGTGAAATTTTTGTTTATTTAATTTTAGTTATAAAACGCTAAAAATCAATGTTCTAGGACTCATTTTCGCTGAGTTACAGCTAGAGAACGCGATAGACTACATTTAATATCAACGCTGAGAGATCCAGATTAAATATTTGAGACACAAATGCCCATAACTTCTGAACAAAATTTTTTACAGTAGAAATATTTCTATAACACATTTGTGGACCCAATACGAAACTTCTTACCAAATTCCAGTTCATTTAAAAATATTTTTTTTTTTCATCCAAAAATCCATATAAAGTATCAGGAAAATTTTCAATTTTTCAGCGAAAACTAAATTAATTCATATCGAGCTGAAACGTTGCATTAATACTCTTTGACAGGTTCTGAATCGAGTTAGTTCATGGAGTTTTTCGATTAAAAATTTATTTCTCGAGATATGGAGACTTGAACTTTGAAATTTTTTCACAAATTGAAGTTTTATCACTTGTGGTTGTGGTTTGAAAGCATTTATTTCTAAAAGTTTGTACTAAGCGTCCGTTTTATATGATGTGGAACTTTAGTTTATTTGTTTGTGGCTACTAAACACTAAAAGTTTGGCGTCTAGGACATATTTTGTCGTTGACAGCAATAATAAATCAAATATTAGCTTAATGCTAAATGGTTTTAGATTGACTATTTGAGACACGTCGGAGTCATAACTTTTTTTTTTTAATGATTTTGGCAACATTTATATTAATTCATAAGGTTTGATTATATTTCTTGAATGATTCATTAAAATCATAAATTTATTAATAAAAAAACACAAAAAAAAAAAAATTATATATTTCAATGTCAACCTCATTCTGTTATAAAAAAATTATTATTCTTTCTTCAATTTCAATTTTTCATCAACTTTTTATTATAATAATAATAAGAAATAAAATAAATAAACACATCTTATCACAATAACAAATTGTCATAATAAGTATAATCGATTGTACTATTATTGTTTTTTTTTTTTTTTTAAATTAGTTATTTTTAAAGAACAAAATTATGGAAAATGAATTTACAAATGAAATGAGTAAGAGTGAAAAATAATAAATTTTATTTTTTTTTTTGTATATTTATTTAAATAAATCAATTAAATGGTTTTTTATTTATTTAAATTTCTTTTTTTTTGATGATGCTGTTAAGTTGTCTTTCATTCAATAACAAATGTCGTATAGTTTACGAATCCTTGACTTAATTAAATATTTTATTATAATCGTTGAACGGGTTTTTTGTTTTTTTTTTCTCTGAAGATTCATGTTTAGCATCGCATGGTACATTCACTGTTTATATCCTTTATTTAATTTTAAAACAAATTAACATACACCCCCACCAGTTAATGTCCTATTAGTACACAGAATACATGAAAGAAAAAAAAATATAAAGAACGTCTCACGTTTATTTATTATCTAATTAAATAAATTGTCATCGTTTAATGTACTTTAAATATTTTTATAACTTTTATTTTACTTGTTTTCCATAATATTATTAAAATAAAAAAAAAAAATGTATTCAAACCAGCAATAATAATAATAATAATAATAAAATCAAGTTAATTATGACAGGAGCAGTGAGTAAAAGAAAGTAGCGAAGAGGGAAAGACAAACAGAAATGCAATAGGTTCATATGTTTGGCAAATTTGCTGCATTTAATGTCATTTAATGACGATAAAAAATAAAGAATTAAATGAATTAATGAAAGAAAATCCAAGACAAATATCACCCACAATGAATAATAAAATTTGATGAATAATTTTTTTTTTGGTCGCGCTTTGGGGTTTTTTATTATTATTATTAACTTTGTTTTATATTAATTTTAAATAAAAAAATAGAATTTTTTATATTTAATATACGCAATTAGTTTTATCAATTTTATTTTTATAATTTTTATAATTTTTATTTTTTCTTTTGAATAAAGTGATAAACGTCGCCGTATAGGTCAATATAGTTCAAAATTATAAGCGAATATCATGTGCTATTAATTAACATAAAATAAAAACGAATACATTTGTAGAAAAAAAAAATTTCATTTTTAAAGAATTCTCAGTCAATGATTGCTATTTATGATAAATATTGAACTGATGTTCTATGAATTTTATATTTATTTGTATTTTTGTATAAAATTATTTAATTTTTATTACACAAAATTTTGTTATTAATGATGGAAATTAATTATTTTGTGACAGTGATGATTCGATTTTATGAAATGAACCTGATTAATGTGATTTTCTTGATTGAATTGTTTTTGAAACGCCGTGGCACGCAATGTGAAAAGGACTTGGACTTAAAATATCTAGTTCTAATTCGCAGCTTATAGTTTTTCAGAAGAAAGTTTTAAACTGTCATCTCGTACTACGTTGCACTTGAAAGTTTAGACTTGAATGGCGATACAGTACGTTAAGAAGGTTATATTTGCAGCTTTGATACTAGTTACAACTTTTACGGATAGTAGCCAAATTTCGCCGTATTTTTAGGTAAAGAATGAACTAACAAAATAATTAACTAAACAGAGCTCATCACTAGTATTTTAAAAACAGCTTTTGGACAGCGTATCTTCTGAAATAATAACATTTAAAATGTCAATCTTTAAAATAATAAACTTTAGAGACTGCATACTACCTAAACTCAATAAAAAAAAATTATTTTGTATATTTCTTCCTTGGATACCACAATAATTACTATTAACACCCCTATTGCTAAAAAAAAAGAATTAAAAGCGTGAATACACTAATAAAATATCAAAAGCGATGATAAAATTGTCATAAACACCGATCTCATTCACGAGACACCACCGTCTAAAGAATTTCTATCTAATAAAAATATTTTCATGTTAAATAAAATTTAATTTAATGCCAATCTATCATTTTATTTATAAAAACCACTATTTTAGCACACCCACTATATAAAAAATTAATTTTTTCTAAATCCTTAGCTTAGTGAAAATTTTAAATTATTGTTTGAATTTTGTTTTTCTTTTTTATTTTTTTTTCTTTTCCTTCAATTTGTTTAAAGGAAAAACACTGTACGTAAACATAAAAATAAAATTTATTATCTATGCTTTTTCTTTTTAAATAAACATATCATTATTATTATTATAATTATTATTATTAAAGTATTAAAAAAATAAAAAAATTCATCAGCGAGAAGCATAAAGCATAAGAAAAGCTATGTAAGAAAAAGAGTTAAATTAATATTGAAGAGGGATGAGATTTATATTTTGTTTAAAAATAAAAAAAAAATAAAAATGTTTGAAAAATATTTTCTACCGACTAATTAATTAATTTTAAATTTAAAACGATGGCACGTGGTAGATTGAATAAGTTTTATTTTAATTAGATTGCACGATGTTTCATAATTAATTAGACATATTTTATATTAATTAAGAATGCTTGTTGGTGTTTTTTTTTTTTGGCTATTTTGTAACCGGGATTTTATTATGCTCGACAATCGGTTTATCCTAGTTTTTTGTTTTATGTTAAGTGACTGCGATATTTCTGCCTGGGAGACTTTATTAATGCTGCAAAGTTTTTTAATACCTTACAAAAAGGTGTTTTTGTTATAGAAAGTGTACAGAAGTGTACAGAATTGTTCAGAAGTACAGAATTTTGTTACAAGAATTCTCAATTAAAGTATGAACATAAAAAGCCTAGCAAATCTAAGTAGTTCGGCAATGTAATCATGGTCAAGGTACTGACTATAAACCCCTCACTTTACTATTTTGATTAACAAAATTAAAAAAAAAAAAAAAAACCTTAATTACAAAACCCCTTGATATTTTTACTTAATTAATCGATTAGATTAGGCTGCAAATTAAAATTTAATTAAGATAAATCAAAAAGGATTACCAAGAATTGCTATTTTCACATTAATTCTAATTAATAAATTTTATTTACTTAACTTACAATAATAATAAAATATCTAATCATTCATGTATGTATTATAAAAGAAAAAAACAATTAAAATACCATCAACAACGATTATTATAATAATTATAATAATAATAATATATTTGCTAATATGCTTTCTACATGTCACATATCACCCATCACACATCTAAATACTATTAGCAATGATTATAATTCTTCGTTTTTTTTTTATCTAAACGAACTGAAAAGAAAAGAAAAGGAAAGAAATGAAAAAAATCTCATAATTTTCATTAAAGTAAATTAAGATATTTCACTAAAATAAATAAATAAAAAAAAACAAAAAAATAAAAACAAACATGCAGATAAACATATCATCCACACGAAAAGAATTTTTTTTTTTTTTTTAATTTTATTTTAGACACGTTATACTATATAATATGTTTAATTTATATTTATAGATCGTATGTCGCCTATATGTGACAATTTTAAGAAAAAAAAAAAAACTGAAATTTCGGAAATATACATAGATTTATTTTTATTATTTTGAACCACTTTAGGAACCCAGCTGTTTTACATGTATCATACAAAAAAAAAAAAAAAAAAATACAGAAACGACAGCAATATGAAAAAAGCAAAGCGACAGCGATAAGTATTAGAAAAAAAAAATTTCCTTTTCTTTTTTTCGCTTTGCTTTATTGAGCTTAAGTAAAAAATGATAACTTTTTTTTCTTAGATGTTTTATATTCTTCGATACGATTTTAAAGTAAAAAAAAAAAAAAAAATTAAATTAAATTAAATAAGAAGCAGAGAAAGATAGACTAAGTGTCGCATCAGCATCACATGTTAGCGTTATATGTCGGCTAATGATTTGGTTTTAAAAATTTGTTTTTATTTTTTTTTTTTTTTATTTAATTTAAATATAATTTATGATTTTGTAAGTGAATGGAGGTAGTTAAATTATATATTAAATTAGTTTATAATAAATAAATAATTTTTTTTTTTTATATAATCAACGTTGGATTAACCTAAATAGTCATATTTTATATAAACTAATTAAAAAATAAAAATCTTTTGCTACTGTTTTGTATTTTAATTTTATATATTTATTTGATTTATATTATTATTCTTAATTGTTTATGATAATTTATATTAATTAAACTATTTTTAATACTTTAAACGTGTTGAGGTATTGCTACATTTCCCTGTTGTCAATTAATCAATTAAATCTCCTTCAAACATCACTTATTGCACCTTGTTTCATATAAATAATAAATTTATGTAAACCAGCCTGCTTAAAAGTGAAACTAATTTATAAATCTTATCCAGGAAATAATAATTAGCTTTTCTAAGTAAAGCTTTTTTAAATTTCTTATCAAATTTCGATTTTTATCTTGTTTTTCGTTGGAATTTAAAGAAATTTTGCTTCAAATCTGCATTCATTTGAAAAATTTCCACTGTAATTGAGGCACATCTAACAGAATAAATGCTAGATAAGCTCCAGCGGTTCTAGACTTAATTTTATAGCCACGTAAATATTGCAATAGAACCAATTAATTAATCACAGAAATTTTTGGAAAATTTTCTCCATCCCTTTGATAAATGTTTAGAGAAATACTTCTCTCAATAAAGCAGATACAAATCAATTTATTTCAACATTTATCATCTATTATTGTACATACGTAAAAGCTTCGTGCTTATAAGAAACCGCGACAACTAGAGATAAATACAGTAAAAATATCGTGAGTTCTTAATGAAATTTTTTTTAAATTTTTTTTTTATTGTACGTTGTTGTCAAATGTTTAGAGATGGTTTTGCCTTAAGCAAGTGTTTAAATAGCAAAGGAAAACTTTCTTTTCGTTGACTTTCTTCACACAAGTAGCTAATTTTGTTTAATAAAATAAATTAGTTTGAAAGCTTTGCTCAATCGAACGTTTTTTTTTAAACATTTTAACAGAAGAAAAGTTTCTTTTGCAATATTAGATAAAAATTCTAATAATTTTATATAAAAAAAAAGTAACAAAAAACCCAACAAAAATTCGCGTAAATAATTTATTGTTTTTATCTATAAATATGTATGAAGATAAAATCTTAACGTGTAAAAATCAATAAACATTTTCATTTTGTTTTAGTTTTATTTATAACAAAAATAAAAAACAATCCATACCATAAAAACCATTCCAATGATTAGTAAACGATTAAAAATTGATTATTATTTTTATTTATTTTATTTTATTTTATTTTATTTTTGCTATAAATAAAATAAAATTAATTTCTAATTTAACAATTAAATAAGCTTATTTCCTAAAACTAATTGTGAAAATAATAAAAAAAAAAAAAAAATTTGATTTTTTTCTTTCTATAAGAAATCTATTAAAATATAAATAAATAAATAAAATCAATAAATATTTTTTATACAAATAGATTGTTTTTAGTTTATTTATAAAAAAAAAAAAATGATTTTATTTTCTAGTTATTAAGAAAATTGAAATCCCACTCATAATTCATAAGAAATATTTACGTAGCAAATTAAAATTCTCATTCTTATTGAGGAATTTTTTAATTTTTTTTTTTTTCTTCTACGATTTTTAATTTTATCATCATCAAAAATTCATAAATTATTGTCAATGAATATTTTGAAAAGAATAATAATTAAACTAATCGAATGTAATAAATAAATTAAGAATGAAATCTTTAATAAAATTTTCGTTTTTATTTTTATTTTCATTTCCAGTTGATTTTCAGTAAAAACGCACAATTCGTCTCACATTTTTCATTTCATTGACGAAATTTACGGAATTTTTTGTGAAAATATTTTTTTTTTTTATATTAAATTACACAATTAAAGATGGAAACATATATTTTGGTTTTTCAGTCAAAATTTTGTCCTAGTTGAATATATTTTTTGATTTTATTAATTTAAATTTAAATTTAAATTTAAATTGAAAATGAAGAAAATTCGTAATGTACTTTGGTGTTTTTTGTTTTTTTTCTTTAATATCCTTGCTATAGGTTATTACAATTAAACACATTTTAACGCTTTTTATAATAAATTTAATCGTTTTATAGCTTTTAATACGTTTATTTATTTATTTATTTATTTATGATAATAAAAATATAAAATTTAAAAAGTGAGAAAAATAATAATAATAAAATAAAAATAAATTTATGGAAATAAGCAGTTAGCAATTTTTTTTCTTTTATAACGTTGACTACATTAGCGCATTCATATAGCGTTGCCCAATTAATTTACAATAAAATTTATTTTTATTTAATTATATATTTTTTTTAAAACTTTTTATTTATAAATATAATAAAAGCGTATGTATGTAATATTTACAATCATTTTGGACATTTATTTGTAAACTTTTTCGCATATTTTTTTACTTTTTTTTTACTTTTTAATCGTCTCTCTTCTGTTCTGATTTTATTTTGTTTTAAAATATTTTTTTTTTTTTTTTGTTTTTTTATTTTATATTTATAATCAAGAATATAAATATTATTAATAAATACAATTAAAGTAATAAATATTGTAATAAATAATAAAAAAAAAAAAAAAAAAAAAATTACTACCTGTCGTTTTATTGATACAGTAAATCAGTGGTTTCAACGGAAGGACTGTGACCCCCATTTGTTGTGTCATGGAAATACTTGAGGAAAATATATAGGAAAAGTTTATATTAACTTAGATTCTGAAAGGATATAAATACCTAGAAATCATTAAAACATCGGTTATAAGCCGCTCTAAAACGTTAAGCTTGTGGCAAACACAGAGAATTGTTATTAGTGTCGAAATTTCTCTATTTAAAGGTTCATAAAACTTTAGTAAACTGAATAATTATTCTTCCAGAATGATCTAAACAATTCTTCATCTTCTGTAATTGTAAGTGGATAAGCGAAATATTTAAAGTAAAACCACTTAAATAACGTTAATTAGTATAAACCACCCTAAATCCATTTAAAAACTTGATTTGTCCATGATCACCATGAGTCTTTTAAACATCTGCTACCTGCTATGTTTTTTGATGGTTATTCTCGTAATTTTAGTCTTGCAGGTTAGAAAAGTACGTGAGTTGAACTTACCGCAACTTTATTTTTCTAAATAACTTCGTATTAATTTTGTTACATCAAATACCAGTACCCAGTTACATAAATCACTCAGACTGTTATTGAATTCAATTGAACCAATGATTTCGTTATTAAAAAAAAAAAAATGTTTTCCATTTATTATTCAAAATATTTAGCTAACACAACTAATCCTTTCAATTAAAAGCTCATATATTACCCTAAAAAAAAAGAAGTAAAACTAAAGACAATACCGTCACAAACAGAATTAAACATAAAAATATAAAAAAAAAAAACTGAATTAATTAATTAATCAATAATCAAGTTTAATGCTAATCTAAGTCGAATAAATTTCATAACAAAACAAACGTGGAAAACAGTCAGAGTTAATCTTTTGATTTATAAAACAGCAACAACAGCAACAACAAAAATTAATTTTTCTTATAAATATCAAACGGAAAATTGTTTTTCATCTTTCACTTTTTTTTCTTTTATTTTTTTTTTTATATATATTAAAATTTTCATTAATTTCCTTTTTCTTTATTTCTTTTTTCTTCGTTTTTTTGTTTTTTATTTTTATTTTTATTTTATTTTTATTCTTGTTTATAAATAAACACTATTTTGTTTACTAAACTTTTCGGCATGTTTACTAAATCATTGGTAAATGATATTTTAAAAATGTTTACTATTTTTAATAATATTATATTATACATATATACATATATATATATATATATTTGTATACAGAATGTAGATGTATGTATGTAATACAGAAAATTATTTTTATTTTATTTTTTGTTTTAATTAGATAGAGAGAGAGAGTCTCTCATTGAATCTTACATTAAAGCTTTTATTTTACTTTAATAATATCATAATTAAATTGCTACTAATAATAATAACTACATAAAAGAAATTAAAACGTTAAAAGAGACAAAGATCATTCATTTGATAACCAAAATACCCTGTTAAATACCACTGAGTGCTTATTGTATTAACACAGTTAATTCCTTTAAGAAAAGCTTTTACCTTACAGTAACTAAAATCATTGCACCTTTAACAGGTTATGTGAACTTCATAAAACGTATATTCGCAATCGTTGATAAGTTTTTTTTTGTACATCATAAGGCAATATTATGAGAGAGGAAGAAGCAAAAATCTACAAACAATAATCGAATAAATAAAATAGAAATTTTAAAGCTGAAGTCTTTATTAATTAATTCATTTTAAAGACAACCGTGGTTCAGGACAATATGCAGGTTTTTTTTTTTTTTAATTTTGTTTAATTAATACACCTTATTATTTTTAGAGATTTTCTTTAACACAGAAAAGATCCTGGAACTATTTTCTTGTCAAGCTTTTTTCTAATGAAAATCAATCCGAAATATCTCTTATGACTTAAACTTTATCCAAAAATAAGTGGATCATTAACCCTAACCAGCTTTTGAATTGTTTTCAAAGGTTTGTTTATAATGTTTTATTGCTTTTGAGGAATAAAAAAATTAAAAACACCGTAGAAAAAGGTGCTGGAACTCGATTTTACACCCTGTTATAAGAAAGTCCATAAAAATTCGTATTATCTCTCAGAAAAAAAGAAAAAAAGTAAATCGACGGTAAAATAAAAATTTAAAAACTAGAAAATTTAAAAAAAAAAACATTTAATTAATTAATTTTTACTAGTTTTTTTTTTACAATTTTTATTATTATAAGTTTTACAGAGTTTTATATCTTTGCAATTAAAATTTATTTTTATTTTAATTTTTTTTTTTATATTAAAATAAAGAAGAATATGATGAAGAAAAACTTTAATTTAAATGTTAACAGATGAGTCATTTATGTCGTTTTTATGTTTTCTAATTAAATCAATTTTTGTTGTTATATTTCTTAAAAAAAATTAAAAACAAAACGATATTTTCGGTGTTTTTTTTTTTTATGTGTAATGATGACGCAAAAATGTATTTTTTTCTCTCGTTATTAAGGTGTAAGCCAAAGAGATTATTTTTTAGAAGATAGGAAAACTGTATGGAAGGAAGCTCACGAAAAGAAAGTTTTAATTAACTTAACCAAAAGATTATTTTTTTATTTACAAAACGAAGGAAATTTCAGATGAAAACTTCCGTAATTAAATAAAGAGGTAGATGGAAAAATCAACAAAAAATTTTTAATAAACTTATTTAACCGTTTTTCTGTTATATATAGAAAAATAAATAAATCTTTTATAAATTAATTGAGTGAGGAGAATTATTTTTAAAACAATAAAAAAGAACAGGAAAAAGAAAAAAATCTCTAGGCCACAGACCACAGTAAAATATTTTTTTTTTCTTTTTATTACGCGTTTTCATCTCCCACTATATTTACTCGTTAAATAATTTTTTTTTTTTTTTTTGTTTTTTTAATGTGATTTAAAAGTAATTTAAACTAATAAAATGACAATAATAATTTTTAATAATATATATATATATATATTTTACTCTTCATTTTGTTAACATGAAAACCATTAACAGTTGTTAATGGTTTGTAAACATATAATAAAAAATCAAGGTGTAATGGGCTATAAGAGTAATTTTATTGGGAAAATAGACGAGGATGGAGAAAGTTTTTTTCATTAAGTTCTTATAAATTTTTTTTTTTTTTTCCTTTTACTTTATTTATTATTCTTTTTTTAATTTAATTAAATTTAATTAATACGGTTTATTGGTTTTTTTCTTTTCTTTCCAATTTGACTTTTTGTATATCTGTGCCAAAATAGATGTTTATGATTTATTTTACTCTACTTTTGATTTATTAAACTAATAAATAAATTTATTAGATTAATTAATTAATAAAAAATTATACATATTTAATTAATAAAAATGGGTTTTTGATCAGAGTTGGAGTAGATTTAATGGAGAATTTTTAGCTTAAGAGACCGACTTGTCAATGCAAGCATTTTAGAATATGCATATTAAACTAATAATTAATTTAATTTAATTATATTAACGATAGTCTAATTAATAAATTGTGATTAAAAAATTTCCCAATTTTCTTCACAATCAATGTTTTAAAAATAAAACACAAAAAATTATTTCACAGAAATATTCTAAGAAAATTTACAACAATCAAAATCGACTTCATTCTTGTCATTTGCTAAAAAAAAAATAACTTTTCATGTCATTAGAAGGTTCATAGTAGTCTAAAATTATAATTTCGCACCGCAATACATTTCTACATTAAAAAAAAAATAATAAAGAAAAAAAATTCAACGCTAATTGAACAGGAAATACAACAATGTAATTACCTTACAAAAAGTTCTATAATCGCTTTTAATTTATATTTTAATGCACCTTAACTATTTTCTTAATAAAAAAAAAAAAAAAAACTAGAAAAAAGCTATTTTTTATTTCATCTTATTATTAATAATCAAATTTACATAAAGTTAATTAAACCAAAAATTTCTGCGTTTTGGTTATATAATTATTTAATTAATTTGCAATTAAAGATTTTGTAAATATTAATTTATTTCTGTAAATAATAATAATAATAATAATATTACTAAATTCCAATAATCTGATTAATATACAAATTATTCCAGCATTTAATTCTATTTTTTTTATTGTTGTTATCAAAATTATTAATCAATTTTATTAACAATTTTTTCTTGTTGAATAAAAACTTTTTATTTATTTATTTTTTTTTTTTTTTGCTTTTTCTTCTTTTAATAAAAGTTGACATTTCTACAGAAACAATGAGCTGAAAGAGTAAATTTTATTCGTCACGCCCAAGGGGCGTTGTTTTAATTAATTAATTAATTAATTCGAAACGTGTACTAAGATTAGAAAGCATTAGAAATTTTGTAAAGCTTATCTAATATCTAATTGCAAAAAAAAAAAAAAAATAGAAAAAAAAGGAAAACAGCAAGAAAGGGAAAATATTAATTAAAAGAAAAAAAAAATCTAAGAAAATGTACGAATGCAGAAGAAAAATGTTTTAAAATGCATGAAAGTTCTTTGAACTTCTTTTCTTTATCTTTATGTTATGAAAAATTTCTTTCATTTCTATACACGTATCTTTTTTTTTTTATCTTGTGCCATATTTAAAGCGAGAATTAATTTTTTTTTAAGCATTTTAAAGTTAAATATTGGTTGCTTAGCATGCTAAGTTCCAGTCAAAGATAATGTCTGATGAAACTTACTTTTCCCAGGTAAATCTAAACTAAATTACTCTAAGCTTTTGCTTGAAAAATATCATTGTAAACGAATCAAAGCCAGCGTTCAAACTATATAAATAAATGCTTAGTGATTAGTAATCGATATTTCTACATTTATTTTTATTTCTTTTATATTCATTCTTTAATTGAAAAACAAAATTGACTTCTTACCACGCATAAATGTTTGAAGCGAAGTTAAATAGAAAAGCAAAAACCCAATAATTGGTTACCCTTTTTCATCATCACTCCACTGTTTCTTTAGATAGAGAAATAATCTTATTTATAAATTCTATTAATATTAAAATATTATTTTCTATTTATTATTTAATTGTTTAATTAATTATATTTTTTTATTAATAAATCAGTTAATTAATACTTTTTTTCCCTCTGAATAATAATAATAATAATAATAATAATAATAATAATAATAAAAAAGAAAAAATTTCTATCTTAATGTTTTTATTTCAACCTGTTAATATAAAAGTAAAAGAAAAAATTATTATCTTATCGTTAGTTAGTAAATAAATATTCTTTTGTTGTTGTTTATTTATATAAACATTAGTTATTTCTAATTAGTTCAAATGTAAAATTATACAAATTGCTTCCAGGTAAATTAAATATGATATCATCAGGAGTAAAATAGATTGAATTTTCGGTTGTGTTTTTTTTTTTTTTTTTTTTTTTTTTTTAGTGAAAAATAAGAACTTTTTTTTTTTCTTCCAAACGCCAGCGGATATAATGTAAAGAAACAAAATAAACCATAATCATTTATATCAAATTACTTACCTAATTTATGTTTTCTTTTAGTTTGTTAATAGTTAACTTAAACGGATTTATTTATTATAATTAAAAACAATTAAAATTTTATTAATAAGAAAATAATCTTAAGTATTCACTTCGTTTTTGTAGAACTTAATCTTGGAAGTTAGTGCCATCTATTAGAATAATGTTTGTAACTAATCATGCAAAAAAAAAAAATTATTTTTTCGAATACTCAATGTTAGGTTATGTTTATTTAATTTGATGACGGCGACGGCAAACTTTAATAAGAATTGCGTGAGATTATTACTTTTTTTTGCTATATAAATGAATTAAATATTAATTGATTAATATATAGTATCTATGAAAGTAATTTCTAATTTTTGTTTACCATTAGTTCAATTTAGTTATGTGTATTTTCCTAAAGTAATAAAATATAATCTGTTACCAAGTATTTTTGTAAAACGTGATTTGTCTGTAGTCAGCAGTAATTTTTCAAATAATAAAAAAAGTGTTAGTTGGGGTTCAAATAAATCACATCGTAAAATAAAATTAAATAGAATACAATTAGAAACAATATCTGATCCTAAAATGGAAGTTATTCTTGCACCATTGCGTCAATCTGTTAAAGAGCAGGTGAGTTTTATAAATTTTTGTTATAAATGATGCAATTCTGGGTTTAATTTACAGGGAGACCTAGTACGTCAGTTAAAAGGTGATGGAGCACCGGAATTAGATGTTAAACGTGCTGTCGCTGAATTGAAAACTAGAAAGAAAGTTCTTGAAGATAAGGAACTTGAATTAACCCCACAGGCATCTACGTTTGATAGAGCGAAAATGGAAGATTTATTAAAGAGACGCTTTTTCTATGATCAAAGTTTTGCTATCTATGGTGGAATAACTGGTATGACGGCGTTATCAAATATTAAAAATTGTGAAATATGTTAAATGTTATCATAAATAGGTCAATATGATTTTGGTCCCATGGGATGTGCATTAAAATCGAACATGTTAAATACATGGAGACAGTTCTTTGTGTTAGAAGAACAAATGCTTGAAGTGGATTGTTCAATTCTAACACCAGAACCTGTATTAAAGTAATAAAACATCGAGCTGTTCCTTATCAATTTTATATAAAATTATTTTTATTTTGGTTTTTCTAGAGCATCCGGTCACGTTGATAGATTTGCTGATTTGATGACAAAAGACATGAAAACTGGTGAATGTTTTCGATTAGATCATTTAATAAAAAATAATTTAGAGAAAGTTTGCTCCGAAAAAAATACTTCAAATGAATTAAAAGAAGAATGCAAAGACATTATTATAAAGCTCGATGGAATGACAAAACAGGAAATGGCAGATTTATTAACTAGGTTCAACATGAAATCCCCAATAACTGGTAATGATTTGACCGAGCCAATTGAATTTAATTTAATGTTCGGCACACAAATTGGACCAACTGGTTTGGTTAAGGGATTTTTACGTCCCGAAACGGCACAGGGTATTTTTGTTAACTTTAAACGTTTACTGGAATTTAATCAAGGAAAACTACCTTTTGCTGCTGCACAAATTGGTAACAAAAATAAAAATATTAAATAATATAAATAAAATCTTAATTATGTTTAAATAAAATCGTAGGTAATTCATTCAGAAATGAAATCTCACCACGCTCTGGTTTAATTCGTGTTCGTGAATTTACCATGGCAGAGATTGAACATTTTTGTGATCCAATACATAAGGAACATCCTAAGTTTGAGAATGTTGAAAATTTAAAAATGTATTTGTATTCAGCGTGTAATCAAATGGATGGTAAGAGTGCTGAAGAGATAACCATTGGTGAAGCTGTCCGTTCGAAATTAGTTGCAAATGAGACGCTTGGTTATTTCATGGCAAGAATACAACAATTTTTAGTTAAAATTGGAATCATACCGGAACGATTACGTTTCCGTCAGCATATGAATAATGAGATGGCGCATTATGCTTGTGATTGTTGGGATGCTGAGTGCCTTACCAGTTATGTTAGTTGAAAATTTTATTCTAGTTTAGGAATTTTATTAATAATAAAATATTTTCCTGTCAGGGTTGGATTGAGTGTGTAGGATGTGCTGATCGATCTGCGTATGATTTGACACAACATACAAATGCAACCGGTGTTAAATTGGTTGCAGAGAAAGTATTACCAAAACCTAAAACAATTGATGTTACCGAAGCTGTTCCTAATAAAGCTTTACTTGGAAAGGCATTTAAAAAAGAAGCGAAATTAATTACTGACAAACTAGCTGCTTTAAGTATTGAAGATTTGAAAGATTTGGATAAAAACTTAAAGGAAAATGGGTAAGGGAAATGAAATTTTGTTTAAAAGTTTCCTCTGCTAATGTAATGTTTTTTTCTTTAGCGTATATTCATTGCATGTTGGTGATTCAGAATTTCAATTAAAGGGTGACATGATTAGCGTTAAATCATCAACGAAGACGCTTTATGTTGAAGAAATAACACCAAGTGTAATTGAACCATCGTTCGGTATTGGCCGTATAATGTATTCCCTTTTGGAGCATCGTTTCAATTCACGTGAAGGTGATGAGCAAAGATGTTACTTTTCGTTACCACCAGTAATTGCGCCTTTAAAATGCTCAGTGCTTCCGCTGAGTAATAATGCTGAATTAACGCCTTTTATTAAAAAAATTTGTAAGTCCTGATGGTTACAGTAGAAATGTATCGTTTTTTTTTTGTTAATTTTTGTTTTGTTTGACGCAGCTTCTGCTTTAACCAGTCTTGATGTGTCGCACAAGGTTGATGATTCTAGCGGTTCAATTGGAAGACGTTATGCCCGTACTGATGAAATTGCAATTCCCTATGGTATAACCATTGACTTTGATACATTGAAGGAACCACAAAGTGTCACACTGCGTGAAAGAGATTCTATGAGTCAACTACGTATTCCGGTAATTACTTTACTTTCGTAATAGAATTTGTTTTTTATTTATTTAATAATCTGTTTTGTTATTCCAGTTGGAAGACATTTCAACAGTGGTTAGAGATTTATCATTTGGTAAAACACATTGGAAGAATGTTGAAGAGAAATATCCTAAATTTGAACAACAAGAGTCCACATCGAAATAATTTAAATATTTCATATGAGAATTATAATCGCTTATGTCGCCTGTCTTGAATTTTTTTTTCTTTATATTATTTACATGAAAATAAATTATTAACGAATGCAGTATAAATTCGATGAGTTTTTTTAATTAATTAATTTTATTTTTCGTTTATTTTTAATTCCGGGTTAATAAAAATTTCTTATAAGAGTTTCACGGTTATAATTTGAATTTATTTATGAGACAGCCGTATGTGTTGTTTTTTTTTTGTTTATTGTAAAGTCTTTGTATCTCTGTTTATCAGCTGATTAGTTAAATTGGTAAACAAATGGTTATGAGCAGGTAAACTATTGTTTGTAATAAGTACAAAAAGGCGCAACAATAAAGTTATTGTATAATAAAAAAATAATTTTGACATAAGAGTAAATTAAATTTTTTTTTTTTTTTCAAATTATTTATTACTGCAATAAAATTATTTTTAATTAATTTAAACAGTGCTTTTAATGTATAAAAGAAAAAAGTGAAATTAATTTTTTATTTTAATTTATTTTAGTCTGCATTTTTTAGTTTATATTTTCTGTGTTTTATTTAAATTAGAGGAAGAAAAAAAAATGTCAAATGTTATGCTGAAAAAGTTAACAACGTCGTCTTATAAAACAAGTAATTTGTGCTTTTATTTTTGTTAATTAATAAATTAATAAAAATTATAATCAACTGGTTGTTTGTAACTATTTTTTTTCACCTGTTTTTCTAGTTCCTAATTTAATAACACGTGCATTTTGTTATGATTTAAATGATGACCAAAAGTCTATCAAACGTTTATGTTATGATTTTAGTGAAACGGAATTAAAGCCAATTGCAGCTGTATTAGATGAAGAACAAAAGTAAAAACCGAACTAAAATTTTCTTACAAAAGAATAATTTTCTCTAATTGAATTTCTCCATTCAAAGATTTCCTAGAGAACAGATTAGTAAATTATCAAAACTTGGTATTATGGGTGTTACAATATCACCGAAATATGGTGGAGCCGGATTAGATATTTTGTCACTATCGTTGGCAATTGAGGAATTGTCTAGAGGATGTGCTAGCACAGGTGTTATAGTGTCAATACATAATTGCCTTTATGCAAATTTAATACAGCGATGCGGTACAGAAGAGCAAAAAGAAAAATATTTAACGCCATTTACAAATGGTGGACATTTGGGTGCGTTTGCACTTAGTGATCCTGGTAATTTATTGTGTAAAAAAAAATCTTTTTTGTTTATTAATAAAGTGGAAATATATTTTAGATGCTGGTTCAGATGTTGCTGGTATTACGACAACGGCCAAAAGAGATGGAGATTTTTTTATATTGAACGGCACAAAAGCATGGGTAAGTTCGGCTAGAGAGGCAACAGCTGGTATAATATTTGCGACAATTGATAAAAAACTCCGTCATAAAGGGATAACAGCATTTTTAGTTGATTTTAATACCGAAGGTCTGGTAATTGGAGAAACAGAGAATAAAATGGGAATCAGAGCATGTTCAACAAGTGATATCACTCTAAATAACGTTTGTGTACATAAAGACAATGTTATAGGAGAAGTTGGTGAAGGATTTAAAATGGCAATGGAACAATTAGATTTAGGAAGAATCGGAATCGCGTCACAAGCATTGGGAATCAGCCAAGCGGCATTAGATACTGCAATTAGTTATGCGTATAACAGAAGAGCGTTTGGGAATAAAATTATTAATTTTCAAGCTGTGCAGGTTCATAAAAAGTCATCCAAAAACAATTTCTTTTTTTATTTACAAAAACATTTTTTCTTGTAGATTCGTTTAGCGGAAATGGCTACACAACTAGAAGCATCACGCCTGTTAGTACGAAAATCTGCTTCACTGAAGGACGCCGGAAAAACATCAACGAAATTTAGTTCGATGGGTAAATTATCAGCTGGTACAAATGCATCGATAATAGCACATCATTGTGTACAGATATTAGGTGGGAAGGGCTACGTGAAATCAATGTCTGCTGAACGTCATTACCGGGATGCTAGAATAACAGAGATTTACGGTGGCATCTCCGATATACAAAAAATTAATATCGCTAGACAACTAATGAAAGAATATAATTTAAAAGTTTAGTTTAGTTTATTAAACCAAAGATTATTAATTAAAATCAGGGATATTTTATTAGGTATTAGGAGAATTATTATTAATTCATAAATATGTGGTTTGGTGTTTGTATAATTTATAGAAAATAATTAAAATTTATTTTTAAAAAGTTTAGTTTTTTATTTATCCAAAACAACCTACAAATTAATAAATTTATTTAATATAGATGTCGCTTCAAACATTTTTTCTTTGAGTAATTATTTTAAATAGAATTGAGTATTTTTCGAATTTTAACTAAAAGCTCAACTTTGAATATTAAATTTCGCATTAACGTGTTGAATCCATATTGAACGAAAATAATTCTAGTTTTTAAAAGTCGTTAGAAAACTAACCTAAGCGAGTTTAAAAAATAATTTTTTGTGACAGTTTTGTGCAGTTCTTTCTGCATGCAATTCTTCAACGGTTGTTGGCTATACAATTATAATTTGTATCGTTTGATTGTCTAGACTCGATACAAATTTTCTGTTTGAAATGGGCCATTAAGAGTAAAACAAAAGTTAAAAAAGAAAAAGAAGAAACGTTTAAGAAGCAACACAGATAAGGATAAAAATAGTTAGTGGGCATAATTAAATTTTATTACAAAAATTACAGAGAGAAACAAACAACAGAATTGAGGAACTTAATTATTCTAATTCAGAAGTGTTTTTCACTCAGTTTAAGGATTCTCTACTCTTTTGTTGTTTGTTTGTTTTTTTTTTTTTTGTATTTGTTATCTAAATACAACTTTAACAAAAGGATCATTAGTGAATATTATTTAAGCTTTTATGACAATAAAAAAAAAATATATTTGTTTTGATGTTTTGTGTTAAGAAATTGGAAACGAAACAATCACTAAACTGTTGTTGTTAACAAAAACAGCGAAATAGGGAAAATAGGAAAGGAAAACAAAAATGTTGACCTTAAAACGCAGCATAGAATAATAATAATAAAAATAATAAATATCTATGAGAATATAGGTCAAAGGAATAAATGGGAAATCGTTTGACTAATTTTATAGTTTTTTCTCCTTTCTCCTTTCTTTTCTTAGTATCTGTTTTTCTAATGTTTTTTTTCCCGTATTTTTTATGCTCTTTTAATCAACTTTATTTTTAATTGGCATCGATTTTATTTTATGGAAATTCAATCTATTCAATTCAATTAAGTACGACATGATCAGAAAATTGCAACAGGTACATCGTAAGTTAGATCCCTAGAATTGTCCTTTTTAATGTCATACAGTTTTGTAAATAATTTATTCACTCACAGCGTAGGTAATAATGGAAAGGATTGCAAAGAAAATAGAAAGGAAGTTGTCTCGTGTTGTACCTTTCTAGTGCGACCAATTTCTTAATCGAACTGCCTTCAAAAATCAAGAATTATTAGCATAAAAGGGAAATTTATGTGTCCGGAAGTCTTACGATAAGAAAATTCTTTAATCTATCTTAAAGGAATCGAACGGATTTAGAATAATTTCGTAGGCTTCCCAGGCTAAAAAATTTAATAATTTTATTGAAATTTTTTAAAAATGTTTTTTGTTTTTGTGCTTTTTTCATATAAAAACGCCATTTTGATCCCTTTTTTATTAGTTTATGGTGGAACCGAATGCTGGTATAATTCAAAAACAATACGCGAACAAAGATGAACAAACCAAACCAAAAGCAACTATAACCATCCTGTGGTTTATCTTTAGTTAAAAAAAAAAAAGGATTTTTGTTTTGTCACATATTTTTGTTGTGTCTGCATCTGCTTGGTTGTAATTTAAGTTGTTTTGTTGCTTTTGATACACATTTTAACCCCCGGTATCAGCATTTTTGTATTTTTTTTTTTTTTCATATAATCAAAACACAAACACCCTGTGATGCATTTTGTTTTGTTTGTTTTTTTTTTTTTTTTTTCATTAACAAAAAATCGAAATTGATTTTTCTTTAAACTTTTGTTAAAGTTTTTTAATTTTATTTATTTATTTTATTTTTTTTTTCACTAAAAGTTGATGCCATGGACGACACAGTGGCTTATGGCTATTGGAAAACAATTTTTTTTTTTTTTGGTTTTTATGCTGTAAAATTAATTTTTTTTTATTTATTTATTAGTTTTACTTTGACGTCACGTTTTCGTATAGTAAAAAAAAACTTTTCGTTTTATTTATTTATTTATAATTTACAAGCTTTTGTGTAGTTTTCGTTTTATTGGTTGGAAAATTGTTGCTTTTTTTTGTGTTTTTTAATTTTCATTTGATTTATTGTGATTTATAGGATTTTATTCTATGTAAAGAATTTTTTTTTTTTTGTTCTTTTAGTTTATTTGTTTGAAGAAATGATAGTAAATAGTTCAGTAGCGTAATTAGGTTTGTTGCTTCTTAAAACTCTTTAATTTTCTCTCGTTAAGACATACATTTTCCTTTAGTTTTCAGTTGTGAATTAATTCGAGTGTTTTATTCTTTATTGTGGGAGTAATAGAGTACGGAAGATATGAATTAGGTGTGATTGTGATGATAAACTTCATAGAACTCGAGTTAAAAGAGAAATTTTTTTTTTTTTTGGTTTTTTAACGCAGAGAACTAACGCTTCGCTTAAGCCACTTTTTTCTAAGGTATTTTAAAATTTTAATGGTTTAAGAGCAATTAAACATAAAAAACATGAAATAAATATTTGTAGATATTAAGCGACTTTTTTTTTGCATAAATTTCAATCCATAACGATATTTCGCAGTAATTTTCATTAAAAAATTAAGATTGAAAAAATATCGAAACACGCCTTTTTTATTTAAAAAATAATATCCCTGGAGGTGATCATTAAAAAAATAAAAGGAATAAGTAGAATAATCGGTGATTTTTTTATGTTTTAAATAACGCTTAAGAATCACAAGAAAATCACTAACTTGTTGCACCTGTAAACAAACGGCACTGTGTACGCTGCTATATTAATCGCATTATTCGCTGTTTAATGATAAAATTAAATTCTCATAATTTATACGATATAATTTTGTATATATATTACAATTATTAATAATAATTCAATTTATAAAAAAAATTTAAATGGTGTGGGCATTAGTTGTTGACGAAAATTGGTGTTAATGTTAATTATAGCTATGCCAAGCGATTATAACTGAATAATAATAATAATAATAATAATAATTCAACGTATAATAAAGATATTTAATCAAAATTTATATACTGTCCTGTTGATATATTAACATCTGTGAATGTCTTAATTAAAATTATAAAATATAAAAATAAAATAAAATTAACGTTAATGAGTTAATTATTGCAATAATCTATGGCGTCTTGTTTACAAATTTTTCGTTTCGTTTTTTGAATGAAATAATAATAAAAATATTTTTTTTTTTTTTTTACTATATTATACAGACCTAGTTTTATACCGAAAATAAATAAATATTTTAGTTAATTTTAATATTAATTTTAGTTACAAGAGAAACTTATTGTTTCTGTGTTTATCATTTTTCTTGAATCAATATTAAAGTTGAAAAATTGTTTTTTTTTTTTTTTTTGCATCAAAAGTTTTGAATTTTACTTTATGTGGTGCTTTGTTTGTTAGTAACGATTATTTAATTAAGTGGCAAATGAACAACAAGTTGTTGTAAATACTTGTAGAGCCTTTAAGTACCTTCAAATACATTCACCAACTACCAACATACAACCACAATACGTTAATTTCTATATAAATATTCCTGTAGGATGAACAAGAATGATTCACTTTCACATTTTAACTATATTTCGCTGTATTTATTCATTTATAAATGCGTAACAGACGCGTGTACGTACATTTCTGTGAACTAGATTTTAATTCATTCATGAAGTACGACGTTTTGAATTGATGCAAAATAAAAATTCGTTTATTTTGTGCATGATTAATTTGTTATTTTGTGGCGCCTCCACTTAGTTTTGGTTTTCATTCAGTTTTTTTCGAGCAATTAGTTTTAGTGGACTACGATTTAGTGGTAGATTGTGCAGTGGGATTGAAGTTTGTCGAATCTTACTTTAACCGTACGTTCCACGCGTAAAGGCTTAATTAAGCTCACCTAACTTTGATTTTCAGTCAGTTTTTTCTACTAATTATGTTTATTGCTGCTGTTGTGTAGTGTGATGATTTTAGATTATGCTGTAGCGTTTGGAGAGAAAAGTTTATCGGATGTTACTTTCACTGTGCGTAAAGGCTTAATTAAGCTAGTTGGTCGTATTCTTCCCATATAAACAATAAATTTAACAAAACACCGTTTTCCATCACTGTAAATCAAATCATTTTGCAATTTTACTTTCGCTTTAATTACACAAAAGATATCCTTTGATACAATCGATAATATATTTATTTATTTATTGATATTAAACAATTCTAAATAGATTATAATATTATTTAACGTGAATATACGTTATGTTTTATTTATCTAATAATTTTCTCTGCACCATGTTGCGTTGTAGTAGTAAAAATGGTAAAAACCAGTTCACCTTTATTTATAAATTTTTTCCCATTACATTAGACTGTTGTTAAGTAATATACAGTATGGTACATATATATATATTTAATAAACAGAAAGCATATGTTTTTTATATTCAGCATTCAATCAAAAAAAAATAAAAAAAATTAAAAACATTTCGTTTGCCATGTCAAAATGAGCGTTAAAAAGAAAAAGAAAATTTTTTTATTCCACCGTTTCACGCATTTTTTTTTTTTTTTTATGAAAAATAGAAAATTAATTTGTTTATAATTTATATTTAATGGGTTTGGTTTTTTTGGTTGTGTCATTAAGTATTTAAATAATTATGTTTAAAAACAAAAAATTAATTAAAGCATGGTGTGGTTTAAAAATAAAAAAATAAAATCATAGAAACATGTTTTATGTTTACTGTGAAACAAATTTTGAAACGTGTTTCATATATTATTGTGTCTCTGTTTTTTCTTTAATTGTCTGCAATAGAGATTGGTTTTGTTAGTCGGTGATGACTTAAAAAAAATGTTTTGTGTTTTGAATATACTTTTTAAAGAGTTTGATCTTCTAACCAAGTAAAGGCAGCTGATTATAGGCAGATTATTACAGGTTTGCTATAAAAAAAGATTTCAGCGTTTATAGTAAAGACAAACCTGCTTGTGACCATCATTCCTGCTCGCCTTACCGTAGACATACCTTTAAATATTTTGCCCAGTAGCCTTGATAGTGCAGTAGGCAGCGGATAAGTCTCATAATCTTAAGGTCATAAGTTTGAGATGCTCAGTCGGCGCATGCATACTTTTTGTTCCTCACAATGATTAACCATAACGCTGCGAGAAAAAAATTAATTCAAAATAAGCTGAAACTTTGCAGGAATATTGTTTGTGACATTAGAAATCGACTTTGTTCTACGGGTTTGCCCAAAAAAAATTTATTTTTCGAGTTATGATCAAGTAAATTTTCCGCAATTTTCAAAAAAAAAATCCTGATTTTTGAATGTCCATTACTCGAAAAATTAATTTTTTTCGTGCATACCCGTAGAACAAAATCGATTTCTGACGTCCTAAAGAGTATTCCTGCAAAGTTTCAGCTCATTTGGAATTAATTTTTTTTCCACCGAAATTCGGAAAAAAATGCATACAAACCATCAGCTTTTTTTTCAATTTTCAGCGAGAAAAAAATTAATTCCAAATGAGCTGAAACTTTGCAGGAATACTCTTTAGGACGTCAGAAATCGACTTTGTTCTACGGGTTTGCCCAAAAAAAATTTATTTTTCGAGTTATGATCAAGTAAATTTTCCGCAATTTTCAAAAAAAAAATCCTGATTTTTGAATGTCCATTACTCGAAAAATAAATTTTTTTCGTGCATACCCGTAGAACAAAATCGATTTCTGACGTCCTAAAGAGTATTCCTGCAAAGTTTCAGCTCATTTGGAATTAATTTTTTTTCCACCGAAATTCGGAAAAAAATGCATACAAACCATCAGCTTTTTTTTTAATTTTCAGCGAGAAAAAAATTAATTCCAAATGAGCTGAAACTTTGCAGGAATACTCTTTAGGACGTCAGAAATCGACTTTGTTCTACGGGTTTGCCCAAAAAAAATTTATTTTTCGAGTTATGATCAAGTAAATTTTCCGCAATTTTCAAAAAAAAAATCCTGATTTTTGAATGTCCATTACTCGAAAAATTAATTTTTTTCGTGCATACCCGTAGAACAAAATCGATTTCTGACGTCCTAAAGAGTATTCCTGCAAAGTTTCAGCTCATTTGGAATTAATTTTTTTCTCGCTGAAAATTAAAAAAAAAGCTGATGGTTTGTATGCATTTTTTTCCGAATTTCGGTGGAAAAAAAATTAATTCCAAATGAGCTGAAACTTTGCAGGAATACTCTTTAGGACGTCAGAAATCGACTTTGTTCTACGGGTTTGCCCAAAAAAAATTTATTTTTCGAGTAATGGACATTCAAAAATCAGGATTTTTTTTTTGAAAATTGCGGAAAATTTACTTGATCATAACTCGAAAAATAATTTTTTTTTGGGCAAACCCGTAGAACAAAGTCGATTTCTGACGTCCTAAAGAGTATTCCTGCAAAGTTTCAGCTTATTTGGAATTAATTTTTTTCTCGCTGAAAATTGAAAAAAAAGCTGATGGTTTGTATGCATTTTTTTCCGAATTTCGGTGGGTGTAGAAAACATAGAAAATAGTTTTAACATTCACTAAATTGAAATTAGATAAATAAGGATTATTATCGTTGAGTTAAAATAAATAAAACCAATAAAAAAAACAGTGATAGTGATACTCAGTCTTATAGCCTAAGATTTTTTTTTTATTAAAGACAAACTGTTTGCTGTAAAGATAAAGCTCATGTAAAAAGAAAATTAATTGAATGTTTGCTCATTTGTTGCCTGGTTGTAAAAAAGTTGGTAACAAAAAAAAAAAAAAAAAAGGAAAAACCAGAACAAATACTATTTACAAAGGTGAAATTGAATTAAAATTAAGATAAATTGTTTAAAATAGATATTTTATCGTTGCAAAGCCTTAAGAAACCTTTTTTTTTTCTTTTTTTTTTTGTTTCTTTGTGCTTTGTACACATCCTAATAAAACGTAAATGTTAGATAGAAGGAAAAATTATTTAATTTATATTCAATGTTAGTCTAGACTAGACTAGAGACTCTTTGAATTGTAGGAAAATTATAACCAAACAAGAAAAAATGGAGACAAAAAATAAAAACCTAAAAAATGACACCAATGAGAAAGAACAAAACTAAATCTAACCATACCGCAACGGTGCGATGCTGTAAATAACGAACAAAAAAGACAAAAAAAAATTCCTTCACCTTTTTCTGTTTAATTTCTGCTTATATTTGCTAGAAATATGCTTGAAGGTGCAGAAAAAAAAGAAGGTAAAAGCAATATTAGTGTATTAGTGGATTACCATGTTACAAGCAAAGTAAATGTAATTAAATTTTATTTGTTGTAAAGTGGTTTTGAAGGTCTTTCTTTTGTTACGTCTACATAATTCTCCTTTCTTTTTTTTTTTGTTAATGTTTTCAATATTTAAGGGATGACAATGCTACTCTTACACGCGACGTTGCTAATAAGTGTATGATTTTTTTTTTTATATAGACATTGGACTGATTAGGTTTGATTGCTTAAAAAAGCTTGTGCTATGACTTAATAACGGTATAGAATGTGTAGAATATTAATTTTAGTGACATAGTAGAATATTAAATACGTTTTTTTTTTCTACCTAGATAATAAAAAAAAAATAATAAAAATAGTTTTCTGATAAAAAGCTCGAAGTTTTTTTTTTTCATTAGAATTTCATTCAGCTACGCTAAACAGTAGTTCAATTGGGTGGTTGTGATACCATATGGCTATAATTTAGTTTTTGGATAATAAAATTCTAGCAACAATAACAACGATACATAAAATAAAATACAGCCTATACCCGTCACCCCTTAAATATAAATTTACGTGGAATTTTTGTGTAGAATAACAATTACGTTGGCAACGTAGCAAGTACACATGCACATTGATCTCTGACGTCAATTAATTTTGCGAACCATTTGCAGTAACATTTTTTTTTTATTTTTTTTTTTTTTTTTTTTTACATAATTAAATGACCTTCTCTACGCTTATTTTGGATTTAGAAAATTAACTGAAAATATATTAATTGCCCTAATTAACAATTATTTTATATCGAAAATACTTTATTTGCTTTATTCTATATATGGAAATTCATGGTTTGATTTTTTTTTCATATAATTTTAAAAAATGTTTTACACAGAAATTTAGCTGCAGTTGTATAAATGGAAAAATGTAGTCATTAGAGGTGTTTATTGTACATAGAAATAAAAAAGACGACTTTAAAGCGGGGATTCTAATAATTTACAACACATTATGGTGTATGATGCTCATTAAAATATTCTCGAAATACGACAAATTTGATTTTGTACTCAGTGTTGACTTGTGTTGATTTTTACGTTGAAACAACAAGTGAGTTACTGGAAAAAGCTCTTGTTAATTAGGCAAAAAAGGCTAATCATTGTAAGTTTAATTAAAAAAATTATTATTACGTTTGTTCATTTCGTTTATTAACTATGATTATTATGAATTTTTATTTTATTTCTGATGATTTTGCTAATATTTAACAAGCAATGTGTTAGCAAAGTGATTTTATAATAAAAAAAAAAAAGTGAATTAAAGGCGGGTAAATATATAAATAATTTGTTTCTATTTATTCAAGTTTACTATTCTAGTTTTTATATATTATCGAGAACATTTTTCACATCGTCTACAATATAAAAATATAAAAAATAAATAAATTCCACTCAATCAGACATTTTCTACTTGCTCTCGCTTTTCATTTTCGTTTTTATAAAAATTAAATGAAATTTAAATTTCACACGATAGCAACATACACTTTTTTACCAAGGTGTTGTATTCCTTTTTCTTTTATTAAAGCATAAAACATTATTCAAGTTTTTTTTTTGTTTTGTATTCATTTTGGATTAAGATAAAACTTTTATTCAAAAATTAATCGAATTGATTATAAATGTGTATTCAATTTTTGTGTATGTTTTCTTTGTTGTATTTAAAAAATTAATTATTCGCTGAATGTAGTACAGAAAGGTGTAGAAGAGAAATTTTAATTCTCATTTACTGATTTATTGGATTGATTAAATAAAAAAATAAATAAAATAAAGTGAGGATTTCAGCAGAATATTTTATCAATTATTCAAAATGATAATCACGTTGAATCGTTGATTGTAATAAAATAATTAATTATGTTGATCCACACCTGTATATGCAGTTTTATTACGTGGTAACGATGTCATGCTAATCGATAATAAATGTTTGATTGGTTTTTTTTAAGTTGAATCAAGATTTGTGCCATTAAAAATAATAAAAACGCGATGTAAACACCTTGGGTTATTTTTGGCAATAAACTACTAATTTCATCATTTTTTTTAAGAGATTGGGTTTTTTTTTTGTTTTACTTCTAGCGAGTCTAGTGGTTATATAAAACCATTTCCATCTTAATCTATTCAAGGCTGCAGTTTACACTTCTGCCGATTGCTGTAAATTCTTTAGAATTCCAAGATAGGGGTTAGTGTAGCTGATACTTTATTAGCTTTTATCAAATTTATGTTTATCACGAGGATTTTTAACCGATGAAACTTTTTAGTGGTTATCTGCTGGTTATTTGTCTTTAAAATTCTGAAAATAATCAAACAGAAACTCGCAAATAAATAATCGAAGGTCCTTTGCCCTGTTTTTGTTTCCTCACATTTCTTAACATTTTTTTTTTTTTTGAATGCCTCATTAAATTCGATTTATTTCCTTCGGTTTTTATTTTACAATTAAGTTAAGTGTTGAATTGTTTTTTTTTTCCATTGCTACTTACCGAATATTCTCTTACTTCATTTATCCCACTTTACGTTCATTTTTTTAACCATGCTGTGCGTAAAATGTTACGCGGTACTCACACAATTTTTTACTACTGACTTTTGTTCGTATAACACGTGCAAGAAAAAGTTTTCTAAAATCAAAAAAAAAAAAAGCACACAAAATCGCTTTAAGTATATTTACACTCCCTGCGACCATAAAAATTTGTTTGCTGTACGATTTATAAAAAAAAAAAATTTTTGTGTATGGTAATGTCGCGTCTAGAGTTTTTATTTCTATTTTAAAACAATGAAGGAGTCAAATAAGGGAACAAAGTAAATGTATCAGCGTAGAGAAGAAACATTTTTTTTTATGTTCCATTTTCCATTCTTTTATTGTTGATAATTTTATTATATATATTTTGTGGGTTTTTATAAAACCAAAAGAAAAAAATAATAATAAATTTATTATTAATAAAAATGTCAGTCGTGCTGTATCTTTGTTTAAATTATGATTTGATTGTGGAGCAAAGTTTTGGCTGCATTGTTAAAAGGAATATTTTTTTTTTGTTTATCACTTTGCAATATTTTGTTTATTTTTATCTACTTTGTTTTGTAAGTAACGAAATAATTTTTTTATTAACCAGTAAAGCTCAATAAAACAATGAAAGTATTTTTGGAAGTTTAGCGTGAATGTAGTGTGTGAAAGGGAGGCGAAAATAATTTTTTATGGGATGTTTTTTGATGGATTATTGTGATAGAAATGATTTGTGAGCTTTAAAGTTGTAAGAAAATGATTTAAAAGAACAAAGATTGTAGAAATCTAAGCTTTTTACTACTTTAACAATCAAAACCTCAGTTTTTGGATTGTAAATTTAAAAATCCCCGGATGATTCATAACTTAAGTAAATTAAATAAGCATTACAAACCAACAAATGAAATAGAATATTTTATTATAAATCTTTAGGTACTTTGGCGTCTAAAGTAGCTACAAATAGAAGTTGTTTAACCAAATATAAATATTCCAAAAATGTTACTTACGACATAACAATTCATTCATTAAATATTAAAATCATAAAAACGCCGTAAAACGTATTCAATATTCAAAGAAACAAATAATATAGGCAAATGAAAATAAAATAAAAAATCTTCGTCAAACATAATTTTTTTTTTTTTTATTCCATTTATGCTTTTTAGCTTTTTTTTTGCTGCTTTTTTTCTGCTCCTTTTTTCTATTTCTATTTGTCTAGCGATATTTATGGTTTAGAAAATGTATACTTTGCGAATTTATGTTTTCTTTCTGTATTGTCATCAATAATCATAACATTGGTTCTATTCACGTATTGAGAAATAGAAAGCATTCAGTAACCCCTAAACAATATTTATGTGTAAAGACTGAACCCATCAATATTTTTTGTTTTTGTTTTTAATAATAAAACTGAAATTCAGATAAACGAATTTTCACAACAGAATAAAGTCGAATTGAGACAAAGATGGATTTAGTCTATGACGAGATTTGATTAGAAGGAAAATTTCATTAGAAATATTACTGATTTTAAAGCAGCGATTAGATTCATGATTTAGTTTCTCTTTATTTACTTTAATGTATAAAAGTAAAGCAGAACTTCTTAGCGGTTAAATATGATAATAAGTGAAATATTATAAACATAAATGATAAAACCACTTTCCCTTTTTAAGAATAAAGGTGTGCATTTCGTGAAATATATTACAGATCATCATTTAACTCCTTTGTCGCTGTTAATATCGTCTGTGTTTTACATTACTTTACTTATTTCCTGTCGTTTCCTTTCGTCAGAAATGTTTTCCCCGTTTTTGTCATGATTTGTTTCTTCAATCTGTCACAACACAAAAACAAAAATTTTTTTTTTTCCTAACTAAAGTACGGCAAACAAGGAAATGTAAACAGGAAGTGATTTCACTGCTTTTTTTTTATTTGTATAACAAAACAAACAGCAATAATGTTTTGTAATTATCCCTAAATATTGTTGAGTTGGGATTGAAAGGATCACATCAATCACAAACTACTTGATAAATTAATAATCAATGCGATAATGAAAGTAAAAAAAATTTGACTGTTTTCATGCTGTGAGGATGATTTTTTTTTATTTTTTTATTTAATCAAAGAAATTAATTATTGAAAGGTAAAAAATGTTTTTAAATCGCATATTTTAGACATGCAATCGATGGGGAAATTTTTTCTATCATTCGGGTGTGGTCTGTCAGAAGTTTTAGCATATTTTCAATTTTTTGCTAAAAAAAAAAAAAAGAATTTTTTTTTAATTTTAATTAAATGAGAAAAAAAAAACTAAAAAAGCGTCCGAATACCCACATAACATTATCAAAAATAGGTCAAATATTATATGAAAATACAGAGAAATATTTTTATTTTTTAATATTCATAATGAAATTTTAATTAAAGAAAAAAATAATTAATTAAAGAAAACAAAACTTATAGCAGGTAGTTGGAATGTAAAGTGTGTTGGTTTGATATTCTTTCAGTCTTTTTTTTTTTTTTGTTGTTTTTATTCTCAAGAATAAATTTGCACAGTAAAGGTGAGTTGGCGTGAATAACACTGAAATATTCATCTGAGGTATTGTTAATTGTTTTGTTTAGTTACTTGGAAAAGGAATTTTCATTTTTATGTTTTCATGATTTTTTTGTGCATTTAGTTTTGCAGATCATTTTTCAAATGCACATTTGTGCAATTATGTTCCTTACAAAAGCTTTTATTGTATTTCAAGCAGTTACTTGTTGTGTTCTCAATTGAAAATGCATCAAATATAAAGGAACTTTCAAAGTATTATGAAAAGAAAAATTCTTTTTTCAATTGCTTCCAGAAAAAGAATGAAGAAAACGCAATCAACAAGGAATTTGTAATTTTTTTTCGCGGTTTAAATAGCAGAAATTCACGGTGATGTTACTAGATTGTTTTAAGGTGAAGATCCTTTACTTGAATATGGATAAGTATTTACTTTGTATGTATTATTCAATAAGCGAGAACTCTACTTCCAAAGTAACTGTTTAAAGTTGAATTTTAAGGCAAACTTAAATACAAAATAAGAATTCCTCTACACATAAAAGTGTCCTCATTCTCGTTACTACAATCATGACTATATATTCGAACAATTTTTAGTATATAAATAAATTAAAATAGAAAAGAAAGGAAAACAAATAAAATTAAAGCGATAAAATGTTTGTGCAAAACTATATTTATGCAGAAATCCTTTTTTCATTCTTTTAGTATATATAAAAAAAAAAAAAAAACTATTTTTCTTAAGGGCATTGTACGAGATATTGCTAAATTCTGTGTGGTAATTTTCAAACAATCATGAATTGCTAGATGCAACTTTTACACTCCTACACACAAAATGCCATCCAAACATGCTTAATATAAAATATCCTTTTTTTTTTTTACTATTATTTGTCGTAAGAAAAGTGTTTTCGTAACTCTGTTTCTGATACATAAGAAATTAGTTTGCAACGAATTTTTTCTTCTCATTTTTATTTAAATCAACTAAAGTAACATCCTTACATCAAAAGTGCTTTTAACACTTATCAGTTACAAATACTCTAGTAGGAAATATATTTTCTATTGACATGTTGCTAACTCAACTATCCATTTATTGAGAGTAAATAATTGACCACCATCAACATGTCAATGACACATCTCGGAAATATATCGTTATTTTGGTATCATACACACACACACAAAAGAAGAAAAAAAAATTGTGTAATCGGTTAAAAGGACCTTTTTTAACCTCTTGAAAATTTATTATGATTTTGTTCGTTTGTGTGCGTAAATAAAGAAAAAAAAAATTGTCATTGTTGCTCATAGATTAGGAAAATTAATCATAATCCTTTGCTTGGTCCTGGATCTATTTCTCGGCTTTTTATTTTTTGTATGATTAAATTATAATAAATGAAAAGTCAAATTGTTTAAATTGTTTTATTGCCTATTATAATGATAAACGGATTTGGTGTTTTGTTTTATCTTTTTTTTTTAACATTTCGACCTTTCACGTTCAATGAACTTTGTTTTGAACTAACAAATTTAAATCGTAGTTATTACGTTAAAAACGCAAAACTATCAAATTACAAGATCAATAAAAAATTGTTTTCTACCCTTAAAAAGAAAAAAAAACTGATGAGTACTGATGATGCTGCATCTTTGTTTCTTGCTAATCTTTTATAAATCAACCCACCCACCATTTTCTTAATGTTTATTTTAATTTTTTTTTTTTTTTTTTTTTGATTACACAAACTCGGAGAATTCATTTATGGATGAATGGATAAAAAGTAAAAACCTATCAAAATGCAAAGATTGATGATGTCATTCACATTATATTTATCAAATGTACACGAAATTTTTTTATCCTTGAAAAATTAATCGTCTTCTTTCCCTGCTAACCTTATTTTTGGTTATATTTCTTGTTTAATTTTTAATTAAATTAAAATATTTTTATCATTTTTGTAGAAACTTTCCCTTAAGAAGGAAATTTACAAAATATATATTCTATAAGACGGGAAGTTTATTTATAAATAATTTCTGAATAAATGATTTATTAGAAAAGTTTTGTATTAATCTTTGCCATAAAACTAACTAAGTAAAACCACACTAAAAATCCTTAATGATTATCTTTTCGTCATCGCACAATGCAAAACATCTGCTTACATTAAAAATAATCAAAACAAGTTTTTGAGTGTTTTAAAACACTTGTTAAAGTTTAAATAAAAACAAAAATCTCTTTCTCTCTCTCTGTACCATGATTTAATGTAAATTAACTTGATTAAGTTAGGATAAAATATATTTTTTTTGTTTTTAAATAAAACCAAACTACATCCACTGGCAACAAGTTGATAACAAATAACATGACATCGAAACATTTTTTTTTTTTTTTTTCAGTTTTTAAAGCTGACTGACATTCAATTCAAGATAAAATTACATCAGAAATAAAATAAAAAATTTTTTTTATCTCATTTACTACTAAAAAAAAAAGATGAATGACCCGAATTTCATGTTTGAATTGGGAATTGGGAATACATGTGAATAATTTTTTGATGAATTTTCATTATTTAATAACATTTAATATTATTATTTATTAAAAATAATTAAAAATAAATATACAAAGTAAAGTGAAAATTAAATGGAAAGTAAATAATTTTTTTTTTTATTACATTTGCCATGTTTATTCATAATGCAGAGTTAATTGGCGATAAAGTCATAACAAAATGAAAAATTATGGGGACACAGCTCGTACGTTTTTCTTTTCACTTTTTTTTTCGCATTTTCACAAAATATAATTTAATGTACTTAAAAAAAAACTTTTTTGTTTTGTGTTTTATTCCTGGAAAATATTTTTTTTTTTTTGTTTTTTATTTTATTCAGGTAAAAAAAAAAAGAAGAAAATTTAGCGTAAAGTGTAAATGATGTTTGATTGGCATTTAAATGGAAAAACAATTTTTTGCATTTCTAGTTTAAGAATGCAAAGTCTGCATACATTTTTTTTTGTTTCATAAAAATTAGGTCAATGTAATAAAAGCAGAACGAAAAAAGTGAATTTCTCTAGTGGGTGGAATGCACGGATTTTTATATTTATTTGTGATGACAAAAGTTTTTGTTTTTTTTTTCTTTCTTTCTTTCTTTCTGTTTAGCTGCATAATAATTAATTTTATCATTTGAAAATATTGTTTATGTTTTGTTATTATTGTTTTGATAACAAATCAATCAACAAGTTTTGTTTGTTAATCACTTGCTGTACTGGACATGCAATTAATTAGCTTTTATGTTTCATTACAAGTGGAGGCGCCATGTCGTGGTTGTTTTTCCTTTTTTGTTTTTCTTTCTTCTTTCTTGTTTAACACATTTTTAGCTGTCGTTTACGAGTAATAATTTTATTGAAGGATTTTTTTTTATACATATAATCTTTCTGCATTTGCTAATTAAAAATAACAAAAAAAAAAAAAAACCCCGATGAAATTATGTAAATAAACCGTGTGCTGTAGGTGGTCCAAATCCAATGCTTAACAAAATATTATTCTTTACACAATTATTCATTTAATTAAATTTTTCATCTCGTTTACATTTTAATAAATTTATTATCTTATAAGAAAACAACCAAACAACCCACATATAAATTTAAACAATGAAACTATTTTATTCACTATTTATTCGTTTATTTCCATTTATTCTTTTTCGTTTTTTCTTTTTAATTATCGTACATAAAAATTGTTTTTTTTTCTTTTTTTATTAATTAAATAAAACAAAAGAAAGCCAGAATTAAATCTTAATGTTTAAAAAAATATAATAAATAATAATATTAAAGGAGAGGAAAGAAAATGAATTAAATTTATAAATAAAAACAGATTTTATTCATTTATTGAGTTCATTCATTTGCCTTTTTTTTTGTTAATTTATTTTTAAAACATTTATTCTTGCTTGTAAGAAGTTAAGACATTAAAACACAGCAAAAAAAAAAAAAAAAAAAAAATGCGAAGAAAAGATGAAAATATAAAATTAAATAATTAAATGAATATGACAAGAGTATAAATAATTTTATGTCATTTTGTTATTTATTTAATAGAAACAGATTATAAATATTTTTGTTATTTTTTGTTTACATGTTATTTCATTTATTATATATCAACAATCATTTTCTCTGTTATTTGTTGAATAAGTTGTTTTAGAAAATTTATTCCATTTTTTAAATATTAAATGTGCAGACAGCCAAGTGAGTCCTTGTGGTGTTAATATGTAAACTACTTGATGCTTTGTAGTGTTTTTGTTGGAAAATTAATCAAAAATGCTAACACATTTCGAGAAATAAATATCGTGAAGCAAATGTAGAAACATTTGTGCCTTTTGTACCGGTGCGAGATCGTTCTAACTTGACCTAATATTTAAATCTTTCCCACGACTGTATATTCAAGATTGTTGCCATGTACAACTAGTAAATGATCCACAAAATCATAAATAAGTTAGATCCGCTTAAGCATCGTCGTGATGATGCGAGTTTAATTATTTTTCTTTAAACGAGCATTTTTCAAAAAAAAATATCGCAAAATCATGTATCCTGTAGATTGTAGATTATGCACAACAAGAGCTGGAACGATCATTTATAGCTTAAGAACCAGTAAAGAATACTAAAGTTTGAACCTAGAAATAACAAGTGAACTAAACGTTTTTGCCATTTTCACTTCCAAATTAAACATCCGAACCATTTAAACCATCCTTCACGAAATTACTTTGCATTCATACAAAAACTAAAAGCAAACATCGCTTACATCAGCCTTTGAATACAATTCCACAAGTAAAAAAGGATTTTTATTTAAACTTCCAGCTTTTTAGGACATTTTTCCATGTTACCTAAATTATAGTAAACAAATTATAGCATTGTTTGAATTTCAACCAACTAATTAATCAAATTTACTATTATGAATTAGTATTAAAAATTCATTTAAAAAACCTAGGAATGACAATAAATTAAATCAATAATTATAAATCAAGGATACATACACCATATATCATTATATATTTATTATAATAATACAGAAAGCTCAATAAGCACGATGAAAGTATAAAGTATCATAATAACTGTTGACTTTTATTATTGTTTTACTGATTTCTCTCTCATAATATGCTTTTTACTTTGCTTTACTTTGCTTTTGTACATATTTATAAATCAAATATTGAACTAAAGCATGTTTAATATCATCGCTCATGTGTGGTTTATCTATCACACCCACATTATTTTTTTTTTTTTTCATTCACGTTTATTATTATTATTATATTTTTTGTAATTTTCACAATGTAAACATTAACGCTTTTGTTTGATAAATGTTTGTTGTGTACACTTTTATTGTGTATTTGACGCTTTGTATCTGTTACTTAACTGTGTGCTTAAGCCAACAAGATTTTATTTACAATGTAATCAATGTACAAATACTCAAAATCTTTGATTGATTGATTGTGAAATTGATGAGACATAATTGATTATATTTGTTTTTTAACCAAGAAAAAACGTTGTTTTGTGTTATTTCTTTAGGAGTATCGAGAAACAAGTACAACTGGCCAATTTGGAGCTCTCAGAGCGAGCTTTTAGTTGAGTATTATCCATTTTCAAGCTATAACTCGGCTAATATCAGATCCAGAAGCTTGGTTTTTAGTGTTTTGTAACCTCAATTAAATAACGTAAGTTTCCACATAACAAAAAACGGACACTCAATAGAATTGCTTTTAAATAAATGCTTCCAAACACGATAAACGTGATAAATCTTAAATTTGTGATAATTTTGCAAAGTTCAAGTTTCAATATCTGGAGAAATAATTTTTTTTTCGAAAAACTCCAAGAACTAACTCGATTTGGAACCTTTCAAAGAGTATTACAGAAAAGTTTCAGCTTGTTCAGAATTAATTTATTTTTCACTTAAGAAATTGAAAAAAAATCTGATGCATTTTTGGGTGAAAAAAATATTTATTTCGTATTTGATATTTTTAAATGCGCTGAAATCAGTCAGATTAGTCAGATGTTTCGTATTGAGTCTCCAAATGCATTGTGTAAATATTGTTGCTCTAAAAAATTTTGATCAGAAGTTATGGGTAGTTGTCTGTTAGAGTTTGTCTTGAATGTAGTATTTGTGGAGAAGAAGTTGTAACTCGGTTAAAATCAGTCCTAGGAGAATGGGGTTTAGTGTTTTTTAATCACAAATAAACAAACTAAAGTTTAACTAAATAAAAATAAGGCATTCAATGCAAATTACTGAGAATATTAAGTAGGAAACGCTGATTTTTATTCTGTTTTTAAATAACAATGATTGCCATTTAGAAATAACAAACTGTAATCAGGAAATGCGGAAATTACGTTAAAAAAAAACATTATCATTTGTTATAATTGCAATTACATCGATATCAGTAAAATAAATAAATAAATTAAACGAAGGGTGGATTTTATTATTCATATAAATGTTTGTCCTTATTCAGTTCAATAAAAGACATAACATTTGATTTTGTTTTTTTTTTTTTTTATTAATTTTATTTAATTTAATTTCTATTTAAAATAAATTCTACTGTTTAACCATCCCTTATAGCATTTTATGATCGTATTCGTTTGTTCTTTTCTTTCAATTGAAACGAGCATCAATGCGTATGACCCAGATATAATATTCACATTGGGAAAAATGACATTATTTTATCACTTCGCTTCTTTTTTTTTTTCCTTTTTTATTTTTTTTTTGCTGTAATAATCAAATTAGAATATCAGAATGTTAAGGGTGATATAATAAATTTAAATTTGTCTATTTATCTAATTAAAAACAAGAAAATGGAAGCAGAAGAAAAAAAAATTTGTTCAGTTTTATATTACAAAGAACGTTTGAAGAGAGACACATATACAGAAAAAATAAAGGATTTTCTAATAACAAAATAACCGGAACTTGATGTATTAAATTTCTTCTTACATTAATAAATTTAAAAAAAAAAGTGGATCTCTTGACCTAATTTTAACTTTTTTATTTTTGTTAAATATAAATTAGAAGTTATTTGTATTGTTTTTGGTTTTTGGTTTTTTCTCTCTACACTTTTCAACTATCATCTTGTCTAAAATTTAAAGGAAAACAAAAAAATTTCGATATAAAATCTGTAATGTGGCGACTCTGTGGCGAATACATGTCAGGAAAGTTTCCTTTCCTTTTTTTTTTTTTATTCGTTACAATTCTTTTTAAATTATTACTTTATTGTGTTTATTTATTTTCAACTTTATAGAACTAAGTCTTGTGCTTTTTTTCACCATGCATTATTAATTGGTGTATTGTGATGGAGACGCCTGGTTTTTTTCTTTTTTTTTTTTTGGTGACACTATGCATAGTACAAAGTAGTTTATTTAGGTTAGAAATTTGTTTGGTTTTATAGAAACTTTTACTATGATGAAATAATAGTTTAAACATAATTTTATTATAATTACCATGTGGATTAAATCATAGAGTAAATACAAGATGAGTTTTCTGTAAATTTTGCTTTAAAATAAATAAACAAAAACGTCTCTTTTAATTTAATTAAGAAAGTGTTTAAGATATGTAAGTTTATGATTGAAAATCAAGTTTATTTACTTGACTTTTCGTTACTTCTTCTTCTTCGTAATTATTTTCTATGTATATCAATGTTGTTTCGAAAACAATATCACTTGCTGCTTACTTGTTTTTCACTGTTTAGTACTTCTAATGTTTACTACTTAATCCCATTTTTTAAATAATTTTTTATTGATTATTTCTTTAGTTTTATTTCTATAATAAAATAAATAAATAAATTAAATAAAATTGTATTTTTATAGAAGAATTACAGAATCAGAAAAATAAAATAATTTTAACATGATTTTTTATTTGTTACTATTTTTAGTGTTTTTGTAGGTCAACAAATAGAAGAAAAAAAGAAGTAGAATTTTCCAAATGACAATTCACAGTAATGTAGAAATGTGTTTTACAAATTATTATTTGTTAGAAACATAGAGAAATGCATTCGTTATGTTATTAACTCGTTGTGTTATTAGCAGTTCAACATGTTAATGATGACAAGTTGATTTTTGTTGTTAAATTTTATGTCGGTTTCACAATAATAATATTATTATTATTATTATTATTTATTTTTTAATAATAAAAACAAAGCATCGATGACCTTAAAAAAAAATTTAAAAACTAAAGAAAAATTCACAATAAGCAAGAAAAGGTAATGAACGTAAATTAGAAAACATCTAATAAACCCCAATAAAAAAAAAAAATAAAAAACGTAAGTGAGGATAAAAATGTCTCATTTTTTTTTTTTTTTTTATTATTATTGTGATGATGACAGTGACGCAGTGATTTATCTTACCATAATCTACAATAACTTTAACCCATGCGTCCTACATTATTCAAGAAAACAAAAAACAAAAAAAGTAAAGAAAAGAAAACTCGGAAATTTTTCGTTTTTTCTTCTAAAACTTGTACTAAATGTAAAGGAATAAAAATAAAAAATGTGTAAAAAACACGCATAGCATACATAAAAAAAAAGGAGGAAAAAAAAAACGTAAAACAAAAGTTAAAAGACCGACCATGAAGATCAACACAGCATGTGATATCCGTTGTTGTTGATACTACGATTTATTTATGTATTATCTGGGTAATTTTTATACTTTTTTTCCTTAACATATTATCGTTCCTATAGTTTTTATGTCACAAAGTCTACAGCAACAAAAAAAAAAAAAAAGTTGATATACGAACCCAAAGTATTGTGAAGTGACCAAAGAATCATTTCGGGTTTTATTAAAAAAGTAAATGCAGAGGTGGCAAATTAATGATCAACAAGAGTATTTTAGTGTCATTGTTTGATGTTTTTACATGGATTATGCTGTTTAAATTTGTATAATAAAAAATTCTCATTGTTACGCAATTACATCTGCATCACCTGAAGATCTTTAATTATGCAGATTATATTACAGATCTTGGGAAATATATATCACAAACTTGTACAGGCAATTTGGCACCGAAAAATAATTTTCTTACTTTATCGCTACCTGAATGCAACGAATTTTTAATTTCATATCATGAGAAATTATTTGTTTACCGAATACACAGAGTTTTGTTGTTCTTAAATTTAATGTTAAAGTTAAAAAAAAAATCTGCTAAAAATTGGTCAGAGTCAATAATTCAAGCCACAAATTGGTGTCGATCCAAAACTAAAGAAAAATTTCCAAAAACAATATACAAAAAAAAAAAAACAGAAAACAAAACGGAAAAAAAAAAGTACTTTTAGTAAAAATTATTGCAAATGTAAAATACAGAATCACTGATTCTATTTTATGTGTTAACTTTATTTAATAATTTTTTTTGTTGTTGTTATATATTTGCTGCTGCTTCTTGTTTAGTTTATAATATTTATCACAAGCTTAATGCTTATTGTAGTTTACAAGGCAACGTTCTAATTTTAAACGGCAAAATAAAAAAATGGAAGGAAAATTTCTCTATTTTTCTGGTCCACACATATTTCTGCTTAATAATTATTGTTTTTTTTTTATGTATCTTCTCATTGTCACAAAGAGTAAAAGATTATGTAAAACTTTTCTTTATACACAAAATTAAACACTGTACACCCTCACTTCTACAGTGTTCTAATCTTTTAAATTACATTTTCGGTTGTCCCTTAAAAACAGTTTTTTGCTAATATTTATCGTAAGTCATAGGTTTTTTTTTCCACTTTAATATCCTTTAAAGGATGGAAAGCTCAACAAAAAAAATATACTTTTTTTTTTTAAATTATTTAATTCCACTTTCAGTTGTTTTGCTATTATGACTTCGTAGAATTACTACAAAAAAAAGCTGCACTTCGTTGTTATTTAATATTCTCTTCATAACTGCTGTGCATTTTTTCTGTTTTTTTTTTTTTTTTTTTACCAGTTTCCCAACCATTTGCATGTTTATTAAAAACAATTTTTTTTTTTTTTCGTTAGATTTCTTTAATTAAATAATTTTTTTTTTTTTTCTGCATTTTGCATTTTTGCCTCAAGGTGTGAATATTATATTTTGTGTAAAAAGAAATAATAAATATATAGATGTGAAAGAAATCTTTAATTTATTTTTTTCCTCGAACATTAATGTTTGTTAATAAATCAGTTTTAAGTACTTGGCATAGTTTTTTTTTTTTTTTTTTGTCTAGTTATATGACCAACAAATTAAAAGAAAAAAAAAGGAATTTTTTTTTGTCTGTTTCTGTTTATTTCTATGACAAATTAGTTGATGAGTATTTAACGGTTGTGCCAGCTGACGAATTTTTTTTTTTTTGTTTACATTAAAGCTTAATACAAAATAATTAAGCAATGGGAAAAAAAAGAAGGAAAAATCATTTACTGCAGATGTACAAAATTAACGAATCACATTTATCTAAAGTTTTATCAATTATTTTATAATTTGTTAATTATAAAAGAACAACGAAATAGATAAAAAAAAAATAGTTTTGTAACAACAGCAGCAGCAGAACCAGCGGGAAAAATCACATTAAAAGTTAATTTTGAGTAGCAAAAAAAAAATTTTTTTGGTATGATAAACGACATGTAATTAAAGGATGACTCAGTATTCAAATAAATAAAAGTTTTTACCAAAATAATTAAATAAAATATGGTAACGTTGGACGTTAATAATGAATGTGTGGATTAAAGAGCAGCAATTGCACGCGACATTTATTTACACATTTTTAATCTCTCTCCCTGTTATTCCTCAATAATTAAACAGAATATTCGGTTATGTATTTATGTTGCAGGATGTTCAGGGAGAGGCAATTATGTAACAACTAATTATAATGATTTTTCTTCTTCCTTTTTTTTTTTTTTTTGTTTTTGATAGTAGTATTTGACCTATTTATACACGTCATTAGAATTAAGTCATCTCTTAGCTTTTATCAAATATTTTATTTAATTATTAACGACTATACGGGGATGGTGCTTTGTTTAGCTTAACAGTTAAAGATAGTTAATGTAATTATTACTTAATTATTGCCTTTGTTTGTATTATGAGGTTTACAAGTTCCTTATTTTATATTAATAACAGGAAAGTCTCCACTAAGTCTATGTGGTTTTTACATAATTACTGTCATCTCTTACTGTCGCTTTTCTTTTCAATTATGCAAAAAAAAAAAAAATTTATTTTTAATTATAATAATTAATTTGTATAACTAGGTTATAAAAAAAAAAAATAAATAATGCAAATAAATTCTTAATTAAAATTATGATTTAAAAAAGTAAAATTAGCATAAATTTTTTTTTAAAACAATTAATTATTATTAACAAGCCACTTGTTTGTAATTTTATTAATAATAAATTCTGTTAAGCTAAGCAAGAAAAAAATTAAATTACCATTTTGCTAATTGTAAAAATAATTAAAAAATCACAAAATTCACTTTTATCACAAATAATAAAAAAAAAAATTCATTTAAAAAAAATAAAAATTTATTAAACACTAAGAGGCAAACAAAATACAAAAAAAAAAAAGTGTTTAGTACATATAAAATGCAAATAAAATATGTAAATAAATTAAAAAATTAATAAAATTAAATTAAAGTTTATGCAAATTAAAACACAATTTAAAAATTAAAAAAAAAGAAAAAAAATTGTTTTATTCATTTATTTGTGAATTAGAAAAATCTACAGAGTTTGAGTGGTTTTTTTTTTTTTTATTTGTTGTTGAGTGAGTGAATTTTTAAATTTCATTTCATTTGGAGTAGAACCAAAAAAAAAAAAATGCAAAATATCGTATTGTGTTCAATCTGTACTGGAATTTAGTGTACAAGAAAAGCAAAGGCAAAGGCAAAAACAAAAAAAAAAATGTTGGAGTTGTCCCAACATTAGCAACTGTGAATTTGTTCACTCAGTTTAATACGCGCATTCAGCCATAACGGTTGTTTTATATACAAATACTTCGCGAAGGTTTTTTTTTTAGTTTTTTTTTTTTTTTGGCATTACCTTAAGAGAAATAAAAAAGTTTTTAATAAATTTTTTTAAAGTAATGAATTAAAACAAAAAAAAAAAAAATAATAAAAATTCCGTTAAAAACAAGATTTGTTTTTATTCATTATTTTTCTCTTTCTGCATTTAATGGTTTTTTTTTTGTTGGATGCTGTTAAGCCAAATACATGTTCGAGCAAGCACTTTTTTTTTTTTTTTATATTAAATATTCGTAAATGTCATGACAGTTTTTATTAAAAAAAATTTTTTTTTTACGTGTTTATTTAAAGAAAATTAATAAGAAAATAAGTATAAACTGAATATGTTTAAAATGTGATTGAAATTAATAAATGATTAAGAATTAAGAATTACATTAACTAAGTGAGAGTAAGTGATTAAGTGATTAAGTGAACATAAATTGTTTGTAAATTTGTTGTTGAAATATGTTTTTTTTTTTTTTTTGTTTTGTTTGTTATAATTGTTGTTATTGTTAAATGCCGCCAGTATTTTTTTTTTTTTTGTGGAGTTGGGTTGTTTTAAATTACCTAGCTTTTGTGGATTAAACAAAAAAACTGTTTTTTCTTTTTAAATAAAACAAAAAAACAGATTTTTAACCATTTTATGTGTCGTTCGGCGTTCGTACATTAGAAAGTATTTTCTGTTGCTTGTGGAATAAAACGAACGAACCAAAAAAAAAAAAAAAATCTTTTGCTTCATTTTTTTTTTTTTTAAAGTTACATTACTCGCGTTTTTTTTTTTTTTTTTGTTTTACATGGATAAAACTTTAGAAATGTAGAGAAACGCACACAAATACCAGCTGCTGTTACCTAAGTACCAATAAACAAATACAAATACCTTGTGCGTTGCATAGTTGAGAAATAAAATATTTCGTGTTTAAATTTAAATTCACGCAATAATTTTATTTAATTTTTTTTTTTTTATTTATGTATTTAACCAGATTTAACTGAATTCTACAGCATCATTGGTTTTAATTAGCTTTTTCTGTGTGTTTTCTTTGTGTTTCAACCAAAGTGCAGCTTTTTTTCTTTTGCTATAGAAAAATTTATTAGAAATTATTTTTTTTAGGATAAAATTTTTTTTTGATTATTTTAAATTAGGTCATTTCCAATAATCCTACAAAAACAAAAAAGTTTTGTAATAAGATTTTCATAACTCACGCAGAAAAAAGAAAAGAAAATTTAAAATTAAAAAATTAAAAAAAAATTCCCCATAGCAAAGTGTGATATCATTATTGGATTATACCGCGGTATAACTGAATTAAAAACGTAAGAGAAAAGTTTAATTTTTATCTTTGTGCAACGTAGGTGTGGGTTACGTTTGTAATATCACATTGAATAATGTTAAAAAATTTATTTACACTTTATGACTCCTCTGTCATAAGATTTAAACTTTAATTAACTTTTGTACGACTTTTTCAAATCGTGTTGTCGATCCATAATTGACATACAAATGAATTATTCCCAGATCGTATTGGTAACATTTGAGAGTAAGACAAAAATTACCATAGAATATAAAAATAGAAAAAATAGTTGGGGCGTTTTAAAATAAAAAAATAAAAAATATTTTGGGCAAGGGCGACCAGAAACATAAAAAAAAAACTGGTTTCATATTTGTTTATTGAAATGTTTTCTTTTGTTGTTTGTCCGACTACACATAAATGCGAGAGCTTATTGAGAGCTTTTCATTGTTAAGTGTGCCCTTCGTCGTCATCAAATCAAGAAACAAAACAAAAAAAAAAACAACAATGATGACGACAATTATTGTATTGTGTCAATGACTTTATTTCGATTGTTGTGGGTGTACCATAGAAAAATGTTTTGTATAAAACAATTACATGATAAACATGTATCCCCTAGTACTGGAATAATTTTCATACAACTGTAATGCGAGTTGAAAATTTATGCAATTTTATTTGTTATGATGACAACCTATGATGCGATATTTACTATATTTCCCACCCATATGTGAATGACGAAAAGATATTTATTGTTAGATGCAATGTTAATACCATATATAACCAGTAGTAACGATAAATTAACAGTAAATGGGTTAAAATGTGGGTCAAGGAAAACTTAGGAATTGTTTCAAGTACTTTCATGCGTTTGTTGTTGTCTGTTTTTATTCATTTGTTTGATAACAACACAACACATAAAATTATTATTTATTAAAGCTTTTTTTTTTTTTTTTATTTATTACATTGCGAAATGTGAATGCAATTTTCCTATAAAAAAAGTTTTGCTTTTTATTGTATTTCTGTCTAGTAAACAATTAATTAATTATTTTGTGCGTTAGACAACCGAAGTGTAATTTTTAGTGAGACTTAAATGTGTTTTTTTTTTTTTTTTCAGAATTTTCCGGTATCATTATTCCAATCACGTTTAAATCTAATCATAAAGGAAATGAAAGATTTGTGACTTGGTAAAATAAATTTAATATTTGTTCTACAGAATCATAATAATAATAATAATAATAATAAAGTTCAAACAAATTTGTTTTGAGCTTAATCCGGAAACTTTACAAACAAATTGTTCAGTGATATTCACCTTACCAAAAATTATTTTCTCTCTTATTATTCTATGAATGCATTTTGTTGTTTCAATCAAATTTTATTTTGCTACCAAAATAGTAATAAAAAAAAAATAAAAAAATAAATTTGGATTTGTTTAGTAAAAGTAATTAAACCAAACGAAAAAAAAAAAATGTCAAAGTTCATTGTTCTTATAAATAACACACAAATAAACCACACAAACTTTACCATAATTCTTTATAAAGCAATTAATTTTATTTTTTTTTTTTTTTTCTCTATATATATATTTATTAATGTTCTCTCTTAAATTATGTTTTAATTTATTTCCGACCCCATAACATAAATAAAAAAAAAAGTTCTTTTTTTTTTTTTTTCTTCTCCTGATTATTAACAGTCAGAAATGGAATTTCTTTTTGTGGCTTTTTTTTTTCTGTCGTGGTTTTAATAGAGTAATAAAAAAAAAATTCAATTTCAATTTCATATTTTTTTTTTCCACCACAATTTATTGATATTTTCTCGTTAAGTCATTTAGGTTTTGTTTCTCTACTTCGTTTAAAATAATTCTTCATTATCATAATAAATTAAAGAAAAAAAGTAAATTAAATATTTAACAGAAAAAAGTGAAATTTATGTATTGTCAAGTTTAATTGGTGTTTTTTTTTTTATTTTCTATTTTTTATTTTTTTTATTTAATTCTACTTAACTATCGCGTTTTATTTAAATTAAATAAAATAAATGTAATTAAATTTTATTGTATTAAAACGAACAAACAAATAAATAAAAAAAAAAGCCAAACATGTCAATTGAATAATAAATAAAATTTATGTGACATTATGTTTGTATTTTGTTTAAGTAAAACCAAAGTGTTTTTACCTGTGATCAGTGGTTTAAACATTAGAATGGATTTGCTATATTCTTGTATACATATTTGTTACTATTTTTTTTTTATTCTCTATAACATGTTGCACAGGTATTTAGTAGCTTTGGTTAGCTTTCTGATTTTTCTTCACAACGAAAAATTCAATTTTTAATGCACACAATTCAAGTGACATTAATAAAAGCTTAATGCAATTTAATAAAAAAAAAAAAAAAAATTATTTTAAACGAATTAGATTTACTTACAGCGTAGAGATTTTAATTTAATTAAATTTATTTTACTCTCATTTTCATTATGGTTGTGATAACAAAAAAAAAAAAGCGTAAAAAAAAAAAAACAACGAAGATAAATTATGATGAAAACATTTAATAATTTTCCTGTTTTTTTTTTCTTGTATTATTACATCAAAATGATGATGATGATGATCATTAAGTGAAATTAAAAAAAGTAAAAAACGTTGGCACAACAGTACAAGATTAAATTATTTTATAGCCGTATACCATCCAATGACAAATTATTTGTTTTATTTCCGCTTTTATTATTAACAAACGAATTTCATTGGATAAGTTGATGCGATTATTAAAGTTTTAACATAATTTCTCTGTTTTTTTTTTTTTTTTGTTTAATTTAATTCAGCTTGAATACACCTGTAATGTAGAGAAATTAAAAATTTTAATTTATCCATAACAGAAAATATTGTAAGGATGTTTCGTTAGGTTTTTAAGGAAGTCTTAAAATTTAATTATGCTGTTGCCAGTTGAAATTAATACTTTAAAGTGAACAAAAACAGGATTTAAAAGGATTATTTTCGACAAGTGTGGACTTAAATCATTTACACTTGAATTACGAAAAATTATATGTGGCGATTAAAGCTTTCTGTTTACAAAACACTTTAGATGGGTTTGTGTTTTTTTTTGTGCGTAAATCGTTTCAAAAGTTCGTCAAGGTTTTTGATGATTACAAACATGCAAAACGTTGCATTGTATTGCCTTCGAACACCCCCACATTTGACATGATGACACAGTACCCATTTCTATCCTCAATAAAGTTGGGTTTTTATTCCATATTTCACTGCTTTATTTTTATTGCTTGAACATTCTTCTCTAAACATCAAGAATTTTTTTTTTCATTTAATCTTCATTTGTGCTTTGCTTTGGGGTTTTTTTTCTCTCTCTCTCTTATTACAAGCGGATTTCGTATTTTATACCAGATAAATAAAATTTTCATTTTTCTTTCTTAAATCGTTTGTAATAATTTTATTTTGTTTCGTTGTTTATTCAAATAATAAAGCGATAAATTAAAATTACTAACAATGAAAGGAAAATAACAGAAAATCAGAGAAAAAAAATCAACGAAAATTTCTCATGACACAAACTTCCATCCGTTTCAATATAATTTTTTTTTTTTTTTTTGTTTTTTTGATTAAATTCTCATATAATTATGAAAGAAAAAAAAAATTTGTTTATTTACATTAAATCATTAATAATATTGTCGTTTGCAATTTAATAAAAATAATTTTATAAAACGCACGCCAACTAATAATTGAATTAAAGCGAAAACAATTTTTCTTTCGCCGTTTTTTTTTTTTGCATTCTTGCACATTTTTTGCACTCACAATTAAATTATTTTTTTAAAATACATTATGATAAAAAAAAAATTAAATTATTTAGTTTATTGTGGAATAACAATAACAATTGAGTTAAATAAATTTAATTTAATGAGATGAGAAGAAAAAGAAAAAAGAAAATGTTTAAGTGAATAAATGATTATTGCTTTAACCTATGGCGTCTCGTTCATATTTATATTTGTAATAATGTTTATTATGAAATTAGCTGATGTTATTATTATTATAAAATATATTTTATGTATTGTAAAACAACCATCTGTATATTTATTAAAAGAGTTTTTTTTTTTCACTATTTTCTATTTTGCATCTTTCTCATTTGGCAAAGTTAGTATCGAGTCCCCATTTATTTGCATGCAAAATTCTTATTACATTTTACATGAGAAATTATAGCAAAATGTTTAACAAAAAAAATTTGTTTTCTATTTATAAAATTGATAAACGTGATTCGTTCTATTGTTACAATTAATTAAATAAATACAAAAAAAAAAAAATTAATTAAAAGCGACAGTAAGTACATGATTTTAAAATTTACATTTAAATGTAGCAGAGAAAGCTTTAGGGTGGAAAATTTTTAATTAACTTAAATAAACAAGTGAATAATTCTCTGATAAAATAATTTATTTTTGAATGTAAGGATGTGAGTTATATGGTAAATTTTCTAAGGAAAGTGATACTGTGATGTTTCCTACGTAATGTGATGGACGACACGATATTTCCGTTAGTTGTACAAACATGTTTTTGAGGTATTTTCATTCATCCTCTGTATTCTGTAAAATTAAATCAGTTTTTATTACCCCATTGTGCCCAAAAGACGCGATTACCTAGGTATCACCACTATATAATTCAAGCAAAAAAAAAAACAAAACGTTCCTATAAGGAATCTGTTTTGTTTATAAATTCCGTGTACAATTTTCCGTATATGTGCATAAATGTTAAATGGATATGTGATAAAAATTTAACGAATAGACAACACCAACAAAAATAAAAAAAAAAAAAGAAAATTCGTTTCATCTTTAAATTAAATCACATAGCATACAGTAAAGATACTCACAAAAAGTTTATTATAAATGAAATGAAACTAGAATATTGTCGGAAAAATAGCAAAGAAGTAGAGACAAAAAAAAAATTCTTTATTCAGATCATGGAAAATAAAAAAAAAAATCGTGTAACAAAGAAATGTCATTGTCTTCCCATATATTGTAAGTTTGTTTCACATTTCAAACCACGAAAAACCATCTATATTCAGCTAACAAAAAAAAAAACATAAGAAAAAGCACAGCATAAAGCACACTACAAAAGTTATTATCATTTTATAAAATATGAAAGTCGCAATCTAAAACCAAAAGTAGAAGAAAAAATCTTTACGAAATAGAAAATAGAAAACAGAAATAATAATTTTTTTTTTTTTTGCACGTATTTATAAATATATATCGTTGAAATGATTTTTTTTTTTTGTGTTGTGTTGTGTTCTGTTTGCCATTTCTTTATTTATCTTAACTCATGGCGTCTCCATCGATTTATTTTATCTTCGTGTCGCGGTCTCCTCTTTGTTAGAAAAGGAATACATTTTTATTATTTTTATTTTTTCTGTTCTTTTTCATAAAATAAATCAAATATTTAATGACTTTTCCGATCGTTTATTTATTTATTTTTTTTGTTTTTTTTTTTTGTTTTTATCGCATTTAAATTAAAATTTCATTCATTGCATTAAACGGTGTGACAACTCATTGGTGATAATTATACAGAAGCAAATAACATTTAATGTGGAATTAATTGTTATTTTCTGTTGAAGTTGTAAACTCTTAACTGATGGAAAACAGAAAACTTTTAGTTATCGAAGTGAAACAGTTTGAAAAAATGTTTTTTTTTTTTACGTAACGCACGCATTTGATGTGTTTATTCGTTTTAATTTCATTTCAGTTTGAATTAAGTAATTTGTGGTTACTATTCATAGTTTTTAGTTGATTTATTTATGTGTAAATGTGTGTGTGTATACCTCATGTGGATTATTAAGCATCAAATGATTAATATCTGCACATGTCGTCTAATATTAAAACACGTAAATCGCGCTCACATAAATTGTCTTAATCATTTTTCGTGTACTAAAAATTTTTTAAGATTTAAATTTCTTTATTGCACTGAAGTACTTAAAAAAAAAGAAATAATTTTTTTTTTTTTATTTATAGATTTTTCTCTTTCTTACGTCTTTAAATAAAAAAAAAAAAAAAATTAAAAATATTATTTTGCTTACACTCGTACACTGAATTTCGCGCTGTTTACTGCTGCCGTACTTATTTATTTTTTATTATATTATTGGTTCGTTCCTCTTTCGATTATAATTATTAATTTTTTGTGTTTGCTTTCACTTGTTGTATAATTTTATTTTTATTTTTTTTTTACTTTATTTTTTACACTAAGGCAACAACGAAAAAATTTGTAATTCACATTGCGCGCAAAGTAAAAAAAAAATGTTTTTTTTTTTTCTTTCTTTTATTTTAATTCGAATTTTTCTGTAATAAAATTTTGTATGCAACAAACTTAAAGCGGAGTTTTTTTTTTTTTTATGTCTTTATTATCTTTATGGGATGTGCTTAAAGAACTTTAAAATTGTAAAGAAAATTATTGTTTTAATCAGAAATTTTGTATTTTAATGGTTAAAAAAAATTATTTGACCCTGGCTAACCAAGAAAAAAAAATAATGCAAACCGAAGATCCTACAAAAATTTATTTGCTGAATCATTGCGTTGTGACCTTTTTTTTTTTTTTTTCGTATTAATTTCTAGTCTTAATTAAGTGCAATCACATTGTTAAGTGGGTCTTCGAACAATAACGTTGTAAGGCAACACTCTGCTCATTACAAGAACCTGATTACGATTAAATTCGATCCGATAAGTAATTCACGGTTTTAGAAGTTTAATTTTTTTTTTTTTAACAATTTGTTAATAGGTCAAAGTAAAATAAAATTAAAAAAAAAAAAAATAATAAATAAATTCAATGAATACACTTCAGATTAGGTAAAATCTAATCAAATCAATTAATCTTTCGTTTAAATTACAGCGAAAATATTTGTTGTGAAATTAATTAGAAAATTGTATTTTTTTTTTTTTTTCAACAAATTATTGAAAATTAATAAAAATTATTTATTAGCTTGTCGTATTGTGTATGAAAACAAAAAAAAAAAAATTAATTTTAAATAAAATGTAAAACATAATAGTGGTGGAGAGAAAAAGAAAAAGACAGAGAAAAAAAAAAAAAACTAAATATGTTACCACGCGGTCAGGTGTGCTGCATACAAACCGAACACACAGTGAATAACGAATAAAACATAAAAAAAAAAAGAAAAAAATATTTATTAATTAATGATGTTGGTGATGAGTGATACTGACACATTTCAATTTAAGTGTTAACGTTAAGGTTTTTTGTTTTTTTAATATTTATGTTTTTTTTTTGGTTTTTTGGTTTTTAATATTTATGTTCGTCAAGTGGTGAAAATAATTAATAAAAACCACAGAAAAGTAGTTAAAAAGGTGTGCGCGATTTATTAAATTAAAAGTTGTGCGTGACGCATGAACGGTGTCCATGCGATGGCGATTAAAATCACAAATAATATCTCTGTGCAAGGACTGCTTGTTCTTGTTTTCCTATTTCATACGCATTTGGTGTATTGTGGAACGCCAACATTAGCAACCGTCCGCGACGTTATAATACGTGAATCGGTATTGATTCCGTCAAAAGATCCGGAGCGTGAAGCAAAGGAATTGTATGATAAGGCGTTAAAACAATTTGGTACTGTTGGCCGATCAATACGTGCTATTTGTACACCTTGGGATGATGCTGGATGTCAATGTACGGGAAATTCCGAAGAGGTGACAATATCTTGTCGCAACAATAAACTAGACACAGTACCCACCGATCTACCAGAAGAACTCATCAAACTGTAAGTAATTTTTATGCTTTATTTGTTATCTCTTCGCTAATCAAATTTAATTATATTTGATCGTCTGCAGAAAAAATTAATTTTATTTTATTACAAATCGGATTCGTTTTTATCAAGCATTTTTTATTACAAAATTTTAATTAATTCGATTTTATTCTCTTTTAATATATCGAAGATCCATTTGGTTTTTATTAATTTTATTATCTCTCTGTATGTGCGGTTTCAATAATTTTGACTTTGTTGCTGCTGCTGCTGGTGGTTGTTGTTATTGTTTGCCATTGTTCTGTTTAATATCTGCAGATAGATTTAGTTTATGGATAGAAATAATTTATAAATAAAAGCAGAAATTAGCAGTCTAGTCAAAATCGTGGTTTTTATTGAAATTTATTGTAAGCTCTGTATGTAACCAACCTGTCTGTTTAGATTTTTTTCTTTTTTTTTTAATTTAATTTTATTTTAATTGATGTTTTCTGTGGAAGTTTTTCTACTATTAGGCGAGAGGATTACAAATATCATTGGATAGTTTTGATTTTTTTTTTCTGTTATGTAAATAAGATGTGTTTGCAGCATCGGGATTAAATTAATTTCTATGGTCTTAATTTTTATACGTTAATTTTCATGTGACATGTCAACATTATTTTTCATAATAAATCCGTTAAATTCGAAATTATGTCAAAATTGATTGATTTACAAAAAAAAATTTTGTGTTTCGCTCGATGACATTTTTTTTTGGTAATTTAAAAATAATTATTTTGTGAAATGAGACATCGACCGGGTGTGTACGTCATTCGGTTTAAAAACTTTGAGTGATTTAAAAAAAAAAAAAACTTAATTTTCAAGAAGTAAACAAACAAACAAACAACCAGACAACAATGCATCTTATGTCACACTCTGGTTAATATTGACAAACAGAATCCACAGATTTCTTTCTCTAACCTTTTGCGTGTGTAAGACGAATTTTTTTTTTTTTTTTGATTTAATGATTTAAAAATATAAATTTTGACGTCACGCCAAAAATTTTGGCACACGATGATGATAAATAAATAGATTTTTTGTATAGAAACATAAATAAATAAATAATATTATGAAAGCATTTGAAATAAAAATTTAAAAAAAAAAAAAAATAATATTTCGTTTCATTGATGTTTCATTGATATTTCAGTGTTTTTGTTATTTTAGTTTTTGTTGATCTTTGTGCTAAGGACAATAATTCCATGTTTGTCGTTGGATGCCGAGACATGTATTTGACATTGCATTTAACAATTTATGTATTTCAATAACAGGGATAATAGGAGATGACTCAAAACACTCAAATTGTTATTTAAAATGACCAAATTTAGTAAAGAGTTAATTAATTAATTAATTAATTAATTAATTAATATATCTTTGTTTGTCAATAATAATCGTGAGTTTTTTTCTTTTAAATAAATTTCCAATTGTAATAATGTGTTTCCTGTAATTAATTTAAATAATTGAAACGTTTTCATTTCATGAAACACATCATCATATAATAATTATAAATTACACACAATACAAATATAATAAAATTTTATTCTCTACGCCCCATGTTAATAAACATATTTATTTATTTATTATTTTTTTTTTTTTTTTTTCAAAAAAAACCATCATCATGTTGACATTATAAACAAATAAAAAAAAAAAAAAAAAACCTTTAAATAATATGTTTCTGGTTATGTTTCATACTATAAATGTAGCATATTTACAAACATTAATTTTTATTTAATGGTTTTAATGGCCAGACTGATAACGTTTACTATACGACTGCCAACAAAATAAATTGTTTTTAACTTTAATTACATATTTTATTTATTTTTTTTTTTTTTCACCAACATAATCGATAGAAATGTCCTTTTTAACGCGCGAAAATATACACGAAAATGTAAATAAACTTTATTACGCCAAAAAAAAAAAAAACAAAGAAAAGTTTCTCCACATTTACTATTAAGAACAAACACAAAGAATAACCAAGATAATAATTATATAAAAAAAAAAAAAACTATATAATGTCAAAAAATTAATTTTTATTATAATTGTTTTTTCTTTGAATATAATTTTAATTTCTTAATGCAATTTTTTGCAATTTAATAATGTTAAAAGAAAGTAAAATTAAACGTCATTAGCAATAAACTTTTATTAGATTCAACCAAGCAGCAAAAGCGAAAACCAAAAAATGCCTTTTTTACACACATTTTACAACATTTCGTTTAAAAAGCAAAAAAAAAAGCAAAAAAAAAAAAAATGAAACAGATAAAAACGCCCGCGTTGTTGCAATTTGCAATAAAAAAAAAATTTCTTTATTATTTAAGTAAACAAAAATAATTTTTTTCGTTTTGTTTCGCGTTTATTATTATTATTATTATTTTGTTGAAAAGACATTAAAAAGGCTAGATGTGATTTTATACTCTTATTGTGCAGAATTTTATTTAGCTATTTTTATGCGTCTGAATGTCGTATAAAATTTAATATGCAGCAAAAACACAGAAAAAAATTATTAATAAAAGGATTTTCGCTTTGAAGAGTGAGACGATTTTGGCTTTCTTTAATGAAATTATTTACGTTTTATTGCGGTTTTTTTTTAACTTAATTACTTAACTAAGCACTGACGCGACAATATCTGATTAATATAATTCAGGGCATTGCTTAAAGTAGGTTGCGGAAATCATGCAAAAATTATTTACACGTTAGAAAGGCTGGAAAAACTACACACAGCCGAATGGTCATAATAGATAAGATACGCACCGGCTAATATCAAAACGAATTTTTTAATCGAACCTAGATACCCCGGAACATACTATCATCAATCGTTTTCCCTTCTAAACTTACTGGAAGCAAACAAAAAAAAAATTAAATCAAATCAACAAATGTTTTCCTGTCAACATCAAAATTATTTATTTTATAATTTATCAAACATTCTTTCTATCTTTCTTATCGAAATTTATTCTGTACATACGTATAGAAGGTAAAAAAAAAAAAGCACACAAATAAAAAAAAACTTTTGATTAAAACATAAACAAGAAAACTAAAGTGTAAGTTACCTTGCCTTGTCTTTACTTTACTTTACATGAAGTTTATAAATTTAAATCAAAGTAAAAGTAAAACAAAGTAAAGTCTAATTACTATTAAAGAATATTTTGTAATCTTATCACGTCATAAGAATTTTGTTCCGTTGATGAATTATGTTAAAAAAATAAATAAAATAAAAACTATTTTTAACTAGAAAACTATATTTTAAAAAAGTTAACAGTATACAGGATATAAATAAAGTAAAATTTCTCCTCTATTACCAATCTGTTGGATTTGAAATTTGTGAAATAATAAAAAAAAAATAATAATAATAACGAAGCTTCGAAGCGTAATCACATTAAAAAGCAAATGCATGCTATGGGTAATTATACGCAAATGAATGGAGCTACCCCCTTCGTACAGCCTATAAAATATTTGTTGATTATTTTTAATTGCACGGTAGTAGATTTATTTTTTGCACTGATGTCAAACATACCAACATTAGTTTCAATTATCAAGCAAAAAACAACAACAAAAAAAGCTTCGTATGCATTTTTGATTAGATTTTCACTAGGAAAAATTTTTTATTTTTTAGATTAATTAACTTTTCTATTGGATTCTAATTTGATAAAAGCTCAAAAGTTATTTTTGTATGATAAATTGATTTTTAATTCTTTTTATTTTTATTTTTTTTATTAGTTTTTATAGCGAAAGAATTTTTTCTAAAGTTAATAACACTTATGCAATATTTATAACGATCAGATTACATTTTTTTCTACCCTTGTTTATATATATATATATATATATATAAGTGTTATTAAAGTTTATTAAAAGTCTAGCACTTTGTTATCGATTGGCTATTTGTAATAAAACTTCATTATTAAACTTTATTTATAAATGTTAAAATGGAAATTTAATAAGAAAGAGCTTTATTAAATGCAACTTTAATAGAAAAGTTCTTATTAATTAAAGGGTTATTGAACTGTTTTTTTTTTTTTTTAATTTTTTTTTTTTAGTTTGTTTTGTATGATATAACCATCCCTATAACATTTATTTTATTTTTTTTTTTTTTATGCAAATTACACTTTACATATCTTAATAACAGGTTGTTGACTCTAAATATAAATAAATAAAATTAAATGGAGAATGTATTTGCAATAAATTTACTGATTAAATTGTACGAGGATTGTTTGCAACAAAGCTTAGAAACTTTTGTAACAAAAAAAAAAAAAAAGAATCTTTTGACTGATCATTCCTAATAACTAAATAAAATATTATTCTAGTAGTTGGGTGTTTTTTCAATTTATTGCTTCAAATTCAGATTTACTCTCGCTTATGGCGATGTTTCGTGATTTTTATATGCAAATATTATTACAGATTAAAAACGACTGAATCGACATAGACCGATTTATTTTAATTTCACATCCATACAATCAATAAGATGGTTTATAACAATCTTATTTATTCAGAACTCATTGATAAGGATATATTTTAATGTTATAGAACCGATTACGCTGTATTTAATTCTCTACTAACATTTTAAAACGAATCAAAACTGTTTTTAGTTTTTTTTTTTTTTTTTTTTTGCAAATGGCAAATAATAAAACAGATTAAGGTAGTCAATGATTTTGTGTTGTTAAAAACCATCCCCATCTATGACACTGTAAATATATATTATCTACAGCAGCAGACAGAAAGTTAAAATAAGAAAAGAAAGACGCAGAAAACTACGTTTAACATTAAAAAAGGAAATTGCTGGCGGGATATCAGCTTCAGCTTTTTTTTTTTTTTTTTTGTAGAAATAAGTTAAGCAAATCTTAACCAACCCCCAACCGATAAATTGTAAATAAAAGTAATTTCGCTTTTTTTCACATCTTAACAACAATTGTACTGTCTGGCGCTTATAAATACTGCAAAAAATAAAAAAATCCGATTTATTTGTTTAGCAAATAAAAAAAAACACACATTTAATGCCGTCAATTTTATTCAAATTAATCGAATTTTATTTGTTTATTAAATAATTTATTATTATTGTATCGTGTAAGGTGTTTTCTTTGTTTTTGCTGTTGTTGTTGCTGCTGTTGTTAGTGCTTTGTGCTTTTTTGTTTTTTGATGTCACAATCTAAACAATTTATTACATGTTTATGTAATTATAACAAAATAATACGCAAATATGTTGGTCATTTATTTAGAAATTTTGCGAAAATAATTTTGGTTACAAAATTTTCTAATTATTAATAAAAATTAATTTAAAATTCTACCCATGTGCGTGTTATATGGTGGAACATTAACACATTTTAAAACTTTAATAGTTTAATCGGTTACTATTTAAATAATTATTTTTTAGTTATTTACGTTTTATTGATAAACATTTTTTTTCTTTTTCATTCATATCAAGGTTATCTGTTGGGTTTTTTTTTTTATTAATTTCGCGAATTAATTTACGAAATTTTTTTTGATAAATTTTTTAATGTATTTCGCTGTAATGTTTTTTATGCCTTTTTTTTTTACCTAATCAATACTCATAGGAAATTTTGTTGTTCTGCAGTGGTGGCTTGAATGTATGCAGATAATTGCCTAGTTTAAGCTGGCTTAACTAATGTATGCAGGGTTTCACAATTTATGTTTTGTAATTTCATTACGTCTGCTAAATCCTGTACCTGGTAAAGAAACAGAAGCTTCCAACCATAATTAAATGAATTTTGTTTTAATAATTACTAATGAGATAAAAGCGAGGTAACTACCTACTTAAACTCTCAAGACGATCTCGAATAGTAAATCGTTTTCAATAGCTTTCATTTGATACCAAATTCCATCCTCTACCTCTTTAAGATCATCTTGAGAGTGTAAGTAGGTTTAGCCAGAGCGAGCTTTCCACAGATATTAAAGGTAGAGGAATTCAAGCGTTTTCTTTTAGTTCTAAAAAGCTCTTCCAATAAACGAATATTTTTATTGATAAATATTTTTTTATCAATCATTTAACCAATTTACAATTGTTTACAGTGGAAAATACGCTTATTTGCCAGAGAAATTTACTACTAAATAAATGTTTATTGATTAAAAAATTAGTTTTCCATCCAAACCGATAAAAAAAAAAATAAAAAAAACATGCACAAAACATCATAGATAATAAATTAAATATGAAAAAAAAATTATATTTTTCTTTACTTTATATTAGTTAGAAGTCAGACAATATTGTTTTCTCTGACTATTAAAATTCATCTCGCGGTTAACTTTAATGTTTTGTCTATGGCTTTATGCTTCAAAATTTTATGTCCCATTTTATAGTTTATATCAGATGAAGACGTATGATAATTGATATACACAAAAATAATAAATAAAGAAGAAGCAGAAGCTGATGAAAATAATTTTATTTCTTTTTGTCTTCGATGCGTCATTAAATAACAAAAATTTTTTTTTTCTTTATATCCAATTAAGTTAAGTGACGTAAAGCTTTTTTGTTTTTGTTTTTATCTAAAAAAAAAAAATAAATAAATAAAACCGCGGGCTTTTATCTAGACAAATAAATAAATAAATAAAACCGTGTGAATATTTATATAAAGCAAACCGAATTTAACAGATTTATGCTTTGATTTTTCTATTATTTCTATTTCTATGAAAGATTTTTTTTTTATTTCCCATCTGATTTTTCATTTATCCAAATGAATTATGAGATTATTATTTTGTCATTTATTCCACTGTCTGCTAGTTTTATTTTTCCACTTTTTTCTGATTTTATTGTTTTCAAAAGCTTCACTCATATATTATGAAAAAAAAAAACAAAAAAAAACCCCGTAGAAAAATATTTATTTTATGACCAATAAAAATATAGATAACGACATGTGATTGTTGTTAAAGTAAAAAAAAAAAAAGAAAGAAAATAGAAAAGCTGAGCAAAAAATAACAAACAGAAAGTGAAAACGGCTAGCAGTTTTACATTAGAATTTTTTTTTTTTTACTCTAGTTTATTAGCTGTCGGCGTATCAACAATCACATCTGTGCTCAAGTTTAGTTTTTTTTTTTTTTTTTCTACTATTCTATTCACCAATGAAATAAAAAGCGAAAAAAAAACGTTTTTTTTTTTTTGCCCATCCAAAAAAATCGGAGAAAAAACGTTTACGAAATCGAAGATAAAAAAAAAATTATTTTTTTCATTTTTTTTTTAATAATAAATAAATAAATCAAAAAGCTTCTCGATTTTGTCTGTTTTTAACGCTTCGATTTATTTATTTATTTATTTATTTGGCATGACGTCAGAATTCAACTTCCAGAAGTAGACACACGAAACACGAAACAGAAGAAAAAAATGGACCAAAATCTGACATTATTAATTTGATATAATCTTGACAAATTTTTTTCTTTTTGATTTTTTTTAGATGCCAGCTATAATACAGCATTAATAACAAATATATTTCTATGATAGAAAAGATTATTTGTTTGGATATATATATATCATCCTATTTGCCCGGTTATATGTCAGTTATATTTTGAGTGACACACTGTGATAGTGTTTGACAGTTTTGTTTGTTCATTTTTCAACAGCTACCTTTATAAGAAATGAAATATCGTTGGATGTATAATATATACGGAAAATGTTTTCCATACATCATATATGATTTTTGAAACGTGAAATCATTTCTCTTATCAAAACTTTAGATAAGTAGGAATAGAAAGATTTTGTCTTTTATTTTGTTTTAAATAAATAAATTATTCATCCATTTTTTTTTTTAATATAAAAGCTTTCGGTTTAAAGCTACTTTTCTCATTAGTTAAAATTTTTCTTGTTGTGTTTCACAGAGTGATGGCACAGTGTTTTCATATTTATTAAATCCAATGAAAAATAAAAAAAATTTGTATTAATAACAGACAAACAGAAATACAATATACAGACTAGAAATAAATATAGAAACATGTTAAAAAGTAAATGATATTACGGACAATATTGATAATAAAACATTTCTCTTACTCTAGACACTTGAACATGTTTTATTTATTTGTTTATTTTTTTTTTTTTATTGTATTAACCGCAGAATAAATGAATTTCATATTTTATATTATTTAAGAAGACGTGTTTCGTCTAGAACATATTTTATGTATTATGCTTTTTACTATTTTCTATGTTTTTTGTGGTTACAATAAAATTAATAACAAAAGTTATTGATTGATATGATTAAAGTCACTCTATATGCTTATCATGGATAAATATTTTTGTTTGCTTTTATATCCATTGTAAAGCTAATAAAATGTAATTTTTTAATAATGAACACACAAGAAGTGAAATATAAATTATTCTGTTGGTACTGATAATCTAAATCTTTTTATTATCCTGGCGATGTATTGTGCCGTCAGTCTTAACCAATTTTAAGCTCAGATTTAAAGCCTAAAAGTTAAAGTACTTAGTATCAAAAGTTATTATCAACAGTTCTGGTCTGAAAAAGCATCCGAAACTTTAAATTAATAATTTTATTTACAGTGAAATCACAAAATAAAAATTGTCTTTAACCGTATAGCAAATAATTTTTAATTAAAAACCAGCGAAAGCTTATGGAAATATTGATAATATTGTAAAATAGAATTTTCTATATAAATTATTCATAACTCTTGTATTAGAGAATGGGTGGGTTGTGTCTGTTATTTTTGCCTGATTGAATGTATTAGCCTAGCCAGACATTAAACGTTAACATTAACGTTAACGCTACCGTTAACTATTTCAGCATGCGTTTACGGAAGCTTTTATTTCACAATCTTTATACACTTTGTAGATATATAGATAAATAATGTTAAAATGTGTTGTACGTGAGCGTACATTGATATTTTGATTTTATATATTTTAGCTACCCTTTCAAAAAAATGAAGAAAAAACCCCAACTGTGTACTGCTGGCATGTGCTTAATGTTTTTATATCAACACAAACAATTTTAATATCAAATCTACAGTCTAAAAATAGTATTTGTTTCGTAATGTTTACTAACCGTCAATGAAGAGATTAGCAAAAGTGTTATAAAATAAATGTCAAAACACGCAATTATTTAATTATGTAGCATGAAGGGTAGCAACAGCTGAGCATCAACTTGAAAATCTTAAAGTTTTTACTTCATATTTGCACTTATAACGATTATTTTTATCACAAAACGTGTCCATGAAAATAAAACGAAAAAAAAAAAAAACAAAAAAGAATTTTAGTCGACTCGTGGAATACATTAAGCACTATGATTTAAACGGATAAGCTGAGGTCTTGTGTTCTTTTCTATTTTATGTATGGGTAATTTGGGTTTTTTTTTTTGTTCTGTTTTGGGGGCAGAACACAAATCCTGTCTAGCCTAAGAACACCAAGTACGTATTAAGAATTTATTTTTTGTTTGCTTTCTTTTTATAAAAAAAAAAAAATAAATTGTACAGACAGCAACGTAGTCTGAACTTAAATGAATAAAGCTTAAAATTTGCGCGTGTTTAACGCTTACCCATCCGATTTATTTTACACAAAAAAAAAAAAAAAAAAAACTATTTTTAATCTGATTTAATACAGAAACAATTTACAAAAGATTTTCCATGATAATGGCTTATAAGATAGCACAACCGAATTATCGTTTATGGAATAGTTTTTTTTGCCTAATGTTGTGTCTAAGTCTGGTTGTAATAAATTATTTATTACTTTATTGTATTTATAAAGTCAAATGATTAATTAACTATTACCAATAATATCGATCAATCAAATTATTAAATCAATCATATAAAAAAAAAACCACCCACTATAATATTTTATTGTTCATTCAGCTGTCAAATTTTATTTATTTTGTTAACCAATTCCGTTTAACTGTTAACATGTAAGCTCAGGATATTATAGACACATAAAAAAACAGAAAAAAAAAATAATAATGTGGTGCAACTTTTTTTGGTAACAAACATTTTTTTGTGTATTCGGTGCTTTTTTTCTTCTTCTATTAAAACTGCGTCATATGATTTTGTTGTGACTGTATAAAGCTGGTAGACTACTGTCGTCATTTGTTATGTTACTTTAACGTGTTTCAACCGAAATAATAATAATAAAGAAGAAGAAGAAGAAGTGAATACTAAAATTACAATAAAAAGAGAAAAACAGTAACAAGTGAAAAAAAAAAAGAAAAAACACCGACAAGAAGTGTAATAAAAGCACAACAACACCAACGTTGGGTGTTCATTCATCGGTAGTCTGTATGAACAGTATAAATGAACAAGTAGAAAAAACCAAACTTTAAATGTTTGTTATATAAAAATAAAAAAAGTAGAAAATTGGTGAAACCAAACTAAGGGCATTGTCCGCGATATATGGTATAAGGACTCTCTGTATAGTGTTAAAATAAATACATTCTCACCCACTCTATTCAACATTTTACACATTTGTAGACAAGTTAAAGTGAACTTTGTGTATTTACAGAGGACACTAAAAAAAAAAAGTTTCAGTTTCAGTTTATTATTAAATTGTGTACGAATGCTGCTACTGATACTTACTTAAGCTTTTCCTTTAACCGTGAATTTTTCGTTTTTTTAATCGATTTACTGGAAATTTTCAACATTCGGTTAAAACATTTCCTTTTGTCATTGGATTTAATATTAATTAATTAATATTTTAAATAGAAAAGTTATGAAATAAAATAAAGATTTTCGGGGGCTAGAGAATCAGTTATGTCGCAATTAATTTTCTCATATTAGCTTGATTCATCCTTATGATAAGGAAAAAAAAATCCCATGGTGCTTGCGGTTTTTCGGTTGTCATTTGATGCAATAAAATAGTTTTTTAACATAAAGAAAAACCTATAAATTGAATAGATGAGATGTGTTATCATAGCGCTACGTTTAATAATTTTAACATGAATTCACCTACTGGACGTGTACGTGTCAATAGAACCAAAAAAAACTGTTAATGTTTGAAGAGAATTATTATAGAGTAGATTAAGGTGAATTAGATAATCTCTTTCTTACTTTTTTGTTGTTGTTATTGTTCCCTTTTTTTGCACCACAATTTATTACCAAATAAAATATCATAATCTGTACCTTTTTTCGTTTTTTTTTTTTTAATACAAAATTCCACACGATTACATTTTTATTTGTTTGCTTTCTATCCTAGGTTAACAAAAATTAGATGGAACAATATCACATTGGATTAATAAAAGAACCCCACATAATGAATTATTTATTGTCAGACTTATTAAGGTTTTGTTGCGGGTGGTGACATTTACTTGTTTTTTGTGTTTTTCTTTTTCATTTCTCTGTTTTATAACAGATAAACTAATACCAAAAAAAAAAAAAAAAAACAATTTCATGATTACATTTCAAAAACGAACTATTCAAATTGAATAAATAAATTATTTAAATTAGCCTTAAGCTATAAAACGAATAAATGATTGATTGAGATCATTAAAAGCTTGTATAGAAGTAGAAGAAAATAAAAATTCCCTTTCTATACAAACGAATCAATAAATATTTATGCCTTATATAAACCATCATTAAGATTTTCTAAATTAATCACAAATGATGAATATAAGAAAAAAAAAAAAAATCTACCTTATTCTACTTTATTATGTATTTTCATGTATTTTTGTTGATGGATTAAGACAACTTACTTAGCATAAGTTACGTTTATTGAATAAAGTGTTTTTTTTTTTTTTTTTTTTAGATTGATGAATTTTTTAGTTAATAAACTACCGTCAACAAATAACAGTTGTTGTAAATTCTATTGCAAAATTCGATCACCCTCATTGTAATAGTTTTTAACACCGGATATGCCAATTTTTTTTTTTTTTTTTTTATTTTTATTTTATTTAATTATCTAATATTTGCTTCCTATATTAATTTAAAAAAAAAAAAAAACTAAACAAATTGTACTAGGAAACAGAAAATTAACAGAATAAACAGAAAACAAAAAACATATGCGAGATAAATGTATGATTGAATTGCGTTATGGTTTCGTTAGATTTATTTAAAAATATTATTCTGCCACTACTTCGTCTTCTTCTTCTTCCTTTTCTCATTTCCATTTAATTTAATAATAACTTAAGATAACTAAAAGATTAAAATCACACAGAGTTTACACTCACATATATTTTTCTTAAAATAACGAAATTTTAATTGATTCATAAAAAAAAAAAATTAAAATAAATTTTTTCTCTGTTTTAGTAAATAATCTAAAAAAAAAATAGAAAAAAAAAAGTTGAATAACCTAACGTAGTTTTTTAATAAATTATTTGTTTATAAATAATAATATAAAACATATGTGCAAATTATATTACTATTTAAATAATACGGATAAAATAAAAAAATTACAACACTAGATATTAATAATTATTTAATGTTTCTAGACAAATATTTTTCTATTTAAAATTAATAAAAACGTGTAAAAATTTATTAATTAAATAATATTTTTACGTATTTATTGTGTTCTTTAGAAGTTACTATCATGTATTGTTTGATTGATGTTTTATTGTTATTAAAATTATGCTAAATAATTAATCGAAATAAGTTTTTAGTTGTAATCAGGGCTTTAAAATTCATATGTAACGTTAGTTACATAACGATATGAAATGTTTGTTTAGGTATGTTATAACTTATAACGTTATTCATAATAGTAACTTAGAACGTGCGCTATTTTAGTTTAGATTAAGAACGTTATGAAACGTTTGTTTAGTTCTGCACTTAAAATTGTAACTTAGAACGTACGTTATGTTACTTTTGTTAAACAACGATAGAAAGCATTTCTTGTTATGTGTTAACGTTATTTTAACGTTATTCTATACTTAGTAAGTAATAGTTGTAACATAGAACGTACGTTATGTTTGTTTAGTTAAACAATGTAATAAAACGTTTGTAAAAATACACAACGTAATAAAACGCTTGTTTAGTTACAATATAACGTTATATCTACGTTATTCAATACTTATTAAATCTAATTAATAACGTTTAACTATAATTCATCAAAAAATTCTTCTTAGATTATAAAATACAATTAAAACTAACAAAAAAAAAAAAAGAAGCTTTTTGTGATAATTATAACGCTATGTACAACGTCTTATAAATAACGTACTCAACGCATAACATTACTCAATCTATAACGTTACGCACCGCATAACGTTACTCAACGAAATAACATTCACCACCTCTGATTAAAAAAAAAATTAATTGTTTATGTTAATAAAATATTTACACTTAATCGATATTAAATAATTAATAAATTCAGTAAAAGAATATTTATTTATTGAAATATAAACGAAAAAAATTCTTTTCTTAATGACTTAAAATAAATGTAAAATGTTTTTTTTTTTTTTTTATTAAAGAATAACACATAAAATTAGTTTATTAATTTTAAAATATTAATTTTTGTAAATTGTTAATAAAACTATTATGAATCATAATTATTACAAAAAAAAAAAAAATTGGGTTCAAATAATTTCTTTTTTTTTTTTGTTTTTATTGTAGGAGTTACAGAAGTATTATCAATACGCTTAATTATATTAAAACCAAACATGCAACGATGCAACATTAAACAATAAAAACAATGAAAATCATTATCAAAAACCGATTATTGAAGTTAAACTTTATCAGCTTTAATTGTTATTTTTTTTTTTAAAACAGAACAAATAATATTTAATTAATAAACAATCGACTATAAGTACAATAAACAATCAATACAATTAAATAAACTTGAACTTTCATTATTGACAAACATTAATTTGTGTTTATTGTTTTTCACTAATGAAGTTAAATAATATTAAATGAATACAGAATTATATGTTAATTAAAGAAAATGAATCTTCTGTATTTATCATAAGAAAGAAATATTAATCAATCTATGTCGTGTTGTATCTGTAAAAACATGATAAAAACGAAGAGTTTCGAAACGAACTAATGAACAGAAGTTTATTTTCGGTATTAATTTAGGATTATGTACAAAAAAATTATTCTCTATAATGATTATTCTTAACAACTATGAATGATTTTTTTTCTTCTCACCTTTTTTACCCATTTTTTGTTGTTTTTTTTTTTATATAAAAACATGACGTTGAAGATCCAAATTTAAAGTTTTTGTTAATTCATCGTACATCGTTTTTTTATTCATATTTCATCACTTAATGGTTAATGGTCTAAAGACGATGACGTTTACAAATAATTTTAGTTTTTTTTTTTTTTGTATATATATATATATAAAGAAAACAAGTTTATTATTACTATTGAATAAATCTTATTTATCTTAATAAATATCTTTATATAACTGTCAGATATATAATATTATTATTGATTTTTTATATTTTATAGAAATATTATTTGGTTAATGGTAGAGGAATTGTAAACAAATCAATATCTGTTATCATCATCTAGTAAATTGTAATAAAATTACATATAGTAAACTATCAATAATTTAATAATAATAATAATAATAAATACTTTCTTAATAGATAAACATAGTTTTTTTTTTTTTTTTTTCTTACCTGTTATCGATTTACTGAAATTATAGTAAAACTCGGTCAAGTGAAAAGACTTACTTTGTGCATTACATAAACTTTTCTATTAAATTATAAAAAAAAAAAAAAAAAAAAAAGTTAAAAATCTATCTATGCTAGGTCATTTTATTTATAAAAAAAAAAAAAAAAAAAAAATGAAAATATTACATTTACTTCCTGTGCATGTTTTGACGTACTTTAAAGTATTTTTCTTTCTTTTTTTTTTATATATATATATAAATTTTTAATATAAAACCACTGTGTGGCTAGTGGTAATTATTTTATTGAATTATTGAAATTAAATAATTTATTTAAAACTCATAAACAAGAAATTTCATTTGAAAGCATAAATTAACAACTTAACACGACTTTATTAATTATGGTTTAATTAATTTCTATTTTTTTTTTTTTTAATATAAATACATAATAAATTCTTGTTATTTATTAATATTTCTTTCATTTGTGCTTTTTAGAAAATTATTTAGTTATAGAGTAAAAAAAAAAAATCAAACCAAATCGTTAACGTTTACCATTACGCCTGTTTATAAATTAAGGAAATTACTTCTTTTTTTTTAATTAAAAATTAATTATTTTAAAAGCTTTAATCATTTGTGTATAATTAAAATAAAATTATTTATAAAGCGTACTGTTTTGTGGTTATTAAACTGTTGACCAACTTTTTTATTTTCTTTGCTTGCTTTGCTAGCGTGGGTAGCATCAAAGTGTAACAGCGGACAGTAAAGTTTATTTTTTTTTTTTTAATTGCATACAAAGTTTATGCAACAAAGTTGCTTGTCTTAAATCAGTCAACATATTTAATAGTTGAATAGAAGGGTAATTTTTAAACATCAGCTAGGAATATTAATCAACACAAAAAAAATAAAAACATAAAAAAGCTGTAAAGCTAAATAAGGCAAAATATGTGTGGGTTTATTACAGAAATTCAACAAGAATAAATTAAAAATAATCGCTCTAGATAAATCAGGGTTATTATCCTAAAAATTTACTGTTATCTTATAAATAAGTCACGATTAATACATGTCTGGAATCGTTGGTTTATTACTAATAAATCACAAAAGAAATGAAATGAAATGACAGAAAAAAAAAAAAAGTGAAATTCACTTAAGTGAAAGTGAAGTGACCATTCTGATTGCATGTTGCATTATTATTATTTCATATATTTTTTTTTATTTTTTGTTAAACAGTAAAACAAAGCATAAATACTATAAATTACCATAAAGTCTGACAAAACGAAACGGAAAAGTAATTTGGTTTAAGAAAATTATTGTAATAAAAAAAAAAAAATTTTCTTTTCTCTGTGTAATCCTGTGAATAAAATTAAATGATTTTTGTGATTAAATTCGACGAGAGAGAAATCGTTTTTATTATTATTATTATTATTATTATAATTTTTTTTTTTTTTTAAAGAAATAAAACCAAAATATCAATAATTTTAAATTGTGATAATGTTAAAAGATAAGCGCTGTTATGGATATTGTTCTAATAAAATCCTGTGAAGCGTCTACATGTACAGAAATTTTACATGAATTTCCATTAATTCAAATGGTTTTATGGTCGTTTATGAATTTTTCACAGTTCAAGTAGAAATTATTTAAATTTTTTTTAACGTTTTATTTATAAATTAAGTAATAATCAGCATGATTTGTTTTTATTAAAAATAAATTTTTTAACTCAATGCAACAATCACTAAATTTTTTTTTCGTTAAAAAAAAAAGAAGATGAATTAAATGATTTTTTCGGTGTAATAAACGAAATAAACTAATGCAAGTTTTATAGTAAAATTAATTTATTATAGTAATTTAAGGACAAAGAAAACTTTTTTCAAAATAAAATATTAGTAAAGTTTTCTCTCCCCAATTTTTATTATAAATAAATAATAATTCGCTTAAGGGTAGTCAATGTTTGTGTGTTATACATATCGAAAAAGCTACATTTGAGTTAATAAAATAAATCAGAGCTTTCATACAGATTGAAAAATGATTAAAATGAAATAAAGTTAAAGAATTTAATATTGCAAACTAATAATAAATAGTTGATTGGTAGTTTTGTCAAACAAAAAAAAAATAATAAAAAAATCTCTATCTTTACGCCCATAAAACAAGTGGAGACGCCACACTGAAATTCCCTAGAGAGTTTCATTGGCAAAAAATCAATCAAATGTTACAAATTTACGTTAAAATTCAGTGTTTAGTTCCCTTAATAAAGTAAACAGTGGATTTCTATTTTCAACAGAAAAAAAAAAAAAAGAAAACCCTAACTTTTCCATTATTCTTCTCGGGAAACAATTTTTTTGCGTTTTCGTTTTGTTTTGCTGCTTGAAGTGGCGTGTGAAGCAGTTTTTTGATTGATGATCCAAACCCAAACTATTGATGTCAATTTTGATGAAATTTTTTTTATTTATTTTTTCTTCTTTTTTTTTCGTTATTCCACTGTTCACTTTAATAACAAATAATATTTATCTATATATGTTGAAATTTATTATGGTTCTGGTTGAATAGAAAAGAAATTTGTTTTTAAAAAGACCTTGACTACTGTATAGCATCCACTTTATGGTTTTTAAGCTTAAATAAAAACGTGCGTTGCGTTAACTTTTATGATATAAATGAAACGCATTTTGTGTATCGCCGTATCTTTTAACCGAAGAGAACATGAACAAACCAGGAAAAAAATGTTAAGGAAAATTGCGTGTGGCATCCTTTAATGATGTGTGTTGTATTGTAATGACAGTGATAAAGTGATTTATCATGGTTTAACATCATTCACATGCGTCTTATGTTATAAACAATAATATCGGGATGGAAGTGAATATTGCAAAAAAAAAAAAAGTTTATTTAAAAGAAACAATATTCAGGGATAAGTGTGTGATATGTGATATGTCGAGATAAGCATCCACTGATGATACCAATTAAATACTTATGAATGGATTTTAAATAAAAATAAATGATCTGGGTGTTAGCAATAATAATAACAACAGAAAAGCTTTCTTTAATACGTACAACATGGGAATTTTGTCTTATTTTTTTTCTTTCTATTATTTATCAGGCGAAATAATTCTTTTGTTTTATAAATAAAGATAACATATGGGTCCTTGGTGACAGATTCATCTATTTTAACCTTTTAAATCCTAATAATTATTATTTCACAGCCTTAAATTACGGTTTATTGTTATTATCGATTGAAGTTAAATAAATTTCTTAAACGAATCACTAACAATGTCACATTAATAAGCGAACTAATCTTTCAAGAAATGTAAAAGGCAAAAAAAAAAATAAATAAATAAATAAAAACCGAAGCTAAATAAGATTTATTTCTAACTAGAGGTTGCTTAATAGCTTTAGATTCTTAAAATGTTGTTAAATGAGTGAACAGGAACGTGATCAGAATAGAAATAATTTTCCTCAATAAAAAAAAAAATATTATTTTTTTTTTTTTTCTGTTTATTTATTTAACTCTAAGGGAAAAATAATTTTATTTTTTCTATTCTCTTCGTTTTCATTAATTAATTATTATTCTTTGCTTTATTTACTTATAGTGATTTAGCCAACAATAATATTATACATTTGGCATCTAAAGTATTTGCTGATTTACCCCACCTAGAAGAATTGTAAGTAAAAAATGGAAAAAAAAAAATTTATTTAACAGAAAAATCACCTTTATTAAAAAAAAAAATCTGTATTTTTTTTTTTTTTTTTTCTCTACTTTATAAAGAATTTTATCAGAGAATCCTTTACGTGATATACATCCAGATGCATTTTATGGTTTAAAAAAGTTAAAACGATTAGCATTGCAAAAATGTGGACTTAGTATAATACCAAGTGAAAGTTTTAAATGGATTCAAGGGATAACATCGTTGTAGGTTTTTGCTTCTTTCTCTCTTTTTCTTTATTTTACTATTAAATACCTTTTGTACTAACTTCTTTTATTAAAAAATTAACAAAAAAATATATATATATATATATATATATATATATATAAATTAAATGCACTACTAGGCATTTAGATGGTAACGCGATAGAAAAACTGGATGTAACCAGCTTTCGCAATCTTAATCATTTAAAAATATTACGTTTGGATGGTAATCATTTGAAAAATGTACCAACAGATGCATTAACTGAATTAAAATCATTGGATGCATTGTGAGTGGTTTTTTATTTATTTATTTATCATGTAATGACTTTTACATGACATTTTTTTTTTTTTTGTTTTATAATCAAAAATAAACATTAATGTGATTCCCCCCTTTTTAATCTGTAATTTTTTTTTTTTTTTATTATGATAAAGAAATCTCGGTAATAATAAATTAACGAAAATAAATGCTGATGACTTTCCGAAATTAGATCACTTGACCAAATTGTAAGTAATAAAAACCCAAAAAAAAAAAAAAATATATTTAATCACATTTCTAGAAATGTCCTTTACGGTAATTAATTATTTTCCTTCACTATGTTTAATTTTATTGTTTTGTTTGGTTAAAGATTTTTACGACGTAACCGAATACATGAGGTAACTACAGATGTCCTTAAAAATATGACTAAATTACGAGTGCTGTATGTATTTTTTGTTTTTTAATTAAGGAATTTAAAGGTAATAAATTTATTTTTGATTTTATTTTGTGTTTTTAAGTGAACTAGATGATAACGTATTAACATCACTGCCAGCTGGCATCAATAATCTTCCACATTTACAAGAATTGTAAGTAAACAAATAAAAATTCATTTGGGATATTTTTTATTAAAGGATTTCACTGACTTTATTCTTTAATATTGCAGTAAACAGTGTTGTTTACTCTTTTATCCATTTTTATATACCATGTAATAAAAAATTATTGTTTCCGATTGTGATTCTCCATTTTCATAAGCAAAATAAAAATAATAATATTTTCATTTTTGCTTATGTAGCTCAATGTTTATTTTTAGTTAACTAAAAAATAAGTAAATGGATTCAACATTAATATTAGTTAGTTAGTTGTTGCATTTATTCTGTGTAATTAAAATAAGAAGATTCGTAATATTCATACTGAAACAGCAACTAATGACATAACTATTACCAATTTGACCTATTTACGCGTCATTGAAAACTAATATTGTGTTGCATAGTTGTCTGGTGATAGTTCTGTCATTATGTGGAATTAAAATAATAATAATAATAATAATTGTTCCATGGTTGTTGAAGCAGTTTTTTTTTTTTTGTTGTTGTATTGAGCTAATTCAGTCCTGTTCATGTCCTTACAAAAAAAAAAAAAAATGTTCAACTGTCTAACGAAAATCGTTTTTAACATTTTTACATAATCGAACTGATAACCAATTTGTATGAATAAATTTAAGTACTGACGTCACGTAGATGAGCTTTTTTTTTTTTTTTACAATTTTTCCCAATAATTTATCATCTCTTTTCAATTCATTATGTTAATTTTTTTTAAAGATCTGTAGCTGAAAATCGTATAAAATGGATTAATAAAAATGACTTGCCAAAAAATTTAACAGCATTTGAATTTCGTGGAAATCCTCTTATTGGTATTGATGATGAATCATTTCATAATATGTCACGTTTAAAAAAATTGTAGGTATCAAGTGAATTTTATTTTCTGATTTTTATAATATTTGGATAATGAATAAAAAATAAAAAAATATTTATTCAGAGTTCTATCAAATGCAAGAGGATTACAGGAGATGCCATCGTTGGTCGGTTGTACAGCATTAGAAATATTACGTATTGATCGTGCCAGCTTATTTGATATTCCGGATGATTTGTGTCAAACGTGTCCAAGATTAAAAAGCTTGTAAGGAATAAAAAAAATTTCTAACAAATTTCTCTGATTTAATCATTTTTTTTTTTTTTTTCTTTTTTAGAGTTTTAAAGTCAAACAAATTACGCTCAGTACCTAGGTTAACACATTGCAAGGAATTGAGATTGCTGTAAGTTTTTATTACCACTTTAACGTGTCAAGTGAAATTATTTTTTTTTATTTTATTTTTCTCTTTTTTTTTTTTGCTTAATTTAATCAGAGATGTGGCTAGAAATAGTATTGACAAGTTACATGGTAAACCATTTCAAGGATTAATGCAATTACATGATTTGCTGTTGTCGTATAATTTTATTCACTCAATACCAAATGATGCATTCTCGAGTGTAACGAATCTTCAAAAGCTGTACGAACTACATTTCACATAAATAAATATAAAAACAAATTTTCTGATTTTATTTATTTTCTGTTATAGGGATTTAGAAGGAAATAATCTAGAGTTTATTCATCAGGATGCTTTTGCTTCTTTTACGCAACTCGATGATTTGTATGATTTTCTGCAAAAAAAAAAAAAATTTTAATTTCTTTGCATGATGCTTATAAAAAAATTGTTTATTTTTTAGAAATCTTGGCAACAATTTATTTCCAAATTTACCAGTAACCGGATTACATCGTTTGCGACATTTAAAAACATTTAATAATCCTCGGTTACGGGATTTTCCACAACCAGATGTATTTCCACGTATTGAAACTTTAATATTATCGTATGCCTACCATTGTTGCCCGTTCCTGCCGCTTCTCACTGAAAACACTATGACACCGATATCACCATTAAAAGACGAAGTTATTTTCCCAGTTGATTCTGAAATTGATAAAAATTTATGGAATATGACAGATATCTGGCCACAATTGCGTATGAATAAAAAAAAAAATTAATTTATTTTCCCCTTTTATTTGATTTAATTTTTTGAAATTTCAGATAATTTAAGTCGAATGTTTGGATCGCAGATTTATGATATTTTAGATTCGTTTGGGTCTGACTTTGCTTATCCTGGGAATTTACCTGCATACATTGAAGAATATTTTGAGGAGGAAGGTCAGCCGACCCGGCCGTATTCGTCTGATATAACGCCAGGTGCAATTAAATGTTTGCCAACTCCTGGACCCTTTTTGCCATGTCAAGATTTATTTGATTGGTGGACATTGAGATGTGGCGTTTGGGTTGTATTTCTATTGGCAATGCTGGGAAATGGAACTGTGGTGTTTGTTTTGATATTTTCACGTTCCAAAATGGATGTTCCTAGATTTCTTGTATGCAATCTGGCAGCGGCTGATTTCTTTATGGGTGTTTATCTGGGATTCTTAGCTGTTGTTGATGCATCAACTTTAGGTGAATTTCGAATGTATGCAATTCCATGGCAAATGAGTGCAGGCTGCCAATTAGGTGGTTTCTTGGCCGTGTTATCGTCTGAGTTATCAGTATACACCCTGGCCGTAATAACATTGGAGCGCAATTATGCAATTACACATGCAATGCATTTAAATAAAAGATTATCGTTAAGACATGCGAGTTATATTATGGTAATTGGATGGATTTTTGCTTTAACCATGGCTTTGTTGCCTCTAGTCGGTGTTTCTGATTACCGTAAATTTGCTATTTGTCTGCCATTTGAAACGACAAATGGTGTGGCCAGTTTATCATATGTCGTATTCTTGATGTTTATAAATGGCGTGGCTTTCCTGATATTGATGGGATGTTATTTGAAAATGTATTGCGCCATTCGTGGATCACAGGCATGGAACTCAAACGATTCAAGAATTGCTAAGCGGATGGCGTTACTAGTCTTCACCGACTTCATCTGTTGGTCACCAATTGCATTCTTTTCATTAACAGCTGTATTTGGATTACAGCTAATCTCATTAGAACAAGCCAAAGTTTTCACCGTTTTTATATTGCCATTAAATTCCTGTTGCAATCCATTTTTGTACGCAATTCTGACGAAGCAGTTCAAGAAAGACTGTGTTCTAATATGTAAGGCCATTGAAGAGTCTAGAGTGACACGAGGCATTGGACGATGCAGGCATAGTTCGAATTTCAGTAATCGCCAGACACCTGTAAATACGAATTCGCTTGTGGAACGATCGTCACGCGATTTACCGCCATTACTGCCGGGACAAACATGTGGCTGTGCAAAATTATTAGAACAAGAAAATGCTCGGCGATTAAATGCAGCCCAAGGTAGTGGTTTTGTTAAAGCGTGGCGTCGTTTTTTTGGTAATAACCGACGTTCAGATCCACGTCGCAGTGGTCACCTGGATCAATACGCTTACCAAATAGCAGAAATTCAACAAAAACAACACAAAAGAGCTGGATCAATGTCATCGAGTGAAAATTTTAGTTCGTCACGCTCAGATTCATGGCGTCTACCTCACCACCACTGTGGCATACCATTACGAATTCTTGACCCAAGACGTCGTCATACATCATGGTTAATCACACGGAAAACATCTCAGGACTCAAATCTCTCTAGTTCCCGGAATGACTCATCTATTTCAGCAACAACAGCAAGTACATCAACATTTCGTATGTCACGTTCGAGTGCAGGTAGCTCAACTCCAATGCCACCCTTAGGTTCTGTCAATTTTTGCTCAAGTTAGCCACAAAATTAAATCTTTTTAAACTTTAAAAAAAAAAAAAAATATTTTCTCATTCAATTTCAATTAATTTTCGTTTCTTCTTTAAAAAAAAAAAAAACTTTAATTCAGGTGGCCGGCAATCAATTCCAGGAGCAAAACCACGACTCGTACGGCAATCAGCAATTGTTACCGATGATTCACAAGAATTATCCTGTTCACCACCACGTCTAGGTGTACGTTTTCTACCAACAATCCCCTCGGCAGCTGATAGCAGTGTTCAACTAGATGAGGAATCACTAAACGATATGGCTGGCACCCCGTTCTATACAGTTTTACAAAGTGGCAACACATTAGCCACATTGTCTAGTCCAAAAGATAAATCGAAACCGCCATGATCTATAGGTGAGGAAGTTTAATTTAATTTAATTTATTATTATTGAGTTTTTTTTTTTTACCATTTAATTATTTAAAATATTTTTTTTTTTTTTTTAATTAATTATTCGATTTATTCATAATTTAAAATTATTGTAAAAAAAAAAAAAAAATGTGTGTTTTTTTTTTTTTTTTGAATTTAGCACAAACGTGTGTGATAATTTATATTAATAATAACAATAATACATAATTATTAAAAGGAAAATAAATATTAAATATAAATTAAATTATTTATATAAAACAAAAAAAAAAACAAAAAAAAAAACAAAAAAAAAATATTTTAATATGAAAATATTTTTTTAAAATATAAAAAAAAAAACAATTTAAGATAAATTCGTGATATTGCAAATAATAATTAAAATAATTAATAATCATCAAAAATTCATTTCATGAACAAAACAAACAGCAAATTTTGCTTAAAAACAATTAATTTAAAAAATAAAAAACAATTATTTTTTTATATAAATGAAATTAACAAAAAAAAAAAAGAAGAAAAAAAAACATACGCAGTATATAGCATATAAATTATTTGTACATAATATTAATATAAAGAAAATTAATTTATAATTGAAAACTAGAAACAATAATAGAATGAAAGAAAGATAAAGTAACAAAAAAAGAAATCCAATAAACAAATAAATTAATTAAGTCGAAAACGTGATATTTTGTTTATAAATAAATTTAAAAAAATTTTCGTTTTTCTAATTTAATTTAATTTTAATTATGTAAATCAATGTTTAATTTCTTATTAATTCTTCTACATAAATTTTTTAATTAAAACATTAAATTGTTTTGTTGTTAAAAAAGGAAATGCAAATCTTATCCTTATCTAATCAATAATCAATTTTTGCCGTTTTATTTAATTTTTCTTATTATTTAATTAACACAATTTAAAAGAATCGTACTTAAACAATTAATTAAATATCAAAATTAAAAAAACTACAAAACAAGCTTTAAGCATTCTCTATTTTAAATATATATAAAAATAAAGCTTGGTAGCTTTAAGCAGGGTTGTCCACTATATATATATTAATTTAAATTAATGCTGCCAACAGAATATCCTTTAAGGAATATTATATATTTATCTATGTAAATAAAATTATAAAACAAACAAAAAAAAAAATAGAAATTTATACAAGTGATTACAGTTAATTATATAATTAATTGGAAAATTAATTAAATGGAATTAAACAGAAAAATCATTTTCCATACATAAAACATGGCCGAACGAGTTCAATCATTTTTTTTTTTTTTTGTTAATAAAAAATCCGGTATGACAGCTAAAACATCATTTAATTAATTTACAAAAACTTTTTAATTAACGAATTGTTTAAAACACTGGATCTAATCTTCCGTTAAAATAATTCTATTCTATCCATGTTCTCGCCATTACAAACCGGATGGCGAATGCTTTACCAAATTTACCATTTTTTTAAGCACACACAAACTACAAAGTTCTGTTGTTATTATTTAATCAAAAAGCGGGAAAAAAATATAATGTTCATTAGTTAATTACTTGTTTAATAATTAAAATAATTAACAAAAAAAAATAAAAAAATATTATTATTAAAGAAAATAAAGCAAATCACCGTCCACTGACAATAACCATTACAAAATAAGACGTGACTTCTCTAGCGGTGTAGTTTTACAAAAAAGAAAAAGATTAAAGAAAAAAAAAACGCAAAAATAATTAATTAATTAATTAATTAAAATAAAAATAAATAATAGTAATCCTCATCATCAAGAAAAGTATTTTAAAAATCATTAACCGATCAAATACTTCTTTTTTTTTTTTTTATTTTTATTCATTTTATAATTATGTTAAATAAATAAATATTTAATCGGTTTCATATGTGCTTCTATCTCCAATCATACAGCATTAATATTAATTAATTAATTTATAATAATAAAAAAAGAAACTTCATTTAATTATTATTTAAATACTAAGTAAAATACCTGCCAAAGTTGTTAAAAACTAAACTTAAATCTAAGTAACCAAAAAAAAAAACAAAAAACAAAATAAATATTAAAAACAGAAGAAAACTATAAAATGGCAGACTAAAATTAAGCTAGTGTAACGTGTAAAACTATATTTAATTAATAAACAAACAAAAAAAAATGAAAAATTTTTAATCAGAAAATCAGTATTAAAATGTTAAATAAATGGCAAATAAAATATAAATATATATATATATGTATATATAATAAAATTGTGTAAATAATTTAATAAATAATTAATTATAAAAAAAAAAAAAATTAATTAATAAATGTCTGAAGAATAGCAACAAAAAAAAAATAAAGAAATAAAAATGTTCTGTGTAAAACAAAAAAAAAAAAAAAAATACAAAGAAAACATGAAAATTAAGAAAAGAAAAAATTTAAATAAAAAGAAAAAAATAAAAATAAAAAATTCATTGTGTAATTTAACCTGTTTCTTATTAAATAAATAAATAAACTGTAATAACCTGTATGTCAACAAAATTTAAGAAATCCATTGATTATGTAATGGTGAAATTACCACTGAGATGTTATTGCGTTGAGTTTAGTATTTTAAGTTTGATTGTGCTGGGAACAAACAAAGACAGCGGACAAAGTAAGTAAAAAATGATTAAAAAATCATTTGTAACGAAATACTTCCATAATGCTCCCTATTTCACCTTTATCCATACCAAATGCACAGATTTTTGCACTAAAATCCCTATTACATTAGTTCTCTAGTCTTTTACTAGTAAAAAAAAACTTCCCAACTCTTTTTTATTGAAGTTTCTCCTGTTTCTTCTAAGCTAATAGTCCATCCAAATAATTTTCTCCATCATATTTATTCACCATAAATAATATTCCTTCTAATAATCACACCAAAACTAATATTTTACACCCCTAAAACACTAAAACCCCTAACCAAAATAAAAAAAAAACTAAAACAATAAATTCCTGAAATTAATTAATAAACAGAATAGAAATAACAAAAAATTGATGTGTCCAATGTTGATGAATTAAACTTTATAAACCACTAAAAAAAAAAAAAACCAAAAACTTTAAATTTCGTTTTCTCTAGATTCTAAAGTCTAGAACATGACATAGTTTTGAAAATTATTTAATTAACTTTGCTTTACAGTTTGCAAAAAAAAAAAAAAAAAAACATATAAATGAATAAATTCAGATGAAATACAAATTCTTTTCCATAGCAAGTAAACACTTGGAAATAAAATTCCCGAAAATTGTTAGTTTTGTTCCTTGTGTGACAGGAAATAATGAATTAAAAGAACAAAAAAAAAAAAAAAAAAACCGAATTAATGAAAACTTTTCTAAATGATTTAATTATTTCTAATTAAAATTTAACAAATGATAAAGACAAATAATATATTTTCTTGTATTTAAATAAATTCCGTGTGTGTTTGTAGTTTGATTAAAAAAGTTTTTTTTTTTTTTTATTTAAAAAAAAAACGAAGAAAACTTCCAAATGCAATTAATGAAATTAAAATAAACATTTTTGTGCTTTCACAAACATTCAATTTAAGCATAAATAAAATGTATAAAATCGAATAAAAACTACTTGCAAGTACACAAGTTATTCGCAGAACTAACATAAATAAACGGAGAGAGATTCAGTTAAGAAATTTTTATTTCTATGTAAGAAAATTAATGTGTTTTGTCAGTACAATGTCAGCAAATAAAGTTTTACAATCTAATAGTACAACTAGTGATGGTTTGGTTTGGCAAAAAAAGAAAAAAATTATTCAGAAGAAAAATAAAATGTTTTAAAGTGAAGTAAAAAAAAAAAAAAAAACACGAAATTCAACAGGCTAGGTCCCATCTAATTGTTAATAATTTAATTAAAATTTTCTGTTATCCGGTTATGTTTTTTTTTTTTTTTTTTCTTTAATAAATTCTTATCACGTTTTTAATTATTTTCTTGTTATTTCTACAAAAGTAATTAAATATTTTATCACATTGTTAGAAAAATAAAATAAATGTTGTGGTTAGAATCATTTCCTTATAGTTTTTTTTTTTTTTTTTAAAGTATTTAAGCAATTTTTCTAACACAAAGTCTTATTCAGTCGAATATCCAGAACTAAAGTTTTTATTTTGGCGAATCAATCCACGTTTGGAGAATTTTCTTTTTTTTTTTTTTTTTTTTTTTTTTTCATTCTTTTCGTTAGAACAACTACAATCCGGTTGTTAAATTATTTGATTTTTCCATCACTGTATAATAGGATTAAAGCTGAATGCTGATAACAAATTACAATTAAAGGGACTATCCAACGTTTTTCAAAACAAATAATAATAATAAAAATAAAAACATTAAATGAACATAAAAAATTAACCCAACTATTCCAATGGAACGTTTTGTATCAAAGACACATAAAAAATGTGTAGAAACAAAAAAAAAAAAAAACTAATAGAACTTTAACGATATTATATCAGGACATGTGTCTATCAAGCTATATAGTCACGTAACATACATTTGAATTGATTTTTTCTTTTTTTTTCCGGTTTTTCCTTTTCTTTAACAAATACTGGACCAGTAAGTGTAGCAACTTATAAAGGAACCACAAAACAATTACTCACCTCCAAACAGTAAAAAAAAAAAAAAAAAAAATACACCGAGTTGATAATCTGTAACATTTATAAGCATGTGTTTGCGTGTTAAAGGGATATAAATCGCTACATCAGCGGGATAACACTATGTTTTTTTTTTTTGTTATAGGCAGAAAATTTCTTTTATTACTTAGCACGCGATATCCATGTGAATAACCTTATTTCGATTGATGATTGTGAATTGTAAAAAGGATAAAAGTTATTTTAGGGTTGTTTTTATTAAAAATTTTAATCATTTTCTTTTATTTCCAATTAATTTCTATACATGTTATGTATGCTTTTTTGCCGTCAGACAAACAAAGTCAAAAACATATGCAAAATATTTAAGGTAAAGGATAATTCGCTTTATAAAACCGATTTTCTGATTGAAAAGATTTTTATTATGATTGCAGTCAGTTGGTGATAAGAAAACAATTTTTTTAGGGTGTTTTTTTAAAGTTTTCTACAAAATAAAATACTTCATTAAAGAAATAAAAATTAATGCTGGATAAAAGTTTTCTTTTTTTTTCTTTATATTAATTTATTTTATTATTTCCATTCCATAAAACTTGTTTATATGCAATTTAAAAATAATTTCATGACACATAAATCCTTTTAGCTCACATGTTTTTTTTTTCTGTTTTTCTATTTTTCTGTATTTTTATAGAGCGAAGATATCCTGGTTGTAAAAGAAAAGAAAATAAAAATTTTTTCTTGTCATACATTTCTACTCTCTCTCTCTTTTTTTTAAACTGTTTTGTTTGTTATTTGGTGATTTACTTGTTATAAATTTTATACAAAATAACAGTGAGATTAGGAAACATCATTAAGATTCATTGCAATTTTGTTACTTTGGATAAGAAATGTACAAAAAAAAAAATAAAAATAATAATAATAAAAATAAATTTACTTACATTTTAAGGATAATAGAACGATAAAAACTGTAAAATCTTAAGAATAACAAATAAAAAATATTTGTTTATTATGGAAATAAGAAAATATCTGGCTCATTGAAGGTATTTTAAAATTATTGCATAAGGCGAATAATAAGGACAATTTGGCATTATCTAGGAAAGTAATAAGTTGAGAGGTATACAGTGAAAAAATTTAGATACAACAGTAGCCTGGAACTCAGGAAAAAAGAATTACAAAACCCGACAAAGCTTAAGAAAGGATCGTAGTCTAAAAAAGTAAGGGAAACCCATTTTTTTTTTTTATCTATTTTGATTATTGAATTTCTGTAATTTTTTTTTGCACGTTATATATAAAACAAATTATCCACACTTTCCACACAAATGGGGCGTAGATTTTGTTCATCGTTTCACTTGTTGTCGAACAAAGAATGTTCTGTTTTGTTAAAAGAAATGATTTTCAATTAATTTTTAATGATATTTTTTTTTTTTTTTTTTTTTACAATAAGAATTTTCAATAATACACATTTTAAACATAGAACGTAGTTATTTCTACACAAATTTATTAATTAATAAAATTTTAATATTAAAATAAAGAAAATAAGTTTGAGAGCATTACCAGGCGTCTCCACTAGTAACTAGAATTTTTTATTTTATTTATTATTTTTTTTTTTTTTTTGTTGACTGTCTTTTGTTAAATCATTTAATATAAAAAATAATTAATTAATTAAAAATATTAATTGAAAAAAGTGTAAAGTCATTAATTTTCAATTTTAATTAAGCAAATTACACTTTGTTTGTTTTATTCATTAAAAAATAAAAAGAAAAAAAAAAGAAAATTTTTTTTTTATTAATTTATTAATTATGTCGATGAATAAAACTCTTAAATCGAAATCGTAACATCGTTTGTAATTAATAAATCAAGAAATGAAAAATGATAACAATTTTCCATGATTCAATAATTTTATATTTCTAACCGTTTCTCAAGTCAAGTGAATTTTTGCTATAAAACATTTAACGGAATTTAATTGGAATGTAAAATAAATGCGAATGACTATGTTATTGATTCTTACTAATTTCACCATCATTTTTTATTATTTATAACCGTCAATGTCACCGTCATAATATTTCTTAAAAAGAAAGTAAATAATAAATTTTGTTAATCAAAAAATGATCAATATTTCATGTCATTATTCATCATAAATTTATCCTACGTATAGCGTTGGATGAACAACATTTTCTTAATGCATAATAATAATAATAAAAATATAAATAACTTTAAGTAATCGAATCGCACATTTTCCTGTGCTACACAATATGCCATTTAAAATTTATACGCTGAATAACGATTAATTTATTTCATTAAGCCATCATCTAGTTTTATTCGCTTTTATTTAATCAAAACGATTAATTAAAAATTAAAACACTTTCTTTAAACTAACATCGATAAAGTCTCTTAAATACGATCCTACCCCACTTAACTAAAAATTGTCTTTACAACTTGCAATACTCCAAAAAATCGATAATTAATAAATAAAAGTACAAAAAAACGCATAACCGTCTGCTTGAACGAATATATTCCAGTAATAAAAAAAAAAAAATACATTTTTTTTAATTAAAATTCCGATTAATAAAATATATAGTAAAGGATACTGTATTTATTTATTTGAAAAAAAAAAAATAAAAAAAATATATATTTTTTAATATAAAATCATAAATTATTAATAATCAGGTCATAACCTTCGTATAATAAACAATAAATAAAAAAAAAAGAAGAAGAAGAATAAAAAACAAATTAATTATTTACACAATTAAAGTGCTTTGAATGAAAGCAATTGTTAATTAAAAAACAAAAAAATTTCTTTCATTTTTTAATCGTAAATACTTCGTTGTTGTTTTCTATTAACATTGTCATTACTTTCGGTAGGCCTATTCCTATTCCCAGATGAATAAAATGATTTAGAAAAATAAATGTCCGTAACAACAAAAACGTTAGTAAAAAAAAAAAAACCAAAAACAAAAAATAGAAGAAAAATATAGATAATAAAGAAAAGTACAAAAAAAAAAAAAAAAAACTCACAAAGGAATTTCCTATCCTAACTCAATATTAATTTTCCATTGGGAACGTTCAAAATAAAAAAAAATTCATTTTTTTTTTTTTTTTTCGTATTTGATAGCTGAATTTCTTTCTTTTTTATTAATATTATCTAATTTAAGGGTCTTTATTAGTGTTTTATTGTTTTTTTTTTGAGGAACCTGGCAACAAAAATCGTTTATTATTCTGATGATATAAAAATTTTATTTGATTAAATTGTTGTTGTTGTTTTTTTTTTAAACGAACTTTTATTAAATAATTACTTTGAATGTTTGATTAATTTAAATTATTAATCGGAAACAAAAAAAAATATATACCTTTTGTTGGAATAAAACATTTATAAGGAAATATGGGCGTTTCTGGATAAGGTCGATGTCTGTTCCGATTAAAAATAAATAAATTCATTCAACTTCACCATCATCTAACCAATTCAATAAGTTATTGATCTTGTAATACGATAGTTTAGTTTGCTACATCATCGGTTACACAGAAGTAAAAACGCTTCTAAACTATATTAACAAAAAAAAAAACGAAAAAAACGAATAAACTCCATCATCGTTTTACATGACACGAGCTGACTATAATGAAAATGAAGTAAAACCAACCAAAATACAACTTAAACGTAAAAATAAAACACATTCTCCCACAGCAACCTTTAGTATATATGATGTGTTGAAAACGTTGCACAAAAAACGAAAAGAAGTAATTTTAGTAAATTTTAAAACTAGTGGGAATATTGAACTTAAATCGATGGATATATAAATGTAGTTTATTTCCGAAATAAATATATTTTTCTCATCTTAAATTAAGTATCAAAAGCTTTGGCTAATAACAAGTAGAAGAAAGAAAGAAGGAAAAAAAAACACAAACACAAACTATGTGTAAAACCGACAGAGGCAATAAAACATTCATAAATGTTGTGGCTCCTTGATGTCCAATAGTAAATTCGTTTCTTTTTACATTTTTATCACAAACGGTGACAAACTAGAATTTAATAGACAATTTACTATAGAAAAAAAAATGTTGTGTCACTTTTTTTTTTTTATGTTTAAATATCAAAATCATTCGTTATCAGTTGACAAACAAAAAAAAAAAAAAAAACATTTAATTTGATTAAAAGAATTTTACAAATTAATTTTTTGAATAAAGTTTAAAGCAAAAAGTTTTTTCTGTTGATTTACTTTAATTAAAAATTTTTTTTCGTTATAAAATACCGGATAAAGAATCAAAAGTTTGATTTAATTTTCATTCATTTCTATTCTTTTGCCATTTCCTTTCTTTGTTTAATCGAATATGTGTGAAATACTTTAAAGATCTTCGCCATAATGCGGACATTACTCTCACAATAATAAATTATTTTTTAGTTAAATTTCTTTTTTAACATGTGCATGTTCATTTATATTTTTATTTCTATTCAATTTTTTGTATTATGTAAGCGATAGTTTTGCTATCAAATATTATGCAGAAGAAAAAGAGAATAAGAATGTCGACAACAATCTAGGACGACAATAAGGCGACTATCCTCTGTTACAACAATGTTAGATAGTTTTACTGGTTGCGTTCTAGGTTTATTAAAGTTTTAAAAGAGCTTTTGTTGGTGTCATTCAACACTTGCAGCAAATAATTTTGTTTTTTGCTTAGTAGACAAAAGTCAATGGAAATAAGAGAAATAACTAGGAAATGTAATACGATGTTGATTGATACTTTTCTATAAAATTTTTAATCTAAATAAACTTTACATAATTTAAGTACAATTTCTTGTATAAATTCATCATCTTTAGCTTTTTATTTCTATTTATTTATCTTTTATTTACTTTTATTTAACTTTGTCAGTACTTTTCAGTGTGTTTATTTTTATAGGAAAGTTCTATTAACATTTAACATCGTTTATTCTAATTTTAAATATTCCATGAATTTAAATATTATTTTTTTTGAACTGAGAAAGTTGTTTATTTTTAATTATTACTTCTAATCGTCTTATAATAATTGATCTGAACAGTAGTGAATTGTATTTGTGATTAAAACATCTACGCTTACATGAAAGACAAACTCATTGTCTTACAATTCATCATGAATCTTACAATAACCATGCATGATAAAGCTTTATTTTTACTACATCCCTACGGATACTATTAAAGAGAATAATAAACTGTAAAAAAAAAAAACCACAAGAAAACCTTTATTTAAAATAGAGAAAGAAAGAAAGAAAAAAAAAAGAAACCGCCAGGTAACATTGTGTAACGGAAAAAAAAAATCTTCATCTTTATTTAGTTTCAGTGAATGTTTTAAAAGAATTGGCTGCTTTAATGTCACTGTCTGCAGCATAAAACCATTTTAAATAATAAATAATAAATTCTTCACATTGCATTCACAAGGTTATCTGGTTAGAAAAATGATGTTTTTGCATATTTTTATACAAAAAAAAAATGGAAAAAAATTGTTTTTTTTTTTAATCAAAATTGCAAAGATGCATAAACCACCTTCTAACACACATTTTATACAATTGGTAAAATGCGCAACTAACTGACAAAAGAGTTTTACATTATGGTGGTAAAAAAAGTTTAATTTCTTTAATTAAAAAAAAAAAAACAGCAGCTAACAGCCCAACTAACAACAATAAATCTTTACCGCTTACAAGAGAAAAAAAGCTTTATAAAAAAAAAAAAAAACTGTTAAACATAATTAAATTGTTGCGTGTTTTGTTGTGTTTACCAAATGGTGGCATTAGTTTCACAAACAAACAAAAAATACTTAATCTTAATAAAAAAAAAAAAATTTATCGTTTCATCAACAACAATTACTATTATCATCTGTATCAACTTTAAACCACAAAACTTTAATAAATTAATCTGACATAATATTTAAATGGGTATAACCAACTCGTTGTTAGTTTTGCTTCTGCTTTTTTTGTTTCCATCATTTCTCCTTGCTGTTTTTTTTTTTTTTTTGCCTCTACTTAGTCTCATCATGAATGCTAGATCACGTTGCTTATATAAAACATTATTTAAAGCATAAACCATGAAGAAAAAAAAAAACGTAACGAAAACAAATTTAACAGTCATTCAGCCACTGGGTTTACCTTTAAAGTAATTTTTTTTTTTTTTTTTTTTGTTTCCTTCCCTAACTCCACTGTTGATCCTATCACGAAACAAAAAAAAATAAAAAAATATTTAATTATTTAATTATAATTAATAAAAAAAAGAAAACGAAACAAGTGTTTTGTGTTTTTTTTTTGATTAAACATTCATACGTTACATGTGTTTTATTAATCAGTTTTGCTGATTCTGCTGATCTTATCCAGTTTTTTTTTTTTTCAATTAAGTTAAATTGTTTTCTACAATTAAAACGATACCATCACACCTTTAATAAATATTATTTAAATGCTTCCGTGTAGTTTTTTTTTTTTTTGATGTTGTATTAATAAACTTTGTGTTATCATCGTGACATCACATTAAACGTCATCATGTGATTACAGTTGGTTTGTGGATTAAAAATTATAAATAGAAGCGTTAACAAAAAAAATATTTAACTGATGTAATTAAAAAAGAAATTTAGAAAACAATCCTTTAGCGGAGAAAATAAATCCTTGTACTGTCATTAACTTTATGGAGTTTTTAATTAATTAGTATGCGTAACAGATAATCTTTTTCTTTTTCTTTTTTTTAAATCATAATTAAATGATAAACCACGCCTAGGATAAAAAATAAAAAAAAATTTTACATTTTTAAGAGAAACCCCATTCGTTTTTGTAATTAAACCAAATTTTAAAATTTAAGCTTTTTTTAATAACGTTCTTTATCATTTATGTTGCAGTGTTTCCCAATAATTATATTCACGGTATAATACTTTGAAGATTGAATAACACTGTGCCTACTTTACCACCTTACCTACAAATTAATGTGATAATAATTAATTTAGATAAAACACTTCCTATAAATGTGTATAATAAAATTTATCACACAGTCACCACAGATTTTTTTTTTTTTATGTTTTACGAAAACATGGAAAAAACACTTGTCACTCATTTTATTTATAAATGTGATAGAAAAACGTTTTCTTTTCTTTTCTTTTCTTTTCTTTATAGCATTCACGCTTTTCTATAGTAAAATTCTATAATAATAAAAATAAACAAAAACCGTCAACAAAAATTACATAAATAAAAAGGATAAAAAATAGTCCTATCGAATTTTTCTATTGTTGATTTTTCTACAAAAGAAAATAAAAAAAAAAAAAAAATGAAAAACTTTCTCTTCCGTTTTATACTCTTTATATGGCTGACAAAATGCGCTATAATTTTTATAAAGCTTCAAAATTATATCTTTAATTTTGTAACTTTTCGTTTTGTTTTGTTTCGTTTTTTATTTTTTTTTTTTTTTTTTGCGTTATCTTGTTAAAGTAAACTAATATGAAAAACTGTAGACAAGATGAGGACAAATTCTTATTATAAAAAAATTCTTATATAAATATTATGCAAATAGAAAGGCAAAGTAAAGTAAAGTATGTATAGCGATGTAACTTAAAGTTATGTTAAAATACATCAAATCTCTATAGATTACGAATTTTTTTCTCTCGTTTGATGTTTTAAAAAAAAAAAAAAAGGTTAAAAGTTGATACGCAGATTGAAAACCATAAAAACTCATTGGATTTTTTGCATTTTTTGAAAACAATTTATCGTAGTTACACACAAACACAGATAGTATTTAATTTAAGCTTATTGATACATATTTTCAATATTCCATTTCGTTACTAATCTGTTAACGTGGATTTATAGATTTAATAACAAAATTAATCAAAATTTCCTTTAAAACTATTTTCGACAGATAAAACAAATTTTTTTTTGGTGGTTTTTTGTTTTTGTACAATAAAAAAATAAAAATTATTAAAAAAAAATGATTTTCCGGTATGTGAGGTTTTATGGTGGAACGCAAAGAATTAAATTAATGAAAAACAATTAAATAATAAAATAAAAATGTTTATACCTTAACAGACTTCCGTACTCCCACACACACAAAACCGTATACCATTAATGAAAAACAAGAAAAAGAAAAGAGAAAGTATAATAACACCTCTAATGTATCATAAATAAATGTGTCAGGAAAATTTATTCCATAATAACCGAAAACTGTTAAAATAACTTTTCGTAACCTCAATAAAATATTACATTCAATAACTCATAGAATAAGCGTGGGTTTTCCCACGTAACGTATATTAATCTTAACGAAAAAAAATTTTTTAACATTTTATAAGAAGAAGTAAAAAAAACATAAAAAATTAACAACCAGGTTCACAATATTTATTCAGTTGCAATTTGAATTTATTTCGAATCGTTGATTCTACAGAAAAGTGTGGAAATTTAATTTAATTTAATTTCAAAAAAAAAAAAAATAGAAAACCTGTCCATTGTCCAAATAAAATTTAATTATTTGTACACAAATAATAACAAAACAGTAAAACGAACCAAATTCTTATCAAACCACCAAAGTTTTGTTTTTCCTTTTTTTCTTATTGTTAAACATCCTCCACCTCATCTTAAATGCGGCATAACATAATAATGTGATGTGAATACAAACAATAAATATGAAACATTTATGTGCGTTTTGGCTATTATTCGTGAATTTAAATATGCAAACCAATAAAACAATCACCAACAACCACCAAACAACCAACAATAATAATAATAATATTTTTCTACTTAACGAATCAAAGTGAATTTTAATGTTTTATTTTTTTTCTCTGTGTATTTTGTTTATCTGCGTTTTTCCATCTATATTTATGTTTATGAGGCTAAAGATAAATTCTCGCACGTGTCATTCTTATAGAACCGAACCGAACAAAAAAAAAAAAACCGCGCAACATTAAATTCGAAAAATGACTATAAAGTCACAACATAAACCAAATGGGAATTTTTTTTGTTTGTTTGGTTTGGTTTGTTTTAAACAATAAAACAAAATGACAATTCAACACTCTTATAATAATTGAGAGATAGAAATTCGTATTTAATGATCTATATATAAGACAAAAGATATAAAAGTTTATTTTATCATCATGTTTAAATACAAGAAAAGGACAAAAACAAAACTTAAATTACCAATGGGGAAAGTTCAATAAACCCGCCTTGACTGTGTTTGGTTTTTTTTTTTTTTTTTTTTTTTTTTGGTTGCCTTTCGTGACTACTAAACTGCCTTGGAATTATTTTTTTTTTTTTTTTGTTTTATTTCCGCAGTTAAATAACAAAGCAATAATCATAAATTTAAATAAAACAAAAGCATATATAGTAAAGCTAATGAAAGCTTCTCCATTTTGTGATTAAAATTAAAATTATTAAATTAAAAATCGATGGTTAGTTGGTTTACTTAAATCATTATGAAGCTACAGACGGAAAATCCAACGGAAAATCTACTGTTAATTATATAATACATTGTCCAGTTTCAATTTACTTTTAATTAGCCTGAATTCTCTAGACAACAAAATATTATTAACAACTAAATCAAATTTTAAGAACAAAATTTTACCCAATTTGCTAATAACAAAGAATAGAAAGAAAAAAAAAAACTTTTACTGCACCGTATTTTTGGTCATTTTGTTTACAAAAAAAAAAAATTACTTTTTGCAAACAAACATTAAACAGGGGAGACAAACACCTTAATCCCACCATTGTAGCTTTTAGACATATTTTTGTTTAACGTAGAATCTCACTTCATGATATAAAACTATTCAGGACGTAACGTAAAGTTACTTCAAGCTGTGCAACAAAATAAAAAATAAAAATAAAACAGAAAGAAGCAAATTCTACACAAAAAATACAAGAAAAAAAAATGGAAATAAAAAGTAATGAGCTGTAGCAACTAAATCAGCTGCCACCATTCATTATCAGGCATTATGATCGCTGGTCTGGATTTTTTTTTTCTTTTTTTTTTGCTACCATGTTTTTTGCAACCCTCAACGCAAATATAACGCAATTTTATAGATGAAACCGACCTACCTTCTTCCTTCTTTCCAGTTTCATACTCTTCACGTCCTTGCACTGTTTAACCTCAACACAACTCACATTGTCGTATAGCAAAAATGAAATTTTATTCATTCTCTAATGTTGTTTAAATCGTGAAAATCTATAGCAAACACCCAATGTAAATATGTGTTCTGTAGAAATTCAATAGAAGCGAATAAAACATAAAATCGATTAGATCGTTAGCATAAAGTAATAAATTCTATAAATGTTTCATATTATGTCAACCATATGATTCTGTTAAATGCTTAGCTTAAATTAACCAAATGGCATATTGACCTTTCGTTATGTTTAAATATTTAAAGTGCAGTCATTTTGGGCGTGTAATTCAATTTCCAAAAAAATATCGAAAGTAAAATTCTCCCTTCTTCAGAATTTAATTTATACAGGCCGTTCCAATAACAAATACGTTCAAGTACTTACGCCATAAATTGAAGTGGCTTTATGGCGTATTTAAAAAAAAAAAAGAAAAAAAAAAGCTTTCGTGGACATTAATGACAGGACTCTAATAATAATACTAGAGAAGGTACTTTGATTTTCATCGTGTTATATAAAGGTTTAGAGCAACGATACGTACATAGTTTCACCACTGATGATAAATTTGTATAAATATAACAAGTTCACCATTAACAAAATAGAAAACAAGAGATTTTATCATTATTTATTTTATCACTTACATTAGTTTAATGAAAAGTGGAAATATGCATATATTTTAATCATAGATTACCTGAGCCATACATTATTTGTATCATTTATTTTTCATTCAAATGTGGTTTAAACACATAGTATATTACAAAACACCAACATCATTTTATGTTTTATTAAACAGACAGAAAAAAAGTGTTACGCAAACAAATGTGTCATTTTAATCTATTTAAAAATAAACAACAGGAATGTTTAGGTCAGTAAATTACTGTTTTTTCATTTATTTATTTATTTAAATCTGTTTACTGCATAATAAAAATAAATGTGGGGTAGTTGTGTTATTGTCCAACAAGTAACTTTTATTTTTAATCAATCATTGAATTCCGTCTGTGTTTGTTAATTTAGCTACAAATTAATTTGGAATAATTGTGTAAAGGACTTTTAAAGTCATAGAATCAAAGCACGGTTTTTTTTCTTTTTTTTTTTTCAGTTAAATCTATCAATAACACACTGTACTCAGTGTTAAATTATTGTAATTTCATCAATATCCACTTTTAATGGCAAAATTAATTAAAAATTTTTATTAAAATATTTACCACAATTGAAATTAAATATTAATTATTTATTGTTGACTAATTGTGGTGGTTTCTAATTTACCTTCTATTTCCTTCTGTTTAATAACAAAAAAAAAAAAAAACGTGTTAATGGTGTTTAATCATACTCTGTACCCCAAACGTACATATGTTACGTTATTCTCTTGCAATATAACCTGCATAATCAGAATGATCAAACGTAAATACAACAAATTTTAATTGCTACGTACATAATAAATAAATAATTACAAATAATTCGTGATTTTTTTTCAAACAATAAACACCAAAATAATTGTTTTTGTGCGATACTTGACAAAAAGTTTATCATGTGGCTTCAATTTGTTTGATTCATTTGATTAAAGCATTAATATAAATCTATACAGATTCCTAATTTAATTAACCAAATATGAATATTTAAAGCACAGTGAATTTTTGTAACAACAAACAACACGATTTTTATTTAATTTAATTATTATTCCGTTTTTGATATAAAATTTAAAATAATTTATTATTTATGTAGTTTGGGAGTGATATTCGGTCGTTTTTAAAGCTAATTTTTTTTTTTATTAATTATCAAGAATTATGTAATAAACCACACTGAAAAAAGTACGTCTAAAGTGAGATTTGTATATTCTGTACACCACAAACATTTCTGTAGGCAAAATTACCAGCGAATCATATCATTAAAGTTATTATTAGGGGTAGGTACTATACTGATTTAAACAAGATTTAGGATTTAAAAAAAAATATATTCTGGCTGTGTTTAAGTGAATTAATTAATTAATTATTTAAACAATTGTTTTTGATTAAAATAAAATTCTCTAAACATCTATCTTGTAACAGCCTTGGACAATGTCCTTGTTTTATCCTATAAACACACATTAATAACGTTTATTCTTATTCTTGTTTAAATATTAACCGAAATAAAAATTATTTACGCATTTTAACCAATCAATTTTCAATATGCGATTGAAATTTCTTCTTTTTTTTTTGTTTTCGCTTTTTTTATATAATTTCTCCACTGTGTGTAATAAAGTTTTCCTTTTATTTATTTTATTTTTTATTTGATTTGTTATTTTGGTTAGGGCAAAAAAAAAAAAAACAAAAAAAAAAATGTTCTCTACGAAATAACAATAATAATAAAAATGCGTACTTTTATGGTGTATTGTGTGTTAAGGGTTAAAAGAGAGTACATGCTGTGGGGTTCTTTCCCTGTTTCAATTTTTTTTTTTTTTGTATAAACCAGAGTCTTAACAGATACAATTGTAACAAAGGTCATGGAAACAACGATATTATTCCATATTGAATTAACAAAGAAATAAATTAAAAAGTAAATGAAAAAATTTAACCTAATTCCATTTATCAATTAAATTTATTTCGAACACAACCACAAAAATAATTATACCCTTAAAAAAAAAAAACAATTTTTTTTGGGTTAATTATAATTTTCTGCAATATTTTTTTTTTTTTTTTTTGCTGTTTGCTATTTTTTATTTACGTATAACGTGACACAATGATAAAAAATTACAATGATAATAAAAAAAAAAAAAATTCTCTGAATGGCTTTCAATTTTATTACATTTAATTAAAAATAATTTTTAATAAAAAAAAGAATTTCCATTAAATGTATTTGTAAATAACGAATTTATTTATTGTTGACCCATTATTATTTGTTTAATTAGTGTGAAAATTACAAATAAATTTCATTACAATGCGTACACGAAAAAGAAACAAAAAATGAAATGAAACAAAAATTGAAACACATGTGAAACATGTTTTTAATTTTTGTAATGAATTTTTTTGTTTATTAAGCTAAATATATTCAACAAGCAAATTAACATAGTGAAATAAAAACAAATAATAAAATTAGAGGAAAAAAAAATTATTTGTGAATTATAATAAAAATAAAGAAGAAAATTTTTTTTATTTATCTTTCATCAGTAGTGGTACGTGGCAGTAAGTTTGGCTTCACGACAGACGAAACAAATAACAAACATAAAGATTTTTTTCTTTTTTTTTTTTTTTTGTGGTCTGTATTAAACAGAAAAAAAATTAATTTTATAAACATTTAGATGATCGTAAAAATTTAGCGCCACATAATAAAATAAAAACAAATCAAAAAAGACACATAAAATAATATCTAAAATAAATACGCACAGCAACAACAAAAAAAAGAAGAAACATAAAATGCGTGAACCCGTGAAACACTATAAGACGCGACTATAGACTTTTTCTGTTTTTACTTCTCTTTTTTTTATGTTATTTGTTATTTGTATTGTGAAGACCAGACGATTAGATAATATCGAAGCAGTAAGATATAAACGTTAAACATGTATTTTCTCCAAAACAAAAAAAAAAAAAAAAAATTCATAACTTCACGAGACTGTATGACGCAGTTCTGACGGCAAAGAAATTAAAAATTTATTTATACAGCGAAAATGTAATAAATCATCATCTTGACAAAAAAAAAAAGGTTTGTGTAAGTCGTTTTTATTTTTTTATAAGAAAAATTAATTACAAAAAGAAATATTTGAGGTGCCTCAGTGCTAATTGTGTCAAATAATTTTACAGATCCAAAAAACTAAAACAAAAAAAATTTAAATGAATCACACTGTAGATATATGAAGAAAAAAATCATAATTCACGCTTCCTATTTTTAACCATATCTATTTATAAAAATAATTTATTTAATTAGTTAAACACTTGATAATTAATTTGTTAAATAAGTTTTTAATTAAATGAAGCAAACTACTAGTCAGTGAAACAGAAAGCCCCATTGTCATAATTTAATCAACTAGTTTTCTTTTTGTGGAAAATACTTTTCTGTAAACAATATTTATTATTCATCAAAGTTCATCGTTTATTAATTTAAATAATGAAAATGATAAAGTTTTTTTTCTATATAAAATTGAATACAGGTAAATACATGAAAGTGGATATGTTTTAGTTACTCTACTGCTTCCTATTCATTTTCATTTAGATAATTATCGATTTTACTTGGTATTAAAAATTACTAATTACCACTAATTAATAAAATACTTACGCAACATAACACAAAAGGTATTAACGTGAAATCAGATTAATCGAAAAATATTTTGTAATCGAAAAAAAAAAAAATTTATTTTATCCAAATTATGACGAAAGTAGACGTAGACAATTTTTTCACAAGAGACAAATTATTAAAAAAAAAAAAAAAAAAAAAATCTCCTCTTTGCATGTTCAAATTAAAATTTAATTAATTTTTTTTTTTTTATGTCATATAATAATAATTGCTTAAAGTAATTAAGCATATAAACTGCATACGGATAAATAAAAAAAAAAGGTCAAAATAATTATCAGCCGATTAAAAAAGAGAAGAAGAAAAAAAAAAGTCTCAAGAAAATTTTATTGTCGTCAACGGTTAAATGTTTTTTTTTTTTCATTTTTTTTATTTAATTAGTTTTTAATAATTATTATTATTTATGACATTAAAAAACAAAATTCAAGCAATCAAAATCGATTGTTTTATATTTAAATTAATTAAATGAAAAAAAAACAAACCTTTTTTTTTTATCAAATCAACTCAAAATAAAAACTGAGTGAAAATTGTGATGAAAACAATTTTATTTTTTATTTTTCTTTAATTGAAAGAAATGAATAAAGAAAGAAATTTTTTTTTTATTTAATTGAAATAAATAAACAAAGCAGAATTAAAGAAAAAGAAAAATCGAACAAAGTGAAAGTAAATGAAAAAAAAAAATATTTTTTTTTTTTATAATGAATGAGGAACGAAATCACCACACGACCAGTCAGGCATCAATGAAATTTAATAAAAAAAAAACTAAAAGAAAGAGAAAACTCTATAAAATAATTAATTAATAATTTTAGTGTTTTAGCGGAGAAATGTCACTTAGAATTTAGATATCAATGAAATCCGTAAACAAATTATTACAACGAATATTTGTATAAAAACATCAGACGACATGTGTAAACATTAATCATTGGATGCTTAACTCGTATAAATTATTATAAAAAAAGAAATTATTTATTCATATAAAACACACCCACAATCCCACTATAAATACTAATTTCACAAGAAATTATTTTAAAAACACATCAAACGAACAAATAACAAATTTTTTTTTTTTTTTTACTTTATTTTGATTTATTTTTTATATTTTTAGAATAAATAAAAAGGAAAAATTTTTACGAAAAATATTTTCTATATTTTCAATTCATCTTTAAAGAAATGTATGTTGTGGGTAAAAAATTAATTTAAATATCGCAAAATAAAAAAAAAAGAAGAAACGCTTAATTATTCAATTAATTAATAAGATTTATTCCAAAAAAAAAAAAAAAAACAAGACGGGGCCGATAATAGAAAAACTCATTCGTTCTATGTCTGTTTGAAAATTAATTTTCATTATAAAAATCATTTTAAATTTCAATAGTAATTAAAGCTTTCATTATGAATATTCATGTTGTACTTGTCCAACATTTACCACAGTAATAAACCTACACAGCATTAAACATTGCGAACTGATGATGAAAAAAAAATAAAAAAAAGTATTCAACAGTTAAAAAATAACAATACGCAGTACAGGAACAACGAAATAAATTAATCTGTTGCCACTCTTGTTCAACTTATTATTCATTTAATCTTGTTCTTTTTTTTTTTTTGGTTCTCTTTATTTTCTTATTTCTTGTATTATTAATTTTATGTTAATTTGTTAAAAACATTTATTTGAAATTGAAATGAAACGAACGAATTTTACATGAAGTTTTTTTTTTTTTTTATTAATGGACACGATAAATCTTCACGTTTATTTATTAAGTTTATTTTTTTATACCTAGCCTACCTACGTTAAGTAAGAATATTTCGTTAATGCGTAATGGTAAAAGCTTTCATTAATATTATTCCTGCTTTTAAATATTTATTTTAAAATTAAATCGGGGTTTTGTTTACCTTTTTATCTGCATTAAAACTTAAAATCAATCTAAAAAAATAGCAAAGAAAACATAACGACATAGTTAGCGTGATCGATTAGCTTGATTGCATTTTATCACGTCTAAATGTCTTCGATTTTTTTATTTAGAAATTTATAATCATTATGTAACAGGTGATTAGCAATTTTTCAACAACAGCAACAAAATGATTGATTAAATATTTTTTCTGAATAGAAACCTTATGCTTAGAAGGGAGAGATCAATATAGTTTGTGATTGATTACAACTAATTAACAGCATTGTGGTGATGCACTTGTATAGACGTTAGTAGCATGATCAGGTTTGAATAATCTGATTTTAGATTTATAGTAAATTAATAATCCAATACATGTTTAACGAGTATAAAGGTGAAATACTAATAAACCAATAAAAACTACAGGTAGTCGGGAATGTTAACATAACTAAGAATTCCAATCAAAACAACATCGAGTTCAAACTTCAACAGAACAAAAAAACATAATTAAATAAAAAAAAAAAACGAAAAAACCGATTTTTGTTTAATAAAAAAGCTTAAAGTTTCCTTTAAAGTTTAATTTAAATAAATAAAAGAGAACACAAGAAAAAAAACTTATAAATCTTCAAAAGCTTTATATATTAAAAATAAAATCCATTTTACAATCTAAGCTTACTTTAAACAAAGTATAAAAATCGAATATCAATAGAAGAAAAACAACAACAGAGGAGTAAAAAGCTCTTCTGTTAAAGAAATAACCGAAACTGGAAATATTTTTTTGTTATTAAGTATTCAAGAGAACAAACATATGTTGTTTATGAAAATTGAGTAGGGTGGACACTATTTATTTTCAATACTTTTAATGGTTTGGGTTTTTATACTTATACAAAAAAAAAAAAAACTAAAAACTAAAAACTTTTGCTACTAGTGACACAATAAATTGCAATTTGTTGTTCTCGATACATTTTATTTTTATTTTTATTTCCTTTAGCATTAACCAGTCAAGCATTTTGACAATCAATTGTAAAATAAAAATCCTTGTTAATTTCAACAACAGCATACAAATAGTCAATTTTATATTTCTTTTTTACATATATAATGATAAAAAATAAGATGAAATGCCTGTATGTAACCAATGACTATAAATGCAGCAAAGGGAAAAAGAATTTTTTTTTTTTTTTATATATATACTTTTTAATAATAACAGAAGAGACGGAAAAAAAAAAACTAATTTCCAATCAAATGAAAATAACTAGGACTGTTGATAATAATATTATTATTTTATTTTTAATATAAATTCAAGATATCAATGTTTAACGATATAAAAAAAAAAAAAACAACAATATTAGTCATGCTTATTTTTATATCGTTAAATCCCATCTGCAATTGCAACAAAATCAATCGAAATTTTATATTACTATTTTTTTCTGTATCAGATTAAAAAAAAAAAAAAGAGAGAAAATTTTTTTTTTTAATAATATCATAAAAGTTTTATTTGTTTAATTAATTGAAGAAGAATAATAAATTGATTATTGTTGTGTGCAATCTAAAAATAAATGTTTTATTTATATTGTCTGGTTCGCTAATATTTACTAAAGTAAATTCAAGCGAAAATGAATGATCATCATCGGATAGGAGTTTTAATTGTATTTTGCAGACTGATGCATAAGATTGAAAATAAAATATGATTAATGAATTGCATCGATATAATCTGTAAACGAATTTTTCTTAAAAATTCAACTAACTTCTGAAATTTGGAACAAAATACTTGGAAAAGAAAGCAACGAAAAAATACATGAAAACGATCAACAGATGGCGATCTAGAACAACAAACATGTACAGCAGCAACAGATTCTTTTTGAAAAAACCTTACACTCTCCCGAGGATTAATAAGAAATTAAAAGTTAACCGTAGAAAAAATTAAAAAATATCCAAAAATAGGCCACCAATTAGTGTTTTAATTACTTAATTTCAAATTTTTCAAAAGAAAAAAACTTCGCAAGATACGAACATTGAAAACTCAACTTAATATTCTGTCACTTGTTTAAAAATACGTGATAATTAAGCACAGAGAAAGTAATAAACAAGTTAAATTACCTAAAATTAAATAAAACAAACAAAGTAAGTTAAAAATAGGAATAGGAAAAGGAAAAGGAAATGCCACTGAATATTCCCTTTATAATATTATCTATATGTAGAGATATAGCTTTACTGTGAATATTAGGTGGAGTGAATTAAAATTTTAATCTCCCTTGGTGTTATCAAGAAAAAATGAATACAACGAACGAAACAAAAGGGTTGACAACTTTCTTATGTTCATCATCAAATGTTAAATTATGCTTAATGCTTATTTATTAATCTTGTTGATGGTTGTCTTACAATTTTCATTAGTTATTCCGCATTCACATGTTTAAGACAACTGAAAAGCTTTTAGATATCTAATGTGATAATTAATAATGTTGCCTTTGGAATTGTCTTTACGTTTTATAATGAAAATAATTAATAATTGAGATCAACATTTACAGGTATTTGGATTAATTGATTTTTCTGTTACTTCTCTGGGTTTGATTGGGATTATTCAAAAAAAGAAAAAAAACTCTATAAGCAAGTCAAGGATTAAAAATCTACTCAATATGGTTTTTAATTACTAATAAAATTAATATAATAGGAGCCGATAATTAAATAAATACTAACGATTTTTAGGGTTTATATATTTAATTATAGTCATTGTTTGTAATTAATAAAACAACGCAATTAAGATTCTCAAGTAATTCTCATAAAAAAAAAAAAAAAAAAAAAACGAATAGAAAATACACAAAATTTAAATGTTCTTATGTTTTTGATTAGCTACTTATAATATAACCAATATTGTAAAATAAATGAAACATAACACTTGCCTTAAAGGGGACGGTGGCACTTTAATTACAGCCATTATATCCGCTTCATACCAATGCAAAAAACACACAACAAAATTAAATTAACCATACTAAGCTTCCATATAAAAAAAAAACCATTTATATCTATCGGTAAATAAACCTAAAAAAGCCATAAATATTTATTCGTTACTCATAAATAAATAAATAAATAAAAAAAAAAAAAGGCAAACGCACTTGAATGCTTCGCAAATAAAAACAATAAAAAAAAAAAAAAAAACGCAGCAATAAAAGTTTATTCTCTATTTTTCATCGAAAAAATAAAAAAAAAATTATTTTTTTTTAATTCAATTAAATTGCATTCGTTTAGTTTATAAATAATAAATTAAATTAAAAATAAAAAAAAAAAAAATTATTTTGTATAAACAAATAAATAGAGAAACAAAACACCAGACAAGCATATAATACTAATACTGAATAGCCAAAGTACTTGAAACTATTTCCTCTATTTTCCTTGACCTACATTTATTCCAGTTTGCACTTTTAATTTATCGCCGCTACTGTTTTATATAGCATCACATTAATATTTTCGTCATAACATAATATACAGTTTTACTACCAAGAATCGCATTTTCGTTTGTCATCACATAAAATAAAATTGCATAGATTTTAGTATACAAAACAAATTCACATTACAGACCGAAACGTTATCATTTTGTTACAAAAAAAAAAAAAAAAAAAAAATTAAGCTATTTTACCACTTTTCTTCTCTTTCCGCCAATCAACTGTTACTCATACTGGCGATTCTTGTGCATCGTGTAAGTTTATTTTAACGGATATTTAACACGACCATGTCACCCACACCATTTTAAAGAGCCAATGAGCACAATAAAGTCATTGACACAATACAACGGTTGGCGTCATCATTGTTTCGTGATATGATGACGACAAAAGGGAGCTTTTCATGTTATTTTAACAATGAAAAGCCCTCTCGTATATATTTGTAGTCGGACGAGACAGTAGAAATCATTTTAATAAACAAACAAGATACGAGTTTGTTATGGAATCATTGGCCATGGTCGCCCTTAAATAAAAACAAAAACAAAAAAAAAAACATTGTAACGCCCTAACGATATTTTCTATAAAATATATTTTTTCTCATCAATTATTGATTAAAAGCAGCATCCAAATTAATTAATTAATTTATTTATTAATTATAATTAAAACGTTAGAGTTTCTTGTATTTGTTTAAGTGTTTTTCAGTACTGCAAACATGCAAATAAAATTTTATTTAATCGAAACTGTAGCTTCGTTCATCTATTTTTATTTTATTTGTGTATTGTTTAGCTTAGCTTGTTTAGCATTAAGTTAATTTCAAATTTATTTTATAAAATATAATTTTCTCAAAATGTTATTAATCACATTTCTCATTTCTGTGTTGATTAAAGCACTTAATTAAATCACTTTGAGCACACAAGCCAGCCGAAAAACGTAAAAAAGCAACAAAAAACAACAGACAATTTGAATGGCATTTTAGATTATCAAAGTAAACAGGTAAACAACGTAAAATTTAATTATTATTATTATTATAAAAAAAAAAAAAAAAGAGAAATTATGAATGATGGAATTGTTGTTGTTGTTGCGCTTTTGAAGTCGCGTTTTTTATTTCTTCTGTTTTCTTGTATAGACCGCATGTGACCAACTGTTTTGGTTGAATGCGCACCCAAAACTGTGACACATACGAAAAAGTATTTCATATAAAAAAAAAACCTACTAACTCTATTGAAAAAAATAAAGAGGCTGAATCCACATTTGATCAATTTAATCCGATTTACTATTCCACTCATTTATAAATTCTACTCAAATTTTAGCGACTCTTTAAACCATATCCATATACATTTCTGTATGTAAAATTAAAAAACCGGAACTTTATTTATTTATCAACAGCACAAACCGTTAAGCAAAAGCACGTAGTTAATTCTCAGTGAAATTTTAACCGCAGAAATAATTGAATTTTCTTACTAAATACTTTCACTTCTTTAGCTAAAAATTAAAGTGAAAATAACCAGAACTAATTTAATTTAAAAAAATGTTTTAATAAACAAAACAAAAAAAAACATAAAAAAAAGGTATAAAAGACAATAAAAATGACAAAATTAAATTAGAATCATATAGATAGAGTTTAAAAAAAGTGATAATGCAACAGGTAAAAAAGTTAATTAAATTTAAAAAAAATAATTCGTTTTTAATAATTATTTTATAAAATCAACAGATAACTGGTATAAATTTAATTATTGTAGTCGTGGCATCCATCGTTTTAGCATTACAACAGCTGTCATGCGTGGAAAGTCGTGAAAAAGCAGGGAGTGCATTAAGATACGAAAATCAAAAGTTACTAATGGCAATCGAGGTGAATAAGCAGCAGCAGCAACAACAAAATCCACAGCAATTTTATGAGGTCGACGCATTTGGTGATGATTTTATAGATTTTGGTGCACAAACAGGTGATAAAGGTGCGTACACATGGTACGCAAATTATCCCCTACGTTATTAATTCATTTAATTGTTGAATCAAAATTTACTAATTTAAACTTACCGGTTATTTCTGTATACTCGTTTCAATGCATTAAAAATGGGAGAGAAATAGAAAAATTAAATAAAACAACGAGACACGTTATACTTTCTTAAATAATATATTTATTTAATTAGCTTAACTTAAATACTTTTTATCCATTTGTAATTAAAAAACAAAAAAAAAAAAAGAAATGAAAATTATTTACTTCCTAACTTCCTTCTATATTTAATTATAAAATTGAAAAGTAAACAGAAAATTTTCACAACAAATAATTTTTTTAATTTCTCTTTATTTTGATGAAAAATTGGCCATTAGCATGTCTCAGTAAATAACAATTATACCAGTTTAAATAAAGACTCAAACCAAATAAATAGTTTAGTTTTTTTTTATTATTATTATTATTATTGATTTTATAAAATTTTTATTATTTATTTAATAAATAATTAATTTTTAATAATAATAATAATTAATTTATTACACATTAATAATAATAATAATTTTTTTTTAAGATAAATTTTTTTAATTTTCGTTAATTAAACAGCGAGCGCGCGTGCACACGCGTTTAAAGACATAAAGCGTTTCAATTCAGTTTAGTTTTTTCCTTTTTGCTCCATTTTATTTTTAATTAAATTAGAATAATTCTTGAAATGTATGTTTTAGTTTAATTCATTTAAATGAATAAAATTTTTTTTTTTTATTTAATTTAATAATCAGAAAAGAAAAAAATTCTTTGATGTTTCGTCGATTAATAATAATAATAAAAAATAAATGGCGTCGCGCCGAATAGCATACTACGTCATGTCTCATCGTCTCTTCTCATTTAATCACGTTTTATTCATTTTTATTTAAACCTTTTTTTTTTTTTTTTTTATTAATTGAAAATATTTTTCAGTAGATTTAAAAAACCAAAAATTGAAATTGATTAAAAAAAAAATAATAATAATTACGATAAGAAGTAACAAATAACAAACGAAACTAATTAAAATGATTCATTTGTTTGTTTGCTTTATTATTGCAAGCAATGCAATTATGGTTTGACGTTTATACTTTTTTTTTTTTTTTTAATTTATAACACGACGTGATATCGGTTTTATCTTGATTTTTAATTTTTAATTTATTTATCCAAATTAAATTCAATTAAATTCAATTAAATTTCTTTATTAATTCTTGTTTTGTATAGTTAATCATTTATTGGTGAAATTTAACGCGTTTTTTTTTTGTGTATAACTGAATAGAACTTCTTTCAATTTAATTAAATAATAAAAAAAAATGCAAAATTCTTACAAATAAATTTTCTTTCTTTATTATTTTGTAGAATTTTTTTTGTAATTTTGAATTAATAATTCAATTTGTTTTACTCATAAAATGATCAGATTTTTTTTAAAGTGTTTTCCATCACGCGAGTTGACGTGTTTTGCTTCTTTATTTTATGCTTAAATAAAATTTTAGTCATAATTCACCTCTGATTTTTCCTCTTTTTACTTTTATTGAATTTTCTTTAAACAAAATAAAAAAAAAAAAAATTCATGATTGGTCACTGCTGTGCAGGCTTTTTATTGGTTCGATCGTTTTTGATAGTTTTATTGGTTGAATAAAGACAATAATTATCCACTGTATTAACACGGTTAAAAAGTTTGTATTTTCTTTTTTGTTAATTAAATTAATGCTTTTTGTATGTATTTATGCCGTTTTTATTATCTAGCTTTTATCCTGGATACAGTTAAAAAAAAGTCAAGAAAAAGCATATATAGGAATTTTTTTTTTGTAAATTAAATTAACGTTTAACGACGTTAATATTTATAGGAGGATCAACCTGTATTTGTATACACTTATATAATTATTAATTAATTAAATTAATTTTATTTATTAATTTTTTTTTTTTTTTATTCTTTTATTGTTATAAAATTATTTTTCTGTTTATTTTTTTCACTAATCTTATAAATTTAATTAAAACGATAATTTTTGTATGCCTTCATCAATTATTATTTTTTATTTTAATTTTTTTTATTAATAAACAATAATTTATTTATTTATTTTATTTATTTATTTTTTTAAATCTACTTTAGCAGCATTTTTTTTTTTTTTATTTCTTTTAATTAATTAATTTTCTCTCTTTTTTTTTTTTGACAAATTTTCTTTTCTTTTTTAATTATTAACTAATTTTTTATTTATTATTATTTTATTTTATATTAATTCTTAAAACGTAAATTAATTAATTTATTTATTTATTTATTTTTTTTTTTTTTGTAATTTTTTTATTAGAAAAATTTTGTGTTATACAAAAATTTTTTATATTTTAGTACATGTTTACTCATTTTTTTTTTAGTTTATTCTCCACTTTTTTTTAATCAATCAATTATCCAAGTTATATAATATATAAAGTAAAAAAAAGGATAAAAAATCCGCTAATTCAAGTAAAAAATTAAGGAAAAAAAAGTTTTTTATAAAAATTGGTATTTATTAGCAAAGTTGGGCGCATTTGTATTGCCGGCTTTATATTTGTTTATGCAGAATTTAACGTAAAATATCTATAAGAATGTCTTAAGAAATGTTGTGTAATTAATTTAAGTGGGTTTGTCTGTCTAGTTTTATTAATTTTTTGTTTTTAACTGAATTTAAATTATGAAGAATTTATTTAACCGTGGATTTGTTAGTAATTTAAATGAATTTTCTTATGCAATCTGAATAACGTCCGTTGTGCTTGTATTAAAATTATTCAAGCACTGTAGACGGTCAAGAATAATTTAATAAACAAGCCATAAACGTTCTAACATTCTTCAAACAACCCACCGGTACAATTTTTAATTCTATAAAACTGCGTACTTGTTATCAATTAAAATTCAAATAAAAGAAAAAAAAAAACTTTCTTAGCAATACACGACGATTATACTTTTGAACCACAAAAATCATCTCATCAACAAATTTATTTTCTTTTCATTAATTTTTATTACAAACACATTTTCATCAAGTTTTAATTAACAACAAAAATAACAACAACAACAACAACAAAAAATATTGTATCACCCTGTTGGAAAAAAAAAATTATTTTTTATGTTTTAATTAAAATAAAAAGAAAAAAAATAAGTTTAATTATTTATTATTTTTTTAATAGCTTTTTTTTTTTGTGTATTTTTTTTTTATTCTTTTTTTCTTTTTCTTTATATATATTTATTTTTTATAAATATTAATACAAATTTATTATTTATTAATTTTTATTTTTTTATGTTTATATATATTTATATTTATTTATTTTTTTTTTTTTGTTAAATTGCGAAAAAAAACCGAAATTTAATCAATTTTTTTTATTTTTAATTAAAAAAAATTCTGTTTTTAACATTGTTCTCTCTTCTTATGTTTTGTTTTAAAATTTTTTTTATAAATTCTTTTACGAGTGTTTTTTATTAATCTGCATCGTCGTCTTCACAATTTTCTTTTAAAGGTTGTTTTCCTTTTCTTGTTATGCCGAAAATAATTATTTGTTGTTGTTTCCGCGCAAAATAATAATAATTATAATATTCAATTAATAAAATAATAATAATAAAAAACAAACAAACAAACGAAAAATAATAATTAATTAATTAAACAAAACAAAAAGCATAAAAACATAAATTAAATAATTTAATCAATTAACCCTTTATGTTGTGTTTGGTTTTAAGATGATTTCTTGTTTAATATTAAATGCTGTTGTTTTAGAGTGATTTATTAATTAATTCATTCGTAAAAATGCTTTTGTTTTTTTAATCTTCTTTTTCAGTTTTATATTAGTTAATTAATTATTTAATAACAATAATAATTAAGTTTAATTTTTTTTTTCTTTTCTTCTTTTTGTTTTAATAATAATACTAATTACTATTATAATTAAATATTTTCATTTGTATTTTTAATTATTTTTTTTTTAATATAACCAAAAGTTGTAAATTTTTATTAATTAATTAAATTTTTCTGATTTAAATTTTAATTATTTAAATTTTTTGTTTGTTTTATTATTCATATATATATATATAATATAATACATTAATTTACATAATATATTTGTTTATAAATAAATAATTCAATATCCTTATTCTTTTTCCTTCAATTACAATATTTATCAAAACACAAAAAATAAAATTAAAAGAAAAAAAAAACGATTTTCTCATGTTGGATTGGAGGATTGGGCTGTTGTTTGTTTTTAAGGTTATTTTTGTTAAACATTTTGTGTTTGTTTGTTGTGTATTATTATTGTAATTATTATTATTGTAATTATTATTATTATTATTATTATTAATTAATTTTAATTATTTATTTTTATTATCTAGGAAAAAAAGGAGTAGTAAGTTTTATTTTAATTATTATTATTATTTATTTATTTATTATTTTCTTTTTTGTTTCTTGTTTAAATTTTTAATTTGTTTTTTAAATTTAATTTTTATTTTTATATTTTCTTCTCCTTCTTCTTCTCTTTTTCTTTCTTTTTATTTATTTATTTATTATTATTATTTTTTTTTTTGTTTAATTAATTAATTAATATAATATATACTAAGTATAGAAATAATATGTATGTGTAATTGTTGTTGTTCATCTTCATTTTATTTTCTTTTTTATTATTAGCATCTGATTTATTAATTTTAGTGCAGTGATGGTATTTTTGTTTTTAAAGGAAATAATCAGGTGTTCTTCGTGTTACATGTGGTTCACCACGACGAGGTGCAGGATCAAACTGAAGGCTTTATTTTTTTTTTTTTTTTGTAAAGAGAGAAAAAATAAACATTAAATAATCAATAAATTAAAATTAAAAAAAAATGAAAGGAAACAAAACTTACAATGAAAATTTAAGTGAATCGTCTAACTCCATCAGTGCTGCTTGATTACCACACCGATAACAATAGTTTGGTGCTGAGAATATGGTGACAACATTACGATCGTGACACCAATTATAACCTTCCATAACCAGTTGATGAGCTCTTGATACTAAGGTCAGGCCATTTGTGTGATTAAATGTTTCTGAAATATCCTATTAATGTGGACACAAAAAAATTAGCAAAAATACATTTTTATTTTACATTATAAAAAAAAAGAAACAGTCGTACCTGTCCGAATGTATAACCGGCACCACGTGGGGAAATACCCCAGCCACCTCTGTCATCTGGATCAGACCATAATAGATCACACATAGGACCTTCATGTGGTACTTCTTGTAGTCTGTCTAAGGCTCGAATATGATCTAAACTATCAATTGACGGACTTAAACCACCATGTAAACAAAATATTTGTCCATCGACTAATGCTGTTAATGGTAAATAATCAAATAAGTCAGTGAAAAATTTCCAAACATTTGCATTCCCATATTTTCTTAAACATTCATCATAAAAACCATAAACTTGAGTAATTTGTCGTGATTCATGATTACCACGTAAAATTGTTATTCTCTCACGATATAATAGATATTAGATAGATAGAATAATAATTAATATTTAAATTTATTGTTTTTATATTTAATAAAAACAAATTGTGTGTATGTACCTTAAGTGCCACTAATAAAGTGACTGTTTCTACAGAATAATATCCACGATCAACATAATCACCCATAAATAAATAATTAGTATCAGGTGAACGTCCACCTATCCGAAATAATTCCATTAAATCATGAAATTGTCCATGAACATCTCCACAAACTGTTACAGGGCATTTTACTTCTTGAACATTTGATTCTTTTGATAATATTTCTTTTGCCTAAAATTTTAAAAATGATAAAGAAAAAATTAATTAAACAATTATAATAAGAATTAAAAAAAAAAAGTTATTAAAGTGGAAACAAGAGACCCATTATTTACTATCTTTACCCCCATCAATTACTAATTGCTAATCAATATTTATTTTTTCTTTTTACTTATCGCAAATACATAAACATTTCTTCATGTTATATCTCATAATAATCACGTAAGACGACGACACAACACAAATAAATAATAATTATACAAGGCACATGACACATGACATGACATTACAAACGCTATATTTCATTAAACTCAAAATTAAATAATAATAAATAAATAAAAAAAAAAAAAGAAGATGAAAAAAGGCCCCAAACACAAATTTGTTGATGATGTCAAGGATATTTTTTGCACATCAAAAGAAAACAAAACAAAAAATATTTCATTCTCTCTACAGACACACCACTCTAGCGTTACTTAATTAAATTTTTAAAAAAGAAAAGAAAAGAAAAATAAAAACACACAAAATTACATACAATACACACGCACACACACAATTTAAAAGAAAATCTATTTTTAAACTAATAGAGTCCGCCGACAATAAATAAAAAAAAAAAAAATTTCAACGTCATTATTATCCCATTTCCAATACAAATCTCTAGCTCTTCATTTATTGAAAATAAAATTTAAAAAGAAAAAAAAAAAGAAGCAGAAGCAGCAGGCACAATACCACCAATACAATTTTCTATTTTCTATTTTAAATAAAAAAAAAAAAAATCAGCAAAAGTATCAGAGCAAAAGTAAAAAATAGAAATTGTGAAAAACTAAAATTAATTTTCTATAATAATAGTCAGTCAGTCAGTCAGTCAGAGAGGAAGAAACATTATTTCTAGTTATATAGAAAAAGCAGAAAAGAAAATAAAAAAAATTAATTAAAACAACAAAAAAGTATTTTATTAGTAATTCGTCAGCGTCAGTATGTCACTAAATTTCAGACATTATCAATCAACCAACTATCCCATATGCATATATCATATCATCATTAAATCATCCTGTAATCTATCTATAAATCTATCTCAACAACAATATATATAAATAAATAATTAAAACAGCACAAATTTAAATTTTAAACTTTATTTATACAAAAATAAATAAAAAAAAGGCAAATTTATAGAAAAAAAAAAAAATTATTTTTCATTGAATTCTAAATTAAATTTATATTTTAAAATTCAATTGAATTTTTAATTAAAAAAAAATAATAATAAAAGAATTAATTTTTTTTTTACCAGCCACCACATACATACATATAATTTAAGAAAATTTCGTGTAATTATTTATTAGAAATCATTGGTTTTGTGTGCTCTTCGTTTGTATTGTGTGGTGATGATGTTTTGCTTGCTTTTAATCCTAAAATATATTTGTAAATATTTATTTAAATCCTATAAATTATTTATTATTATAAATCAACGTTAACCAGAAACAGCAGCAACATTAAATTTACATTTGTACCGCCGCCGTGTAAAAAAAAAAAAAATTATTTCAAGTAAAAGTTCTTACACAGAAAATATTAATGAAAATTATGTGAAAGTAGCACACAGAAAAAGCATTATTATAGAGATTACCCCCCTAATTAAATATAATAATTCTCTACATTAATATTCAAAGATGTGCATACGTACATAAATGCCATACCTGAAAACAACACAGGTAATAATAATACATGAGAAACTAATCGATTCATCCATTGTGCTTTGTAAATAACAACATTTAGTTGCATTGTACATGTATTTGCTTTTATAACAAAACGACGACCATTAGTTTCTTTTAGCAAAATAAGAAAAAAAATTCTTTTATAGTGAAAATTAACAACAACACAATTTATAAGAAAATTGAAAAGTTTAATCAACAAAAGCAACAAAAGATATCCAAGAATTTTATTTATAATAAAAAATACTCCAGATACAACGTATACAATACAAACAACAGAAGCCAACAATTAAAATCCACTCTCATTAGGCAACAACAGCCAATAGCAAATTTTATTGATTTAATCCAGATACAACAATAATTTTTTACTTTACTAGAATGAATATTTCTATAATCATCAAAACCAACAATCAACAACCAAACAATATAATAATAAAAATCAATATTCTCTTTTTTATTAATTAAATAATAAATAATTAATCTATATATTAAAAAAAAAAGCAACAATAAATTTATAACAGAGAAAAAAAAAAAAATTCTCCCATTAAAATTAATTAAAAAATAATTTATTATAATTTGTGATAAAAAAAAAATATTTATTTATTTAATTAACGATATCGCCATTTACCACACAAAAATATAATTAAATAAAAATAAAAAACAATTCTAATACGAAGAAATAAAAAAAAATATAAATTAGAAACGCGACAAAGCAAAATATATACACACACACAACACAAATTGTTTTTTTTTTAATTTATTTATTAATTAATTAATTAATGAATTAAACAAATATTAATATTAAAATTAAAACAATTTTTTTTTTTTTATTTTATCAACATTTTCTTTACACCTTTTTTTTTTTTTTTTTTTGCGAGCCGCCGCGCTTTACCTTCTTTTCTTTCATTTCTATATTTCTCTACAATCTCTCCATTGAATTAAATATTAATACACAACAACCAAAAAACAGAAAAATGTATTGAAATAATTAATTAATTAAATTGTTATTTCAGTAATTTTATTCTTTCTATTTATTTAATAAATTCCAAAAATATTATTTCAATGGTTTTTTTTTTTCAATGTGTTGTACAAAAGAAAAACAATTTTCAAATTTTTATTAGAAGAAGAAAATTAATTTCATTTCATTTCATTCAGTAATAATAATTAAAAGAAAAATTCTTTAAAAAAAAAAACAATGGAAAAATAAATAATTAAAATTAGCTAAATTACAACCAACCACAATACCCATTATCTTTTTTTCTGATTATCATTTAATATTTATTCACTATGGAAAATAATAATTTTTCTTTTTATTTATTTACGATAGAGATAACACAAAAAAAAAAAAAAAAAAAAAAACACAACAAAGGTGTTTAAACAATTTTTTCTGCAATTAGAAAGGAGAATATCAAACCTTTATCAAATAATTTCTCTTTCATCATTCAACAACATTCATTTGCAATTAAATTAATCATGCAAGTTTAAGGTAACAACAATAATTTTTATTAATAACCCAAAACAACTAACAAGAGACTAACAAGTAAAAAAAATTAAAATAAAGGCAATTAATTGAAAGTCATTCATAAAAAAAAAAAAAAAAAAAAGTAGTAGATAGGCGGCTGGTTGGTTGTTGAGAGATTGCTGAATAGAGAAATACTAGCGTAATAATCACCTAATGTGACTAACGAGTAGTACACACTTAGTAGTTAATCAAATGCTTATTGAGTAATTAATTTATTAATATAGACAAAAAGATTACAATTATCAACAAAAAAAGAATAAGAAGCAAAAGAGAAAAAAAAAAAGTAATTTTTCACTGTCGTCACTGTTCTCTGATGCATCATACAATACAATCTGTAAATATAAACGCGACTTTTAAAAAACAACTAAATCAAATCTAAAGTGTATACAAGGTCATACAATATCCTTGTTTATTATTTCTTTTTCTTCTTATTAATTTTTTGCACACATACACACTTATTATTTATCTATATAAATTTTAATTAAATAAATAAAAGAAACACACACACATTCACGTAAAAAACACGTCAACAAAAAACAACAATTATAAAAAAATAAAAATTAAATGCCAAAAATATAAGAAAAGATGCAACAAAAAATAAACAATTAATTAATTAATTAAAAAAAAAAATAAAAACAAATAAATAATTAAAAAACATGAATTAAAAAGAAAGAAAATTAAAAACAAAACAAAACGAGAAATGATCTAAGAAAAAAAAAAAAAAAAAACACAACACACCGGCTACAAGTGTAGACAAACAGCAAGCAGAGTGTAATGTAATAAACAATTAAATAAATTATAAATCAACAACAGCATAATATAAATTCATGTAATTAAGCATAAAATGTATTGCAAAATGTAAAGAACCGACATCAGCAACCAAATGCAGCAAAAGTAGTGGCCCCGCAACAACAAAAATGGTAAAAAAAAACTAAAAATATTGCAGACTTTTTAAAGAAAAATTCTTTTATTCTTCATCTTCTACATAAACAATTAAAAACAAAAATTGTTTTTTCTTAATTAAAACCATGAATGATAATAAACAAAAAAATATATATATATTTATACAACATTTTCTTAGTTAATAAAATAAAAAATCTCCATTTCATTCTCACTTTTCTTTCATCACATCATCTCATTGATTAAATTTTTATTTTGTATTTTGTATTTTTCATTTTATTAAACTTAAATTAAAAAAACAATAAAACTGCATAATATTTTAATTAATAAAAAAAAAAACAAAAACAAAAAATGAAAAGAAAAAGTTTAAGAAAGACGGAACAAAAAAAATTTTTAAACTTGAACCAAATTTCTTATATAATTCTTTTCTCTCTATAATAAACAGAAAAACAGAAACTAATATATTAAATAAAACCAACACCAATTTTATCATTTTTAATTAAATAATAAACAAAAGAGAAAAAAAAAAAAAAACAATTTATTCACATTTAAAACAATAAAATTTCCATTTATCAAACTTTTTTTTTTTTTTTTATTTCTATTTTGTTTTCATTGATTATTTTTAAATAATAATCATCATCGATAAATATTAAAAAAAAATAAAAAATTACACTTTTATAAAGTTTAATAAATAAAAAATTGTGATGTGTGAAAAAATAGAAAAATCGTTGAAAAAAATAAGAAAAAATAAAAACGGTAACTGCGCGATGATAACATGGAATAATATTCACAAACTTCAAAAAAAACCCCGTAAACAATAAACTTTCCTTCCTTCCTTCATTATTTGAAGAATTATTATTCCATGCAAATTATTATTAAAATTTTGAATTAAATAATAAATTAATTCGTTGTGCGCAACCCACCATTAATGCAACAAAAATTAATTCTAAAGATAAAATTCATTAAAACATAAATCTCATCAATTCAACATACATTTTTTTTTTTTGGGCAATCACTTAATTGTGTTCAATACAAATGAAAGTAACCTTGTACTAAATTTGTTTAAATCCAAATCATGATAAAAAATAATAAATAATCCTAATACCAATCTACTATCCTTGTATACTTTCACTTCCGCTATTACTTTTACCTTCATCATTCATTCCGTTTGCACAATGATTCTTATTGAAAAAATAAACAAATTTATTTCTTAAATTACCAAGTAATAATACAGAGAGGAATCAAAATAATAAATTAGCATACGATTACACATCATCAGAACCAACAATGACAATCAAGTTTAAAATAAATCTTAATTATTTATTACAACTAATTCCTTCTTTCGCGCATTAATCCGCACATTTTTGAATTATTTAATTAAATTTTACGACACACATGTGCGCTTGTTGTGTTGTTAAAGATTTTATGTGTGCAACAATACATAAATCTTTTTCTGCATAAATAAATAACAAGTAAATTTCTATTTTAAACCCTATAATTATTACAATGATCAAAGGTTGTTTTTTCATTTTCATTTATATAAAACACACAACGCACTAAGCTAGCTTTAATTCAATTCATACTTTATTATCACCACCATTGCCAATCATCTATGATTTTTTTTTGTCTTTTTCCTTTTTTATTAATAATAATCAATGTTTAATTCAATTTAAATTTAGTTCAACAAATTAAAATAAAACTTTCAATGTTAAAACAAACTAAAAGTAAAAAGAAAACAAAATTAAAATTAAAATTAAAACCACGACAAGACAATATTATCAGTAAAGACGCGACACGTTACATGCATAATATTAAAAACACATAATCGTAATAAATTACAAGAGAAACAATGTCTGGGATGGAATATAGGAAATTCATATAAATAACAAACAAACTAAATAATAAGTAAAAATAAAACTTTCCAAATCTAATAAAACATAAATTATGAAAATCACATAATTTTCTTTGCATTTTCAATTAAAAATGCATAAAAAACGACAAAAATTAACATAAAAACAACGTAAAAAATAAAAATTACAAAATAATAATTAATAAAAAACAAAAACATGAAAGAAAACAAGAAAAAAGAGATTGCGTATACACGTCGCCAAAAATTAAAGAACAACCAAGAAAAAAAAAATTCCTTTAAATAAAAATATATGTAAACGGGTGTGTGGGTGTGGGTGGTTGGTTGGTTTAAATATAATATAATATAAAACGTAGCAAATCTCCTACGCATTTTTCACTACAAACATATGAAATCATCATCATCATTATATTTATTTGTAAAAAATTAATTTTTTGACTATACAACCAACACAAAACAAATAGAAGAAAAAAAAAAAAAAAACATTTTTAAAGTACAAAACAGACAAATTATTATTATTATTATCATTATTATTATTATGCGTGTAAATGATTTTCTTATAACCATTGAAAAAAAAAAAACTAAACATAACTAAAACAATATCAATAAAAGAAAAAAAAAATTAAATAATGCGAGGGTGTTGTTCCATGTTTTATCTTTTCATTTCTTTTCTTCATTCACAATTCTCACAAAAATTTATATTAATTCTGACACATTTTGTGAACAGCAGCAAAAAGTAAAGCAAAGCCATCAAAAACAATCCATAGAGATATTGCATATGAATAAAATCAATATTATGCAAGTCCCTTCATTTAAAATAACCTAAACGTTTAATAAACGAACGCCAAATAAATTATTATTATTACAAAAAATCTTCTTTATTCAACAAAAATTCATTTTTATAGTGATGCTAAAAATAAAAATAAAATTAATTAATAAATAAAAACTACGTTGTAGAGTAAACGAATAACAAACCATAATAATAACAACAAATGCTTAATAGTTGTAATAAAAAAAAAAAAAACAAATTTTATTTAAATAAAAAAAAAAAAAAAATTCACACAACATTGATAATGATGAAACGTTAAAAATCAGCCATTACATAGCGAAAACAAACTGCACCTTTATCAACCATTAAGCAGCAGAAAAACATATAGAAAAGAAAAAAAACAGGAGCAGATAATATTGAATTTTTAGCATCATATTAAAGATAAAAACTCATAAAATAAAATCACCAACATACATACATACATCGTATTCCCTTTTTGATAAAAAAATTAATAAAGTGAATCACAACATTAATCTTATAAACATATATCTAGGTCACCTTTGTACATTAAAAAAAAAAATTTTTAATAAAGAACAATTTAAGTAAGCAAATAAACAAAATAATTCCCTAATTAAATATTTAATTCCCATACACACATATACATAGCATAAACACGCAATAACATTTTTTTTTTTTTTTACTTATCTACACCACCCTCCTCTTAAAACAACACTCATAATAATAATAATAATAATAATCAATATTATATTTATTATTTTTATATAAAAAAGAAATTTTAATTTTATATGCATACATCATATTATTTATGATAATAATAGAAAATTTTATTATTTCCCTATTAGACTTTTACTAAAGTAAAAAAAAAAAAAAAAATTTATAATGAGATTCACATAAAAAACATAAACAAAAAATAAAAATATTAAAATTTTCTTTACAACAAAACCATTTAGTACATGGATATGCGCGACAATTTCTCAAACAACAAAAGTAATAAAAAAAAAAAAAAAAAAACACAAATCAATAAATTATTTAATTTTGTAATTAAAAACAAAAAAAAAAAATTCAAAATAATAATAAAAATGATCTTGAAATAAAAAAAAAAATCAGAAAATTGCAATAAAATTTTCTGAGCGCCCCCCCGTTAATAATATAGCGTTTCCTCGTTAATCATCCATTTTTTTTTTTTTTTTTTTTAATAAATTTCTTATAAACAAAACTTATTTTTATTATTACAAATATTTCCATTATAAACAATAGAATTTGTCATTTAATTTATTAAAAATAAAAAAACTTTTTAAACCATCAATCAACCAATAATACTAATACTTATATTATTTTTGCAAATGTATTCGTCATGTACGTTTGTATTAAAATATAAAAAAAATTTATGTTACGTCGCGGCGTTATACAGATATTACTTCTACTTCTTCTTCTTCCTCTAAATTTAGAAGCTATTTTATTTATTTAGCATCTTACACATATTGCAAATCTTTTCTATTTTTTTTTTTTTTTTTTTTTTTGTATCTAAATATTATCACCGCCATTATTATCATTAACTTTTTTTTTTATTATTAATTATTATAATTAAACTTATTATCACTGAATAAAAATTAATATTATAAGAAAAGTCATGTGAATTAATAACAAAAAGAAATTACGTGTAAACACAGTGAATATAGGGAGTTTTTATAATAAAATAAAATTTTTTTTAATTATTATTGTTGATGATAATTCATTCGTACGTGATAATTCAAGTAAATAGAAAATAATAAAAATTCAGCATTAATAATAATAAAACAAGAATCGACATTGGCGATTTTTAATTTTAATTTAAATTTTTTCGTACCACCACAATGCTAAAGCAGCATTTCACTTCTTACCTAAGCAAAAAACATTTATTTTCCTTTACATAATTTAATAATTTATTTTTTTTTATATAATATTCTTAAATAATTCTCTAAACATAAATTTAATTTTTATACAGCTAAAATTACATTGTACTTAGCGAATTAAATTAATCAAAAAATAAAATTTCATTTTTAATACAAAAAAAAAAAAAATTGGGTCTGACATCATCTTACGTAGCCAAAAAAATAAATAAAATTTAATTTTAAAAACACTTCCTTATTCACAAATATTACATTTTCACACTTTTCTGTAACCCGGTTTTCTTGTGTTTTAAATTTAATTCAAAAATAAAATTAAGAAAAAAAAAATTAAATCTGGATAAAAATACATTTTTTCCCCTTTTTTTTTTTCAATGAATCATTTAAAAACATTTAATTTTTTTTTTATATTTATTTCGCTGTTTTATAATACAAATTCTAGTCTGAAATAAACAAGAATTAAACTAGAAATAATATTCCAATAAAATAATGCAAATAATTTTTAATTAAAATAATAAAGCCGGGACAAATAAATATATATATATATAAATTCAGTACATTCAAATAATTTATTTTAATCAATAATATTTAATTGTAAATTAACTAACAAGCATAATAGAACGGAATTTTTAATAACACAACAAAATGCATAGAAATGTTTGAACAGAACATGTTAGGCAAGCAAGCACTCATCTTGATTTCTTGGAACTCAACTGAAACTAATCAAGTTTTTTTTTTTTTTCTTTCATTTTCTTTTGCGAAAAAAAAAATGTCATATTAACTTAAAAAAGCACAATCAAATAATTTATCACACTCGGTGCTTTTAATTTTTAATAAATAACAAATAAAATTCATTAAAATAAATATTTATTTCTGGGTTTTACCTAAATTTAGTTATTTAAAAAAAAAAAATTATTCTTTTTTTTTTCTTTTTCAATTTACCTTATCACACAAAGTTTTCACTTGGGTTTCTGTTAATTGTTTGCATTCATTTAATTGTTCAATCCATTGATCTAAATCCTTCAACGAAGCTTTATCCTCCATTTTATTATTAAATTATGTGAATGATATTTTTAAACACTTTTTTATATTATTTTCATATGAATTCAGCCAAAATTTAACCGAAATTCATACAAAACCAAAATTATAAATGATCAATTTTCAAGCACACTGTTCTATTCTCACACAAAATGGCCGAACTTATTACGTATATGACGTCAGGCTTTGGCGTTGCCTGCCAAATTGTACTGTTGATAATAACGCCTCTATGTTTATTATATAAAAGTTTTACAATTATTTTTGTATAAAAATACCAATGAATTGCGTATCATGGAAATATTTTTTTTACCATAAAAAAAAAAAAAAAATTATTGGCTAACTTCACTGTGACTTGAAAATTGTTTTCTTTTATTCTTTTTTTTTATAATTTAATTATTGATTTTTATATTATTTTCAACACCTTTTTGTTAATTAATGTAACATTAGCACATTTAGTCTTCAAATCAATAATAAGCTCGATAATATTATTTTAATTAATATCTAACAACACTAATTAAAATATATACGTATAAAAAAAAAAAAACGTTATAACAAAACTATCGTTTAATTTCGATTTTATAATTTTTTTTTTCACTTTCACCACTTTTTGTAATTCATTTATATTTCTTATTTTGTATTACGTTTTAATTCAAGTTTTAAACTGACACTTTCAATTTGGATTCAAGTAATTAATATATAATTCCTGTGCAGGCTATTCGCAGATTAATCATTCGATGACAAATAATATTTTATTTTTATATTTCCTCGCGATAAAATGTACAGTTTCGCCATCTATCTATTTAAATTAATAAACACAATATATGAAAAGCTTGCTTTACATAGCATTACGCAAAATATTTTAGTTTAAAATTTTTCCGGTGTGCAATGATGGAAATAGAAAAATTATAGCAAATTGTGGATTTTGTGTATTTAAAATTCTTTTAAAGTTGCCATTAGTGGATATCTTTCCTTTTCGTTTGTGTCGCGCACAGTGATCACACGTTTGTAAATTACAGACACGGAATAATTTGTATTTAAAAATGACTGAAACATTGCAATTACGTGGTACCCTTACGGGACACACTGGATGGGTTACCCAAATCGCTACCAACCCAAAATATCCAGAAATGATATTGTCATCTTCTCGCGGTAAGTTAATTACAGATTTAATATATGAGTGTTGTATAAATTGATGATGGCGGCTTTGTAACACGTTTGTAATGTTGCTAAAATCTATTAATATACATGTCATCCTTAATTTATATTGTGTAAAAAACGTTTAAATTGCAAATTAAGATGTTTTACTATAATATCACAGTTTAATTAAAAGTGTTGTGGAATTATTTCGACAAATTGAGGTTAAATAAAATTTTCAATATTCCAGACAAGACATTGATTGTATGGAAGCTTACCCCTGATGAAACCAACTATGGTATCCCACAAAAACGTTTGTATGGACATTCCCACTTCATCAGTGACGTTGTCCTCTCATCCGATGGAAACTATGCTTTATCTGGATCATGGGACAAAACTCTTCGCTTGTGGGATTTGGCAGCTGGAAAAACTACTCGCCGTTTTGAAGATCATACCAAGGTGTGATAAGTTTGCTAGTTTTCGTTTAAATTTTTGTATTACTCGGGTTGTGTAATACAACTTTGCGTTAAATTATTATTCAATTAAATATGAAAGTCGTGGATCGGTTAAGTATTTAAATGAGCCTATGCGAGGCAGAAGAATATTGTTTTAATACACTTAAATAAATATTGAGCCTTTGCGAGGCAGAAGATTCGTCATAGACGATGACATTCATTTGAGAGCTTATATGCAGGCTTCTGTAGTAAGTTATTTAGTTGTAATTAAGATGCTTACCTAGAAGAATTCGAAGTTTATGTTTAAATTTATTTCTTAATTGAAATCTTATTTTTATAAAATGCTAATATATAATTTGCTCTATAATAGGATGTACTCTCGGTTGCCTTCTCTGTTGACAATCGTCAAATTGTCTCTGGATCACGAGACAAGACCATTAAATTGTGGAATACATTGGCCGAATGTAAATACACCATTCAAGACGATGCACACAACGATTGGGTATCTTGCGTTCGTTTCTCACCAAATCACTCTAATCCAATTATTGTGTCATGCGGTTGGGATCATATGGTTAAGGTATGGAATCTTACCAACTGCAAGTTGAAGGATGACCACAACCAACACACTGGTTATTTGAATACTGTAACAGTATCTCCAGATGGTTCACTTTGCACATCAGGTGGAAAGGATTGCAAAGCTTTGTTATGGGACTTGAATGAAGGCAAACTTTTGCACACATTGGACCACAATGACATCATTAATGCATTGTGCTTCTCGCCAAACAGATATTGGCTCTGTGTAGCTTATGGCCCAACAATCAAGATCTGGGTAATTTAATAAATATATTTTAGATTTGAATTGACTTTTTACTAATTTTGTTTAATTTTTAGGATCTTGCATGCAAGAAAATGGTTGAAGAACTCCGCCCAGAAGTCGTAAGCAACATGTCTAAAGCCGATCCACCACAATGCTTATCTTTGGCTTGGTCAACTGATGGACAAACCTTATTTGCTGGATATTCTGATCATACAATCCGTGTATGGCAAGTTTCAGTATCGGCTCGTTAAGAAGCATTTAAACAAAAGAAAATATTTTTATATATAATTTCCACAAAAATAAAAAAATGTTTACCACCTAAAAGATGACATGAATAAATGTTTATGGAAAACCTGAAACAAAAATATTTTGTTGTAATATATATGTATAAGATTATTATTATTTAATTAGCCTAGTTGTAAGGATCTCTAATGTTTACTTTTTTTTTTTTTGTAATAATAAGTTTATATAAAAAAATTGAGCTCTTTTAATGAATGATTGGCTGGCTGATTAGGGATTAGTTTTGGAAGTATACTTGTATCTGGAAAGGAAAAGTGTAGATAGTTGTTTCATTTGTCAGAGCCATCTAGTTTTCCATGAGTTGAATATAAAGCCGGTTTTTGCCGTACGGTAATGGTCTGCATTATCGATGAAATTAACGAACAACGCAAAGAATAGTGGTAATGAATGTACTCATTAAAAAATAAGTTTTATCCAGAGTGAACGCCCCCTAGTTAGAAAGGTCGGAAATTCATTTGAGTGAGGTAAAAAAAAGTTGTGTGTGATTGATATTTTTATTCGTAATATAATTTTACAAAAAAAAGTGTTTTAATTAAATAATTAATAATAAATATATGTTTTATCAGTGATGAAAATAAATGTGAAATTCTACTTATAATTGGATTAAAAAAGTAATATATATTTGGTGAGTTAAATTATCAAGTGAAATATTAGTCATTCTTATGTCCGCACCCTACACGCCTTATGAATTGTCAATGCTGTAATATGCGATGTACTAAAAAGAAAAGAAAAAAATTGAATTTAAATAAATATGGAAATTAAACAATGATACGCTGTCTGCTATCTAATATCCTTTCTACATATAATTTATTATAATTTTGGTTGCTTTCTGATATGCCCGTAATGACTCAAAAGAAAGAAACTTTGAAAAAAAAATTACAACTAAACAGAAATGAAATGAAATGAAAAAAAAAATTGCACAAACTTCATAACTTGTCTATGAAGTAAGTGAAGGTAAAACGAATAAAGTAACAAAAAAAAAACTCCAAAGTGACATTTGTGATTTTCAATAAAAGATAAATCTCGCTTCGTTCTCATTTATAAATAATTTAATAAAATAATATTTTCATTAAATAACTATAAAAATGAATTAAATCAATGACATTCACAGTCATCAAATTTCTGAGTTAAAATTTTTTTTTTAATTAATGAACAGATTGTAAAATTCTTCTAATGCGGCTGCTTCTATATTTCTTCTCATACATAGATGCTGTGTATTGTCTTTCAAATGTATCTTTTGGGACTGTGCAAACACAGTCAACTCATTAAAACTTTTATTACTACAAACATTTTTTATATTTTTTAAATTTAATAAAAAAAAAAAAAAAAAAATCTAGAAATTTATTGTTTTAACTCTATGTATTTGTGCTCTATGGCTTGTTGTTGTTTTTTTTGTGTTAGTGTTTGTGTTGTTGAGAAATTTAAATTAGGGATAACAAAAATGTTTTGTTTACATTTCTTGATTAATCATAATTTATCTGTTTTAATTGAGCCATATCACATATATATTTATTACTTATTTGCAGCTAGTTATCTATAAATATACCGCAATAGAAAAATATTGAGATTCTTAGAAGAGAAGAAGAATTTTTTTTTTTTTCTTTTATCATAAATAGAAATTAACGTCAAATTCAATTAGAAATTCACGGTCTTCTTATTTTGATAATTTTTTTTTATTAATTAATTATCTTTTATTATGCTTGTTGTGTTGTTTTGCTTCTTGTTATTAATTTTTTTTTTTTGCATGAGTTTAAAATTTTAATTTCTCAATTCAGGGTTGGATGAGTTGTTTTATAAATAAATAAATTAGTTTTTATTGTGTTAAGCCGTTAATAAATTTTTGTTAAAATATTTAATTAGTTTTATGGTAAATTATGATAAAAATTATTATTACTTATAATGTTTGTTGTCGTGATGACTGACTTGTCTTCTGAGTTTTCTTAAATTTTTTTTTTTTTTTTTTATTGTTTTATTGATTTGTTGGAATTTTCCCTTTTTTTTTTTTTTTTTGTGTATTAATAATTCATCAAATACTAAAATATTTATTTGTCTTCTCCGCCCTATGTTACCGAGTTAAATATTTTCTACATACTAAATTGTGTTTGCAAAATAAATGTGAATGAACCCTTAGCACGTAAATTATGATTTTTTTTTTTTTTATTTCTTTTTTATGTTACAGATGGATGAATGAAATATGTAATTATGTACAGTAGAAAAATCTTGTTAATTAGTTATTTAAGTTAAATTAAAAAAAAAAAATTAATAGAGAACTTTCTGTGCTTTACACAATACCTCTATTCACAAAAGTTTTACCACACATAACTGTGGATTTTTCCTCTGTTTTTAATAACTTTTTATTTTTCGCTTCTTATTTATCATCTTTATTCATTTTTAATCTTTAGTTTTATTTTAATTTTTTTCTAGCATAATATACAGTTGGGTTTTTTAATTTTTTTCTGTGTGTTAAAGGCGTGTAATTTTTCTGTTTCTCTCTATCTGTTCTAATTTTTCTGTTTCTTTTAATTTTGTGCTTTTTTTTGGTTTTGTTTTAAATTTCTTCGTTTTGATGCCGTTTTTTTTTTTTTTTTTTTTTTTGTTGTTGTTGATGCTGTTGTTGTTTTTATGTTTGATGTTGTGCAATATATTATGTTGTAAAGAGAAAATACAGAAAAAGAAAAAAATTACGCAATTGCTATACGCGAAATGTTATTGTTGCGAATAAAAATTTGTGATGTAACGACGACGACTACGACGACCTACCCTAAGTTATGTTTTTAATTATTATTTTTCGTATATTAATGTCTAAAATTCCCTTTTATTATTTATTATTGGTTGGAAGTTTTTCTTCTTTTTTTTTTATTATTATTAAATTGTGTGGAAATAAAATAATAAATTTGTTGTCATTTTGTGTTTTTTTTTACGCTTATTTCCTTTATTAATTCCGGTATTCGATTAAATGTGGATAGTGTTGCGGATTATTTTTTTTTTTTTTATGTTTTTCTATACGACGGGTGGTTTTCGTAATTTAATTATTCAAATATATTTAGTAAATATGAAAAGAAAAGATAAAATTATATATATATATATATTTTTTTTTATTTAATTAATTAATTAAAATGTTTTATGTAAATTAGAAATTTTTTGTTGTTTACGTTGTTTTGCCGTTTTTAAATAAATTTTCTATAGAAAATCTTTTTTTTTTTTTTTTTGTTTTTTAATTGAATTAACATTTTAATTATTATTTACTTTTACTCTTTAATGGAATTTAATTAATTCTCTTTTTCTTCTTCTGTTTTTAATTGTTTTTTTTTTTTTTTTTTTTTTTTTTTTTTTTTTTTTTAATAATTTGATTGAATTTTTTTTTTTTTTCTTTTTTTTTACCGCAATGACATTGAATAATTAATTATTGAACTGAAATGGAAATAATTTTTTAATTTTTAATAAACATTTTTCATTTTCATTTTGTATTTTAATCAATATATTTTATTTTATTTTTTATTGATTGTATGGAGATATGTAGATGAGTTTTTTACTTAAAAAACGACGACTGTTTGTATATTTTTTTTTTTTGTTCAACTTAAAATTTGTTTAAATTAATTTTATGCAAAAATATTATACAAAAGTCAGTCGTCGTCGTTTATGGTAATTTTATTTTTTTTTCTGTATAAAAAAAAGTTTTATTTACATAAAATTTTTTTTTTATTTGTTTGCATTTTTATATTAATAAACTTATTATAATTTTTTTTTTTTTTGATAAATAATTACTTTTGATAATATTACAAAATATGTATGTACAGTAGAGTCTCGTTATTATTTTTATAATGATAAGCAAAAGAAAATCTTGTTTTTCGTGTGTTAATTAATTAATTAATCTCTTGTGATTTGAATGATAAATAAATTAAATTTAAGATGAAATTCCATTAAAATTGTAAGCGAGTTACAAATTTTTGTTTTTTTTTTTATTTTACTTTACTTGAGTGATGTGTGGCGTTTTACTGTGTTTTCCTAATTTTATTTAATGCTCAAAGTGAATCAAGTTGATGAAAATAATTTAAAAAAAATTTTTGTAGTAATTTAGAGCTGTAAAAAAATAATTATTTGACATTTATATTATGGATTTTTAACGATGTGGCAGCGATGTGGTGTTTTAAATCTTTGAGTTACAACCGTGACGTTTTCTTTTCTTTTTTTTTTTCGTGTATTATACCGCAATAATATTTTTAGGTTAGTTATGTGTATAATGACATAAAGCACAATTAACGTAAGAATTACTTAAGAAATGTCATTTACAAGATTTTGAAATAAAATTCAGACATATTAAAGTTTATCAACTTTAAAGTGACTTTTTTAAAGTCATCCTTATGTCTATCGTGTGCTTTATGACATTATTTACGTAAATTGTGCTCCAAGCGCATGCATCCATTTGAATATAAATCATGATGTCGGTTTTACGATTGAACTGAACGGATTGTCATAAATAGGGCAATGAATGTCGTCTCGCCATTTATACAATTTTTTTTACAAAAAAAATTGTTTGTTTTCTTCTAATTTTAGACTTTTGGGAAAATTTTGGTTTAAATTACGATGACGCTACAGTAATTTTATTATTTTTTTTTTTTTATTTAAGTATAAAAACTGAACCAAGTTGATTATTTGGATATTAGAATTTCTGATAAGAATTAAATTTTTTTTTATTATTAATTTCTCTTATCTATGTTTTTTTTTTTTGCTTTTCTGGTTTTTTTTTTTTTATGATTTAATTTGGAATTTTTTTAACATTTTAATTTTAACTAATTTCTGCTCTGTTTTATTAATTTTTTTTTTTTATTATTATGAGTTTAGTGAATTATGTGTTAATTTATTGTGTTTGTTATAGCTGAGGTATTTGTGACAATTATTACAAAAAGTTACATTAATTTTATGTTTCGTTTTAAATCTATTTCAAAAAAATAAAACGTCAGTTTTTAGACTCAATAATTATTTGTTTGTGGTATAAATGTGTCTGATGGTTTTTTTTTATGTTTTTTTATTGAATTTTAATTTTGTTTATTTAAAAAAAAAATTGTAATGAAAGAAAAAGTAGAAAATCATGTGGTGTGTGCTGTGCTGTGTTGTGTTTTGTGTTGCTCTGTATTCATGAATAAAATTTAATATTAATAACGTGAACACTTGTGGTAATAGAAGCGAATACATAATTAACTCCACCTAACCGATATTATCCTATAATACAGGGCCCAGTGTGATAAATGATTAGACTTTTAAATTAGATTTTTTTTTTTTGGTGTAAATTATATAAACAAAAATTATTACGTTATTACGTTTTCTGTTACTTTATCAAAGTTTTTTTTTTTAATTTTTATTTAGTCGTCTTTAGAAGTAAATAAAAAATAGTAACGAATGGTGGAATGAAGTTTAGTTTATGAGAAATTTAACGTTTTTTTTTTTTTTTTCTATAATGTAATTAGAGTAAATTTTATTTCTCTAATAACTGGGGTAACGTGTAAGGAAATTTATTACAAAAATTTAATTATTGTTGATTGATTGATTGATTTTTTTTTTCTCCGTTGTTTTTGTTGTTAATAAAGTTGTTTAAGTTAATTTTCTATTGAAGAAATTTAACGTAACAACGTAACAGTTGTGTGTTAAGTAATTGGGTATTATGTAAAATAAAATATTCCGTTGAATTATTATGCTACCTGTTTGATGATTTATTAAGTGAAACTCTGGTGTGTCTAGTTTATTAGCATAAATAGAAGTTATTTTTTTTTTTTTCAGTAATTTTGCATTAAATTATTAGGGAAAATTTTAATTGGGTAAAGATTAGAGATGTGAGAACGATGCTAAGAATGTTGTTAGAAATATATTTTGATAATATTTATGGAGTTTTATTCGTTCTTGTTTAATTTCCTCTTGAAATACTTGTGTTGGAGGATTTAATCTATTTTTGTGCGAGTCTATAGCTTTAGGCATTTAGATTTTTAATTATTTTACTATAAAATGTAGTTTTCTATAGTGTAGAATATATTTTCTTTTCTATAGTTTTGTGAATAATTTATGCAATTTTATTCATTTCTTCTCTATACACGACGATGATACGTTGTTTTTTTTTTTGTAGATTTTTTGTGTTGAATAATTAATGATGAAATGTTTTTATGTTTATTCTACTTTATGAATGTTGTTTATAAAAAATTTTAAATTGTTTTTTAATATTTTATTTTGTATAATAAATGTGAAAATTCTTACTTACTCACATCTCCAATAATGACATAATATAAGGCGTTTTTTTTTTTCTGTTGATGATGATAATAAAAAGGCATTTCTTGTTCTTTTCATCTGTTTAATTAATAAATTATTGACAAAAAATATTTTTGTTTTGAATGCGGTAATTAAAAAATTAATTTTTAAATGATTTTCTTTTTCTCTCTCTCTCTCTCTCTGTTTTTATGTATTACAAGGTTATAGTTAAATTTTAATTAATTAATTAATTAAATTATGCATTTAACTATAGTGTGTTGTAGAGTTATGCGTTTTTATTTAATTGACTGGATAAAATTTTCTGATTTTCTTTTTAATTTTAATTTTTAATTGCGAGAAAGTGAAAATTTATTTTTATTACTTTCTATCCATTTTGTCTTTATTTTTAATTTTTTTTTTTTAAATATTTAATTGCATAAATGCATATATAATTTGCATTAATGCAAAATAATAATAATAAAACATAGTTAATAATTAAAAAATAGTTTGTTTGATTGATTTCTGTTTTATTTTTTCTATTTTAATTAATTAAAGTTTATTCGTTTTATTTATTTATTTATTTTTTTTTTATTTATAAAATGATTATTATTTCCTGTTTCCTGAATTTATTTTTATTAACATGATTTGTGACTGACTATAATTTTTTTTTGTTTTATGTACTTTAAGCTTGTTAAAGTAATTTTTTTTTAAATTTATTAATAAAACAATTGAAAATATTTAATAATTTATTATTATTATGATTAACACACATGATAAAGACAGACATAAAGAGGGTTTAATGTGTGATAATATGCAATTGGTCTTATCCTTTATTTTATTTTATTTTTTGTTATGTCAATTTCGCGTGGAGAATTTCGTTAGTTTTATTCTGTTTATTCCTATCTGGAAAATTTCTTTCTAGACGTGAATGTCAAGAATTAATTAAACGCGGGATTTAGATGTTTATGTTGCAAGCTTTTTAAGAGCATATATCACGGCGGTTTCTTTTTAAATGTATTATTCTTGCTTGTTTAACCAGATAATGCAATAATATTGTAATTTTAAAAGAAAGGACCTTATCCTCGAAAGTAATAAACACTCTGGTTAAATAAATAAATAAATCAATATTGTTGTTTCACAAAAAAAACTTTAAGAAAAAGCACAAATCAAACAAAACAAAACAAAAAAAAATTCTTCAGGTTTTCTCTATTGAATGTTTTGTTATTTAAATAAAAAGTCATAATAAATAAATAAAGAAAATAAATATTTGCAAAAGAAATTGTTTTTTGATGAAATAATAATATTATTCCTTCTCCTGTTACAAAATTAAATAATAAGAAAAAAAAAAAGAGAGAAGAGAAGGCAAAAATAATATCGATGCATATTATCGTCGTTGTTTGGTTGATTTTTAGTGATTGATACACAAAAAACTGAACAGAGATGTAATCAATTAACTAAGCTTTAAATGATTATGATAATGATGCTGCTGCTGCTGCTAACCATGAATAATTTTTTTTTTTATTATTTATAATTGTTTTAGCTGTTGGCTTTCTTTCTTTCTTTCTGGGTAAAGTGAAATTTTTTTTTATTTTATTTTTCTTTAATAAAGTTTTTTGCTTTTAATGTAGAAAAAACTGTGATCGGTGCAGCATTAAAGTTTTTTTTTTTTTTTATTAATTTGTATTCAGTGCTAAATGAGCAATAATTAACGGTTTGTGATTTAGTTTTAGCTTTTTTTTTTTTTTTCTTTTAATTGTTTTTTATTTAATTATTTATTACTCGTGTTGTCAGTGATATAGTTTTAATTTTGAAATAATTTATTCGGATTTATTGTTGTTGTTTCGTAGTTGTATCTTGAAAAATGTTTTTTTTTTTTTTTTTTTTTTTTTTTTTTTTTTATTAATAAATTGAGTGATTTGTGTTATTGTTGGTTATGTTTGTGAATTAATTTCTTGTGAAGATTTTTTTGTTACTTAATAATGCTTGTGTTTGCTGGTTATTATTATTATTATTATTATTATTATTATTTTTAACTGTGAAATAAAATCTTAAAATTGTCTTGGGTTATTTTTAAGAAAAAATTTATTTGCGGTTGTATTAATAATTTATATAAAAAATATTTTCTAAACGTGATAAAAAAATAATCGCTTGAGTCGTTTTTTTTTTTTTCTTAAATTATTTTATTATTATTTCTTCGCTTATTATTGTGTTGTGTAGTGTTGTGTACCTATAATGACACTTGATTCGATATTTTATTTTATTTTATTTCTTTATAATCGCACGTCTTAGTATTTTATTTAATTTAATTTTTTTTTTTTGTTATAACATTTCGGCAATAAAGCATTAGAATATTTTGCTTGTTTGATTGTTTGTTTGTTTGGCCTCTGCCTGTCGGGTTTCGGTTTCTTAATATTATTTTAAGAATTTTTATTGTGTGTTTTATTACTATGATGTGTCGTAATATTTGTATGACTACGGTACTGTTAAATACTTGCTGCGTTTTACTTTGCTTAATTATAATTATTGTTTTGTGGTTAATAGTGAAGAAAAACTAAAAAATAAAAAAAATTCATTTACAAAATTAACTTTGTTTCATTGAATTCTGTTTTTTTTTTTTTTTTTTTATTCACTTTACTTCCTTTAAATCAAGTTAATTGTCTGTTGAAACGAAATATATCATCCATTGTTTTTGTTGAAGATTTCTTTCTTTCAATTCTTCTATTTCTTTCTAAAAAGGTGAAATTGTTGGAAATTATTTCTGTTTGTTTGGTTCTTACATCCACATTTCAACTGCAAAATTGAAGAAATGTTTTTTTTGTTTTCTTCACTTGTCTTTTTTTTTAATGAAGATATTTTTAGATTTTTCTTTTTGTTTTTGTTTATATTGAATTTTGGTTATGTTTCTTTTTTTTTTTTTTTTTTTTTAATGTTTTGTTGTTTTTGGGTGGTATTAAAGTGTTAACGAAATGAATTAGCAGAAACATTTTACAGAGTTCAAATAACATGTGTTATAAAATTGACGGATTATGTTTTATTATTTTGGAAATAGATTTATTATTTGATGGGTTGGGCGGGTGGTTGCTTCATTAGATGTAGAAATTTCTACAAGACTTGGATCACAAATATTTTAGGTTTGTGGTAAAAACACTACTACGCCTTTTACAACCAAAAGGGATTTAAAATTCAGCGTTGTGTGTTGTCATGTTTATTGTGTATGAAATTTTTGGTTAATTTTTTTTGGTAATAAATTCATTTAGCATGTAAAAAGAGACAAAGCTATGGAATGTTTCATTTTTTTTTTATCGCTTCCAAATTTCTTTTCTTGGAAATGAAAAAGATTTTTTTTAGTTTTGTTTTCTTATTTTAAAGCGGAAATATTTTTTTTTTCTTACGTATTGTGTACAGATCACGTATTTTTCTTTCTTTCTTTATTTTAAATCTTCTTAATTTAATTTCATTTCTTTTATTTTCGTATTATTTGAATTAATTTTCTATCTAGATAAAAAAGATTATTTTTGCGTTTTTTTTTTGTTTTTGTTTTAAGCTTAATTTGTATGTTTGTTTGTTTGTTGTTTTATTTAATTAAATCAACATTTTAGTTCAAACACAATAGTTGACTATCGAAAAGCCGGTTAAAAAAAAAAATATATATAATAATAATATGGAAAATTAAGCTCCCTCTTATACTGGCTTAACATTAATATTATTATTGTTTTATTTCAATATTTGTTCTATTATTAATCAAACAAAAAAGCGATACTGAAAACACAATTTCGTTAATTAATTAAAAGAAAAATTTGTTTGTGTAATTGAGAGAAATAATTTTGGTTTTTCTCTTCTCTTTTATTTACAGGTACGAAATGCAGGTGCCAAATCCATATTTCTTTGATTAGTGGCTATATAAAGCTTCAGATTATTAATCCGCATTAGATTTATTTTTTTTTTTTTTTTACCATCAATGCGTGCTTAATAATTTTATTGTTCTAAAAATTTACTTAAAAAAAAAAAAAATCTTTTATCAATAAAAAGAGAAAAAACGACGAAATACAGATTAAATTTGAAATTGTTGTTATTTTTGTATTAAATAAATAAATAAATAAAATTAATTATGCCATTGCCAAAACGTTTGGTTGAGCCCGTACATGTGGCTAGAATAATTGATACAAAAGATGATGATGATGAACTAGAAAATTGGAAATTATTACCAACAGAGTTGGAAACTGTTACAAATACAACATTAACAAATATTATTAGGTAATTATTATTGAATTATTTTATTATTTGATATGATATAAATGAAATAAATATTTATATAGGCAATTATCATCATTATCGAAACATTCCGAAGATTTATTTGGTGAATTAGCAAGAGATGCTGGTAATTTATCAGAACGTGCAAATTCATTACAAGCTAGAATTGATAGATTAGCTGTCAAAGTAACACAATTAGACAGTACTGTCGAAGAAGTATCATTACAAGATATACAATTGAAAAAAGCATTTAAAAGTGCCAGTATATTTGATCAACAAATTTTCTCTAGGGCAACAATGCCAACAGCTATGCTGGAAACGTATAAGGTAAATTTTTTTCTTCTTTGCATAATAATAATAATAATAATAATAATAATAATTTTTATTAATTAATTAATTAATTAATTAACTTTTGATTTTTTTTGTAGCAATGTGATGAACCACCGCCATTAGATAAATTAAATTGTTATCGTGATGATGGTAAAGATGGTCTTAAATTTTATACAGATCCTAATTATTTCTTTGAATTGTGGCGACAAGAGATGCTTAAAGATACTGAACGTGTTATGCATGATCGTGGCAAAAAGGTTTCTATTTTTTTTTTTTTTTTTTTGCTGTCTTATATTATGTGTAATTAATTTAATAAATATTATTAGATGCATCGACCAAGAACTGATGGTGCAGCAAGTGGTGGCGGTGGTGGTGGTCAACGTCATAAAAAACGTGTCAGAACACCACATAATACAAGAGAAAAACAAAGACAAATTGCTATTGGACATGGTGAAACGTTAATGCCGAATAATGTTATTTATCGTACACCAAATTCTGTTATCAATAATGATGAGACAGCATATAATAGTAATTATTTTTTAATTAAATTTCTCTGATGTATATAAATATATATATATATATTTTTTCTATAGATATGACAATTTATGATTCACGACCCCCAAGGCCAAATTCAATTGAATTACGACGTAGTTATCCTCAAGAGTCTGTGGATGGTGTATATGCTCCTCCATCACCACAATATCATCAATCTAATTATCAACAACAAGGTAAAGTCTATTCTGTTATTCCCATATGTTGTATTAATCAAATGATTAATCTGTTTTAGTATATGATGAAGGAATTTATAATTCTCAACTTTATGGACCGGGTCAAGGTCCAATGTCTTCTGAAAATTTATATGCACCGGGCACACCATCGCGTGGTACGAAACCGCGTCCATCACAACCGCCACCAGCACCACCATCATCTGGTAGTGGCGGTACACCAAATGTTTCAAACGCAAATACGCCTACAAGGGGACGTAGCATGTCATCATGTAATTTTTTTTTTTAATTATTAATAAAATAAAACTATAAATGTATTACAAATTGTTATTTTTAACTAGGCCGAGATACTCTTCCACCACCACCGCCAATACCAGAAGGGTTAACATCGCCGCCGGCACCAATGAATGGTGGTGTTATAGCTGCCAAATTATTAGCTAGAAGCCATAGTACATCAAGAGCTGGTTCTCCTTTGCCAGGTGGACCACCATTGCCTCCAGATCCAAATGCTCTTGTCATGGCTCAATTAAATAATCAAATAAATAATCTTAGTAATATAAGTATGCAAATGACACAAATGAATACAATGAATGATTTACCACCACCACCTCCTATACCAGAACAAGTAAGTTTCTGTCAACCAAATAATTAGTTTTATTTTTTTTTATGTTTATTAAATTAATTTTGTTTCTGTTTTCTATCTTAGATATCACCAAAACCGTCTCCACCAAATGCAGCACCGCCACCGCCTCCTCCGCCGCCATTACCATTGCCAGATGGACTACAAAGTCCTCCACCGCCTATGAAACCAATGATGGGTAATGGAGATTTAAACGGTGTTTTGGCTAGTTTATTATCGCAACCAATTAAATTAAAGCCACCCACTAAAGTTTTACCACCAGTTGAGGACAATCGTAGCGATTTAATGAAGGCTATTCGAGATGGTAAAAATTGATATTTATATTATTCTTCTGTGTACTACGTGCGTATTTCAATATAATTTATTGTTTTTCCTTTTATTCTAGGTATAAAATTGCGTAAAGTTGAAAATATTGAACAAAAAGAAATTGAACGTTCAACTGGTCTACATGATGTAGCATCAATATTAGCTAGGCGTGTTGCTATCGAATTATCAGAATCGGAATCATCAGAAAGTGATGATGATAGTGAGGGTTGGATTGAAACAAATGAAACGTCAGCGTGATTAAAAAAATAAATAATTTATTAAACTAAAGCAAAAAATTTAATATAAAAAAAAAAAAGAAAGAAGCGAATTCAAATGAAAATAATGAAGGAATTACATGAAAAAATAAATATTAATAAATAATAAACAACAAAAAAGTATTATCACGGCAATAATTTAATTGTTAATTTTCTCTTCTCTTCTCTTTAATTAATTAATTATTTTTCTTTTCTTTTCTATATATATTTTCTGTAATCATTTTTACATTGTTTCTTCATATTAAACAATTATAATAGTGAAATTTAATAATTAATTAATTTAAATTTGTTTTTTTTTTTTTTTGCTTTATTTTCGTTGATGACAGAAATTTTTTAATTTTTCAATTTTTCTTTATGTTTTCTGTAATGAAAGTCATTCAAAAATAATTAATAGAAAAACAATCAATCAAATTAAGATGATTTAAATAATAAACAGCAATAAATGATTATATTAAAAATGAAAGAAAATTTTTTTTAATAAATAAATAAAAATATAATTAATTATAATTAATAAATGTTTAATTTTGTAAATATTATAAATTTAAAATACATTATTAATAATTATTATTATAATATCTAAATAAATAAATAAAAAAAATTAAGAAAATAATTAATCAAAGTTGATTAAATAAATAAATAAAAAAAAATTATTATTTTTTTTTTTTTAATATTTTTGTTTTCTATTTAATTAAAAATAATTCTTTGTTTCTCACAATTTATTAATTAATTATTTGATTAATTAAAAACCGGTATTATTGGGTGCATATGAACAGTTTTAAGTAAATTTAAATAAAAACCCGCTCTGTTTAAATCGTATTAATTGATTAAAACATTTTTCTTTCTTTTTTTTTTTGTATATAAAATTAATTTTGATTTAATTTAAATTAAATTAAATTAATTAAATTTCGTTTTTTTTTTTTTTGTTTAATTTTATTTCTCAAGTGGTTTTTTTTGTATTGTTTATTAAAACATTAATTAAATTATAATAAATAACGAAACATTCAGAATTATTTAATGTTAATTAATTAGTTTTTTTTTTTTGCGTAGAATTTTACTGAAATGAAAAAAATAGAAAATAAAAAAAAAAAACTCTTGAGTATTCAGTATTTATTTTAGTAATTAAATGAAATTAAATTTAAATAAAAATAAATCCTTTTTACTACTATATGTACAAACACCAAAAATGTATTTTTGTTTTAAAGAAAAAAAAAGAAAAAGAAAAGTAAAACAAAAAATAAACTAATTAGTTAATTAATTTAATTTTGTTATTTATGTGTGTACTCAGTTGAAAACGCTAAATACATAAATCAAACACGATAATTGTATATTGAATACACATTAAGCTTTAATTCAATCTTTTTATCGAAATACGATTTGGTTGTGAATTTTCTTTTTTTCTTTTAATTTTTAATCATTTTGTTTGATTGATTAAACTAAAGTAAAAAATAAAAAAAAAAAATTAATTAAATTCTACAATAAAAAAAAAAAAATAAATAAATAAATAAATTTTACGTTAAGTCAGTCACTTACGTTTAAAGTATTTTAATGTAAAAATTCTGATAATATAACGACCATAGCACAGATTATAGAATTTTAATTTTTTTTTCTTTTTTAGTTTTCTTTAAAAAAAAAAAAACCTCTAATTACTATGCATAGATTTTGTATATACTATATAAAAATTAATTATAAAAATATCAATAAATAAAACTGAATTAAAAAAAACAATTTTTTTTTTTTTGTTACTATGTATAGATAATCTTATCAAAATTAAAAAATATGAGAAATAAATATTGCGTGTAAAATTTTTGTATTAAATTTTTGAAACAAAGAATGTTGATTGTGATTGAGTAAAATTAATAAACGTAAAGGTCCTTACAGTAATGATATTTCCGTTGAAATATGTGTAAATATCGACACTGTACTAGAGACAGTAACATTTAATTATTTATTCATTAAATAACAATGGAAATGGAACCGTGAAAAAGAAATTAAAAGAAAAAAAAAATAAATAAATAACGAATTGTTAATTAAAAGTAAAAAAAAAAAATTAACTAAAAGAGATAAGACTTGAGAAATGATTAAAAAAAAAAAAATTATTTTCCTGAAATAACTTTTTGCTTTCAAAATTTGCTTAGGAAAATAAAACAGAAAAAAAAAAAACATAGAAACGGTTTTAAACTTTGATAATTTCTACCGAATACTATTCGAAATTAGCAGAGATACAATATTTATGTATCCCGAATTATGAATTAGGTAAAAAATTATTTTATTCTTAGCATAAATAATAAAACAAAGTAAATAATTAATTAATTAATTAATAAACAAAAAAAAAAAAAAAGAAAACATAATAACACATAATAAATTAACATAATAATTGAGCACATGAAAATAGTAATAAATAAATAAATATATAATACATAACTAGCAATTTAAGCCGACTGAACAAAGTAGTTTAAAAAAAGAAATGTTTATGTCGGATATAATTAAATTTCATATTAAAAATTGATAAATAATAACCCCTTTATACTTCCACAAAAAAAAAATGTTATTAATTAATTAAATAAATTAAACTATTATGTATTTTATATATTGGTGTTGCCTTTGTGTCTCAAGCCTGATTAAATTTTAATTTTAATTTTTTTATTTTGCTTATTATTAAAAAAAAGAAAAGATCTATCTAGATGTAGTTAGAATCCAATGCCAAAATAATTAATTAATTAATAAAATAAAATAAACAAAAAAAAAAAAAAACCAATTAAATGTTTGTAGTAAAATTATTATCATCAAATAGTGACACAAATCACACCACAATATTGAAATTTAATTAAATTAAAATTTTAAATCTATTAAACAATGCAATTATTATTACCACACAGTTTTTTTTTTTTGTTTTTTTTTTCTTCTTTTGTGTTTATAATAAAATATTAATTTAATTAGATGGGCCTAACTGATAACATATATATATATATAATTAAATAAATAAATTTGTTAAATATTTCATTAAACATAGACGAAGAAAAACAGAAAACAAAAAAAAAAAAAATCTATGATTAAAGCAATTTTACTGTAAAAATCCTTCATTTAATTTTAATTTTGATTAATTAATTAATAATTTTCTCTTATTTTTTTTTTTTGGTTATTTTATGTTAATTATATTTATTTGATTAAATATCCAGTTTTATGTTTGATTAATAATATATTATTGCAATTTAAAAAAAAAGTTTATTGCTCTAGCTACGTAATGCGCACATTTACATTTATTTCCCGCTTTTATGTTTAATTAATTAATTAATTAATTTATAAACAACAAACAATGAATGCTTTAAATATTAATTAAGATATATATTTTGTTTGTCTCTATCTACTATTTTAATTAGCATAAGAAAATTTTGTATATTTTTATTTTCAAATTTCATTTAAGCTTTAATGATAAAATGATTTTTTTTTTTTTTTTTTTTTTATTCAGTTTTTTGATTATAATTTAAAAAGTACCCAAAACAAAAAAAAATAAATAATTAATTTTGTTTAATTAGTTATAAACAAAAATAAATGATGTAAATTTAAATAATTAATTATTATTAATGAATTAAATGTATTTACACATAAATTATATTAAATATAAATAAATAAATAATAAGAAGAATAAATGAATTAATAATAAAAATAAAAAAAAAGGAAAAAAAAAAACATTTAATACAAGAGAAAAAAATAAAATTTTATTCTGTGGTTTTATTTAATTTGGGAACAGTATACAGTCGGTGCACATCGGTGACATCACTAGAGGTGGTGTCACCCGGTGCGAAAATTACGTATATCAAACACACCAGGCACATTTTATTCAATAGAAAAATAATCAGAGAAAAATGTTTGGAACTCTCTGAAATTAAAGAAATGAAATCTTGAAAATATTTGTCTCCAAGGCTTCGTAGTACCGAATTTTTATTAAAACTTTTCCAAACTAAAAGGTTGCTCTTTAAATCATAAATTCCATGTGACATCACATATTATTCACCATACTGCTTTTAAACATATTTAATAATCACCAGATACTTTCGACTCTCGACTGGTTTCACTAATTTCTTCTATTTAACTAACCATCACAAACGAAATCTGAATCCTCCTACGAAATTTTCCTTTTTCTATTTTTGGTGTCACCTCGATTTTGGCTCTAAAGATCACACCAGTAATAGTACAATAGTGATGTTATCAGGTAAATCTAATGTAGTTTCCTTAGCAAACGGAAGTTTGACTAGAACTTTTCTTAAATAACTAAAATCACAGTTTTAATCAATTTAATCAATCTCATGAAATAATCATTTGAACACAAAAATGGTGTTAAGAAATTTTAATGAAATAAAAACCAAAGAAAAAAAAAATCATCAGTACCAGGAAATTAAAGAATAAAATGAAAACAATTAAAAAGTTATTAATGAAATACGCTTAAGGTTATACCAAACGTTATAAGTTATTAGTTATATAAAATCCACAGTATTTGCGTTTTAATTACTTTAAAAAAATCTGCTACGTGTTTTATTAATTTGCAACTTTATTCGCGTCTTATTTGTATTTTTATTTATCTTAATTAATTATTGGAATTCTTTATTTATGAGCTGAAACTTTGCAGGAATACTCTTTGGGACGTTCCTATTTCTAGAGTTATGAAGTCTTGAAATTAAAGAAAATTGAATCCGGTTTTTAAAATGTCTGTAACCCGAGTTTGTTTTAGAACAAATTTTTATTACATTTACCGGATAAAACGATTGCTTATTTCTTTAATAATAATAATTACATAATTTGTTACATTATACAAACACTTTTTTTTTCTTATCCTGTTGCTCTTATGCCTATTTATGTAATTATTTAATTTACATAATATGATTCAACAAATTTTTGTTTAATATAAAAAAATTTCATTGAAAATCAAGACACGCAATTAAATCACTAAACAAAACAAGTTAAAATAAATATCTTAATTAATATCAAGAAGATGATGAAGAAGAAGAAGAATGTGATAACAAATATTCCAATGCAGTATTATCATTGGATTTAACAAATAATAAAATAGTAACTTGATCTGATCTTGATTTTTATAAAAGAAAAAGTTTTTTTTTTTTTTTTTTCAATAAAATCCATTTTATGTCTATATATGTTGTCCCTAAAGACGGGAATAAAAAAGTAACATGTTTATGGTGTAGAAATGTTTAAAATTACATCATCCAGTTAAGGAGCTTTTTAAATATTTATAATACAATGTAAAGTAATTTTATTTGTAATATGTCGTTACGTTTTCAATTAATTTTTTTTTTTTCCAGTTAAAATCAGATAAAATTGCCTTGTTACGGAGCTGTACAAGTTGAAAAATCTAATTTTATTACCGTATTGCAGTAATTTCTTGATTTATTTACACTTTTTATGCTTTAAAAAAGTACAAAACACTGAGTACAGTAGTTTCTCTTTATATAAACATAAATAAATGCTTTTTAGTTATTTTTTTGCCTAGCCAACATTGATTCCAATTATCTTTAAGTAATATTTTTTGTTTTTTTTTTTTATTTTTATTGTTACGAATCATGACTTTTGCCAAGGTAGTAAAATACTAAACATTGATAATTTAGCCTTTAGTAATAATAGAAATATCACCATCGAAAGAGTAAAGACAATTATATTTCTGTTTAGAATAATTTATGTGGCATGTATGTCTGTATTCTAACATTCAGCATGATTCTTTGTTATTTATTGAAAAATATAAATAAACAGATTCGCTTAGCGCGTAGTTCTCAAACAGTTATTTGAAATTTGTTAGATTAAAAAAAAAACATTAAACTTTCAGTGTCATTAATTTTTTGTTTTTAACATAATCGTCTTTACGCTTCTAACGATTGTTGAATTTAAAAAAAAAAAAAGAAAGAATCAGAGGCTAAAGGAAATAATTTCTGAAGTTATCGAATGTAAAACTTTAATCACATAGTCTGGTATCCATAATACAGATCCAAACATTAATCAATGCACCAAATTTTTATTTAGAAAAAACAATTCTACCGAAACCGATTAAAAATGTCTAAATACCACCACTGATCTACGGTAATAAACGAGGTCATTGTAACAAGAAAATACCAATTAAAATTTAATAATAAAAAAAAAAAAAAATAATTATTATTTATTAATAATTATTACAAACTCATAACTTTAACCGTTTAAAGTTGTTTGATAATTTTTTTTTATTTATTTTTTCTCTATATTTTTTTTTTTTTAACGATAAAATTTAAAATGCATTTAGCACAGACATAATTATTACAATTTCACCTCTTTTTTTTTTTTTTTTTTCTTATTGATTTATCTTTGTTTGTAAAAAAAAAAAAAAATATTGGCACAATTAAAATTATTCATTTTATTACAAAAAAAAAAAAATAAAAATAATTCTGATGAAATAAACCTGTCTGTGTTGATCATATTTCGCCTGTGCGCCTGTCATTATTGCAGTTAAATTTTTTATTATTTATTTTTTTTTTTTGCATGAAATTAGCGTATCGCTTGCTCTGTTAATCAATTAAAATAATGATTTAACAAAAGAATTACTTAAGTAATAAAGATTAGAATGAAAAAAAAAATATATATATATTGTATTGTTAATGCGCAATAATTATTATTTCTTCTAATTTTGGTTAGATGACCTAATTTTATTTTTTTTATATTTTGCATTACACAAAAAAAAAAAAATATTTTTCTTTATTAATGTAAGAAACTCAATTCTTTTATTTAAGTCAAATTATATTTATTTTACTTTAATTATTGCGTCATCTTTTATATTAATGTATGCAATGCACTCTAGACTAGACAACGTCCTCGTTATCTCACATAAAAAAAAGAAGCAAAAGGCAATAACAAAAAAAAAAAGTTTATTTACTTTTCAATGCAATAAAGTTCACAAAATATATTTCGCACGCGACTTAAATTTTTTTTTTTTCCTATTACATATTTATTTACATATAATCTTTAATCTTTGTCTGATTGATTAGAAATATTAATTTTTTCTATATTCTTCTTAATTTTTTTTTAATTTAAGTAATAATTAAAATTGCGTCGTAATTTAATTATATAAAATAAAAAAATAAAAAAAAACAAAAAACACCAGAGATTGCGATTTAATGCCAATGGCGCCATTTAATTATTACTCTTGTTTTTGTAAATAAATAAAAAGTAAAATATATTTTCCATTCATTTGTCTCTTTTAAATACGTAAATACGCGAAAAATAACTACGCAAATTGGGAAGTACATAAATATAAACAATAATAAAATAAAAATAAATGTTTGTTGTATAAATAATATAGAAAGCGACTTAATTAATAATAATCGAAATGTACTAAAAATGACTAATTTAATTTGTTTGATTGAGTACAAAGAAAAAAAAAAAACGGGTGCATGCTCTCTTAATTTACAATAAAATATAAAAAATAAATTAATTTTTTATTTTTTTTTTACCCAGCTTAATTAAATCTTTAAGCGCATCTTTATACCAAAAAATTAATTTGCAAATAATTATTTATTTATTTAATAAAAATTAATTTGCTACCAATTACAATTTGTTAATTTTTTTTTTTTTTTTTTTTTCAAATATAGTCCAAAGTACAAGTAAAAAAGCAAAAGCAAAGCATGACTTTAGAGAAACAACACAAAATATTATTATTATTATTATGATCATGTTATGTTTATTAAAGATGATTTTATTATTTATTATTTTTTGTTAAAGTAATAAATAATAAATAATATTTTCTTCATTTATATGAAATAACTCTTAAAATAATTTTATTTATTTATTTTATTTGTGTCTAAGAGAGAGAACAAAACAAGTAAAAAATAATTAACAATTTGTTTATACGTTTTTAATGTTATATATTAGTACTTTAGGTGCAATTTTTATTAAGTGATTTAACAGCTTTTATAGTTTTTATTTTTCATTTTTTTTTTTGTTGATTTCCCCACTTTTTAATGTTTATAAACAAAAAAAAAAAAAAAAAAAAATTGAAACTTTCAAGAATAAAAGTTTTTTCTTATATATTTACAGGGTGCTTCTGTCTAACAACAGCCTATTTTAAAATGATTAAAACGAATTATGACCTGAATACAATTGACGTAAAAGTTGCGTAAGAAATGTCATTTAAGAATTTTTATTTACTAGTAAATAAACGTACAAAGTCATTATTTAATTAATTTATACTTGTTCTTACACGGAGAGAATATTGGTTTCTATTCCAATCAATTTCGTTTCTTAAGAAAAAAAAAAAAAAAACTTGATTTAAATTTATTTTGTTTGTATTTAGTTATAATTTCTTAGTTTAAGAAATATTTTTCTAGTAACTAGAAGCATGCAAACATTTCTAGATTTAATTCATAATTTCGGTGGATTTAGAAAATAATTCTTTTTGTGTGTAATTATAACAATTTTTTTTTTTTTTTAAGTAATATACGTTAAGACATTCTTAATTAAACTGTGCTTTAATTTTTAATATTTAATTAACTGACACATTAACGTTTTAATATTTAAAAACAAGAAATTAATCTGAAATCTGAAATAATTTTATCAATTTTTACTTTATTAACGTGACATTCTTTTTGAAAAAAATAAAATAATAAAAATAATAATTAAAATATACACAACATTGTCTATATTAATTAAATAATTAAAAAAAAAAAAAAATAATAAACATAATAATCATTTTAAATGATTTATTTATAACAGATAATTACAATGTGTGAATCTCAGTATTATATTTTTTCATTACTTTTTAATATAAATGAACATTTTGATTCACACTGTTATTTATTTTTTACTATTAATACAAAACAAAAAAAAAAAGTTTTGTATTTTCCAATTTGCTTGCAAAAATAAAAAAACACAAACTTGATGTGCTTTTACGTTTAAAAAATGGGAGAAAAATCATAAAGAAAAAATAAAAATTTAAGTCAAGTTAAGTTAAGTTAAGTCTTGTTTTCCTTCCTACTTTTATTGTTTTTTTTTTTTGTTACTCCTCGTTTAATAATATTAGTTATACATTGACTTAACATTTATGGTATTTTAATTTTGTATTTAGTTATTTAATTTTAGATTAAAATCATCTGTTCAAGTGAACGGTTGAATTAATTACTTTATAGAAATATATATTTGTACTTGGATTATCGCTAAAGTTTTGTTATTATTATTATTATTATTATTCTATAATATTTAAGTCAGGTCAAGTGTGTTGTTTTATTTTATTTTATTGTATTTTATTTTCATTCTTAAATGTGTGCAAAAGTTTATTTAATTTAACACTGTGCAAAAAATAAAAAAAATTTATTAAATAAAATAAAATTCAAGTGATTTAAGAAATTATTTAATAAAAGAGAAAATAATTTCATATATATATATATATTTTTTTTTTCTTTTAATAAGGAAATAAAATATAAGTGAAAATTAAATAAAAATAAAAATAAAAAAAAAAAAAAACAATTTAAATTCTCTAATAAATCAACTTTTTATCTATTACTTGTTTAAAAAAAAAAAAAACAAAAAAAATTACTTTTATAAATAATTTAAATAGTAATTAGAAAATGGCATTTTTTAAAAAGTGGAAAACAAATTCAAAGCATAAAAGTAAGTTTTATTTTAAAAAATAAAAATTAATTTAATTTAATTTAATTTTCTTTAACCAATAAAATACAAAACTGTAAAGCAAAAATAAAAAAAATAATTATTTTAATGTGTTGAGTAGTAGTGCTATACGGTCATTAGCACAATAAACATTAAATAATTATTAGTTTTACTTAAAAAAAAAAAAAAATTAAAATTGAAAAAATTATCAAAACGTATAGATAATAAAGGGCATACTTTATTAATAAAAGGTTATTAAATGATAGACGAAAAAAAAAAAAAAAAAACGAAAAAGAAAACAATTCCTAAACTTTAGAACAGTAGAAAACTGTTATTATGAAATGTAAAAACCGTTTATTTGGAAATTATCTCTTATTACTGTAATTCTTATAAAAATTTTAACCAAAATATATGTGAGTAACGTAATGCGACACGGGGGTTAAAGCGTAATTAACGCTCAAGCACAATTAACGTAATGAATGTCGTAAGAAATGTCATTTGAATGACTTTACAAACAAATTTCTATTCAAGATATAATAAATTCGCAGCTTTTAACTAATTCTTATAATAAGTTACATCTATGGTAGAAAAACCAGATTGGGGAATATCATAATTAAGCAAATTCTATAAACTTATTAAATAATAAAGCTCATCATAGTGTCACAGGAAATAATTAAATAAAAAAAATATTTCTCAAGAATTTTTTCTGTCATCAAATACATTTTTTTTTTTTTTGATTTTCTATTATTTTAACTCTAAAAAAAGCACACACACACAAAAAAAATTAAACAATTTAATTAAATTTACTTTTATATTTACGTTTATGTGAATTATTTATAATAATTAATAAGCATGCAAAACAAAAAAAACACAAAAAAACAATAATAATAATTATAATAATTAATCTTCACCTTCACGTTTTTATTTTAATTTTATTTAATTTAATAAAATTGATAATTTAAATGCAAAAAAAAAGAAAAAATTAAATAAACATGAGTATTAACAACACTAATTTGTATTTTTGATTATTTTATATGAAATTAACATTTTTTTTTTTGTTTTAAAGTAAATAAAAACTGAAAAAAAAATAAAAAATAATTCATTGTTTCTTTGTTGCATATAAGCTGGTAAAAATTAAAAAAAGTAATTAAATTTTAGTAGAGAAGAAAAAGAATAAATACAACAAGTTTAATTTAAAATGAAAGTAAAAGCTTTTTGGACGTTGCTTTTTTATTTAAAAAATATAATTAAACTAAATTAGTTACAGTTTATTTATTATTATTAATATTATTGTTATAATAATGATTGAAAAAAAAAATAAAAAAGAAGCTTTTCTATCGTACATGTACCACAATAAGATATTATCTTATTACTATTAGATTAGATTTAATAAGAAAACACTTTTTCTTATTTAATTTAATTACATTATTTTTGTAATTAAACGGTTTTCATTTTTTTTTTTTTTACTTTTTTAATCGATTTTAATCAGTTAAGTAATATCCAGCAAATATTTATTATAGAAATTACTTCCTTTACTTAATTTAATTTTCCCAATTACAATAGTAAAAATAATTAATTATTCTATACTATAGGAAATTATTGACGTACATATATATTATACGTTTAACATTATTATAATTTAAGGTTATAGAACTAATTAATTAATTAATATTAATCTTTTTTTTTTTTTTTATTAACCTGATAATTCATTCAATTGAAAATTATAGCAAAAATCTAAAATGTATCGTTTTTTTTTTTTTTTGTTTTCCGTTTAGATAAGAATATAAACTATTAACATTATTACATTATTAAAAATTACATTTTATATCCAGTTTTATTTTAAAATATACTAAAACTAATCAATTATTTAATTAAATATAATTAAGAGCGATAAAAAATAATTTATTTAAAAAAAAAAAAAAAAAATGAAAGGTATAAATATTAATAATAAATTTATTACCATAAATAATTAGAAAATATAATAATAATATTACAGGTAGCTTTATATATATTATTTACTTGGGGAAATTTAATTTAATGTCATTTAATTATATTATTAGAAATTATACCTGTTGGCTACCTTTTTTTTTTTTTTTTAGGGTTATAAATTATTTTACTTTATTTATGTAATTAACTGTTTAATAATTACATAAATAATTGTTATTAACAAATATTTATAATAGAAACATGATTTTAATAATAATAAACATAAATAAAAAATGCAAATTTAATCATGTTTCACATACGTGATTTTTCTTATTTATATTGAAAAAAAAAAAATAATAATAAAAAACTACTTTTAAGCAACAACAAAAAATTAACGTAATTATTGAATTGTATATATACTGTTTAAAAATTACATTTTTTTTTTTCCTTCCCTTTTTAATTGCTAATTATAAAATAATAATCAATTGATATGTAATTTTCTATAATTTTATTTTATTTTTTAATTAGAATTATGCGAGGAATGGGCATTAGCAACGAGTTTACGTGATTTTTCTGAAATAAATCAAGAAATTGATGATGAAATAGAACCAACACAATATAATGTTAAATACTTAGGTAATACAATTATAGAAGCTGAACGTTCTGAGGAGGTAACAGCTGATGCTGTTAAATCAGTTATATCAACAGCTAAAGGTAAATTTGCATTAAATCTATGGTTACTCGATTTTAATTATATGGTTTTGCATCTTTTTTTTTTTTTTTTTGTTGCAGCAAGTGGTAAAAAATTGCAGAGAGTTAATTTATCAATATCACCAAAAGGCATTGACATGTTTGATCCGGTATCTGGTGAGGCAATGCTCCAGGTATCAATTTATAGGTAAATCAATAAAAAAAAAAAACTTTTTTTCTTTTTTTTAAATCAATAAAAAATTTATTTCTTTATATCATAGAATCTCTTATTGTTCGGCGGATGCTGCCCATGATCAAGTGTTTGCTTTTGTTGAGTCAGCTGATGATAATGGAAAAAGTTACAGCCAAACAAAAGAACCAACAGATCCAAAGGATCCAAGTAATTTAAATGGAACTCTAATATGTCATGCATTTATGTGCCAAAAACGGAAACATGCCCAAGCGGTCACATTAACTGTGGCCAAAAGTTTTGATACTGCTTATCAGTTATGGCGTGATGCAAATGAACGTAAAAAATATCAAAATGAGAAGAAAATTCGATCTAATTGTAATGTTAAGACAAAACAAGATGATGAAAGTGTGAGAAGTTTGCTTATTGATTTTAATTCAGAAATGGCAGCTGAACTTTGTTCAAAGGATCATCGTTCGTACCTTCAAAATACATGGGTAATTCTATTGAATTTTCATTCCTTTTTTGAAATATAGTAATTATAACTAAATATTCTATTATCAGGTATCCTTTGATGATGATGCAGGGAAAGAAATTTCTAACGTTCCAAGACTTCATGAGAATGTATGGGAACCAAATATAATCTGTTCATCATAAAATTTATACAAAATACATTCTTCAATCAATAATTCATAATTATTTTATAATTAATAGACTAATATCTCATTATTTTTTTTTCTGTTTATAAATAAATAAAATATTTTTTTTTCTTAAATTATATTTTGAACGTGATAACATTTTTTTTTATATGAAAATTTATACTTTTATGTTATAAGAATGGTGTTTTTATTTTATATTATTTTATATGTTACAAAAACATATTATTATATATTATTTAAGTTTAAATATATGTGCTATATAAATAAAGAAATATGTTTTTTTTTTAAATTAATTTATTTAATCAACGTTTTAATGCTTTTTGGGTAATCGAAACAGCTGATAATAATAATTTCTTATATACTCAGTGTTTGATTTTTGTTGATTTTCGAAATTCGATTATGTTGAGATGTCATTTAATATTCAGCATAACCTTTAATATAAAAGTTTGTTTTGATTATTCATTAATTAAAAACTTTTTTTTTAAATAAATATATTTAATAAAAATGGATGGTAATTATAAGTTTATTAACCATTTTTACAAAATAACATCCCTTTATATTAATATTGATAGAAAATAAAGATGGAAGCTTACTAGTAATTATATTGGATACAAATCCTTCACAGAGAATTATTAGAAATAATCCGCATCATTTAACACAGTGTTTGGATTCAATTATTGCTTTTGCAAATGCACATCTTATGCAAAAGTCTCAAAATAAATTAGCTGTAATGGCTTGTCACCATCATGCAACGTAAATTATATTAAAGTTTTTATTTGCATAGTTTTTATGATTATTGAAATTTTTTAGTGAATTTCTGTATCCGACACCGGGTAAACCTTTAGAGATTCGACAAATTGATGGACAATACGAAGTTTTTACGTTAGTTGAAAAAACTATTAAGTTAAAACTGGCACAATTAGTGTCAACTGCTCCTCGTTTATTACAACCAGCTGAATCATTATTAGCTGGTAGTATGGCAAAAGCTTTATGTTATGTTGCACGAATACAGAGGAACAAACCACCAGGATCGAAAATAAATGCTCGTTTATTAGTTGTTACCGGAAGTAATGAGTGCGCCTCACAATATATGACATACATGAATGTATTTTTTACATCACAAAAGCAAAATATTGTTATAGACGTTTGTGCTTTGGATAAACCATTAAGTTTGTTGCAACAGGGTTGCGATATCACTGGTGGTCAATATTTAAAATTACCACAGTTAGATGGATTACTCCAATATTTATTGGTAACATTAAAAAAATAATAATTTATTAGAATTTTGTGATTAACTGTAATTTATATATTCAGTGGGTATTTTTACCTGATCCAGAGATGCGTTGTAAATTAGTTTTGCCACCGCCGGTCAAAGTTGATTATCGAGCAGCTTGTTTTTGTCATCGGGAATTAATAGATATTGGCTATGTTTGTTCTGTTTGCCTATCAATATTTTGTAAATTTAGCCCAATATGTACAACATGCCAGTAAGTTATTATTATTTTTTTTTTTTTATTATTCAAATTCAAAATATTAATTATTTTATTTTTTACAGTACCGTTTTCAAAACACCTGCACCGATTTCTGCGAAACCGAAAAAGAAAAAATTAAAATCATAAATAATTGTAATAATTATTAATTAATTTAATTGAAAATCATAAAAATAAAAATTCTTTTCATAAAAAAAAAAATGAATTCTCTCTCACTATCAAAGTTAAAAACCATGCAATATCCGAATGAAAAAAAGAAAATCTTTTACATTTTTCATAAGAAATCATATACAGCATAAATTTATGTAGATATGAAAAATTACAGTTCATTGGAAGACAGTGCAGTTGTCGTGTCGTGGTGCAAAGTGCTACTGTCAATTTTTAATTTAAATTTCTATGTTTGGGTTAATATTTAATTAATTTATTAGTGTTTAAAAAAAACAAATTTTTTTTTTTCTTCTTCATTAAGTCATTTTTATATTAATTTAAGATAAGTGGTAAGTTTTTCAGCAAATAAAAAATAAAAATAAAATAAAATAAAAATTTATGAATTATTACATATTCTTAATATGTCATTATCATGATGGCCGCTTAAAGCTTTTTTTATGTTCACCGCATAGACCGAACTATAGTGTTTCTCCATTTATTCTTCATACCAATAAAAATTCTTTAAAGATTTTCTTTCTTTCTTCCTTTTTTTTTTCTCTTCTTTATTTTAATTTTTTTTTTATGTGTAATTATAAATAGATTTATAATTAGATTTTTTTTTATTTTTGTTTGTATAATAAATTTTGTTTTATAAATATGCAACCGGGAATGACAGTTTTTGTCTGGCATATAGTTAGGTGGGAGGCAATATATATATAAAATAAAAAATTTATGCAAGTGCGTCTGCTGCTCGAAATATATACAGAAAAAAAAAATAAATAAAAAATTGGCAATGTAGAAATAAAAATACCAATAAATTGATGTTATGCTGTCATAGTTTTAAATAATTCTCTATATAACATGCAATCAAAAAATACAGAAAAAGAAAAATCTTATATGAATCAAGAATAATTTCTGATAAGGATCTGATTTTAAAAGTAGTTCATTTAGATAATAAATCATGATTAGGTAAGGTAAATAATTTAAATAACAAACAAGCCGGCATTTATATCAATAAAATAATTAATTTCATTTTAACACGATCATTTATAATTCTGATTTTAATAAATTTGCCGCATAATTTTTTTTTTTTTATTTTTTTTTTTTTTTTTTTAGAAAGAAATCCAGATGCATATGCTACATTAAGAGTGTAAGAAAATTTAACACCAAATAGAGAAATGGGAATGAATAAGAAAATTTATTGTCTTTTGCACAGCTTACCAACTATCTACCTAAACAGATGAAAATGTTTATTTTATTTTTTTTGCTTTCTTTCGTTCTGTCTTTCTTTCATTCTGTTTTTTTTTTTTTTTTTTTTTTTTATTGTAATGATAACAATGTTTAAATCTAAAATAATGTGCAAAATATACGAAAGCCTATATAGATGTAAATTGTGTACAATTTTAATGTTTCTACAAATGTGTATCTCGCCTTATAAAAAGGACAGAGAATATGCATAAATAATAATAATAATAAAAAAAAATAATTTTTTTGGTTTGGATATAATATCTGTATAGAAACGAAACGAAAGACAATTCGGTAACATATATCCGATCGATGTGCGCCCTCTTAAAATGTTGGGTGGAGAGGCGTGGCCTATTTATTGATCACCCGGTCACCCTCTTAACGTTAACTTTATTTTCTTTTATTATTTTTATTTCGTTGGTTTTTTTTATTTTATTTCGTTGGCGGGGTAGTTTATATGCAGAGGCGTACTTTAAAGGGCAAGTGTTAGAATATTTTATGCGTTTTCTTGTTATAATAAAGTGTAGGAATATTAATTAATATTAAATGGATCATAATTGTAATTATTTGATTGTAGTTTTGGTTTTTTTTAATGAACAATTAATTTACAATTTTTTTTTTTTATTAAAGCTTTTTGATTTAAAAACAAAAATATTAAAAATAGTTGGAATAGTTGAACCGTAAGAGTTAATATAAATAATTTTTTGTTTTTGTTTTATTTTTATTTTTATTATCCTTTGTTATTACTATTATTAAAAGTATATTAAGCGTTTTTTAATGTTTATTTTTTTTATTTTATTTTATTTTATTTTATTTTGTTGTTTTATAATGTAAATAGAGACAAAAGGTAGAAAATAGATAGGAATTTATGTAGTACAAATAATAATAATAAAAAGAAGTTTGGGCAAAAAAAATTCTATCAAAATTCTGAATAGCCGCCCGAATACAATTTTTTTGTGTTGTTTTTTTTTTTTTATGAATAATTTTTGTGTTGGTTGGAATCAAATCGATCGTTCTTACTGACGTCATATATCTACTTGGCTGCTTCTCTTAATGTCACTCACATACACTTTAAGGAAATTAGGGTATGAAATTTTTTTTTGTTCTTTCTTTTTTCGTTTGTTGATTGGGGAGTAAAATGTTCGGGTCGTTGTCGTTAATTTTAGCGTCGCCAATATCCCAACTGAGCCGTTTTTTTTTTCTTCTGTTGAATTTTATTTTGTCTCTTTTATTTTGGTATTATCTCTTATTGGTTAAAAAAGGATGAAAAAACACCTACACAGTTTTTTAATAATTTTTTTTTTTACACACACACACACACACATAGGCATTAAAACGTTAAATATTTTCCTGCCGAGAATGAATATATATATTAGTGAGTTTAAGTGTGTGTAGGTATATAAAAAGTTGGTTGATATTTTACTCCTTCCGTGTGTAAAGCTTTTTTTTTTGCATGATTTTCTATTTTGTTACAAATATACGTGTGGAACGATAGCATAGAAAAACAACTTAAAGCTCACAATGTACTGCATCACAAGCACAATACAAATGTTAGAAAAGTACTAACGATAGAACAGAGTAATATTGGAAAAATCCGTATTTATTTATATTGTGTGCGTTAATGTTGTTTATTTTATTTATTTTTTTTTTTTGTACATTTTAGTTGTGTGTTCAATGTTCGTTCGGTTCGGTATTTGTTGGTTTTTATAAGTAATCATTTATAACGAGGAAAATCATAAGGCAACTTTTTGTGTGTGTTTTTTTTTTTATTATATACGTTTCGGAACTTGCCGCTATCAACCCGGCAATATTCTATCGGCGGTCTTGTTCTGTACGTTTAAATAAAATTATTATTGTTTAATTCTGGTTACATTAAATAGAATTTGTGTGCTCTAAAAGTATAAATACTTAATTAAAATCAATAAAAGTCTCTAATATAAAAATATATATATATATATATATATATTTGTAAATACGTAAGTGTGTAAATAGAAATTATTAATTTTATTATATATAAATATGTTACATTTTGCACAATGTGCTTTTTAATAGTGCTTTTGTTATAAGAAGAAAAAAAAATACAAATTTTCCCTTTAATCGTTTATTTTTTCTTTATTATTATAATTACTTATTATACATATTTCTTATATAGAACATATTATTTTTTTTTTTTTTATATAATAAATAACAAAACGTGATTATTTTTTGTAACAGTGGAATGAATAAATAAAGAATAGAAGGAAAAAGAATAATATTAAAAATAGATGAAAAAGTTCTTTTTTATATTTTATGTAATAATAGTGAAGTGTTTTGCTGTTTGCTGCTGCTTTTTTTTTTATTTTGAATCACCAATTTGTTTTTATCATTAAAATTACAAAAAAAAAAAAAAGAAAAAAATGAAAGCTGGCTCTATGCTGTGAGAAGTAGAATTAAAAAAAAAAAAATGAAAATTATAGAAGAAAGCTCTTGTTATAAATATAACTTCAACTTATAAGAATACCAAGTACAATAAATTCTGAAAAAAAAAAATAAAAAATGAAAATGAAAAAATTTTCAATGCAGAAATTATGAAATAATTTTTTTTTTTTTTTTTAAATCTCACCCTGGGCATAATTTTTACTTTAAAGGAAACAAAAATAAAATTTCTTTCCTTATTTGTTAAAATAATTTTTCATTAAATTTATTTTAATTCTTCCTTTTCTCATATTGAAACGATGTTGACTTGCGCAAATATTAAATGCGTGTTGGCTGTTATATTATATGTTTTATGTATTGCTATGTAACATACACATATTATGCCGCAAGTTTTTTTTTTTTTACCGAATTTTTTCTCTTTTAACAACGCTAAATTAACTTTTCTTTTTCTATTTTTTTTACTTAACTATAATTTGGTTGATTATTTTTGTATAAAGGTAAACTTTTATCGTTTTTTTTTTTTTTATTTGAATACGTGTTATCGAGAAATACTTATTTCCTTCTCGATATTTGATTACAATTTAATTAGTTTTTTTTTTTTTTTTTTTTTTTTTTTTCTTTCTTTTTCTGTGGTTTACTTTTATTAAATATTTGCCAAATAAAAAATATTTTAATATATTTTTTTTTCTTTCCGTTTTAACAGATACAATGCGACAAAATTTTTTATATACATATCTATGTACATATCTGCAATATAATTTATATATTTAGTTATTTATGTTTTACATTAGTTTATGTTTTTATTTTTTTTTGTTATATTTATGTTGTTGCCTTTGTATGGTGAAATATAGAAACAGAAAAAAAAAAAAAATATATATATAGGGAAAATATAAAGAAAGAAAATCAATACAATATATTGTGTAATGTAAAGGAATTTTTTTTATATAAATACATTCAGTCCAAAGTCATTAAATATATAAATAATAAATAAATAGAAATGTTTTTCTCTATTGCTTATCTCACTATTGTCTTAATTACGTAAATATTAAAGTTTGATAAATAGAGATGAAAATATTTACTTACCGGTAAAATGTAAATAAATTTTAACTTTAACCACAATTACTTGAATTGAATTAATAGTACATCCTGGAGTTTTATTTATTTTTTATTTTTGACTTCCTTTAACAAAAGTTACTCTAGTTATCAACCATACAGTAATTTTGCTATGTTGCAATTTTACATTTCACCAGTTGTTAGAGAGTAATTGCAGTTATGAAATTGCATTAGTTAACTACATTTATGTTGGTTTTAAAACCATAAATTTAATATCTCCCATTAGCTAATAATAATTTTTAATTCAATTAAATATAATTTTTAAACATTTTTTGCCATGTTTATTAAATTTTAAAAAGTTAATTATAAATATGATTAAAAATTATTATGATTAGAGTAGTTGTTGTTGTTGTGGTGGTGGAAACTTAATCAAAGCTTTAATTTTATTTATTTTTATTTTTATTTTCTCTCTCACTACAATTTTCTTGTTAAAATCATTATTATTATTATTATTATTATTATAAGTAAAATATAATCTTTTATAATTTAATTTATACAAAAAAAAAAAGTGGAAAATATGTTTTCAAAATTTATTCATAACACTGAAATTTAAATGAATCTGGGCTTTTTTTTTTCTATAAACAATTTTTTTTTATTTTTGGTAAGGAAATTTATGGTACATATACACCCATTAAATGATTTTAATAAATTTAAATATTTTAATAAATAACAAGCAATTATATGAAAAGTTAATAACAGAGATTAGATTTTTCAATGATTTTTTTTTTATTTCATCAAAAATTTTCTTCGTTTTCTGTTTGGTAAAGTTGGAAATTTTTTTTTATTCACTTTCTGTTTTTCTTTTCTTTTTTTTTTTTTTTGTTATTTGTTTCCTTTTGAATTTTTATTTAAAGTTGATGATGATGAACTTTATTATTTATTCACTAAATTTTCATGTTTATTTATTTATTAATAGAAAATTTAAATAATAACAAACAAAAATTTGTTAATTATGTATTCTGTTAATTTCTATTTTGTGTTTTTTATTTATTTTTTTTTTAAATACTTGAGAATGACATTCAATTATAAATTCTTGCTTTGAAGCAACATATGTTTATTTAATTTATGAAATAAAAGATGAAGATTTCTTTCCATAAAAGAAAAGAAAAAACCATTTCGTGTTAAATAAAGCTATAAAGTTTAATATAAATTAAAATCAACATTTACCTGTAATTCTCTAGAATGGATTTGATGACTTATTTGCTGACATTTATAATTATTGTTAATATAAATAATAATAATAACTTTTATTTGTATTATTTAATAAAATACACGATGCGGAATGAATGAATATTTGTAATATAGTGGAGGCGCCTGGTTAAGATAATATTTATTCAGAAAAAAAAAATTCTTTTTCTTGATAATTTTTCAGTATAATGCAAGTAAATAAATATCATATAAAAGAAAATATAATCTAATATTAAAGTTTAATATAAATTTAATGTATTCAGAATCTTTTCATCTATAAATATATGTTTATAGAAATAAAAGTTAATATGTGTCCACTTAAAGGTTCATTTCACATTAATTTATATTTTGTGCTTTATTAGAACTTTACGTGTATATACAATTTAATTTTTTTTTTCTTTTTTCATTTTTATTCCTATTTTTAAACATCAAGCATAAATTTTCATAAATAATAAATATATAAGTATAGAGAATATAGGGTTATATAAACACCCCTTTCTATTTACTTTATTATATATATAATATTATATTTGTATATAATATACAACGAACAAATAATCCCCATTATACATATCACCAAAAAAGAAAAGAAGAAAAAAATGAAGAAAACTCTTTGTTATAAGTATATATATATATATATACGTTGGATATATACGGACACAAAGATTTAGAAATGATAGAAGAAACAATAGATGAAAACTTTATATTCGACTTAGTATTAATTTTATTTTCGATTTTTTCATTATATTATGTTACGATTTACACGTTTTTTTCTTCTGCTTCTTCTTTTCTTTTATATAATTTTATTAGTAGCAAACTTGATTTTATTTTATATACTCATTTAACCTACTTATCTACTGTCGAAATAATACTGAAAATAAAAATGTTTGATGAGATTCTGTTTAGAAGTTTTTTGTAAAATGTTTTTCTTGTTTTTTTTTGATTTTTTGGTGTGTTTGTGTGGTAATAAATATTTTAAATTATTTTTTATTATATATATGTATATAAATTTATGTTATGTTTTTTTATTCTTTTTATTAAACAATATTTGTTTAAAATGTTATTTTTGGTTAAATAATAAAATAGAAAAAAAAAAAAATATACAAAAAAGGGAAGAAGAGATTAATTATTAATTTAAATTATGCAATTACTATGCAGAGTTTAATCGAATTAATTAAATTTATAATATGTATGTTTTGTATATAACATATATTTTTTTTTTTTATTTATTTATAAATCTATATTATATGTATCCCCAAAAACATACCACATAAATATTAATAACAATAATAAATTTTTGCATAAATTATTACTTAAGGATTTATGAAAATAATAATTTATGGATTAATCTCTTGTCTACTATGATTTTATATAATATAAAATAACTTGTCATCTTTGATTTCAATTAAAAAATAATTTAAGATGTTATTTTCTACATAGATTTTAAATTGACATGACTGCTAAAGATTTTTTTTCTCTCTGTGTTATTTAAAATCAGAAGCGTTACATGCAAATTATAATGTAATTAAATAAACATCATTGAAACATTTTCTTTTATTATTATTACCGCTTTGATTTGCTTCTTTTTTTTTTTTTATTAAAGTTTGTATAAAGTATTATATTCCCTTATGAATATATGTTTATTTATGCAAAATATACATATGAAATGCGTACAAATTAAAGACGATGTATTGTATGTAAAGCTTGAGCTTTATGTTTGTTATGTCAGTAATAATTTATTATATACAACGAAAAGAAAAAATCCATAACTTATAAAATGCATTTTTATTATTATTTTTATATATATAAAAAAATAAAATAAAAACTCATATAAAGAATTATTGATCCTTTATGGCTTCATTTTTGTACCTTTTTCATTAAATTTATTTCAATCAATTGAAACAAATTTTCATTCTTTTTTTTCTTTCTTTCTTTCTTTTATTAATTTTCTATACTTTTATCGTATATTGGATAGTGGATGAGGATCCTGAAATGTGTAGGAGAATAAATGATTTTATTAACGTAAATTTAAATAAAAGTAAAAAGGTTTATGATAGATCTTTAGTAGAAAATTTTGAAATATTCCTATTTTTACGATTTGAACTTTTAAAAGTTTGTTTTTTTTTTTTTTTTTTATTATTTATATATCTGAATAATAAATGAATATAAATGTATGTACGTTTGGGATTTAACTTCTTTTCTCTTTTTTTTTTTAACCATTTACATTTCTCATTTCTTTCTGAGAAATTAATTTTCTATCTAAGATTTTATTAGGAAAATACATTTATTTTTTCGATGTTTAATTATTGATAAATAGATATAAGTAAATATTATTATTATCATTATTATTATTATAATACAATTATTTACTATGATAATAAAAAAATCTCTTAAAAAAATATAAAAATTAATTTTTATCTATAATACAATTGCTTTGTTTTGTTTGATTTTATTTTATTGTCACATTAAATTCAATGTTATTGATTAAATGTTAGAATTTTAGAAATATTTATTTATATAGCTATTCCCATGTATTATAGAAAATAACAATAAAATTCACATGTTTATGTAAATAAATAAACATTAATAATAAAATAAATGTGTCTGTTGCTGTTGCTAGTGATAGATAATGCACACAAAAAAAAAATTGTTTTTTTTTTTTATTAATTCACTGGTCGTCGTTTAGCAATAATTTGAACAAAAATAATAAAATTTCTATCATCCTACTCATTCATATAATAAAAGTCGAGTATTAATAATTATTAATAATAATTATTATTAAAACTATATTTCTGTTATAATATAAGGTGTTTATGGTTGGATATTACTATTGTTAAGCTAAAAGTTATCTAAGGAGAGACAATAAGGAAAAAAAGGATCATTTTTCATAAAATTTTGATTAGTTTTATTTTATTGTACAAGAAAAATCTTTTTCTCTGGTTACATTTTTTTTTTATTTCGATGACACACTTAAGGGATTAGTTTATATGATTGACCATTAATTATTGTATTTTTCTTCTTTTATTGGGTAGTTATAACATTCATGACAATAATAAAATTTTATTTTCAATTCCATGTCCTCAATGACATGTACAAAACAATTTAAAAATAAACTTCATAGTATTTATTATGTAAAATATTTAAATTAAAAATAAATAATTAATTGGAAAATGGAAAAATATTGTTTTAATTAATTAATTAATTCATTAAAAATTTTTAATGAAATTTTTATATGGAAATGGAGCTGATACCATAAACCGTAATATTATAAAGGATTATAACAAAAAAAAAAAAAAAAAAAAACTAAATTATTTTGTTTATGTTACAAAGTCATTAAAGTATATTGTTAGTAGATTTAGTTTATTTTTGGTTAGGTCTCTCTGTGCTCCTTTTCTTTTTTTTTTCGGTATATTATGTTTCAATAATATTCAATGAATAATGTAACATATTTTGTATATGATTTGAAAATAAATGTTTAACTACATCGACATTTTATCTTCACTATGTTTTTGCTTTTTAATACAAAAAAAAAATAATAATGAAGCCAACGAAAGTTTAAAAGGTTTTCACCCTTATACATAAATTTATACTTCTTTTTTTTATTCTTCATGTACGTTATGTTGCTTATGTCGTTACTTCTATTATTGTTTGCTGTTATTACAATAAATTCACATAGAAATTGCCCTTTTCTTTAAATTCAAGTAAAACTCAGTCGCGAATAAGTGAATTTTTGTTAATTCCATGGATTTGTTACACACAATAAATTTCTGACTGTTTTCACATTTATATATATATATAATACGCACACTATACTAGAAAAAATATAAAATTATTAAATTAAATGAAAATTAGTCGTAAAAAAGCCACACATAAATATGTTTTTGTTGTTTAAATTGGACAACCCTGCATAGATGAAAGTTTTTCTAAGGGTTGTATATTTTCTTTTTTTTTTCTTTTTTATTTATAACCTCCCTTAAAGGCTACGTGATTGTTTAAATTCTCTTTTCTTTTTATTTATTCTTGTTTCTTTCTTACATTTTCTTTGTTTATTATAAGATTTGTGTGCTTTTTTTTTTTTTTTTTTTTTGATACAGAAAGTAACAAACACACCTTAAAAAAGCTTCTTATTTTCACTGTACACATTTTATCTGACATTATAAAGTAAAAATCTACCGAAAAGAATATTTAATAACTAAGCAAAATGTTTGTTATGAAAAAACACAATTTTTTTTTGCCAAATAATGTAGGCATACCGATTATCCTTGAAACACCACCACGGTAAATATTAAAAAAAAAAAATTGTTTGGGTGGTTTAATATACAAAATATCAAAACCTATATCATTTGTTGACACTTTTATATATTTTCTTTAACCTTTTCATAAATAAAAAAAAAAACGTTTTTTTTTCTTCGTTAAATATCTTTTTACTAACTTTCTAAAGTTTTTAAATTTTTATGTGTGTTGGGTAGAATTTGCAACCAAAGCTAAAGGATTTTTTGTTTTAAATAAACAATAATAGTAATAACAAAAAATTTATTTAATATTTATATTTAATTATTTAAATGTAAAATAAAAAAAAAAAAAAATAATAATCATTTTTTTTTTTATTGGGCTATTAAATTCTGATGAACTGGCAAAAATTTTATTTTGTTGTGGGACTGATTTATTTATTTTGATTTATTTTATTTTCGCATGAAAAGCTTTTATTATTAATTTTAAATATTATTTAAAAAAATAAGCATTATATTGTTGAATATCGTAATAATATTTATTTATTGAATAAAATAAATAATAAATGTATAGGAAAAAATAAAATCTTTACGTTTGTTTCATTGTGATAATGTATTATCATCGATGTTTTAATGTTTTTTTATATTTATTTGGCACCTTTTTTTTTTATAAAGTCTTTCAACAGAAAAGGGACATGAAAGTAATAAAATTGAATTATAAAATGAGGTTTTGTTTTTTTTTTTGCTGTGCCTGTAACTGTTACACTGTCGCCAAGTGTTATGTTTATACCAAACACTAATTGATAATAATAGAAAAAAAAAGGGAAAAATTATAAATCAAAAGATGATTTTTATTTTATCTTTTAAGTGAATTAAAAAAAAAAAAAATAAATAAAACGACGCTATCTTTTACTTAATAATTTCTTGATTCTAAAGAAAATAAAAAAAAACTCCTTATTATACCTTTCCTAATTATTTTATTTATGTTGTGTTGTGAACTTTGAGCATTTTAAAACTTTTTCTGTTATCCAATTTTTGTATTACTTTGAAATTATATCAAATATAATATTAGAGGAATAGCTCTAGTTAAATGTCAAAATAAATATATAAATGTACTTAAGTATACATCAAGTATTTCTTTTTATTTTTTTTTGTGTCATTCCAGTTATTATTTTTTTTTTTTGTATATGTGAAACATAATAGACCACATAAGACTGACTATAAGGGCACAGATGTTTGTAATATCGTTTTACTACTTATATATATGTATGTGATGAGTTTAGATATTTTCTTGTTGCTAAAAGTTTTTGTATAAAGTAAAAAAGAATTTTTTTTTTTTTATATATATAAATAAATAATTTATTGCGTACGTTTAGATTTTTCTTTCCGGTTGAATTTTATTTCTTTCCTTAATTTTTCCGTTTTTTTTTATTGTCTTATTATTTCTTCTATTTTCTGTTTTTTTTTTTTTTTTTTTTTTATACATAAATATAATAATAAATTGTTGAGAATGACTTGTAAAAGTTTAAAGAGAGAATTTTTTTCATCAATCAATCTGCTTTTCAACAGTAAAAGTGAAATATGTGAATTTTTTTTTTTTGCCTTCACTATTTGTTTTTTTTTTTTCCTTTTCTTTAAATAATATTTAGATTTTTTGTGTTGATGTTAGTTAAATTTTAGAAAAGCGAAGAAAAAAATCTTTCGTTTTTACATTTTTTTTTTTTTTTTTATATATATTTCACCCTCTTATTATTAAAGTTAGATGGTTTTGTATAAATATTATTTTTACATCTTACACCGGATGAAATTGATAAGCCACAAGTAAAGTAAGCTATAGCTAAGTATAAATATAATAATAATAATATATAGAGAAATGAAGAGAAAAAAAAAATATATAAAAATGTATAGGGAAATCTTTTGAAAATGTGTCTACTTGAAGTAACATCACTTGAATCAAAAGCAATTTCGTTTTCTTTTTTTGGTGGTTATATACTGATTAAATAAAGTGAAATGTGGTTTGAATTAATCTTTCATTATGAGTAAAAATAAGAAGAAAAAAAAATGACTTTTCTGTGCTAATTTGACAAAGAAAAATAATTTTTTTTTTTTTTAATTTACTTTAATTTAATGAAGAAAAAAAGAAATTCTAATATCCGTTTTATTAATGTAATAAATTGTATATATTGTGTTCAATGTAAACTTATTATTATTATTCTAATTTTGCTTAAAGCAATGTAATTTTAAGTGTTTGAATAATTTAATGGATTTTTAAAAAAACTATTTAAAACTATTCAAAAAAATTATGAATAGAAAAGTTAGACACTTTTAATTAATATTTTAATAATAAATTTTTAAAATGATTTTTGTGTGTATTTTGGTGTGTTTGAAAAAAAAGGTTGAAATTATTTCTATTTTTCCACGTATATAAAAAATTATTTTTAATCAAAGTTTTGTTTTTATTTTTTTTTTATCATAATTTAAATTATATGGTTTTGTCTGTTGAAAAGTAAAGCGAATTAAAAATTAAAGACATAAATTAAGTTTGCTCTACTACGTGTTGTGTAATAAACATGCATTAAATTTTGTAAATTTATAATAAAATGAAATTATATTCTGTAACAAACAACACATCATATTAGTGATAATATTCTGATGTTGACATTGTTTTTAATATTTTAATAATAATTAAAAAACGAACAATGTTTATATGCTAACCAAAAAATAATAAACAATATTGTTACCATAATTCTGTTTTTCATTAATATAAAAGATTTTCTTTTTGTTTTTATTTATTGAAATTAGTTGAATATTAAATAAACAGTTTGTTATTTGTGCTTTTTTGTTACCAAAACGTGCTTTATTTCATCTAGTTTTATTTTTTTATTAAAACAATATCTCATTACGTATAGTTTTTTTTTTCTTTTTTTTTTTTAAATAATTCTGTGTCTACATTTATATCTATTTCAAAGTGTTTGTAATCAAATTTTATAATTCTATAGTCATATTCTTGTTTAATATTTCATTATTTCACTTTGTAATAATTAAAATGGTTAAAATTTTATTACAAAGTGAGTAAAAGTTTATATTTTATTCGATGTAACATTTACTTAATGTTGATTTACTATCATAGTGAGTAATTCTTAAGTGTTTATTTACAAAATGTCACAAATATTTATATTTAATGTGTGCTTTTAAAGTTATTTCTTGTTACATTCAAACAAAAAAGTTAATTGATATTAAAAATTTTTAGGTAATTTAACTAAGCTTTTAATTTGTTAGAAAACAAAAAAAACTATTTTCCTTGAACATTTCATTCCATCGAAATGGAATCGTCTGTAAAATTAATTCAAAAAATAAATTTTTAAAAGTAAATCAAGAATGAAAAGTTTTATTTAAAATGAACAAAAATTGTCATACACCACCATATAGGTCTTTCTAAATAAATAATAATTTCATCCGGGTTTTGTTGTGCGCTTTTATAAAAAAAAGTTTAAGGATAATTAAAAATATTTAATTATAGTTAATTTCTTCTCACACACATATGTTTTTTTTTTTTTTTGTTTGATTTGTTTTTTTTATTATTGTCGTTTATTTTAATAATTAATTGTTGTTGTTCATATTTTACATTATTATTATTATTTTTTTTTTTTTGTTCATTCTTGTTACAGAAGAAAATCGTAACACCAACTGTAAATTCGCGATATCATGGGATTTATTACATTATGGTAAGTATTATGCAATAGTTGAAAAGAATTTTTTTTTTGTGTTATATGTAGATTATTGTTTATATAATAGTGAAGAAATGAAATTATTCTACTTTGTGCAAATACCTAGGTGTTCCTAAATGTTGAATAGAAGAGAATTTAGAAAATTTTCTTTATTTATTTATTATTGTTATACGGTTTTTGAATTTTTCTATTATTTAAAACCATATTTCAATAGAAATGTATGTGAAAAATCGAAAATCAAGTTTTTCTGATTGAATATTAAATAAGGAATAGGAAAAAAAAAATAAATAAATAAACCGCAAGTAGTGAAAAAGTTTAAAGATTTCCTTCAAAGTTTAGAAAAGAAAATATATATTTCTATTAATCAATAATGGTTGGCGCCTATATATCTAGACTAATATTTTATTTTATTATTATTATTGTTAACAATGAGAAAATAATCTATTTGATAATATGTTTTTCCTATACATATATATTTATTTATTTATTTATTTTTAGTGTTGTATTTTGATCAAACATTTTTCTCTTACACAAAAATTTATGTATGATTCATGTAATAAGTGTGTTTAATAATATTAAATATTTAATAAGTAAAAGAATTTGTAAATATATTTACTTACTCTACATGTTAACAACTTGAAGTGCAATATTTTTTACTTTTCCTAGTGGTTCCTAATCAATAAAACACTTCAATAGTTTATTAATCAATTTCTATTGTACTTAAAATTGTTTTCGTTTTCATTTTTTTTTTTTTTTTTTTTATTATTATTTTTGTTTTCCTTGTTGTCGTTTTATTTTTTTTTTCCTCCTTATTTTTCCTTTTTTTTTTTTATTCAATTTAATTATTTGTTGTCATAGAAGAAAAAGTTTTCTGTTTTTCTCGTTACTAATTATGTAAGGATTGACTTGTTAAACAAACTCTTATTTTGCTTAAGGAAAATTAATAAATTTTTTATATAATTATTTAGGGGAAATTGGTTTGTTATTCTCTTCATTCTAATTGTTTTGGTGACATAGTTTAAGTTTAATAAATGTTACGTTAAAAGTTTAGTGTCGTCCACTATAATATTTTATTTTATTAAAATTTAAACTCAAAGTCTAATCAAAGTGGTAGTGATAAATATCGGCAAACCACAAAATATATATATATATTTTTTTTTTAAACGTATTTAAAAATGATTCATCATTCAGTGTTTGTTTTCGTTTTTTGTGTTTTCATTTTTTTCAATTAACTTTTTAATAATTTTACACGGTGTTACATTATCATCATTTTAAAAAAAATTGATTATTTTTTATACGTGTTCTGTTTGTATTTAAATCAATCTGAATGTTTATTATTATAATTGTAAGAGAAAATATATGTAAATAAAAAAACCGCAAAAATAAATAAATAAATATGTTGACTCATTTATTTAATAAAATTTATTATTATTATTATTATAAATATAGATTTGCAACAACAATAAAATTAAATTCTCTTATCAAAAAAAAAAATTTTTTTTTTTTTTGTTAGTTAAACTAATAATGGGGCTGGATGATTAAATTTCACCAACGTAATTCACACTTTTGATAAGAATTTTTTATTAATTTTTTTTTTTTCATATTATAATTGTATTGTGTGTGTGTGTAAGTTTATTTACTTATTATTTTATATTAATAGAAAGATAATAATCTTTAAATAAAATTTATTAAAATTACCTCATTATTGAGTGATAAAATGAAGACAAGAAAGTTTTTGTTTACATTTGTCTGACGTAATTAGCTTGACGTAAAAACTTTTTTCATTTTTCATTTCTATTCAAGTGCTTTATTTTATTTTTTTTTTTTGTTTTATTAATGACTTTATTATTATAAAGTTTTATTATTTAATTTATAATTTGATTAAATTTATTGATAATAATTAAAAAATATTTTTATTTGTACCTACTGGGTGGGCATAATACATTGGAAACGTTGGAAAAAAAAGGGCCTGATTTTTCACATACATTTTAATATAAAATTTACAAAATATATATTGACCTTATCTGCTTTATACAAATTTTTAATATTTACTCTTAAATGTCAGTTAAATACCTTATTATTATTATTATAATTAAAAATTTAAATTTCGCAACCTTTCATACCGCCTACATTAATCACCAACCAATAACGTTTGTATCTACTGTTTTAATCTTTGGTTCTTAAAGTTTTATTTTTCGTAAAGCAACTTTAATAGGATTTATTTTTTTTAATTATATTTTCTTTATAATAATCGCTAATAAATTAAGATACTAATTATATAAAGTTAATAATAGGTGTATTGTGTTATGGTTGTATGTTGGTTTATCACAAAATTTATCATATTTACAGAAACTTAAAAAAAAAAAAAAAAAAAAGAAACGATTTTTAAAAGTTAAATAAATAAAAAAAGAAATAATTTTTCTCTAACTAAAAACTTTCTTAGTCATAAATAAATAAATAAATTAGGGGTGGTCAAAGTGATATGTTTACATATGAATCATAGTGCAGTTTTAATGCTTCATTTTAATTCAATAATTAATTTTTTTTGTTTACTTTTATTTTAATTAATTTAATTAAATGAATAATATTTTGTTTTACTTTTAATTAAATTTCTTTTTCATTTTTTTTTTTTGTTTTATTTATTTATTTATTTTAGACAATAGTGGCTAAAAATTTTATAATAGCTAGCCGCCATCGCATAGCTGCATCAATATGAGTTCACGTCACGCCTTATACACCGTTGAGGTGGGCGATACAAAATTTACAATTCTTAAAAGATATCAAAATTTAAAACCAATCGGTTCAGGTGCACAAGGAATAGTTTGGTAAGTAAATATGTTTATATTTTATTTTTGTTTTTAATTAAAATTATTATTTTTTTAATTTCAATTGTGTTATGAATCAGTTAAAGATAATCTTAACGAAATAAAAATAAAAAAAATTAATTTTTTTTTTATTTTATTTAATTTGATTCATCATTTTCACGTTTTTTTTTTTTATTAAATAATAAATTGTATATGAATTTACATACATACGTACACATATATTAGCACTATATATATATATATATATATATATCAATCACACAGTTGCAAGTCTTTATTTATTTTTATTTTTTTTTTTTTGCTGCTATATTTTAACGTAGACACTTGATTTGTCCAATTCTTATTTAAATATTAAATATTATTTATATTTTGTGTTTTGTTATTTTAGTCATTATTATACTGTTGTACTGTTATGAGTGTGAATTTATAATGTCTTTTATTCCAAATGAATTAATAAATTAATTTTAAAAATAAAAAAAAAAAAAAAACGAATGCATAATTGTTTTTCTTGTTGTCGTTTTTTCAATTATAAAAAAAAAAAAAAAAAAAAACATCACACAACCAATACACCTGTATTACATACATTTATGAAAATTTTCTTTTTTATTTTTATAATTAATAGTTTTAAATTAAATTTTTTATAGACTAATAATATTTATGTGTGTGCATTCTGTTGTGTTGTGTGGTTTTTAATTAAAGTTTAATAAACTTTAATTTTGCATGCGGTTTTTTTTTTTTTTTTTTGATTGTTATTATTATTGTTGTTGCAATAAGATAAATAAAATACTAAATATTTAATTAAAATATTTAATTGATACGTATTATAAAGTGTAAACAACATATTTCTAATTAAAGTTTTTTTTTCTTTTTCTTCTCTGTAATTATGAAAATGAATATAGAAATGGAAAATTAATGTAAACGAAGTTTTTTTTTTTTTTTTTCTTTATTTTCTTCTTTGCTTCTAGTAATTATTTATTTTAAATTATTTATCATTCTACTAAGCTTAATCGCTGCTAAAATCAATTAAATCAATAAATCATCATTCTATATAAAATAATTGTTTTGTGATGTAATTGTTGTGTGATTTATATAAAATAAAACAAGGCACAAAAAACACAGGACATGTTACTAAAAATTAAAATAAAATTAAATTACAAATGTCACTAATAATATTAATATTTAATTATATACAATAAAATATTTTTAAATAATTATTTTGCATCAACAAATTTTTCTTTTTTTTTAGTTTATAGTTTATAAAAAAAAAAAAATTAAATAAAAAATTCTGGGTGTAGTTAATTTTCATATTTTCTCCTTATCAAAATAATTTAATAAAAAACGTTAATTCGATGTTAATTAATTGATGTTAAATTGTGTAAAAAATAATTATTTTCTATTAAATAAGAGAGAAAAGAAACAGAGGTGAAAAACATATAAATAATAAACAGTGGGTTTTAGAAAATAAATAATAATTATTAAAAGTAAAAAAATTATTTAATTTCATCGTAAAACTATTTAATTAATTAAAAAGAAAGAAAGAAAGAATAAAAGAGAAAAATAATTAAAAGATATAAAATGAACAACATAGCATTTCAAAGATATTCATTTGGTGACACGGAATTCGAAGTACCTGATAGGTATATGGGTCTTTCTGCGCGCGGATCAGGTGCTCAAGGTTCCGTTTGGTGAGTACAGCCATGAATATAAAAAAAAATTATCAAGATGTATGAAAACAATGAAAAAAGTTCAAGATAATATTATATAATCCATGTTCTAATTAATTTAATTTAATTTAATTTTTTCTTGTTAATTCTAATAATAATTTTTTATTAATTAACAAAAAAAAAAAAAAAAAATAATAATAAAATAAAAATGCTTCCTAAAAATAATAAAATTATGAATAAAAAATTTTCTCTCCTTTTTCTCTAATCAATGTTTTTTTTATATTATTAACAAATAAAATTTCTTTTATTTAATTTAACCATAAGTAATAATGTTGAATTAGTCTTGACAAAGAAATTTATGAAGAGAAAAAATACTGGCGACCAACAACACATCTGATTATTAGTTAAATTAGGTTACTTACAAATTTGGTTGGTAATGGGTCATCTTAGCTTAGGGTAAAAACAGTGAAATGACAGAACTAAAATAATAATAATAATAAAAAAAAAAATTGAATCAATAATCTCTAGCATCTTGCTTAAATTAAATTTTTTTCTTCTGGTTTTTCTTGTTTTTCTCTCTGGATCCATTTTAAGCTTTCTTGATACAAACCGTATTAACTAACGAGCAGAAAATATCGATTTTACGAGAAAACAAAAAATTTTTGTATTATTATTCTTCTTATTATTATTATTAAATAAACGAAATTATTACTTATGGTTATGATTATTATTTAAGCAAATAGAAAACAGGTAACATAATAATATGGCTTTAATTATTATTATACTTAAATTATATATATATATTTACAATGTTTAATATTAATAATAATAATTCTATGCAGGCTTTATTAATAAATATTATTTAATAAAAAGTAAATAAATAAAGGATAAAAAAGTTGCTGATGATGATAATCATTAATATTTATATGACTTAATGAATGACTTAATTGCTTGCATAGTGTAGTGTAGTATCTGTGTGCTTTTATTTAATTTTTCTTTTACTAATTATCTAATAATATATTTAAGCTTCTTTTTTTTTTTGCTATATGTAATGCTTAATGTAATTATTATTTTTTTTTTTTTTTACACATTAGTTTCTTTATTATTTTAACTAAAATAAACATTTTTTTTTTTTTTTGTAGCATATTTTAAGTATATTAATAAAATTCTTAATTAATATTTACAGTGCTGCTTATGATACGATAACTCAACAAAATGTTGCAATTAAAAAATTGTCAAGACCATTTCAAAATGTTACACATGCAAAACGCGCCTACAGGGAGTTTAAACTTATGAAATTAGTAAATCATAAAAATGTAAGTGTGTTTTATTTACAATAATTTTAATACAAAATTTATGTTTGTGACTTTGTACTCAGTGTGAATCACCTGCTTGACCATGCTTTACTATTTTTAATAATTTTAAAAGTCATCGAGTTTTCTAAATTTTTTACCAAATAATAATTTTAATTAAATTTCCATAAACTTTCGTTTAACAAGAACAAAGTAGTTTCTGTTCATAAAATCTTTTTACTTTTATTTTTTAAGCATTTTGCTTTTGCGGTACCTTCTTCAATATTTAATTATAGATAATAAATATAAAAAAAAATTATTTATTGAATTTTAATAATTTTTTTTTCTATTATTAAAAAAAATCTACATAATTTTTTTTTTTTTGTTTTAATTATATTTATTTATCAATATGTATATAATATGTGAATATTTTCAGATCATTGGTCTGTTAAATGCGTTTACACCTCAACGCACATTAGAAGAATTTCAAGATGTTTATCTGGTTATGGAACTTATGGATGCCAATTTATGCCAGGTCATACAAATGGATTTGGATCATGAACGAATGTCATATTTATTATACCAAATGTTGTGCGGGATAAAACATTTACATTCAGCAGGAATTATCCATAGAGTAATTATCATCATTATTATTATTAGTATTAAAAAAAAAAAAGGAATTAATTTTATTAATTGATTTATTTATTTTTCTAGGATTTAAAACCGTCAAATATTGTTGTTAAATCAGATTGTACATTAAAAATATTGGATTTTGGTTTAGCACGTACAGCTGGTACAACATTTATGATGACACCATATGTAGTAACAAGATATTATAGAGCACCAGAAGTTATATTGGGTATGGGTTATAAGGAAAATGTCGATATATGGTCGGTTGGTTGTATTATGGGTGAAATGATACGTGGTGGTGTATTATTTCCTGGTACTGATCATATTGATCAATGGAATAAAATCATTGGTAAGTTTTTTTTTGTTTGCTTCTTATAAATATTAATTTAATTTATTATTCTTAATAACTGTATAGTAAAATGAATAATAATTTTATTTTTGACGGATTTTAATCTTTACATTTCTTTATAATTTACCAAATTAATAATTTACATGAAAACATTTCTATTATAACAAGTTTTATTGTCTCATTAGCTTCTTTTAGGTAATAATAATAATAATAAAAATAATTTTATTATGATAAAATATATTAATGGTAATGGAAATAACATTAATTTATATTTTAAATGTTATAATGGTTTAATAATTATCCTTTTGTATTTAAACTAATTAGCAAATATGTATGGCGTTTTGTATAATTTATATAAAATCATCTTTAAAGCTTTAATTGATAATGGTTAACGATAAAGTTATTCGATTAAATGAAAAAAAAAACACTATAGAAATATTTCTATTCATTTTATACTTTGATATGTATTACCAATGCCTTTTTTTTTTTTTTGCAATTTCATTATTTGCATTTTTATGTACATACATATCCTGTTAGAAAATCTAAATACATGTTTTTTTTTTTTTTTTTTAATAATACCTTTGAACAAAATCATTCAACCTTTTTATGTATTTTGTTTGAAAATGAATAAAGTAGAAAGGAGAGTTTTTTTTTTATGTTTTGTTTAAATATGGTCAATGGTGATTTGATGATGAAAAAGGATGATTAAAGTTCAACAGTATTTATTATAAAATTCATCAAAAAAAACAAATTTAAAATATTATTTTCAGAACAATTGGGTACACCGTCAGCATCTTTTATGGCCCGTTTACAACCGACTGTACGGAATTATGTTGAAAATCGTCCACGTTATCCAGGTTATGCTTTTGATAGACTTTTTCCAGATGTTTTATTTCCTAGTGATTCTAGTGAGCATAGCCGTTTAAAGGCGAGCCAAGCAAGAGATTTACTTAGTAAAATGCTAGTCGTTGATCCAGAACATCGTATATCTGTTGATCAAGCATTATTACATAGTTATATAAATGTATGGTATGATGAGAGTGAAGTAAACGCGGTATGTTATTAAGAACATTATAAATTGTACACATACAAATAAAATAAATTAATAGTGTAAAATTATCTTACAGCCGGCTCCCGGGCCATATGACCACAGTGTTGATGAGCGAGAGCATACCGTTGAACAATGGAAAGAGCTTATATATCAGGAAGTCATGGAGTATGAGGCACGTGGCAACAGTACTGAGGCTAACGATGGTAATCCACGGTAGAGGAAATTGTATTATAAAAAATGATACAATCCTTTAATAAATAGAATTATTGAAAGGATTTTTTTTTTTATTTTTCATTATATTTTTCTTTAATTTTTAATAAGGAATTTCCTTTAAAATTCTATTTGTTTCTTTTATATAATTTAAAGAACAATTTTCATCAATATATACCATGAAAAGTAAAGATAATAATAGTAATTACAAAATCATTAATAAAACATTAAAAAAAAATAATAATAAAATGAACAAAATATTAATTTGATCAATTATTATTTTTAATTTATAGAAGATGTGGCAGAAAGTAAAAAGTATTTATTATTTTAATATTTTTACAGTAAAAAGTAAATAAAAGTAAAAAAAAAAAAGTAAAAAAAAAAACGGAAGAAAGAAATCTATTTGTAATAATAAAGGTTTCAATTAAAAAATTTATTATTATTAAGTAATTACTATTTGAAAACATTGCTATTATATATTATATTTTAAAGAAAAAAAATTATAAACAATTAAATAAGTTTATTAAATAAAATCATTAATAATGTTTATAGCAAAATAAAAAAAAAAAAAAATAATAAGGGCGAAAAGAAATAATTTAGCGAATAAAATATAATTTGAATAAAAATGTCGTGTAAATCAGTAATTATAAATATATATATATATATATTTATTGATTAGAAAATGATAAATAAAACTCACACAATTCTTATGTCACAAAGAAAATAAAAAAAAAAAACAAACAAACTAAATTTCAATCATTAATATGAAGCAAAAATAATTATGAAAAACATCAAAGGATTATATAAAAAGCAATGAATAAACAAAACAAACAATTATTGTGCAATTTAATTTTATAAAAATGGACATAAATAATTAAAATGTAATGTAAAGGAACATATATATTAATAAGTGATTTGATTACAACATAAAGTTGTAATTTAGTGTTGATGTTGGAAAAGTGTTTATTTCTTTAAGTCAGTTTTTTATTTTTATTGTTTAATTTAATTACTTTTTTATTTTGTTATTTAAATAAGGTACAACTTAGACAAATTACATATGTTTGCATTATTATTATTATTATTTGTTTTAATTAGAGAAATAATTTTTATTTTATTTTACTTTAATTGCTTGTAATAAGGTACAAAAACTCTTCTTCTGTTTGTTTTGATTATTACTTTTGTCTAATTATAATTTTTTGCTATAAAAATTAAATTAAATAAAATTGTATTATTACAATAAAGTAATTAAATATAAATATAACAAGAAAAGATAAAAAAAAATAAAAGTAAAACAGAGGATACGTATAATTATATCAACTTGTCGCACTGTTAAAAATACCTCACGTGAATTAATTAATTAATTTCCTCTTCTTTTTTTTTATAATAACACTTTAATTATGTGTGTGTTATGGAAAAACAAATATTGGCATCTGATAGGCGCAAGGATATGTGTACGAATTATTTATATTATTATTTTATTATTTTTAATTTCCTTCTTCGTATATCACAAAATTTAAAAACAAACTAAAACAAGGGTGGAAAAACTAAACAGTTGGATGCTTTTGAGAATAATTTTTATTTTTTTTTTTTATATAAATTTATTGAATTATTAATTAAATAAAAAAAAAGAAAACAAATCATCGTGACTGGTTGTTTTAATTAAATAAATTAAAAAATTCAGACTGAAGCTGCTTTAGTTTAAATTATGATGAAAATAAAAAAAAAAAGGGGATAAATGTCGAATGAGATAAAGTAAAAAAAAAAAAAAAAATTGAAATTAGATATGTGATAATTAAATGAAGAATAAAAATAGAAGGAAAAAATTAATTAATTAATTAATCATTTAATTTTACTTTACTTTACTTTTAACATAAAAATTTTGTTTTTCTTTAATTTAATTTAATTTAATTAATTAGTCATGACAACTTTTTTGTTTTTACACTAAGAAATCAAAATAAAAATATATTTGCAAAAGTCTGAATAAAAAAGGTTTTTTTTTTTGTGTTTTTAGATTAATAACTCTACAAAAAAAAAAATAAATAATTAATTAATTAATTAACAAAATAAGAAAGAGTGAAAAGAAAATTGTCCGTTAGTCTTAAAAGAAAAAAGCAAATAAATTTCAATTACGAATATTATTAAAACAAAAGCAACAAAACAAAAAAACAAAATCGTATTTATTTAATTAAAATTATTATTATTTTTTTTTTTCTTTTAATTATTTTAGGAAGGAAATGTGTAAGTAAGCAAAAAAAATAAATAAATAAATAAATAAAAAAAAGTAATATTGTGTGTTGGCTATAAAATAAAATTAAAAAAGAAATAATAATAATAATTAAATGCAAGTAAAATTATGTATTCTATAATTAATAATTAATAATAAAATAATGAGATAACTAATGTACAGTTGAACCTTCTCTAACGTATGGTGGTTAAACAAAAAAAAAAAATAAAAGTCGCTAATTATAAACGGGTAGAGAAATGCACTCTTCGATCACACAACATTTAATTTGTAAATTAATTATTATAAAAGGCGTGATCACAGAAAAAAGAATGAAAAAAAAGTTTAAGAGATAAATTAAATTTTATATAATTATTAATTAAATTAATTTTTATGCTTAGTTTATTATAATTAAAAAAAAAAAAGAAAAAGAAAAAACGTTTTCATGTCACAAAACATTTTATTATTAATAAACAAACAAAGTAAGGTTCGACTGTGTGAATTTCAGTATATTTAAATAAAAAAAAACCCAATTATATGCAAAAAATAATAAAATTAATTAAATAAAATTAATTAATTATAATAAAAAACCTTTAAAAAAAAAAAAAAATTAAAATTATTACCGTTGTTTTGATGTTTTTGTAGATGATGAAAATTAATAAATTATATTTAAATAAAAAAAAAAAATAATTAATTATAGCCATGTAGATAAAAATTACAAATAATAATTAATAATTAATTAAGAGAAAAAAAAAAAAAGAAAAAAAACTAGCCATAAACAAATAATAAATAAATTAATAAAAATAAAACATTAATCAATAAAATAATTAAATTATATTATTATTATTATTATTGATATTAATTTAAATAAAAGAAACATAAAAAAATAATAATTAATTAATTAATTAAAATTAACCTCCCAAAAAAAAAAAAACAGCACTCGATTAATTAATAAAAAAAAAAAATAAAAATTTCCTTTTTTCTTTTTAATTTTAAGTAAATAATCCTGTGTAATAAAAAAAAATTTCTTAATTATTATTTTTATTTTATATTTAATAAACAAAATTAAATTAATTAATTAATTATTCTGTTTGTTTTTTTCTTAATTTGTCTTCTGACAAATTTATTGGCAAAATATTTTTATTATTTTTTTTTTTTGTTGTAAAAATCTCGACTAAATTGCTAACTAAAGAGATAAAGCTGCTTTAAATTTGTTGCCGAGTGCAAGCTTTCGAATTAAAAACAAATAAATAAATAATAAACGTTTGAGGTGAAATTTGTAGAATGGAAATATTATAAAAAAAAAACTAATCAAGCTTTTTCTTCTTTAAAAACCTAAATAAAATGTTAATTAACTAAAAAAAAAAAAAAAGAAAAATTATTTAAGATCATGCATCTTCTGCAAATTTGTTAATAAATAACCAAAAAAAAATATATATATATAAATAGAATGAGCAGCCTGAGCAATAATTAATTTGAAATAAAAAAAAAAAAATAAATAAATAAATAATAATAATACTTGTTTCTAATTATTACTAAATAAATAAAATCTGCATAACGAGATTGTTAGTTAAAATTAATAATAAAGTCGATAAAACCGTTAAAATAATTTAACCGGTCCAGGCAAATTAAAATTATAATTAAATATTTATAATATAAAATCAGAAAAATAATAAATAATCTGATTTCTAATCAAATTTAATTTAATTTAATTTAATTAATTAACTAAAAAATTGAAATTAATTTATATTTAATAAATTAAAAGTAATCACCTAACCTTAAAATTAACATTTATCCACAAAAAGAAAAACTAATAAATTAATTAAATAATTAATCGTATGGGTAACTTGTGTGTGTGCGTGTGTGTGTTCTTAATTTATTTATAATTTCTTCTTTTTTTTTTTTAATTAACTTTTAAAGCAAATTTGTATATAAAGTGTGGTAAAATGAAAAAGATTTTAAAACGCAAAATCAGTCAGCGAAACATCGGGAAAATTCAAATTCAAAATGGAAGAAACAGAAAGAAAAAAAAAAGCGTTTGTCGTTTGAATAAGTCAAACAAAAAAGTCAAATCTCTTGATTGAAAGAGATTAAAGTAAATTTCTCTACTTTAAAAATTAAATTTTTCTTTATAATTATCTTAATCTTACAACAAGCACACATTAATACTCTTCTTTAAAATTTAATTAATTAAAGAAAACAAAACTAAAAAATCCCATCTCGTGTGGATTTGGATCTCTTCTCTTCTTTTTATTTTTTTCTACCAATAATGAAGAAATCAATTTTCGGTTTTCATTTTTATTTTTATTGATTTAACTAATTTATTTGTAAATAAATAATAAATAATTAAAACAAAAAAAAAAAAAATTATAATAGAATAATAATAATTAACAAAGAAAAAAAAAAAAAAAAAAAACATTAAAAGCACTTACTAAAAAAATAAACATTTTATAGAAATAACAAGAACGTCCAAAAGTAAAAAAAAAAAAAAAATTTATTTAAAATAAAACTAAAACAAAAAAAAAAAAAACAATTAAGAAGAAAAAGGCTTTATATCTCCATAATTTTACATTAAAACAAAAAAAAAAAAAATATATATATATAAAAAAAAAAAAATACAAATTTTAATTGAAAAAAAACATAATAAAATAAATTTAATTAATAAAAAAAATTCTCATTCTCTAAAGAAAAAAAATAAATATATTAATTAATTAATTAATTAAAGAAACGAGGAAGAATTATAAAAAAAAAAAAAAAAAAAAAAAAACAGAGTGGAAATTTAACAAACAAAACAAAAAGGAACGAAAAACAATAATTTCACCAAAATGATGAAACACACAGAGGTAGTGAGAAGAGCGATAAATGTAAGAAACAATCAAAAACAAAAAAAAAAATAAAGAAAATTAATTAATTAATTAATTAAAGAAATAAAATTCTGTATTATAATAAATAAAACCACAAAAAAAAAAAAATAAAAAATGAAAAAAAAAAAAACTTAAATAAAAATAAATTAAAAAAATAATTTTTATTTTTCCATTAAGCGAAACGTTTCCTAAACGCGTAAAATACACTAAATAAATAAACTCTGTGGATGCTGTGTGATTATTCTTATGGCAATCACCGTTTTATTCAACGGAATCTAGCTGGATTAATGATTGTACAAATGTGAAATGTTCATACCTTTTGTTTTTTATTTCATATCCTTTCTGGGATAAATTATAGAAAAATAAATCCAGAAAATCACAGGCACTTAGATTTACAAGGAAAACAATCTTTATCTTATCAACAAGTACTGATTAAAATGTTTATTTATAAAAAGTCATCAAGGGACTTGATTAATTGCACGTTATTTACGAATAACCTGGCTTTCTTGCCAGGTTATTGCATCCGTTACAAAATGGCGGTTAAGTCTAAACCATCACCCTGTCATGACTAAATGACTCACATTGGTATATTAAATAAAAACCAAGGTAAATAAGTACTTTAGGAGTAAAAACGTGTTAATCGATGAACAGGTGTTTGATGCTTTTTTTATTTATTTATGTGCTGAGCAGATGTTTTCACCACATACAAACCGGATTATAATTTTCAATTCATTATTCCATAGAACAATCTTGATCATGTGAAAATTCGTGAAATTGAATTGGATCGGGTTTTTGACATAAAGTTGACCTGTGAATATCAAAATCAATTTAGGTTTGGATTTAAATTTAAGGAATTTTAATGACGTTTGTTGTTTAAGTTTTGAATGTTAAATATGAGAGGACAAAACGTTGCTATCTAAACATTAAATTTAAAGCCAAACAAAACATCAATCAATTATTATTATAAGTAATTTCTTTTATTAATTTAATTAACTTAACTAAAAATAATATAATAGCTTTGTATAGAGCAAACTATTTATTATTTTAATTCGAATCATATTAATATACAAACATGTTTAAAAAAAAAAAAAATAATAATAATTAATAATAATAAAAGTGTGTGTGTGTAAAGGAATATTTCGTTAATTAATATTTTTTCATTAACCTTAATCAATGTTTGTGTAGAGGTATAAAAAAGAAAGGAATCATTGCTATCTTTATTATCTATTTCCATATTTAAAAAAAAAAAAAAAAAAAACATAAGATACGAGGAGGAGAAAGCAGCAACTAGTAGTGAAATAGATAAATCTTTTAATTAAAATAAAAAAAAAAAACCAAACAAAACAAGAATAATTAATGTTTGTGTTTCATCTTTTCATATAAATACATATATATTTTTGTTTAGCATTTTCTTATCCGACTACTCTATTCAATTGTTGATAATTTTCTATCTAAATCATCAAAATATTTATGCTCAAGAATCTTTTTCGCTGATATACGATGTATTGGATCATATGTTAACATTTTTTGTAATAAATCTAAACCGGCAGCATTTAAATTTTTTACCTTTAAAATAAAATAAAAGAAAAAAATAAAATTATTACTTGTGTTTTAGAGGAGAGAGATAAGAAATATTTAATTATAAAATTACCTGACTGGTTAATTGGTTTTGTGACCAACATGGAAATGTTGCTTTATAATCAGATAATTCAGTAACACCTGGCCAAATTTCTTCAGTTGGTGTTTTTAAGATTCTGTAATCAAGGTTTTTGGTTAATAAAATATTTTTAATTGCCCTCCCAAATGATTAAACAGGGCAGAATAACCTCAAAAATAAAATTACTTACCTAAACATTCTAAAAAGTTGATCTATTTCTGAGTCGCCTTGGAAAAGTGGTTTTCTAGTTGCCATTTCAGCGAAAATACAACCAATCGACCATATATCAACGGGACAAGAATAACGCTGTGAACCAAGTAATACCTCTGGTGCTCTGTACCATAATGTAACAATTTCATGAGTATAAACACGTACAGGAATACCAAATGATCTTCCTAAACCAAAATCGGCAACCTATTCACGAATTACAATAATACATTAATAAATTAATAGAAGGCTATTTTATATTATTTGGATAAATAATTATTTTACTTTAATAACCCCATCCTTATTGATAAGTAAATTTTGTGGCTTTAAATCTCTATGCAATATACGTCTACGATGACAAAATAACATTGCTGTGGTTATTTGATATAAATAACTCTTCACTAAGTCTGGATCCATCATTTTATCGGTTGGTAATGTATCCATATATTTTTTTAAGTCCATTGATAAAAATTCAAATATTAAATATAAACGATTTTCTTCCATTAAAACATCCTCCAATGATACTATATTTGGATGTTTTAATTCTTTTAACAATGATATTTCCCTGTGAACATTAAATTTTAATTAAAGCAGAGTACAAACAAAAAATAAAAAATATTACAAAAGAAAAATTCATTTAACCTAATAGCAGTTGATGGGATTCCTTCATCTTCGGACTCAAGACGTATTTTTTTCATTGCAACAATTTCACCCGTCACTTTATTTCTTCCCTTATACACAACACCGTAGGTACCTTCACCTATTTTCTCAATCTTTTGAAAATCATCCATGATTTAAACTATAGAAATATCAAACAAAAATTAATTTTAATTATTCCATTTTTTTTTTATTAATTATATATTTATTTGATTTACCTTTTGCAAAAATAAAATAAAAACAACTAAAAATTACTGAGAATATAACCACACTAAATGGACACGCTTATTTTATCACAAAATTCTATATTAATTCTAATTAAATTTAACAAAAAATTTATGTTAAATCAATTATTGTATATTTATTTATAATTATTTACAATTATTTTATAAATAATAACTGATTAAACTATTTTATTTATAATAATATTGGCACGTTAACACTAAATGTCGTTAGTTATAATTATAATACAAAAAAACGCCGTTAAATTCTATATTAAAAAAAAAAAATAAAATAAAATAATAAAAAAAAAAAAAAATTGTTGTTTCTATATTTGATTTTTCAATATATACGCTTGCTTTTGCTAACCGACATTTGCCGCCTTCTGCATTTGACAGCTAGTAATAAATTCTTTATGCTATATCTTACAATAGATGGCAATGCTTTAAAAATTTTCTGCTTGAATATTTTATAAACTCTGTATTACCGACCTATAACAAAAATAAAAATAAATAAAATGTCTGCAAATTTTCCGTTTTAATATAATTTAAAAATATTAATAATAAAAAGTTAATTTTTTTTTTTTTAATTAAAATTCTATGAAACTTTCTTTATTAATCTAATTAATTAATTTTTTTTTTTTTTTAGTTTTAATTAGTACACATACTTTGTTTATTTTTTTTTTCGAAACGATTAATTGTTTTAATATACTTTCATTTATTTTTCTCTTAATTAAAATTAAATCCAAACTGAAAATTAATCATTTTTTTTTGTTTAATTTAATTAATATAATATCTACAATATTGACTAAAATTCACATAATTTTATTTAATTAATTTTTTTATTTTTTTTTTTATTTTTATTTTTACTCCAACATAATTATTTTTTTTTTCGATTTTACTGGGTTTTTGTTTTGGTTATTTCTCTTGGCTTTTTCTTTAGAAAATTAATTTGTTAATTAATTAATTTTTTTTTTTAATATCAATATCACAACGAAATAATTTTAATTAAATTAATTAAAAATCATAGAAAAAATAAAAATGTAATAACGTTTTTAGGTTAATTCAACAATAATTACAGGATGGAAGAAAGTAAATAAATTTAATTAAACTAAATTAAAAAAATAATAAAAACGAAGCTAAATGATATGAATTAAAATTAATTAATTAAATAATTAAATAACAAAAAAATAAAAAAAAAACATAAAAACAAAAGGTTTAAAGCCAATAAAAATAATTATTTCATCCTAAATCTGTGTCTAAATCATCTCTCATCATACTTTCCGCCATTTTCCTTCGTTTTTTCTTTTTTTTTTCAATTTTTATATTTTTATTTTATTTAAATACTTTCTTTCATTAATATTAATTTATTTTTATATATTTAAAATATTATTAATTATTTATTAATTTTATTTTTATTTTATTCATTCATTAATTAATTAAAAATATATAAATAGGAAAGAAAAAAATTAATTTATATTAATATTGCACGTTTTCCGGCCACAGTACGAGATTTAATTTTTTTATTTTTTTTTAATAAATTTTACTAATTAATTAATTAATTTTTATTTATTGAAAATCTCATTATGGATTCTCTTCATTTATAGGTAAGAACATTTACAAATAAATTTATTTATGTGATTTTCAGTGTTTTTTACTTTTTCTGTTATGGATATTTAATTTGGACGAACAAGGATTTTTATTTAAATTATTTTTACAACATAAATATCGTTACGATTAAGGGGGTTGGGGGTATAATAATAATATCGTGATTTTTATTATTTCCATTAAACATTCATAATTAATTTATAAAATTAATTAAGAAATTTATTCGCTTTTTTCTGTGTGTATTTAATGTAAATATTTTTTTTGTCCATGTTTTAGACAAAATCATCGTACTCCTTTCGCGACGTCATTTTCAGTTTTTGGAGTACTGTGAAATAGTTAATCACAAATTCTTCTTTTTTTATAAACAATTATTATTTACAATTTAACTTGGATTAGGATTAGTAAATTATTTATTATTATTTTTTTTTTTTTTTGGGATTAACATTTAACATTTATTGAACAAATAAATAATTATTTGTATTTCCCCACCCAAATCATGTATATAAATTTGATGCGTGTTTTTTTGTTTTGCACACTGGTGAAATTCAGTGAAATGTCATTGGAATTTTCTCCATTTTTTCATTTTTTTGTTTTGTTTTAACGAGATTTTCAATTTTTTTTTTTACTTTACTTATTATTTAGAAATAATTTAATTAACATAATTCTTAAACATATTTAAATATATATTTATTTAATTTTTAATATATATAAATCTTTGATCCATTTTATTTATTTATTTATTTTTTTTTTTTAATAAGGTTTTTATTTTAATTATTTAATTAAATAAAATCGGAAAACCAAAAAATATTCATTTTTAATGTTTTTTTTTTAAATTAATTAATTAATTAATTAATTTAATTTAATTTTCATTGGATGGATAATTGTAGAAAGATTTTCTTTAAGACAAAAAAAAAAAAAAATTAAAAATTAATTCTCCAATAAAAATTTCTTCTCTTTTTTTTTTTACACCTTTCTTATTTACCACCTCGCTTTGAATTTTCCTTTTTTTTCAATTCTTTTCTTTGTGTGTTTGTGTGTGGAAGTTTTATTAAATTAAATTTAATTTTTATAATCTTAAATGAATTAAAATTAATTTATATTAATATTTTTTATATTTTTTTGTGTATCCATGTCACACCATCACGAACCATTTTTACTTTTTTTTTTTATTAATTATTAAAATTAATTTTTCTATATATTAATTCCCTCTAATAAAAAAGAGTTTTGTTTTTTTTTTATCATCTATTTTCCGTTTTATTTTATTTTATTTTATTTCGTTTAGAGAGAGAGAGTTTTTGTGATTAGAACTAGATAGAGCTTTTGAATTAAAAAAAAAAAAAAAAAAAAACAGATTGTGTTTTGTCTGTGTTATTATGTACTTTGATGTTGGGTTGCGAGTTTCTTGATTTTTTTTTTTAAATTAAATTCACTAAGAACAATCCGTTAATTGCATTTTAGTTAAAGAAACTAATTATTTAACTTAAAAGCAGGTGTTTTGATAAGCAAACTTTAAACTATATATTAAGCAGGAATTTAAGATTTACTTGAGTAATTGATTGGATTTATGTTTGCTAATCAAATCATTTCTATAGTCGCTGCGGTTATTAAAGTTTTTATTCTGTAATTCGGCTTAAAAAACCAAAAATAAATATTTGACTGGATTGAGGCTTCTACTTTATACCAGTAGCTGTTATTAAAGTTTTATTTTTTCTGTAATCTTATTAGAAAAGCTACGAACAAAATTTGCATAAAAATTTACTTGGATTAAATAATTTCTATAGCTGTTATTAAAATTTTTTATTTATAAGAAAAGCTAGAAGCATCACTTCACAGAAAATATAATTCCAAAAGCAAGAAATAACCGTTGTTAACAATAAGCTCTTGTAAATTTAATAATTTCCTTTCAACAATTAATTATTTATTAATAGAGAATTTAATGAATAAAATTTAACGAAATAAAAACGCTTAAAAATCCTGCCCCACACAAACAAAATTCATAATACACATACATTGCACTTGTTTTAATCGCTTGTTTACATATTTAATTGTTTTATAACAAATAATTAACATAATTAACAGCAATTAAAAAAAATAAATAATAATAATTAATATTAAATAAGTGTTAAAACAGCGTAATTATATTACAATCCACGGAAATTATGAGAGTAAAAATTATTAATTATTAAAATTAAAGAAAATTTTTATAAAATTTCTTTAATATAATTATTTAATGACAATAAACACGCTAATAAATATTTCTAGGATAATATTATAAAAAACAAAAGAAAGTTTAAGATAAAAATAAAGGAAAAAAAAAGAATTAAAAAAACGTTGGTTTAAGGGACTTTTTCATTACATTTTCTTTGCTTTGACTTTATTGTCAAATTTTGTAATTTTGTTTGACTCACATTGCTGGTCAATTTCTCTGTTTATTTTATTTTATTATTTAATTATTTAATATTTGTTTAACAATTTTAATTATTTTGTTTGTTTGTTTATAAAGCCGATTATTTGCCTACTAAATAATCCGTTTTCTATTTTTTTTTTAATTAAAAAATAAATAATTCTCTCTTCTAGAGCATAGTTTAATGAATTTATTTTTATTTAGTTGAATCACATTTAATTATTATTATTATTATTATTATTTTTTTTTTTTTTTGTATTAATTATTTATTATATCCAGTTAAAAGAAACTATGTTAATTTATTTTAATCATCTCGTTTGGTTCATTCTTTTCTTTTATTTAACTTTTATTTACTTGTCAACTAATTTAAAATGACGATAATTATTTGTTTTAAAACACACAAGTAAAATAAAAATAAAAATTAAAAATAAATATATAATTATTTGAGGCAAAATTAATTAATTGAGCCTGGGTGGTGGTATGTGTGTATTTAATTTTTGATTTTTGTGTCTGCATTTTTTTTTTTACTGGTTTTTAAAATGATACAAAATTTACAAATTAGCTTAGTTTAAAGTTTTGACAATTATGGTGAGGAGACATCAAGTATTTATAACAGAATAATATTAATTAAATTTTTTTTTTTCAATAACAGAACACATTTTTTAGTAGATTTTTTTTCTTATATAAGAAATTATACATTTCTCAGACGACACTCGTTAATTCCTGTAACGTTGTCTGATGTTGATATTTTTGCTGTTGGCCAGCTATCGAGAGCCGTACAACGACATCTCTAGAATGTCTACGTCAAGCGGCACCGCATGGTATACCATTTGTTGGATTATTATTTGTATTCATACCGCATGCTTTTAATTCTGTAAAGATTTCGGTAAAGAATGTTGGCTCAGCGTTTATCCGTAACATATTACCACTTAAACGATTTACGATAAGTAAACATCTAAAATGGGAAAATTTGTATTTTTTTTTTGTTTTTTCGTTATTAATTATTAAAAAAAAAAAAATATTTACCTATCCCAGAATTTCTCCTTTGAATCCTCAACCAAAAATGGTTTTAATGGATAACTAATCTCATTTCCCATATACGAATATGATAAATATAAACATGTTAATACCGATGCTTGTAAATCCGATTCTTTGGTCTCTTCACCATCAACTAATTCCCTGACCAGCATATATACAAAGACAACATTTGCCGGATTTATAAATGCAACATCCTAGAAATAAAGATAAAATATAAAATAAGATTAGATAAGATTTTCCCAAGGGTGTGCTTAACGTGTGTTTGTTTAAAAAAAAAAAAAATTTTAAATCTGCCTACACAACTGCAGTTATATAATTATCTGTGGGTGTATTACGTATCTATATTATCTTAATGTTATTGGCAGTCAACAAAGGAATTATCATGCAACAAGTAATATTGACTTAATTCGCCAAATTAAACCCAAACTGTTCTTGGTAAAAATAATTGTAATGACGTATAGAAAATTAAAAAAAAAAAAAAAAAACAGAAAACATTTTTTCCCTAAATGCTTATTAAGAAATTTTTTTTACAATTCAAAGAAGCTTTTAATAAATAATCTATAAGCTTTCTTATAAATTTTGTTTTTTCGACTTTTCATTCTTATAAATTTGTTTTTTTTTATGTTTTTCTTTCACGGAAAACACCTGTTTAAAAATGAATCAAAATTATAGACAAAAATAAAAATAAACTTTTTTATTTGCGTCATCATATATGTATATGTCGATCGATGTATGTATTTTAATACATTATTCTATATAATTTAGACAAAATTTACATAAATATCGTTTGTCGTTTATACAAAAAAAAAAAAAAAAAATAAATAAATAAAAATATTTTTTACATCAGAATTAAATAAAAAATTTTTCAATTAATAAATATTTCTCTGGGATATTAATTAATCAAAATGAATTTAATTATAACTAGAGAGAAGAATAATAATAATTATTATTATTATTAAAATAAGGGAAAATTTATTGATTATATAATTAAATTATTTGTTTTTCGTTTATTTATTCGTTTTACATCCAATTAATCATTAATTTGTTTTCTGTCTGTCTATAACTATCTATCTATAGCCTTCAATTAACTTCTTTTTCCTTGACGTCATTTCCACTTTAGTTCTTTATGCTGGATTTTATTATTTATTCTATATAATAATTCTTTTTTTTTTTTTTTTTTTATTTTTATTTCATAAAAACTGAATAATTAATAAGACGTATTGGTATGGGTTTTTATGCAAAATTAAATAAAATGAACTGAATTAATGGAATGGTTTCCCTATTGTGATTGAACTTGATTTATGGTAGTCAGGTGACTAATTTTTTATTTAATTTATGTTTAGTTTAAGCTTTTAATAATTTTTCAATTAATTAATTAAAAATTATGTGAACATTGATGTGTTATCTCTATTAAAGCATAAATAATAATTTGAAATATTAATGGCAAGTGATTATGATTTTTATTCTTTTACATCTGGCTTTTTGTTTATTACGACAGAAATTATTAATAAAAATCAACATAAATCATGAATAAATTATCGAAAACATTTCTTTTTTTTTATAGTCGTATAAACGTGTATCCACACGTCTCAATGGATTGTTAAAAACTTTTTTCTTTTTTATTTCATCAATTTAAAAGCATCTCGCTCTCAAATAAAAAAAAAAAAAAAAAATTATTTTCTGTCCACCCTTGCAGAAAAAAAGAAGTAGAAGAATTTGGCGGATTTGTTTAACGCATGCGTTTTATATTATTTATCATTATGAAAAATTTGCGATTGGGAGGAGGGCGGCAATACTACAAACACTTTTGTGCTTTATTAAGCTTATTTTTAGTACTTTGTGTTTAATATAAACATTTTTTTCTTTTTGTGTTTATTTTAAATGAAAATTGTAGAAAATTTTACAAATAATTATTCTAGGAAAAACTAACGAAAAAACAAAAAAAAAAAAAACAACGAGGTTAAAATTACAAAAGAATTTTTTTTTAAATTTATATTTCGCAGTTACTGTAAAATCAATTGATTGACAATCATTTTATGTAATTTAAGATATACTTATTATTTATTCGTGTGTAATTATAGTTATATATATATATATATATATATTTGTTTTTTCTTACTTAATATAATTGCACTGAATGTCAATTATATAATGGAAATTATTCGTTGTCAGCGAAATGTAAAAAATCCACTAGGTTATCCACCATAATAAAGTAAAGTAAAAAGTTTCGCAAATAAATAGTAAAACCAAAAAAAAAAAAAAAACTATAAAACTTTCTACATTTCCTTCCTTTTTTTTTCGTATATAACCGAGTTATTTAGCCAATTTTAGTTTATTTTGCAAAAATTATGTTGTTTGTTTGTTTGTTTGCTGATTCCTTTTTTCCCCTTTTTTTCCCATTTATTTATTTTTTTTTTAATGATAATAACACAAGTTTATTAACATTAATACAAAACAAAGTGGAAAATATTTTTTGCCGAAAGAATAATCAACAAACAAAAGTTGTTTTCAACAATAAATACACACAAAAATAAACATTTTTTTTTTGTATATTTATTTTTAAACAATGATATAAGCTGTGCTTTTGTAGTTTTAATGGAAAAGAAAGTTTTTTTTTTGTTTTATTATTTTGTTCTTATATAAATAAGCTAGGATTTTGGTTAAGTTTATATAAAAACTGTCTACGAATGGTTAAATGAGAAAATACAAGCATATTTAAAGTAGAAATCCGAAACCAATGTGGTTTTACAGTAGATTTTTGCGAATAAGAAAACAGTTTAATTAATGCTATGCATGTAATAAAAAAAACTTTCCAATCAGCAAAGCACGATAACGCAAATTAAAAAATGAAAACAAATTCTGCTAGGATAGAAAAATTATTGGGAAAAACTGGAGAGATATTACCAATGAAAGAGTAATAAAATTTAATACAGTTTCTCACTAGGTAACATAAGATTCGGTATCATAAATTTACCTCACGTTATAACAATTAATAAAAAAGAGAGAGAACGAGAGTTAAAGTTCCATTATATTTATTACAAGTAGTTAGTAACCGGAAAATTATCAAGAAGACAAAATAAATGGAGCAAAGAGTGGTAAATTGAATTTTAAAACTTAAATTTCTTAATGCAAGAATAAAAAACGAACACAACAAGTGTAGTCGTGTAAAATACAATTACAGCCACCATAATCAAAGTACATAATTGTGCAATGAAACGTGTTATAGAAACTGAAACACCTTAAATACGGTCAAATTATTTTTCTGCTTGATTTAATTTAATTTTTTTTTTTTTTTTGGTACAAACTATTCTGTCTGTCTATTTGTTTGCCGTAAAGAAAAGAAACCAACCAAAAAGAAAAAAAAACTCCTACCCATAACTATAAAGATTGTTTACAATAAGAAAAAAGGATTCGCTTCAAATATTTATAGCGATGTGTACAAAAAAAAAAGCTCTAATAGAAAATACAGAATGATACAGCAAAAAAAAAAAAAAAAAAAAAAAAACTAAAATACAGTCAAAAACAATTAGAGTAACAGGAAAAAAGAAGAAAAAACCATGAAATAGGATTCTACTATGTAATAAAGCTTTTATCGTGCAGAAATATATATGCTAAGACATTAGTTAGAATAGTTTTAACAATAATAGAAGCTTTTAGAAAATGGAATAAACAAGGGAACAAAGCAGTTGCGCTTTTAAGCTTAAGAAAAAAAAATATATATAATTTAACTAATCCGTTAGTAAAAGAGTTTTCTCGGCCCGAAAAACGATTTTATATAAATTAAAAACAAAAAAAGTTCCCTTAAAGCACACCAGAAAAATGTGTAATAAATTCAATGACGTCATTGTGACACAGCCTCCCACACATGACGTTGTATAGAGAGGTATCTTTTTTTTTTTTTTTTTGTTTTCTTTATTATTTTGTGCGAAGGCATAATACGAAAGAATATCGATCGGTTGTTTTTTTTTGTGTGTGTGTTATATAATGAACAAGATTTTAACCAGATAGAATCCAGAGTAGAACCCCCCTTAAATGGTTTCTTTTTTTTTTATAACTGAATAGAACTGAAATGAGTCAGTATCATTAAAATTATCATCAAATAAATTTTATTTCTTATTAAATATAATTAAGATGCGTGCTTTATATATGACCGATATATGTATGTCTGTTGTTAGCAGAAGAAGAAAAAAAAATATCTGGGTGTGCTTTTATGTAATTTTTTTTTTTATTTATTATTCAAAAAAAAAAAAAATTCTGCATAATAATTGGCGCCATATGTGTTTAACCAACCACAAAATTAGTTACTCCTTGTTATTATTATAATAATAATAATTATATGTTATTAAATATAAAAATTTAATTTAATTAAATAATAATTGTTGATTCGCGCTATTTAACACTTCTTTTTTTTTTTTTTGTATCAAGGTTTTATCGCATGGCAAAAACTGTGCCAAATATTTATTTATAGCAAAGCGAAAAGTTTCTCATCACTTGACATAATCTGTAATTAGAATAACCAATAAAAAAAAAAGAAAGAAAGAAAATAAATTTAATGAGTAATAAACCATGATTTTTATCACTGTATTTCCACTCTTTAGTATTAAATAATTAACTACCGATGTTATTGAATTTATCGTGAATTTTTTTTCAAATTTTAACGCTGTGTAATAAAAGTTTTTTTGTAAATACACCGAATGTAAATTATGAAATTATAAGTGATGTTAATTAAGTAAAAATAAGATTTTAGGAAAATTAATAATAATAATAATAATATTTATTAATACTTAAGATAAAAAGTTTTTGCTATTTTTTTTTTTTTATTTAATCTCTTAAGACTTCGCTGTTTGTTTATGGTTGTTTTTTTTTTCCTTTTCTTTTCTTTGCCTTTGTTTTTCACTTAGTTTTCTCTCATTAGTATACATTTATTTTTCTTCTTCAATCCGTTTTGTATTATTATAGAGAAAATAACAAACAAACAATAGTTTAATACTTTGATAAAGAAATATATAAGTTTTTACTGTGAAATAATAAATTAGATCCAATTGTTCAATTAATTGTATTAAATAGAATGAAGCTTTTACAATATTATTATCCATAATTAGAATAATGTAATTTTTTCCAAGTAGTAATAATAATAATAATAATAATAATAATAATAATAATAATAATAATAATAATAATAATAATAATAATAATAATAATAAAAAAACAATTTTTTTATTTTTTGGTCTAATTTCTCCTATACCAATATCGGGTAACAAAGTAAATAAATAAACAAGATGTCTATGTCACTTAACGCTAATGCTTACGTTTTATGATTTGTTAAAGTAAAATAAATATTTTTAAAACAACAAGAAATAATAATACGACAAAACCTATATTCTTCCGATGACACAGATTTTCTATGTATGTCGTCGTCAATAAAAAAAAAAAAAAAAATTCGCTTATACTTTCCACGAAATCACATGCAGACGCACGAGCTTATTGTTTATTCATTTTTTTTTTCGGTTGTGTTTATGCGTAGTTAATTGAATAAACAAAATTAAAAAAAAAAAGCTTATAATAAACGAAAATTTATTGTTTTCAAAAGCTTAATTCGGGTTTTCTTTAGTAAATTAAATTAAAAGTTTATTCTGTGTGTGTTTTTTTTTTTAAGTAAACAATGCTCTAATTTTCTCTATTCTCTATTAAAGCTTTTGTGTCATACGCAATACAAATATTCATCTAAATTGATGGATTATCATTATAATTGTTAACATTTATCACGTTTATTTAATCAATAATATTTTATTAAGTATTTTATTGTATAATTTACCTGCCATCCCTGTAGTAAAAGGCTTCGATCGACAGCTCTTAACCACATAACAGCATCGCCAGCTTGAAAATCTCTCAGCTTTCTGCAACGATCGTGTAAAAACATTCCCAGGCACTTTAATAGTTCGGATGTTGAGGCCTAATAAAATAAAAAAATTAAAAAATTGTGGGGGTGGGTCACACATTAATATTTAAAACTATAAAGTCTAGACAAGATTTTTTTTTTTATTTAAAAACCGTATCTAAGGTAGGGAAACCTTTGTTAATTACTTAAGCCATTATCACACATTATTATTATAAGTGATAAAAATATTCTCCCCTAAAAACACAGGAAAACTTAAGAAATTAAATGGGAAATTCGCAAAATGTGTTTGCTGATGAAAAATAAGAAAAATGCGTGATGAATTAACAAATTCCTCGTTTTATTTCTGGTATTTTTGTACAAAAAAATCTCATTAATCATGGTAAGCTTTCTAGTCTGTAGCTTTCATTCAAACATTATTTCTTCTTTTTAAAGAATTATCTTAAACAGTGGTTATGCGGTAATAATTTTTGTTATAAATGCTTTAAATTAAATAAATATTTAGCACGTGAATTTTGTCTTTGATTTAATTTATTGAAAAAAAGCCTCAATGAAACCTCAATAATGTGTAAAAACATGTGCCATGAAGAATAAAACATTAATTTTAGTTATATGTAAATAAAGGATTTTGCCTTTGCTTTCCTTTGGTTTTAACAATTTATAAACGTCATAGATTTAATGCAATAAAATATTCTTCTGTTGTCATGTCATGTACTTCAATTTTTTTTTCTTATTTAAGTCAACTAACTAACTAAATAAATAAATAGTCGAACCAGCAATTACAGAATAAAGAAACCAAAAAAAAAACACTTTCCTAAATAAGTTTTTTTTCTTTTTCGTATTCAATTTGTTAAATCAATATTTTCTCTGCTTACAAAAAAAAAAAAGAAATTCAAAATCCATTCATAAAAAATTGTTTTTTGTTTGTTTACTTTGCTTTACTTTGCTGTAATTTTGTTCTATTTTTTATGTAAGTAATGTGAATGTCACGACCTTTTTTTTTTTAGATTGAGCTTACAATAATTATTTTGAATAGAAATTAGAAATTAGATAATCAATTGAAAAATTCAGTAAAAACTTTATAAAACTCTGGAAAAACCAAGTTTTCTAGTAAATCCCAAAGGACTAACCCAAGAAATACAGCAATATTACATCCAAACCTCAATCAGTCTGGTATCGTGTATTTATTTCTTTCAAACATTAATTAACCGATTAATTAGAAACATAAATCGTGAGAAAAACTCTTGATCCAACTGACAAAAACCCACACACAGTATCACTGCGTTATAATTAAAAAGAAAAAGAATATTCATACATACGTCAAAGTTTTGTTTATTCACCTAATAAAAAGCTTTATATCAATCATGAATAAAAATGAAAGAAATCTTTGATTGAAATGCGATAGAAATGTAAAAAAAAAGTTTCATCAAAACTTCGTATAAATGTATTAATAAAACACAATGAACTAAAAATTATTTTCATAAAGTCACAACAAGATGTTCTATTTCTCAAAGTGAAAAAAGAAAGAAAAAAAAAAAAGTTTTTATTTTCGTATTTTTAAGAATTATTTAAAGAAAGTTAAAAAAAAAAAAAGAAAAAAATGAAAATAAGAAAACACCAGGCGCCTCCACTTATTTAACTTTATTTCAACTTAATACACTTGTTACGAAAAGTGTCCAAAGACACCATAAACTTACGTAGTTTAATGCCAATAAATTGGGGTATTTTTGTCTGTTTTTACAATTAAATTTTGTTTCAATATTTTTTATAAGAAAAATTGAATAAATCGATTAGGCATAAATAAAAATTAAAACCGACATTGTTCGCAGCGGAATCACTTTGTTATTCCCATTTTAAATATTAAATTAACTGAAATGGAATGTTTATGTTCGGAAAAGGAACAAAAAAAAAATAATAATAAAAGCAGCATAAAACAAAATGAATAAACCGCAGCAGAAATATGGATAATAAAGAAAAACACAAAAACCCATCTCAGGCGGTGATGTGCATGGAAATACAGACAGAAATAAAAAAAAAAACTGAATAAAAGTTTATATTCGCATTAGAAAAATCAAATCTCATAAATAAATTAGAAATTCGATTATAACCATTCAATATGAGAGATACAAAAAAAAAAAAAAAAAAAACTTTCTGAACACTGAATAAGCTTAATTCGAGATGACATGTGAACGATCCATACAAAGTTCTAATTTTTACCTTTTTTCCCAACCCTGCTTATCATATCTTACACCTGCTCACCAGGTAACGAATTTCAACCGTCCTATTGATGCTTTTATTAAGTTTTCGATACTTGAATAGAGGAAATATTGTTTGAAAAGTCGAAAATAATATGACAACCACCCGGATATTTAATTATGAAGGTTGCGATTTATTTATAAATGGGTTTTTGTGCTGTTAAAAGCAACGTAAATGTTGAATAATTATTCCAAAAATTATTTTTTTTTTGCTAATTCAAAAAGAATTTACCAAAATGTAATCTTGATGGGAAAATTCTTTCATTTTTTTTGTTTATGGTAAATTCATGAAGAAATTGTTTTTTTCTCATATTTTTAGAATGAAATATTTTGTTTTGGAATTCAAAAGCTGACGTTAGACAATCGATTTATTTGTTGTTTTTTTTTTTAATTTTTATTTTATAAAAAAAGCTCTTAGATTGGCTGTTTAATTTCGATAGTCAAGGCTCCCAAATGACGTGTAGTTTTAGTCAAGTATTTCGTTGTTTATTTTTAGACATTGTAGACAAGAGATTTGTTTTGGCTCTTTTTCGGAAAGCATTTAGATGTTTTCATTCATTTCTGGCTGAGATGTGATTTATTCTTGGAATAAGTTATCAGCTGAAACACATTACAGGATTATTAATTGGGTTTTTAAGCATTCACAAAAGTTTTATTCAACAAATTGCATGGCTTTCGTGAAGCTAAACTAGGAATAACAACGAAAAAGCTTTAGAATATTTATACGCCAATCAGACTTTAGACATGCCAAAGAAGCACAACCGAAACACGTTTCTATCAAAACAAAAAATCAATTAAATAAGAAAGAAACGAATTCAAGCGAAATAAGAATGTGAATGAACCTTTTAAAAATATTAAAAGCTTAAATTTATTTCGCCAATACAACATATAAGCTTCAACACATGAATAAAAGTTGTTTTGCAACATTTTAAATTCTATAAATAATGAAAGAAAGAAAGAAAGAATGAAATTTGCATCCTTTGTAGTCTAGTCTCATGTACGAATCACACAAAGCCTTTTTTTTTTTTTTTTTTGCTATGAACATTCATTCCTTGTCAAATCTAATCTATTTTTAATTGATCATACATAGTTCACCGATATATAACGTGGATAATAAAATCAAATCAACGTTAGATATAATAAATTTAATTAAAAGCCTTCCCATTTGTTTGTTCTAAAGACGTTTTGAGACAAACTTTAGAAAAGCATGTTCTGCTCTAATTTACCGTTTTGTACTAAATTGCTGAATTGGTCAAATTAAAAACATTAGTGTCTGGCTTCGAATATTTTAGGTCATTCAATCTATTTTCCTATAAATAAAATTAATTAATCAATTTATCAATTACCTGTATAACAGTTTTCCTAGGTCCATGACTATGTTGTGATTGTGCAATCGCAGGCTGTAACGGCAATGGTAATGATAATGGTAATTTTGGTGCCAACTTATCGGTCTGTTGTAATGAATTTAAATTATTTGCCCGTACCAAATCTAATGCCAATAATGTTTTTGGGGCACCAGGTGTAAAATATACTTGCTGCTGTTGTTGTTGCTGTTGTAATTGTTGTGTTTGCTGTATATTTTTATTTTTATCAACAACTAATGGATGTATTGCGTCCGCTAATGGTGGACGAAATGTTGCTGTTGGCAAATTTGCTGCTTTATTCTTTTGATTATCCAATTTCTTTTTACCATGCGATGCGGCTAACCGTTTCCATGATAATGCATTTATGAATAATGAATGCTTTTTTAAATTCTTCTCCAATGCATTCTTCTCTGATAATATTCTAGCCGTATCGGTATTATTACGTTCAGCTACATTATTATTATTATTCCCATTATTATTATTATTATTTAGATTATTGTTTAGATTATTATTTAAATTATTATTATTATTATTATTATTATTGTTATTATTATTATTATTATTATTATTGTTACCATTATTATTATTATTATTATTATTATTATTTAAATTATTATTATGATTATTATGTGTTTGACCCATTAGAACGACATTGGCATTATTATTAGGCACCGATAGACATATTGGTTTATTATTTTCACGATTTTTAACATTATTTAGTTGTTCATAAGAGAAATTATTTAATGGGAAATCAGCTGAGCCAGATGAACTAACAGCGCCACTATGGTGATGTGTTGAATAAACGGGACGACGTTCCCGTGGACTAAAGCTTAACACCGTGCCCATTTTGTTTTTTTTTTTTTTTACTTCCTCCTTTATTTTTCGTAATGAAATTCTTTAGCTGAAGCACGCCTTAACTGTCCTTAAAAAAAAAAAAAAACAAAAAAATTTCCTTTTTTTTTTTACTGTCGGAAATTTTTTAATTATTTTTTTTTTTTTTTTAATACCGTAGGAGTAACAATTTTTTTTTTAATCAGTAATATAAACCGGATACCACAAAATGGGTAATCAGTAAATTTTTAAAAACATTCATCTAGACGATGTGTTTGTAAATTCTCCTTTTTTAACACCACTTTGGCGTATTTTTTTTCTATTCTTATTCATAAATGATTATCGTTTCAAGAATAATAATAATGAATAAAGAGATTTCGTTTGAAAACCCCAATTAATTAATTTAATTAATTAATATAGAATCATGCCACATAAACACACAGACACACACGTAAAATAATTTTAATCCAAAGGGGAAATTATAAATTAAATTAAATTAAAACAAAAATTAAAAATTAAAAAAAAACTAATCGAAACACAACCAGCCTAGGGATTTTCTTTGATTTTTTATTGCACACATTTGTAATCCGCACTAGGTTTATTTTATTTTTTTGTATATAAATTCGGTTGTCAAATTAACTTAACTAAGTTATATGAACAGGACATTGTCGTTTAGTTTTTGATAATTATTTATTAACTAAAATTGCACTAAAATCTCTTTGGTTTTTTCTTTTTTTTTTTAATTAAACTAAGACAAAGTATCCACAGTTACTATTAGCCAAGTTTTTTTTTTTTTTTTGTGAAGTTATTTTTGATGAGGCGCCTCTACTTGTCCACTTTAGAGAACCGTACAGAGTTTCGATACATAATTTTATGTTTTTTTTTTTTTTTTTTTCTTTTATTTTATTTGATAAAAGTCGAATGTTGATCGATTGAAGGTATTGCGCCGACTCGTTGTTTATATCAGTGTAGTTGTTATCGTCGCCTTATTTTTACCACCCTATCATAAGAAAAACAGCCCTATCCATGGAATTTTAATTATCTGTACTTTATTACATTATGTGAATGTGTTAAGGGGTTGCTATGTATTTTATTTATTTTAAATGCAGAGATGCTGAGAGTTAAAATAATTTTTTGTTGTTGTTGTTGTTGTTAACGTAAAAAATGGGTCGCTTCTTCCATGGTTTTTTTTTCTATGAGTGTGATTGCTCGCAGGCGCAGTACCATTAATCCCCTTGTTATAAAAGTTTGGCTGGTTAGCCGAGTATAGTCAACAAACGATTGCAACGACAATAGTGGCGGCGACTCTTAACCAAATATGTAATAACCCCAGCTGAATTTTTTTTATTTATTTCCTTATTTTGATGTTGTGGGTGGGGTAAAAATGCCGTCAAAATTATTATTGTTGTTATTATTGCTGCTGCTGCTGCTGCTTGCTAGTTGACTACGGCTGGTGACGATGGTTGCGATGTTATAGAAAATTATAACAAGGGATACACGGAGTTCGATCGATAAAACGCCAACCCCATAGTTACAAAATGTTTTCATTATAATTATGGGTTGAGTTGAGGCAAAAAAAAAAAAAAAGAAAAATAAATAAATAAATAAAATAAGCAGAAAATTTCTTCATCCCCCTTTAAGGTCGATAAAAATTTCTACTTTATAAACCAAAACTCACACTACGCTGTTTAAGGACTCATCTCACGCTGTTTTTATGTTGGAAAATTTTCTTTTTTTTTTGTTTTTTAATTTTTCATCCCAGTTTATGCTGGCTGCTGTTTTCCGAAACTTCAAATCAGTAGACTAGAATGTTGTATGCTATGTTGAGCGATGGAAGGAAGATAACAAAGCAATGACAAAGATTGGAATGTAGTAGATGTGTACGATGTGCGGTACATGTGCTGGCTGGTGAGTTTTGGGGGGATTTGTTAGCGTAAGATGGTGCTAATGCATTGATGAAATAAATACAGATGTGATCGCTTCTTATATTTGGCATGATGTCGTTTAGCTTATAAATATGAAATCCTGGTAGTCAAAAGTACATAACGAAAGAAGAAGATTTACTTGTCTGTGTCATATCCTTTTGATTTGATGTCACTCAAATACACATGGGTTCTTACCTGACTTGCTCAGGTTTTTTTTCTTTTTTTTTTTTTGTTCTTTTGCGTTGCGTTCCGTTCCTTCCTTTTTTGATTAATTCCTTTGGCAATTTTTTACGGTTTCGATGGGGGTTTTTTTTTTTTTTTTGCTGTTGTGATTCTTATACCGATGATAATTTTGTCGACGTTGTCAACAAAAAGTTTCGTTTATATAAAAAAGCTTATTTTGATGATGTTACTTAGCGTCATATATCTGTTTGATTCACCTAAAAGACTAAAAAAAAAAAAAAAACACACACACACACACAAAAGGTGCGAATAGGTAGGAAAAGTTTTTAAACAAAAATTATTTTTTATGATTTGTTAGGGAAAAGAAAAAAGTTGAACCAAGGAAATTATTGGAAAAAAATATTTGTTTACCGTTTACCTTTTCTTTATTTTTTTTTCTTTTATGTAAGCTCGCATTTGATTGTTTACTTAATACGACTAAGCCTATTATAGCGCTTAATAAAATAAAATACGATTAGATATAGAAATAAAAACAAAAAAGTAATGTAGAAAAAGCTAACGCACATACAGAACAGGAAACTAATTTCGATAATCCTTTTCTTTTTTTTTAACGTTAAAGTTTATCCGTGTTAAACGAACAAATTGACTGTTCAATGTCTAAATATTACTCAATTAAGCACAAATTACGCAAAATATGGAATATGGAATTAATTCTTGTAAAAACTTGATTGTTGTCTTCTACTTTAACCATTACCGGATAAAGTTCTTGATCGCAATCAAAAGTTCTTGTTACACCACACATGTAAGTGTAAAAAATCACTGAAAACACTTCTGTGGATGTGTCAGAATCAAAAGAAACTCGAAATACTAATCCCTGTAGCATATTCTGCGTAAAAATTAATTCACCTCTGCCTTTAGCTCCGTCTGTTATTTCATTTGGTTCACTCCAATTTCCTGTGCAAGTTTTTAATGAGATCACTTTCTACCCTACACTTAGCTTTAAAAAAAAATTCTTCTCTTCTCATATTTTAATTTTAAATTTAATGGAAAATTATTAATTGTAATTATGATGATGAAGAGATGTGTTGGTTGTTGTTTCGTAGTTCAAGCATAATTAAATGCGGTAAAGTGGGTTTGTTGTGTGTGTTGATTACTGTAGGCGTACAGCCTGTTCTCTGTTTTAACTTCTCTGGTTTACGAAGTAATTGCTTAGATTATATCGGGAAAAACTTTTACACGGATTTACGTCTGAAAGTCACGGATTTATCCATCATAGACTGTAGCAAGGATTTTTTTAGTAAAATAGTCCCGAAAATGCCGAATTTTATAATCGCCGACGTATTATTGTTAAGTAAATTAGCGATTGAATTACAGGCAACAGTTATGCCTTAAAAACCTCCTATGTTTGCAATGGACGACCGACTGTAATTCACAGGTAAACGAAAATTACCTATTTACGTGTAGGTGCATAGAAATTGTCTGGTTTTAATACCGAAATTTTGATACAAAATGTCAGTACGTATAGAAAATCACATAAAAAAAAAAAATCCATGAAATTAAACGAAATCCCTGTCAATTAAAGCCAGATATTTGCCTTAACAAACAATTTTTGTTTGTTATTTTCCATGTCCTGTAAAAAAAAGGAGTGCAGATGGTGAATTCAACATTTTAGTATGCAAACCGTGTAAAATTATTTTCGAACCCTATGTTATAAACAAATGCAATAATAAACGCATGAATGGGAACCAACTTTTATCTAGAATTCCCCCCTACGTTATAGTCATCGATGTCACAGTGGAATTGATGGTTGTTTTGTAGGAAATTACTGACTTTTCATACACATGTTGTATGTTTTGGTGCGAGTAGATTTAAGGCTACCGGTTCAAGAATACGAAAATGCTGGTTAATCGTTTGTGAAGACTTGTTCGGTGTATTGAATAATATAAGAAGCAGATTTTTATCCCTTATGGAATTACATTTTGATTGTTTCTATTACGTTGCTGTAACAACATTTTCGGTTTTATTTAAAGTTATTACGTCGTTGTAGTTACTTTTACCTTTTATTTCTATGGAAATTAATTATTTATTTAACATAATTAACGAAATGAAATTCCATCATGTGTAATGGTTGATAGTTTGAACAGTGAAACACCTGTTACCAAAATTTTATTCTAGTGGAATTTTTGTTGTTTTTTATTTTTCATAATTTTTCAATCAGATTAATGCACTGCCGTAGTTTTCGTTAAAATCTGTTGAACAATAGTGTAGAGAATAAACACAGCTGGGTATAGCCCGTATAAATTTTCACCTGCTTCCAAACTATTAACAAAAATTTCTACCAGCCTATTTACAACGCACCACATATGACAATCTGTGACCAAGTATGACCGGTGTACGCCACATAGCACAATTTTTGCATAAATTTACAAATTCCACCGAAAAACATAAAGAGATAACAGTCGAGACGCATTTAGTGTTGTGCGGTTGCTTCTTTGATGTAACACGAGCAAAATAAAAAATTTCGTAACAACTAGTGGCGGGTTTTAACTGTGTTTTACAAAATGTTTTGTAGTTCTTTAGCGTTTTGTGAGCTTTAAGCTTAATGAATATTTTTTAATTTATGTTCGGGTAATTAAGCTACGCTACGTTTTTTACTTTTTATTCGTTTTCTGTATCGCGTTCGTAAAGTAACTTGTGAAGGATCAAGTAGAGTACAGTAGGCTACAGTACAGGGCAGCACAGTCAACCCACACCTAACCTACACCCCCGCTCACATAATTAAAAACTGAAAATTTATTTCAATTTTTCAACTTTTTTTTTTTTTTTTATTTATTTTTATCTCATTCTTTCATTTTTTTTTTTGTTTTTGTTTTTGTTTGTTTTAATTATTATCAATTTATTATAATTTTTTTTTTGTTTTTTTATTCATATTTATAATTATTCATTCTTAATTAATTAATGTTTTATTTATATTTTTTAATTTTGTTTATTTTTCCTCCTCTCTCCCATTATCATTTATGCAAATTAAAATATGTGTTTTACATGTAATATTTACTCTAAATCATCATCATCATCATCATCGTCATCGTTTAAACCTTAATTAAATCTTTTTTTTTTCTTTTTTTTTAAATAAAACTTTATATCTGCATATATGTATCAAAAAAAAAAAAAAAAAAAAAATAGTAAAGAAAAATTAATAAAAAATAAAAAACAAATAAAATTAGGCTAATTAAAACTAAAAAAAGTAAAAAAAAAAAAAAAAATTAATTAAATTAATTGAATTTAATAAAAAAGAAAAAAATAATAATAAAAACATCTAAAATATAAATGAATTCAATAAAACAAGTTTTACCATAATTAATTAATTAATTAAATAATTAAGAAAAAAATTAAATAATTTCCCACATGTACAGTAAAATCTTTTCCGTAAAATGTTTTTTTATTTTTTTTTTTATTATTTTTAAAATTAACATAAAACGTCAATTAATTAATTAATTTAATAATTTTTTTTTTTAAACGGAGACAAAATTAAAAGTAATTAAAAAAGAAGAAAAAAAAAAAAAATTAAAGAATTATAATAAAAAATCCTACACTTACACATACATTTTTTTAATTAATTAATTAATTAATTAGAATTAATATTTACACAATAATAATAAAGAAAACAAAACAAAAAAACACAACACAATGTGTGAATTGGATTCAGAAATTTAAAGGAAACGTTTTTTTTTTTTTTTTTTTTGTTCTTATTTTCGGTTTATTCTATTTTTGGGTGGCACAACTGTAATTAGGAATTTTGCATTATAGAACCTGAGTAAAATTGGCTTAACTTAACTTAAGAAATGTTTGTTTAATGTTTATAAACGGATTAATGAGTAAAATAGACGCACAAAGTCATAGAAAACTGTATGCATTTATTGCGGTTATTCCATATAAAAAACATAAATGACGTTCCTTAAGTAATCTCAACGCCAAATTTGACTCTAGGCCAATTACACTGGTAACCGTTTACCACGTATTAAAAAAACGTAAATAAACGAATAAACAGTGTTGATACAAATGAAAAGGTTTAAAATTAAGCATAGCAACAAAAGCTCTATTCAATTATTAAAAAATCGCTTTTTATTCATTTTCTTATTAAAAAATTAATTAATTTTATTATTTATTTACTCATTTAAACTATTGTCTTTTCAGTGTTTGTGTGTGTGTGTGTTTTGTTTTATTTTATTTTATTCCTTACGTCACTTAATTTAATTAGTTATTTAAAAAAAAAAAAATAATAATTAATTATTTTATTTATATTATTTAATTTACAAACAAAAAAAAAAAAAAAATAGAACATTTTTTTTCTCTTTCATTAATTAATTAATTAATCAATTATAATCATTAAATTAATTAATTAAAAAAAAACATTCTGGAATAATTAATAAATCAATTAATTAATAAAAAACGAAAAAAAAAAAACAAAGTCTATTTAAAATTATTAATTAATTATTGTTTTTTTAAAAAAAAAAAGCTTAATTATAATAATAAAAAAAAAAAAAATTAATTAATTAATTTATTAAACAAAACTAATTGAGATTAGCTCGGTTGTTCTTTTAATTGTAATAAACCAAAATCATAATTATATGGGGAGATTCATTTAGTTATTCTGGATAAAATTCTGTCTTTTCATAAATTATTTATTAATTTATTTATTTATTAATTAATTAATTAATTCCCTTATCTCTTATAACTTTAATTTCTCTCTTTTTTTATGTTATTATTATTTTTTTTTTTTTTTTTTGTTTATTAAATTCTTAATATCATACAATGAGTCTTATACTTTTAAAGCTTAGTGTCTATATTATATTTTAATATTTTATTTAAACTTTTTCCATTCTTAAATTGTTATTTCATACATTAATTAATTAATTTCAATCAATTATTTAATTAATCACTGAAAACATCACACATTTTCTTTAATTTATTTTTTCTTTCTTTCTTTTATTTGAATTCATTTTTTCTTGTTTATTACACAGCAAATTTGTTAGCTGGACTAGCATCGTCAGATTTATAAACTAATTTGTGTCTTAGTGGTTTATTATTATTATTTTTTTTTTTATTATTATTTTGTAGATTAATTTAAAAACCATTTACACGACAACAGTGGTTGGTATCGTTTTGTTTGCACCCCCGCGTTTTGTGTAATTTTTTTCACAAATTATAACAAAAAAAAAGAAAAAAAAAAAAAATACTAAAAGAGCGAAAAGAAAAATTTTCCGTTTTGTTTCGTTTTCACAGCATCCAGCTAAACAAGTGTATAAACTGAGTGGTTGGTTGAATAGTAATTAAAAATAAAAAATAAAAAAGAATTTTTTCTTGTACAAAATTTTTGTTATTCATTTCATTTTCTTCCTTTTTTTTTTTGTTAAACTTCCGCTTCTTAAATATGATCCATTTGTTTTATGTTTTGTGTTTTTTTTTTACATTAATTCAGCATATATATACATACATATCTGTTTGTATATTAAAGTTTATTATTTATTATTAATTATTTATTATTATTATTTTATATTTATTAATATTAATTATATATTCTTAGTGTGTTTTTATATGTATGGAAGATATATTATCTACGATCTCGATAAAGTAAATAAGTTTTCATTGATTCTGGCAGCTGTAACTCTTGTATGTGCTCTTCTAAATGATGTCTACCAATTTTTTGACGAATAACACGCCTACAGAGATCCATTAATGGTAGTGGTTCGGCTACAAATAAATAAATTAAATCCAAATTAATTAATTAATAAAATAAAGAAAAGAGAAAAGAAAAAAAACTTACGATCAAGACCACCAATATATTTCATTGTTATTTCACAATGTCCCCAAACGGCAGAGACAATTGGATGTAATTTTTTTCCTTTTAATCCTCTAAATGCTACACCCAGGTACTGGCCATCTACAATAAAACTAAGTGTTCCCTCGTCCATATCTAATGCAACTAAAAATTTATCGGGCACCATAAATGTTTCATCTGGCTTAAGTATTGCTGGATATGTGGCGCCAGTACATGCTTTTGAATCATGATACAGTTTATTACGTCCTAAGTCCCAACCCCAACTTTGATCGGATGATCCTACTAAACTTTGATAACCTACAGAATGTAATGGTGCCTCGGCGGTTGCTACACCAATAACGGCATGTGTACCACGTTGCCGTGTTGACCAAAACACCTCCCATACATGGAGACCTTTTGTAAAACCAGCTCTACCACGTATACAATCTGTACTCTGTGCTACTGGATGTCTATGAAATGTTAATTTGTCATCTTCCTTAACGAATATATTTAATGATCTATCCTCTGAATTCCATGAATATTTTAATTGTGTATCTCTAGCTGCTGGGGGCATATCTAATAATACATCGAGTCTAGCTGGTCTAGTAAAGTCTGCTAATAGTTCCCTAGGAATAATTGGTTTAAATGGGGCCGGTGAGTCACGGCTAACTGATTTCACACCACCAGAAATTTTTTGTCCCATGTTCATGCCACGGCTGCTACGTGTGCGCCTCTGATCTAGTATTGTTACTTTATATGAAAGACGTATACGTTCAAAGTCTCGTTGTTCCAAACGCGATAAAACTACTCTTGGTGACAATTGTGAAGCAGTCGATATGTTTTGAGGACGGCGACGTTCACTCGTTCTTATGGCCGGTCCTCGGCTACCCTTATATCTATAAATAAAAAGAAAAGAAGAAAAAAATTAATAAACTGATAACGATAAAAAAAAAATTCTCAGACACATTTTCATCAAATTATCAAAGACACCTTTTTTAACGATATACCGAAAATAGTAAATAAATAAACCACAAGTTATCGTTAGCGTAGACACAATAATAAAAGCTTTTTTTTTTTAATTTATTTTCTTCATAACAAAAAAAAAAAATTCACCACACACAAAGAGGTCAAAAAACACAAACCGGGAATAAATTATAAAAAAAAAACAAGTTAAATTGAATGTTAATTAATTTAATAATTAATTCAAAGGCATAACAACAACAATATACGATGATAAAACCTTACAAAAACAATACGCAATAATAATAATAATAATAATAATAATAAAGATCAACATCATCATCATCATCACGTAAAGAAGCCACAACAACAGCAAACAGCAAAATATTATTATTCCGTTTCCACTTCATTATTTTCGCATTATTTCTTTTAATTTAAAACAAAACAAAAAAAATGTTTCTTATTAATACAAGAAGAAAGGAGTTCAAAATACGATGCGAGGACATCTTGTATCAACATAAATACCAATTCACATTCGATAAAAAACAGATTAAGAGGAGACGACGACGATTACGATGACTGCATTGTGTTGTTGTGTGCAGTGCATTTCGTTGTAAATAAAAAAAAAAAAATTCAAAAATTAAGCGTAGAAAAAGCTCGCTTAAAACAATAAACAATGCACTTATATAAAGTAAATAATAAACAAAAATATTTATTATTAATTAAATTATTAATTAATAATTTATTATAAAGGTTTCATTTACTTTTAATTTATCGAATAAACATGCTTTAAATGGTAATTTAATTATTTATCCAGTTTTTAATAAGCAACTAGCGACGGACAAAGAAAATTTTAATTAATAAAGGAAAAAAGCGACTGTAAATTGCTTTTTTACATGATCATCGGCGTAATTTATAAATATTAAAACGATATTAAAAAAAAAAAGAAAGAAAGAAAAAAAAAAAAAAACATCCACTGACAGAAAAGTAATAAAAAAAAGAAGCAAATTACAAGAAAAAAAAAAAACACAAAAACATCTTCAAGCAAAGAAGGAACAAAAAAAAAAAATTCAATATTCGTGGCCCCTAATGCATAATCAATAAAAAAAAAAAACATTTTTATCAAATAAACAGAAAATTTCCTTTTATTTTGTGTTATTTTGATTGACGACGACTCTTTCATGTTTATTCCAGCCGCCTCCGTAATAAATAATCCAAAAAAAAAGAAAAAAAGGGAAGATGGAAAAAGAAAATGGATAAAAAGAAAACTCATCTGAAAAACGAATTAATGAATGAATTGAATGAATGGTTTTTGAATCATATTATTTTTTGGGGTTATTGTACCGTTTTAGCATTTTACCTTGTTTGCTGTACGGAGAACGAGACTTTCATCTCCTACTACAGCAAAAAAAGCAACATTTTCCGTATCTTTTCCTATTGTACACAAAGTCACTCACCAACACACACACCAGCAAAATTACAATTCAAATTCTGGATGAGTAATACCATGCTCTTCTGTGCTTTTATGTTTATGTTTTTAATTTTTACCATAAAAAAAAAAACTTTCATTTATTACACTTCCATTTCTATTCCATTTTATAATTCATCTCCTTTACCTTTGCTACACTCTACTTGCGACCCTGTGCTTAATATTTCTACTGATGCAACATAAATAAATATACATTACCCAGGGGATTTAAAAAAAAAAAACTGAAAAGAGGAAAAAGAACGAGATTTCTAAACTACAATCCAACAAAAACTCCCCTTGATTTTTAAAAAATCGAAGCGAAAACACAGAGAACATACAAGGAGAGAATCTTTTTACCCTCGTTTAAAGCTAACAAATGTGTGTGTACGCAAAAAAGTAACAAAAAAAACCAAAGAAATCCAGCATGTTTGAAAATAAAATTCTTTTTACCAAACCGGAATTAAATGAGTTTTGTGTAAAGGATCCGCCGAGCTGAGTTACTTCAATATAAAATAAAAAAATAAATCGACATCAAATACAGATTTATGCTTTATGTGCTACGATGTATGATAATAATAATAATAATAAAAAAAACATATCTAGAGATAAAAACTACAAAAAAAAAAAAAAGCCTTAAAAGTTTTCATCATAAAAAAGCTACACACAACATGGATAATTTTTTTTTGTTTTTTCTGTTACTTGTGTACACAATTCAATGATTTTATTTCAATCATTTAATGTCATAGACAGATTAAAATAGAGCATAATATGTAGCAGCAGCAGCAGTAGCATTTTTATGTTTTTTTCTTTCCTTCCTATGCTAATTAAATATAAAATGAACGCCATTTTGACAAGGGAAATTATTTTTCGGTTATTACTGTGCATTAATTTACCAAAGCATTGTCCAATGATGCTTTAAAAAAAAATTAAAAAAACACAAAACAAGCTACATTTGTAATTAAAATAAATAATTTACTATAGCAGCACAGCGGTTTTTTTATTATATATATTTTTTTTTGTATATAAACGGATGATGCATAATGAAGAGAAAAATTATACAAAATATATTTTTCTGCGCAGCGAATAAAAATTGAATGCACCCTAAAAACTGCAGCAAAATCATAACCAGAATGCATTATTATCTACAAGGAAGAGGAGCAACGCAGAATAAATGTATAAACAGAATCAAAATGGAATTTAAATTTTATTTTTTTTAATTGGTTTTGTCCTCTTTTTTTAAACAATTTATAGTTAAACCCTCATAGGATGCTACTATATCAAACGTAATTAACTTTAATTCATCTTTACAATAATAACCGAAATACAAATTAAAAACAAGTGGCTGTGCTGTGCTGTCTCATTTAATTGTGGTAAATTAGCTTAACAAAACTTTATTTTAACGTTTATTTAAATTTTTTATTTTATTTTACTAATTTATTTATTGAAATGTTAAAAAATCACAAACAACAAACCATCATCATCATCATCAAATTTTATTTTATTTTTTTTTGTTGATTAATAAAATAAAAATGAAAATCAGAAACCAAAATAAAAATACAGAATACAACAACCCTTTTTCATATATATATAAATATATAAAAATGGGTAGAAGAGAAGCAGAATAAAAATGTTTTGTGTTTTCCCTTTAAACAATCAACAAACAATTTTTTTTTTTTTTTTTGCTAAATTAAATTTATTTCCAGTTTAAAAGATTCTTTGTGTTTGGATTTTCTATAATTTTTTTTTTTTTTGTAACCAAATCGTTAAGCTTTTATTTTCTAAAGAATGCTACAAATAACAGGAATGTTAGGAGCTCTCGTTATTGTTTTCTGTTTGGTCACATTGACCCTTATTTCAGAGATTAGAATCATTAAAGAATAAAACAAAAATAAATACATAAAAAGCATAAATAAAATGTTTTTAATCCTACAGGGGTTCTCGACTTTGTTAAAAAAATATTTATAATTAGGCACTTCGTAATGTATTCCTGAACTAAGAGACTAACATTTTAATTCTCGTCTCCAACATAAACATACCTGTGTAGGTGTGATTCACAGTGATTTTCTACAAAATTCACGTTATTATCATTTATAACAAAACCGATTGTAATGTCAATCAACTTTTACTCTATGCCTTTTTTTTTTTTTTTTTTATTCATTAAAATTCTATTCTATTCAATTAAAAATTCTGCAGAGACCGATAGAACAAAGGAAAGAAAGAACCAGCGCACGGAACACTAACAACAATAACGCAATAAAATATTACAACAGAAGGTGGTAACAAAAAAAATAAATAAAAAAAACATTCACCGCTTTTTACATAATAATTAATTATTTATTTTTTTTAATTTAATTAAATTTAATTATAAAATAAAACTAAATTTAAATATTAAATCGTGCAATCGTTGTAAAATAGTTACGACGACGACGATAATGATGATGATATCGAAAATTAAGTAAACAAACAACTGGATTATATTTATGAAACACCACTGTGTTTTTACAACATTTCTACAGTAGACACACAATGTATTAAGCTTTTATAAATTATTATTTATGTATGCATTATAGTAAAACTTGAAACAGTAATTTAACGTAGCGTAGCGTACGTGAAAGTACAAAACAGTAGAGTACCGTACCGTACCATACCATACATATTGATGATAAAATGAACACAAACGTTAAACTTTTAATTTTTTTTTTTATTCATTTTTGCTGTGTGCATAAAACACGACATTAATGCATTGGGGTGAATAATAAAAATCACTTCGTTATATATAGAAATGCTTTTTTTATGTATTTGCATTTGTAGAAAAAAAACGGGGAGGATTAGTATTTTTCGGTATTACTTTTTGGGTTTGTTCTCTTTTTCCCTTACTTCTTCTGAGTAATACAAATAAAATTACAAAAAAAAAAAGAAGAAAAGAGGGAAATTTTTTGTCGAATCAATAATATCGATTGAAGTTTGTCTGGTTTGTTTATTTTTATAATAAAAAAATAAAATAAATATATACATATATCCATCAAAATATATAAATACTACAGAGCAGAGCAGAGATAAATAACTAGAGAGTGTGTATAAAATAAAACTATAGATTGAAAAATAATTTTATATTGTGTTATATTGTTGTCGTCATCGGTATCGGGGTAGTGTTTGTGTGCGTGTGTATTAAAAAAAATAAATACAAGAGAGATGATGTTATAAATCCAACAAAAGTGTATTTAGCAATTTATTCCGACTGTCCATCATTTAATTTTTTTTTGGGTAAATATTCTAGAAAAGTATTCACCATCCAGAAAAAAACGAAAAAAAAAAACGAAAAAATAAAATCGAAATGGAGGAAAATTTTATTAAACTTTTTCATTGTTTAATGTTTTTTTTTTTTTTTTTCTTTTTTGTTATGCTGTGGCTGCGCTGCTGCTGATGATGATAAATCAGCAAGTTTTTATTTTTATTTATTGGTTTTTTTTTTTTTTTTTCCTTTAATTAATTATATTTTTCTTTTTTATGTTCTGATAATGGCGATTTTGATAACACAACAACAATAAAAACAATACAATACAATACAATAAATAAATCAACAATATTTTGGGAAATAGATTGGGAAAATATACATATCGAGTATTGAATATTAAATATACAACAAAAACAAAGTATTTTAACAATAGCATGGTATTGATGGTGATGGTGGTGGTGGTGGTATGGTGAAAATAAAGCTTTCAGAGTTATCGAATACAAATAAAAACAGGATACATCTAGTCGCGACGGCGTATTATACAAATAAAATTAATTACTCAATGTATATTGACAACACACACTAGGCGCATTGTAAAAAAATCCGTTGCTTTTTCATAAAAAACGAGTCAACAAACAAAAAATTATTTATTAAAATAGGAAACATGAATATTTAAACGCGAAACAAAAATACCATTCAATAATAATTAAAGCATTTATAGCAACAGCAACACCGACAGCAGACCATTTAAGTTGTCGTCTGAAAAGCACGCATTTAGTCACTAAAAACACAAAGTCAACTTCGAAAGAAAAAAATAGAAAAACCTTCAAAAAATAAATTTTTTTTCCTCCCTCTCTCTCTCTACTACACACAAAATTAATTAATAAATAACGCTAGCGAAAAAAAAAATTAAGTGTGCTAAAAAAAAAAAACTAATGAATTTTGTATATAAAAAGTGCGATACCAAAAACCAACACAAAGCGATTATAACGCACGCGCTAATTTATATTAAAATATGTAAAAAAAAAAAAAAAAAAAAAATAAATTTAATTGATCAACATTAGGAAATGCTAATGTATTTCTCTATACAATACACACACGCAGATAGATTTTCATGAATTTTTATGCTGCTTAATAAAGGAATCAATAAACAAAAACACCAAAAACCGCCAAGACTGAATACTCGCATATGTATCTAAAAAAAAAAAAAAAACTAAAATAAAAACCACGTACGATTCACTGCTCTTCTTCTATATTGACATTATCTCTATATATTTGCATTGGCGTGTTTAAAACCATTAAAGTTTGGCAAAACAATTACATAATTAACAAAAAAAAAAAAAAAAGCAATATTAATTTCCTTATTTATTATCCGCTAAATATTTTATTATTAACCAAACAGAGTACAACACAAGCAACAAAATTGGTAAAAATGTCAATCAATACAAAAATAAAAAGGTAAATTTTACTGACAAAATAATAATAATAATAATAAAAATAACAAAACACAATTTTGCACTTAATGGTTCTTCTTTTAAAGTAAATAATAAATTTCTAGTAAATAATAAACGAACGTAAAATGTGTATATAGTGTTTGAAAGTTTGAAATTGAAATTATATCTCCATACATTCACATCCAGATGCAAAGTAGTGCCAAAAAAAAAAAAAAAAAAAAATTAATTTATTATCAACAAAAAAAAGCTTAACAGAACAAAGAGGTCAATCACTAAAGTTGAAACGTTTATTAAACACAACCCAAGTAAGTAGACGAGGAGAAATAAATAAATAAATAAAGTAAAAAAGTGACAACACAAAGTCAAGTGTTGCTTCAAACAAACATAAAAAATATAAAAAAATAAATAAACACTTTGGGTTGACTTTGCTTAACATAAAAAATTATAACCGAAAAAGTAATAATAAGAAGTAAAGCTCAACAAATATTACAAACAACATAAAAAGCACATAATGCAATCGTTATAATAATAATAATAAGACAAGGCCACTCTTTAGTCTTATGCATGAATATTTTTGTATGAGAAAACTTAATTTTAAACAAAAAAAAAAGAGAGAAAATTGCATAATATGAATAACCTTTAAAAGCGCGAAATAACGTATATTTCATTCATTCATTCATTTATATTAATTTATTATATAATAATAATAAAATGTGCTGGGGGATGTACCATTGTACCAATAAATTATATTTTAAATAAATAAATCAGCACTAGTAGCTAGCTTAGTTTATTATCACCTACACAAAAAATCATTTCATTCTTCATAACTAAAACTAGTCTTAATTAATTAATTTTTTTTTTTTTTTTTTTTAAATTTTGTAGACAAATGATTTATTGATTGTAATAATTCTATAATTAAAATATTAATTATTCTCTGCTAATAAAGTAATATAAAACCTGTGCAGCATATACATAAATACAGTAGTTGAATAATGAAAAAAAAAAAATTAATAAAAAATCGCAAATACCGCACCGGCAAAATTAAAGTTAATTAGTAAAATTAAGTAATTTTAAATAAATTATATAATTAAATTATAAAGAAATATACACACGTTTCATTGCAGATATATATATATATATATAAATAATTTTAATGTTAATTATTGTAATTAATTTAACACAAAAAAAAAAATGCTTTTGTAAAAGAAAAAAAATAGTAAAAACGGCCATTAAAAAGCACTAAATTCAGAAAGGTAAAAAACAAAAAAATAATTCGTGAAGGTACAAAAAACATTTTCTATTGTTTTTAATTAATTATTATTATTTCTTTATTAATAAAAAAAGAAAAAACAAAACAAAACAAAAAATATATATAAATAATAATTTATTATTATTTTTAATAAAACAAATAAAAAAAAAAATAATTAAAATAAAACAAAAAAAAAAATTAAAGTCAATATTTATGTCAATGCTAATTACCTAATTGCAAACCAAAATGTCAAATGATTCACTAAATAAATAAGCTGGTAATGTACACAACACACCACAGCATATTATATAAAATTTATATTGGGAAAAATAAAAAAAAAATAACTTTCCAATTACAGTAGAGACATAATAATGTAAACGTTTATGATAAGTTATAAAAAAAAATAAAAATAATAATAAGATAATTATCGTACAATTGTTTAAGAAAAGTGTTAATGTTAATGATTGGAAACGTCACTTCACCAGAGACTGTCAATATTGCATAAAACACACAGCATCAGAGTAAACAATTATCCAATCAAGTTTTTTTTTTTTGATTAATTTTTAATGATTATACCCGGATAGTTAATAGCACCAGTAATTTTCATTACCTCTGAATATATTTAACAAAGCAGCATTTTTTCCGGCAGTATTTTTTTCGACAATTTTAACAAAGTGGTATTGTTTCATTGTATACAATTTATTATATTTAGCACAAGTACATAAATCATACATTATAATGTATTAAACAATAATAATAAATGTTCCAATTAATTATTATGAAATTGCAAGTATTTTTATTTTTTACAAAAGCAGCGAAAAAAAAAAATTAATAAATAAAAAAAAAAAAAAAACATGAAAAAATTATTTAATTAAATATTTATTTTCATTTTTTAAATTACTTAAACGTTTATGGGGTAATCATTGTGTGTAGCCATAATAGCAATAAAGTAAAGGTAATGAAATAATCGTTGGATAACCGTTTTAATGTTTTTTTAAAATTTTTTTTTAATTTTTTTCGTAGACTTTTACAAACAAAAATTATTAATAAATATTTATTAAAAAAAAAAAAATAATAAAAAAATATTTTTTCTATATACAGGTAGTCGCGACTTATGAACATTCGACTTTCGCTGTAAGTCGATAGCTACTATTTGTACTATAAAGTAAATAAATAAGAAATATATTCCCGCACTGTAAAACAAAAAAACGTTTTTTAGTTTTGAAAGTATAAAGAAATACTTTTTAAGGGTACTAAAATTATAATCCAACAAATTAAAGTGCCAAGGTCATAATTACACGATGATTAGCATATCTTATACAAATTTATAAGAAAAAAATAAAATAAAACCACCAACAAACAGCAAAGCACAATAACATTTTCAAGCACAATAAATATTTATAAATAAAAAAAAAAAAAAACCAACAAGCAAATATATGCTAAGGCAAACGCATTATCTGTAATGAAACACAAGTTATAGCTGAATACCATGCACAGCAAAACATAAAGATTTTTTTTTTTTTTGTTTTAAACAGAAAACATTTTCAAGAATCTACTGTAAAAAAACACACACACACACAAAATAACTTTTACTATTTTTTGATCCAGTGTCAAAATAAGTAAATTGACGATACCAATTTACAAAAAAAAAAAAAAAAACCCACTATATGTTATTAGCTTTATTAGCTAGGCAAGTTAATTAGCTAGTTCGCTAGCCAACACTAGTGACAGGCAACAATTACATTATACATAATATTTACAATAAAAAAAAGAAATAAATTAAAAAAATTAAACGTTAATTTATGTTTTTAAACTGACTTTAATTAGCGTTACCAAACATAAATTACATTGATTTAATTAACATAAGACTGAATAATTTTTATTATTTGTTGTAATCAATTACAAATAGAAATAATATGTATGTTTGTTTGTTAACTATGTATTATGTGGTAAGAGAAAATAATTATTATTGATAATCCAAAGAAAAATAAAATAACAAGCGAGATAAGATCTAAAAAGGTAAAACACATTTGCCAATAAAATTTTTTTTTTATTAATCAATAAATTGCATAATATGACCTGAATAATAAAATAAAAATTAAAGTGAAGATTCACTGCAGTTATACAGTTACACAATCAAAAAAGATGTAACAACACAAGCACCAGTTATCAAAACTCATATTGTGTACTTGTTGTTTTTCGTCTCATCTTATTTTATGCAATAACAATCAAGACATATTGTCTACATAAAATAATAAATAATTATGTAATTATTATTTAACATACAAAAAATAATAAAAATATATATATATATATATTATTTGTTGACAGCAAGTGATTGTAATTAAGTAAATAAACAAGTTGATGTTGTGCAGCAACCAGAAGCAACTAACATAACTACAATTACCGTATAAAATATTTCTTTTTGCCGATTTAAATGTTTTTACACGATATTTACAGCTAAAATTAAATACAATATTGTGTTTTATTTATTAATTATTTATATATTTGATGTCAAGTTTATTGCACATTTAATTAAAACTTTATATAATTAAGGTATCATCATTATTGTTGTGTTCACAAATAAATAAATAAATAAATATTTCTTAAAATTTAATTATATTATTACAACAAAGTTTGTCAATGTACTACAAATTATTAAAAAAAAACCAAAAACTTGCTATGCAATTCACAGAGAGAAATATAATAAAGTTGTAATCACATATAGTAATTTTTCATCTAACGTAATAAATGCAAAGGAAAAAGAAAAAGAAAAAAAAATTATTATTATTAATAAGAAAACTTCATGGTCAATCAAATTACCACATTTTTTCCTCTGATTAATAATAAAAAAAAAAAAAAAACATTGAATATATAAATAAAAAAATTAATAATTATAAATAATAAGAAACAAATCATATATACACATATATATAAATACAAATAAGGTGTTTTTATCGTGTAGATATTCTGTGATTAAAACCACAACAATTAAATTAATTTTTTTGCTTTTCTTTTCTACGTTATTGAATATTAGCGCAGCTTTTTTCAATTAAAAGCAAAAGAAAAAAAAAAGTATTTTCGCTAACACAAATTAAGTAATTAAATATATTTTTTATTTTTATTATTTTTTTTTTTTTTTTTTCGTATGATAGAGTTTATATGTCAAGTCCAGACAGACAGTAGTAGTGAAATAATTAAATTACTTTGTCTAACATATATTTATTGCGAACTTTTTTTTTATTTTTCCTTTGTATACATAATATTGTTAAGTGATGTAATTTATGAATATTTTTAGCGAATAACAAACAAATAAATAAACAAACAAACAAACAAAAATAACACAGATTAACAGAATGAATTGTGGGTGAGAGTGATAAACATTTTTATATGAAAATATCAACAATAACCGATATGTTAAACATAAAAATTCATGGATAAATTCAATTAAACTAAACTAAACTAATTCAGCAGATCAACAAAATAAGCACAAAAAAAAAAATAAAAGTAAATATATACCGAAACGTAAATAAAAAATATATATATACAAGGAAAACAACCAATAAGTAATCAATAAAGTTTTTTTTTTGATAATAATAATAAAAATAGGAAAAACTACATGAGAAAATGAATTTAGTGTTAGTTACAAGGAAAAAAAAAACAAAACTTTTTATTCCCCTAGATTAGTAATAAATATTTTTCTTAATAAGAACAAAATAAAAAAACATACGTATAAAAATTAATTATTTAAAAGTTCAATTAAAATAACCACGTCATATATAACCTTTATGTTTAATTTACGATAATAATTATCCATAGAAAGATTACCATAAGTATATAAATAATATTGTAAAGTAGCATAAAAAGAAAACGCGTCAAATAGATTTGATTTTTAAATAAAAATTTTTTACAAACAAACACAGCACAGGTGTTTCCTAATATACAAAAAAAAAAAAATAATAACCAACCGAATTAACAAAAGAGTTTAAACAAATATAAAGGAAATAATCGCTTTTCTTTTTTACGTTTAATAAATTAATTAAAATAATAATCAATAAGCAGCAACAAGCAATAAATTATATTAAAAACGGAATGTATTGAATTAAAATTGCATTGAGCATTTATTCATTCATATTTTAAATTTATTTTACCTTTTATGCTTAATCATTTATTATAATTAAATTAAATTAAATAAAAAAAAAAAACCCCCCCGACATTATTTCGCTTAAAAAACAGAGTAGAGAAAAAAAATATTAAATTTAATTTAAAGCAACAGAGAGAATGTAATAAATTAAATTTTACGCGAAAACTAAATATTTACCGGCACCCACCACCACTTAGTTATTATTATTACAACATCATTATTTTATTAATAATTAAAAATTATATAATTTCCTTCATTTCGCTAAGTATATATAAATATATTTCTCTTGAAAAATACAAAATACAAAAAAAAAAATATTTTTTTTTCAATTTCACAATGTTTTGTCGTTAAAAATTAAAACTTTTTTAAAAAGTTACTAAAAAATTTGACTTTGACATCACATTTTATCATCATCACCATTATATATCTTGATCAACAGCATTAACACCATGAATGTTTATGTAAAAAAAATTAAAGTAAAGTTTAGCAGGAAAAAAAAAATAAAATAACAAAACAAAAAGCTCAACCACCATTTCCACTACAGAAAACAAAATGTATACAACAAAAACTGAAAGTAACTAACCAAAAAACAACTTAAAGCAACACAATCACATTTACATAGAAAACTCAGTATATAATATTAAGTGGGTAGGGGTATTTATATACATATAAACATATATATATAATATTGTGCGAAATAATGACCTTGGCTATTTCCATTATAAAGTATTGCCGCAGTTTCATTTATTGTCTTGATGATTATTGTTTGAATATTAAATCAAAATAAAAACAGACAAGCACATGATTACTGCAACAATCAACTAAAAACAGCAACTAGCCTATCCAACCAAACAACCAACCAACCAACAAACAAACAAACATAAAAAAAAGCTTCAATGTAAAGTATAATTACAAAACACAACACTAATAAACAAAGGCAAAAAAATTAAATAAATAAAACATGACTTAATCAAAAAAAGTTTTTTTTACAAAATAAATTAAAAAGAAAAAAAAAAAAAAAAAATAAATAAATAAATAAATAAAAAATTAAAAATTTGAGCTTGAAATATTTAATTTTTTTTTATTTTATTTTTTATATAAAATAATAAAACAAAAAACAAGTGTGTGACCAGAATTTTATTACACTTATTATACAATAAAAAAAGAAAAAAAAACAGCAGCAGTTGTAGAGCTAAAGAAATGATTAAAACCAAAGTTAAGTTAAAAAACTTTACAAAACTTTTTCTATTTATTACAAAAGCTTTAAATTCATTTCAAATCTTTAATTAACCAAAGGACAATTTGCTCTAAAAAAAAAAAAAAAAAAAAACTGTTAATTATTATGTCAATAAATAATATCGTACAAGGTTAATTGTATCTAGGAAAAGCACAAATCAAAGACATTGATCATTCTCAGAGTGCGCGTTCAGTTTAATTTTCACATAATTATATATTTATTTATTGTTTTTTTTTTAATTAAATACAAAACAACAAATAAATTGCAAAAGATAAGATAAAACTTGTAGTCATTCACTTGCGGTTCAATGTGTTGTTGCTCTTTTGAAAATTAACATTCCCTTGAATTACAATAAGAGTTGTTAATTCCCATAAAACTTACAACAAACCACACATAAGCCAACAAAAAAAAATGTTAATTCTCTTATTCATTAAAAATCAAAGCTTAACGTTTTTGTGTATTTATGTTTGTATTATTGACAATAAGCTTTGTCATGATTCCCTGAAATCTAATCGATTAATAAGTAAAAAAAAAAAAAATTAAAAAAAATTTTATACACGTTTTCCGGTGTCGTTGTTATTTCTTATTCCTTATTATTATTTTTGTTGTATTTAAAAAAAAAAAAAATCAAACAAAACGTGCAACATCATTCATATTTTCGTTTAAAATTATATAATCCATTGAATTTCCATTAAATTAATGTTTTAAAAGTTTGCCATAAAGATAAAAAAAAAAAAAAAAAATCAATCGTTAACGATAAACTGGAAATACGATGAAACTTTTGCGTATCGGTGTCTGTCGCTGCGTGGGCAACATAGAGCCACATATTAAACAGTGAAAAACTTTTAAAGAAACGAGATACAATTTTTTGTTTATTCTTATAACAGCAGACATTAATTTACAAAAACATTTATCTCCTCAGAGTTATGTTTTTTTTTTTTTTTTGTAAATAGAGACAACACAAGATATTGTTTTTAAATATAACAACAGCATGTGGTAGGCACACAAACAGCGGCCGCCACATCAATTTCCATAGCGTTTACCACATTAATTATATATTTGAATAAACTGCACAAATTTTTAATCCAAATTATGTAAGTAGAAGAAAAATAAATTAATTTGATTCAACTAGGTACCACCTAGTATTGTCATAATCATCATAACTGTTTCAAATCTCACATATTGCATAAGATTTAAACGCATATGCACTATAAAAATTTAATTACTAACAAAGAGTTAATCAGACTCACGCAGATACAATAATAATAGAAAAATATTGAGTTTATGTAACGCGTTAAACAACCTAAATTACAGAAGAAGAAAAAAAAAAAAAATTTTAATTACCAAGGATTTCAAAAAAAAAAAAAAAAAGAAGAAAAAAAACCTCATAAATCAACATAATTTCACATCTTTGTTGTTATATTTAATTAAAATACTAAATTCACTTGTATTACAGTCTTAATAAGCACAACGGGGACACATAGTATATTAAATGTCATCAAACTTTTATCAGAAAACAATACAAACAGCTGCTTATCTGATACAACCAACTCGTACAACAAAGAGTAAAAAAAAAAAAAAAAAAAATTGTAATTCAATTTCTTCGCCTTTTTCTTCTTCTTCATAATAATAATAATAATAATACAATAAATACGAAAAGAAAAATATCAACAACATAAATAAAAAAGATTATAAGCAGAAAACTGATCCAACATAAACATTACACACTACACACTTTAATTCACGTATACAGAGAATAAACCAAAAACGAATAATTTTATATTTTGCAAGTTTATAGAACTGCTAAGCAAGTCAGAGCTCAGGGTCGAACCCTCCAATTATTATTATTTTTTTTTTTTATGATTTTATTACATTAAAATACATTTTTTTTTTTTTTTTTTACTTGCAAAATATTAATGTGACAGATGTAGTAATTTTTGGTTGTAAAAACGAAATAAAAAAGCTTCGGTTATGCCGCAATTCAAAAACATAATTTTTGGTTTGTTTTTTTTGTTTATGTAAACTTTTTGCTTCTTTCTTTTATTAATAAAAAAAAATTAAAATAAAAAAACGTCGTCAATGTGTATGTTTAAAAAAAAAATGAATAAATGAGCAAACGAGAGACAATTGGATATAAGAAAAAAAAGATGAAATGGACCGGCTTCTGTAGTTTTATTTCTGTTTCGACAGTTCTTTCTTCTTCAGCATCCTTATAACATTTTTTTTTTCTTCTTCTCTGTATGTATCTTTACCATCCGGTGTTCAAGAGAGCAACATTTTTATATTAAACAAAGAATAACCGAACTTTAAACAGCAGTAAACAACTGGATTTTTGTTGCTTTTCAACCGCATAACCAATTTTTTATTTTATTTTTATTTGAATACAAAACCAGACACACAAAAAGAAATAAAAACAGCAATCAGGATCTTTTTTTTTTCTGGGTATAAAATAAATGCAAAAAAAAAAAAAAAATAAGGCGAAAAAAAGCTTTCAACAGTACGAGGGACATCAATTAAGAAAATTACAAAGAAACAAAATCTTGCGCGAATAACAAGATTAAAGAAAAAAAAATAAATAAATTCCAGCATTCAAATTAAAGAAAAAAAAAAAAAACTAAACCAAATATTGAATAAAAGCAAAAAAAAAAAAAAACAAAATTCGTAACCCAACCACCAAACATACAAAGCAATAAAAAAAAACCATGAGGTAAGCTTTATATACGTATAAATAATCCATTGTTCGGTATGTTCAGGTTCAAATGAAGTTAAATAAATACCGAAAAGTCTCATGGTGAAATAATGACAACAACAAAAACAACAGCAAATATATTATTATATTGACACGTTGATTTAAGTAGACTTCAAAAATATATATTTAATTATATAAAGCTCACATAAAGACAAACACCACAAATAACGTATAATTATCTCAATACACTAATCTATCTTCATTAGAAAATATGAGTAATTAAATGTATTAAATTATTAATAAATTATTAAAGTGAAAAAAAAACCAGTCATTAAGCGGTGCTTAAACAAAAACAATAATCACATGCATAGTTTTTTATGAACACACAACCATAAACAATTCACATGGGACGACACATCAGAAAAAAAATAATAAAAATAAAATAAAGAATCGGAATGAAATCACCGCAAAATACATACATCTGTCGTGTACTTAATAATAAAAAATTAAAAATTTATTTGATTAAAACCAGTCCATGTAAATATGTACACACAGAATAAAAAAAAAAAAGTAAATAATTATTTACACGATAAAAAATAATCAAATATTTAAATAAAATTTTAAAAAGAATTTTCCAAAAAAAAAAAAAAAAAAAAAAAACTGAAAAAGATTTTCTTTAAACAAAGAATCACATGCTGTTATAATATTCGCACTATGGAATATTACTGAGCTATGCGGTAAAGTACATAAGGCAGTTTTTTTTTTTTTTTTTCAACTTTGTAAATAAATAAACCGTTAAATTAATTTGTTATCAATATTCCTCAAGTTATCTACACTTTAAAGAAATATTTTTTATTACAACACATCAAAACGTGCGTTTTAATCTTATACAAACAACAACACACATTCAAGGATAATTTTAAAACGAACGTGTGTGTGTGTGTGTATATATATATATATCAAAGGTAATAAAAACAAAAAAAAACAAAAAACAAAACACAAAAGGAACTCTCAAATAAACTCGACTACAGTGGAAGAAAATTTGATTAAATTTTTTTTTTTATAGAAAAAAAAAAAAAAAGCACTTTTTCGTTGATTTTTAAATTACCTTTTTCTTGCTAATTCCATTATTTATATAAATTTATTGATGAATTTTTTTTCCTTTTTATTTTTCGTTATCAAAATTCAAGCGATGTAATTATGAAAACTTTTTTTTTTCAACACTGAAGAGAACCAGCACTCAAGTAACAACCAAACAATTTTTTTTTTTTTTTTTGCTTTATGTCTTTAATTAATTTTAAATTATTTTTACTGTAAATCCGTTTTTAATATTCACAAAAAAAAAAAAACAACTGAATAGAACACAATTAATTAATCTTTTAATTTTTAACGCTATTTTAAAAATTCATTTTTGTTAAACCACATGTGTGAAAAATTTAAGGAAATTTTAAAAACACAAATTAACATATGTAGAGTGAAGAATATTAAATTTAATTTAATTACGAGGATTAAACTAAACTTTTTTCTTTATTTTTCTTTCTTTCTTTTCACTTTTTTTTTAAACTAAAATAATTCATTTCCTTATCTATTTATTTTTTTATTCTAATTAATTAATTAATTAAAAATAATAATAATAATTATAATTTAAAGCAAACAAACAAAAAAAACTCCCGATAAGCGCTAACACACTTGACGTCCTTTGTTTTATCCTATTAAAAATGTCTCACAGTAGCACAAGCTTAACCGTACAGCAAATTCTGTGTAAAAAAAAAAAAAATCTTTTGCTTTTTTTTTTTTTTTTATTAACTTCACGTTATAGGCTGCCGAAACGACTAAGCACACAGTGTGACACTGTAAAATGAATGAGTTACGAATATTTTTTCCTTTGTTTCTTGTTTTTTTTTTTTTTGTTTTTTGTTTTTTTTTTCACTTTTCCCACATGCTGCTATAAGCTTTTTTGTAAAACGGTATTGAATTCAAAACGATTATACTTTCGACTATATTGAATACGGTATTAAGTAACAAAAAAACTTGTATTCGCACACCAATCAAAAATTTTATTTTAAACCAATCGTAGGTTTTTTACCAGGTAAACTTAATTAAAAAAAAAAAACACTTTAATTACAGAATCCGTTCGCTTTGAATGCTTTTATTAAAAATATTTCATGGATATTATTTAAATAAGATACAAATGCGGTTAAAATAAAGACTGAAGAAAAACTGAAAGCATCATTGAAGCAAATATGAACGCGTCACTTTATTGATGACGTTCAAAACGTATTCAAGTTAATAAAAAAAACATTAATTTGCAACAAACAATATGACGATGACGACATTATACTAAACGTATTGAACACGCTATGAATATATTTTATAACAAGATTCAATATGTATTAAATAGTAAAAATTGTCTCTCTTGTTTCTCTTTAATAATTTTTCTCGCACCATACCGTACCATTTGAAACTCGTGCATTAGCAGCGAACATGCCAATAGAATTTTCCATTTATCATCATCATCATCATTTATCTTAAATTTATCATTCTACAATTCTTAGATTTCTTTCAGAGTTGTTTTTATTTTAAAACAACAACAGCAACAACAACATTTCCTATCGCAGTTAAACTTTTATTTTTAATTAGAAAAAAAAAAAAAAAAACAACATTTTATTACATCACAAACTCTATTAACTAAGTAAACAAAGAAAGAAATTTCTTATCATAGAATTTTATATGTTTTCTGAAATAACATTTAATCAATTTATTGTTGAAAACCGAATAAAAAAAGAAAAAAAAAAATTTAAAACACACAAAGAAGGAAATTATAGTAGAAAATAAATTTTAAAGAATTTCATTAAAAGCTCTTATCAAATAAATAAAAAAAAATAAAAAATATAAAAGCAAATTTGATAAAAAAAATTGATTAAAAATTCTGGTTTTCACAGTTATTAATCTTTTTTCTTCATCTTCTTGCCGTTGCTAAAGTGTTGTAATTATATTTCAACATTAAAAACTTAAAGCACAATTATAAAACACAAGGAAAGCATACAGAACACAGCAGCAAATTACTTTATAAACATAATAATCAGCATACATTGAGTAGTAACAAACATACACGAGACACAAAATACAGCATTAAAAACCATAAAGGTGCTTACTTCGGGATAAGATAAACAAAAAGAAGAATTTTTAATCAATGTGTAGCAACAGCAACGGCAAACTTTTTGCTCTTTAGCGATTTCTTTTAATAAAAGTCACAAAAGTAAACAGCAGCAGCATAAAATTTAATTTTATAAGGTAAAAACCGGTGCAAACAAAAGAATTACAGGTATATAATTTACACGTAGCTTTCGTCACTGAATTTACTTGCTGTTTCTTTGTCATTTTTTTTTTTTTTTGAAAAATGTTGGGTCCTTTCAATGCTTCATTCTGTTTTGTGCACACACGCATTCTGCTATTAATACAATTTTTTTTATTATTATTTTTTTTTAATAAATCCTCATCGCAGCGCATCAGAATTATAATAAAATGAAAATAAAATAAATAAATCAGATATACCTGAATTTTTCCTTTGTGTTATGTTTTCTTCTTACTTAAATATTGAGAAGAATAAGAAGATGAAGAGGAAGAAGTAAAAAACCTGTCCTTTCACATAATGTATGTGGTGTAGTGAGTGTGGTGGATTATTTGAGAGAAAAAACATTTTTTTTTATATTTTTTGATTTTGTTTTGTTTGGTTTAAAGAAAGGTAAAACCTCGAAACTTTGCAGGTATTTATATAAGAGACCTACCCTACTAATGGCCTAATCCTAATCAGGGTCTACATTTAACTTTACAACAACAACAATAGCTCATATAACCATGGATGCAGCTATAGCAGCATTAAACATTTTTTTTTTTTTTTTTTTTAATTTTATTTCTTTTCTTCATTTAATTTTTTAGTTTTTGGATATTTTTTTTTTTTTGTATCTCCGGTAAAGATATTAAATCCAAAGAATAAAAAATAAAACAATTAAAAAAGAAGAATACAAATTAAAACAGCTTTTTTACCTGTCTTTATATGTTTACATTCTTATAAATATATTCCTATATTTTTGGTTATTTCAACGAACAAACAACACAACACAACACACAACAAAATCCTTGAAGGACATTTCCATTACATTGTTTAGCGTGTTTTTCATTTTTAAAATTTCATAAAATTTGTATGCACAGGCATAGTCTGCAGATATTTATTTATTTTTTTTTTTTTGTGTAACAAACCAAACGAAATCCTGTTTAACTACATACATAAAAATTATTATGATTATAATTAAATAATGCTGTTTGGTTAATTTCGGTTTTAGGTTTTATTTTAATTTCATGAAAAGAAATAAACGTAAGGGAAAAACAATAAAAAAAAAGTAAAATTTGCGATAAGAAAACGAACATAAAACATAAAGTAACATAACAAAAGCAACCAACCAATCATTAGGGATTTCGTTTTGTAGTTTTTCCTTTTTAATTAGTAATTGGAGAGAAAAAGAAATGAACCTGGGAAACCCATAGTAAAAATACAAACAAATATTTTGTACGTACATACATACGTCATTGATATTGATTATAATTCTTATATTTTTATTCCCCTTTTTAAATTATATTTACACCCTAAAAATATATATAACTCTAGGCTAGAAGAAATAAATTCTTTCTATTTTTAAAAAAAATAGCAAAAATTATATTTATTGGCAACAGTGCGTCTGTACGAGGTTCAAAACTTGCAATGTGAGTATGGCAACAGGGAATAAAACGTCTGGTTTTAATAATAATAAACAATAGGCTGCTGGACTGAATATATTCGGTTGTTTATTACATATTGCATGGTTAGACGACTGCCAGCCATTACCAAAATTTGATCAAATTTTTGTATAAAACAATAAAAAAAAAAAAAAAAAATGCAGAGACAAACTTTTACCATATTCAAACCCAATGTTGCCGGTACTGTGTCTGAAACACTTATTATCATCTTTTATTTAATATTTGAAATTTCGGAAAATGTTCTTTAAACAAGCAAGCAAACAAGCAAAAAAATTAAATTTATCACGACATGGTTTATGTTACAATAGTTTTAGGTTTTATAACATAAAGAAAAAGAAAAAAAAAAAAAAAAAACGAACCTCCTCCTTGCAAAATATACGTTCATATTTTTTTTTTTTAATGTTAATTTCATATTAAATTCGTTACCATGATGGTAGTGTGTTGAGAGAATTTTCAGAAATCATGTATGAATAATCTTTTCCTTTTTTTTAGTTTTGTTCACCAACCAGCAGCCTCCAGCAGCAAAAAAAAACAAAAACTTATAACAAAAGGAAACAAACATATGAAAGCAACAACGATGGTACAGCAAATAGCATGAAAAATTAAAAACGATAAAATGTTTAAGTACGACTGTGGCAACATCGCATGACTTGGCTTCGTTTTTTTTTTTTTATTTTAATAAAAATAGTCAATGGTAATAGCAGGCAAACGTAACATCATCAAGCATTTTTTTAATATTTATTTTATAATTTAAAAATAAAATATAGATTGGCAGGAGCAGAGTAGTGTAGCAGCATAAACAGCAGCATAAGACCAACATAAATAAATACAATGCAATTGAATTCAACCAAAATGAAATTAAACCAACATATGGTTTGAAATTTAATGCATCAAGGTTTTTTGTTTGTTGGAGCCACAAAAATATAAAAAGAAAAAAAAAACACTTAAGCAGCATACAACATTCAAATTGAAATATAAAAAGGAATAGAAGAGACAAATGTGGAAAATTCTTTATACATTTCTTTTGCATAGAAATTAATCCGGAGACAAACCCATTACCATCACTGATCTGACTTATATACATTCATTTATGATTACGATTAGTACCTTGGTAAGAGGAAAAACATGATTTTTAATAAATTAAAACAAAAAAAAATAAAAACAATTTTTAATTCTTTTTTGTTTATGTATCCATGGTGCATTCAAGTGTATTAAAGTTCTTATTGGGGCTAGGCTGTAACCGATGGCTGTTTTTATTTTTTCTCTTTACCCACATACAAAAAAAAAAATAAAAATTTTTTCTTTCTATAGCAAGAAATTATTTACAGAATTATAAACTAAATGAACGATGACGATACAAAATCACGTCCTGTTATAAATATCATAAACATTACAAAAAGCAACAAAAGCATAAGTTTCAAATTGCTCGCACTACCATGGTTTTATTACAGAAAAAAAAGAAAAACAAAAACTATGTTTTCTTAATTAAAAACACAGAAAATAATAATTAAAAAAAAAAAGGAAAAAAAACACACACACACATCAAAACTGAAAGTTATTGTTTTAAATAATTAAATTAATTAATGAAAAAACCAGGCGTCTTTAATAACAAAGAATTTTATTTGCCAGAGTTCGTGTTAATAAAGTGGAAAAAAAAAATGAAGAGAAATACGCGGTCAAAAAAAAAAAAACTAAGTGATAACATGAAACAGAAAAAAAAATTCACCTCATGTGAATCGAACCTTTATAAAAAAAAAACAGGAGGCAGCATATTACAGTAAGAATATTTAATAAAAAAAAAATAATAATAATTAACCAACCAAACAACTTAAATATAAATTACGAAAAAAAACAAAAAAAAAAAATGAGAAATAACAACAAAAATTTATCCACAACCAGATACAACCCAAATTATTTAACTTTTTTTATTTTGAAACCACATAGTTCATTAATGTAACAAAATTCAGGTTTAATTTATATAAAAAAAAAAAAAACAAATAATCAAAAAAAAAATTTTATTCCTCATAGTTATCTGTGGTTCGTTTGTTGACTTTTATGCTATATTTAAACATTCTTCACATGAGGATATTATATTATTTATAATCTCTTTATTTATACGTGTGACAAAGAACAGCAACCAAAACAGAACTCGTCATAATTCAAATAAAAAAACACTTTTTTTTTTAATTTATAAATAATTGTTGTTATTTATATCTTAACTAAATCCGGATTAAAAAATCGATATGTCAGTATAAACCAGATATACAAATTATAATTTAAAAAAAAAAACAGCAAACATTTGGATGAGAATCAATTGGCATACTTTAACATAAATTGTAAAAGGAAAATAAATTTAAAAATATTACTTTAAAAAGGTTAAAAATAATAGAAAATCTTTGTCCAAGAACTTTATATAAAGTGAAAAAAAAATCATGTCACAGTTTATTTAGGATTCATAAAATAACACACAAAAAAAAAAGAAGGAAATTTAGAATAAATTGTATTATATTACACAATTTTGTATTATAGATGCCAAACAGGATAATAAAAATCTTGTTTATACTATTAAGGATAAGCGTTCAAGCATAAACCTTTCAAAAAAAATAAAATCAAATTGTATACGAATTTTCAAATCGAGTCTTAAAATCTAGTTACAAAAATTAGCTAAACTTACATGCTGAGTCTTTACATTTTTTGTTATATTGTATTTTCTTTTAAATTTACAAAAAAGAAAACTTTAAACTCACAAAATATCCACATCCTTATAGAATTACAAAGTGTTTCTTCAGAATGTATTTTAACGTTACAAAAAACTTTAATTTTATTTTTCTTTTCCTTTTTTTTTCTTCGTTTTTCTTTTACATATTACATATTTTACAAAAAAAAAAAAAAAAAAAAAACTTTCAAATTATGATTTACTATTGCTTTTAAATTATGTAAAAAAAAAAAAATTAATTATTTACAATATTCACAGGATACAGCATACTTGCACAAAATTAAAAGAAATAAATGAAAAATTTCAAACAAACATAAAAACGTAGTTTGAATTTAAAAGAGCATTTCCAGAAAAAAAAAAAAAAAAGTGGCAGGTGTGACTCAGAAACGTTTTTGAACCATGAATTCAAAAATAAAGTTTTTACATTTTTTACTGTGGACTGGTGTGCTTGTGTTTTCTTTTTCTTTTTCTTTTTATTTTATTTTATTTTTTTCTCTTTTATAATACATATATAAGCTGAAAAGATAAGTATGGTAAAGTTGTGAACGTAAAATAAGGTAAATTCTATTTATAATAAGAGCAGCAGGTTAGTTTTTTTTTTTATTTTTTATTTTTAAACGGCAACAACAACAGTACGAAATATATTCCAATCCCAAAAACCATTTTATAAACAAAGGTATGTTGTTTGTAGTTTTGTTTTTTTTTAAAGAAAATAACCAAAAAATGCTTTAACCTTTTTACGCTCTCTATTCAGCAAACAAACTTAACACAAGGTAACGTATAGACTGTGTATTATCAATTTTTTTTTTTTTTTAGCAGAATTTTGCTCCTACTCTAATGAATTCTGAAACAAATCGAAACGAGATTGAATTGAAATAAATTATAAGTTAAGTTAACGACAGTCAGCTATTTCCTTTAATTAAAATTATCGCACACACATTTTACAAGTAATTTTAAAAGGTAAAAATAATTCACAACTGGATAAAATTATAATAGGCATGAGATGAGTGGGGAATAAAAAATTGTTTATTTATATTTACCATCAGAAAAGATTTAATTTTATAAAAAAAAAAAAACAGTGAAAGCTCACAAACAGTTCAGCGACTTTAGTTATAAGTCGAGTTTTATACAAATTACCTTTAAGCAAGGATTACATGATTTTCTTCAGTCAAAAGTTCAAATGATCATTATTCTACGTGCTTTAATTCGGATTAAACAAAAAAAAAAACACATTTCTTGGAATAAAATCAATAATGAAAATTTGGCAATTTAAGAACCCCAAAAAAAAACTTTAAATTAATTTTACGTAACAAAAACAAAACCAAAAAAGAAAAGAATCGTAATCAGTTCTAAAAGCTTTTTAAATTAAAATATAAAAAAAAACTTATAAATTATTTAAAAAGGAAAATTGTGTTGATTTTTAATGGCTTAACTTTAAAACTTAAAACTTAAAATTAAAGTTAAAGTTTTGATAAACTTCAACGAGTACTTTCAAAGCAATAACAGTAAAATGGAAAGGAAGAACAATAATAAAAACAAAAAAAAAAAAAAATAAAATTTTATAAGATAACATTATAATGATGAATATATGTAAAGTTTTAAAATTAACCAAAAAATTAGATAGGTAATATAATCTTGTGTATTAAACATGACTTCGTTTATGGATAAAATAACAAAATTTGAATAATTTATAATAAAAACACACAGATAAGAAATATATTTCGGTTTTTAATTACCTATTTAAAACAAACTTCTTTCTTTTTCTTAAAATTAAATTCTATGTTTAATTTACCTCTTTTTTTTTTTCATTTACCTTTAATAAACAAAATTTATTATTTTAAACAGCTGTATACGTGTAAAATGCTTTATAATAACACATTTATTAAATATTGTAAAAAAAAATAAAATCCCACATATAAATAACAATAATTTACCTGCAGTACTGTATACCTAATTGTTTTTTATGGTGTTTAAGGGGGGCCTAGCAAAAAGGATTTTTTATTTAAATATAATAAAATTTATAAATAATTTTTACCTTTATTAAGCCCAATAACCAAGCCAATAAAAAAAAAAAAGAAAAAAAAAAGTCAAACAATATAAATACAAACATCCACCCCCTCATACAAAGGAATATATAATTAAAAAAAAAAAAAACATTAAAACAGTAAACAATTTTTTTTTTAAGTAAATATTTTTTATTGTTTTATGTTAAATTTTTTCTTAAAATATAATTACCATAAATAAAAAAAAAAAAAAGAATTTTACAAAATCACATTTAATTGACATTTTAATAATGATAATAGAAGTATCACATACAAATTTATAAATAAATTCCAGTAAATTTCAGTATGCCTGCCTGCTGTTGTTGTTTGCTCGTGATTTTAATTTATACGAATAAATATTAATTTTCCTAAATAGGCCCTTCCAACACGTTAAAGCAAATACCAAACGAGATCAAATAAAAGCAAAAAAAAAAAAAAAAAAAATTGTGACCCCATAATATCAGTAGTAGTCCACCTTTTATACAAAATATTATTTACATACATTTATATCCAGGCAGGGTTATAAATCCCTGCTATAAACTAATTCATTTTATTATCAAAGAACCATAGGTGAACATAAATATTATTAAATAAAGCAGATGTTTATGATGCGTTAATGTGATGATTATATAGCGAGTGACATGCATTTAATTTTTTTTTTTTTATTCTTGATTGTTATACAATTTTCGCTAGTCATTTTATATCATAATAATATTTCTGTTGTTTATGGTAATAAATTTTTAACAAATTTGTTATGTTTTTATTTTTTCTTCTATATTTTGCGATAAAATCTTATTATTTTAATTTTATAATAAATATTTATTTATAAGGTAACATTATAATTAACACCAGTTATTACTAGTAAATTGTAAATATGTATTGATTAAACATATTAATAAATCTTGTTGTTATAATTACTATACAAATTTTTTTTTTACAAAATTTATTATAAAAGCAAAAATTATGATAAAACAATAGTAAAGAAATAAAAATAATAATAAAAAGATCATTTATCTGTCAATGGCTAAATAACCATAATATAAAAGTTGAAGGTTTTTTTATATTTTAAAATAAAATTTAAGCTCATTTTTCACGTTTTATTATCATTATACAATTATGAATGTATGCAGTTATACCATCGCGTCAAGCATAATTTTTCTGCTTTATTTTTACACTTGAATCTTTACGTAAAGAGAGAAAGAAAGAAAAAAAAAAAACACATCGTAAATTATTTTACGATTAAAGAATAAATAATTAATTTTACGATAGCCTTGACAAGTTCATATAGTTTACGCTTTAATAAACTATCAAGGGGGTCGGAAAATCTTAAGTAAATTTATTCTTACTAATAATTATGATAAATACTCTTAGTGATCTACATGAAATTTTAACATAGTTTTCTGTTTATAGTAAACAAGTTATGCTGTATAAATAAAACGTTAACATATCCCTGCTTCTTCTCTTGTCGTTTTTGTCGCATATAGGTATAAAAATTAAAGAATTTTATTGATTTTATATATGTACGTACTGTACAGTACGTACGCCCATTAAAAATTAATCATATTAACGCTGTAGATATGTATAAAATTTAATTAAAAATATAAATATTTTTGCACTTTGTATGTATGTATGCATGTATTAAACATTATTTTATGTTGCTTTTGTATTTTTTTTTTTTTAATCATAAACAATGAGATTAATGCACGTAACAAAATAAAATTATTACCATGAAAATAAATTAAGTACATAAAAATAATTTCATTTTCCTCAATTATTAAGGTTGCTGATCCAAGAAATGAAAAGAATAAATAAGTAAATAAATAAATAAAAACAATGAAAGGAAAGGAAAAAAAAAAACGAAGCAAAATAAATCTGAGTAAGAAAATAAAGAAATAGGAAACAATAACAAGCTTCAACATATTATGTTGTATGTTCACCTTTAATTCTGTTCACTTTTTTTTTTGTTTTTTGTTTTAACATTATATGAATAAAACTATAGAAGAACATATCGTCATGGGAAATGCATTTTTATGTACCATGACTTAGAACCTTTATAGAATTATTTCTTCTACTTTTTCTATTATTATTATTATTTTTAATTCGCCGTTATGCTAAACTATTAACTCATCCATCAATTTTATGTTTTTATCCCGTCAAATTATGTATTCTTTTTTGACATAATAAATAAATTTAAAAAAAACACAGAAAAATATCATTAAAACCAATAAAAGTTTAATTAAATAATTAATTAAAAATAATTTTTTTTTTATTGTGTCACCCAACACATTTTATTTATTAATAATTATTTTGCAACATAAAGTAATGACTAAAGATTTATTTCATATAATAATTATAGAAAAAATTAGGTAAAAAACAATTAAAAAAAGAGTTAATTAAAGAGTAAATGACATCATTTAAATTTATTTATTTATTTTTTTTATTAAATAAAAATTAATAATATTTTAATGTTTTTAACACGTAAAACCAAAAAAAAAAAAAAAACACACACACACAATATTAATTACCTTAAATAAAAAAAATAAAACTATTGCGAAAAAATAAAAGTAAATAACGCAACGAAACGAAACGAAAACGTATAAAGGTGCACGCACTATGCTAGGCTAAATATTATAACGTGAAGGACAGAAAAATTATAATTAAAATACGAAAAAGAAAAAAATCATGTAATAAACACCACCAAATAAAATAAAAAACATAAATATTTATATTTATAATATCCAATAATAAAATAAAATAAAATTGCATAAATTATGTTAAATAAAAGTGTAGAAAAAAAAATAGAAAGAAATTATTTCAAATTTATTTATTATAAACAACAATAATTATAGACAAAAAAATAATAAATAAATAATAAACAATGAAGACAACAACAACAACAACAAAAAAAAACAATAAATTATAGATAATTTATAATTAAAAGCTTAAATGAATTTACTTGAATATAATAGATAATTTTATAACGTGAAAATAACAAGTAACCAAGTGAAAAATAAAATAAAATAAAATAAAATAATATAATATCTATGTATGTTAATATTAACAGTTTATGTTAAATAACATTAACAATAATAGTTACCAACGTTAATTGTTAATTCATTAGAAAAGTCATTTTTATTACTATTGTATAATAACAATACATTGTGTGTTGTGTTTCTTATTGCTATGAATTGTTACACGTTCTATTCCAAATTAATGTATTGAAAAAAAAAAAATTATTTATTTTTTTTATTATTATTTAAATAAGAAAGGAAAGTTCAAGGTTTTTTATTTATATATTACTTATGTGCGTGTGTGTGTGTTTATGTATTTTTTTAAAGATTTTTATTCATTATTACAAACAACAACAACAACAACAACAACAACAACAACAAAAAAAACAATGTATATAAAAAGCTCCAACCATTTATCGTGCGATTGGTGGTTATATGCTGCTGCTGCTGTTGCTATTGCTACTTTTTATTACATTTTTATTTTCATTATTTATTTAATACTTATAACTGGCTACGGATATATGTTTAATATGCTGTCTCTACCATAACTCTGTGTATGTAATTTATACTTGCTTTTTTTTTTTATTTATAAATTAATGTCTTTACACATATAACATTAATAATGAAACGTCATCGTTTTGTTTTGAAATAACAGTCATTCATTTTTGAACATACAAAAAAAAAGCTCATTTTCTTTAAAGTTATTTTTTATTTCAATATAAGATAACAAGTGCTGAAAGATCCATCATAGAAAGTCAATATAGTTATATCATATATGTAAATAAATAGTTGAATGTGTTTGCTGTTGTTTGCCATTCATTTAATTTTCGAGACGTTATAGTTAAACGTATATAGAAACACTTTTATTTTAGTTTTTTAAATGATGACATTGACTTTGTAGTAATAAATTATTATGCATGTGTAGATTTAAGCACGGGATAGAATCACATAGAAATAATCATAATCATAATAATAATAAAACACATGGCTGGCTTTTATAATGAATATTTCAGAGTTTTATTTTGGTTAATTTATTGCGACTTTTTCCTTGAAAACTCATAAATAAATAATTGATTAACGATTAATACTAGAAACTAACTAATTAATAAATGTCATACAAGTAATATGAAATATAAAAAAAAACTTTAATTATTATCGCGATAATGCAAATTAATTAATTATAGAATAAAATTAAATTAATAGAGAATAACATTTTACATACAGATAGAGAGAAAGAGAACCGAGTGCTATTCATAAATAAACCATTATTTATTTTAAACATTTTTTTTTATCAAATTTCCGGTTGAACCGGAATTTTTTTTGGGAAAATTTCTTAAATGTCGATAGCTCATAACTTGCGAAATAATAAATTTGCAGAAATACTCATTATGGCTATATAAAATCGACTTTGTTCTACAAATTTAACTGAAAATAAATTATTACACTTAATTAAACTTAAATCAGTTTAAGTCAGTTTAATCAATCAAAAAAAAATTGTTTTTTTTTTCTTCTAAATATTAAGCATAGATGTATAGAACCAACCAACCAGACAAACAGCTGTTTTCTCAAGAATTTTGCATTTAATAACAAAGCATTAAGTTTCTACGTTTTATTTTTATATATATTTTTTTTATTTTATTTTGGTTTACCTTCTCCTGAGAAATAAAAAAAATAAATATTTTCTCCTGTTTGGTTACTCGATTTATCTATGTCTTCTTCTGTTTCGTATGTGAACAAAGCATAAATATTTAATATGATTTTTTTTTTTTGCTTGTTAATTCCTGTATAAAAAAAAATAAAATACTTGTTATATAGGATAGGAATTAAAAAAAAAAAAAAATACCAATAATTTAGAATGTATACAAATATTTTATCATTTCTATAAATAAATGATTTAATAATTTAATTTGCTTACAAAAATAAGTGAATGAAAAAAAAAAAAAAAAAAAAAAATCATTTCATGATAAAAAAATAAAAAGGAACTTTTATAACATTTTAATTTATCTAACACGAAAACCGACTTTATAATTGTGTAAATCACCTGGCGTTTTTCTTCAGCAAAAAAAAAATGATATTTTTTTTTTTTAATACAACAATGAAAGGTTTTAATACAATACGTTAACACAAAAAAAAAAATTAATTTAATAAATACAAGGTCAATACAATATGAATAAGAAAACATTTTTTTCTTTTTGTATTAACAATCAAAATAAATTTTTTATGTTAATTATAAATTAACTAAAAAGCACACAACAGCTTAGTTAATTAGAACAAAAAAACAAAAAATAAATAAAACGGTTAGGTGTAAATGAAACCTTTAAAAAAAAATATATTTCCTAATACTTTAATTAATACTTATGTTATACAATAATAAATACGCACAATTTAAACAAATTTATTTTTGTCATTAAATACCTAAATTTAACCTTTACATTTATAACTAAGGAAAAGAAAAGAATTAAACAATTTTTCTGATTGAAAAGAAAAGAAAAGAAAAATAAAACAAACTTTTATCCTTTTACCTTTAGAAACATATTTATAAACAAAAAGAATAAATAAATAAACGCAAAAATAAAGGAGTGTAAATTAATTCAATAAACTAATATAATATTTCCTTGAACAATAAAAACAGCAATTTAGATTGGTAATAAGAATTAAGTTAAGTTAAGTTATGTTAACACAAAGAATTATTCAAGACAGCTTTTGTGCGTTGTTTTTTTTTCTTTATTCTTTTCAAACATTAAGAGGTAACAAACACACAAAACACAGAAAAAAAAAAAAAATCTAATTAATTATTACAAAATAATAATAAAAATAATTAAATTAAAAATAAATATATAAAAAAAAAAACATGAGCAATTATGACACAATCATTTATTATTTCATAAAAGAAAAAAAAATAAAATTTTTTTTTTTTTAATAAAATACATTTGTTTAACATAACCATTAACATCAATATTATCATGAAAAAAAAATAAAATAAAATAAAACACCAACAACAACTTATAACAAAGTCAAGAAAAGATAATTATATTAAAAGAAATAATAAAAAAAAAGCTCACACATCACATACAAACATACATTACATTTGTTATAAAACAGTAAAATAAAATAATTAATTTTTCAAGTACACGTTTCGTTGTTTCATTGTTTAATTTTACGTTTTGTTTGTTATTATTATTTTTTTTTTTTTTATTATAATATTATAATAATGCAATTATATAACGCGAAAAAACAATCAAATTAAAAACATCCTTTGTAATAAAAATATTCAATGTTAAACTACCACCTGAAAGCATTTTAATTGTAACAAAAAATGTAGTGAAGAAACACAATGTAATATAATGTAATGTAACGTAACGTATAAGCGGGTGGCTTTAATCATATGATCCAATGAAAAATTCTATGAAAATAAAAAATTATAAATCTTTAACACATTTTCATTATAAATTACTTAATTAACCACAATAGTATAACTAAATAAAAAATTAACGATTAACAATCAAACATTATTCTGCATAATCAAAAAAAAAAAAAAAAAAAAGAAAATAAATAAATTTCTTACACACATTTTCGCTACATTTATACATATAATTAAATATTTTAATATCAAATGTTTAATATAATAATGATAATTTTGTGGTTTTATGTGAAAATATTAATAAAAAGCACAGCATCAGCAGGAGTACAAATAAAGACAGTGTGACACCACAATATCCATCCAAAGCTTATAAATAACATAAAAAAAAATAAAAAAAATTCAACCACAAACTGACTGCTATTAAACGTCATTGATAGTATATTTTAATTAATTTAATTACATATTACAACTTTATTACATATGATTATAATTTATCTTTTTTTTTTCTTTTTAACATTAACATACAATGTTTCATGTATAGATTTGCATATTTATTTGCTACATATTTTACGCTTTATAAATAAAACACTTTTCTTCTTAGGCTTATTTTATTAATAAAAATTATCAATATTCATTTCCGCTTATTATTAATAATAAATACAATAAATAATAATAAAAATAAAAAAAAAAACCTCAACAAACACACACACACACACAGCATATTGTAATGATTGTTAATTGTTAGCACAACAAAAAAAAAAAAAACATTTAATTGATTATTTATTACAAAAAAAAAAAAAAATTATTAGACTTCCAATATAAAATTTATTAAGAAAATGACTCAGAAATTATACAAAAAATAAATAAATTTAGCGCCGTATTACTATAAAAAAAACATTTGTGTCGTGTTATGAAACAAACAAACAAACAAAATAAATAATAATTAATTAATTAATTAAAAAAATTGAATGAAATGAAAATCACGTCAATAATAATATTGAAACATGAAAAACGTTCAAGCTTTAATGATATTTAAATGCAAAATCATGAATTATAAAAGGCTTGTTTTTTTTTTTTTTAAGTATTAATACTAACGAGTTATTTATTTTTTTAATTAATTAATCGAAATGAGTTATGATCATGTGAATTTTTCTTATTATTTTAATATAAAACCGTGAGCATATTCATACTTTTACCGATTATTTTCTAAAGTTTGCTGAATTTTAATTTAAATACAAACGTCCTAAAGAGCTTTTACAATAATTAAATAATTCACGTAGAAAATTTGACACACATTTATGCATTTTATTATATTTATAAAAATACCGAAAAATCAATAAAAGAAAAATCTTCAACAACGAAAAAAAAATAAAAAAAAATGTCTTAAACCCTTAAAAATATGTTCAAGGTTAATTAGAACAAACTTGATACATTTAGATAATTATAATCCCGTAACCAACCGTGTACGCATTGTATTTATATATATGAAAAAATAAAGAAGAAATATCTTCCTATTTACGTAAATATTTATAGCATAAACGTAAAGTAAACTTCCACACTTCGCAAATGGCCATCTGACAGTTGAAGGTTGGCGCGGTTATTGATCCTTAACATTTTTAAAAAGTAAAAACAACATCAGAAGACCAAAACCAGCACACAAATAAAATTCTCAACAAATTATAAATATCTTAAGAGCGAAAAACAAAACAAAACAAAAAACATTTTTTTTTTATTCCTTTATACGTGGTAAATTCACATTTTATGTCTTATTCCACATTTTTATCGTATGGCAAAATAAAATTCTCTATTTAATTATTGATTTTGAATAATTATGAATAACAAACAATACACGCTTTATTTATATTTAAATAAAATAATAATACTTTTTTTTTTTACTTTTGGTCCAATCAATGTAAAACCAAGAGAATAATTACATTTTCAATGAAATAAACTTTCGATCGCGATTAATCAAAACACAACGACGTACACTAACTAAACAATACATAAAATAAAAAAAGATTAAAAAATATAGATAAAATATAATTAAATTTAATTAAATAATTTGTAGTAAAAGGAAAAATATTAATTTGTTTATTTAATTATTATGAAAAAGAAAAAAAGAAAAAAAAAATAAACATTTTTTTATTTTGAATGTTGTGTTGTACAAGGAAATAAATCAATTTTACAGTCTAGACTTATGACGAGTCGATTAACCACACTAATCTGATTGATCAAAAGTGTGTGAATTTATAATTATATTAATACATTTTCATTGAAATGCATAAAAAACAAGCATAATAAAAGCATAAACATAAAATAATGTTTAATCGATTTGTTTAAATCATTGAAAATACATTTTTTTTTTTGCTTCTGAATTATATAATTAAATATTAAATATAAATTAAAAATCAATAACAGCAGGTGTGAAAATATTTATCGGTGATAAATCAGAAATAGATAATTTGCGATAATATTGATGTTCCTGTTAATATTTTTGGGGTTTTACATTGAATTATACGTTGCCTAGCCATAATAATAAAAAATTGGCAATGAAAACATTAAAAGCAAAATGTTGAGAAACGTTTAAAAATGAGGAAAAACCGGGTAGAAAAAGAAAAGTGCGGTCAGGGACGACAATCTATGCAATACAATTTTCGTAAATACAGGGCGGATTTTAATAATACTGCTCATGTGCAGAAAAAATAAAACATAAAAGGGTGAAAACACGGAATATCAAATGAAAAATCATGCTTCTCAAATTGTTTAAATAAAGGAAAATATTCTCACAAGAATCTCATTAAATATTTCTTCAAAAAACCGCAATATGTAGCAAAAAAAAAATGCCATCGAGGCACAAATTGTATCGCGGTTTCGTTCAATTTAAAATAAACAATAAAGAAACTTTAAAAATTTCATAAACATTAATTAGTTTTTAATTATATAAAAAAAATTATGAAAAACGACGATGAATAAGAAAGAAAAACAAATTTCTTTTCCAAGAAATTCTCGTAGCAGCATCATACAAGAATAAATTAATTCTGTGTGTTGGTGTTTATTTATCTTTTTCCTCTGCTTTTTTATTATTTTTAATTTTTATGAGAAAAAAATAAGGACACACACCGAGAAACTAAAGAAACAAAATGAATAATAGCGACATAAAGTTATTACCGCTTCATCTTAATTTAACTTTTTAATTATAACTTCTAAGAAATATACTTTAATGTTTCTTAAGTATTAAAAGTTTTTTTTTTTCTTTTAAATCTGACTGATATGGTAGCTTATAAAGCATAGAAATAGAAATTTGATAAGAACAAAAATATCTTTGACTTTTGATACTTTTGTTGAAATATAAAGGTCTTTTTCGTATATAATTTGCATTTTAAAATTTATTAATTAGCTGTAGCTGAATAAGCTTTAATAAAAATTTAAGTCAAACATAAATTAGAAATTTAATTTTATACAAAAAATGTAAGAGTGTTAGAAATAATTTACCTTGGGATTTTACATCGCATTTACAATGTATCAATTGCGGAATATTCTACATAACATTTTACATACAATTTTGCTCTCGTAAATAAATATAAAATATAAAGAAAAATACATAATTACACATATTGTTATAAAAAAAAAATAAAAATGAATAAAAATAAATCATCACCACCCAATGTTGGCAACAACTGTCTGTATTTTCTCTCTATAAAAATACAACGAAAAAACCAAAAACATTACTAGACTTTCCGTCAGCAAAACAGTGCAGAGTAGAGCCAGCCAGTCATAGATTGTGACTAACAATACATAGTATATACATAATCAAACAATGTAAACTGTGAGATAATATTATATAAAAACTCCCAATCACCCCTGCATCTATAATAAAATGTGAAAGATAAATTTTCAACCCCAAAAAAAGAAAAAAAAAACGGGAAGCAGTAAAAACAAAAAAAAATTAAATGCGAAAAGAGAGCAACATTTGTAAAATTATCTAAAATGAACCGATGAATATTTTTTGGAAGTAAAAACTCATCCTCATATACGTTACAGCATAGTATGCGCATTGTTTTTATCACAACGACCCTCTAAATCAATAGAAGGAAAATAAGAAAGAAAGGAAAAAAAAAGCGACATTAAATAAGAAAATGTAGAAAAAAAAGAAAATAAAAAATTCGCCCAAGCATCAGTGGTACACACTACAGAGCACAGAAAAAAAACGGATCATGTGCACAAGAAGAAGAGAATCGAAAAACATTTTATTCTCTGGTACATTTGCTACCGTGTATTTGTCGCATCTTCTTTTAATACAACAAGAACCAAAAAAAAAAAAAAAAAACTCACGGAAATTATTTCATGCATTTCATTATTGATTGCGAAACATTTTATATAAATTTATCCTTAACACCCAAAAAAAAAAAAAAAAAAAATTCTTTATTGCAAATTTAATGATTAATAAACGTGGTCACATTAAATATTTTTTATTAATCGCATTGATCAAATTTATATTTATTTTTTGCGTTTTTGTCACCATTTAATTATTTTTATTACACTTTCTCATGATATAAATATAGAAAAATTAAATCTTACCTCTTATTTCAGGGTTTTCAATTCCACTTTGAAGTATACCTAAAATAAAAAAAAAAAACAAAATTAATAATCATAATATAATTAATTATTCGAATAAATAAATTTAACAAATTCTTAATAATTAATATAATTAAAGGGTGTAAATATGGTGATTATGGTAAAATAAAATCGCGCCATTCAAGGCTAGAATAAATTAAAACGAACAAAAAAAAAAAAATATATATATATCCAACAATTGGAGCCAAGAAAATAATTTCAATGTAAAAGCCCTGACAAGCCCGTTCAAAGGTTAATAGTTCAAGATTATATTATTATTATTATTAACATGAATTAGGAGTTTGTATTACTTATTTCATTATGTGAGCTTTACGACAGCAATAAACACACAATAGGGCTTTTTTTCTTTCATTGAAAAATCAATTTTTACTTTTTTATTTATATCATTCCTCAAACAATTGTAATAATTATAATAAAATGAAAATTATGTAACACAATATGCTATTCGTTATATTGTAACATATGTGGTGTAATAATAATATATGTATTATATTTTATTGTTAAAAAACTAACGACCAACCCTTATAAATAATAAATAATAATAAAAAAAAAAAAATCATCCTTATTTGATTTTTAACACGTAAAAATATTTTATAATTATTTATCATTTCAGTGAAATTTCAACAGAAAAATGATGATAATACCGCGGAATTATATTGATGTCTCTAACATAAAATTTTAACAATAAAAACTTTACATCAATGTCTATAAGTCTACTACTTTATTATACCGAAAGCTTTAAAATAAACTAGATTAAGGGACAAAACAAATTAAATTAAATAAAACAAAAAAAAATTTATAAAAAATTCAGCTAACAACAGAACATTCAAACAGCTGTTACAGTTGCATAAACATATTTTACATTCGTATCAATATATGTATTTTAATTATGTAAAAAATTTGTATTAAAAAAAAAAGTGAAATGCGTAGAATACGCAGACGAGACAGGCAAAATAAAACATAAAAAAAAAAAAATAAATTTAATCCATTTTCAGTCGCAGTTGTTGCAGCATAACAATAGCATAGTAAAAGTCAACAACATTCACAGCGCAACAAAATAATAATAAAAAAAAAAACCATTAAATACAAATTTCTGTTGTATTAAAATATATATATTTTTTTTTAATATTTGATTTCCCTTTTTCAATTAATGAAAAAAAAAAAAAAATAATAAAATTACTTTAAAGGCATGGTAATATGCACAGCAGTAACACACACAACACAAATCAACATAAAAACTAAAGTAAATTAATTTGGTCATGTAGAACAAATTTATATTAATTTCAATTAATATGGGTGGTGTACGAGCGTAATTTTTGTCGTTTTTTTTTCTTCAATTAATTTAACAAGAAAGGGTTAAAGAAATTATTTTTTTTTTAATTAATTAATATTTCTACATAATTAAAATTTATTTTAACATTTTAAACCGCATAAATAATTTTAAAAAAAATGTTTGTATAAAAGATCAATACAGAAATTTTATTTAATTAATTAATAAATATAATAATATTAATAAACCTCCTAGATACCCTAAATACCCTTTTTCTTATGGAACAAAATACTACGTTAAACACCACATCGATAAATATGAAAAAAAAAATTAATGATTGATTTCTTTGTTATTTCGTTTTTTAAACAAAAAAAAAAAAATTTTTATTAAACATCCCTCTAGGTTTTAAACATAATTAACATATCGTTAATAACAATAACAATATAGATTTAAATAAATAAAAAAAAGTCCAAATAATGTTCATGCAACCATACTACATAAATATTTCCGTTACTAAACAACAAACATAATTTAAAACAAATAATTAAATATATTTTACCACCGAAAATAAATTTTCTACATTTTCTCTTTGAAAAAAAAAAAAATAAAATTAAAACAAAAAATATACAACACAGGGTGGTGGGTGTAACAATAAATTATTTTATATTCAATAATCATCGATTTATCTTTTTAAAAGTACCTTAAACACCCGTTTCTATATACATTTCATTCCTATACTATAAATAATTAATGAATAAATAAATCGATAATATATGCCCTTTTGTAAATAAAACGTTAAATTTTGTCATAAATAAAAACAAACACAAAAAAAAAAAAAAAAAAAAATTGAAAATGAATTAAAATTTATTGAGTGAAAATGAAAAATAAATAATTAAAATTAAAATGAATAAATAATAAACCAACAGTAGCAGCAGCAGCAGCAGCAGGAACAATAACAGCCACACACATTTACCGCGTAAATAATATTTTCCAAAAATTTATCTCATTTTTCAATACATTCGGTTTGTCAAAATTTGCAAATTTAATTTAATTTTATTTATTATTTATTCATTAATGAAAATGTATTTATATTTCTGTTCGTTGCTTTTATTATTATTATTCTGTGTTGTAACAATTGATTAATATAAATAAATAAATAAATAAAAAAAAACCGAAAAACAAATTTGACAGTAAAAACGTGAAATAATAAAATTATCGAATAAAAAATTCGTTAACCAAAGAATAAATATAAATAAATAAACTTAAAACAAAAGTAAATTGAAAAAAACGAAAAACGAAAAAAAAAAAAATAAATAAAACAAATAAATTAAAATAATATTTAAGAAATTGTCCTTGACACACATTTAAAGGATACCAAAATTTATTAACTCAACACAAATTTCTTCTTTTTTTCTTTTCTTATTAAAATTTATAAAACAAAAAAAAAAAAACACGAATTGTCGATGCAATTTATGATTTAATGGTTAATGTTTAATGTTTATTGCATTATAGTTTATTTAGCACACGGTAAATTACATAATTTCTTGTCTTTTTAAATTCAAGTTTATTGAAAAAAGTTTATTCAACATTTAAAGTGAAATTTTTTCAGTAAAATTTACTGAAAACAAAAAAAAAAAAAAAAATTTACTCAAGCTAAAAGGACTAAAAAAAAAAAATCAATAAACAGAAACTGAAACAAGAAATGTGGATAAACGCGTAACGTTTTTTTTTTTATTTCTTTCTTTTTACCATTGTTTGATCATTACGTAGCTAAACATTAGATAAACACACACAAAAAAAAAGGCTACACACGTGCCATATATATACCATGACCAACTGGGTTAATTTGTTTGATAAAATTCCAGATTCAATTTTGATTAAAAGCTCTATACGAATTACAAAACAAAAGATAAAATCATTTGAATGTAAATTTTCATTACAAAAGTTTAATAATTAAAAAAAAAAAAAAAATACAAATTTCCCATATATATCAAAAAATCATTCAATTGCATTCGAATTTAGCTAACATTCTCACATGCAATCAATAAAGGAAAAATAAAAAAAAAACGCACACAAAGCAGCACCACATTTTAAAATGTGTTAAATGTGTGTTTTCAGGATGAATTGTGATTGTGTACGAACCCCTTTAAAAAAAAAAACCCATTGCATCCTGAATATAATAACGAAACTACTGTTTAAAGTTGTTTTAGTTTGAAAAAAAACAAAACTTTATTAATCCTTTTAAAAATATTTAACAAAAAAAAAAAAAAAAAAAAAATTCTTTAATTCGTTGTTCATAGGCAAAGCAACATTTCTATATTCAATTCTTTTATTGGTGAAAAACAACCCCCATTGCTATGTATAACGTCATGAGAATGACGAACGAGTGTGTGCTGCTTGTTGAAACATAAAAAAAAAAATTATAATAAATAACATTAAAGGAGAGAAATTAGGATTTCTTTCTTTATTTAAATGTGTGGAAATAGAAATGAAACACCATGACCATATGCAAATTTTTTCATTTAGAATAAAAAAAAAAAAAAACAAGCAGTAAACCAAACACTGGTTAAAAATCAAAGGGCGCCTGGTGCCTTGCCTTTACTTTCCCAATGCCTATCCTTTTTTTTTTTTTTTTTTTCCTCCATAATTTATTACATTTTAAGAGAATTTTTACACAAAATACTACTATTCACGTTGAATTTTGTCAAATAAAAATTTTTGATTTCATTTAAATTAATTTTTTCTTTTAATAATTTTAATTATTATTAATTACGTGTTATGTCATTAACAAATTAAATAACCTTGTTATAAAAGTTTTTGTTATACCAAAAAAAATTATTTAATAAACAAAAAAAAAAAAAAAGAAAAAAACATTTTATTTTTATGCGAAAAATGCGTAAAAATTAATTAATTTTAATTTTTCTACACAAATAACCTTTACACAATTTATTTATTTTATTCGTTGGTTTTTTTTTTTTTATTTAAATAATATTTATAAAGAAGTAAAGCCAATGTTATAATTTTATTTTATTTTTATGAATTTATGATTTTCAATAACAAAATCAATTAAAAAAAAAAAAAAAATTTTTTTTTATGTATTTAAGTGAGGTCAAAACTTTAGACGGCATCGCGATCGCACGAATTTATATTTTTTTCTTTGCAAATATTGCAAAATTTTAAACAAAAAGTAAATCATGTTAAAGCTTTTAAGCTTTCAAATGGTTTTTTTTTATTTTTTTTTTTTAGCTGTTGTTGTTGTGTTTGTTGAAAATTTTCAATAATTAATAATGAAAAAAATATATTTAAGTACTTTTATAACGTACTTAAAATAACTTATATTTGGCTAATGACAATTTTTTTATTTTTCCTTTCTGTTAAGACACCACCATTGAATGTACTAAGGTTAACACATGTCCGCGATTAACATATTTCAATAAAACTTTTCAAGAAAAAATTAATTTTTTTAATTCCGTTTATTAATCAAAATAAAATTACCCTTATACAAATTAAGAGGTAATTTTAGCGAATAATCTATATCAAGATTAAAATTAATTTAAAAAAAAAAACTGAACAACCTCAAGTGTTTAATCCCTTACCATTAAACCCTTTTTGTTTGTTTTATTAATTAAAAACGCTTCACAAGATCTCTTCAAAAATAAACTTCTAGCAAAGTATTAACAAAACAGTGGAAAATTTCATGTAATTAAAATTAATTTTACTAAATTAATTAACAAAGATTTTTTTTTCTTTTTTTTTAAATTAATTGACATTGAAACTTAAACAACCAAAATTAAATGAAATAAAATTAAAAATCAAGTGTTTAGAAAAATTGTAGAAATAAAATGTGTGGGTCAATCATTATTATAAATTTTTTTCTTCTTTTTGTTAATTAATATTAATTTAATTTAATTTTTTTCCAACAAACATTTTTCATTACTTTTAGATTATATTTAAGTATCCTTATTTGTTGTTGCTGCTTTAACTCAAGGCCTTATAACTTTTACATTTTTTGTTTTTTTTTTATTTCTTTATTATAAATTTTGGATGCTTTTTGTCGCTTGATTTATAATAAACGCACACAAAGCCACACAAACAAACACGCACACACAAAACAAATAAATTTTCGTTAAATTAAACTTTTATAAATATAATAAAAATGAGGAATCAATTTGAAAGAAAAAAAAAAAAAAAAAAAAAAAGGTTACCGGTAACACATAATGGTATCACAGGTAACGTGCAACCAATTCATATTCCTTTGTGTGTTATATTTAAAAATGAATAAACAATAATTTTATATTAATTCTCTTTTAAAATTGTATACCCAGCTGTTTTAATTACACATTGAATTAAACAATGCGTGTAAAAATAAAAATAAAAAAATTAAAAAAAAAAAAAAAAAACTTTTTAATAACTCTAGATTCGCACTATAAATAAATAATCCATTATTTTATATAAAAATAAAATTACAAATTAAAAATGCAATATAAAATAAATGTTCATTCCTCCCTGTTTAATGCTGTTTCTTCCCAAGGTTGACATTTTTTCCTTATAATTCTTATAATGGAAAGAGGTAAGAGACTTTAATTTCTTGCTATAGAAAGAACAAACAACTAAAATTTGTTTCTTATTGTACCTTTATAACTCTAAGGTGGTTTGTGTTTTAAAATTAATAAATATAATCAGGGATTTAAAACCATTTTAACATTTCAAAATACAAAAATTATGATTAAGCTTATTGCCTCTATTTTTCTGTATTAAAAAAACATTGATATAAAAATCATAATTCAATCAAATAATAAACATAATTTATAAAGAAAAAATAATAAAAAAAAATTTTTAACAAATTTATGGTAAATAAATGTTCAATTAAATTTATTGCAAAAATATTGTACAAAGGTAATGTAAAGCACAGTAGATCACAACCATTTAAATTGCACACATAAATTAAATTTCTTTATATACAAGAGTTAAAGACAACCAACATAATAATGAAACAATCATAATATTTCAACGAGATACATAAATATAACCTTGGTACATAATATATAGTTTAGTTTAAGACACAGGCCTTTTCTTTCTTTAATAAAGATTTTTTTTTTATTCTACCTTTCCGTCGTCGTTTTAATAAAACTGCTTGCACAAATATTATATTTTATCTCCTTCAACAGCAAATGTATTCGAAGAGCTTTTCATAATATTAAAAAAAAAAAACAGAAACAGAAACAGAAAAAGCATTGCAATTATTTTTGCATCAACAGAAACAATCATTTATGGAAATTTTTCTTTATTTGCAAAGAATAAAAATGTTTTTTTTTTCTTCTACGTCTACTTCTACCATCATCTTCTCTTTATTTTGATTTTATTACATTAAAAACATGGATATCACCCATAACAAAAAAAAAAAAAAAAATCATTTACACCCAAACAACTTTAACTAGAATTTAAATGTTATTTTGTAATTAGCATTAAAAAAAAAAAAAAGAAACATTTTTCTAGAATATGTAGACAATAAGGGTAATGATCTTTTAATTAAAAAAAAAAAAAAACTTTAGATATACGATGAGGAAAATAAAATAAACACACCAAAGGCAACATTTAATAAAAAAATAACATTAATACGCAGAGTTGTAGAGAAAAAGTAAACTGCAAAAACCGTCAACCAACAACCGATTTATGACAATTTTAATTAACGGTATATAAAGTAAGAAATATTATCTCTTAAACAAAAAAAAAAAATATGCCTATTGGCCATGTCATGGTTAAAAATGTTAATAAAAAACAAAACTTATTTATTGGTTAAATAAATACAATTAAATTGTCTCATATTCACCATTGCGGATAAGACAACATTTTAATACTTTGATTTTTTTTTTTAAATTATTTTAAAGCTTTGGCAGCTTTTTATTCATACCTCTATTTTTTTAATAACAAAAACGATTAGATTTTACAATACCTGTAAACTTTATAAGTATTGAAAATGAAAGAATATCGAGCTTTCATTGTATTATTTATTGCATGCGGTTTTGGTTTCTCATCAATATTTACAAAGAATTTTTTTTTCTTTTTTTTTTTTTTCTTTTATATTTATATTCTGTTTGGTTTAAACTTTCAAGCTTTTTTACAATCTTTTTCCTTTCTATATACTAAATATTCTTAAACATAATATTTTATATATATATATGTATGTTTATAAACAGAATCCATGTACCATGAAGAAATTAAGCAGTCAAAAGACCTTGGTAGCGGTCAACGCTTTTACCGCTCACAACTTTTTATATATATATATATATTTTATTTTTTTAAAGTTTTTTTATATATACATTTTAGTAGACTTGCTTTGCTTGCTTGACTTTGTTGCTTTGGTTGGATTCGATGGATGGCTGGTCTTGCCTTATGCTGTTTATTTTTCATTCCTTACGTTTTTACGTTGTTGTTACTTCTGTTGTTGACGTTAAATTGTGTATATTTATTATTATTATTATTATTATTATTATTATTATTATTGTTGTTAAACGTACATATATAAAAACCAAACAACAACAAAGTATAAACAATAAGGTAAACTATATACGTGATGATTATTAAAACTAAACGAAAATATTATGATTTACTTATATTTTCTACATACAAATACAGATATATATATAAAATATATTTTTTAATGACATTAATCTAATTTAACTGTATTACTAAAAAGGCATTAAATTATCCATAATTACATTTGATAACAAATAATTTTAATTAGTAAAACTAATAATAAAATTTATTACAAAGTCTCCCACAATATTTATAGTTTTCTTCTTAAAAAATATATTTCCGATTTTTATTATTAATTAAATTAATTACATTACAATCAAGACATATAATTAAATAATTTTTGTAATTAGATGGATAGCATAGAATTTTTTTTTTTAATTTACATATAAAAATCGCGTTTATTTTATCCAACAGTTACCAAAAAAAAAAAAATAAAAGAAATTTCTTTTTGAAAAAAAAAGGAAAACAAAAATATTCTAGGTGTGTGCACGGTTTCTTTTCTCTCTTACCATTATTAATTAACACACAAATGATATTTTTTAGTTATTATTTTTCCTTTATTATATTTATTGCTTCATGGGTAAATGTTAATAAACTCTGACGTTACTATATAGAATATTTTTTAATATAAACTTTCTTGCTGTTATAATTGTATTTGTATTTCTATGTTTACACATAAATTTCTCAGAGTGAATATCCAGAGAAAAAACATTTTTTTTTTTTTTTTAGTTAATAATGCAAACTGTTTATAGCAAAATCTTTTCCTTTAGATATTTATTTATCAATCGGAAATCGTATATCCATTTGCAAAGAGTGTTTAAACTATTTCCACAATAAAGATTGATTTTAAAGCAAATTAAAACGAAAAGAAAAAGGAAACGAAACGAAACGAAAGAGAAATAATATTTTAAATGACAAAAAATTCATGAATTATATTTAAATAAATGAAAACATATGTTTTAATATTATAGATATATAATATATTTAAAAACAAAGAGGAATTGTTATTTTGTTTATTACATATACATATAATTACATATATTCAGTTGTATTATATTATGTTCTGTTATGTTTTGTTAGAAAAACCGGCTAGATTGCTGTTGAAATGTTTATATATTCAAACAAAACAACATAACAAAAAAAAAAAAAGAAAAAAATTATTTTATTTTAATAATAAAACAAGAACCGACAATGTAGTGTTAAACAAATAACCATTGAATAAACATGAAAATAAATATACTTTATAGTAAAAATTTTACTTTAAATTAAATAACAATACAACAACAATAATATCAACAACGGACAAAAAAAAAAAAAAAAACCATCTCAAAAACCATTTTACCGTCATCATATGTTTTCCACAAAATAAAAAATAAAAAATTGTTTAAATTCATTTTCATTTCTTTTTATAGAATCATTTAATTGCTTTACGTTTATTCTTTTCACTTTACTAAGCAACAACAGCAAAAGCATAACATATAAAATAATTTACCATTACCTCACTGTCATACGTCATTATTAAAACACAACAACAAAAAGAAAAGGAAAAGAAAATTAACAATGAAAACGCAAACAACCAACAAAAACCGAATACATTGGGTTGAAAAACAAAAATTGTGAATAAAATCAATTCATGTCGCATATAAACAAAAAAAAATTTTTTACCCAACATAATGTACTTGAAATAAATAAATTTTATATATATTTTGGCTGAGTACACAAGAACCGATTGCATTTGTCGTTGTCGTACATCTTACGAGGCAACAAAATAAATAAATAAATAAAAACATAAAAGCAGTAACACAACTTACGCATTAAATATAGTAAAAAAAAATAAGCTAAAAACAAAAAAAGCCCTTCAAGACACATAAAAAGAAACCACACTCAAACCGTGCAGCATAATAATGATAACGATGATGACAGTACAAAACCAGACTTTAAAGATACGAAAAATATATATAAAGATAAAAATAAAAGTTACAACGTAAATAAAAAAATTTCCAAGACTTTTCAGTCCCTAACAAATGTTAGAAAAGATTTAAAAAAAAAAAAAAAAAAACAGAAGAAAAAGCTACACCACTGTATCCTCCTAATGTTACGCACAAAGCAATGCTTTTTAAACTTTAAAAAGCATTTTTAATTCGATCTCTTACAAATACAAATACAAAAAAAAAAAAACTCCTCAACCGAATATTTGTGACATTTTTATGGAAACTCATTTAGCTAAACAACAACCCACACATCCATATCTATAGAAAATGTATTTAAATTTAATTAAAAAAGCTAAAATAAGGGCGAAAATAAGGGTGATTATAATAAACAAAAAAAAAAAAATTTCAATAATAGAAATTAAAGAATAAATAATAATGGTGATGGTAGAATTTTTTTTATAAACTGTATAAAAAACAAAGCAAATATGTGGCAAACATAATAACACACCTTAAAAAAAAAAAAAGAAAAAAAAAAACGAAGCTTAAAAACATCAACAACAAAAAGCTGCATTTAATAGAAATAATAGACACGGATAAATATTTAACACCATTCATCATCAACGCATTAAAAATTAATTTTCGTTATTACCGAAAAAAGAAAGAAAAACAAAAATCGAAAGCATAACGCACGTATTGACGTAATATTGTAATAAAAAAAAAAAAATCATCACATGCCGCTGTATTAATAATTTACGAGTGAATCGTCGTTATAATAAAAGGTACCACCAACCATATAATATTGTTATCGTCATAGACGGTATAAATCGGGGTTAACGCCCTGTATAAAGGGAAGTGTAATTCATTTTAACCATTTAACATCGTTTTTACACAATTCTTTACTATAAACACTCTACTGTACCTATGTGACTATCCTTGCTAGGATGATATTAACCTTAAAGCTACAAATACAAGTCTACAGCGCCCATATTTTCACATTAACGTTAATTCTTTGTTATGCTTCTTTTTTTTTTTTTCGTATAGGGTGAAACAACATTCATATAGGGTGAATAATTTTTTATTAAATATTAATAAAAAAAAAAAAAAAAAAAAGTCATTAGAATCATCAGCTTGCTATTTATGCTTGCACATAATGCTTCGTTGTTGTTTTATACATATTTCGTGTATACCACCAATGACCAACACATAAATACTCACATAGAGTAGAGAATTTTATTTGCTCAAACCGTTCGTTTATTATGTGTATAAAAAAAAAAGAAACAAAAAGGAAAAAGAATGAAAATCAGATTAAATAAATTTGAAAAAAAAAAAAAATAAATCAATAATTAAATAGCAATATGTGCATACATCCTGTTTATGCTGGAGCACACATCTCATATATTTATGCAACGATTTTAAAACGATTTTCTTCACGTTACGATAGTGGTTCAATAATACCTTCCGGCAATTTTTATTTATGAAATAAGAACAAAAAAAAAAGCTTCAATTCTTTCAATAAAAGCTTAAAATAAATAATCAAAAGTTTTGCTAATTTTCAATTTCGAAATCACATCTAGCAAAGTCTCGAACCATTTATATTCTAAATTTTTCGATACAACCACATAAAACATTTCATAATTTTATTGAAAAACATAAATAAGCAAAAAAGCATAAATCATAATAAATTTATTTAAAAAAAAAAACAAAAACAATTTTTTGTTAAATAGGATATTAGTGTAATTACATTATGTTGTTATCCTGTTGTTATTCTATTGCTAGGAAAAAAAAAAAATAATTATATAAAACAAAACAAATATTAATTAGATAATAAATTTTATCAAAAAAAAAAAAAAAAATAATAAAAAAATATTTAACATATGTTAATAATTTTTGCAATAAATGTTTTATTCATTAAAATTTATTTATTTTATAACAAAACTATTTAAAGCAATAAAAACGTTTAATAATAATTATTTGTTATTAAAACTAATAATCCAATTCGATTATAACTTTTTAATAAATATAAATATTTTAATAGATTAAATAAAAAGTGTTTCATTAAGCATATTAATTAATTAATTAATTAATTAAATTTACTATTGCATAGAGCATTTTGTAAATTTTATCGATAAAAATAACTACTTTGTATAACGCCATCTATATGAAAAATAATTCAATACATATATTCACCTAATAATTTACTTTAAACCGGTAATTTTGTACATTTTATTAAAACAAAAAAAACCAACATTATAATGGTTTAAATCTTTGCTAGAATAAATTTCTAACCCAATCATGAATTCACCACACAGTGTAAAGGAATATTTATTAATAAAACTTACTTAATTAATTAATTAAAAAAAGGAATAATTAAATATATAATGAAATAATTAATAAATAACTTTATTTATTTGTTTTTAACAAAAAATAAAGGCAATGACATTTAGTTGATAGACAGTTAGTGAATAAAGCAATAAAGAAAAAAATAATATCTACATGAAACCTTAACAAATAAATTAAATGAAATTTATTAAATTAATTTTTTAGTTTTAATTTACATTTTGTTTTTCTTTTCTTTTTGCCATTGATTATTTATTTATTTTAATATGGTAAACACATTAATAAAACATTTCTTTTTATGCCGAAATAATGTTTTTAATAAAAATTGACATTGACATTTACAGAGACAGTTTTTATTATATTAAAAAGCTTTTGCTTTTGCTGTATATACGAAAAAAAAAAAAAAAAAACAGAAACAATTTGTAATCAGTGTGTTTAAAAATATCAAAAAATTCATCAATTAAAAAACAGCAAGAAAATTATATAAAAAAAAAAATTCCAAGAAAGTAATTAAACAAAAAATTTGTTATTTTTTATGAATCTATTGTATTCGGATTTTAATGTTTAATAAAATTATTAAAAAGAAAAAAATTAATTCTATACAACACACTCACATACAACTATAAATTCTGATAATTGTATAATCAAAAAACAATTAATACCGATGAACTCAACTCTCCACTACACGTTAAAAAACAAACAGAAAAAATCGCGACAATATTGCACAGGTAATTTTGACGACAAATAAAACTTAATAAACTTTTGAATTCAACGAAAATAAATAACGAAACGTTTTAGAAACTTTACATAATTTAAGTCATTAGTCGGATACACAAAGTAACTTTAAAAATTCTTTTCCGCAAATAGTTCAACTACCTTTAGCATTTACTAATTTATTCACTTTTTTCTTTTTATTTATTAATCAAACAAAGTGAACTAAAGGTAGAAAGGAATGGCGTAAAGTTAATTTTACTTTACTTAACCAAGTTAACGATTTATCTCAACAATTTTTTAATCGTTTCAATAATTTTTTTTTTTTACTTAATTATCTGTTCGCAATGTAAAGGTAAACTAACAAAGGTAATAAATAAACGATTTTTTTTTTGCTGTTGACTCAAGTAATTCTCGATTAATTTTTATCAGATTATTCACCTTTCTATGTTTATAATTCATAGTAAATAATAGAATAATAAATAACTATCGATAAAATGTCTATATTTATCACATAATAGAATTAGAAAAAAAAAGTTACTTACTAATTAAATTAAATAAAATACAAAAAAAAAAAAAAGAAAATCTAACATCGTTGATACTAACGCAAATAAGGTAAAAAATCAAGAAAATAAAATGTATAAATCAATAAAAAAACCAGGTGATAAACACGCATTGAAACAACAACAAAACTACAAAAAAAAAAAATAATAAATCTGTTGATTGCGCTATAAAATAACGAAAGTCTGTCTCAAAGATTATAGCAAAAAAAAAACAAAATTAACAATTTATTGCGGTAATTTAAAACAAATAAAATTTAACGCTTGTGAGTGCATTACTTCTTTTTTTTTCTACATACATATCTGCAATTAACGCATTAATAATTAAAAAAAAAAAAACTAAATCACCGAAACGTTTAAACAAGGAAATAACAACATAATTAAATCTAATCAAGGCTATTAAATAATTAAAAAATAAAAATATTAAATCGCCTAAAATGTCTTGAATTTCAACAAAAATAAAAAAAAAAAATTTAACTTTAGTTAATTACGAGGTCACAATTTATGTTACCATAAACTAAACTAAAGCTTTTTTTTTTCCTCATACAGTTTTATAAACAATAAGGTGTTTTTCGTATTATTACCAAACCAAATGACTAATAGACAAATGTTTTAAGGTGAAACGGAAATAATTAACTTTAGTCACTCATAAAAAAAAAAAAAAATTATAGACAAATTTTATTAAGAGATTAAATAACTTTTGAAGAGAAATATTAACTTTTTATATTATTGACAAGGTTTGATTAATTAATGGAAAATACAAAAGATACATAATTACTGCTGCAAGTAATAATAATACTGCCAATTACATAGATTATGATCAGCATTAGATTATTAAATTACAAACAGATATTATTTATACATAGATAAGGAAAAAATATTTATAAATAATTATCACGTATATTAAAAAAAAAAAAAAAAAAAAAAAACAATAAAAAAAAACTAGAAAAAAAATGTAAAAGGGGTTTTTGTAAATTCTTGTATAATAAAAAAAACCAAAAAAAAAAAAAAGTCTCTTCGCACGGACGATCAATGATGATTTTAATTAAAAATCTAATAGGATAACAACTTTTATGGTTTTTCCACATAAATAGCATAATTAATTAATGATGGTATTTTCTACCATTTATTTGACATTATTTCTTTAAAATCAAATCTTACAAAACAAGAAATTTAACACAAAAAATTACGATTAATTAATTAATTTAAAAAAAAATAAAAATAAAATAAAAACAGTTCAAGTGCAACCGCAAAAAAAACAAACATTTTCTGCTAATAATTAAGCTGTCAACACAAATTAAATGCAATAAATAAATTAGCAAAAACATTTTTATTACATAATTCATTAAATAATATTAACAGAAAAAATGGTTTAAAGTGAGAGAAAATAATGTTATTTCACAGTAAATGTAATAAAACCCGAAAATGGACAATAAAAATTAAATTAATCAGACTAATAAAAGAAGAAGCACGAACCGAAATATATTTTTACTTCAAATTGATTTTTATCATAGTCTTGAGGAGGTAATTAAAAGGTTTTTATTTTTTTTGCTCCGCTTCTCATCCTTGTACAAGAACCACAGAGCTTCTAATAAAGCATACAAATGTTTTTTTTTTATTCAAATATTTTTTTTATTTTAAATATGACGTCAGTAAAGTCTCAGTACCGTCTGTAGAAGTACTAAAATGACGACTAACGCAAAAAACGCAAAAAAAATATCATTAAAAAGTTGCACCCGTACTAACTTTAATGTCTCTGGTTCTATTGTTTTAATCAATTAAAAATAAATATTTATTTACATTTATTGTTTTCATAATATCACATTTTGCTTCTTTTCTTTATTATTTTATAATTTAATTATTTATAAAACAATGCATGCCTTCAATATCTCTTAACACATAATAATCCAAAAAGCACAATAAAAACAAAAACATTGTTTAATGTTAAAAGCAAAAAAAAAAAAAAAAATGTAAATAAACATTATTAAATAAAGAAAAAGAAAAAAAAAGGGAACTTTTGTTCACTGTTTAATTATATTTTCTTTTTTGTTGTTTTTATTTTTATTTTTATTATTTAGTTTTTTTTTTTTTTTCGTATAAATTTCGCGATTATCATTACAACACGTGATCTTTGTGAAAAATAAAAGTTTTAAACAAAAAAAAAAAATAAATAAATAAAAAACACATGCAAGGTCGTGACACACATAAGTGTTTTTTTTTTTAGTGTTTACGTTTCAAGTTTTTATTTTTTTCGGTTATTAATTATTTGTAATGTATGCTGGTATGATTTCTGTTACCGTTTTGTTGTTTGTAATACGGTTGATGGCTTTCACACCATATGTGATTTACTACTAAAAGCTTTCAGCGTTTTCCAGTATATTGAAACTTTTTAATCCTAATTTATAAATCAACTAAAAACAAAAAGAAAAAATGTTTAACCAAAAAAAAAAAACAATCAGATAAAAACCTACGAAAGTTGTTAGCATTTTTATATTTTTACCATCACCACAACCATCACAACCACCCACCCTCGCTTATAAAGTTTACAATTTATAATCATAAAAACATACAAACGTAATAATAAGAAAACACAAGTGGTTTTATTTTTTATTATTTACTTACTGATTGCATAATTTCCACTGCTGCTGTTATTGTTGTTTTTTTTTATTTTTTTAATTATTTTCGCATGCAATTTTTACCATTTTTTATATTGTGCATCAAGAGAGAGAAAAAATAATAATAATAATAATAATAATTTTTAATTAATTTAATAAATATTTAATTTGTGAAAAAAAAAATTATATATATATACAAAAAAATTTTGTAAGAAATAATTATTACTTGTGTTAAAAATGATAAAAAGAAAAAAAAAATTAATTTACATTCACCTGCGAATTTTTTAATGAATACATTTTTCGATTTTAGCAAAATAACATTTAATTGAGTAATGAATTGTTTTTTTAATGTAATAAAACAAAATGTATTTCTAAACCGTTACAGTATACATAACAGGAGTATTATATTTAATTATCCACAGTAACCAAAGTAACTAAGAGGTATTTACGAAACACTTTTAAAACTACAGAGAAATTCACAAACTGCAGTAACATTACTCCTGCGAATAACACAACCAACTTTAAAGCATCCGTTTTAAAACCATAATAAACGTTTGAATATTATTTACATTTCCTTGATGGTAAAGCTTTATTTAAATTCATCACAAGTTGAAGATAAATTAAAAACAGCAAACAACAACAACCACAAAAAAAAAAAAAAAAAAAAGGAAAAGCAAAGCAAAGAGAAAAAACAAACAATTCAATGTATAATTCGCGCCATACACAATAATAATTATTATTATTGAATATTAATACAAATAATTGCATTTACCTTGAATACAACAATATTTTATTTTTTTTTTTTAAACTATTGTTTATTAAGATAAATATTGATTAGTTAATTATTTATTGTTTGATTGTACACAGAGGTAAAGCATATTAATCAATGTCAATACAAAAAAAAAAAAATTAATAATAAATAAAATAAATTTTAAACTAATTTCGATGTGAATGAAAAATAAAAAAAAAAAAAAAAAAAAATCAACCGTCAAATACTAAAAATTAAAGCTCACACAATAAAAGAGGTAAATAAAACGTAACATTTTTTACTCAACACATTCATACAGGGCCTAAAAATGAAATAAAAAGTTTTTATTTTTTTTTTTTTCTCTTTTTCAAAACAAATCAACAATCAAAAATAAAAACGTAAGGTAAATTTAATTTAATTTTTTTTTTGTTTTGTTTTAAAACCATTAAAAATTAAAAAACAAAATAAATTGTCCAGTCCACAACACATCACATTGCAAAATATTTTATTTAAAGCGAAAATTGCTAATTATGTATGTCAAGCTAGCTTTATTGTTATTACAGTATGTACACGTTTTTTTTTCTTCTTTTTAATCACTATTGTAAATCAATTAATCAACATTATTAAATGTAGTAAATTTTTGTTTGACTAATTTTTTTTTTTAATAATACTTTAAAAAAATTGATTTTGTAATTTACTTCTAAAACAACAACTGTATAAAGTTGTGGTTTTTTTTTCAGGTAATGTAATTAAATTTCAATGTTTTATTTATTTTATTTTTTTTTATTAAAAAAAAAAAAAAATCCAACAACATTGACGGTCATGAATCTATAAAATTACCTAATAATAAAAATTAAAAGCTCATTACTATATTATGTGACACCAGTTATCACTGACATACAAACAATTCTATATGAAAAAAATATTAAAGTTTTTCAACAAGATTTAGTTCAAGCATAAAAACAAATATAAAAAATAAAATAATTAAATTAATTAATAAAAGCAAAAAAATAATAAATAATAAACAAAACAGTTTTAAAAAATTAATTAGAAAAAAATAAATAAATAATTTTTCTCGTTAATTTTACAATAAATCGATTATAAAAAAAAAAAAAAAAAAAAAATTAATAATAATTTTAATTGAATGTGTGAATATCAATTAAATTAATAAGCCGATTTAAAGCATTCTTTTTTCATTTACCTTTTCTTTTCTATTAATATATTTATTAACTTAGAGGCCAATTATATAGTATTTATAATTATTATTATTTTTATTAATCACTTAACCAACCGTATAGTTTTTTTTTTTTTTTTTTTTTTGTAACTATAACGATAACAAATTTATTTATTAAAAAAAAAAAAAAAAAAACAAAAAAGCTACACCACTTTTACGTTGCAAGTATAAAACAAATAAAAAATGTTCTATACAAATTAATTATTGTACAGAAAAACAAAAAAAATATAAATAAAAAATAAAATGAAAACCGAAACGAATTATTAGTTTTAAACGATTAAAATTAACAAACGAAAAAAAAAATTTACACACTAATATGTAAATAACTAAACGAAAAAAGCTTAGGTCAAATCACTTAAACATTTTTTAAATAAAATAAGTAACATCCTGTGAATCATTCATTTAAATCTATAATATTATTTACTAATGTAAACATAAAACTATTTTAATTAAAATTTATGCAAAAAAAAAAAAAAAAAAAAAAAACAGTTCATAAACCTTTTACTGACAACAAAAACTGTTTAAACAACTTTAACACTTAATTAAATTTATTCTAAATTAAAAATTAAAAATTTTACAAAGCATAATTACTTTTCTACACAAATCCTCTCCTATATAAATTATCTAATTAAATTAATTAAAACAAAAAAAAAAAATCTCTTTATCAACTACACAAAATTATTATCAACCCAGAAAAAAAAAAAATAAATTCGAAAACCTTGTCACAAAATTATCTCTCAATTAACATGCATATATCACCTGTACTCTACTTCCCTGTTATTTAATAATTATAACCAAAAATATATACGGAACTAATTAAATAAAAAATTTAACAAAATCATATGACTAGGAAATAGAAAAAAAAAAATAAATAAATAAAGCAAATTGCATTCAAAACTCAATCATTAATCAAAAAAAAAAAAAAAAAAAAAAAAAATAGAAAATCTCATCGCTAATTTGGGTAAAAGAAAAAAATGCAAAATTAACACCTTAACCTTGAATTATTTATTATTATTTCTGTTAATTACATTTTTTTTTTTGTCTGTCTAATAATAAAAAAATAAATAAAAAACATTTATTTGTCTGTTTTTTTGGCATTTAAAAAAAAAATAAATAAAAAAATGTATTATGAGTTAAACCTTCAAGCATGAATATTTTTGAAACACAAACAAAAAGCTAATAATAAAGAGAAAAAAAAATTTATTTAATACTTTATTATTGTTATAAAAAAAAATGTAAAAAGAAAAACAACGAACCATGATACAGCATATTTGATATTTAATTAACATAATTGATTTCTTATTTAATGTTTTACTACATTTTTTTTTTTAATAGTTTATTTCCGAGTGTCTCTCTATTTTAATTAAATTTCTTACATACGTACGACACATAATATTAGAATAAAAAAATTAATAAATCTATAGCACATAATATGCACAGCATTTAACACTTGACCTGAATAAACTTTTTGGTATTATGATTTAAAAATTAATTAATTAACAAATAACAGAAAATATATTGTGAGTCACAAGGCAAAACACCATCAGACAACCTCAATTGATTACAAAATCTTTAAAAAAATCTCCTCATTTACAGCTATACGTGTATGGTAATAAATAATGTTACCACCAATGTATATAAAACCTTGAAACACCTCAGCATTTTTTATTTTTTTTTTTAAATTTTATTTTCTTGTTTCTTCTTCACTTTTAATCCAAATTTATTTCTTTTTTTTAATTTAATTATGCAAAACTAAATTGATAAAAACAGAAAAAAAAATTGTTTCTTTCTTAAACACACTCACAGCAATGATGTGAAAGAAATGTTTAATGTTATAAACACGACATTGAGATAATAAACAGCGAACAAGGTTTAAACTTTATTACATTTGAATACATAAAGATGCTAAAAAATTACGCAAATTATCTCTCAAGTCTGTGGTGGTTTTCATTTTTTTTTTTTAGTTATTGACATAGATTTTGTGGTTCAAAATAATTAACTAATCAAAAAAAGCAATTGTTAATTCGCTAGATTATCAAATATACATAAAAACGTGAAAAAATTGTTTACCAATACATTATAAATGGGCTATAAAAACGAAATAAACAAGTAATGACGTAACTACAACATTATTTAAGCGTAGCATTTATAAATATAATTATTAATAATTATCATATTTTAATTATAGCTTTTACTAAATCAAAAATAATTTATGTTTAAGCAAAACAATGACGTAGATTCTACACAAATTTATTCAACAAAACAAACAACAAAATTTCCCTACCTGTATAGACGACAACGTATTCGATATCAATCAGTAAATTAGCAGCAACAATGTTAAGGAATCAATTAAAAATATATAAAAAAAAAATAAAATGACACATGAAACACACAAAGATCAAGAATAGAAAACAAAAAATAATAAATAATAAAAATTGGAACGTGGTGTTAATAAAAAAAAAAAAAAAAACATTTTTTTTTTTGGTTTTGGTTTTAAAAACAAGATAACTGAACGTAAAGGAAATATATATATTTAAATAAAGATTGATCTTTGACGTAAGCGATTAACATAATATAATTAAAATGCGGTGTTGTTTTAGTAACATCGTCATATCAAAAAAAAAGCTTAAACATAAATAAGGAAAATAGAAGAAACAAGAAAAAGACAAACAAACAACATCAATTAAAAGTCCAGTTATTATATAAAAATAAAAAAGTTTATTTTTTTGTCGTCTTCGACTAATCTTAATTAATTTAATTTTGTTTATTAAAAAAAAAAAAAAAAAACAAAGAAAAAAAATTTGTTTTCAAGCGAAAATTATGACCTAAAATATTTTATTTTTTAGGAATTCATAAAAAACACACATTTTGCTTTTAGTTACAAAAATTAACAAGTTTTATATTATTTTAATTAACCAACAGAATAACAATCAAATAGAAGAAATAATTATCAACTACGATAATTAATAAAAAACATTAAGCCACGGTTGTCTAAATCACAAGAACTCTGATCAATAATTACTTTGGTAATTTTTTTAATGAAAATTTAATCCGTAGATGTTTCGCGTCTTACTGTGGTAAACTGCATTGATTTACAGACACCACAATTAAACAAATCTTTAAAAGCATAATTAAAACCACTTCTTAAATCATGTCTTCAATACTGCACTGATAATTTGCATAAATAATAAAAAATGTATCTTAAAACGTTGACTTAAAATAGGACCAACAAACAAAATTATTCTAATAAATAAAAAAGGTTATAAAGGTAAACCAAAAGATTTCCTATTCAAATTTAATAAAATTTTTAGTAAGTAATTATGTATATTTATAAAAATTATGTAATAATAACAAGACAATCAATCATAAGTAATTAATTTTATAAAAATGTATAAATTTTAAATAAATGAATGAAAATGGTTTATGTAGAGAAATAATTATGAAAGAAAGTGTTAGAAGGTTGTTTTATTTAAGGTATATATAAAATTAATTAAAACATAAATAACGAACACCATATATGTATATAAAGAAATCTATATATATATTTACAAGCCTATAAATAACAAAATAAAAATAATAATTTCAATATATAAACCTTCAGAATTAATAATAAAAAATAAAAAATAAAATACTTAAATTGCATAATATTTTATAGCGACAATATTTTTTATCAAACTTTTAATAATAATTTATTAATTAATTTTATAAAATTTATTACTTCACAATCAATCCCATTTTATTTATTATTATTATTTTCTGTTAAATAAATAAATAAATACATAAAAAAAAAGTCGACGATATGATAAGACATCAATTACGAAAAAGCTACATAAAATTTAAACTTGGCTGCTCACGGTACACATTTCAAAATATTTAACAACACAATGGACCATTATATTTTTATTATAATTATTTAAAAGATTAATGCAATACATAGCATGTATAATAAAGCTTATAAAAAGCTTTTTTAAAAAAAAATAAAAACACTGATTAGTGAAAAGAATATTAATAACATTTGCACGATTCCTTTAAAACAAACAAATTTAATCTAATAAAGGAAATTAAACTTTTTTTTTATATATATAAATAAATAAGAAAAACTAACAGATAATTTTATTTACATATGATATGAGTAAAAAAGAATAATATGCCGGTTATAATAGCCAGCATAATTCATGCCACATTAACATCATGAAATTTCATCTAATCAAATTAAATCTAAACAAATATATCAAAATCCTTTAAATAATTTATCCTTGCAATCAAAAAAGAAAGAAAAAAAAAATCAAATTTACAAGAGCACCTTCTACTTCTACAACACTAATAATTAAATATTATAAAGAGAAAACGTTAAAATTTATGCTAATAATAAATAAATAAATAAAAAAAACATAAAAAAACAAATTATTTATATAAGGATGTCATTGACAAGGTTGATTTTATTAATTTGTATTTAATTTTAATCAACCAAAAAAATAAATAAATATTTATAAACAACAACAAAAAAAAAAAAAACTTCACATTATATCGTTTAATTATTTATTTGAATTTCACTTAACAAACACTAATTAACCTGAAATACTTTTGAATAAATAAAATTAAATAAATTTTTTTTTTCTTTTTACTTTAATTAGAAAGTTTTTTTGGTTAATGTTTGTTTGTTGCTAATTTAATGTCAACAAATTCTAAAGAACAATAAATAAAAATATCATCGTTACGTAACATATTTAATTATTCTGTGATGATGATGATGATCAAACGGACCCACCTCACATATTTTTCACATAAATTCATCATTTTTATTCATTTTCACTTTTATTTTTAATTTAAAAAAAAAAAAAAAAAAACATTGATGACTTTATTATAAATTAATTAATTATTACTAGAAAATATATAATTATTTACATTGTATATATAATTATTATAAATTTATTGACCTTATCACACATAGGCATCATTAACAGTCAACAGAATATTATGTGAGAGAGGAGAGAACAACATCAATTAATTCAATGTTAATCACCAACCAATAGACTATTCATAAATCTATATTAAAATTCTATTCAAATAAATTACATATTTACATAAATATTAATAACTTGCATATTATCAGCAACAAGTAAAAATCTGTTTTAATCTTTTATACACAACACGCGCACACACACACACATAAACAACAAATAGTGTGTAAAGATACTTGAAAAAAATAAACTTAAGCTTTTATGTATATTCGCAATTTATAATCATCATCAACGTTATATGCATAAAGAACGTTTTTACAAGAAAAAAAAAAAAAAAAAAACTTTTGAATACAAATTGTAATTATTTAAATAAATTAAGTAGCAAACGCTAAACAGTTTATTTATTTATATAATTTTAATATGCAAAAAAAAAAAAAAAAAAAAAATGTATTATATAAAAATCAACATATCAGTCCTTGATTGTAAATAAAAATTTAAACTTTAAGTGCATACTTAGAAACAGTGATGTGTTAAGCACACAATTGCATTTACATATATTCAAAAATCATTTCGCATCGACAATATATTTTTAGCATAATAACTAAACCCACAGAGAATTATTTTTTTTTTTTCTTATTTTAATTTTGATTATAGAAATAATAGAGTAGGGAAATTTTATATAAATCTACTCACATTAAATAAAATTAAAAAAAAAATTATATATGTATATATATTAATTGAAATATAATCCATATAATTTAAAACCACTTCAAACAACACACATCCATTTGATGAATATCCAACATTTAATAATAAAAAAAAAAAAAAAAACTTTTTCCACTTGTTATCAGTTTAAATTTTTGCAACAATAAAATTAATAAACAATCAAAACAAAAATTTTTTTTTTATCACATGAGAGTTCACTTTAAATAAAATTTTACATACTTAACTACACACAAATTTAAATATTCAAAATTTAATTAAATTTTAATAATAATTAATAAAAAAGAAAAAAAAATCGTTTTTTGTGGACCGAACCAGAATAATTTGCGTAACCCATTTAACATTTTTTTTTTGTTTGTTTGTTTGTTTGTTATAAACTGCACAACAACAAATTTATTTTATACACAAAAAAAGTATCACCACATAGCATTTTATTTTAATAAATCACATAATTAAATCCACACAAAATATTATCAATTAATTATATTTAAAGACTAAACAACTAAACTAATCACATTAATTAAATAAAATTTAAAAAAAAAAAAAATAATAATAAACGAAAAACACGTCAACTATACAAAGTATATAGTATCATAGTGCCATGTATGTAAATTAAACTGTGATCAACAAAATAAAATAAAATAAAATATTTTTTTTTTAAAATGATGTGTTATTCGGTTTATTGCATAAACATATATAAAAATTGTACAGAAATACTAGTCTGTACACTACACATAAACAACGAAATAAAAAAAAAAAAAAAAAGCTTTAATAATATTCAGAACTAAACTGAATGCTAAGCTAACGCGGCGATCCAGTCAAGTCAAACAACGAAGCACAGTAATCAAGTTTATAGCAAAAAAAACATACAAATTCTAATCAATACATAAACATATCGGAGGATTGGATTATTTAATAACTTTTCTCAAACATATTTCATGAAAAATAAAAAAAAGCTTAAAAAAGAAGCAAAACTAGAAAGACAACGGGAATTTATAATCGTTAATACATATTTGTATTAAAAAAAAAAAAAAAACAAAGTACACACATACATATATATATATTTATTAAATTTCATTTTATTTTTTAATTCATTATTTATTTATTTAAAAAAAAAAAAAAATAAATAAAATTGCTTTTAACCCGTACAACAAACACCAAGTTAAGTAGAAATATACTAACGAAATCAACTATCTTATTAATATGAAAAACAACATATGTTGCGCCTTGGCTGCTGTTTGGTGGTTCTACTACTGCTACTGCTACTGCTGTTGCTGCTATTGCTTTCTGATACATACTGTTAACTTTTAATAAACCAAATGTATTCGTCGTTTTTATGTTTGTTATAAGAAAAAATTACTTCACTTGTGACTTAACTATAAAAAAAAAAAAAAAAAAAAAAAAACAACAAACAGCAGCAACAACTATTTAATAACTTAAAAAAAAAAAAAAACTCTTTTAGTTCAATGATTGGTGTTGTTAATAAAGCTTTCCTTCATAATAATAGTCGTTTATTATCTTCTTGCTATTGCTTTAATTTCGTAGAAACGATAATATTAAATAAATATTTCATTAAAATAATAAATAAAATAATTAAGAATATAAATTAGTTAACAAAAATTTGCATAAAGATTATTTGCAATAAAATATGTAACAAAATGCGATAAAAAGTTTTTCAAGTGAAAAGAATGATTAAAATTTTTATAAATTAATAACTTAGTGTTCTTAGACTTAAAGTCTTTGTCTTATTCAGTCAACAAAATCTTATTTAAACTTACTAAACATGGATTATTGCTAAAGGTGAATATAGATAGGATAAACGATACATTTTTTGTACTCGCGCGATAAAGCTTTCGAATACAATAACACAATAAAACGAATAAATAAATAATTTATTTTTAGAATAAAGTGTTCAATTTAGTACACATAAATTAACTATCAACCACCATCTAACAATCATATGTAAAATAATAGTAATAATAACAAAAACAACATTATTATTCACATGAATAGGTAGAGGTAATATTATTATTATTATTTAAAAAAAAAAAAAAAGAAAAAGAATTTAATTAAAACGATTATAAATAGTTTTTTCATCACGCAGTGAGCAAAGTAGTAAACGTGTTGAATTTATTATAATCAATGATTGTTGATGTTTTTATATGTTGATGCCTTTAACAAGAATAATTTATTCTAACTGATAATTATTAAGTGTGTGTGGAAAAATCAAATCTTTTCCTTGCATAACAACAACATCGTAACAATTAGTTGATTATTTTTTATCACGTTTTAATTCTTTATTAAAAAAATAATACAAATTTTACTTACATTGAAAATTCGTCATTAAGCTTATTTAAAGCCAAAAAAAAAGAAATGAAAAAAAAAACATCCAAGCGCACACCTGAAAAGAAAAAAGTTTAAAATTGATTAATCTTATGTATAAAAATTATGTACAAAGAATTTATTATTTTTTTAACTCATGGTTAATGATTGTTTTTGATCACACATCAATTTCGATTTCAATAAAATCACAAAGCAAACTTATTTCAAATGTAATCTAATAAAAATGTTGAAAAAAAAAAAAAAAAAAGTTGTGCTTTTCGTTTCTTCTCTTTTATTTCTTGTTTAGTTACTTTAAAGGTTAATAGTCTTGCAACATAGACATAGCATATAAACAGAAAATATGTTTAAACAACAACAAAAATATCACATGACCATCAAAAACTATAAAAACAAACAAACAAAAATAAAAAAAAAACGAAAATCATATCGACATATAAGACAACATAAATAAGAGAGATTTAATATTCATAACCACTAAAATTATAAGAAACTTGTTTTACATTTTGCTAACCACAAACAAAATTTATTTTCTATACCTAGTATCATATTAAGCATAACAAAAAAAAAAAACCCGAAATTAAATCAATAAAGACTTTAACTTTAAAAATTACTTAATGTAAAAGCTGTTAATGGGTATTGTACTATTGTATCAATCGAATATATGTGTAATAAAGCTTTAATCACAAACAAAAAAAAATTAAATAAAATGACAGAGCAGTACCTTAACCATGACACAGTAACATAATAATTTCATAATAACAGTATGCAACATACATGGATAAATAATAAATGAAAAAGTCTTACAAAGCCTGTTTTTAGTTTCATTAAATCATTTATTATTTGCATTAATTAATAAAATCATGTATTACGTATATAATTAATTACTTTTATTATAATTATAATACATTTTCTATATGAAAACACTTTTACACTGAATTATTGTTACTTTTCTTAATATTTACATTGAGCAAAACTCTGTTAGTAAAACGTGAATATTTTCATCATTGAAATGCATTCTTAAATGCATTTTTTAATTAAATAATAAGAATTTTTATTAATTAAATTTTATTACATTCTTTTTTGCTGTTGAATCATCGTTTTTTAATTATTTTTTAATTTAATCGAACAAATATTATTTAGATGCGTTTATTTATAGGAATATTGAAACAATGAAACGCAGCCAATAAAACAAAAAACTTTTTTTTTAATGAAATAAATTTCAATATAATTAAATCAAATTAAATATTTGTAAGACGCTTTTTTTTCTTTTTTTTTTATTAACACAATTATATAATTTCTTTTCTTTTTTTTTTTGTAATTTAATTTACTTTATTCTGAGAGAATATGACATAATTTGGCGGAGCTTTTAATTTATTTTTTATTTTTTTTTATTTTTTTTTATTTTTTAATGCGTTTTCAATGAAGAAATATATGCGTAAAGAAAATTACAAGAAAAGTGAAATAATAAATGAATAGGTTGGTAGGTAGAGATAGAAATTAATTTTAAAATAAAACAATTAAATTTCACTATTAAAAAAAAAAAAAAACTAGACAAAGCGCGCTTGTTTTGTATTTAATTAAAAAATGTGGAAGATTTTTGTTGAATTTAAACTTAAATATAAAAAAGTATTTATATTATGTATTCGTGTCATTTATATGTGATTTTGATTGTTTATAATACAAAGTAGCAAATACAAATTAAATTTAAAGAGCATATGACGTAAGATTGAAACAATAAACTAATTTAAATCGTGAAATAAAACTATAAAAAAAAAAAATATATATATATATATATATTTAAGAAATTTATTAACAAACAAAACATATTGTTGGTGTTAATTAAATATGCTATAATCAGAGCATTAAAAAAGGTGCACTTTTATAACCGATGTATTAAATCAAGTATTTAACATTGATTGATAATAATGATAAAATTATTATTATTAAACTATCTAAAGTGATGGTAAAAACATTTAGGATTATAACATTGAAATGTTTTTCAAAAGCGAAGATAAATCCAAACAATGATACTTAAGTTTCCTCTTCAAATAATTAAATGTGTTCAAGTGAAAAAACTATTATTATTAATAAAAAACACTTAACCGAGGGTCTTAAACTTTCTTTATTTTTATAATTACAATAGAAATTGTGGCATTTAATTACTGATTTAGAAAAGAAAATTAATTATGAATTTTTATTTTTTGCAAATTTATTCACCAAAGTAAAATAAATTTATGTCAAATTGTTTAACAAAATTAATTCATTTCATAAGTAGAGTAAGTCAAGTAAGTGATATTATATAAAATTTAGTAATTCATGTGATAAATATCGATAATATTAACACAAAAAAAAAAAACCCAACTAACTTATGTAATAAATAACGTTTGTGTCACTCGTAAAACTTGTTAATGTTAAACATTAAAGAGATCAATGATTATTATTTAAACATAACTTTACCTTTTATAAAGCGCACAAAAAACACAGAAAAAGCACAATTTTTTTTTCTCTCTTTCTCTATTAATAATTACACATTCCTAACATTAATTAATTATTAAATAACAGACTAATGTAGTATGTGCAATTATTTTATTTAATTACAATTGAAACTACATGAAAAATTATGTTAACAAATTTAATTGTTTTATGCTAAATAAATTTTTTTTTTTTCGCTAATATTTCGCATGATTCACATGCTAAAAATGTTTTTAAATAATAATAATATTATTATTTTTTTATTTCTACAATATTTAGGTAACTGTGTTTCTACTTGTTAAGTGTAAATGCACCCATAAAAATTATATTAACTAAAAAAAAAAAATCAGGTAAACATTTAAAAATAATAAAAAAAAAAAAAAGGAAAAAAGCCCTCAATAAAAAAAAAAAAAAATTAAAAACATTTTTAAGCAAATAAAAACTTAAAGAACATTAAAGGTTAACATTTTTTTATCTTTAATGTTTTATTAAGGTGTATTACCCACCTATAAAAAATAAAAATAAAATTTATGTTTTAAAAGAAAAAGAAGAAAACAGAGGCAAACAAGCAATCATTACTGGAAAAAAAAAAAGCTTAATCCGTTACAACAATTTACAGCATAATAAACATTTAGATGACACATTTGTTAAATAACAAAATTACATAAAATTAAATAATAATTAAATATTTAAATTTTTATCCAATAAATTTAAAATATTAGCAGCGTGAATTCAATTAAGCAACATAAAAAAAAAAAAATTTTAATAAATCATCATTGAAGTCATTGATACAGTAAAAATAATAATAAAAAAAAAAACATAAGCATCATGAGCTTTTAACATAAAACTAAAAATATAACAGAACTTTTTTTAAAAAATAATAAATCATTATGAGAAAACTTTTTTTTTATCGTTTTTTCGGTTTGTCTGAATTTTTGACCGTTCATCGTTCGCGACATGCTTAACGGTACAAAGCAAACATATTTTCGATTTATTTTGTTTAAAAAAAAAAAAAAAACGAAGAAATTCTTCTACAAATATGTTGGTTTATTTTATTACATTACCATGTCACATAGAATAAACAAATCTATGCTAGTTTCTTTGTTCGTTTCTTAAATGAATTATTTTATTTGAAGGAAATTAATTATTAATTTATTAAGCGCTTATTTGTTTAGGGCTTAGTACTGTGTTTAATTAATAGTATTTACTATTCGATTAAAAAATTAAAAACATTTAATTGATAAACAAATAATACAATTTGGTATTAAAATTAATTTTAACAAGTAAACACACACACACATATTATATTACAACAAATCACAATTTAATAACAAAATATGAATAAATGTATGTAAAAAATTTGTATAAAACAGTTTAGAAGTTTAGTTTCCCTTCTTTCTTTCTTTTCATTCTTTTAACGCAAAATATAATTAAAATAATTAATAAACTAAACACAGTAAAAATAAATATTTATTTTATGTAAATTAAACTCTATGATAACCTTATAATTTTATTTATTTAAACAAAAAAAAAAAAAAAACTGAAAAAAATAAAAAATTGCTGTGGTTAAGAAAATCAATTAAAACACAAAAAAAATAAATAAATAAATTAATAATAATAAATTTTATTATATTGTTTTCGAGAATTATTTAATAAAAAAAAAAAAAAAAATTATGACTTTAATCAATAATACTACGATTAATAATTAAAATATATTTCTTGGCGTATTTTAAGATGCCAATATGTTAAATGTGATAATCGATTAAAGCAAAGTAATTAAATCAATTAAATTCCCCTTATCAATTGTATATTATTTAATAGTTTATTGACATTTTAAAAACTATTTACAAACAAATCGAATAAATGTACAAAAGCTGTACAAATAATAATAAAATAAATAAATAATTATTATTTTATAAACAATAATAAACAGATTAATATGAAATTGACCTCGAAATATGTTTATATATTTAAACTAAAAACAACAAAAAAAAAAATAAAATATTCAACTGATTAGTCAGTATATAATTACTCTAAAAAAAAAACCAAAATACAAACAAAAATTAATTAAATAAAACATAAACATTTAAAGTAATATTATTATATAAAAAATCGAAAACAATAAAACTAAAATTCTGCAAAAACTGTTGCTATTTCTATAATCAAACAACTTTTTATATATAAAAAAAAAAAAAAAATCCAAGAAACTTGTTGAGTCGCGATCTGGTTTTACAGTTTTTTTTTAATATTATTTTATTTCTTATCTGAATCAAAAGAAAAATAAAAAAAACTAAACGACAACCAACCAACCAACAAGACATATATTACATAATTTTTTTATTTATATATTTTTTTTTTTTTCTTATTTATTTAATTGAGAATTATAACGTTGCATTGCATATAGCAGCAGCTTTTATATAAAAAAACTGTATAAATAAGACAACTTTCAAAAAAAAAAAATAATAAAAAAGTAAATAATATTAAGCAATAAGAAAAGAAAAGAAAAGAAAAGAAAAAAAAAACACCACACAAACATAACATGTAGCGTCTTTATAAGGGCAATACTTTGCAGACTATTTCACTTTAATTCAACACTGATGAAGATTTTTTTTTTAGCATTTATTTAATAAAAAAAAAAAAAAAACCGTTACACCAACAACATCAGAATCTACACCATCATGACCTGGAGGATATTACATTTTATTTATAGACGTTTAAACAATAATTAATTATTTAATATTATTTTACAGGATAATTATCTTTAAAAAAAAAAAAAAAACACGTTCGAATAAATACCGTCAACGTATGAATCAAACAGTTCTCTATCTACACACACTACACATGTCACTATAGTAATAAAATTAAAGAAAAACGTCTGTTTTATTATTGATAACAATTTATGATAGAAATATAAGTCTAATTCCTATAAATATGTGTAAATATTTACATTTCTTATCAAAATGTTTCTTTTTTTTTGTCAATTTAGCTTAATCCAATATTCTTCTTTTAATTGTTAATTACAAAAAAAAAAAAAAAAAAAAAAAAAAAAACAAAAAGCTTGCACACATTTATTTAGAATTTTTAAATAAATATTTTTAATATGATATGCAAGCCGTTTTATTTATATTGCATACTCATTGCATGCGGAAGTTCATATCATTTAACAAAGTGTAATAAATTTTAATTTATTTTTATTAAATTGTAATGTTTATCATATCATTGTGCTGTTTTAAATTTTTTATTATTTTTATTATAGTTGTATAGTGTGTTGTTTGTGGACAACTGCAAAATAGTTATAATAAATAAGAAAATGAAAAGTGAGTTGTAATATTCATTAAAATACAGTAGAATTATTTATTAGAGAGAAGACAAATAACGTTATCTACCTTAACACTGTGTTTATCAATAAATATCACCAACATCACCCTTTTTACAGTAACATATTACATGCACAGCAATACACTAAAACATTTACCTTTATTAAACATCAAAAAAACACCTTAAAAACGCTTAAAAATTCACTATTTAACCAAATAACTAACCTATCACAATATTTTTTTTATTTATTTCAATTACTTTCCTTTGACTTAAACACACATCAATGTTATGTAATCAATTTTTTTTTTTTTTTTTTTTTTTTATGTATTTACAGAAATAATGCGTAAGAAGGATAATTACACAACAATATTATCACCTTTTTTGCTTACGTAATAATTTTATATTAAGGATTAAAAATAATTTAAATAGATTTTTTTTGTAGAGAAATTAAAAAAAAAAAAATTTCCTCTTTATTTCTAATTAATAATAATAATAAAAAAAAAATATTTAAATAATTTAATAGCATGTAATTTATATTGTACAGGTTTTTGTAATATATTTTTATTTTTATTTTTATTTCATTCATCTCTTCATTTATTTTCACTTTTAATCATAAATTATATAATAAAACAATAATAAAAAACAAAAAAATAATTATTATTATTAATAACAATAACATTTACTGATAAAATATACTTAGCTAAAGTACAGTGAAAGTTGATTATTTTAATATAAAATCAATTTAAGCATAGTTAAAATTAATCTAAACATAAAATAAAATAAGATAATAATAATAAAAGCACAATATTAATTAAGAAGACAATCTAAAAATTTTTTTTTTTATCATTATTATTAATTACTAGCAATTATTAAGCAATAAAGGATTATATAATCTAATATAAAGAAAAAAATAAATTTCCTTAAAAAAAAGAAAACAGAAAAAGCTCATTTTATAAATAAAGCTGCATACCTATGTACAAACTTTTCTTTTTAATCCAAAGGATATAACATACCAAACCATCACGCATTTACAAAACTAACGCATCTATTACATTTCTAAGCAAATTTCATCTTAAGAAAAAATTACTAAACGATAACAAGTTTTCCTAATTTAATTGCAACTTTTATGCAAAACTTAATAAACAAAAAAAAAAAAAAAACGAATTAAAAATCCAACTTGATTACGTAGGTTGTTAGTGTGTTCAAAAAAATAATTTTTTTTTTATTATTATTATTATTTATGATGTTTTTCTTGTTGAAATGACATTTACAGATAAAAATCATAAATAAATTTAATTTAATTTCCGTAAATCACTTAAAGATTAATATTTCTAATCAAAAATTTTATTTTTGGTAATCATATCTTTGACGTCATATAAAATTAATAAAATATTTTGACATTTAAATTGTCCATTGGTTGTATCAAAACAATCAAATTAATTTTCAATAAAAAAAAATAAAAATAAGAAAAAAGTATTGCAGTATTTTTATAAAAATCCATTTAAACCAAGTTTATTTTTTTTTTTTTTTAGTTAATAATCTAACGAATATTAACGTCTACACATTTCTTGACTTGTTTTTTTTTTTTTTTGGTACACGTTAAACTCGTTTTTTCATAGTTTACTTTGTTTCAAAACTATCGTGTTATAATACACATAATATGCTAAGCAATACATAAGCATAACATTTTTTCTTTTATATTATTAAATTTATTATGAAAATTTATAATAAATAAATAATGCAATTTTCATATTGCAACAAATTCCTATTGATATTAACTAACTTCAACTAAATTCATGATTGATTAAAACTTTTTTTTTTTTATTTCTATATTAATTGAGAAAATAATAATTAAATTCTTTTTTCTTTTTTTTAACATTTCTTTAAAGGTAGTAAATGAGGTTGTTAAGAGAAAATTACTCGCATTACAACCACCGTAAACATTTCTATTACAAATCGGTAATTAAAAAAATATTTTTAAATAATCAACAAAAAATTAAAACGAAAACCCAACGATCAGACAATAATAAATAAATATAAAAAATTATTATTTTTTTATTATTATTGTCCTTCAGCCAGTCATTTAAATTTTACTTACATTAATTGTTAATAACTATCACGAAATACGTATTAAAAAAGAAAAAATAAAAAAAATTATCAATTAATATTTGCTTATCTATTATTTTTCAATAATAATAATAATTATTATTATTATTATTAATATTAATTAAATTCTATGACTTATGGTTTTATGTTTTAAAAATAGTTGCTATCCCTTAACCTTAGTCACAACAATTAAATATAATGTTTTATTGCAAAAAAAGAGAAAAACGTGAAATGATTTATTATCAATAGGAAGTTGGGCTAATGACAAATCTAAAAAAAAAAAAAAACATAACACACAAAACACCCCATAATAACGTTCACATATTTCAATTATGCTTTGTCTGGCTTGATTTAAACAAGACCATTGATTAGACAGCATTTCGCTTAGACTATAAAACAAAGCGCTTTAAGGCTATATTACCTATCAAAAAACCTAAAAATAAATTAACATCAGGTTTTAACATTTAATTACATGGAAATTTACTACTCGTTTGTTATACCAAAAACATAAATTATTATCAATAAAATATCCGCGCCTGTAAGCAAATAATATTAAACAAGTGTTGTCAAATATTGAAATTAATAATAAAGAATTCAAATATTATTTCCGGTTTATAATAATAATAATTAAAATTTGTTTACATCAAAATTTTATCCTAATTACACAGTAGATTATAAATTTATATTTATTTTTTTTTTTTCGTATAAAATAAGATAAAAGTGAAATTACTTGTCCACTGGTATGCAAAATATTTAAAAAAAAAAAATTATTTTTGAATGAATAAAACCTTAATGAATAAACAAATTAAAAAACAAAAAAAAAAATGAATGAAATGTCAATTAAATACTATTTAATCAATGTCCTTGTTGAGTCATTCAATAATTTAATATAAATATAAATATTATTAAACAATTAAGGATAATCAACTTTAAAAAAAAAAAAAAATCACAGAGATGAACAAAAAATTAAATTTCATAAAGCCTTCATTACACTTCACCTACACAATATTATTAATAAAAATTTAATAAGAACAAGGATACAAATTCAAGATAAAAAGAGATTAAACGTAAAAAAATTTCTCTGTTCAAAAACATCGCGTTCATGTAATAACTAAAAACAAAACAAAGAAAAATATATATTTTCGTTATAAGAAATTGAATTATTTATTTTTTGGGTCAGATAACTTTGTAACAGATTGATGAGATTTTGGTGTATTGAAAATATTTCTTAAAAACTAAATTTTTATTGCATCTTATGTGTGTAAGAAACATTTTTAAACGAAATATTAATCTAATTCGTTAAATATACACCTTGAAAATAATTTAATAAAAAATAAAATTTAAACTCTGTCATAATATAAACAAACAAAAAAAAAAAAAAGTATTTTTTTTTATTAAGAAACCTTAAAAAAAAATTTACCCTTGACTTATTACCGGTTAATTGAAATATTATACATAATAAAAATGAATTTAATGAATTTATTATTGTTCCATGTAAATGTACAGAATTTTCTAATGATTCAATAAAAAGAAAAGAAATTTAATTAAATTACATTATTGTCGGATTGTCTTAAAAAAAAAAAATTCTTTCTTAGAATACCTTTAAGCAAACAAATAATAATATCATGTACGTAATTAAATTTAATTAAAGGTTTGACGAAGAAAAACCCTTGAATTTAAACAGCAATTTAAAGAAACAACAGGTAGGAGGTACACATCATTATAAAATTAATCAATAATAATTAATAAATAGACTAATGATATAATTTCTGACATTTATGTATATTACATAAAAGATAAAAAAAAAAAAAAATTATCAAATCATTTTATCATATTAAAAAAAAAAAAAGAAAAAAGATTCAAGTTCGTCATATTATACGTTGCTCGCGGTTACCACTTTCACTTTTGTTGAAGGCAATTTAAATGACAGTAAATATACATAAAAAATTATGCATTTAAGTTTAATAAAATATAATTAAATCATAGATTAAAGTCCCTCATCTTTCAATTAACGATGCAAATTATTTACATTTTTATTCATAAATTATTGACGTACTTCAATTAAACAAATTTCTTAATATTTAATTGCAAATTAGTTTAACACATGATTTGTACAAACCAAAAAAAAAAAATAAAAAACGTATTATAATTGAAGAACGTAGAATAAATTAGTATTCTTCACGTTAAAACAGCCTTCAAATAAAAACAATTTATTTGGAATTCAACACATCAGTGTAACATACAAACAAATTAAATAATTTTACAAACAAATACATAAACAAAAATAAAAAAAAAATAAAATTTATAATTATTATAAAAAAAAACTAAACGAAAGTTTATTTTACAAAATTTTTACAAAATTTTAAATAAAATCTGCAAGTCACAGTGTTATAAAAAAAAAAACCGCGAAAAAATATTACATGAATAATAAAAAACCATAAAAAAAAACAACAATTTATTGTATCAAAGTTTATTAATTTATTTATCTAGAGATAAATAAATCTAGAGAGTAAAGGAATTTAATTCTAGTGAAATCGGGGGAAAAGAAACCTCACCACATTGATGAATTTTTAATTTTATACTGACCTAATTACAGTTCATCAACAAAAAACAAAAAACACTGGAAATATTTTGCGCTAAAATAATTAATTAATTTAACTATATTGAAAGCATGGCAAAACACAAAAAAAAATAATCCAAAAAACAGCTCTGTGTCACAATTTTTTTTTTTTTTTTAATTAATGTTCAAAAAAACAGAAAAATATTTATGATGTCACTCCATGAATTTATTAGAACATATTATACATATGTTATGTACTAAGGTCAAGTCCCAGATGTATATAAAAAAAAAATTTCATTCAAATGTTAATAAAAATAATTAGAGTATTGGCTACAGACTGCCTGACTGACTGATTACTGATTTTCTATCATCAACAATTCACGTTTAATGTTTTCATTTTAATCCACAAAAAACTAGCGACCAACATTAAACATAAAAACAACAAAAAATCATCTTCACTTCCGTAATTTATCATGCAGTTTCAATAAAAAAAACCAAAGACAGAAAGGTCTAGACTCAAGACTTCAAATTAAAAAAAAAAAAATTCATATTAAAAATTATGAATGAAACGAAACGAAACGAAAACACAAAAAACCTCTTGCAAAATATTTATAATGAAAAAATATATTTTTAAAGTAAATAAATTTTGATTACATAAATGAATAATCAATTAATTATTCTATAAAAAAAAAAAAAATATTTTTAAAAACTATATGGAAGCTGGGGAATAACAAATAAATTTTTTTTTCTACTATAGAAAATAACAATAACAATAACTACAGTGAAAAATGCATAAAATTAATTTAATTAAACATATTTCAATGAATGTTTCAATGAATTAATTGTACTCCTCTTGTAATTATTATTTACACAAAACATAGACATGCTAAGACAAGCCTATTTTTTTTTTTTTTCTTTTTATCCAGGTGTTACACATTAATACAAATCTTAACGGAATTAATTAATGCTTAATTGGAAAGTAAAATATTGATTGCAAAAAAATAAATAAAAATTAATGAATAATAAAAAAAAAAAATGCAATGGTAAAAATTTCTAAATATTTCGTAAGCACAGAAAATGGAGAAAACAAAAAAATTGCTTAAAATTTAAAACAATTGAATAATAATAATAATAATAAAAATTTACTAAAATAAAATAAAACTAAAAGCTTCATTCATTTTTTATCATTTTTCGTATTATATTCTCTTTAAACAAATTAATTATAAATTATTACACCGGATACAGACTGTTCAAATATTCATCATACAGACAAAGATTTATAAATAAAAAAAAAAAAAAAAATTATAATTCTGCAGAGAGATTTTGCAATTTTTTGCTATACATTAATCACATAAACGTAATTGAAATTGCAAACAAAAAATAAAAACATTTTTTTTTTTTGCAGTATTATTGTAAAAAAAAAAAATTAAAATTAATTATTTATAACAGAAAATAATAAGCTTAAAGTTGGAATAATTATTGAAATAGAAAATAATACATAATTAAGTCTAAAAAAAAAAAAAACTGCAGAATGACCAATACGTTCAACAAAAAAAAAAAAAAAACATTTCAGAAAGTGATTTTACCTCAGTATTTCCGTCAGCTGTCATATTTTTCTACTTATAAACCAAGGCGCATAGACAAAGTAATTTTTTTTGCCTGCAGCTGAACAATACAATTTGTCTAAAAACACGAAAATATAGATAATGCCGGTGCTAAATATATAACAAATCAAGCTTATTATTTCACATTATTTCTACCTCTACACGGTATTAAGCTATAGAAAGATTTCTTTTGTTCTTTTTCGTTTTAATGCGCTAGAGACTTACACAAAAAAAAAGATGCAAAGATGCAGAGCTGAAATGTCAGCTGTTTTATCTCAATACAACAAATAAAAATCCCACAGTGCATCATAAATCAATAAATCAGCAACAAACAAATTATATTTAACGAATACACGACTTATTATTTAATTTAATTATTCATATGTTTTATAATAAAACAAAATATCTGTAAATAAATTAAAGTACGACTGTAATAATTACAATAAAAAATTATTCGTATGCGAATAACGAAAGCTCAACGAACACACACACAGCCATTTAATTATTATATAAATTTAAGTAACTTAACTAATCTGAATTAAACTAACTAAGCTCTATACTATGTGTAATTGTAAATATCATATTGCATTACATTAAACTTTGTGCAATAATACAACAAAAAATAAATAAATAAAATAAAATTAATTATGCTGCGGAACTTATGTCACCTTTCACTTAACATTTATAAACTATAATTTCTTGCCTTTATACTGGAATAAAAAATAAAAATGTTTCGCATAGTATTTTTTGGATTCAGGTTAATGAAAATCAAATTATTAAATTTCAATCAAAAAAAAAAAAAAAACCACAAAACAGCACAGTCATTGTTCAGTTAGAGAGGAAAATTAAATTAAATTAAAAAAAGTTTTATAGCAAAATTAAAATTTGTAATGCAATCGATAGGCCAATATAAGGTAAATCGAAAACCGGTATAAATTTTCTTTAAGCCATCATCAAAATTGTGATGCAATTTATGCCACGAAGCAAATACACAAAACAAAAAGGTAAGTTTAATAAATGTTATGTTAAGAAAAGGCAAACAAGATACAAATTCAGCTAACAAAAACAAAATACACCCACTCCTTACAAGAAAAAGAAACAGTGATGCCAGTTTGAATTAAAGGGACTGTTGCATGCATGTAAATAATTTTTTTTTTTTTCTCTTTTATAAAATTATGAGGTCAGCATTACAAAAAAAAAATTATACTTTAAAATAATTAAGGTTAAAAAAAAATGTATTTTTATAAAGTAAAAGTAAAATTTTGTCATACAGTAATGTAATGAGAAAAATGTTTAATTCAAAATTATTTATTTATTTATTAATTAATTAATTTATTTATTTAAAAAAAAAGTCTTTAATAGAGTGACACAGAAGAATTTAATTTTTCTTTAATTAATTATTTAAATAAATATGCAAAGAGAATTATTAATATTTCTTCGATTTATTTAATATATAAAATTGAAAAACACAAAACACAAAAAAAAAAATATAGAAATGCATTCACAGATAATATTAATAATTAATTTTTTAACGAATAAAACCTTGAATAGAGGTTTTAATAATATATTTATCTTTATATATAAATAAAATAATTTGAGAAAGGTATAATATAACGTCATCTATTACCAACATATAATTTAAATGCAAATAAGGATTGCAATTTAGCCAATATAAATAAATTAATTAATTCCAGGTGACCAGTTACTATGCCATAAGCAAAATAAATTGTAACAAAAATAAAAATATTTCTCCTTGACTAACAAATGTGTTTAAAAATCATCGCATTAACAAAGAATAAATAAAACGAGACACTTTAGTGTTTATTCACAAAATAATAGTTTTATTATGGTTTCACTGGTTAATAGAGAGACTAACCATAAATTAAATTACATTTAGGCATATTGCAACTGCATATTGCATTGCTAATAAATAAATAAATAAATAAATTAAAAAACCCAGATGATAAAACGACAGAGAAAAATATTTTCTTTGTATACCAAAAAAAAAAAATTTTGTTGCTCACGTAATAACAAAAAAAAAAACAGAATCAAATAATTATTACTGGCTTAATTAAGTCAGAAGTCGGTTGTTATACACAAAAACAAAAGAAATAATATTTAGATGACGTTTCTACTTGTCAATAGTTTTTCTTAAAGCACAGGATGTTCAGAAAGAATTTTTTTCATAATTATTTTCTACGTACACAAGGCAACACTGACATAAAACATGTTGAGTTATTTATCCTACATTATTATTAACACGAGAAAAACATTAAATATCTATGCTTTGTTAAGTTTAGCATCTTTCATAATTTTCTGCTTTAGAAAGGCGCCAAATGTACAAAAAAAAAAAAAAAATTTAATTAAATAAAAACTATTTTTTTTTTTAACAATTATTTACAAATTTATGTAACCAAAAAAAAAAAAATTATTTCTTTTTTAATAAATAAATCACCGCCATTTTGGTGCACCCTTTAATTTCAATGACATTTAACAGGATTTTACTTTCTATCATTTTTTTGTTTCTATTAAACATAATTAAATTCGTTATTAATAATTAAATTAAATTAAATTAAACCCACCTTGAGCTTTATTGGAATTCAAAATTTTAATTTTTTGTTAAAAAAAAAAAATCCTTTTTCTGCTGTTTTAATCAAAATAAACAAAAAAAAAAAAAAAAAAAAAATAAATAAAAATATTTTTCGTCACTTTATTTACTTTAATTAATAACTAATTGTGGCACAAATTACTATTTTTTCTCTTCTTTTTTTATTAATTATTTTACATTGTTTCTTAAATAAAAAATATATAATTTTTTTTTTTTTAATAATATTAAAGAAAGAAAGAATGAAAGCAAAAAAAAAAAATCTTAGGAAGAAATTTGTTTGTCTTTTCTTTTTTATTATAAAGAATGGCAAAAAAAAAAAAAAAACTAAAGATAAAAAGAAGCAAACCCACGTTAGGGGATAAAATGCATCCTGTTTAGTTAACTTTTTTTATAAATTTTCTTAATTAATAAACAATTTAATAATAAATTCAATTAAATTTGAATAAAAATTATGAACAGAATTCAATTTCACTTTGTGTTTTGTTTTAATTCTTCTTGTCTTTTGCTGCTGCTGCTTCACTTATTTTATTATTATAAAAAAAAAAAAAACCTTTTTACACTTAACTAAACTTTATTAAATGTTTCATTTTATTTTAATTATTATTTTTAATTCACAAATTATGTTTTTCTTTGATTTTCGTTTAAAGAAATTTAAATTAAATGAAAATAGAAGAGAAAAACCAAATTCTGTTCTTTCTTTCTGCTCCGTATTTTTGAATGATGCAAAAAATAAATTTTCTATTCTATTTCATTTTTTATTAATTATTGTTTTAAATACATTTGTAATGTTTTTTTTATTTTTTTTGTTATTTATCAAAATTAATTTAATTATTTTTTTTTTTCCTTTTTAATGTTTGTGAACAAACAAAACAAAACAACAAGAAAAACAAAACAAATTTTAATTTTTTTTTTTCAAATTTTATACACAAAAAACATGCAGCTGCAATGCGCTTGCGTGCGCAACTGTCTCGGTCTTGCACATATGGTATTATTTATTTTTTGTTAAATATTTTTTTGTTGTTGTTGTTATTTTATGCTACTGCTGATGGTTGCTGGTGTTTTATTTATTATATTTGCTGCTGCTGCTGCTGCTGCTTTCAGAGAGTAGTTAATAAAGTAACTGCAATAAAAGTCTTTTAACAATAATAATATTAGTTTGAGAAGTACTGGTTTATAATCATTATTTTACTTACAAATTGTGGTTACGATTATTATGATTAATATTAAAAAAATATTAATCATAATAAACAAAGAATTAAAAAAATAAACAAAATAATAATAGTACTTGGAAAGAAAAAAGAAAAGAATTTTTTATTTATTTCTATAAATAATTTTGTTATGATAATGTAGTTTCTATTAATTCTAGCAGTTTTATACAGCGCATCACTGTGTTAATGTTTTAAATATTTGTATTATTTTTGTTATTCTAAATTAATAGTATAGGTGGCGGTATAAATTATTTAAAAAACTGGTTTAAATAACAAGTAAAACCTTATAAATGCTTTTAAAAAATATTAAACACAAAAAAAAGCATATAAATGTTAAATCTTTGTTATTGATTATTAAAAAAGTTAATAAAATTATTTAAATTTATAAAAGCAAAGTAAAAAGCTTGAAAAACTTTATTAACCAAAAAAAAAAAATAAAATAATAATAATAATTTGTTTATAATAGAGATAAGAAGTGTAATAAAAATTATTAAACTAAATAACTTAATAAAAATTATAATTCTCTATTCAAACTTAAAAAAAAACACGAGCAAATGGTAATAAAATTCTTTTATTCTTTACTTCATTTATTTATTTATTATTATATGAATATTAGTTTATAATCTTTATTAAAATTAATAAAATAAAAAAAAAAAAAACTTTTTAGGCCTCTAATTTAAGTTATTAAGCACAGCAGTTGGTCCCGCGTTTTTAATGACAAAATAAAATTAAAAATACACTACTAATGTTCCACCTGGTGGAATACTTGGCAACAAGATTTTAAAATAAACGAAATAAATTTTCATAACCTCACAACGTAATTATTGATAAAAGATGAATTTTATTATGATTAAAAACCGAATATTTTCTTAAAATAAATTTAAATAGAAACATAATTAAATGGAATTTAGTTTTTATTTTTAGTTTTAGATTTGTTTTGAAGGTAAAAATTACAATGAAATTGATGAATAAATTAAAAAAGAACGAACGAACCAGTAGACTGTGGTTAATTTGTGTATGGGAGAGAGATTTAATCGGTAATACACTAAAAAGGAAAAGGAACCACCTAACTACACCTCCACAGTTTTAGATTTGTCATAAAATCAAGTTTTATTAACGTAAAAACAAAAAAAAAAATGAATCAAAGACAAACACGACATCGCAAAGTCATTCTTATGACGATGAGGTAAGGACAGTGCCATGATAGGATAGAACACAGCCAACAAAACACCCGGCAATGAGGTAACTTCGATTTAATTATGGGTGGCTGATATACATAATAATCTTTTATTTTTTATTTTTATAATCATTCATTTATTCTTCATTTGGAGACACGCACTTCCGTCACAATAGTCGTTTACTGTCCCATAGAATTGTATTTTGTAGATTGGACAAAAGGACAACAGATCCATATTCATTAATATCAGTGTTTAATACATTAATTATGACTAAATAGTGGAGTATATGCTGAATTGGAGTGTTTTCGAGGTAATATTTCATAAAGAAAAAAAAAAAACTTTTGACCTGGATAAACTATTGGAAATTATTACCAATTGAGTTTTGATTCATCTTTTAGGTTAGTATTCATGAATCAGGTGTCTTTTGTTACCAAGTTTTCTAATCAAAACGTGAAACTGTTAATTTGTGTTGCTAAGTTGTAAAAACTTTTTAATCACTAAAAGCTTCCAGTATCAGTTTTTTTTGCATAAAAAACCAAATTTTTGTCCAGTTCAACATTGCATTTAGAATAACCGAATATTTTATGGAAAAAAATTTTTTACATGTTTTGTCTCCCGTTGTTACTTTTTTTTTGTTTTATTATTTTTATTTTTATGTAATGCTTATCATTCGTTATAATCTGTAGATAGAGGAAAGAATATTAAAGCAAAAATAAATAATGAAGGAAGTGAGAAAGAAAACAAAAAAAATAAAAATTTTCATATCATAAGACAGGACATAAGTTGAGAATATATTTAAAAAAATGAAAAAAAAAGGGGAAAATAAAATATGATTATAATGAAAAATATGACAAATAATGTTAATAAAAAACTAATTTAACTCTTTCCAATTATAATAATTATTCCGTAATAATAATAGTGAAGGCGGTAAGAATTATAACACAAAGATCATATTCTATTTTCTTGCTTGTTTATAAAAAAAAATTGCGTGGGGTACAACAATTTTGACCGCAAAATGATAATTAACCAACGAATGTAACAACAATAAATCTAAAAACGAAATAGTTTTTTTTTTTTGTTTTGTTGTCTAGGGGGTCTGGAAAAGAACAATAGATCCTTAATTCATATCTGGATTTATTTCATTTCATTTTTATTTTCTCTGTATAATATTTTGACCCGCACCGCAAACATTTTTACATTTTTTGTTGTTGTTTTCTCCTATCCTATTTCCCATAAACATGCGAATCAATGTTTTTTTCATTTTTAGTTATGTAATTGTGTGTTGGATGATTGGATTGGATGGTGAGAGAAAGTCGAGTTTAACCGAACTCAATTGACTAACATTATGGACACATTGCTCATGCAATGTCCAATTGATAACATCAGGTCAAGTGATTTACTTTTTTTTATTCTAGTTTTCTGTACGATTACCATTATACAAGTTAAACAATAAAAACCATCATCTACTATAGGTGGTTGTACATTTTTTTTTTATTATTATTATTATTATATTAAAGCAAAAGTGGATGTTTGTTGTATATAGGAATACAAGTAAAAACCACCCCTACTAAATGAGGCTAAAACACCGACAACTATTACAGAACTATAAAAACCGCGTGTCTTTTTTTTTCTATTTTTCTTCCTCTACCTTTTTTTTTTTTTTTTATTATTATTTTGTGTAGAAAGCTTTAGTCTTATCCATTTTTATTATGAGTGTTTTTTGTAGCATTTTCTTTTTTTAAATGCATTTTATTAATTCAGTGCATGTAGTAGCGAAATGTGGAAATGTGAAAGTTCCTTTTAATGTCTAGTTACGTTATTTATTTCCTTATTGCAAATTATTATATGCATTTAATGATTTTTGTCATTTAATCCGTACGTACCACGTCGGGTGGCTTTTTATTGTTTGCATTCCAATATAGATTGACCAAGGTAATTTGTTTTAATTAAATTAAATTACTGCTTGCATGCTTTAATAATCTGATGTAATAAGGATCCAAAATAATTAATAAACTAGTTGGAAGTTTTATAGAAACGTGGGTATTCTGTGGGTAGCACAAATAAAATGGTTTCTAGATAAACCAATAGGAATTTGATTTTAAAAAATGCAAAGAGTTTGATGTTTTAGGTGATTATAGACGAGCATAAAACGCTGCTATAAATCCTGAATACTTAAATAATTTCTTAAAAACGTTTGCTTCTTCTTAAGCAACCAAAGTGCCGACGCATTTTATCCGGATTAATAACAAAACAAACTTTTTGTCTTCAAATCCAAATCCCCTACTCAAAGTTAAAACATTAAAAGTTTAATCCACATTCTATCATTAATTAGTTACAGGTTGGGGTGAATCCAGGCTATAAACTGGTCGCTATAAAAAAAAACAACTCAGTGACTTCATTGTTTATAATAAAAATAATTTTTTTAAAATTAATTTCTGTTTCTTTATTTACATTAATTATAAAAAAATTAAAAAATTAAAAAAAGAAACAATCAGTACCTATTTAACCTATAAATTTGGTTATGTATGCACTTTTCTTTTCGTTATTTCAAGAAAACTTAAATTAAAATTAAAATTCATGTTTGTTGCATTATTTAATTTTTGCTTGATGTTTCGTTACGTTATTACTGATTACATTTCAAAAATTATTTTTCTTTTCTTTTTTTTTTTATTAACCCATATACAATTGAATAGAAATAATAATAATAAAAATCGAAAAAAAAAAAAATAAATCATGTTAAAATGTTATCAAAGATTAAATATAAATGAAACATATTATGTATTGGCAAAAGTACTTATCATCTCTTTACTAATAAAGAAAATAAGGTAAACGATGGAGAAAAATAGAAAGAAAAAAAAAACTTTAATAAGTTTAATTAAAAAAAAAAAATAAATATATTAATTTTAATGAAAAATTCAATAATTTATTGATTATTCACCTTTAGTTTTTTTTTTTTTCTAGTTTATTCTTTGTTGCTTTTTTTCTTCATTTTTTTTATTGATTTTATGCTTATTTATAAAAGTAGTAACATGAAAAAAAAAAAACAATTTCTGCTTTTATATAAAGTTATATATCGTGTGAACATTTTTTATTATTTTGTTGTTTTTTTCTTTCTACTGTAAGCGGAAATAAGCAAAATATGTCATTTATGTAAAATAAAATGATTAAATAAAAGAAAAGTACTTATTGATTTATGCGTGTGATATGTTTACAGAAATATTTACGCACTCAGTTATGATAGAAATGATTAGATTTGTGGTTGAGAATTTTTGTTAAAATACGTTCAGGCAGTTTTATGCCTACTCTCGAATACTGGTTATGTGGTACAACGGCACAGAACAGCTGCACGTTCAAAATAAATAAAAGTACGCACAGCGAAATATTAAAAAATCTTTCTCAATCGAACAGCGATCATCAGATAATTTCCCTTCCAAATTTATTTAACCAATCCTTTAAAACTATCGTCTACAAATACCTTTTAATTGATAGCTCTTGGTAGCTTATGCTATTCCAAAAGTAGACTGTGAAAAATCCAAAACTGAAAGACTCTGGAAAGTATGGGTTTTTAAAGCTTGTTAAATTCATTAACAAAATACCGATAAAGCTCGTTTTAACATTTACTTAGTCTGGAAAATTACGTTACTCAAATGAACATGAATAAAATTTTGTAAAATTTCTAGTTCTAGATAAAATCCCACATAAAGCTTCAAGTAAAACCGAAGGTAAATACTAATCAACATAAAACAAAAACTAATCAAAACTAATCAAAATAAATGTCGCGATACAAAAATATTCAGCATTAATAATCCAATTTTAGTAAAACACAAATTTTCGTTTATTAGCTTTCATTATTTATTTAACCCAAAAAAAAAAAAAAAAACTTTAAGATAAAACAACGAATTATTGTATGAGAGCTTTCATAAATTATGCATCAAACGTTTTTGTCAAATCAAATCTGTAATAATAATGTTAAAGAAAAAAAAAATAATAAAAAAATCACGCGATTAGTGCAGATTTATTTTGTGTAACAACTACCAAACCGTTTTATTGTTTTAGATTCAATTAAAAGCTTTTATTATAAAAATCGTTTTCATCGTTTATTCATTATAATAAAGCACACACAATGCACAGTTAAATGTTGGCTTTTTAACGTTTTTCTTTCTCTCATTTATCAAATTAATTTGATTGGCCGTTTTCTGTGTTTAATTTAATTTTTTTTTTTTCTTTGTTTTTAATTTATCGTTAACGCTGGCAAAATAGAGAAACGATTGAAAAACCAATCGTAAAATTACATAAATTGTGAACATTTTATATATATACTAAAAACCATATGATTGACACGATATATTTCATATTTCTCAAAAAAAAAAAAAAATAAATATTTTCTTATTTTTAATGTTTTAATTTTTTTTTTCATATTTTATTAATAAAAATTATAATGAATTGAAAAATCACGCGACAATTTATTTTTTTTTTTTGCTTTTTTAATCGTATGTTTAGTTTTTCTGTTAGTCGTTTTGAGATTATGGTAATGTGGGTTGTTGTTAACGGATAGAGAAACAAACAAACATAGAATAATATGAAGGGTTATTATATAATTCTGGTTCTATTTTTAATTCTTTTTTTTTTCTGTATAAAATTTAAGGCCTTTTCTAATTCTAATTCTGTATCTCGCGAAATAATTTTTTTTCGACTTTGTTCTATGGGTTTGGGAAACAAAAATTAATAACGTCGATTAATCCCGAATCTTAAAACGTCTGTAACTCGAGAAATGTATTTTTATCGGCCAAACTCGTAGAAGAAATCGATACTCGATTTTGTATGCCCTAAAGAGTATTGATGCAAAGTTTCAACATGATCCGAAAAATAGATTATGCCGGTTTAATTTTTTCTTCTTCAGATTTTCAGACAAATTGGCTGAAACCTTGCAAATCTTTAGAACAACAGATGTTCTACGAGTTTTGGAAAAAATTTTCCTCGTGTTATGAGCAAGAAATTTTCCAAAAATTGTGATTTTGACACATTTTTTAGCATTTCACAGCAAAAATATCTGAAATCTTTCTCTAGCCTATATGATTTTATTTACTAATTTTATTAATTATTTATTCCTGAGTTTAGAAACGTAAAAAGATTGGAGTTACGATAAAATTTGATTGACTTACAGCGAATATACTGCGATAACTACACTCAAAATGATGATTATTGAATTATAATTTCAGAAGCTTTTAACAAGCATTTTCGAATAAGCCATTTAAGGTTGAAATCTCATTACATAAACGAAAAACTTTATTAACACAAAATTTCACCATAAAACGTTATGTAAACTAAACGATTTGAAACATAAAAAAAAAAAAAAAAAAAAGAAAAGAAAACGAAAAAAATTGTTGCCACAAAAAAACAGTAAAATTCTTACATTTTATTAATTTAATTAGAAACTATTAGGTAATTACCACTTAACCATGAGGTGGTAACAAGAAAAACTATAACCAAATAACTAGGAAAAATATTAAAGTAAAAAAAAAAAAAATTGTTTTTTCTTTCATATTTTTATTTAAATTTGTTCTAGATTTTAACACTTTTTTTTTTTTTTTTCTGGTCTCCCTTATGCTTCCGTAATGCTTATAAAACGAATCCTATTTTTACCGGTAAAATATAATATTTATACTATATTATGTGTGTTTAGATTTACATCTTGTAATGAACATTTAATATTCAGAAATAAATTACTGGAGAACAGAAATAAATAAAAAAAAAAAAAAAAAAAATTTTTATGAAATTTTAATAAAAAAAAAATTTTTTTTTTATTTTTTTTATTTATATTTGGTTTGGTATTTACATGTTTACTGTAACTTTGTAAGCGATTATTGTCCTAAAGTGTTTATTATATAAACACTCGATGGTATATTTATAAAAAAAAAAAAAAATATTAAATTTGTATGAAACCAATCCAAAAATTGACCAAAGAATAAAAACGAAATAAACAAATAAAACATCGAAACGCATGCCATTACCACCTGAACTTTAATTTCGTTTTTTAGTTGTTTATTGGATTAATTAAAATTCTTTTTTTATTATTATTATTATTTATTTAAAAATTTTATATGTTAATTATGTTCGTTTATGTTAAGTTTACTTTTTTAACGCGCTTATTTTTATGTTTAACGAATAAAATGGGTTTTTTTTTTTTACAGTTGACACGATTTGTTTGGCTTTGCTTTTTTGGTTCACTTTTCTATGGGGTTTAAGCTATCTGTTAACGTTTCCTGCAAAGCTTGAATAAAAATTATAATTTAGAACCTAAAGCCTTAAAAAAATTATAAAATAAATTCCGTCATTTTACCTATAAATCACTTACAACACTCATTACATAAATTTATGAAAAAAAAAACTATTCAGCTGTGTTGTTAAGTGATTTAAAACAAAATATCAATGAAACTTGCAGAAAATAGTTTAAAAAACACTAGCTTAAGACTATTTGCACTTAAATTCTGGAGATTTTTTTTTTAACCTCTTTCAAGGATAATGCACAAAAGTGGATAAAGTTTCGCTGAAGTATTTTTTTTTTTTTGTTTTTTTGTTGGAAATAATTCGAAAACCATTGTAAAATAGTTAGAAGGAAGGCTGTAATCAGTTTGATTATCAAGAAATAAATTTTAAAATTGATAATAATGATCTAGAAATTCATTAAAAAATATGAATGCTAACAAAACCAATAAATTTCTGAGAAATTTCAGTGAATTTCATTAGGAATTTTCAAACGAACTGATTCACCATTTAAAATCCACCATAAACAGTGTATGAATCATGATTAAACTCAGTAACTTTATAAAAAAAAAAAAAACATAAATTCCATAAAAAAAAAAAATAATAATAATAATTTATTGCATTTTAAAACAGAAAATTACGTGGAATTTTTAAGGAATTATTAATCAAACACAATTCGTTACGATACTATTAATTTATTTTATAATCACACATTAATTAAACAAAAAATAATAAAAATATTTTATCACATTTCATTGTGTGATATTTTTACAGTAGCATAATCAATAAATCAAAATTATCATTAAACCAGACGCACATTTAATCATTTAACCAAAAAGGAAGGAATAAACCAAACAGCCACAGTACATTGAATGAACAAAACAACACTGAAAATAAGTAAAAAAAAAAAAAAAAGAAAAGAAATTTTTTTAATTTTATTTTCTTTAAATTCATCTTAAAACAATCTCAAAAAGTCCAAAGTTAATTACGGTATTTTCGTATTTTTTTTAATTAAGGTTTTTTTTTTTTTTTTTATGTGGTCATGTGTCCATTGGCTACATAATATTTTGTAAGAACTCATACGAAAACCGCATACAAATATAATGCTGAATAGAATAATTAGATATGGATATGAGATGTTGGTCCACCGGTTTCTTTTTTTTTTCTTTCTTTTTGTTTTGTATCGCTTTTGTCATATTAATAATTCCTTAAAGGAAAACTTTTTCTTTTTCTGTGTGTTTTATTATTGCACACAACAAACTTTATAGTCTGGATATTTTTTCTTCTATTCATTTGCTTCTTTGTTTGTTGTGTATTGTGGACGACAAAACGAACATTTATTACATATAACCATGTGGCTATGTTTTAAATTTATGATCAAACTTATTGCTTTTTTCTGTTACTTTTTACTGTTTTTATTGCTATTATTTGGGGATATTGAATGTTTGTTTAATAAAAAAAAAAAAGAAAAGAAAAATTAAATTATTTTTTATTGGTATTTTAGTAGATTGTTGCTACTGTGTATTTTGTCTATGTAGAAATTTAATTATTTATTAAAGAAAATTGGTGATAAATCAAGAAAAATAAACAAAGAAAACTTTACCAAGAAAAATCATCATTTTACGAAAGTTTTAAAAGTGAATCGTGGTTAAAAGCAAACAAAATGACGAGAACAGTAAAAGAAACAAGAAAAAAATCTTGAATTTTCACGGATTAAATTAGATTCGACTGTGTCAGGTATGACTGTAGCTTTTTTTAACACATTTTTCTAAATCTATCTTTAATAATAAAGCTAAACAAAGAGCAGCAAATTAACTTAAGCTATGTTTAAAAAAAAAAAAAAAAAAAAACCAATTCAATGGAATTTCTATTTCTATTTATTTTCCCATTTCCATCCCTTTTACTAAAATTGGCTTCATTGAATAAAGTTCTTACATTCTTCGCTTGTATTCATATTTATTCTATATGCTATAAAAAAAAGGACAAACACTTGACAGGAAAATACAGAAAAAAAAAGAAAGAATATTTGTAAATAAACTTCTTAGTTGTCGCCCCATTGATTTTGTTGCGCCCCATTGATGGAAAATTAGAAGCAACAGGAGAAGAAAAAGAAGAGAAAAAAATTATAAACTTTTTGATCGATTTTACTATTTTTGTCAAGGATTTAAAAAATTCTTCTTTTCCTTTTTTTTTTTTTTTTATTGAAAAGGAAGTTGTAGTAAAAAAAAACATTTTTTTTTTTAATTAATAAAAATTTTACGCAACTTATGCTTCATTTATGTTACAGTCGGTATTATTATAGTTTTTCGGGTATTCCATACTTGAAACATGATAATTGTATCGTTTGAAATATTATTTACGCATCTGCGGTGATTTTACTGGATTTTAAAACTTTTTTTTTATCATTTTTTTTTTTTTTTTGTTTGGTCCAGATAGTTAATTAACCGGTTAGACCGTTTTTGTGTTAAGTATTCATGACAGACACACAGATGATAAAGGATTTTCATTCATTCAGTTTTACTTACGCAAAAGAATATTTTTCCAAAAATCAATTAAGAAACAAAAACCGCCCGATGTCAACCGTTCACAAAAACGTTTGTTGATTTTTCTACTCGTTGCCCACATTAATTATAATTTAATATTCAGTCTCGACAGAATACTAATTTGTTTAAAGACTAAAACTAATTTAAAGGCGGCGGTTAAGGATAGTTATTTGTTTTATTTTATTTATTTAAAGGGACAAATTCGATTTGTATCCTTAGATAATTTTGGGTTTTTTTTTTTTTTTTATTAATTATTGAATAAATAATGAAAACAGATAAATTGATGTGTTTTATGGATTTGGAAAGAGTTATTCCACGGTTGGAATAGAATTTAATTAAAATTTTATTTATGCTTTGGAAATGCTCCTCAATTATCCAAAGTGGTTTAATAAATTTTATTGAATTGGATATTTTGGGGTTTTTTTTTATCTTTTTATCTAATCAAAAGTTTTGTTTTATTACGATACGTGTTTTATAGAAACGAATCATGATTAAAATGTAATTTAACTCCTTTCGAAGGCAAATTTCAGGCTAAATAACTAAAAACACCGTGTTGTATCAGATGTTTAACGCATCGAAATCTTATAAATCTTTTCAGAATTGGCGACTACAATAAGTGATTTGAAAGACAAAACTTCGATGCAGAACATTTTAATTATTATCAGTGAAATATATTAAATAAAGGAGTAAAACTCAGTGAATAATTCTTGTAGCATAAATAAGAAATGCCTGTAAATAGTAGGTAAACAGGTAAACATAACCTGCTGATACATAATTGTTAATAATTTAATAATTATTCTACCTTAACTATACATTACATCAATAATTATAACACTCAGTACAGAACATAAATAAAATTTAATAATTAATCAATAATTAAAGATAAATATTCAAATTGTAATAGGGATATACATAAGTAACACATGAACTACCCCGCCTATCATTATTTTTTTTTTTTTAATACAAAACATGTCAGTGTTTAACGATCAATTTTAATAAATAATAAAAAAGTGTCATTAAAAGTCTGTAATTATAAGTGAACAATAAGGTGTAACGGATAGATAAATTATTTAATTATTAAACGAAGAAAAGGAAAATCCATTCTTTCTTTCGGTTTTTTTTTTTTTTTTTTTTTATTATACAGAAATGTAATAAGAATTTTGGTTGCAGAATGAAAGAAAGAAAGAAACATTTTTTTTTTTATTATTATTATAAAAATATATATATATGAATTGTGCACATATGCGATGGTGGTAAAAGTTTTGACACAATTTATGGCCACAGATTTTATTACACATATGTTGTTAACACAAGTTTATTTTGTTGACAATTTTTCCATTTTTTTTTTTTATTTACTTTTCCTTATATATGGTTAAGATTTTCTTTTCCCCTTTGTTTTTCCATTCAATTTCATTTATAGAAATAACAAAAAAGTAAATTAAAAAAAAATTCTTAAAACTTTTCGCTATTTCTTATATACTTAAAACAAAAAAAAAATTATTTTCTTGACCAAACTACGTGCATTCTGTGTATTGATTTCTATTAAAAAATTTTTTTTGTTTTTTATTTATTTCGATTTAACCCAACCCAAAAACCATAAACAAAAAAAAAAAAAAAAAAAAAAAACTTCCCAAAGTATCATTTCTGTAAAGTAAAAATTTCTTTATTTTTTTTTTCCCTTCTGTTGTACTTTGCCAACCGTAACCAAAGTATTTGCAAGTTGAACATCACGAATAGATTTTTCATATATAAATAAATAAATAACAGAAGCTGAAGGCAGACGAGCACTTTGCTCGCAGTTGTTATAAAAGAAGAAAAAAAAAAAAAATCAAGAAAACACATCAATGATGTTGAATTGTGAATACGTTATATACATACTTTACCATTATATACTCTCTTGTACAACCTCATCATCCACTTAATATCATTTTTTTTTTTTATCGCAGTCATTTTATTATAGAAATTTTTATTTTTTAAAACATTTTTCTTCTTCTCATTATTTATTTTTTCTTTTATATATAAAATATCGCTATATACTCTTTATATGCCATTAAATGTTAAAGTTTGTATATAGAATACACAGAATGTGCTGTTTTATATACAGAAAAAAAAAAAAAACGATAGCAGATAGTAGAAGTTTGTGCGCATATTAAAATAAGAATGTATTGGTAAACTAAGCTCTGATACAATTTGATTAAACTTTTTTTCTTGTGATTTTTTTTTTTTTTTGTTTGATTTTAGGGTGAATTTGATTGTATTTTCTTCTTTTGTTATGCTTTTATTAAATCAATTTAAGCTTTCAGCAAAAAATTAACTCAATCTGTGGATATTGAATCTATACACGCCACACATATACACTTGCATATGCATAGAAGAAAAACAAAAAAAAATCAAAAATATGTCAACAATTTTTTGTTTCTCCCGTTTAATTCGATTCCTAATTCCACTGTCCAATAAATTTATTTCCAACCTAACCACAATATATTGTTTGCTTTGTTATTGGTTGGGGCATTTTATTGTCTTTTCACAATACATCCATAAAGTGCATAACACGAAACCAACAAAAAAAAAAAAAAAAAAAAAACTACTCACGTCTCCTATAATTTAATTATATAATGGGATGTTGCGTTGTTAAAAATAAAACGTTAACGTTGCGAGAGTTACATAAAGGTAGAGCGTGGTATTGGAGAGATATTCACATGTCGTGCACTTGATGTATAAGATGGCAAAGATACTTCACGAATGGGATGTGATGTGTGATGATACGATGAGAATTGAATATCTCTATACACTTAAGCACAGAGAATATGTGTAATAAAACTAAAAAAATAAATAAACATAAAGCCACGCCTACACATAAAATGATATAACGAAAAGAGATACAAAAGCTAGTCTATAGTTATATATATTTTTTTAAGTTTATTGAAGACGGGCGCGGTCTGTATATGATTCGCCTTAAATCATATAGAAATCAAACAGAAATTTCTCATCATTTTTTTTTTGTTCAAGGATTTCATTTCTTAGTACAGAAAAAACATTTTTTTTTTTTTTTTTGTGTAAAGTAATGCAAATTAATCAGCTGATTTTGTTATAAGAAGAAAAAATAAAAAAAAAAATAAATTTATGCACCAGTTGCTATTTTTGTTTGGTGTTTCATTCATTCATTAAAAAAAAAAATTATTTTATGCGAAGTAATTCATATAAAAAAAAATGTGCAAAAAAAAATATTGGAAAAATAAAATAAAATAAAATAAAGGCAAAGAATGTACAGGATGAAAAAAGTTGACCTGCTGGTAAAATCAGCACAAGTAACGACATTACGCATGCACTTAAAACGGTGCTTTTTGTGTTTTTTTTTTTTTTGACACTCAATTATTATTATTATGTAATGAGGCATTAAAGGTGAGGCGGCAATGTAATGCTTTTCTTCTATGGGTCACGGTCTGTCCTAGGTGTGTGTATGTATGTGTGTTTTTTCTTGTTTTTTTTTTTGTTTTTATTAAAGGACTAAAAGAAAGGAAAAACGAAACGAAAACATCGCACATGGTTTATGTATTTACAAATTAGACACTTGTTAGGTTTTTTTTTGTTTTTTCTTCTGTACTTAAGGTTAATGTACAACGCCGACGTCTTTTTTTTAGTCCTTTTAATTTTCTATACACTCGATGTATGTGCCATTTGGGTTTTTTTTTTTTTTTGCGCTGAACCACCCAAGTACAATTGAGTTCGTTTATAATTGTTTTCCACAATTGATGGTGGTGGTGATATATGAAGAAAAAAAAAATAAAAAAATTATTATATTACCAAGTGTTTAGATATTTTATGCTGATGGTATCCACTTGTTGTAAACGCACTTGAAAAAATATAAATACGCTGCTGGCATTCCTATTATTGATTTGTTTATTCGGTTTTTTTTGTTTTTTTTTTCACAAAATTATCAGACAAAAAAAAATAATAAAATTGTTCAAAAGCAGGGAAAAACAAAAGAAAAATTGACAAAATGATAACAAAACCGAGCTCCCACTTTAATATAACGCATTTTACGTAATAATTCATTAAGGAATAAAATGTAAAAATAGCGTAGACACAAAATTTGATTCTCCATAATTGATTTCTTATAAATACAAACAACAACAACAACAACAAAAGATTCCCCAATTCAAAAGGGGCTTCAATCTTGTTTTATTATTGTTCTAACAACAGCAACAAAAAAAAAAAAACACAACCCGGTACAGGTAAACAAGGTAAAGAAAAAAAAAGAAGAAAAGAAAAATTTAACTTTTTTTTGTGCATAAGAACAACTACTCCCTCTACATTTGTAATTTTTTTGCTTTATTTTTTTTTTTTTGTTAAATCGTGAGAAAATTTTTGTTTTTTTCTTCTCTTTCATGTAAGAAAACTGCGTTAACGTTTACGTACAACGTTAACGTAAAACGGCAGTAATGTAAACGTTAATACGATACGAAAATTTATTGAATGTAAAGAATGCGGGCGTGGTTATAAATTTGCACGCAAGCGCATTATGCAAAAAAAAATTATAAAAATTTGTTATCAACGACATACGTCTTGTTTTTTTTTTTTTTTTTTTTTTTTTTTGTACACTTTATTTATAAATCCACCGTTCAGAAGACAAGTATCGCTTCGTAGTGTAACGTAATGTAACTTATCATCATATATGTGACATTTTTAATTTAATTTTTTTTTTTTGTAATATTTGCATAATACAACCACAGAATTTTTTGTTTTAATAATACTAACACTAACACTACACAAAAAACTATATTACAGAGATAATAAGAGAATAAATATTAAAAAAAAAAAATATTTTTTTTATTTAGTTCGCTCTGTAATATTTTATGATGTTCAAATGTTATTTTTCACGGGCGTTTTGATGGTTGATTCTTATTGGATATACGATTGTTATGATTGTTTATCTCTTTCTAAAATGTACATATATATACTCAGCAGACAGAAACTATACAAAACGGAGAATATATATATATATATATATATTTTTTATATTAATAATTGCAAGAAAAAATGATCACTGTGGGGCGGCTCATCGTTTTAGTGACGTTTGCAAATACTATTTCGCGTTTTTTTTTTTTCTTTCAATTAAACACAAAACAAATAATTGAATTTTTTTTGTTATTTTATTAAATAAACTAGAATACACATTGCCAAGGTTGGTGAGAATAAAAATTTTTTTTTTTTTTTATAAACTTCCACCCAACGCCCACAATAATACCAAAAAAAAAAGAAAAGTTTTTCACTGTCTTTACCGCTTAACACAAATTAGCCGTCGGTTATGTTTTGTAGAAATATTGATTGGTCCATATTGATGACTGTGAGTTGATTCAATTTATCCGGCGGTGTTTCAGGAGAGTAATCTTGTGTGAGAGAAATTTACTTCTTTTTTTTCTTTTAACGTCATTCGTTTTTATAACAGAAAATGCATAAACATTTCTCCAATAGAACGCGAATTTTTTTTTTTTTTATTGTATTTCAAAAATATAAAGCGAAACACACAGAACGGTTCTGAATTTTTCTTGTTATTCAACAAACCAAAAAAAAAAAAAAAAAAAAACACCTTTTTAGTGTATGCTTGTATGACTGGTTGGGTTGCTGATTTTTTTTTTGTTTTGCTTTTCTCTTGCTGCTTTTCTTTTGCTTTTCTTTTGCTTAGCTGACGTTAACTGTAAAAATCTGTTTTAAATAAAAAATAATAATAATTTTCCATATTTTGCACCTACCTTAACACCTACACATATCATCATCGTGATTTTTTTATTTTTTTTATTTCGTTAAATAAATTAACGCGCACGTTGTTTCATTTTTCTGTATTCATGAATTAGAATAATCGTTTTGCCATAGAATTTATAATATAACGAATGCAACAAATAATTATTAAATTTTACTATTTAGTATTTTTGTGATGAGATTTTTTGTGGTAACGATTTTATTAATGCAAAACAAAAAAGAAAAAAAAAAAGAAGAAGTTCGTTAAGTTAAATTAAGTTTGTTTAAAGGTGTGTGTGTGTGTGTGTGTTTTTTTTAAACATAAGATAAAGTAACGGAAAGTTATAGAAATAGAAAAAAGTTTTTCCTACTCACTGTGGTTGGTTTTTTTTTTTTTTTTGCTTAATTCTTGTTCCCTGTGCACATTTACTTTTGCTGTCTAGATTCGATTCATTCGTTATTGTGTTTTATAGATAAATATTGGTGGGGAGTTTAGAAGAAGAATAAGAATAAGAAGAAAAAGAAAAAAAAATTAATAAGGAAATAAACTAAAAAAAACTTTTTTGTGCTCAATTTGTGGTGATTGTGTTGGTGTTGGTGGTGTTGGTGGTGGGAAAAAATTATGTTTTTAAATTAAAAAAAAAAAACAAAAAACAAATTCTTTCTATTATCTAAACTAATTAAGAATAAATCACCTTTATATTTTCGTTATATATTAACTAGCGCAAGTAATGTTATAATAACCACCCCCGCTACTGAATAACAAAATCACGCGTGTTTTCTATCATGAAATTATGTATTTTCATTATTTCTGTTGCTACTATTGTTGCTGTATTAAATTAAATATTTGAATAATATTATCATTATAATTATAATTATAATTATACAGAATTGAGTACATTAAATTGTTTTATATAAATAATAATGACCCCTTGTGGTATTTTAAAGGATCTTAAATGAACATTTAGTTTACCTTACTTTAAACGCCACTTTTTTTTTTTTTTTTTTTTATTTATTTTTTAATTTTGTTTTATTTCAGTTAAACTTTGTGCTTTTTTTTTCGTTTCGTTTTTTTTTTTTTTTATTGTGCTTCAGCTGTTTTTGTCGCGCGCTTGTTGTGTTGTATACTTAAACAACTGGTATCTACCTCTTTGTGTGGTTGGTGACTTGACTATTATTATTATTCTTTGTTGTGTCGTCGTAGTCGACCATCATCATTACGGTCACCGTCGTGTGGACAGCAAAAAAAAAAAACCAAAAAAAAAAAAAAAAAAACAAATAAAGGAAAAACAAATTTTTCTTCTTCTTCTTCTTCTAATTATTATTACTTTTTTTTTTTTTTGTTTTCGTTAATTAAATTTGTTTTTTTTTTTTTTTGCTGTAATAACTTTTTAATTAATTAATTAGTGTTCGGCGTGGGGGGAGGTTTGTTTTTTAATTTTTATTATTGTGATACAAGTGAGACAAGTGTTTTGTTTTAGAAAACTTTTGGATCTTGTGTGTTTTTTTCTCATTTTTTTTATTTATTTATTGTTTTTTTTTTTTTTTAATAATTCAGTGACAACGAAATTATAACCAGTTAAGTGTACTTAAAAATAAAATAAATAGAAAATTTCTGCTCAATTTTTTTTGGTGTGAATTTTTTTTTGGTTACAAAATCACGAAAAGTAATTAAAGAAAAGAAAAGAAAAAGAATTTTTTTTTTTCTTTTTCTCTTTGTTTTACTTCAACATTTAATGATTTTTTTAAAAAAAAATTAAAAAATGCGTTCAAAATCTGTTGCACGGAGATTTGCTCAAGGTGAGTTATAAATCCTTTTAAATTCCTTATTAAAAAATAATAAAATAAAAATTTCTGTGTTTAAAACTCTGTGATTAAATGAAGAAAAAAAAAAAAATCTATCGGGTAGATAGATGCATAGAATGCAATTTTATTTCTTTTATATTATCATTTCCTTTACATCCTGCGTCCTGTTTTTGTTTTTAGAAATCTTTTCAGTTAATTTTTTTTTTTTTTTTTTTTTCTCTTCATTTTATTGTTATCAATTTACCTCGTTTCATCTTTAAATAATAGATGAATAGAGAGTTGAATAAAAGAAGAGAAGATTTTCATTAGGATGTTTAAACGTCCTTTCTTCTTATAAAACCCTTTTGTCTATTTTTAATTTTATGTTTTGATGATGATGATGATGATTCTTCCTTTTATTTGTATTTAATAAAAGATGGTAAAAAAAAAAAAAAAAAAAAAAATATTTATAAGATAAACGATTCTGTGTGAACTGTGCAGGTGAATTAAATGTGATCTAAGAACGCATTTAAAAAAAAAAAAAATTAATTAAACAAAGAACAGGATGCATTTAATAATTTTTGCTAAAATTTATTTATTTCAAGGATAAAACAAAAGTTTTATATTTTTCACAATATATAATTCAGTGCATGGAATTAGTTCCGTTGAAATAAAATTTTCTGTTTTCTCTTCCCTTCATTGACTTCAAAGACGTGCTGACGATCAGCTGATTTTTTAATTACAAAAAAAAAAAATTATTAATTATTTACGTTTAAAAAGAAAAAATTTTTTGGTGTACATAAGAATGTTATGAATTTTTTTGTTGAACAGAAGTAACAATAAGAGTCAAATACTTTACTTAATTGTTATGAAAAAAAAAAAAAAAAAATAATTATGTTATTATTGTGAAGGTCAGGTCACCGTTTATTTCGTTGATTTATTTTCCTTTTTTAAAATAATATTTGTATTTGTAAAAAATAAAAACGAAATTAATTTAAATTTCTTTAAAGTTTTTTTTTTTTTTTGTTTTGCCTTGTATGTTGGCGTTTGGTGCTTTTTGCTTTTTAATAACGCAAATGATTTTGAAAAAACAAATCAATATTATATATATATATGTGTCAAATTTTATATTTAGATTAATTATTATTATTATTATTATTATTGTTTTAAATAAAAATTAAAAATAAAAATAAAAAAATTATTGAATTAAAATAATAATTTTTCCATGAAATTTTTTTCTTTCGTTTTTTTTTTCTTTTTTTGTTGTTGTTTAAAATCAATTATTTGCTTTGACTTTTGTTGATAATTTCAGTTAAACCAAATATTTTTATTTTGTATATGGATATTAGAAAATAGATTATTATTATTATTATTATTATTATTATTATTAATATTATTGATTTTTCTATTTAACTGTTTCTAATGTAAAAAAAAATAAAACTATTATTTTTGTAATTGATTGAGAAAGCAATACGTTACCTACCTACGCAAGAATTGTGCTTTAATGTGAGGTTATTTTCCTTAAAATAATGTACACAGTTGTACGTAGGCTTTCCAGTATCTTTGCATTTTATTAGAATCGATTTTTCGATACCAACTCATAAGAATATCGAGACTACCATAAAATATGCGTTGAGAACATTTAAAAAAATTAAAACAAGCCAGTAATGATGTAATAAAATGATTATATCAAAGTATCGATATCATCGATATTTCCATTATGTAATATCAAAACTTTGGCTACTGGATTTTTCCTGATAACATCGAAATTCGATACTGATACTATCGATGTACAGTGATTTACAGACAAGACTAATTTAGTGTCGTATAAATAAAATCTGACGTTTTATTTAAAAGCTTTTTAAAAACACTGTGCAAAGCGACTCTACTAAAAAAAAATTTATAATTCGTCAGAGAAATTGTTTTAAAATCCTACGTCTGACGTGAATAAACGTTCAATATTAAATTATCAGCATAAAAGCTTGTTTATTTATTAAAAATAATTTTTTTTTTAATATTTTCTCATAAGGAAATAAAATCATTAAATTTTCATTAAACAGTAACAAAAAAAAAACATTTTTTTTTTATCAAATTGATTAAAATTAAAATTGATTAAATTTTCGCAACAAATAACATTTAACGTTAAACAAACAAACAAACAGATAGATTCGTTATAGTAAATGTTATGTAGAATCAATAATAATTATTTAATTCTTTAATTAATAGAACAAGTAAAAGAATTAAACTTACTTACGGTACACGATGCGTTTGATGTAAAAAAAAAAAAAAAAACGTTTTTGTGTTTTACGCTAATTTAATGTTTCTACGTTTCACTATTTTGAAGATGGATAAGTCTGTTATTTGCTTAAAAAATAAAAAAAAAAAAATTAAATAATTATATGAAATAATAATTAAAATTTCTGTGATTAGAAATATCAAATGTAATAAACGTAAACAATGGAGATGTTTGTTGTTTTTTGAGCTTTTTTTTTTATATCCTTATGACTATGACGAATTTATGTGTGTCGCATATATTTACTTACTTATTTTGATTTTATTTAATAATAACTTTATAATTTTTTTTATTATTATTAACGTTGTATTGTTTTGTTTCGATTTTTATTTATTTTTTTTATTTTTAATAATAATTATTTTTGAATGCTTTTTTGCGATAAGATAAATCGTTTTCTTTTCAATTTTACGCCGTTTTAATTCAATATTACAATATATTATTACATTTTCTTATTTTTTTTTTCTTCTTATTTAATAGAAACAATTGTTTTACATTTTTCTATTGTACAACAAAAAAAAGAAGAAGAAGAAGAAGAAAAATGAGTAAAGTAAAGTAAAGTAAAGTAAAGTAAAGTAAAGGAAAACAGAAAATAAGCAGGGAAATACAATATTATTGTTTTAATTGTTTTTTTTTTTTTTTTTTTGATATTTCAATTATAATTATTATTGTTGTTATTGTCGCTATTACTGTTGCTTCGTTGTCGTTATTGTTAAATTAAATAAAAAAGTCTATTTGATTGACTACAATATTTTCTTTTTAATTAATTTTACCTGGAAACTTTGGTATATTACGTAAGTTGGCCAGATAAGGCTTTTGAAATAATTTCTTAAGTTCTTATTTTTTTACATAAATAAATTATTAAAGCTGTTATTCTTTTAAGGAAAATTAAATTAAAGCTTGACGAGATTGAAATATTTATAATAGCGATGGAGACGCCTGGTTTGTCGTAATATTTTTTTTTTTCATAATTAAATAGATTTTTCGTCGGATTTTATTATTTCTACTAACATATATATAAAAATTAGTAATATATTTGTTATTAATAATTATTATAATCTATATTAAATATTTATTTATTCTATAAAGTGAATATCTAACAAGTAAAGTGTAATTCGAATAATTAATGGCGCTTAATTAAAACTATAAATATTTATCTAATTATAAACATGATTAAAAATGTTCTATTAACATATAAATAAAATAAATTAATTTATAATCTCTTAACTATATTTTCTTTAAATTAAAAATAAATGAATCAACAAAAAAAAATCACGTTTGCATAATTAATGACAAGTGTTTCTCGCATTTTTTAATTTATCCCTTTTATTATTAAACTTATTTTATTGTTTTTGTTTATAAAATAAGCAGAAACACAATTATTATTAATTAATTAAAAAAAAAAAAATTAATTCTTCTTCATCGCTATCTTTATTAAAACAATAAACAAAAATAAATTGTTTTATCTGTTTAACAAATGATTATTAATCGATATAAGAAATGTTTGGTGCCACCGGATGGCGCCTAGTCATTTTTTTTTTTTTTTTGGTTTGATTAAACAAAATAATTTAAAAACAATAAACAACCGAAATTATTGTGTTTAAAATTCGTTCATACATTTAATTCATAATAAACAAAAATTGATTTGAAAGAAAATATTTTATTTTTGCAAACATTGCATGTTTAATTGAATGAATTTTTTTTTTTTTTTTTTAATATTTTTTATATAATTAAATTCGTTTATATAAAACGAATATTGATGAAAATAAATGTCTCACATTTCATGTTATTATCAATCAGATAAATTAAATTTAAAACAAAAAAAAAAAAAAAACCATGAAACAGAAAATAAAAAATAAATTACAGGATCTCGTGACACAATTTAAGAGAAATATTTTTTTTTTTTTTATAATTTCATTCCTTTCTTAATATACTGTGTTCTGTGCTGTATCCCCAACCTAATTTCTTGTTCATTTTTCATGCTTATTTATTATATTTTTTCTTTCCCCAACATTTTTTTTTTTTTATTTTATTTTAATTGACGTTATTTAGAACAATGTATTTACAATTTATATGTGAAAACAACGGAAAAATGTGTGATGTCAAGTAAAAAAAATATGTTTTTTCAAACAAAAAGAAAGCAAACAACAGGCGAACAACATATATGGTTTGCGTGCACGTGCATGTGACAAGAACATTGCAAAAGGATGCGAAAATATAAAATCATAATAATATTCACAATTCTTTAGTTAAATGTATGCATTTTTCTTTTAATAACTCACAAGCATTTTTATTTTATTTCATTATAGAGTTATATAGAAAAATATATTTTTTTATTTTATTTTTTTGTTTTGTTTTACACATCGTATCTACTTTTAGAATAAAAAAAAAAATTGTATTTAATTTTCGATTACAGCACTGGTTTATTTTAATATTAATTTTTTTTTTTTTTCTGAAGAAAAATAATAAAAACACTTGTCACACGGGGCGGACATACACACGCGCACATGATGCCTCACATTACTATTGATTTCTTTTATATAAATAAAAATATTATACGTTTATTTATTGTAAAATTACATAAAATTATCACATGTAAGTCAGAGATTACCATTTGCATGTTTTATGATTTGTTTGTATGAAAAATCTAAGTTAGTTACTGGCGACTTACTACCATCTAATCAGATAAAATAAAAAATGCAGAATTTACGTATGCGTACATCCAACACATTTTATACCTCATCCAATGCTATAGAAAACAATAAAAACAAAAAATTTTTAATTAAAATATTTTATTAAAATTTTTACTACGATTAATTTCTCTTATATCCTGATATTTTTTTTTTGTTATTCCATTTTAGAGCTTTGTTTACTTTTTAAACATTTTTTGTTTCCATTTGTTTGTGGTTTTTTGTGTTATTTTTGTTCAAAAAAACTCAAATCACAATGAATAAAAATAAGTACAGTGGCAAACATTATAGTAAAAACTATTTTTTTTTTGTTGTAAAGTTCTAATTAAAAAAGAAAGCAAAATATTTTTCCAATTATCCTTTATTAGTTGCTCATATATATGTAATTAATGTTTTTTGTATGATATTTCCTACCTTTTTGTTTAACATGTAATAACTTTACAAATGTCATATAAACGCATTCACATTTAATATTCCTGATAACAATTAATAATTTTATAACTGAAGCCATATTTTTTTGTTGTTGTTGTTGTTGTTGTATTTATTATTCGTTGGAATTTTAAATGTTTTACATAATTTACCTAGAAATTACGATGATGTCATTTTTAATTAATTTTAATAAGAGAGATGAAGAAAAAAAAAAATAATAAAAAAAAAAAAATAAATAAATTTTAAGACTTTTGTCACAGTGTTTATAAAGACAAATGCTTTGTCCATTTTTTTCAACTTTGTTCAATATAAGTCTTCCATTTTTTTTTTTTTTTGCCGTTACAAACATTACAAAATAAAAGCATAAAACAACGCGCGCACAATAGAATAGCCATAATAATTTTATAGACGAAAAACAATCATCAAGGCGTCTTCCATTCCATATATATATATGCTGGTTTTTTTTTTTTTATTTATTATTATTTTAACTATCCACCCCCAACTGGTTTTGTTGCCCTTTTTTTTTTTTTTCTTTTTTTTTATTACCATATTTTGTTGTTCTTTTCTTTTTTCATTTGTCCAACATCGATAAGACAATTGTAGCCCCAAGCGACTATCAAATCATAGGATTTTTTTTTTCCTTTCTATTATGTCCCCTTGGATTTATTTTGCTTTGCTTTGCTTTTACTTTTTTGACCACACTAAATGTTTATTATATGAGTGGTGGTAAATTAAGTACGTTTACGTATAATATGATTAAAGTATAGTAGAATAACGATGATTGCATGTCCTTTGTCATGCAAGAATATTAACTTATGTCGCTTGTCAATTGTCTAATCTAAAATAAAAATCTGATTTTATATGAAAAAAAAAAAATTAAAAAAAATTATTCTTTATATATAAGGTTCTACTCTTCTATTTTATTATAATAATCATAAATATGTATTATGTAGTGAATAAAAAAAAAAAAAAAAAAAAACTAAAACAAAACCACTAGGGTGGTTTTATTTTTCTATTAATTTTTTTTCATGTTATAAGTTAAGTGGAGTTAAAAATTTAAATAAAACTGATAATAAATTCGTGATTAGAAATATTTTTTAGGTTTTTTTTTTCTTTTTTTTTTTTTAATTATACAAAAAGTATACTAGCTGTGACTTAATTATTGAATTATTTAATCATAATCATTAGGTTTTTTTTTTTTTTAATAGAAACAAATTAGTAAATAAAATTCATTTATAATTGAGGAATTATACAGCCAAAAAAAAAAAAAATACTTTGATTATAAATTTATTTACATAATTTAACGAAAAAAAAAAAAAAAAAATTGTATTTCATATGTGTTGTGTTATGATAATACGAGTAAAACGTTCCCCTGTTAAAAAAACTTTCCAACTGGTTATTTTCCATTCCTTATTATTTCCCTGACTATAAACTTTTTTTTTATCATTTTGATTTTAATAAGAAACCTTAGTTAATTTAAAAATTATTTTTTAGTGATAATATTTCTGGAAATATACAACAATAATCGTCAATTCTATTCAGTTATTTTAACGTAATATTTTGTGTAACTAGATGACGATGTTGATGATGATGACGAGGGTTAAAATATGGGTGCACAATTAATATTTTTGGTTGTAATCTTTAATATCTTAAAACATAAACAATGTATTCATTAAAAAACGAAAAATTTATGTATATCTCAAAGACTTGATTTTCCATACTAATTGACTGACAGCAGATGCAACAAACTGCTTTTAAACGAAAATTTTTCCAAATCTTATTACTTCTGTAAATTTCAGATATACATTTTATAATATTTCTTATATAGGAAATAAGATGATAATTAAAATGATAATTATTTAATAAGGCGATAATTTGAAAATGGTAATTTTCTAAATAGTCTTCTTTATTATTATTATTATTATTATTATTATTATTATTATTAATATAAATGTTACTGCTGTTCAGTTATTATTATATTCGTCATTACATTAGACCGTCTTTCATTAATTCAACAGCAAAAAAAAAAAAAGGATGGGAATTTTAATCAAAACACTTTATTATAGACAATTAAAAACTGTGCCGCAGTTATTTTCTGTTTTACTTTCTTAAAAGATACAATTTTTGTATTTAGCTGGACAGAAATACGAGTTGATAAAAAAAAAAAAATGTTTTGTATGCGTTTTGTTTGGTTTCATTTGTAAGGGGTATTTACGTATTTATCGTTAGAGTTTAATATTTACGCGAGGGTAGTAAAAAAAAAAAAACAATTTTTTTTTTATTCTTTAATTGTCAACAAAATAAGTTTATTGCGTAACACATTCCTAACACATTATTTAATATTTTTATTTATTTAAAAAAAAAAAAAATTATTTTATTAATCATTAAAGAATTTTTCTATTTTTTCTTTTTTTTCTGTAACATGTGTAGCTTTTCACCTTACACTTATCTTTTGTTATTTTCTTTTTAAAGTTACTTTTACATACTAAATACCCTTATATATATAATAATAATTTTGATTATTAAATTCCTTTAAATATTATAATAATAAATAATTCTAGAAGAAAAAATTTTAATTTTTCATATAAATTTAAGTAGCGGAAAAGTTCTAAAGAAAAATAATCGAATTAAAAAAAAAAAAAAAAATTATTAAAAACATAAACTAATTGACTTGACTTGACTTAACAATTAAGAAAGTAAATATATATATATAAATATATTATAACAACAGCTGGAATGTAAAAAGCTTTATTATTTTTAATTCCTTTATTTAATAAAAAAAAAAAAAATAAATAAATAAATTAAATTAGTGTGAATTAAAGCTTTTTTCTCTAGATTTAGTTACTTTTCTTCATATTTTTTTTTTTTGTTATTATTATTACTATTATTATTATTATTATTGAAAAGTAAATTACGTTTTATTTTTTTTTTTCGGTATAAACAGAAAGAAAGAAAGAAGTAAAAATGTGTTTAAAGAGTGTCAAACTTTTTCGATAAACTTAAAAAGTTATTTATATAAAAAATGGAAAAAAGGAAAAAACACTTTTTCATCGCTTTTTCATTCGATGGATAAAATAAAAATAATTTCTAATTACATTACATCAAGTTGGTGTTGCTGTCGTTGTTGTTGTTATTATTGTTGATATTGTTGCTACTGGTGCTACTGCTGCTGTTAATGTTTAATATTAATGTTGTTTGTGATCCAATTTTCTAATTATATTTGACTTAATTTAAATTGTTTTATTATTTTAATTTTAATTCTTTTTGTTTTTGTTTTTTTTTTTTTTTATTTAGTGCTTTTGGCATTAATTTGGCTCAATTCTAATTTTTTTAAATTATGTAAGACACGAGACGTGCATTTTTAATAAAATTTACATCGATAGAGAATTTTTACTTTTTTACTTTTTATTATTTATTAAAAGAAAAGCAAAAACCCCTGATAAAAGCGTGGTAATAGTTGGTTTATTATTTAAAAAAAAAAAAATTTCGATGTATATAAATAATAAAATGTCGTCAGGTGATTATTATTGTTTCGCATTTTTTCGTTTTGGGGAAAAACAGAAATGAAGCGAGCTTAGTGATTGTATAGCTTTGTGGCTGCATCTGAATTTTATCACATTTTCATAACCTTTTTATTTTATTTGTGTTAAATATTTATGTTTCTTTCTTTCTTTCTTTTTTTTTGTGATTTATTTATGTAAAACTGAAATAACAAAGCATAAATAAAAATTTGTATTTTCGCTAAAAAAAATTGTATTAAATAAAGAAAAAATTAAAAAAAATCCAGAGACAATTTGAATGTAATATATATGCAATGTCACAAACATTTAAATAATTAACATTTTCATGTTACACACTATAAAGTAGCATTGTATAATAAAATGGTTCTTCATATATATATTTTTTTTATGCTTTTTAATGTTGTTTTATGTACTGTGTATTTTAAATATTTTTATTTAAATATTTACTATTATATATTCTGAGAAGATTTAATTATTATTTTTTTGTTCTGTTCATTTTAATATTTTCTTTTATACAAATTTTTGCTGATGTTATATTATTGTTAGTTAAATGAACTTATTTAAATTCTATGTGTTTTTCAGTATCTTAATGTACTTTGTATACCACACTCACACTCTGGCTGTGTTGCACTGTTTAAATGAGAAGTTAAAATAACAAATATTCTAATTATATTTATTACTTAGTATATCTATTATTGTACATGGTGCAAATTGTTAAATTATGTTTTAGATATAACGTTTTTTCATTTTCTTTTTAAGACATTTAAAGACGTCAAAACATGTACTGTGCATGCTGCTGTTAGAAAATGTAAATGCATTTGTAAAAAAAAAAAACATTTTTACTAACTTGCAATAAAGTTTCTTTCGATTACAATGCATACAAGTGGAAAAGAAAAATAGATAGAAAAATGGGGTTTATTCATAAATAATAATAAATAGACAGGATAGATAGACATTAGACAGTTAGCCATAAATATACCGGAAATTATACTGTCATACAGAAATAAAATGATGCAAAGAGTTTTTTCTGCTTATTTTTACTGATGTATCCGGAAATTAATCAATGAATTAACACGAAAAATATATGAAGCAATCAGAATTTGTTTCTTTCTTTTTTTTTTTATTAATTATTAGATAAAAAAAAAAAAAAAAGCACGAAATGAGTTATATTTCATAAGGAATGTTTGTTGCGGCTTTTACGTGACAGTGGCAAAAAAAATAAAAAATATTTATGCGGTGATTTTTTTTTTTTTATGTTTTTATTAAATCTTCATTTAAGTAATACACACACACACACACATATATATATAAATACATATTTAATCGTGGATTTTTATTTTATTATATAAAAAACAAAAAAAAAAAAATAAAGCAGAAATAAATTTTCATTTTATATGACTGGTTAAATGTCGTTTAAAACATTCCCCTATTTACCATGTGTTATTACTTTTCATTTAAACCAAACATAAATATTTATTTATTTCTATATTTAAATCAAATATTATGTCATGTGTTAAAAAAAAGAAAAGAAAATAAATTTTCTAATCAGCGGTGTTATCATGGTTTTCATTTCTTTTTGTGTATTTAAGGTAATAAAAAATGTGTTTTTTTTTGGTGCAAAATAAGACAAAACCACTTTTTGTAGAATTTTTATGCTTTACATGTTAAAACATTAATACAAAGATAAATGAAAAGGCAGAATAGATATAATAAAAAATAAAAAAAAGGTGAAAAATAACAGCAAAAAATACATAGCGTGAGATAATGAAATAAAGGAAAAAGAAAGAAAAGTTTTTCTTTAATTTTTCTTCAATTTTTCAAGGGTTTGCGTTTTTTTTTTTTTTTTTTTCATATTCGTTTCATCACTTAATTTGTTTTTCCTGTATAGAACTTCTTCAAAACAATTTTATTTTTTTTTTTATTCTTTATTTGTTAACCACAATATGCGGTTGCCGCGTGTGTAATTACTTTTACTAGCCATATAAATATATATATATTTTTTTTCTATGAATTGAATTTCATTTAAATAACAAATCAAAGGAAAATAATAATAATAATAATAAAAAAACAAGAAGAAAAACCACAATTTATCACGTTGGCAAGATTATCTTTTCTACATAAAATCAAAACAATTTTTTTTTTCGGTGTCTCGTTAAATATATATAAACAGTGAAAACGAAGTAAACGAAGTAAAATCATCAAATTAAATTAGATTGAAATCTTATAACATGTTTTATACGAATTGTTAAATAAGTTAATTGAAATTGTTATAACGTGAATTGTATTTAATTGTCTGTTATATTGTCAGTGCTTTGTGTTAATAATGAAAACAATTAAATAATAAATATAGGGGATCGTCCCTTTATAAACGTTATATACAAAATATCATTTGATGATACAACAACGTGACAACCATGAATTTAACAAATATTAACTGTAAGGGTGCCAAAAGTTAAATAAATTTATATTTTTTATCTACGTGCTTAAAAAAAATATAAATTAAATAAATAAATAATAAGAAAGTTATTAAATATATGAAATCGGTTAATTGGTTAATATGTTAAAGAAGTTTTCCAAAAATTTCTTAATAACTTAATTACAATATTCTATTTATTACTTGTGTAGAATAAGTTGTCTTATTAGAATTTTGATATTTCCGTGCTTGTACTGTTGTTCCTGTTTTCCTTCTTTCTTTACTTCTGTTTATTAGACATTTATCTTTGATTTATATTATAATAATGATTTCCCTTGTTTTCAATGTTTGAACGCTTAATAAACTGTCTTAAATTAAAATGATAGATAATGAAAACCATTTTCAATTGTAATTTTTCAGGAAATTATTTTAAATTATGCGTTTTATTATTTATATAGAAATTTTAATGGTGATAGAGCTTTTATTATAATTATTTTACCATTTAAAATAAAAGTATTGCGTGCTGAAAATTAACACTAAAATTGGTAGACACAGGTAATTACAAATTGTAGACAAGAAAGAAAATTATCTGTTCTTTAATGACAAAACTTTTATAGAGAAATACTTTTTTTTTGTTGTTGCTAGAATCTAGCACAGTATTAAAGCTTTCTTTTAAATAAAAGATCAGTGTTTTTTTTTTTTTTGTTTTTATTGTAAATTTATATTTTGCATGACCCGCCACATATTTTCTTTATTTGTTTCTGCTGCTGTTGGTTTATAATAGTGGATAATAGTGAAAAAAAATAATGATTAAGTTAGTTTTATGATAGAAAATTGACATAGTATTTGCATAATATTTTATGACATGCTATTAAAAGTCCTTTTTCACTCAAGATATGACTTTCTTTTATATTTTTAACACACTATATATATACTATATAATGTAATAACATTAAATAAATCAAAATAGATTGTGTATATACATATATAAAATATATATTTTAATGATAGTTGGTAATTTAAAAAGAATATTTACTTGTGTTACTTCATGTTATTGTTGCTGCAGTTTATACAGGACTTATATACTGCATGCTAATGTTTTGTTATAATGCGCACAATTGAATTAAGTTTTGTGCACACGATACTTTATCATATATGTTTGTTAAATAGAGTCGATTTAGATTGGTCAAGTTAAAGGAAAAAAAAAACACTTTATGACATTCTACAATCAACTTTATATTAAAAAAATAAAAATATTTCCACCATAAATATAGAATATATAATATTATATAGAGTTGTTGAGATTAATAATCAAGATATCATCGGAATTGTTCAAGTGGCTGCCGCATGTTACATGTAAAACCTCGGTAAAAATAATTGTAAAAGTCAAAAGGGATGTTATTAAATAAAAATAAATTGTTTTTTCTTTTATATTCCTGGTTCTATTACTATCGTGGACTAATAGATATCAATCATCATTATCATCATCATTTACAACAACAAACTTAGGTTACTTTATTAAAAAATATATATATATATATAGTAAACACCCCCCTAATTTACCTTTTCTTTATGTTTGTAATTATAACACGATAATGATTAATAATAATAAAAAAATATATATATATGCAAATTAATTATTATTTAACGAATATTTATTTTTTATTTTTTCTTGTCATAAACAAAAGAAAAAAAGAAAAAATTAAATTATTTTGTCACGGTAAGATTTACCAAAAATTTTAATATCAATGGCAAATACTTTTTAAGATGCTAAATTTTATTATTATATTTTTTTTTTTTTTTTGTGGCTTTTGTCATAAAAAAGATAAAATTTGTGTAGCGAAATTATAAAGAAACAAATAAAAATAAAAATCATAACGTGTTTATGACTCAAGTGTATTTAGGGTCGCCAGTTGAATGTCTTTGACCCCCTTTTTTTTTATTTGGTTTTGTTAATAACATTATGTGTGTATCCTCAGAAGCGTATAATTTATGTTTACAGCTTGAAATATGAATATAAATGCATTAAAGCAAAATAATAATAATAAAAAAAAAAATAAAATAAAAAGGATAAAGAATAGACAATAATATTTGAAAGTCTAATTACAATAACCAGGTGTTTCGTTTATTATTATTTATTTTTTTTTTTTTTAATAATATAAAATACGCTAAAAATACAAAAAAAAAAAAAAATGTTGTTAAGAAAAGAATAAAGATAACGATCGACGTGTGTTCAGTGTCGCCGCACAAGAGGATGTCTCTTAATACAATTTTTATTATTATTATTATTATTATTATTATTATTTTTGTCATATTATTATATGATATGGCACGCTCCAGTCCAATTGTTATTATATGTTTTTTTTTTTAAAATAATATTTAATACAGAATTAAATCATATTTTTTGTGTAATTTAAAACCGAAAAATAATTTTTTTTTTGTCTACCTTTGAATTTTCAATTGTATTGTTGTAATTATGTATGTTTTAACACGCGCATTTGCTTTGACATTTCATTTATATACGTAATTGAATATAATGTAAGAAGGAATAATAATAATAATAATACAGCGAAAAAAGGAAATCATCTTTAAAAAAAGAAAAAAAGAAATTTTTTTTTTTTTTAACAAAAAGAGCGGACGTTGTATCTTTAAACTGTGTTGTTTCAGGCTGCGTTATAAATATTATTCAGGTTTCTTTTAGCTTTGAAAGGGTTGATTATTGTCTGGTATTTTTTTTTTTTTTTATTTTAAAGTTTTTTATCTAATCTTTATTTTATTATTTTATTTTTATTGAGCGGTATAGAATTTATTCATTTTAATTGGCTACCTGATTATTAATCAAAGTAAATGTTTTTGACGTAGTTTTAAAAAATTTCAGGATTAGCTTTAGAAATTATTTTAAAATTGTGAAGTAAGATGCTTAATTTTATCATTTTTTCAGGATTGCATAATTTTACAATTTTTTCAAGAGTAGCTTTAGAAATTATAATAAATCGTGAAGTAAGATGCATACATTAAATATTTTTCCAGGATTAGCTTTAGCAATGATTATAAAACACAAAATTAGATTTATAAATTAAACAGTTTTTCAGGATTAGCTTTAGTTGTTATAAAACGTAAAGTAAGATGCATAATTTGAAAACTTTTCACTTTAATTTCAACTTTAACACAATTGTTACTCAGGTGTATATATCTCAACGTGGTCTAACTAGAATAGGTTTAATATTTATATAATGTCTGTCACTGTATCTCTCTGAAATGTTTAAATCAAACGCTTAATCCATAACATCAAAAAAAAAAAAAAATATATAATAAATCCCCACAGCCGTACATTAATAATTTTTTCATATAAATAATTAACTTTTAATTTTTTTTTTTATAATTATCCATTTAATAAAATCATTTTGCACCAAATATATAAATTTATTTATATTCAAAATAATTAATTAAATAAATATAAAAAATAAAAAAAATAAATAAATAGTAATTCCAATTAGAAAAATTTGTACCGTTCATAATAAACAACGAAAATTATTTAAATAAAAAACTAAAAAACATGAAAATAAATAAATAAAATTATTTACTTATTTAGAAATAATATAAAAATAATATAAATAATAATTAACATAAAATAAGAAATGTACAAATTAAAAACTAAGAATTTAATTTTGCTGTTTTTTTTTTTTTTTTGCTGTTTTCGCTCTTTAAGGTTTTAAGTTAAAATTAATAAAATATAATAAAAAAATAAGTAAATAAAAAGAAACATAGAAATATATGTATATACAAATTTATTCATTTGTTATAAAATAGCATGTACATAATCTGATTTTAAATGGCCAATTGCCATAAAATTTATTATTTATTTTATATGATTATGTTACTTACTTACTTACTAGCTTACTAACTTACTTGTTCTATTTTAACATTTATTTCTTTTATTCTATTTATTTAATAATTTTTTTTGATATTAATTTACATTAAAATAAATAAATAAATGTTTTTTTCATTTTAATTTATAAATTTAATTAAAATTCTATTTCTTCATCTTTATTTATTTAATGTGGATAAAGTTTACTGTTTTGCGTCACCATAATATCACAAACTGTTTTAGTTTGATATTTAATCTAAATGTTTAGTTCATTGATTAGTCTGAAAAGGATCTAGCTGTGTGGATTGATCGTCATCTAAGACTTGGTTGTTTTAGTTCGTGATCATCTAACATCTACCGCAATATACAATAATTAACTTTCACATGAGTTACGTTTTAATTAGATTCTTATGCTGGAGATACAGTTTAAAAACTATTTAATTAATTTCTAGCCATACGGGTGATCTTAACCTTAGACTTGGTTGTATCATTTCGAGATCTTATTTTATCTTCCGCGTTCAAAAAGAGTAATATTAACACCATTTGGGTATTAATTAGAATTTTCAGCTTCAAATACAGTTTAAAGATCCATTTAAACAACTTTTAGGTATGAAAGTGATCGTAACTTATGACAAAGTGGTTTCAGCTCTAGATCTTTTCACATCTACCGCAGTATCCAAAAATTAACATTAGAATTTTCAGCTGGAAATACAGTTTAAAGATCCATTTAAACAACTTCGAACTGTCAGAGTGATCGTAACCTGGAACTAAGCGGTTTCAGTTCAGATCTTTTCTCATCTATCGCAATATTCAAAAATTTCCATTAAAACCAGTTGAAGATCTATTTAAATATCCTTTCGAATTACATCTAGCTGTAAGTGCGATCGTAACCAGGAACAAAGTACGTGATCTTCTCACATTTACTGCGACACCCAAAAAATGATCATTCATATTGCAACGAATTATACAAAAATTCACTTTAATTTAAAAAAAAGCAAGCAAATTATCTGTATTTATTAGCAACAACGATATTCAGAATTATTTTTCATTCATAGATATTTTGTTGATATTTTAATTCTTTTTTATTAAAATTAACTTCTTATTATTATTATTATTTTTTTTTAATATTAATTTCTAATTATTAATGCTAGTCAATTTGTTTATTTATTAAATCTAAACTTGTAAATACATTTTTTTTTTGTTTCTTCTATATCTTTAACAATTTTTTTATTCGCTGAATAATCAAAAAAGATTTTTTTTTTTTTTATCGAAAAATTGCATTTAAGCGGTGTCAAATTTATAATTATTATTAAATCAATATTCAAATTGTATTTATTGTGAAACTTTGTATATTTTGGCTAATGCATGCCTGTTAATATAATTGATAAAATTTATCTACAATTATCTTAATAAAAAAAAAAAAAGAATTTATTTTTATTATTAAAAAAAAAAAAAAAGAACCGTGGAAAATATTAAATTGTTTGGAAAAATCAATTATTTATATGAAGAAAAAAAAAAAAAATAAAAAAAAAAAATAGATTTAAATCGCATATTTCTTTTTTTTTTTGTTCATTAAATTAATCGAAACACAAGCAAAGTATATAAAATTAAACAGGAAGACAAAAAAAATCTTAACAAAAACCACTATTACCGTTCTAGTTAACCATGTATAAGATATTTTTACCAGTTAGAAAAAAAAAAGCGAAGAAAATATAACAAAGGAATATAAAAACAAATTTTTCGTACAATTAGGGCGGATAAGATGTTGATATTTACTATTTTCAAAGTACATTGAACAGCTGGAGAATTGAATAAAAAAAAAAAAAAAATTTTTTAAGGCGGGTTACATGATTTTTGTCATTTTGTTTATTTTGAAAAATTCCGTTAAATTTAAATACCACAAACCGACCTAAATTCCATAAAAAGTTACTTAAACTAAGCATGTAATTCAGTTCGTCAAAAAAAAAAAAAAAAATATTGTTTTTTTTATTCTTATAAGAGAAAATGTATTACAAGGACAACCGTTTCTTGATTTAGATATTAAAATAGTTTAACCAAATTAGTTGCTGCTGCTACTGTTGTTGCTCCTATAAAATTATTACATAAATGTTGCAATAGCTGTACACCATCGAATGTAGAAAAAAAAAAAATTAATAAAAATAGAAGAGAAGCAAAACTAAAGATAAAATTATGAAAAACAATTTAGATTAGACTTTAGTTCACACAGTTTTTTTTTATTTATTTTTTTTTCTCTCTTTTATATTAGGATGTTTCTTTTATTTATTTAATTAAAATAAAACATTATTTTATAATTATATGTTTCTTTAAATGCGTGGGAAGGAATAGATAAAACTATCATCTATGTAGAAAATCTATGTCATTCAGTATTATTATAATTTTATTTGCTCTAATTGATATACAATGGAATTTTTTTTTATTCTTTTTATGATTTTAATCAGTTATTAATTTTATTCTTTTTGTGCAATTTATTTAAAAAAAAAAGAAAAATTGTTTTTTGTAATTTCTTAATTTACAAATGTATAAAATGATTTGTTTTAATTAATAATCAGGTTAAACGTGGGTTTATTGGCGTCATCAATTTTTCTATTTTCTATTTGTCTAGCAAACAATTGGGTATTTTTGCAAAATATTAAAAAAAAAAAAAAAAAAATTCTCATTGTTTTCGCTTAGAAATCCCATTTAAAGATTTCTTTGGAAACATTTAAAACAAATAAAAAACCCGACGTCAAGGTTAATTTCTGTATGGAAATGATTCCCGTTTTTTTTTTATTAATTTTCTAACATCGAAATGTTTAGAGGGAAAATAGATTTCCTCTTACAAATGATAATAGCGTTGAAATAAATATTTTTTTTATTATTATTTTTGTTATCAAAAACAATTTTCTGCAATTTTTTTTTGTTTTTATTTATTGGCAAGCATTATGGATATTTAATCACGTTATATAGTAGGAATTTTTTTTTTTTTTTTTTTTTGTGTTTAAGAAAATTCAATCATCAACAAAAATGTTTGTATTTTTTTTTTTTTTGTTCGTTTGTTTCATTTTTATCATTTACAAGGGAAACTTAGTAGATAATTAACGAGTTTTTTTTTATTTTTTTTTGTTAATGTTCAAACTAAGATTGTCTTTTCGTAATATTTCTTTTGTAAACCAAAAATAAAAGAGTTTTTTTTTTTATTTTTATTTTATTTGCATATCTAAAATTTTATCAAAGAAATGAAATGAAATTTTTTTTTTTTTTTTTTTTTGGTTAAAATATATTTTTAGCTAATTTTCCCCTTAGTGTTTTTTTTTTTTTTTTTAACGACTATAATTATTCTTTGTTTGTTTTTTATGTTTTCTTACAGTGGAGAGTAATTAAGTAGTGCTATTTGCGATAAGGAAATTAATTTTTATGTTTTTTTATATTAATGCGAATAAAAGGGATTTGGTGGTGAATTATCATTAAGCTTTATTTAAAGCACTAATTTTGTATTATCAGTAACAAAATAAAATAAATAAATAAATAATATTTCTATGCGATAAATCGCGGTTTTTCTTTTTGTTACTAGAAAAGAAAAAACTTAAAAAAAATTTCTTTAAGCGTTAATAACAGAAAAACTGTTTAATCAATCTCATCGTTAATTATTTGTGTAGAATTTTGACTGTAATCAAAAAGTACAACAACAACAGCAGCAACAACAATAACATATAAGAGACGACTAAATTGTTGTCATTAACTGTTTATACACTTGAAAAAAATTAAAAAAGAAAAAAAAAGAAAACATTTGTTGATAAGATTTTTTAAGCAATGTAGATTTTTTTTTTTTTTTTTTTTATATAACAATTATAATTATTATATTTTCCTTTAATTAAACATATATATATATATATAACACACAAGCATATAAACATAAGTTTTTTATTTTCTTTTATTTATTTTATTTATTTTGCAAAAAAAAAAAAAAAAATAAATAAACATATCTTTAAATTTTTATTTCTTTAATTTTAATTTAATTTAATTTATTTTTTTTTTACAAATTTATTTTAATTAAAACTAGTAGTATGTTGTGGTTATAAGGAGTTGTGTTTATTAAAAAAAAAAAAAAAAAAAAAAAAAATCGCTGTAACATAAATGATATAAATAAATTAAAAAAAAAAAAAAAAAAAAAACGGATGTTGACCACAAAAAAAAAAAAGTTAAAAAAAGCAAACAATAAATAATAAAAAAAAAAAAAAGATTTTTTTCTTTTTTAATTCATTCAAAATGGATAACGATGTCATTTAAATCATTAACACCGACAATGTTAGTTAATTAAAATTTAATATCTTAATTTATTTAATTTTTTTTAAATTAAATTAAATTAGTTAATAGTGTTTATTTTGTGTGTGTGTGTTTTTGTGTGTTTGCGTGTTAATAAAGTGGTGTTTTTTATTTTACTTAATTAAATTAATAATTCATAATTCAAGTAAAGTACATTGGCTTAAAATAATAAACAATTTTTATAAGGTGGGATTATTAATTATTAATTTTTTTTTTTTTTTTACCTTCTTGTTATTGTTTATTAATAATTAAAGACAAAACAATCAATTGATTAAATCTTCTTCTTTATTTTTTTTTTCTGTTACGCTGTTTGCTTAAATATTTAAGTCGTTTATCATCATAAATATGCCAATATTTTTTTTATTTTTATTTGTTATTTTTGTTGAATAGATAATAAAACGTGACTTTCTTAAACGAGAAAATAAATTATTTTTTTTTAACTTAATTAATTTATTTTATTGTAATATTGGTGTGTATTAAGTGTCACAGTGTTTTATAAAATAAATGTAATGCGTGCTAATGAAATGATTATTGTTTATTTACTTTATTTAATTCACGTTTGCTTATTTATATTTATATTTAATATTTTTATTTTTTTTTATATTGATGATAATAAATTAGATATATCTATCATATTTGTGTAAAACGTAAAAATAAAAAAATTATTATTATTATTACTGCATGACAACTGATTAACTGGCTCACTGGTTATTTAAGTTAAAAAATATTTTTTTTTTTTTTTTTTCTTTTTATAGCGTTAAAAATTTAATAAATGAAACCACTTAAAATTTTTTATTTTTTTTTCTATCAATAAAATCAAATGATTGATTTGCCTAATTGATGATATAACGATAATATAACATTTATATCATTGTTTATTATTTATTTATTTTTTTTTTGGGTGGAAAAAAGCTTCTGCTTTAATCTATTTTATCTATTTTTTTTTTTTTTTTTTTGCTATGCGTTCAATTAACATTGGCTTGTTGTTATCAATAATTAATCTTCTTTGTTTTATTTTTTATATAATTTTATTATTTTTTTTTTTTCTACTTTAAATTATCTATTAATTTTATTGATAACTTTTAATTAATTAATTGAGATCATATTTTTGTTTTGTTTTTTTTTTTTTTAATCCGTCGGCATGTTGATAAATGATCAAACAAGTAAAAAAATAAAAATATTATTTGCTTCTGTTTTATTTAGATTATGGGATTGATTAAAGTAAAGCGTAAGTAATAACACTGATTATTGCATTTTATTTAAAGCACATAAAAGTACGCAAATTATATTAAAAAAAAAAAAAAAAATCCAGATTATTGATTTATATTTATTATCACATGAAGTAGATAATAAAAAAAAAAATTGGAAGAAAATGATAAAGAAAAAAAAAAAAAAATCTTCTTTACGTTCTTTAAAAAAATTAAGCTCGGTAAATTTTTTTTTTTTTTGTTGAACTATAATCTGTTATCATGCTTTATTGTTAAATAAAACGTTTGATTGAGTGAAAGGTGTGCTATTTGGACTAAATATAATTAATATATTAGTATATAAATATATGTAATAATCAATAATTTTGTCAAGTAAATAATAACTTATGTGGTATTAGTTAAAAACGAGCCAAATCAAATAATTTTTTTTTTATCAAAATTTAATGATAATGCGATAAAGATGATTCTCTTAAGGGAAGACCAATATAATTTTTTTATTTATTTTTTATGCAATTAAAATTATTGATTAAGCTAATAACTGATAATATTGTTTATACGTTGGCCACTTTTTTTTATTTATTTATTTTTTGTTTTTTTTTTTATCAAAAATTTAATGTATTAAATGTCTAGTGAGTCTATCAATTAAAGAGTAATTAATATGTCAGAAATTTACTATCAAAATATCATCATTCTCAAGTCTTTTTATTATTTTTTATTATTAACTTTTTTTTTTTTTTTTGGTGAAAGATAACAAAAAAAAAAAAAAAAAAAAAAAATGTTAATATATTTATTTATTATTGTTATTGTTGAACATATTTATGATATTTCATTTAATTTTTTTTAATTCAGAAAAAAAAAAAAAAAAACATTTTTCAATATTTTTAACGATTTTGAAGTTTTTTTTCTTTTAAATTTTTTAATTTTTATTTCAATTAACATATAAGTGGTGTTTATATATACAAAAAAAAAAAACTATATCCAGTGCTTGTTAGTATTTTTTTTTTTTATTATAAATTAAATTGTGTTTTAAATTTCATTAAGTTTTAAGCCGAATAAAGGATTTTTTTTTTGGTTAATATAGAAACAGAAACAATATAATTACAAGAGGTTTTGGCTACATTCAATGCAAAGTAAAGCAAAGTAATGTTTGAACAATTTTATTTATTTGTTTAATTGTTATTTTTTCAAAAAGTTCTTTTTGTTTTATTTTATTTTTTTTTTTTTTTATATATTATAAATATGTAAAGTTTTATTTCTAAACACACAAATAATACATATTTAAGTATAGTTTAAGCAATAAAACAAAAAAAAAAATTTTTTTTTTCTTCCTTCCCCTATTTTATTGATTGCCACACACACACACATAATTTGTAAAATAAAAAAAACAAAAGAAATTCGTTATAAATTGATGATATCTGTGAGGCTTAATAAAAAAAATTTTGCCCTTCACAATAATCTACTTAACCAAATAACAGTAAGTGATTCGGTTTATTTAATTTTATTCGTCATTATTATTGTTTTACCCACAAATTATGAAGAAATATAAGTTTTTTTTTTTATTTACAAAGGCGTTTTTTTTTTTTAATTTTATTCACTCAATAATGATGACATAAATTTTCTAAAACCATATCGACGAATTATTGTTTGTCATTTGGTTTTAGTCTATTTTTTCTTTTTTTTTTTTTAATAAATAAATAAATAAAAAAAATATGAAACAAAATAACCGCAAATCTTAACACATCCGTATCAATGTATATAATGCCGATATACACATTAAGTACACGCGTATATTATATATATATAAAAAATTAAAAAAAAAATGAATAAAAAATCCAACGTCAATTGTGTGTCCCTTTATACATTGTGTAAATGTATTATGGTCGAGTGAATTTGTTTGTTACACAAAAAAAAAAAAAAAAAGAAAAAATTATATAAAATAAATTCACCGCACAAATGACAGTAATGATGGATTTGGTGTGAATTGTGACATAAAATTTATCACTTTCAACATTCAATGATGTGTTAAGACATAAATTAAAGTTAAGTTAAGTTAAGTAAGGTGTTCACTTTATATTACGTTTAAAGATATATCTAGAATGAACAAGTGAATCTTGTACAGTAGAATATTGTTTTGAAGTTTTATTATTATTTGTGAACGCTCGCAAATTAATGATTTTTATCATTATTTATATGGACACGTGTCGTAACCACATTTTGCACTCAAGTCATATGTTTTGAAGAATAAAACTTTACAGACAGCCGATTAAAGGGCAAAACTTGAAAGCATTTAACACGAATATTATTATACCGTGAATAATTTTATGTTAAAAATGAAACAAATAAAAATTACTTTACGAGTTTGATTTAACACGAGAAATCTTCTTTCACCAAAAAAAAAAAGAAAAAAAAGTGTATTCCGAAGATTTCAGTGTTTTCAGGATTTTTTTTTTATATTCAATTAATCATAAAGTAATTTCGACTTGTTTGGTTTAAACCTTTCTTCTTCTTTTATTAATAAAAAAAAAACTCAATAATTCTTCTTTCATTTCTATGATAAAATTCGGTTTTGCGTTAGGTTTTCTTCCTTCTTCTTTTTTTTTTTTTTTTCTTCATAACGATCAATACATTGTGCGTGACTGATGCTAGTTAATACTGTGTGACAAATCTGTATGATGAGATTTCCCTATTCTATAGATAAAAATAAAAGCAATTTCCTTAAACTTTAACTTTAACTTAACTTAGCTAAAGTTTATATTTTAATTTAATAAAGTTGAAACCCCTTCAAAATTAAGTAATTTATTTTCTATTAACTAAAATCGTTTATCTAATAAAAAAAAAAAAAAAAAAAAGAATTAACCCAAAAAGGGTGTACAGTGCATGGCACAGACACTAAACGCATCAATAAATTTTTTTGTATTATTATTATTATTATTATGTTCAACCCTTAACTTAATTTCTTATAATTTTTCTCTATTGCAAACGAATCGAACAAACAAAATTCTAAAATCATAGAAAAATTCGTACAAAAAAAAAAGAAAAAAAAGGTGAACAGGGTGATTTATAATAAAGTAAAATCGATACAAATTTAATAAAAGAATGACAAAGATGAAATCTATTGCGAAATTTACTTCGTTTTTATTTAATTTTTTTTTTTTTTTGGTAATTTTAGGTAAAATTGAGAAATAAATCGTGTGAATCGTCACGCGATGACAATAAGATTTTTTTTTTTTTTTTTTTGGCAGAAAAAGAGTTTTTCACCCTTAAATTTAGGTACAAATAGAAAAAAAAGGGTAAAAAATTATTATTATTTTTTTTTTTTTTGCATTTAATTTGCGGTTTGATTTTTATTTATTTACTTCTTTCCGATTAAAAAATGTTTAATATTTTTGCAGTATTTCTTCTAGTTTTTATGCTTTTTACTTATATTTTTTTTTATTATTATTGTTAAGTATTAAGTGGCGAAGAATAGTTTTCAATTAGATTGCATTATTTCTAGTTTTTTTTTTTTTTTTATTTTTTTTATGTAAACTTTGTTACGATTATTCTCACGATTTTAATTTACTTCTTATTCATTTATTTCTCATAAACTCTTCCTTTAAGTTCATTTTTATGTTTTGTTATCAAAGAGAGAAAAAAAAACGAAGATATAAGTGAAGAAAAATATAATTTTTAATGTTTTCGGTATGGTTTCAATTTTTTTTTTTTTATGTATGTTTTGTAATGAAAGATAAAAGAAGAAAAGAGATTATGCGGTTTTATTTTCTTGTATTTATAATACTAACGCAATATTAATTATTAATTTTTAATTAAAATGAAAATTATAATTTAAATGCCTCTTAATTATATTAAATTGAATATCTTGACTTGATTGACAGTTAGTCAGTTATCAATGATTTTTTTGCTTTTTCGCTGAATATTTCTACGTTTTTTTTTTTCTTTTTTTGTTCGCTTGAAGATTACACAATCAATACTTTTCTTATCAATTTTTTTTATTTTTTTTTTTTAATTTTATTTACGTTATATTACTTTATCAAAAAATTGATTTTCTTAATTATTTATTTATTTTTTTTCATAATTGAAATTTGTCACGAAAATTTTTTTTTTTTATTATCATTGGTGATGTGTTTGGTTACGTGTCACAAAGAGTTTTTTTTTTTTATTCTTTTCTCTGCATAAAAACATAAATTATTGTTATCACAATATAGGGAAAATTAAATAAAGATTGTTTATATGCGACAATATCACATAGATATTTAATGATGGAAATTATTTACAAGAACAATAAGGTGTTTCTGTTGTATTCAGCTTCTAAAATGGTAACTGAAATTCTATTCAAGGTATATAACAGAACACATTTTATCCATATAAAGTTTATAATAATAATAATTATTATTATTTTTATTATTATTTTAAAATACGTGAAAATATGTTCAATAAAAACGTTTATTGAATTAACTACAAACAAAAAAAAATTGTTTACGATTATTAAAATCTTAAATACATAATAAATTACACTCGCTATTTATATATATGAAAAATACTGTGTAATATAATTTCCATATATGATGATGATGATGATAAAAAGGGAAACAATTTTATATTCCATTATTTATATTATTTTAATTAATAAACATTTTTGATGTCTTTCTATTTTGTTTAAATAATACAAAAATATTTACTAAAATCATAGAAAAAAAAAGAAGAAAATATTGCAAAATATTTTCTATAAAAAGTTTAGATATTAAAAAGTTTGTTTTTTTTTTTTTTTTTTTTTTCTTAATTATTATATTTTATATTAATTATATAAACATGTTGTGCATATGTTTTATGATTTTATTTACTTCTTTTCAATATCATAAAATGAAAAAAAAATTAAAAAATTTACTTGTTATAAAAAGTTTCTAGTGTTTAGTGTTTAAAAAAAAATATATAATTTTATAATAATTATTCACTTAGCAACGTTATAGAAATAAAATATAATTTTATAGGGAAAATAAAGAATTATATTTGCGAATAACAATAATAATTATTAATTATTTTTTTTTTTTCGGAAGTAAATTGCATGCGATTGTACAAAGCTAATTTGATTAACACCCACTGTGGATTTTTTGGGAATAAAAACATTTTTTTTTATTTAAATCAGTGATATCCATTTACTCAGATATGCCTGAATTTAAGAATTTTGATTTTATTTAATAAGCTTTTAAAAATGAGAATTATGCTGAATTGTTGTCGATACTAGCCAACAATCGTTTGATGATCGTTAAAGATCACCACACAACAAGTACAGCACTGATAAAAATTCGTTTTACTTATCATTTTATTTTCTTATAAATGCATCATCTGAATACAAATAAAAAAAAAAACTAACAATATCAAAATCACCGTGCAAAAGAAGAATTAAGAATTCCACAACGACAGACAAAAAAAAAAAAAAAAAAAAAACCAAACAATTTTATTACAGAAAATTGATTAAAATTTTATTTCAATTATCATCTACTTTCGTCATGCAATTAAAAGAAAAGAAAAATAGATATTTAATTAAAATTAACAATAAATTTTTCATTTCTCGTTATTAATATCTTTAGACATTTAATTGTGAACAAAAAAAAAAATAAATAAATAAAATAATTACTGTACGAGAACCAGTGGCGGTTTTTATTAAAAAAAAATTATTTCTTATGTTTTTATCCTCAAAAAAAAAAATCGTTAATAAATTAATTATTTATTATACATAGCTGGTGTAGTTATTTTCTTGTATTTTACTGGAACAAACGAGACGCCTCTGTTCAACAGAAGCATCATAAAAGCGTTAATTAAAAAAAAAATTCATTTTAATGGCTTAAATACGTTAAAAAAAAAAAAAAAATTCTTCATTTTTTTCTCTCCTTTTATTTTATCTTTATTTTTAATACATTTTCATTTTCTTTATCATATACAATTTATTGTATTTCGATATGCTATCGTTTTGTTTATTATTATTATAATTATAATACAGAAAACAGTGTCTGTAAATATATATATATATATTTTTCTTATTTCTTATTTCACATTTTTATTATATATTTTCTGTATATATTTTTAGTCACGTATCATACATTAATATTATTTATTAATTTTATAAAATAACCACGAGAAAAATATATAAAAAAAAAATAATAAAATTACACACATATGAATAGACATTGTATCGTATAAAATCTCATCTCTTGTTACCGAAGTATGATGCGATGGTGTCCTTATAAATAATTATTTGTTATAATTATATTTATTATTATATTTTCGTTTGTCATAAAGACATGAACATGATTGCATTCAAATAAATAATATATTTTTTGTTTTTATGTTAATATTTATTTTATTTTATTTTATTTATTTTTATTTATTTTTTCATATAAATATAAATGTTTGTTATTCCGTTGTTGACGGTTTTGTTATATGAAGAAGTCATGTTTTGTAAACAAACATGTAACGCAAAACATATAAAAATAAAATAAATGCATATTAAAGCTACAAAATAAAAAAAAAGCTTCTTGTATTTAATAAATGCAGAAATAGTTAAGAACGAGAACAAGAATAGTTTTTTTTTATTTTTTTATTGACATTTATTTACGTTATTTTTGCATTTAACGATTAAAATGATTTTCTTTATTTTTTATTTTTTTTTAAAGTGAAATCCGCCCCTAGACCAATTGTTTTGTTTTGTTTATTTAAAAAAAAAATAAAATTCCAAACAACTAGTGGCTAAAACTACTGTATATAAGTTTTATTATATATACGTTTTATTGTTTATAATATGGGTAAGACATGAGTCTTATACTACTTGAGACTTTAAATAAAAGGTAAAAATAACAAACAAACAAAGAAAATTCTTTTATTTAGTCGTTATTTTAAAGTCATTAGTACTTAAATAATAATTGATAAAGTTCGTTAGATCAAACCAATCGCTAACACCATAAAAGCATAACATCAGGCAGTTCCACAAAAAAAAAATAAAAAAATAAAGAAAAATTCCTTTGTTTAACAAGATGCAGACATGCGGCATGCGTTGAATGCAATCATCTTGAATAAGCGGTTAAAATTTAAATTGACAAGATGCTGTGCAAATCTGTTTCCTATACAACCGCTAACTGTACACATTTCAAAATGAATAAAAGAAAGACGAAACTTTTGTTTATACAATAATCAGATATGTGTCTACCTTAACCTTAACATTAACGTTATTAAAAAAAGAAGGTAGACGATGATTTAATTCAGAAATAAAATTACCGAAGAAGCAAAAACGGAATGAAAAAATGACATGGCATGCGCCAGTTAACTTCCGGCCATATGATTTTTATTTGCCACTGCAGTAATTGTTTTCAAATTCCAATAGACTTCCGCTCACCTTTTCATTATTTAAATGTATTCACATACCTCTAACACGCCCTCTGTATTAAATTGTTCGTTATCTTAACCATTGTAATGTGCAGAAAAATTAAAAAAAAAAAAAAAAACATTTCGAAGCTATTAAAAATGCATTGAAAGATTCTCCCCTTCATCCTTATTACATATCATAGTCTCATTTATTTTCTAAAGACTATTTAGCCTTGTCTTCAGCTTTGACATAGTTTCTTACATTACAATGTTACTTTGGTTACCTTAATCCAATTGAAAATGTATTAGATTACGGGAATTGATAGATTAGGAGTCGTTTAAACTGTTTAAATGTTTTCAGAAGTTTTTATACAAATTACTGTTGTATGATTTGTGAAAAATAAAAACAAATAACGAAGGAGCTTTTGTACAGTTTTAAGAAAATTAAGAACTTTACTTATTTCACTTATACTTTCCTATGACCTTCGACATTTCTACATATGTTAAACACTCCACAAATTATAGTGTGTAAATATTTATATTGTAAATGAGCTAAAATTAAATAAAGAAATAATAAAATTTCACACAGAATAATAGCTAAAAAAAAAAAAAAAAAAAAATATTGAGTACTGAGTACATTTGTGCAACTAAAGAAACTGTGCAAAAGTCACCTAAATAACATGAACTATAAGAGTTCTTATAAAAACGGAATATGCGTAACATAGAATTTTATGATTTCTAAATAAAAATAAAAGAAATCATCAGACCCCTAACCGAGTTAATAATAGTTATTATGAATGAAAATCAAGAGAAATAATAATGTGTAATCGTGAGGGAAATTCGTCTTCTGTTGTTGTTTGTTTAAAAAAAAAAAAAAATGTTTTTTTTATGTAATTTGGCGGGATATTTTAACAACAACAAGCGAAGGAAAAAAAAATCTTTAATATTATTTTATATATTTATTATTTAAAGACAATTATTCATGTTGAGCTCACTGGTTGGTGGTGACTTTGTCAGTTATATTTTATATTATTTTGCTTCATTAAAATAATAATAATTTTTTTTCTAAAGAAAATTATAGAGGAAGTAAAATAATAATGAATAATAAAAATTCTCATAAGATATACTTCTAAATGCAGATAGAAACTTTTTTTGTTATTTACCTTTCAATATATTTTTTATTTTTTTTTTTTTCTTTTTTGTCATAAGTCATGAACTTTTCATATAATAACTTTAATAATAAATACATTTGCCCTCTCTGTGTTTGTTTGAGTTTTTTTTTTTTTTTTTTCTTAATATCCTTAGTGGATAAATTTATAAAAACTCAATTACCCCACTTTAACAATGTACGATGTATTTTTACTTAAACAAAACAATCATAAGTAATGAAATATAAAATCAATGTCAATCGATAGAGAAAATCTTTTTCTTTTTTTTTGCTTCTTCTACTTCTTATGATTCTTTGTTTTCCGTGGTCCTTTGTTTTTTTTTTTTTTTTTTTGTATAAAAATTCTTTAACTTTAGCTTTAACTGGATGATAGAGGACAATAGGTTTTTATTAAAAAGAAACCCTTTTTGGTGTGTACTTTGACTTCTTCTACTTTTGCAAGTAAATGGCAGTTAGAGTTTTTTGCATTTTTTTTTTTTACCAATGACTAACAAAGAGATAAATTTAAAAAATTAATTTAAACAAATCATCAAAATTGTATTAGAAATTTGTCATGCGGGGGTAAAAAATGATAAATTTTCTAAAATGATATTATTGGAAAAATTGTTTTTTTTTTTTTTTTTCTTTTGGATGAGAAATGAGTAGGAATCTTCCTTGTTATTAAAAAAAAAACACAACACAACACAACAAATTGTAACATTGTGTGTAAATTTATTGCTATTTTGTAATTATCTAGGGTGAAGTATGTGTAACAAAATTAATAATTCACAAACAATATAAAAATAACGAAAGATAAAAACTTGTTTTTGTTAAAATTGATGGTGTTTGAAGCTTATTTTCAAGTCAGTGTCAGACGATTCATGACTTTTTGATTACCCGCCCTTTGTTTCATTTATTTATAGCACAGGCAACATAAATATTAAAAAAAAAATAAAAAAAAATATGTAACAACGTAGAAGCAACCTTCTATGTCTTCTTTTGTTATAAAGAATCAATTTTTGGGGTGTTATTCTCTAGCAAAACAATTTCGTGTAACTTTTTCTTTCTTTTTCTTTTTTTTTTTTTTTGTTATTCTTTTAAGTAATTTTGTGGGTATTCAGTAAAAATAAATCATCTCACCAACTCGGTTTTTCTTTAAAGTATAAATGAAAAGAAAGTAAACGAAATATATATATATATACATTTAAATCTCGAACAATCATTGAAGAGATATTATGTAAGCTAACAACAACAACAACAAACTAGATTACAATCTGTCTGATCTCGAAAATTCGTTTAATGTTGTGTACAAAATAAAATGTATTTTCTAAGAGTATGTTTTTGACAGTTGACAACACTTTCTGGCAAGTGTTACAACATATTCTACATAAAATATCATACGCTAAAGTGTTAATGTTTATATTTTATGGTGGAGTGGCAAAATTTTTTTCAGAACATGTTGTTATACTGTCGCATCATACATACCTAAAACTGTTGACACCGTAATCAAATAATATTTTTGTATGACTTGTTACCGTAGTGTCTAATGTGTAATAATGTTGCAAAAAAAAAAATGAAAAATAATTTGTTCTATCATGATGTCTTGATATTTTATGTCTGTTGGATTTATAAAGAATTGGACGTGTGCAAGGGATTAAACAAAAGGGTACAATATATTCGGTCTCACTTTTTGGTCGTTTGATTAAAAGAAAATATTTTTTTTTTTTTTTTTTTTTTATGGTGATGACACCACCCAGATAATTTTTAGTTCTTCCTGTAGTATTTAATATTGGGTAGGGAGTTCCGAAAATCACAACAACGCGTAAAAACGTGTCAAAACACCCGTGGTGAAAATTAATTATCATAGCGAGAAGATGACAGGGCAACTTGAATTAGTTAAAAGCAAAGTTATGATGAGTTTTTGTGGCTAGTCTTTTTTTCCTATCTAAAATGATAATCAAACATGGCAACATCGAGTAACTATGGTTATGTAACAAAAAAAACATAAACTCAATATTATATTAATGGCATGAGATGAATATAAGCAATTTTCCTTATTTATATACGAACCCCATTAACCATTAACAATTAACAATTAATAATGTTAGAAAATTTAAATAACAAACAAATAATAACAATATAATAGAAAATAATTTTATAAATTTACTTCCGTTACATAATAAAAGATAAATGTAAACAAAAATTTTCCTGAAATTACAATTAAATTTAATCATGTACTGATATTTCCCTAAAATTACATACAATAAAACGTAAAATATATTATTATCACAAGAAGAGCATAATATCATATCTTTACACCGTTTCAACATTATCATATTTAAGGAGTTTACCCTTATTTTTCTGTATTATGGAATTTATTTACAAAATTTTGTTGTTGCCACCTTCTATGTTTGCTATCGCGATTCGTTTGTATTTATATATATATATATATATATATATATATATATAACCTTTGACTTCTGTCTCTTAATATTAATTACCTTGTAAAACAAGCCACAACCACCGATACCACACAAAAACAAGTCCCTTACAATAGTTGATTGAGTAGAATGAGTTTGATTTTTTTTATTTTTTTTTGGCTTTAGAATATTTATTACTAATTGGTATGAGATAGGATAGTTAGATCATTTCTATTCAATAATTATTAATTGAAAATAGTTCAATGATCTTATAAAATTGTGTCGTTATTATTATAAGATTGTAACACCCTACCACCTAATTTATAATGAAATATATTCTCACCGCAAGTAAATTTCCTATTCCTAATAAAGAATGATAAAATAGATTGTGGAAGTGAAGCCTGTAAATTACTACAAAATTTTTCAATTTTTTTTCTTTCTTTTCTTCACTTTGTGTATTCTGATTTTTTTTTTTTTTTTTCAAATTTCTTCAATAAAAATTCCTTTTCTTTATTAGTAATTGAATTTTTTCTATTATTGAATATGATTACAGATACTGCGGTATATTGTATACTGCGGTAATATGCGAATATGAAAACATTCTAATTTGTTTTTTTTTTTTTTTTTTCAGTTGTCACTCTTGTTACTATTATTAAAAAAAAAAAAAAAATTTATATTTGATTATCAATTGGTTTATTTAATAAAAAAAAAAAAATAAATAAATATTAAAATTACATAGCTGACCACACATTTAAATGATTAAAGCAAATGTTACGCTTCTGAAAAATGTGTCACAACCAAAAAACTCATTTTAAATTTCAATTCATCAAAATAGTTAAAAAAAACATTATTTAATATTAAACTATTCGATAATCATTTTCTGTAATCAATTTTTGAATTCAATTTATTATAAAATTTATATAAAATTGGTTTGATAAAAAAAAAATCTTCAAATAGTAAATTTACCCATAAAGCTAATGACAGGTTTTTGGTTAGAGTAATATTTATGTAACAATTGGGTTCCTAAAAAATTGTAACAGAAAAATAATAAAGAAAAAAAAAGTTTATATTAACCCACAGTGTTGATTCAATTGTTAAACTTTTAATATCACGCAGAGTATACGGTGACCAAACATTTTTTTTGTGTGTCCAGAGAAATTTTTTGATTTTCTATCATACGCCTAGAATTTTATGGTTTTTTTTTTTTTTTTTGTAAGGAATGGGTGTTTTGTAAATGAAAATTCTGAAAATCTTTTTATGATATGAAAAATATTATTTATTTATTTATTTACTTTGATGTTTCCCAATCAGTTATTTTACTATGATTTAACTTTGTAAAGTGAAGTGTAAAACTTATGTGATTGGTAAATGTGTATTTTTCATCTAAATATATTTTCTATTTGATCATTTGATGGGACATTTCAATTCAATTGATTTTTAAATTATTATTTACTTTTTTTTTTTTTGTTATATAAAGAATTGTAAACGTTTTGCAGTTAATAAACTCAACTATTGTCGATTATATTTCATTTAACGGATTTCTCTATAATTCTAATAAAATATTTAACATATCAATAGAGTTTTTAATGTAATATTTTCATAAAAAATTATTAAAGGTTTTATTATTATTATTATTATTATTATTATTATTATTAATTGTAATTCAAAGAAGAAATAGAAAAAGAAAAAGAAAAAAAAAAAAAACATTTCTTTTTGTATGAATGTAACACAAAGAATTTATGCATATTTGTAAAAATTCGATTCATCTTGTGAGGTACAAGGTACAAGAATATTATAACGGATGACAAATTAACATAATAATTGATAGAAATATTTAAATATTCAAGAAATAATATTTTATGCGGTGGGAGATTTATTCTTTTGCAATAATTTTAACAAAAAAAAAAAAAAAATTTTTTTTTTAATTAATTAAATTTAATTAAATTAGTTTATCGAAAATTTAATAAACGCTGGTTAATTATAAAAATTAAAAAAAATATATATACATTAAACGTAACTAAAATTATAATCATAAGCAGAAATAAATAAATAAATTCCATATCTACACAATTAATGTTTTTTCCCACATAAATATTCTTACAAAAAAAAAAAAAAAAAAAAAAATTAATAGAGAAAAGAGAAGAAAAAGTAAAACAGAAAAAAAAAAAAAATAATAATAAAAACATATGTAATGGATAAGGAAGAAAAAACAATTTACAAAGATCATCAACATAATCAGCAATATGTTTATGATTTGTAGAATGTTCCCCTATTTTACATTTTAACATTTTCAATGTGGGTGAAATATTTTTATTGTTAGGGATATCATGCAATCGAAAATGCATGGTAATGGTAATGTTAAATAATAAGTGTAAATGTTAATGGTAAATTTAAGTAAAGTTAAATGGAATTAGATGTTCATTTGCACCCCACATAATATTATGCTTAGATTTATTTTATATCACTAACCAAAAAATTCTATTTTTCTTTGTGGTTTTCTATTAAATTATTTTTTTTTTATCCAAATTGTTATCAGAACAGATAGTTAAATTGTTTTAAAATACTGAATAAAAAACTAAACTGTTTTATGTAAATAAAAAATAAATTTAATTAAAGTATGCAACTGTTGCTGTTTTTTTGTTGTAACAACAGAGAGTGAAAAAAAAAAAAACAACGACTCTTTGGTTTTATTAAATAATTAACTAAGTAGGGTTGTAGTATATACAGTCCTCTTGTCAGTATATCATCGAATAACCTCAGGCTACTTCACAAGTTATCTCAAATTATTATATATAACGTATAAAACTTGTCCATAATATAGCTTAAGGGTATTTACAATTTGCGGTTTGTATGAAATGCGGTTGTATATTTGCTGTTTGCTAATAAAAAAAAAATCTTTTTTTTTTTTTTAAATAAAATCAACATCCGTTTTTGTGGGCGGGAATAAACAATACGAAAAATTTTCCTATTTATATATCAAATATTGCTTCGTTATTATTATTATTATTTTTTTTTATTATTATTTTCCTATATGTTTGGTCGATTGCCAGTATAAATACATAGGCAAAAGCCATTGACGTATATAAAAATATTTTTTGGTTATTTTTCTGAATATCATTTTCAGTTATTTTGTATTTAAAAAAAAAAATAAAAAGAAAAAAACCAAATAGACAGATAAATAGAAACATATGCTTTATTGTGTTCATTTAATTAAAATATTAATAATTAATGTTTTTGCTTATGTAAACATGAAAAATATACATAACGCACTTTGTTGTTTTAATGACACGTGGAATTTTATTTTTTTCGTTTTTTATTGATAAAATTAAATTAGAAAATTAGTTATTTAACGTTGAGTATTGTAGAATATTTATTTATTTATTCATTTGAAATTTATGGCTTGCAATGACGATTCATTTATAGTATAAAAGAAAGTATATATAAATAAAAATAAAAATAGCCGGATGAAAATATATCACCGCACCGAGTGCTGTTATCGCGTCAATTCAATATAAGAAATAAAAATGCCAGCAATAAAAATGGGTAAATATCTTACCGATTTTTTTCTTTCTATTACATACGTACGGGGATGCAATAGAGATTCTGCAGATGAAATTATAGCAATTCTCATACTATTATTTATTTTTTTTTTTTTTTTATAATCCACAAAAAAAACTCATTCCTCATTTGGACAATAGAATAAATGTCCGCGTGTTTTTAAGTGTGAATCGTTCTTTCATGTTTTTTTTTTTTTAAACTCAATTGTAAATATCTTATCGCTTCTATTAAATCGACGATTTAAAATCCTGAACACGTTTACGTTGTTATTTTTTAAATTTTATTTTAGCAAACAAGAATATATATATATATGTATGTATGTATGTATATATAAGAGAATAGCAATGAACAATTGTATATAAGAATGATATCATTATTTTAACCATTCAGATAAGTAAAAAAAAAAAAAGAAGAAAAATCCTATTCAACAGTAGATGTTTCTGAGTATGGCTATACATATTTTAAATCGAAATAATCGAGTCCTAATGTTTTCAAATATAAATAAAAAATAATAAATGGACACAACAATAGAATGATAAGAATTGCAAAAAAAAAAAAAAAAAAAAAATTCTTTATTACATTATTCTGATTGAACATATATTGGCTAAAAAAAAAAAAAAAAAAAAATTCTATTTGTTTGTTTTTCAATGATTTTTCTATTGATTAAACTATTTAACTTGATCGGGGATTAACCAGCCAATACATAAAAGGTATCGATTTTCACTTTAACAATAATAATGAATTAAATTTAAATCAATTTAAACGCGAAATGGATTGTTTTTTTTTTAAATGCATTATTGCACCACTTTAACCATTTTTTTTTAATCCTTTTTTTTTTCTAAACATGTAAACAGAGAAGTTAAGTTCCATCAAACTAAATTAAAAAAATTATTTTTATATTTTTTGCTAACCCCTTTTATTTCTCTACATTAGTATTTAAATCTTCTGAACATAACAAAAACAACGTTACTCATATACAATTGAAAGCGATGAGGTATCATCCTTAAATCAAATTAAAATAGAGATAAATACGGTGACTTTCACGCGTCAAATCATTTCAATAGAAGAAATATTTTTTTTTTTTTTTTGATATAATAATTTTCAACAATAAAAATGCAATAGATTATGTTAATATGACGTATGTATGTTTATTATACAAAAAACTATACGACGAATCTATCTGTGCATGGCTTATACTAGCATATTATTAAGATATATTAGATCCAGGTTATAATGTCATATACATAAATAATAAATAAATACAATAAGAGGAGAAATAATGTACGGTACAGGGTAATAATATATATTTTTTTTTTAATATTCATTTAAGGTGATAAAGATGCGACAATGGGATAGAAATACATCAATTTTAGGTTGTTTTAGAGGTAAAATAACATAGAGTTATCCCTAGAAAAAAATTTGTTTATTAATATTTATTACGTTTTATATCACTTTGTATACATTTAATATTCATATTAATATTTGGTTAATAGCGTGAAGATTTTTCTCTAGAGGGATACGGTTTAATTTTCTAAATTTAAATAAATAGCTAAGGTGTAGAAATTTTATCATTTACGTATAGTGATTACATAAAAAGAAAAAGGGGTTTTTTTTTTTTTTATTATAGTGTTAACTAGTGAATCTCATTTAATTATTAATTTAATGATTTACGATGAGAATATTAATTTCGTTATGTTTTCTATGCAAAAATTAGCAAAATGCAGCATTTTTAAATTTAAAATTTATTTTTTTTTTTTTGCAAATAGTAATAATAACGCAACACGATACAGCGCAGCGAAAAAAAAAAAAAAAAAATTAAAAAAGAAGAAAAATCTCAGCAAACGAGGAGAGAAATAAAATAAAACAAGAAAAAAGAAAAAACACCAATGACATCCATAGTATTATGAGTTTATTTTAATACGCAATGTAGTAAATGTAATCGAGGGATTATAACAATGCACCCCCTGTTGATATGACAATCATCACGCATCAGGCTCACACGTATTTTGAAATCGCATACAAAAAAAAAAAAAAAACATATTTTATTCCAGTAGCTGTAATAGAAAAATTATTCATAAACAAGAAAAAAGGAAAAAAAAAAAGTGCGAACAACTTTATTATGTCAAATATGTCTGTTTGCTATTCATCCGTGTCCTAGTTTAGGGTTTCGTTGATTATACATAATAGAACTATAAATTATTTCTATTAGGGATGACATAAATGAGCATAAAATACGATTTTGAAATTAAATAAAAATTTTTTTTTTTTTTTTTATTATTATATTTGTGATCCCGCCACATATTAACTAAACAATAATTAAACGCTCAGAATTTTATTTAATAAATGATTTACATGGATGTTATTGCAGACAAAAAAGTCTTTGGGGTTTTGATAAATAATCAATAACGTGCAGAATAAAGGTAAATATCCAAGTACATCTTCATTTACTTTATCAGGCAAGTCAACCAAATGTTTTTTCTTTTTTTTTTGTACCTTTTCTACGAAATACACAAAAAAAAAAAAAACCATAAAATTTCTCTTTCAGAAATTACAGAACAAAACCAAAAGTTAAATAAACAAAAAATAAACAGAATTTAATATTTAATGTTTTATGGGTTTAATAGAATTCTACTGGGCTTTCGGTTCGTATAAGAAAATTTCTTATCCTTTTTTTTCTCTCATTTAAGTATAAGAACAAAAAAAAAAAAAAAAACAAACAAACAAAAACAGCAAAGCAAAACAATAATCAAAAACAGAACACCACAGATTAGAACAGAACAGAATTATATATTTATTAAATTATTTATACAATCAGCAGATGTATAAAGAAGTAGAAATATTTTGATTGTTTTTTTTTAAATTTATTTATTACAATTTTTGTTAAGAGATGCACACGCCTTGTTCTATTAAGAAAAATCAGTAAAATTGTATATAAAAGAAAATCCATGGATGGAACTCTCTTCAACTGGAATCCCTGTTAATTTATATATATATATTCTTTTATTAAATATTATTTGCTCTTTCAATTCTATTTTCTATTTTCTATTGAAAATACCAACAGTAATAAAAATGAAAAAAAAAAGGATCTCATTAAACATAGTAACAGAATATATAAAGAAAAAAAACCTCAGTTATATACTTTCGTATATATATATATGGAATACAAGAGATTAGTCAGTCTAAAACTGAAAGACAGAACGTAGCGCAAGACAGATCATTACGATTCTCTCTCTGGCTGTTTGTTAATGTAACATAATATAAAAGCATAATCTAAAAGCAAAAAAAGAAAAGAAAAACATAAATAGAATATAAAGCAGTTAAAGCAAGTTATAGCAGCAGTAGTAGCAGTAGCAGCATCCCTTAAATCCCGCCTATATTGCTCCTCCCTTTTAACATTATTATCCCTTGACGACGCATCCAGTCTAGAGATATATATACCATTTATATATATATATTCAATTCATACGGAAAGAGTAGGGAAGAAATAACGAAAAAAAAAAAAAAAAAAAAAAAAAAAATGAAAAAACTGCCCCTTCGTATATGACAATTAAATCAAAACAAAAATATTTTAGTTTACCCATAGCATCCAGCAGACAGACAACTATATATATATATATATTTTATTTTTTTTTTTTGTATACATTTTATGTATATATATATATATCTAGATTTTTACATATAATAATAATAAAAAAAAAAGTTTGTTTTGTTTTGTTTTTATTTATTGTGAACCGTGGATATTGATATTGTGCACTGCTGCTGTTGCTGCTGGACTACTAGCAAATAAAAATACAATTCGTTTAATTGCATATCGTAATTTGTGTTATGTGTTATAACTGTTACAATACTTAATTGGATAATTTATCAATGACAAAATAAAATAAAAAAAAAAGTTTTCCTTCTGTTGTTCTCTCTGGCTGTTTGTTGGATTTTAAAATTATCAATAAAAGTGAATAATTTATAATTTATTAAAACAAAAAACAAAAATAATTTTTTTTTATATTTTGTGTTGTTTCTAAATACATAAAACAATTAAATTTATTTATTTTTTTTTGTAGTTTCATAACATAAACATAAATCTGAGTAATTTATTGGTTATGATTTTTTTTTTATTAATTTTTATTTTATTTTATTTAATTAATTGATTAAAAAAAAAAAAAAATAAAAAAAATAAGAAAAGTTTTTGTTTGCATAAAATTTGTGTTGTTGTTTCAAAAAAAAAAAAAAAAAAAAAAACTACCTGAATAAAAAAAAAAAAAAAAAGTTAAGAATTAAAGGCAATAAAATAGTCAGTAAAAACAAAAAATATTTTTAACAAAATTGCCCAATAAAAAATGTTAATTTTAATAATAAATTTATTGGTTTTATTTGTTTGTTTGTGACATTTATTTTTTAATAATTTGATTTTAATATTTTTCAATTTTCATTAATTAAATAAAAAAAAATAAAGCTTTTTTATATTTTAGTGTTTTAACGTTTAAAATAATTTAATTAATTGTGATTTATTAATTTATTAGTATCGAATTGGTTTGGTTTATTTTTTTTCGATAAAAAAAAAAAAATAATAATAGAAAAAAAAGAGTTATTTAAAGAAATATTATGTGATGGTTGATATTGAGTACATGATGCCAGGTAAACATATATAAATGGTAATTTGAAGGAAAATTTAATTATTTTTCATCATTTTTATTATTTCTTTTTTAATTTATTTATTTGTATTTTAATTGTTAGATTTTTTTTTTTTTGCTGTTTCATTTATTTGGTTTGTTTGTTAAGTAACTCGAATTAATTAAAAGTTGTTAATTTGTTTTTATTTTTCACGGTCTTTCCGCTATTATTCGCTGTGTAGAATAAAATACTGTAACCGTGCAAATATTTGCTGCCTTTATCTTTTATTTACATTAAATTTTTTTTTTTTACATATTTTATTGGGAAACATATATAACTTGTTTTTCGTATATTTATTATATATATATAGAAGTTTGTTTAATTATTAATCTCAGGTCACTATTCATAGGTAATTTTGTTAGAAAAAAAAAAATAAAATAAATATAAGGACATGGCTAATTATTATTTCAAATTTTTAGCGCTTTGTTTATACATTTTACCTTTAATTTAGAAAATCGGTTATTTGTTTTGTACGTTTAATTAATTGTCTGTTTCAACTGTCATTCAGTAGAAATATCGAGGACAATACGGGTATTTTATATCACTTGGTTTATTCGTTGAAATCTGTTAATTTTTTTTTTATCTATCGGAATTTTTATTTTAGCTGTTACGTTTTTGAATTTTTTTTTTTGTTAGACTCATCACCTTATTCAAAACAATTATGTAAGGACAAACGTTTAGCAATACTCTGTCTAACAGGCAAATTAAATGAAATCCTCAATCAACAAATATTTGTACTCGTTAAAAATCGTATCGTAATTAAACTTTTAGTTTACTCTATACCGGATAACAAAACACATTCTAATCACACAAAAATCCTTAATTAAAACATTTTTTTCTCAATTATTGCTAATTTAATAATTAAAAAAAAAAAAAAATGTTTAAACAGGGAAAACTAAATCGCAGAAAGATTTCGTTTTTTTTTATCTAATTTCCATGAATTTTAATTAAAAAAAAAAAATATTTCCTATTTATTACAATTGATAACAAATAACAAAAAAAAAAAAATAAATAAACATGAAAAATTAATTAATTAATTAATTAATTATACAGAAATGAAATTAAACAATTTTTTTTTTATTTCTCTCTCTCACTCTCCTTGTTTATAATTTGAAATTAATAAAACACCTGACCTTAAATAGTTAATTAAATTAAATAAAATTTACAATTACATTTAATTTAATTTACATTTTTATGTTATGTTATGTTATGTATAAATAAATCCGTTTTATAAAAAAATCTTTATGAAAAACATTATCGCTGTTTTTTCATTACGTAAATAGGAGCTAATCAGTATATAATATTAAAAACAGCATAAATAACAACAAATAAAAACAATAATCACATATTATCATTTAGTTTAATTAAAACATAAATAAAATAAAAGAAAAAAAACTTAAAGATAATGATTTTCTTCGTTAATAATTATAATTATTTAACTTATAAAAAATAAAAAAAAGAAAGAAAAACCACAAAACGAACAACAACTGTAGCAGCAAGAGTAGCAATAGCAGCAGCAGCAACAACAACAGCCCCAGAAGCATAAAAGTAGCATAAGATTAGATTGAACTAATTAATTATTATTATTATTATTATTTTTTTTAAAACCACATAAAATCGCCCACTTCACATTGTTGCTATTTTAATTATATATTTTTTTTTTTTATTTATTTATGTTTTTTTTTTTTTTTTTTTTGTAAAACATAAGAGAAAACATAATAAAAAATCCGTTTGGGTATTTTTTAAGTTTTTTTTTTTTTTTTTATATATATATATATATTTTGATAGGATATCTTCCTTGAATTTTTATGTCCGACCTCAACATCCCGCATTATTATTATTATTTTTTTTTATTTGTTTTAAATTTAAATTTTTTTCTTTTTTTTTTTTTAATCAAGTTATTTATTTGAAAATTTCTATTCTTTAAGATTGTTTTAACACTTTTCACTGTATGTTTTTGTGATGTATGAACATATTTTATGCTTTTTTTTTTGTTTTTCTTCTTAAGTAAAGAAATAACGTAAACAGCTATAGAAACCACAGATTAATGTTGATGATAATTTTATGAAACACATTTTTTTCTTTTTAAAAAGTAAAGCTCTAAGTTATTAGAAATAATTTTTTAGTTACTTTAAGCAATTCAATCAGCTTAACATTTAAATATAAAATTGTGTACGTTAGACATGTGCTTGATAGTAAATATTTAAAATTAAAAATAATTATTAATAACTATGAAGCATAAAGAGAATAAAAATTAATGAAGAAAACACTAGACATTACATTAAGATAAAAAAAAAAAAAGAAAAGTTTATTAATCCTTATCGCGTGTGAAAGAAAAGAAAAGAAATTTCCTTTTTCTTTTCTTATTTAAAAAGGGTGTTTAATATAATTTGTTTGTGTTTTATTATTGATTCTAATTATAATGAAGTGTAATTTGCATTATCAACATTTTAATAAAGATATATTTCGTAAGTTAATTAATTTATTTTAATTAAATGAATTATACTACAAAAACTACTTTCACTTTGTTGAATAAAATTTGTTTTCTTTTTTAGTAAACAAACATTATTGTTATATTGAACGTTGTTGACCTTTATTACTACTATTTTCCATTTTATTTATTTATTTTTTCGTTTATTAATTAGTTTTTCTTTGTCACTTCAATGTTAATGCTGATGCTAATTGATTTTCTCTTGTGAGAAATTAAATCAGTGATGAAGGAAAGAAATTTTTTTTTCATAAAACTACAAACACACAGTAGTTTAATTGTGTTATTTCATTATCCAATGGAAAATACATTTTAAGTGGATATAGTTTAAGGACATTTTTCTTTTTCTATTTTTCTTTTCTTTTTTTCTCGAACCACTTGTTATTTAATTACAAACTTCAAATGTTATTGAACCAACGATTTTACTTATTTTGGATGAATTGTTTTTTGAAATGTTTTTTTTTTTTATTATTATTATTATTTTCAACATAAAAGCTTCGCCGTCATATTTATATGTAAATATGTAATAAATGTGCGGTGAACATTCATCTAATTTTGCCTTTTTCCATTTGTAAACGTTTTTAGTTTAGTTAAATAATAATAAAAGAAAAAAAAAAAAAAATTCTAAAAGAATATCGACAGGTAAAAATAATAAACAAAAAAAATAAATTTTTTTGATTGTGATTTTCCGGTTTTCCGTTTAATTTTTAAAAATTTTATTATACTGTTTTTAGGGCCGGTAAAAAGGGAAGAAAAAACAAAAATAGATTAAGAAAACGTTTTTCTTTATTTTATTTATTTTTTTTTTTTCTATTTTAAAACCTCAAAGCACATCCGCAAATCTGATATCATTGTCATTATTTAAGAATTTTCATTATGATAAAGGTAGATAAATAGTTTTATAAAGTAAATATATGCTGTTTGTGCTGTAATGTAATAGGGAAATTTAAACCAAATAAAGTTTATTTAACAAACAGCGTAAGCAAGGGAATTTTTGGTAATTTGAGATAAATATCATTATGATAAGGGAAGATCGGAAGTTATGTTTGTTGAAATTATTTTTTGTTTTTGTTTTTTTTTTTTTGAAAAACGGTCATCATTTTCACAAACCACAAATATTAATAAATAAATACGCTTAATAACAAGTAACAAGTAATTAATTCTATAAATAATATGATAGGAAAAAATAAAACTACTCAGTTTTCAGATGCGTTTCAATCTCATAAAAAATATTAAACGCTAAAGAAGTGAAAGAAGAAAAACTAAAGAAATGAAATTGAATACCTCGATATATTTGATTAATTTTATTTATATAAATAATATATATTCACTTAAAGGTTATGTTTTATTACTTAAAGAAAATATTTATTAAGTGGGTAAAAGCATAAAGAAAACGGAAAAAAAAAAAAACATAAAGCACGTGCTGTGGTTTGCAGGTGTCATTTTATAATAAATTATTATTATTAAAAAAAAAAAATCATATTTATTGCCTGAGCACGCGTCATTTTGTACAATGATTAGTGGATAAATTATTATAAAAAATAAAATCAAATGTTTTTTTTTTTTTAATTTTTTACAGGTAGCAGTGGAGACGAATTGGAAAACTCACGAGGGCTACCAGCGAATCTTGAGGTGCCATCAGGTTTACAAGTGATACCATTGAGTCCGACAGCTGAACCGGAGCGTAAGGATCGTTTGAAGGTGACCTCACCAGACCTAGCTCTAGCTGCACAACTTTGGATGAGACGCATCATATATGCCAATCAATTCCAGGTGAGGACAACCGAACAACTGTTGACAGAGATGGCACGACTTCAAGGACCACCACCAGAACTCGACATCGAACTCGGATCTGTCTATGCACGAACACCAATATTACGAGGCACAAGATACGGTCCATTTATTGGAAAATGGACTAATGAACCAATAGATAAACGTTTTGCTTGGGAGGTGAGTTGATTTTTTTTTTTTTTTTAATTTCCCAACGTTCAATTTGATAGCAATTTGTCATAATTTCCTTAAATAGTTATTTCTCTTTTCTTCAATTGTTGTGCACCTTGTCATATGATTACAAAATTATAAAGGTGGCACGAGTAGAACATTCATCATTATAAAATGACATTTCAAAAGGATCACATAATATTTAATAGAAATAATAATAAAATGCAATGAAAAGATCAAACGTTTAACTTTTTTTTTTATAGAAATATAATAAAAGGTGAATTAAACGACGTGGAAGTCAAGTTTTTTTTTTTTCTGTATTGTTTCATACAACAACAACAAAAAGGAAACAAACTAAGGAAAAGTAAAAAATAATGCTGATATAGAAAATTCGTGTGATGACGTTAACAACGTCAATTTGGCAAATATTATATTTGATTTTTTTTTTGTTTACTTTTGTTTATTAGTGATTTTCTCAACTGATTACATATTAGTTTCGTTTTATTTACTTTTATCAAAATACGTATGTATATGTATTGTACATGGTCTAGTCTTGTAACAACAGAAAATTAACCATCATACATTCCACATATATTTATTTATATGTAATATGTAATATTTGGTCTTCAATTGGTTATACCCATTGATTTAGTTTAGTTGTTTTATGATATTTTATCAGTATCACCGTTGCAATTGTACAATCATTTGCTATTTTACTGTAAATTTACTTTATTTTATTTGTTATTTTAAATTCACTATACTGTTGTACATAAATATATATATATGCTCGTGGGTGGGCTTTTAACAATATATTGTTTACAATAAAAATTATATTATATCCAATAGAAATGCTTTGCGCGTTTTTGTCGTCAAAACCAAAAAATTATTTTCATTTTTTTTTAACATTGTTGCTTACTCTACACAGTGTTATGTGCATTCACTGTGTTTTTCTTTTTTTCTTTATTTAAACATTTGTAATTGACCTAAGGATTATTGAAAGTATTGTAAAATTATATTATTGTGTGTACAACTGAAATTCCCAATTTTATTTGGTTTGAAAATGTTTTCATAAAACAATTCAACAAAATGATTACACAATGCATGTAAATGTTTAAAAAAATAAAAAAAAATTTCTTTCCAAAAAAAAAAAAAACTTTTTTCATGTAATTTCGTTGTTATTATTGTTAATAATTTTTTTTTGTTTTTATGTTGAATTAAAACACAGAGTAAAGTAAATAATAAAAATACAAATATACATTTATATATATATATATATATATGCTATAATTGTTATTTATATTGTGGATTAATATAAGATTACATTTATGTGTTATATCGCTTGCTTTTCTTTATATTTATATATAACTAAATATTTGTATAAAGTTTTTACCATTACTGTGTTTCTATTTTTAATTTCAATACATTTTTATCGAAAAGATTATGTAGGGTCCATTAATAAAATAGAAAATAAAAAAAAATACCTTTTTTTTTTTGATTTTATATTAATTTAATTATCGTGTATAGTGTTAATAAAAAAAAAAAAAAAAAAATTATTTTAATGAAAAATTCAAATTTATCTTAAATATTCTTTATTTTTCCTATGTTTTTATGTCACGAACATTTTAATTAGCCGTATAACCGCATTTATTATTAAAGTATAATAATAATAATAATAATAATAATTATAATACTATGCATTGTAAACAATTTTATTTATTTATTATAATAAAATAAGTAAATAGAAGTAGAAGAAATAGAAATAAAAATTATTTTATATAGTTTTAATACCACATATGTCGATATAATATTTAATTCCCCGTTTATAGATCAGTTATTTAGGATATAATTAACAATAACAACAAGAATAATAATATAATTAAAAGAGCAAAAATAATATTCACACGTTTGTTAGTTTAATTTCGTTACGTTTAATCCATAACAGTTGATCAGTTATTTTTTCCTCATTTTTACAACAATTTTTTTGCTATTTTTTTTTTTTTTTTTTTTATAGGAAATACGAATAAATAAAATTAGGAAATTTCCACAAAAAGAAAGTAGCTAATCCTCATTTTAAAAAGTGATGAAAAAAAGAATTTTTTTTTTTCTATCCAATTTAGTAGAAATTTGATTAAATTTCACACACTGTCAGTCAATTGTCTGGGCTTAACAGTTTTTTTTTTTTCTTTCTGTTTCCCTAAAAATCATTCAAAATTAGAAAAAAAAAAATGTGTATATATCCTAGGATCATGTACAATCCAGCTGATGACATCATAATTTCAATTGAATGTGCTAATAATAAAAAAATATATTTAAAGCCAATAATCAATTTGTTTGTATTAGGCAATAGTAGTTTGGTATTAAAATATGTCCACAAATGTGCACACAAATGAGGCTTAAACCGAAACCCAAAACTAAATTGGATAAATACAAATTACCCCTATAAGTTGTAAATATAAAGAAGGAAAAAAAACGTAAAACGACCGATGTATAACCGAGAACGAAAAAAATATGAATTTTTTTTTTTTTTTTGTAAAATCAAAGTGACAATGAAAAAAAAAAAAACCCTCAAATAATCATGTTCTCGCGTTGACACTATGATAATGTTGTAGTCCTTGTTGTTGATCCTTTATGCCAAGCAACATTTCAATTTAGTTTTTTTTATTTCCCTGTCTGTCTATCTTTTTATTTAATTTAAGTAGCAAAAGATAAATACAAATAAACAACAAAAACATATCTATTGCAGGTAATGAAAAATTATTATTTTCATAATTTTTCTTTTTCTATACATTGATACGCGTACAAATTCCCCAGGTGTAAATATGCGGCTAGAGTATTTTCCTTTTTTTTTTTTTTTATGATTGACAATACAAAGGGTTCCGGTATTCTGTTTTTTGTATCGTCGTGTTATTTAAAGCTTAGTTTTTGACATAATTTTATTACAAAAATGTTACCAGTCTTAAAGGAGGCAAAAAGCAAAAAAATTTCCTTCTTCTAATCATTAAAAATTATTAATGAATTTTTCTTTAAGATAACTTAATACAAATAATGATTGATTAGATTTTTTCTTGTTGTTTGTTCAGTAAATTAACAAAACAATAATAATTTAAAACGATTATCTGGTTTGTGCATCCTTTTGTTAAATGACTTTCAGGTAGCTGCTGCTGCTTACTGTTTTTTCTTTCTTTTTGTAATAATTGGTCAGTTGATGTTTAGAATTTTTTTTTTTTTTTTTTTGCACAGTAGTTTAACTTGTTTGATGTTTTTCGTTGTGATGCCGATTTGGTCAGTTTTTTTTTTTTTGGTTGTTTGTTGTTATCTTTTCAGTTGACAGTGATGTTTTTCATTCATTCATTCTGTGATTGATTTTCCTTATTTTCTTATTTGATTAGAAAATGCAATTTATTTTCTTTCTTGGCGAGAGAACGAAGATTTTTATATTGAAAATAAAAAAAGAAGAGATAAAGTCATTTATTACAGCAAATTAAAGTTTTATCCCTTTTTTATATACAAACCATAAATCATAATTGAATTAAAATTAGAAAAAAGAAAAAACTATTGAAAATGCCTCTCTTCCTTCATTCCATTCATATAATTTTTATCGGTTTCTATTCTTCATTCTTCTTCATAAAAACGGTTTTGTTACCTTCCTTATAAATAAATTATTTATTTATAACAAACCAATTCTTAATAAGGTAATAATAATTTTACTTGTTTATTTACGGTGGTTCGATACGATTATAATAAACAAAATGAGAGATTAAATTTTTATTTTTATTAAATATGTGTGTATCTTGTCTTTCCTTTAGGTAAAATAAGGATCATCGGTACATTTTATTTATTTTCTTCATATTTTTCGTTATGTTTCTATTCATAATTTAGTTGTATGTTTGTATAAATACAAATAAATTGACACGTTTGTTATCCTTAACGTGTAACAATGACAAAGACTAACCGTATATAATCTTACTTTACATTCGCTTGACTATAACTTACCGATGTACAATATTTACCATTTATCTTATTTCAAGAAAAAAAAAACACACAATGAATAAATTTTCTATTAAAAGTTTTATTTATAATTCACACTGAATCCTTATGGGGATTGATGCTGTGCTAACGTTTACTTAACTATAGACAACTTAATATAAAGGTTATAGAGATTGACCTTTTTAAATAAAGATGTCAAAGAATGATAACAAGAAGATGTCCAGTTTATAGTCGATACCAGTTCATAAATACACATTTTTTCTGTTTACTAAATTTTGCTATGAGAAATATAAAACATAATAGCAACACGGAAAAAGGAAGAAAGTCAATCAAATTCTTTGTTATTTAATAAAAAATTATGTTGATTAGAATAAATTTCGTTATATGGTCAAAGAAATGTTTGTTTGTTTGTTTATTACAAAAAAAAATAAAAATAATAATAATAATAAAAATTCCTTGACCACCACATACGATGTATTATGTTTCATGTGAAATGACCGTTTGATTAAATTTCATTTACATATTTTCACCTTCAAAATTTCTTAAGTCCTTAACACGTATTAAATTTTTTTTATTTTTATTTTAATTGCATTCAAATTTCTAATTGAATTTTTAAGTGAAGTTTTACATTACAATGAAAAAAAAAAGAAAAAATATAATAATGCTCGGAAAAATTAAAAATCAATTAAAAAGGCCAAAACATTTATTATATT